>JAVHKZ010000011.1:5000000-6250000 GCA_035079395.1 Aspidiotus destructor | reverse complement strand
ACCGCAACATTACGTATAGTCCAAGTGGTATGATTTTTGTAAATGTATAAGTTCCATGGAGAATAGTTTTAGATATTTTCCCCCAGTATTTTCTAGTCAAACTTTTTGTTTGTCTTTGTCTTGAAGGAATTTTGAGCTTTACATTCTTAAGGTGTTCGCAATTTGATGAATTACTTTACTGTCACAACTTCGCAGCGTAAAATTGAACAAATTTTACTTGAGGCTGTACTAGTAACGATTGAATTGAGTAATATTTTGATGAAATTTATAATTGCACTAATTTGCGATGAAATATCGTATCATCCTGACTAACTTGATTCGTTTTGGTTTTGGTCTTATTGTGGTAGCAAGGTTGGACAGCCCCTTTGCTGCCCTTTTTTTTTTGTTTCCGTTCCCGTTTTTGTTCCCATCATGCTTGCTTTCAAAACTGCAAAATATCAAAAGTTAATGAGAAGATAATATTGGGTGTGAGAGGAGAAAGGGGAGATAGCTTCACGTTATTTAGTTTACTGATTACTGAGGAGCACGTGCACCAATTTTAAACTTTCATTGTAGAATCCAAACTATGAAGTCTGTGCAAATGCAGTTATCCATTGTTGGGTAGTTATATTTGGACCTGCCGAGTAAAATACCCGTTGGTTTCTTTTTCTCGGCTGTTATCTCAGCTGGTGATGATCCAACAAAAATCTTTCATCTGTGGAAGAACTCCAAACTGAATATCTGAAGATGATATTAGAGGAGATGGTACGAATTTGGCTTTGGCACCCCCTCTACTTTTTGACCTATATCTTAGAAGCTATTCACAAAATTGTCAACCTTTTTGTACAAAGTGGTAGATGAAAGGGTTTTCCAAATGCCCTTGGGGTTTGAATAGGATTGAATTAAAGTTTGGGCTCAAAAAAATTTTTTTCCAAAAAGATCCTCCTACTTTTTGTGTTACCAATTTGGACCCCGTGTGTGCTATAAATTTGGCACCCCCAATAAATTATTTTTTCAACTGCAGAAAATGAATTTATTTGCAAAAATTAATGAGGGGAAAAAAATTATAATGAAAATGAAGAAAATTCACATCAAATGAATGAAGGAAAAAATAGATAGACTCTAATTAGAATAAAAAGATTGAAGAAAAATCAACGAAAATACTACTAAGGACGACAAAAGTCACAAATGTGAGCATCTGTTACACAGTCTGTGCAATCAGAGTGTGCCCACCCTTCACATGAATCACATTGTATCCATAACAAACGTCTAGATTCTTTGAGATAGGGCTCACCACAGAAATGGCATTCGGCGTCTTCTTGGTTTGGAGATTCTTCCCCTTGTAAAGTTTTGAAATCAGAGTCATCGCTTCCTGTAAGATTAACCTTGTCAGAGTCTGATGATGAGGAGTTATTTGGAGAATTATCAGTAAAAAGACGTTTTCTCGAAGAACCTAATGAGGCTTGATTCTTGCTATGACATTTATTTTCTGTTAATTGACGTTCAGCCACACGACCACCAAGAGAACTACAAGTACCTCGACCTGAACCACGAAGACGAGAACCTCTGGTCCGACGTGAACCGCAAGCATTATGTGAACCACAACTATCATTACTTGGCTTATCAATTATAGGAGCAGCCTTCCAAGTAAGACAGGTTCCCTACCTCCCATTCAACTCCGTTGAAGGGCCCGTAAATTGACCATATGCAACCTTCATTTTGAGATTCGATGCGCTTACACACGTCGCTAAATTCAAATACCTAGGTACTTAACTTACACAACGTCATTCTGTACGAAAGAACTAAGCAACTAACAATTACACATACATTTTGATTCGAAGCGAGATAAACCATATAATGTATCATGTAAGTTATAGTCTGTATAAAACATAATGGCGCGTAGCCGCGTATAACCATATGAAATATGAAAGTCAATATAATTATCTATAACGACAGATCGCGTGCTCATGTACGAGGCACGCCAAACAGCGGCATCGCGACTAAGGTATTTTTCTGCTGCTGTGGTGTAACCCCTTCTGGTGCGGCGCAGGATAATATTTTTTTTTTTGTGGCTGTTGCGTACCCACCTTCAACGATACACAGATCGGCGTCTGGTACGGGTATTGCAACCTCTATTGGTTTGGTTAACGGACTTAGAGCTCTTTTTTTGTATAATGAAAAATTCAAAAACTGCGCTAGCAGCCCAGAAGTAATCTTCACAACTACTCCTATCATGTTATTAGGTAAGCATTGGCGATTATGTATAAGTTGTTGACCGTGGTATACCTGGAGGATTGTGATGAACTGATCGGACAAATTTGGTTGGTTATATAACGTGATTAACTTGATTGGATCAATTCCAGAGCCAGCAGCACTCGTTACTAATACAATTAAATACACAACAGGCATCAAAACTCCCAATAACCAAGCGATAAACCAAATCTCTATTGCAAGGAGGGTTTCTCACTAAAGCATTGACAAAATTACTCATATGAAAATATGAATGGAACTAACTTATGATCGAGGTATATACTTTCTATTTATACCCATTCAGTGAGGTTACTGATTTGGTGTTTGATTAGCTTCTGCAGGTTGGGTGATTGTATTTCAACACTCAACATAGGACGTGGATTGTATTCTTTGATACCCAATAGTTGATTTGGAGATTATTCATGAATCTTAGGGATTGAGTTCATTATTTTTTTTTCAATCCCCTGAACCACTTAAAGTGATTGCTAGTCCGGTGGTTGTTGGCATTGAGCCAAGTACGGATTTTCTCCCTCAAATCTCTCATCACTTGTTTGGTTGGATGATTCTGCGGATTGCAGGTTGACATGAATCTGGGTTTAATATTGTGTTTGTGCTAGAATTCGATCCAATGGTTGGGCTCGAACTATCGCGCATTATCCGGCAGAGCCGACTTGATGAATTTTGTATCATAAAAAAAAAAAAACAAAATGAGAAATAAAATAAAATAAATACAAATTTGGTTCAAAACCAACACGACGCGTTTTGTCTCCGTAAAGCAGACATCCTTAGGCAAAGCTAAACTAAGTCAGGAAAAATGGTCCAAAATATTTGTGAAAGAAAGTTGGCGAGAAAAAGCCGCTGCTTTGCGGTGACCGGTGTATTCTGGTCTTATCACAATATCTGGTGCAGTTGCAGTCTAGCGTCTCTGTCTCTCTGCATCCTTCAGACAAGCTTTTCCATACCCATAAAAAATAACAGTGACATTTTAAGCAATTTGTTTTGTGACCTATGGTAGGTATATATTCAGAAGACTACCAAATGTCTGTTCGGGGTCCACATAACTTCATGAAGCAAAAACCCTCCATCGACAACATAATGGCAATTATCCAAGTCCATTTGCTGGCTGTCTTGAAAAACTGCATATAGCTATTTATATCAAAAAATCTGTGGCAAAAGATTTTCATTGAGCATATAAGGAAAAAATGTTTTGTAAAGAGGTCGATAATACCTCTCAATTGATTGCAGCTAGTGAGATGAAAGAAGGAGAGTTTGTCTAGGAGCCTGTGCTCTCCCGGCAAGCAAGAAAGTGTCGAGTGATGAAAATGGCTTAGCACGTTGTCCATATACTTTGGTCAAGTTATTTGCCTGGTGTACATTTCTCACCACACCAATATTTTGACAAAAATACAATGAGCACTCTGTGGGCTTGCATGTAAGCCGACATAATATTTGACTACTCTCCAAAAACTTGAGCCGTAATTGGCATTGTCAAACAAGGTACTTACTATCAATGGTCAGTGGACTGTTCTACAGAATTGTCAAAACAGAAGTGCCAGCCTAAATTATTTTCATAGGCTTGTTAATAAATGATATACATTTGTGAAAAAACTAATTTCTGCTGAAGGTAAAGATGAACTTCCACGTTGTTACATAGGTATGATGTACTACAACCAATGAAAAAACTGTGTATAATTTTGTTTCTTATGATGTCCACAATATTTAAATATCCAATGAAAAAAAAAGAAACCAAAATGCATTTGCAATTTGTATTTACAATCAATGGTCAGTAGACTGTTCTACAGAATTGTCAAAACAGAAGTGCCAGCCTAAATTATTTTCATAGGCTTGTTAATAAATGATATACATTTGTGAAAAAACTAATTTCTGCTGAAGGTAAAGATGAACTTCCACGTTGTTACATAGGTATGATGTACTACAACCAATGAAAAAACTGTGTATAATTTTGTTTCTTATGATGTCCACAATATTTAAATATCCAATGAAAAAAAAAGAAACCAAAATGCATTTGCAATTTTTATTTACAATCAATGGTCAGTAGACTGTTCTACAGAATTGTCAAAACAGAAGTGCCAGCCTAAATTATTTTTATGGGCTCATTAATAAAATATGATAAAGATGTGTGAAAAAACTAATTTCTGCTAGAGGTGAAGATGAACTTCTCAGCCGGGTTTGTTGAAAGAATGATGGATAAATCAGCTTTTCCATTTCTTCTTCTAAACAGACATAACATTGAAATCAAAGTGGTGTAATTGTTTTTTCATCAAAAAAATATAAATAATTATTAAATAAAAAAACGTACGCCTACTCTGAGATATGAACGAGAGAAAAAAAAAAAAAAAAGAAAAAAATTGCGGAAAAAATTAACTGTAATACAAAGAACCTATTTTTTTAAGAATATTAGGATAATGATAGGCCTTGCTTTTTGTACACGGGCATACGTAAGGATAGTTCTCACTTTCATAATCGCATGAACAACTGGTACAAGTCTCTTTGCAAAGACAAAGAGTATGCCAATTATTGACGTCAGGAAATTTCATTACCAAATATTCATAACCTTTATGACTGTTGCGCTTACCCTCATACTCGAGGAAATATTTTCCTCTCTTAAATGTTTCGAAGTTTGTCCCCTCCATCATGTACCTAGGTAATCTCACTGCCTTGTCATCTTCGATGATCGCATTCCACAACTCTCCAAAACGCGTAGTACAGGCCAGAAACATGGTTATGACGTAATAGGTTTTGTTTGTATGTATATGAATATACACAAAATATACGTATATACAAATGAGTACTTCAAGAAGGAAAGGAGAGACTCAAGCAGGGTAAAACCTGGGTTTGACAACATAGGTATGATGTACTACAGCCAATGAAAAAAACTCTGTATAATTTTGTTTTGTATGATGTCCACAATATTTAAATATCCAATGAAAAAAAAAGAAACCAAATTGCATTTGCAATTTGTATTTACAATCAATGTCATACAATGAGCATATTTCTGCTAGCTTGTGTGTATTTGCGTCTTTTAATTATGCAGTATTTCATATCTGGTAGAGAAATAAAATTGATGAAAAATGCAAGGTTGCTTTAGCACCGGAAAGTTGAATCAAAATGGACAATAGTGCTAAAGGCATTCTTGTCAGTGGACTGTTCCACAAATTTGTCAAAACAGAAGTGCCAGCCTAAATTATTTTTATGGGCTCGTTAGGGAATGATGAAAATTTGTAAAAAAAAAAAAAAACTCCTGTTTCTGCTAAATGTGAAGATGAACTTCCATGTTGTTACATAGGTATGATGTACTACAACCAATGATAAAAACTCGGTATTATTTTGTTTTGCATGATGTCCATAATTTAAATATCCAATGAAAAAGAACCATAAGATGCATTTGCAATTTGTATTTCACAATCAGTAATCAGTCGACTATTTTACAGATTTGTCAAAACAGGAGTGCCAGCCTAAATTATTTTTGGTACATTAAAAATTATAAATGCAAGAATCAGCCACACTACGATACATTATTTCTGTGATCTTATACTTGTTCTTGGTATTTTCAAAAACCAAGTTTATTTTCAGAGAAAATGGACAAATTTCCAAAAAGGAAAAATTGTTTGATAAGAAACCTCCAAAATGCTGTTGGGGGTTTACACAACGGATCTTTTTAAAGGTTAATTCAAAACCGCAAAAGAAGATGAAAATTGTTGAGACTGTCAAGCTCTTACAGATAGGAATGGGAAAAAAAAGGTACCTATTTACCTTTTAAAATTCGCTCTGTTGTTTCATCAGCTTTTGGTAATGTGAAATGATTTTGCGTAGATATCATAAATAATTCCCATTTTAGCACATTGACATACTTCTCATAATTATGGTAGTGGTCATTCAGGGCGCAGTACTCGTTATAGGTACTTCACAAATTACCAATGTGATATCAATATACATAGCTTGCAATAAAAACTACAAATTATACAATCACTACCTATGTGATATGTATCAAATGATTGACAATGTGGTAGTACGTTCACAAGATTAGACCGCACAATAATATTCAAACAGGCAGCATCTAGGATTTGAATTGGCAGCATAGAAAAGAGGACGGATTCTAGCTTTTCTGACATAACCCTATTACAAACATTAGTAGAGGAAGTACTCATCATTTTCATATTGAACTGGCAATTCTTTATAACACATTGAATCTTCTCTTACAATCTCCACAAATACAGGATTACATTTAGTTACATATACTGCATCTCCTGCTAATGTCCCAGTTACTCCTGGTCCGTCGTTGTATATGAAAGCAAATTCTATTGGGTTTGTAGGTCCAATATGTGTCTGTGACCTTCCTGTCCAGCAATGGCCACGTTGACTTGCTTTGAACCTAATAATCAATTGTATAACCCTATTACAAACATTAGTAGAGGAAGTACTCATCATTTTCATATTGAACTGGCAATTCTTTATAACACATTGAATCTTCTCTTACAATCTCCACAAATACAGGATTACATTTAGTTACATATACTGCATCTCCTGCTAATGTCCCAGTTGCTCCTGGTCCGTCGTTGTATATGAAAGCAAATTCTATTGGGTTTGTAGGTCCAATATGTGTCTGTGACCTTCCTGTCCAGCAATGGCCACGTTGACTTCCTTTGAACCTACCTCAATTGTATAACCCTATTACAAACATTAGTAGAGGAAGTACTCATCATTTTCATATTGAACTGGCAATTCTTTATAACACATTGAATCTTCTCTTACAAGCTCCACAAATACAGGATTACATTTAGTTACATATACTGCATCTCCTGCTAATGTCCCAGTTGCTCCTGATCCGTCATTGTATATGTAAGCAAATTCTATTGGGAGCGTAGGTCCAATACGTGTCTGTGACCTTCCTGTCCAGCAATGGCCACATTGACTTGCTTTAAACCTAATAATCATTTTGTATAATCCTATTACAAACATTAGTAGAGGAGGTATCATTTTCATATTGAACTGGCAATTCTTTATAACACATTGAATCTTCTCTTACAATCTCCACAAATACAGGATTACATTTAGTTACATATACTGCATCTCCTTCTAATAACCCAGTTGCTCCTGGTCCGTCATTATCAATGTATGCAAACTCAACTGGATCTGTAAATCCAATATTTGTGACCATGGTTGCTTGCTCTAGTAAGCAGTCATATCTGTTTCTGTATGTGCAAATAAATTCCCCAAAATCTAGAAAGATACTGAACTTCAATGGATATAATATCTAACTACTAATTAGGTATTTGATCTTTAATGAACGATTACATCCACTTCTTAATAATAAACTTCTTTATATGCACAGAACAATCATAAGTAATAAAACAATTATTCAAATCAGTCACTGATACCAATAACCATTCAAATTTCATACGCGTCAAGACGTCAAGAGTACGCAGATGTAATTTTTGTTCCTATAATGAAAATAGGTATGCCTCACTCTTACAAAAGTGTGACCATTTCCTTTAGGTATCATTATAATAGACTTCTCAGGTTTAATTTTTTCCCCCAAGTAATAAATGTACTTGGCGATATTTATAATAACATGAATAGTAAAGTCTATGAGCCCAAGGCGAGCAGGTTTATGTGCGGAGGTGAATTCCTATCATGAACGTGGTCGAGCCATTCTGGGTACATATCCTGACACCCCCTCACGGGACGGCTTGGGCCTCGCAATAATAAAAGAATTCATAAACAAACAATTCAGGAAAGTTTTTTGTGTTACCCCCAAAATAGTCTGTTATTAATAGTGGGGATATGCATGAGTGAGAGATAGTTATAATAAGTAGGAGTATAATATGGTATGAGTAAAAGTATGTACAATGTGATTCTGAACTTCATTGTGGTTGAGATCGACGTCATGTTGAAATACGTTGGAGCACCCAACCACTGTTGTCCGTTTCCCGTGTCTCCTATTTGCGCTGTTTGTTTGCCCATCCATCCGTTGTATTGGTAAATGCCTTCTAACCGGTCATTTAGATAGTCTACTGCTTCAAGATTGTGGATGTTTATTGGATCGCAGTTGGTTTCTAATCACCATTCTACGTGAAGCTTGGATTAATATATTGGTTCTTAACTTGTAGTTGTGCAGTTGGTTTGCGTTGCAATAGTCGTTTATGGCCAAAGTGCAGTATGTTTGATACGTTTTGTCAATTCTCTTGCCAAAAGTTTTGAAGTTTAGATATTGTGTTGCAGATTCTACATTTGGTTGCACAACTTCCTGTAGTTGTCTTTGGGCATCCAGGTAATCTTGTTGTGCCTGGGCATGGTCTATTGCCTGGTTTATTGGGTTGACAGGCGCCGGATTTTGTTGACCTGCTTGTTGCTGTTGTTGTTGTAGGGCTGCATTTATCGGTAATACGGGGGGTGGTATGGCGGGGTTGAATCCAGCTGGCAAGGCTGGTGGGTTGAAATAGTTTTGGATTCCAGCGAACATTTTGAACAAATAATGTTAACAAATTTTTCATAACACAATGCAAATTAACATACAAAGTACACACTTTCGAGGACCTTAATGTCGCCTGTAGACGTACCTTGGGGTCTCTCTGGGTGGACTACAGTGGTTCCAATTCACTGTATCCGGTGGGCAATTTTTCAACGTGGTTCCCTTCCACCATAGAAATTTTGAAATTTCAGGTACAGAGTGGAATATGAAACGACTTAGTGCAATTTGTTTTATATTCTCAATACACCCTGGCTTTAGGGCCTTGTCCATAGTGGACAGGTTTAAGGCATTTAAGACTTTAGATTCAGCTTCTTTGATTCTTTGGTGATGAGCCACTACTGTTTCATTAGCATTTTGTCGAAGACTATTCAAATCCTCTAAAAATTGCGATTAATGTCTTTTTGTTCGGTACAATTGATTTAATTTTTCCCTCAATTCTTTCCAAGTACATATTAAAAGTAAATATTAAAAGTAAAACGGTCCGTTGGCTATTGTTACAAACATTGTGTATTGATCAGTTCCAAAGATAGATCAATGACGTCATATATTATCAATAGATCAATTTGATGACGTCATACCCGACCCAATTTCTTTAAATCTTGAATGTTGTGAAGGTGCCCATGGGGTGTGGATTGTAGTATGGTCACCCACTTACTACTTATACAATTATTTAAGAATTATATTCAAAATTTTGAAAAATGAAAAGGATGATACTTTATGTACCTTTTGTTCAAGAGTTGATGACAATATTTTCAATGCCTGTTGTCGAACTGCCATCATCAGCCGTTGGAACTGGGAGTCCTTGGTCCTGGAATTTATTAAGTTCCATGTAGTACAATTTTTCCATTGGACGTACTCCTTTTGTTCCAGTGGAGAGTAACTGTTGAAAAGTGTGGTGCGTCCCCCAATGGGGACACAGGTAGGGTTTACTCACAAGTCCATGAAGACACAAGAGAATCTAGTCAGAGGATGTAGAAGCCGACAGCACTTGAGCAAACGCGTTCAACATGTTTGCGAGAGGTTCACACCACATGTGCTGACGTGAGAACAAAGACAAGAGCGTAGTGTAGCGGGAAGGAGAGGGCCCGCCTGCATACCAACCTACACGCTCCAACTTTCCTCCGGTCGTTTGCTTTAGAGCTTTGTTCACTGTCAAGTTTTTTGGCATTTTAGACCTACTCTTTTTCGCGGCTTTCAAGGGGTTTTTCTTCTGGTTAGCACGGCTTGCGCAAGTTTGCATTTGCCTCTGTCAAGCTATTGGTTCAGGCAAAAAATCCCCCAATTTTGTCGTTACTATATTTTTATTTGACTTACGACTAATTTTTTCAGCAATTGGTGCCTCAACAAAGTCCCATGGTAATGCCCTAGGTAGCTCCACTCCGTCCATAGGTTCGATGTCTGGAATAGGTGATCCAGTACCATCTGACAGGAAAGGATCCGTGTCGTCGATCATTATAAAACAAAATTTGGGCAACGAGACATAAAATTTAATCAGAGCTTTTTATAACAAAGCGTGGGTGTAGAAACGCGCGGTCTTGCTTTCCAGAACAAGAAAATTTGACGCAAGTCCTGATACAAGAGACACAAATTCACGTTTTCACAGCAATGGTTTATTGCAAGTTGATGAGAAAAGAAAAATTACGTGCGTTTTCAATCAAAGATGGAACTTGATGTTACAACCTACTTCCTAGTTGTCCGAAACTCGGACGTACTACTACGGCTCTCTTCGAGTCCGCTTCTAGACTTACAATACCGATATTCACTTTATCGATATTAAGCGTACGGCCGCGCAAATAATTTAAAAGACTGGGGCGAACCCCGCGCGGTCCCACCAAATACCACCCCGTACGCCTCGTACGACCTCAGTGCCTACCGTCGGTGAATCTTCTTCTTGGTGCCTCTTCGTCGATGGCTCTTCTGCGATGCTCGAATGGCTTCTTGGGCTACGGTGCTTCCAACTGCTTCTTCTCCTTCTCGACTGGTCTTCTACTCCGCGAACACGTCTGCTCAGTTGAGATGCTGGATGCGCTGTGTCGTCTCGGCGGTCTCGGACGCCTTTTATACCCGAGTACCGCGATATAGGAGCATGAGTAAGAGTGAGAGAAATCAAATAAAAGAGATAGAATGCATGAAAGAGTATTAACGTATAGGGGGATGATCGCATGCCTATATCTGTATTGCATCAGCCGCGTAGCGACGGCGTAAGACGTATGCTAATGAGACGAGAGTGTAAAAGGGTACATACGACGCAGTGATCGTTCGTAACACCGCGATGAATCTGTTGTCGTACATTCGTATACTTACGCTTCGAAAAAAAATTTTTTTTTATACCAGGTTATTTTAAAAGTTATAACATTCGGCCATCCGACCTAAGCTCGTCCTCGAGTCAACTCCACTCCCTTCAAGTAACAAGATCAGAATTGCACACATCAAATTCTATAATATATATCATGGAAATACAGTTATTCACAAGGACATAATAAAACAAAATATGAAATGAAAGTAAAAGAAAAATAATAAAACGAAGTCAAAGAACGGAGTCTATAAAATAAGAAAAATAAAAAAAATATAATATTTGTAAAGGGATAATTAAAAATCGCGGCGGGGTTTTGCGTAACGCTGGGCCGCCCGAATCGAGCTGTGAGCTCCAGTCATGCGTCTTCGGTGGATGCCCGAAGATCCCTCCCTGATCGGCGGCGGGATAATTGACCTTCGCGGTTCGTTGGCCTCTGCCCGTGGCTTTCGGACCTTCGTCGGATTGCGTCTGCGGGGATCGGTCGGCAGGGCCCGAGATAGGGCCGTGACGTCGATTGGATTTCTGCGCAGATCAACGGGACGGAGATGTAATGGCTCAATTACGCGTGAGATTCGCTGTCTGGGTTCAACTACCGGAGGGGTGTTCCCTTCTGACGACAGTTGTAAATCGTTGTTTAATAGGTCTTCCAGTCGCTGTTCGGCGGTCGCATTGCTCGAATTCGCCCTTGGGCCAATCTCATCCCAAAGCTCTGGGTAATGGCGATCTTCGCGTTCTAAGATATTGACCGGTTCGTGATTTGGCGGGACGTTTGCAGGAGCATCGTAGCATCGTTCGCTACCAATGGCAATAGCCTATCTTCGTGTGTCGGCGATTGAACTTTCTCGTTCGGAATCGGCGGTAAGGGGACCGAAGTTTTTTTGAATCATACTTCATCTTGAACTCTTGAGGAGATCTTCATTCTTCACCTTCAACCTTCGAGGCTTCGCTTTCAACAATTAACTTTTAATATCTGATGATAACAACGTGGTAGAGCAGAAACAAAAGGCAGCCTGCAGCGCAACAGGTGTGACTGAGTCCTTCAATTTGCATTAAAAGCATTCTCTTCTATTATGAAAGAAGTATCTTTCTCTTGTTGAATGGTTCAGCCAAGAACTGCACTTCTAGAACGAGAGAACTGATTTTTTAAGAACTGAAAATTTTGAAAAGAAAAAAAAAATGGGTTCCTTTTCAAAATAATATTAATTTGTCTTCATTTTTAATTGGGCTGTATATCTGACCTGAAAAACCGCATCTTTCCGTATTTTTCTGAACGGTACCGTACGGCCGTACAGCATAAAAATTAAGCCTCAAAAGCCGTATAATACGAATAAAGCCGTAAGTCTGGCAACACTGGACGTGGGAATGAAGCCGAGAGCAGTATCGACGGTGTACGAGCGGGAAGGAGAGGGCCCGCCTGCATACCAACCTACACGCTCCAACAGTGACACAAAGTCAAGTTTAAGATGTAAGCTTCGTGTATAGGGATGTGCATGAGTGGGAGATAGTTATAATAAGTAGGAGTTTAATATTGAAGTAAAATAAAATAAATGAAAATGTGAAATTTACATGTGATATTACTAATTAAATAAAAAGGCTCTCAATATCACCTTTTAATTAACAGAGAGGACCTCACGGACTGGATGGTCGGAGTTTCGAAAGGATTGTACACTTGCGAGAGACGGAAGTTCAGCTTTTTGATTGCGCGGCGGGAGAAGAGACCACGAGCACTGGCTTTCGATTAAAATTTTTCTTGGAAATGACGCGAATATTAAAAATGATGACTAAATTTCTCGAATACTTTTTTTCAAAAATATTGGTCGTTTTACGCGGAATTTAAATGTGATATCTGTCGGGCGCCAATTGTGAAGACGTAAAATAAGGGTTTGTGGTGAAGAGTCGCGATTCAATTTCTTACGGTGGAAAAAAGTCTTCACATACGTTTTGAACCGATTCGTTTATTTGCAGAAGATCGACAGACCGATTATTATCGAGTATTGCTTTAAGCTTGTGATTACAATAGTTTAATGAATGACCAAATATGGTCATATGTAACAATGTAGGATGGGGATACTGCGTGCGCATTCGGACAGTATAATTTCGACTTCGATATTCGTACATCGGCGCCGGAAAAAAGAGTCAAATGAAGTAGACACATGTGACAAAGAAAGCGAGAAAGAGAGAAGATCGAAGAGAGAGAAAGAAGAGGAAATGTCATAGGCTATTGCGAATATTGGAATACGAGTGAGATTTCCGGTGAGTTAATTGCGATGCACGTATGTACGAATATCTACTTGGTCGAAAGATGAATTTTTCTTTGATTCGATTTTCGGGTCTCCCCCAGCATCACACGGGTCGTTGCCGATTCCCTAGCGCTTCACCAATTACCGGCACAAGTTCGTTGATGACGGCTTCGCGGACTT
Organism: Aspidiotus destructor; assembly: GCA_035079395.1. Taxonomy (NCBI): domain Eukaryota; kingdom Metazoa; phylum Arthropoda; class Insecta; order Hemiptera; family Diaspididae; genus Aspidiotus; species Aspidiotus destructor. The sequence goes on along the minus strand of JAVHKZ010000011.1, from coordinate 6,236,562 downwards.
GAGCAATAATATGGTGAGGGATCAGTTGACCTGTAGGCAAAGGCGAGGAGCGTTTTTTATTCAACGAAGGAGTCTTTTTTGGTTTTTTTAAACGGCGAGGGTGGGAGTAGCATTGCGAGCGCGTCCCGGGACCCTTTGCCAGACTCAGATTCGAATAAGAGGGTTTCTCACTTACACGAAGCATCTTCTTCAAACTTTTAGACGACTTACTCAGACGGATGGACACCGGCACCGAAGTTGGTTCTGGTAAAATCGAAGAAGAACTATCCTTTGGATCATCATGAACTTAGGCAGTCAAATAATATTGAATTCTTCTAACAAAAATAGGTTTTCCAGAACGGCGTTAGCAAAAGTAGGCGGAGTTCTCGTTTGTAGAAACGTGCAAAGGCCGAAGATGTTTGAATCCAACCCACTGCCTTTAGGATTGTTGCTACTGAGGCACCTCCCCTTAGAGCTGCGGAAGTTGAAGCGTGCCTATTGCTGTGAGGACCAAAATTTTTGTCTACCCCACTCTTGCTACAACCCGTCTTGTGAGGAAGAGCCAGCCATGGCTGATCCTCAACGATATTTAAGAAGAAGAAAAAAAGCACGAGGACGCAGTGTAAGTAGATAGAAATGTACCGCCTCTTGAACTCCTAGGAGCAATCAAACTCATTAAATATGGAGAAGGTGGCAAAAAACAGACGTGAGGACCTATTTTTGTTCTTACTCTTGGGAGTAGACGTTAGCAAAGGAGGATCTCGACTTTCTCTACATCGAGTAAAAGAGCAATTTCCAGGAGATTTTGAATGTGATCAATATAGTAAAGTCCCGTACTGCTTTCAGTAATCAAATAATTTGGTGATGATGTCATCATAGGAGATGTTCCAATAAAGAGGGGCTTAAGACTGCTCGAGTATGGTGCTTTTTCCACCACAGGTGACGACTCTAAGAGACCACGCATCTATATAGATACTGGGGGAGTCTTGCTGTATGGAATTTGTGGAGGATGCCTCCCCATTCTACATGATCAAATGCTCCTTTCATGTCCAGTGACACCACTGTCACCGACAGATGGTCTATACAGGCATTCTTGTACATGTCAATTGCTTCGTGGACAGCCTGTTCTATGTCTAGTGATACCACTGTTACCAAAAGATGGTCTATACAGGCAACCTTATACATGTCAATTGCTTTGTGGACAGTCTGTTCTGTTCTTGTAAAGGAAATTTAGCTTAGCTTACCTTACATGGTGATTGTGGCTGTGTTTCCGATAAAAAATCAATCCTTATTATAGAAATTTTTTAAAAATCCGAACATTATGAAAATACAAACCTTTGAAATTTGCAAACTTTGAAGAAACTGATATCCCATCCTTGTCGCCAAAAAATATTATGTTCCGTGTGGACGCAAGAAACCTTAAATAAAAAGACCGATAATAACTGACACAAATTGTGTATTTTACATCTGCTTTCATACAGTGCATCAATTACTGTTTCTGATGGAGCGGATGGTGGTCTTCATAGTACCCAATCCTGCTGTCCAGTGTCCTTTCAAATACCTTCCCTACTCATCTTCCGCCCTACCAACATCCACAAACATTTATTCCTGCCAAATACCATTCCCTCCACATTCCTACCCTATCTACTTACCCCTGAGACCATTTTTGGCAATGCGCATATTTTACAATTTCCTGCCAAGCGTCCATCTCTGACGATCCGACTACGGACGTCTCAGCCTCATTGGACATCTGGGTTATTCCAGCATCCCCTACGGACGCATCAGCCTCCTTTCCTCCCGCCATTTGACGTCACGTTCTCACCTTCCCCTTCACCCTCTCGGCCCTCATCTTCCATTTGCCCCTGCTCCTCTACACTACCTCCCCCCCTATACAAACCACTTCCCTCTCGCCCTCCTAAAATCGTTGACAACACCTAAGTCTGTTCGTTCCTCCTCCATTTCTTACCATCATCTCTCTTCCCCTCTACCCTCACCCAATTACCTACCTCAAAATCCCGGTATAAGTCTGTAATCTCAGGGTTCTTTCCACGCTTAGGGACGAACGCTGGTCTATGTTGACGCCAGGTTGAAAGGAATGGCCTTCTGCCAGGCAGGCGTTGAACAGAGCAAGAAGGACTGTAGGTGGTGGCGATTGAGAGCCTTCATAGCACGTACCGAGAAATTGTCAGGTTCCGGCCATTGACGATAACAACAGACAGCAAAAAATTTTGTAACAGAATAGTCAACATCAACATATACTTGACATGTACAGAAGGAACGAATAATAACAAACAAATACGCCAGGCGGCGCCACCAATCATTCATTGTTTACTATCCATCTCAACTGCTCAATATGAAATGTTTCTCACTCGGAGTTGAATTTTGCCCGCACCTAGATTATCATGAAAGAAATGATATGAAAGAGTGAAAGAAAAATAGATTAGCCCGTATGCGATACCCAAAACTCAATTCATCATCTTCCGCGTTGCATTTCCTTTAATAATTTTGAACAAGAAAAAATATAAATATTTTCATTATAATTTTGATGGAGCCGTTGGTAGTCAATAGTCTTTGCTCCAAAAAGATAAAACTCACAAAAACATCCTTCTTACAGATTTGATGCTGTAACCATCCAGGAATTGGATTTTGAGTGCCAGATTTGTCAATTTTATGTTGTGATGTTTGTGACATGATTCTGCTCATATATTTGGTAACTGCGAACACCTTATTCAAGTTTTTGTATAATTGATTTATAGAGTGCAATCATAATTACACTTGCACTCTTTATGTATAAAAAGATATTTGTTTCAGTCAATTTCAAGCCTGGTGTCCAGCATTAATATTGTAAGAAATTTGACTGGACACTCAAGACAATGACGCAATTAAAATGCCATCTTTTTATGTACCTATCTATTATGTTATATTTTTCTACGCAGTGTTAATACATTCCACTCGCTTTAACATCTATTCTTCACATTTATTGGATTTATGATCATTTCACTGCCCCTTGATAAAAATATTCATCTGTTCATTAATTCCAAACTATCTACCACAGCCAAATTTTCATACTGATTGATGATTCCTTAGTTATTACATGGAAATAATTATAGTGACATTATTGCATTTATTGTATATTGTCGATGAAATTATAGTAGTGTAGGGTGTACCTAGTATTTTTTATACGCACAAAAAATTTGTTTCTTTTTATTCCTTCTTGCAAACATCCAAGATATGATGATAAATCAGCACATCATGATTCTGTTAATTAAATGATTTTAATGAGCAACATGACACTTGTGAGCTTATTTTATTTGTGATATGACTTTATTATTTGTATTTTCTTATATTTTTTTGATCGACTTTTCTGCTATTATTTTCTAACTTTCTTTCTTCTTTTTTGCAAAAATATCCTCTTTTGCAATATTTCTATTTATGATACTATACATATAGTAAGAAACATGAATGTGTATGTCCTCGAGCTTATTGTTTCAAGTGTTGATATATTCTTAGGTTTGCAAAAATAGATTACCATATGATGGCGTACATGATTTTTGTAATTTATTTTTCTCTCTGTTGTCAATTTTTTTGCTAGGTTTAGTGTTTGTTTTTCTGTGAAATTTTGTTATTGTTAAACAATTTGTGTAATTTATGACAACGTGAAATACACGCGTATCATTTTCTAAGAGTTGTTGTTTCTTAGCTGATCATCTTAGATCTCATTTTGACGAACTTGATCAATTTTCTGAACTCTTGGAGGAGTGGAAAATTGACAAATGAAGAAAAATAGCTTCAGAGGCATATTAACAATTGCCCCTCCAGAAAAAGGTACGCTAAGAAAGCCTACAATCCTCGAACAAGTAGTTTGGAAGCTTGTTGATTTTCCAACTTATAATGTTGACACCAACGAACGATCAATACACAACATTGGGCCGCGTTTTTGTGACGTCACTATAAATTGATAATAGTGAGTGATCACAAGCAAGAAATAGTAGGTATACAATCCGATGCTTAGGAACCGACGTCAATTTCTCAAATACTACACAAGAATTAAAATGAAAGGAGGGTTTTCAGGAAAGAAAGAAAGGGAATATTTTGAGCATTGAGCTTGTACAAAATGGAATTACGGAAGGATTGGAGAAGACGTGTAAATGCCGACCTCTGAGTTATAATAAAAGTCTCGAAAGAATTTCAATCATGAAACAATTCATATGAAGGAAGGTAGGACTTCGAAAAGATTGAAAGTATGGAATCAAATTGATGCGAGATTGCAAGGTACGGCTGTCCATAATACGAAAAAAGGCGATACTTCTAAAAAAGAAAAGAAGTAACTCAATGCGGTTTTTGTATTGAGTTACTTCTTTTCTTTTTTAGAAGTATCGCCTTTTTTCGTAGTATGGAATCATTTTAATAATAATCAACAGCCTCAAAACAGGTTCTCTGCTTACCTTATTTTACGTAGACGATAAAAGATAGCCCCGGACGAAGTACTGAAGTGAGCTGAATAATCCTTTATGAAACAGTTTTTCAGCTAAGACCAATAAAAAAACTCAAATTTCTGCTCCTTTCCAGTGAAACTTGAATTTGGGAACTCTCGTATACAAGGCTGTTGTCATGACTCATAACCATTCCGTCCCTAAAGTATGGCCTTGCTGATTGTATATTTTTTAGTGGGAAACCTTGCTATCTGTTTGCTTGTGAGTCTTCAGAAAGCGCTTATATCCGTTCTTCTTTTAGGAGCTTTGAAAAAATTCGAATCTAGCTGATAAAGTATGTCATGTCGAAGTCAGAACGAAATAATTGAATTAGGTACTTTTCAAACGTTGAGAAACCTATTGATTATTTGTTTTGTCTTGACGAATAATTATCTTCAATTAGGTACAGGAAAAGAATTTCTTAAACTGCGCTAATCCATGTTTCGGAACTTAGAAGCTTCGAAAATCGATAATTACTAATTGTGTATGTGGTATTACGCAGTTTTATTTTGTTCCTCGTGCGGTTAAAAAAGGAAAACGTCGAACATCCGACAATGGAAATGGATTTTCAGTTACCTAGAATAATTGGCCATTGTTATTCGCAATACAAAGGCACAAGTGCTCGTGCATGGCTTGGTAAGTTCGGACGCTATTCGTGATTACGAAAATTTTCGAGTATTTTGTTAATAATTAAGCGCACCGTTGTAAGGATTTTCTTGCCCCTTCATTTGACGTTTGTATAATGACTCGCTGATGATGAATTTTTTAGTGAGTGTGATTGAAACGCTCCTCTTCTTCTGCAGAAGTATACTCGAACAAAGAAAAAAATGAATACACGGTACTTTGAGTGACTTACCACAATTTACTGCGTCAAACTATATTCAGCCATGTGACGTACTTTTGAAGCTTTGAAAAACTCATCTTGAACCCGTTTTCTCGAAATCTTTTTAGTTCAATGATCTCATCAGTCGATTTGAGGCTTGCTCTGGTGATATTTTACATACCTGCGTCCTTTTGGTAGCTGTAATTTTCAAGGTCGAGGTAGAAATTCATTTTTTCAATGACTACTCAATTTGATCGAGTTGCTGTAGACGAAGAAGTGATCGAACCACCGGCCTAAAAAGATGGAGCAATCCCACTCTGCAGGCACGGACTGGAAGCTACATTCCTACCAGGAGAATGAATTTCGCCGCCCCACCAGTACCTGAGTCAGGTGGTGGTGTAATAATAGCTATGCAAGGTGTATAAAAATATGCTAGACCCCTAAAATTTTGCCGCCTCGGGAACTTCCGATTTCCCGTACGGCCAGTCCGTGCCTGCCATCCTGCTTTTTGAGATAATCTTCCTCGAGGTTGTGATAGAGTATACTAGGTCTTGTATTGGTCGGAGAAGAAGACAATTGATCAAAACTACCTTGAAACAGAGGCGCATTTTTCGGGGCTAGACTTCTCACATTGCTTCTTTTTCTAGCAGAGTAAACTGACTTGAAAGGACTGCTCAAACACATGGCAGTAAGGTATATTAATTCCATAAGTGTCCAAGATAGTGCCCGGAACCTGAAAATGTGGCACTAAAATGCCACTTGGCTCTTAGCTTTCAGCTGTACTCTGAAAAGGTTGTCTGGTGATGACTGGAGCGGTCAATTCTTTGGCAAAGCCAGTCTTGCCGAGAGAGTGTCAATTGAACAAAGCATTTCAGGAAAGCTAGAAAAAAATTTGGATCACAAACGTTCAAATGAAGCTGGCTTTCTGCTTCTCTCTTAACAGTGGAAATTCAGCTTTAAATCGGATCTTGGCGCTCAGCTAGCTGCAATACTTGGAAAGAATTGACGGATGAGGGCTGGAGTGGGGAGACAAATTAGTTCCAAAATTAGTTACCTCTCATATTTGAAAGGGTGCCCATTTGTGTTGTGAAGAAATCTCATCTCTCTAAAGATACTGAGCCAGATCCCAAATTAGGTCAAGCTGTTAGGTACCCAAAACACTTCGATTTCTGAGTTTATCTGAAGGGGACCACGATTCATACTTTCAGCCTCTTCCCAAACGGGCAATCGAGTTCATTAAAAGCTGAATAGATGGTGGTAGGTAAATATTTTAATTTGCATCTCCGAAGAGTGAATTGAAACATTTGATGGCTGGGAAGAGAGAGAGAGAAATTCTTACCTTTTCGAGTTGAATTTGAAAATGCAAATCCATGATTACAGTCTTTTTGCCCATTCTCATGTATCAAACTTCTTGGATTGTTTTCCGGACGGGTGGTCGAGGAGGGGGGGGGGGGATGATACAAATATCTGCCTAATGCCGATCTCTCAAGTCATTTCAAAGGACTAATCCTCCCAAACGTGTTTCTGAAGTGAGTGGTAAGTAGAGGGTGTACAAACTCTGAGACTCTTGAGCCCACTGGTCTCTTCTCCTATATCATATTGCAGGTTCTCATCGTGCTGGTACTTGGTTTACATTGGTCTTGTGGCAGGAGTATAGATATGCTATTATTGCATATTCAATTCTCCTGCCATAACACCAACGTCAACCAAGTACCATTACGATAAGAATCAGGCAAACGAGTATGCAATATGATATGGGAGAAGAGCCTTATATCGGGCTCCCGAAGTATTTTCCGAAGGTCTATGTCACTCAGCCTCCCGTTTCCAATTTTTGAATAAAAATAGATGGCACTGTTTGAGGCACATCTGTTCTCGTGTCGTTGCCCTTCAATTGTCGTCTTTTATGAAAGACTGGCCGAAGTCCCGGGTCCGGTCGGAGCGGAGAAATATGAGGAAATTCCCGTTGAGCTAGGCAACGGGCCGAGCAGCTCGTTTTCTCTTGTAGGCTCGCGGTAAGATATCGCCCATAGCTTCATGTCCTAGAAGTGGCAAACGTTCAAACAGGTTGTGGTTCCAAATTCAAAATGAGGGGGGGGGATGCCGTGGTTGAGAGGTCCGAAGAGAAATTATAATTCTGTGACTGCCTGTGACTGCGATGTACAATCGGTACAAATCAAGTACCTGAGTTCACTCCCGACTCTCGAATTCGAATCGTAGCGCCATAAATTCAGCAACTTTTTTGCTCGTTTCTGCGAAGAGTGGTCAGCGGGGTGGGTAGAAATTTCAAGATTCAGAGGTACAGATGGTACTAATTGATGAGACCACTACCGATCTTCAAATTCGGATCGGGGGCCATGGACTAGCTGCTTATCATGGAGGACAACTCGCTTGTACTTCGTAAGCCAATGACGAAAGAAGTACTACCACGTCATCAGGCACATATTTAGACTCAGAGGAAGGTAGACACCTAGAAAGTAGAAACGCCATCCTCATGAACGAGTTGAAGAAGAATCGAGTCAACTTTCCCCGTGCATGTTTAGATCTCCAAGATTTGATAAGCTTTGTACACGGTAAAACTCCCCCTTCCTCCCTTCGTACATTGCGAACGTGTCATTTTCCTTCCTTCCGACGATTTCGAACTCCCGTTTCATTCCTTTTTTAATTCGTAATATCAAAAAGTGTACATCGTGAAAACGAGAAAATAAATAGCTGTTCTCTGGTATTACATAAAATAAAATACTTTGATAAAAATACAGCGAGATTTCAGAATGCTATTTTATAAAAGAGGCTCGCAGCCGAACAATAGAAGTATACTTAAGTAGGTAGAGAAAAAAATTTTTACAAAAAATTGACGTATAAAGTCTACAAGTCAAGTTATAAATAGTTAAAGTACGTAGATACAATATCATTATTATGTAGTTTACAATTTCTATATAATATTTTTTTTTCTATCACGTCTGTGCTGCGTTTAAGGCGCGCGTGAGAAAGCGTGGTGCATTTTAGAAGTACAGACTGTCCTCGAGCACTACACTGCCGAGTAGTTTTAATAATTAGGTCTACGATTTCCGCGGAAGATTTCATCCCATGAGCTGACTCGCGAAGAGGCGTTGTCGCTTCGTTAAACGAGACTTTGTACGAGACCGTCCCTGTTATATAGCTGACATTTCTAGCGTTTTCTCTGACTAGCCATTATACAGCTCAATTTACACAAAAGGAAACTACGGTACGGTACACGTACATGGTAATTACTTCAACATTCCTAAAAGCGTCTGTTGCCCTACACAAAGCTTTTTACACCCATTGTAAATCTCAGACACGTTGTTAGCATTTTGTCGCTGCAGGCACAACTTTGGTCGTATCAAATACCTTCTTTGATCTCGGGCGCGATTAACATGGTGCTGTTTTTGCAAAGGTCAACTTTAAAACTTCGCTATGGAGGAGTAGACAGCCTTTTGTAATACGAAGATTTTTAAAGCCACGCAGGTTCATCTTAGTTTATAGGTACTATTTTTTATAATATGTACATCTAAAATTAAATAAATTAATGTTACGAACTATCCTCGTTCAAACCGCCACCACCGTCCGAATCCGAGGCTATCGATATGGATACGGTAGGTATTTTTTTGTACATACGGTACCGATAGTGGTCGTAACGGCCGTACGAAAATGGAATGTAATCCGCGCTTTTACTTTTGCGTACCGGCACACTTTGACCTTCCAATTTCATGAATTGACAGGATACGGATTGAAATCGCGCTCGCTTCGCGGTTGCATTCTCTAAAGAACCGGCGTAAAGACAGTCGTGGTGACGTGCTAGTTTCCATTGATACGGGGTACGCTGTAAATAAATTATTACAAAACCAATTGTAAGTACGTTGGTGTGCGGCGAAAGCATAAAATCAAAAAAGTACTCTCGTAGGTCAAATCTAGAAGCGGTTTTCGGAGATTCATGGTACTAAATACGGAAAAAGGTACGTTGTACAACTTCTATAAAATGTTTTGTGGTGCAGGTATTATGTGTATGTAATATTGTCTACTGGAGATCCTTCAGAGGCATAGAATCACCCTCCGACAGCTTGTATGGAACTACCTTGGCTTGAAAGCAATGAACTATCTTCAACCAACTCTAGAGAAACCTAATGGAGGTAACTAGGAGGAATTTTTGCGAGAGAGTAAAATGTAGGTAACCTGAAATAATCCGCATATTTTAATGACGCTCAAAGTTTTTCTAGGACTCCTCTTTCACATGCTATGATGGCTTTTATTGATTTTTGTTTTCCATCGGTTTCGTTAGGATGAGAGAGGGTATCTTCTGAAAATGTCCTTGGTCCACGACCTCGTTCATACGGATAGTTAGAAGTGGAAAACTAAATTAGAAAATACGGACTGCTAAACCATTAACACGGATTGAACCACACTCCTCTCAATCAAAAGTTCGATTTTCAACTTTTGTACTATAATGGACCTCATTTGAGAACCAGAAAAATTTCGAGCTTCGACCCAAAGAACTTCATGAAAGTTTGAAGTGTGAACTCTAAAAAGTAGATACTCGAAAATATTCATTCTCTACATTTCTGCAGAGATGGAAAAGTTTCGAGCGATGGATTGGTAAGCTAGGCTGTACCTATGGAATGGAGTCTTAGGCGGAACATCAACGAAGCAGTATTTTAGGCTGAGACTCCCCATGTTCAGACTGATTACGTGCAGATTATATCCACAGAGTACTCCCGCGTCCAACCTTCGAGAAGTCTTCAACGAGCTTGAGCTAATTTTTTTGGACTCTCTCAACCTATGTAAACGTGGGCCCGAAGAAAGATTGAGCTCTGAACATCTGAGCTGGTTAAAACTATGGGTTCTCAAGCTGAATTTCTTCTCTGAGCAAAGAAGCTGGACAACAATTAACAAGTGCTCGGGCTAGGGGGGGATTCTAGGCCGAGACTCTCTTTCTCACTATGAACCGGGTTCAGGCTTGGTTAATAAATTGTCAAGAGGAAATGTAACTTGAAGAAGAGCGTGACGTAGTGCTTTAAGGAAAAACATGAATAAAACACAAGCATGAGATCATTACATCATGAGGTCCAGACATCACTCAAAATCCCGGAGAAAGTCCATCCAATAATTACACTATACCCAACAAATTGAAATTTTTTTCAAATTCTCCGGCCCGGGAATAATTATGCTGAAAACGATACCATCTTTTGTTTCTTAAGATTGGCTCGATTTTTTTGTGTTGCTTCTACATTTACGAGACGTCGCGGATCGTCGCGGGACGTATCGTAGGCAGCAGTATGCTAGTACCGGTATGTAAATTAGCGTGTGTTTCGCGACGAGTATACGTAGAAGTAACACAGAAAAATCGAGCCAACCTCAAGAAACGGAAAACGCCATCGTTTTTAGCATAAAAAATACTTCTAGAATCAATCTTTCATAGGTCGGAGAATTTGAAAAAACTTTGAATTGTTGGGTTGTTTTATGTACAGAGAGGGGGGGGGGGGGGGTGAAAAATCTCTACGACCTTACTTAGAGGAACAGGGTAAGTTTTTTCAGCGTTTTTCAAAGCGAGCGAATAAGAATTTTCGTTTTTCGGCATTTTCGGCGAAATCTTACGCTAGGAGGGAATCAGAAGTCGGAAAATCTCCATACATGAGAAGCCGAGGGGAATTCAAATGTGAGCAAAATCGTTTTTATGTGATCAATGAGTGGTCCCAAACGACGCCAAGGAATGATTTTCCATTTAAATCCGTGTATCAGAGCGTGATGTCAAGTCAAGAAAATCTACAGAGCACGATAGTTGCATGAAAAAATGGAACTTCCAAAATTCAAAAATTTGATCTAAGTGAGTGAAAAGAAAAGGAAAATAATTCACGACAAATTATTCAAAACATGAGGGAGTTCTTCAGCGCCATTGCAGGAAATGCAATAACCACTAGTTTCTTCCTCCTTATTATTGGAGGTACTTGTAAAAGGGCGTCCAGCTCATAAGAAAAGCATTGAGCAAACACCCTTTTTACGAATAAGTTGAAAATTCTTCTGTGCTGCCGATAGTCTTGTGAGAAAGTTGGGCTAATTTATTACCTGGACGACCATCCGAAATCATCTCATTCCTCTCCTCGTGTTTACAGACCCAAAAAACACTGGAATTCCTTCCTGTGACCTGCTCACCATCAAGTTGCCGCAGTCGGCCAAGGTCAGAAAATTCTAGATTCCACAATATCACTGTATAACTGCTTACATAAGAGTATTTTTAAAGGAGAACCTGTTTTGTGAGGAATTCTCCGGGAAACAGCAAACTTGGGACTTACACAAAAACATGAAAACCGAAAGACGTAGGAAGCTCATGCATGTTCAATGGAAAGAATCGGTTGATATTGAGAATTGAAATCAATCAAGGTGCGTCCTTTCCTGGCCTATTATGTAGCGCGATCTATGAAATTTTCCAAGTTCACCTCTTTCGATAGTCGAAATTTTCCAAGCTTCCCTCCTATCATAAATAGCTCGAAAGTTTAAACTTTTCTGCGCAACTCTTTAATAGACGAAAACATCCGTTTTCCAAATCCAACTCTTCTATCGAGGCAGATTAATTCTTTTTAACGGAAAACTCGCTACCTCTTTTATTGGGGGATATTCTTAGGAAATTTTCAGGAGCGCAAGCGTGTTCGACTTTGATGACGTATATAATTTTCTTCGATCATCGAGCTTTATTTATACCTATATGAGGAGGAATTTGAAAACAGGACTTGGGGATGAGGTCATCAACTTGTGACTTCATCAACCTAACTCAAAGAATTTGTCTAGGTTAGATTATAGAAACTTTTCTAGCCTAGATCAGCCTTCAGGTTGCGAATTCCCCGCTGCCATTGCGTTTTTCCAAATTCCATTCTATACCCGTTAAACTATGTAGACTTCAAATCGATTCGAAATCGACCCGTTATGTCGACCAACTCGACATCGATTTCGAGTCGATTTAGTTCCGCCCATTTCGACCCAAAATCGACCACTTATTTTCACCATTACCAGAAAACTATCAATCGACTCGAAATCGACCCAACAGAGCAGTCGATTTGAGGCCGCCAAAAATTCGGAGATGTCGACGTGATATCGACGTGACAAAATGAGTCGGTATTCGTCGACTCGAAATTGACCGTTTATCGACGTCGACGTGAGGTCGATATCAACAATATATCGAGACAATCTCGACCAAGACTTTGAACAAAATAAATTCTCGGTCGATTTTCGGTCGACACTGAATGTCGACCGGAAATTGACGTGAAATCGACAGTCGACATGGTTCATCGGGTAGGTAACTTGAAAGTCCAGATTTTTCAAGTCAAAAACATTTGGTGGTGAAAATTTTTCAAGTCCCAACGTTTATGATAGTTCAAACTTCTCCATAGAGTTCAATAAGTGGACAAAAGCTACACGGTAGTGGTAATGGAGAAGGACAACTCTACAGACAAAAAGTGAAATCATATTTTGCGAAAGGATGGATACCAAGAGCTGGAGAAGGACCTGACCCAGAGATACCTGATTAGGCTTAAATCTACACATTACATTGGGAGAAAACAATGTTCCTGGCAATGAAAGCACGCTTGAGATAAGCCCCAAAATTAAGGAGGTTCTTGCCTCAAGAGGGAACTAGTCGATAGCATCCAATTACCATGTTACAAGATAGCAACGATTGCCGCCAGATTCTTGAAAGAAACCTAAACAAAAGATCAGAAACAACGAAAGCAAGAGTAACAATAAATTGTGGTATGATTAAACGTGACGAGATGTTTGGAAAAACTTCTCACTTAGCTGCGGTACACAGATACCATGGGAACTTTGACGAGATAGAGTAAGCCAAAATAGTGTAGGAGATCGTGAGCCAGAAGTACTGCTGCTTCAATAACAAGTTCTACCGCCAGGAAGAAAAAATCGCGAACGAGGGAAAAGGGTAATGAGACCATCAAGTATTTGGACCTAATGGTACGTTGACACGAGCGTCCAAGCTGCCGGGAATAGGGAGGTAAAGTAGCGAATACGCCATTGGTCGTGTGAACGATCCACTAGAGTTGAACATGTCCTCAACACTCCCGCTGAAGAATAACAGGGTGGAATACAATATTCCAACGCATTTCCGACACCATCATCCCAAACGACTCGTACCACCACCCAAGGCACAGGTAGTTCGCGATTTAGACCTACTCTATCCAGCAATTTCTTCCCTGAAGAGAAAAGTAAAGAAATCGAGATAGTAAAACAGATGGCAACAGCAAACGGCTACTCTGGAGGCGTAAGCGGGAGTCCTTGGCAAAATGGAAAAAGAGAAGGGAAGTTATGAAAGCACAGCAGGGACGATTTTACTCTTTCAGCCGCTGTAGGTAGTTCCAAACCTGTCAGCTCATTTTGTAACTTCTGTAAGAGAGTAGAGAAATTTGGCCCCAACAAAAAATATACTGAGTAATTGTGGCGGCCTGCTTACTATCCCTATCCTAAATCCAGATCTGCAGAACTGTAAGAAAGTATTTCGGAATTAATACGGTCCGAAATGTTACGGCTCGACATATTGTATGATACTCAAAGGAGTACGCATCTTTTTTTTCATATCTGCGGTCTTTGTAATCTTTCTTTCGTTACTCCTTTGAGTATCATACAAAGTATTTCGGATTGGAAAGTTCACAAATGAGATGATAAAGGCGTTCAGAGGTCATGATGTGGATGTGGGCATTCATAACAGTGCAGTGCTCGTGTGGCTGCCTGTGACGTCATCAGCATTCAAAACCTCATCAACTTGGGCTCTCACTTCTCTTTACTCTCTTCTATTCTCGGGACCACTCACCCTGCTCGTGAGCCCCACTGACCCTAATAGTGATTCTACTTGAGTCTTCCTCAAACTGAAGTCATATTCGTAGATTTCAGAATTAAGGTACTGCTCCTTAGCCACCATCATACTGGTCCATACAAGCATACTAAACCACCTAGTCCTACTATTACCCTTCATGAAACCAGGCCCAACATAAGTTCAACATACAGCAATCTAAAAGCCTATACCAAACCACTGACAGATTAAAAAGTTGCAAGGTGGTGTGAACACGCAAATTTCGGAATCAGGTGCTAGAATTCAGACAAGTTGAGGAAAGGTCGGTCACATATAAGAAAATCTCAGAAGTCACTGTTCGACATACACTGCGAAGAAGAACAACACGGTGGTGAACAAATCTTGTGAAGTCAAACACGTAGAAAACCGCATGAAGAGAAGTAAGTTCTGGGAGCATATGGAGATCGCAAAGGCAAAATGAAGGAAAGTCAGCCTTTTAAACAATGTAATCAGACTTGACAGCGGAGGATTAGGTATTCGGCTTGGTTACTGGACGAGTAAGAAAGGGCAAATACGACCAACATGATACGGTGGCGGGTCAAAAAAACGTAGGACATAGATCACAGAGCGAACCAATAACAATGCAACATTTTTCTAGTCATCAACACCACAGTCTCACGGTATGTTCAAGCCTTTGTCTTCAGTAGCGATACAACTGATGATGGAGTCATACCTGAATGTACGCAGGCCTAGATCGAAAACGTTTTGTAATGGTCAGAACTCTGTTTGCACAAGCATTCAACGATACCATCTACAAATTCATAACAATATGAAAAAGTGGTATAACTGACAGTGTTAGAAAAAGAGTTCTGACAATTTCAATCTGAGACTAGGAGCTTGGGATATTTTGGATCTAAGTCCAAAGTAGGTTGAGTTGATGTACTCTCGAGCTCTTCTTCATTTCCGGGCTATTTTATAATATAATTTTATCTTCGACCCTTTTATCAATAAATATGGTCCTAGCATCTCTCGCCGATCTCAATCAAAAGAACTCATTCTATAAACAGAGATTTTCTCCTCAAAAGACATCTTTGTTACATAAAGTCATCTGACTGTCGTCGATAATGAAGAATTTGAGGAAAGGTATTGAATTATCAAGAAACCAGCAATGCTCTAAAAATCTAGTCTTTGCCGGAAAATAAACCCATATTAATTGTGCTATTTCTCAAAGTAAAACATTTTTTTACAAGCAAAAGTATTTCTCTCGCTAGCTTCTCTCGCAATAAGCGTTCCTCATTCCACCGCTACGATGGCATTTATGCGCGTTCGAAACTTCAAAAACTCGTTTTCTCATCATTTTAGCCAAGTATCTAGACTATACGCCTTTTGCACCAGATAAGCGTTTAATTCTATCGGATTACAAATATGCGACGATTCGTTAATTTCATTACCGCGAAAATATATCTCGCTTCCATCTCGAAGTAATCCGGCTTTTAAAACTGTTGTCGCTTATAAAGAGGAAAGAAATTCTTTTGCCATCGAATTGATTCGCGAATACCGCTACAGGGATATTGCGTAACTCAAAATCAATGAGCATTCGCGAGATTTATTGCTACAGATTTAGCCTGTAATCCGTCGAAGATGTTTGTTTCTCTTTCGAAAATATTATGGCTTTCGCGTTTTATAGCACGCATTCCGTCAAGTTAAGCCTACGATAACGTGAATCGTTCTACCCCTACTTATAAATTATAGATATTATTACACTGACGCGAAAATAGTAGCACTCGAAGACATTCCTCGCGGTATCACAATATACCCTACAAATGGATTCATTTCCACTCTATAAATTTGCGGTGCGAGAGAGGTACGACTTCTACCCCATCGAGCCTCTTATGTTATGCACGAGCTCGCGAGAGATAATTTTATTCAGCTCAAAGGTAGGGATGCTGTATGTATCTAAAATTCTAACCTACAAATGTGATACGTGTAATTTTTTCTGTTAACTACTACAATGAGCATGGTAGGCATGGTGTCAATGAATGTGTGATGATCAAATTCTACGTTTTAAGATGGACTGCTTCTTACTCTCGGTGAGATCGCGTCCATTCTAGGCAACGCGTGTATTAATCCGAAACCGGTGCTCGATGTAATAACGCGAAACGGCAATTACAGTCCCGAGGATGTTCCTCGGGTGTTGAAGGAGTAGGTGGCGAATTACTATTATATTTGAAACAATGGTCCAAAAGACAGCAACCACCCTAGATATCCCACAATTTTCACTCGATCATTAAAGAGGCTACGAAAATCTGTATCAATGAAAAGTTTGAACCAGGGATACGAACATTATTGTATACCTGCGAACAGCATAAAGCGGAGCCACTCTGATTTTGGTACGCGTTTGCGCTGGAACACGCTCCGGTGCCGGGTACCTTGAGCTGGGTTTCTTTGTAGTCTGGTTGGTACGGTATCAGCATTCTTATTTTACCCCAACGGTTGAAGAACAAGATAATAGCGCCGACCCACACTAGCAGTACAATTATCACTATCGTCACCTCGATACCTCGGACCTGCAAGAAAAAAATCACGATTATTCAACAGGAAATATGGCGGTTGTGTCGAGAAAGCTGCACTCAAAGGAATTGTCAAATAAAGAAAAAATCGATTGTTTGTCAAAAATTCTTCAAAAACCAAACAATGCTGATGAAGCAATTCAATGCAAAATTCATTGTACCTATAACTCATTAGGATTCGACCGATGAGGAGTCTTGAGGGAGAGAGGAGATTCGAATCCTAGACCACAACCATCAAAAAAGTATCAGTGAGGTAGTCGTTGGACAAAAAAAAACGTAAGCCAGTATTCCAACTATCAGAAGAGTTGGACACGGAAAAATTTAGACCTTTCAGGACTCTAATTTTAAATTTCATTCCCAATAAACGTGAAAAGCTCTTCCACGCCGCGAGCCATACAAGCAATGACGCAATTTAGGATAAGATGACAATATTTTTAATAAAATAGCAAGTGACCAACCAGTTATGGAAAGCGTGTACTCAAGGTCAAGTTCGTTCTGACCTCGAGAATGGAAACGCACTTTCCAAAACCAGCCAATTGTTTTGTTACTATTAAAAATAGTTGCGGGGTCGTAATTGCTTAGTTATTCATACTACATACAATCCATTCTCGATATCAAACTTTGAATTAGGTTTTCTAAATTTCCTGTCCAACTTCCTCAAGAAACCACCATTTTTTCCAAGTTCCTAAATTAGGTCAAGGTCATTGATGATGAGTCTCATGCGTTTCACAAACAGGTTTCCTGAATTTCTTGTTCAACTTCTCAAAGAAGCCGTATCTTGTTTCAAGCCCCCAAATTAAACTTTAGTTACAGTAAATTATAGATAACATGTCTCATAACAGGTTTCCTAAATTTCTAGTTCAACTTCCTAAGGAAGCCATCTCTTCTTGAACTTCTTAAATTAGGTCAAGGTCATTGATAATGTGTCACAGAAACAGGTTTTCTCCTAGTTTGACTGCCTAAAGATTGATGACGTGTCTGAAGACAAGTGTTCTAAAATTATTGTTCAACTTTCTAAGAAAGCCATCTTTTTCCAAAGTTCTTGATTTAGGTCAAGGTCATTGATGTTGTGTCTCATGTGTCCTGAAAACAGGTTTTTGCAATTCATTGTTGGACTTTTACAGAAAGCCATTTTTTTTATTGAAGTTCTTAAATTGGGTCAAGGTCACTGATTATGTGTTTCATGAGACTCCAAAACAGGTTTTCTAAATTTCTTGTTGAACTTCTTCAGAGAGCCACTTTTTAATTGAAGTCTCTAAATTAGGTCAAGGTCACTGATTATCATGCGTGTCAAAAACAGGTTTCATAAACTTAATGTTCAACTTCCTAAGGAAGCCAACTCTTCTTGAACTTCATAAATTAGGTAAAGGTTATTCATGATGTATCTGATGTGTCTTATGTTTCTCAAAAACAGGTTTTCAAAATTTCTTGTTGGTCTGCCTCAGAAATCCATACTTTGACTGAAGTTCTTGAATTGGGTCAATGTCACTGATTATGTGTTTCATGCAGCTCAAAAACAGGTTTCCTAAATTGCTTCTTCAACTCCCTAAAGAAGCTGTTTTTTCTTTCAAAGTTCTCAAAGTAAGCCAAGTTTATTGACGATGTGTCTCATTACCAGGTTTTCTAAATTTTTGTGTTGGACTTCCTCATCTTGTTTTGAAGTTCTTAAATCAGGTCACGGTTATTGATTATCTTCCTCATGCGTCCCAAAAATTGGTTTTCTAAATTTCTAGTTTGGATACCTGAAGTAGCCGCTATTTTTTCATGTTCCTAAATTGGATGAAGATCTTTAATGATGTGTCACGAAAACAGGTTCTTTAAATTTTTCGTTCAACTTTCTGAAGATGCTGCCCTTTGTTTCCTCAAGTTCTCAAGTTGAGTCAAGGTCATTGATGATAAGTCATATTATTATGGCTCGAAAGTCGGAAATTTTTGAAGTCCCTTGCCATAAAGGACTCGAGAAAACGATAACTTTTTTCACAAAGTTCAACGGGAAAGGCAGGGAATCTGTTCTATGGGTCGAGTTGGGTTTGGTATTGAGGAATCTTGAAGAGTCTAAATTTTTCCGAGTCTCTGTAGCTTAAACAATTTTTTATACAAAAGAAAACCAACTTGGCAATTTCTGCACACATTTTATTGTCGAAGTTTCGGACTCATAAAGTCCTTTTTCAAACGAATACTTGAGGAGTCCAAAACGTCGCGTTCGACAATAAAATTTGTGCAGGAAAAGCCAAATTTATTTTCTTATGGATTTTCTGTCCTCGCACGTATGAAATTTCGTTTTCTTTTGTATTTTAAATTCGTGGAAACCACGTCTATTAGAGATCTTCGAATCTGAATAGTTTATAAAAGGACTTGACATCGATTCATTACCCAAGACCACTTTTTCTCTCGGAGGGGCTGAGGGGATCACCAACTACTGGAGTAATGGCAAGGAATTTGCACATTCAAACAGGCAAGTTCAATCAAGAGATCTTCAGGACCTGTCCACGTACCCGCACACAGAATTTCGTCTTTATACCCTTGCCAATAGTGAACATGACTCAACTAATTCTGGCCGGAGGAAAGATCAACTTCAAATTTGGATACGAATACCTTCGAAGTGAAGAAACCTAAGAAGGAACCAATAGAAACTCAACATTGAATTTACAGAAGTTCGAGACCAGCACATCTTGAGCGGATCACAGAATTCGTCGAACTGTTCATAAGGAATATTGGAATTCAATAAGGAAAGGACTCAGGGCTTGGGTACCTAAGCTGAAGTTTGGTCGCTAAACAGGTACATTCCTGATGAAGAGTTGACTGAATTAGTTGGTGATTCACACTGCACGGTAATGACTCGTTAGTTCAGTCCTTATTTCTCGGGCCGTTGTTGGCTGCTTTCATGTCTTGTCCGGTTATTGAATTAAAAGCTTTCGCTCCTTGTTTAATTTCATGCTACTCAAATTTACTCCTGGAAGTATCCCTCTCTTCATCGTAGAGAGCTCCATGGCCATTCACTTTCGTAAGAAGTATTCCAGCTTGAAAAATTATTTTTACCAAGAAAACGACAAAAATAGTTGAAGGTTAGTTATTCCACTGTAATGAGCGACGCTTTCATCAGGAGATGGGGGTTTTCAAAATTAAAACACCGTAACTGACCTTTGAGCCGTGCATCATCTTTGCCCAATGTATCATATTTTACATGTATGGCGAGGAAAGATGCCTAGACCTGACTAGAACTTTCAATGTTGACCATTTTTTCTTGACCCTCATCACGAACCAACTCCAACGTCAAGCCTCGCCCGAGAC
This sequence comes from Aspidiotus destructor, assembly GCA_035079395.1. Classification (NCBI taxonomy): domain Eukaryota; kingdom Metazoa; phylum Arthropoda; class Insecta; order Hemiptera; family Diaspididae; genus Aspidiotus; species Aspidiotus destructor. The sequence goes on along the minus strand of JAVHKZ010000011.1, from coordinate 6,216,627 downwards.
GGTGCATAAATCTCTTCGTACGCTTCCTCCATCTCATAATAATTAATCGTCTCACTCTAAGTTTGTATTAGATATTTCGCTTCCGTTATACGGGTCGTATTTTAAACTTGCAAGAATGATGGATCGTGTCAGAGAGTAATCATCGTTTTAGAGAATTTGCCGCGCTAATATAATCTAATATCTTCGCTGTCCCTCTTTAATGTCGCCCATTCTCGATCGCGTACTAATCGTCCCATTAAAAGCAACGACGACGTAGATTACCGGCAATATATTAGTCATCGATTTAAATCTTAAATTAAGTCGTACGGCTGAAAAGCTGTCTAACGTAATTTGCATATTATTTCGAGGAAGCGGCCGAACACTGTGTCGTTTCCGTTTTCGCTCATCGTGGTGGTTAAAACAATTTGCGGTCATTTTATGTACGAATCGTCAGATCGATATACCAGTGTACCACTGCCGCGTATATTATACACCGAAATAATATTATGTCATATGGCGACAACCGTCAAGAATCAGGTCTACCTATTACCGCACACGGTCTCTGTATGATGAAAAGATAAATGTTCGACCCTTTATATAAATGGCCGCGTGCATTACTGTTTGTAGAAGCGCGAGGAAAATAGCTGCACACGCGAAGGTCAAATGCTGTGCTGGACAACCTTTCCTCTTGAAAACGTGTGCTATAGAATATCATCGAGTAAAAACGTGTGTAAACAAGTTCAAAGCGAATCGCGTATACAGTGGCTGTAATGGTGCATAAAAAAATTGGTCACAATCCTTTCGAGAACCAATTATTGTATGGAAACCTGTACACTTTATTAATAAAGTAGCGCAAAAAATAAAGAACACGCGAAGAGCACGCTAAAGCGATTAACTCGACTTACATTTTCTAGCATATCGAGGGGTTCGGAATCCCAGGTCCTTCTTCGACGTCCGCAACCCTGCGTAGAAAGAAAGAAAACACAACTTACGTAACTACGTCTCCTAAATGAGAAGGTTCAGCTGGTACCATAGCGTCAGATTCATAAAGAAATTGAGATGTTATTACAGAATTAGTTTGCAAAAAAATGTCCTCAAAAACGTAGAACTATATTGAAGTTTCTTGTAGGACGAGATATTGAGCTTGTACCTTTGTGTCAGGTTTACCCAACAAATTCGGCAAGATTCTACTCAAGTACAGCGAACGGAGTGAATTTTTCTGGGTGTGGGAAGACGACTGAAAAATGTTTTTTGGCAGATCCAAATAGATGAAGATTATATTTCATGTCTACTAGTAAGTAACCTCATTCATACTTCAAGGCTACGCCGCGCCGACTTCGCGTTGAAATCTTAGCCAAGCTAGGCTGGGAAGGGCTCACTCACTCCGCTCGTTCCCTCTTGTTCTCGGATTAGTATAGGTGCGGTAGATTGTAAGTTAAGCTTTCTAGCTCGTGTATGGATATCAACACTAGTGAGGTCATAAACATTTATGATGGTAGCTGTGACGTCATCATCAGTACCCGTGACGGCCACCAGTATTCATAATGTCATTAGCTTGAGCTTTCTCCATTCCTTATTCTCTTCTATTCTCGGGATCACTCACTCCGATTGTAAGTGACGTTATGGATGCTGATGATGTCACAGATAGCAATCATGGATGATTATGACGTCACGAGCTAATGACGTCATCAACTTGGGCTCACTTTCTTCTTTACTCTCTTCTATTTCTGGGATCACTCACTTTGCTCGCGCGCCTCCCAATAGCCTGTAATATACTAGGCTTAATAGTAATACTGCTCGAGTTTCCTCTATATTAGGCTTTCCGGACTTGCAGATTTCAGAATTGAGGTACTGTACTAGTCTTCAGCCTCCACTATAGTGGGCTATACAGTGTACTGAACTATACTAGGCCTGAGCCTACCATACAGAAGAATAAAAGCAACGACCTGTTTTATTGGAAGGTTTTTCAGAAGAAACTTTCGTCGGCCGGCAAAGCTCGGAAGTCGAAAGTTCACGCGTTCTTTAACGAAGTTACAAAAGGGAGGACCTCAGAAGAGCGTTCTGAGTCCTATGATGTTTGAAGTGTTGCATATCTGGCTCATTGAAGGGGCTAGGCCACTTTGTATATGAAGCATTGCACATCTACTCGACTGAAGGGGCTACAGCTTTGCCGCGGCGGACGTTTTAAAACAGATTCCTTGTTAACACCTCTGTCGCACTCAGCCCGGAAGTCATTGTAGCCCCTTCAGTTAACTGGATATGCAATACTCCATACACGAGTTGGCCAGGCCCCTTCAATGAGCCAGATATGCAACTTTTCAAACGCCATAAAACTCGGAACGCTCTTCTAAGGTACCCCAGGTGCTCTACCTCCCCTCGTTCCGTTAAAGAATCAGTGAATTTTTGAGAATAAATTTCGATGTTGATCACGGTTTTGTAGCGGATTCAAATCGATTGTTTGTGGGAAGTTGGTGCACCTGAGTGGCAAAATGGTTTGTCCTTGGGTTCGGCTTCAACTACTGGAACAGCGCACGTTTTTCATGGTTGACAGGCAACCTGTTCTATGGCAGGGTATTCCTGAATATTTTGGCGTCTCTTTGCCGGGCAAATACTGATTATCCTAATGAAGGAGTAATTCGACTGGTATAAGACTGGAATAAGAAGCTATTCTAAATTGACAGGACGAGGGGACTTGAATCGCATAGGCAGCGCCGCCCCGTCGTCCATGGTGGAGTGGGTGCGAGGGGACTGGGAAAAATGTTGACATTCAAACTACATTTTAACATAGGAGAGGATACCGAAAAATGTCTACTTTTGAGCTGTACGCGATAGGAAGGACGAAGGAGAGTTGAAAAGATTTGAATTATCAGAAAAGTTGGGCTCAAAATAGTTTTTGGGCTACCGTACATTCGGCCAACAAATAAGGGAAGAAGTCCAGAAACTCACGGGTGCTTTAACGGCATTGAACGAGGTGAGTCAGGGAACCTATACGATAGGAAAAAAACTTGGAAAAATCTCCAAGAGATGATACAAGAGCGTTCTGAGTCTTATGGTGTTCAGAATGTTGCATATCTGGCTAATGGAGGGGCTAGCCAATTGTGTATAAAGTATGGCATATCTAGTCAACTGAAGGGGCAGAATCGACCTCCGAAAATAGTCCGCCGTTTGCCGTTTGGCTGGCAAAGCTCAAGAGGGCAAAAATTGTTCAAGTTCTCTATAGCTCGGAGGTCGGGTTAGCCCCATCAGTCAACCAGGTATGCAACGCCCCAAACACCACAAGACTCAGAATGCTCTTCCTCGCCCAAAATAATGGATTTGGGATATTTTTTCGAGAAAAATTTGAGACGGAGACGGAGACAGTAATAGGAGCGAAAAGCTAAGTAGCTGAAACATATACATGAAATATGATCTTCATTTATTCAGTCGAGCCAAAAAATGTTCAAAAAATATTCAACTAGTTTAGAGTCCGTCCCTCCTTTGCGGACCAAAATTAATGTTTATAATATTATTTAGCTTGGAGGCAGAAATTTTCCGAAATCCTCGACCCTTGAACTTCTTTAGGACCACTATTTAGTGGTCTCACACATACAACTTCGAATCCGGAGTTTTTCAAGTTCCTGAACCCGGTCAGTGCCTCCACCTGGTCATCTTCCAACATTTTTCAAATCCCTACACTAGTTTGAAGCTCCTACATCTTCCCTAATTGTCAGCATAAGATTCGAAAATTGTCTATCCTCCGAATCTAGGTTAGAGTCCCTACCCTTTAACCCCCCCCTCCTCCTTATTCTTATATTATGAATACTCAAAAGTCCTAAAGAGAACTCTCTTCCCATCGTATACCAATCCCTGAACTTAGTCAGGGTCTCCCAAAGATTCCATAGAGCCCCTGTGAGCGAAATTTTGGCATAGATGGCAGACGGCAAAAATTTTCGATCTCTTCCCCCCCCCCCCCTCATAAAACAGATCCCTTGTAATGCCAATCTATGACTCAACCGGGGAACTCGGAAAAACGCCCACCATCTAGCTATTCTAGCTACATGCATGAGAAAAATGATGCTCGGATTAGGAGATGTTTCCGTCATATTTCCTGTCTGTATGGAAGAGACGGAAAAATTTAGATTCCCAATTCACACAAAGAAGAAGAGGGAGATCATTGATTTGGATGTAGAGTACTTGAAAAACTCTATTCGAGCCAGATCTGCATGAGAGAAGAGAACTATGAGAAATTTCGATTTTTGAGCTTGTGAGGACAATTCAGTCCGAAGTCACACTATTGTCTCTAATGAAATACCAATATGTAATTAAAACGAGTTAATTGTTTGGTGATTCGAAGTAGACTGACAGAGTTTTGAGAATTCTTTATTCCAGGTTACGACACTTGAATTCACAATTCACGAACACACAATGGTTCATAAAATTCAAGTTCATCCCTCTCAAACTTCAAAAAAAGGAGACACTATTAAGCTCATAGCGGAAACCAATCATTCAGTTGAAGTTTTATGAGTTGATTTGTAAGACATTAGTATTCCTTTCTACCACGTGATTTGAGATTTTCAGGAAGTTTGCTTGTACGGAAATTACTATAGGCTGCTCTTTTGAACACGTTACCCCGTTCATTGACTCTATCATCGAAAAGGTACCTGAAGCCTTCAAAAACGGATTGCAAAACCTACAATTGTATGAAATTTAGTATATTGAAAAAATGATTTCATACAAATCCAGTTTCCATCATCTAGTAGATACGGAGGATCCGTCTAATACATTTCGACGAGCTTTCCTTCTCCTCTCCCCGACTCTCTAACCTACACTAATTCATTTGTAACTGCAGGCCCCTCTCAAGAACCATTTTCATCGACTTCAAGACTCTAGAATCCTTCCGATATCAAGAGGAATGTCTGCGAAATTCAATCACAGAAATACTTTTTTCATCTATTGGACAAACAAGTCAGCCTAAGCAACTCTAAACCAGATGTTTCAACGTTTGCTACTTTGGGGGGGATTTTCGAAAACTTCAGAGGTCATAATTAATTCATATACGCACACTAGGATACAATCTCACAAGAAATTGCTGGAATAAATTACGACGTAACTCTCGTGATTCAGTTATGCCTTCCGAGTCAGTATTTTGTCACCCTTTTTTGTCCACAAAATGAATTATTTTCACAACACCAGTAATTAGAAACTAAGTATCATCATCGTAAGTTGTGCACTCCACTACCACCCACAAAACTAATAACCTCGATATCGTTCATCCGCAATCGCTGAAAATACGTCGAACTACAAGAAATAGATAGTAAACGCATTAACGGTAAATTTGAAGCGATAAAACAAGAGCTGCAGATCCTCCACTCTAGATAAGAGTAATTACAGGCACAATTTTCCGAGTAGATGATGCGAGTACGATACATCACGCACACAAGAGACTATTAGAGTTCTGGTTTACCTGTATGTAAGTTTGCGGCGGACTGGAAGGTCCGAAGGGAGATGATGGAACTGAATTTGGTGTTATGTTGTCCTCGTTACCGGGAAATATTTCCGGCGTCCCGAGCGTAATTTCGTTACCCACAATCCTTTCATCGTCGTTATTCGTGATTGCCTCCGTGACGACAGCGCCGCTATCTGCAACCAAAGAGAGTACGTCGAAGAGTAAAATTCGATTACCGATTTTTCATTTACGCGTACGCCATAGAAAAGTACATCAAACTACTATCTACCGTACAAAATGCGTACGCGACAATCAACTCCAGTATGCAGCGTAAAAACTAGATTAAAAGAGGACCATCGAGACATGGAAAAACTCACGTAGAAAATACTATCGGGACGCGATCTCGTCGTATCTTGTAAGATAAGACAGTCGAGTGTATTACATCTGCGACCTCAAAATTTCTTACATTCAATTTGGCGACAAAGCGAGAAAAAAGTAACAGAAGATGTCTGTCTATCAGAGTTTCGCGCTTGACAAATGAAAGTTCAGATTTCATTAAATTACGTAGACGCCAGCTTAGCAGACGCAACGATGGCACGTGTTCGCTCGCGCAAAAATATATAAAAGGCATCGAAAATGTTTTTTATTTTTCATAACGCGCGTATCAGCAGGCTCGTGTTCTTTTTTCTGCTTCATTGACGTGTAACAAAGAGGTGAAGAGGACGTATGCGAATTCGATCGCTTGCATAGCGTTACAAGTGAAAACAACGGATTAACTTGCGGGTAAAAGCGAAATGAAAACGCGACTGACATGCGTTTCCGCGAGGCAGAAAGGTGGGGGGCAGGGTGAGTGCGATAATAGGATCAAATGTAGATAGAACTGCGTCTATTACGATATTACGACAGAATGAGGATAATACATAAGCCGCTGAGAATATAACTACGACTAACATGTAGGAGAACACGAGTAGTACGAGGATCAGCGATGCAAAAACTAATGATCCTTTGACTTCGATCTGGTGTTTACAAAATATTTTGTTCCGTTGGGTTGTAAATATTAGTAATAACTTTCGCGCGAGCTAGTTTGAGCCTCAACTTTCAAAAAATATAATTTTATCATGGTTGATTTACCATCTACAATTTTTGGTTTTACCACCTGTTTTTATTATGGATTTTCTTTACGTACAGTTGAAATTTTTGAAAATCTTGAAAGTCAGTGCCCGCCATGCTCACGACCTCTTATTTTCTTGACAAGTGGATGGTCTTCGGAGTCCCTCATTCACGAGGTGGAACTTCCATCTGAAGGCGAAATATGGCAATCTAATCTTAGGGCTGATATTGTAAATGTTATCGCACTCGTCATGAAAACCAAAGGTCGTGAGTTTGATTCCCGCTCGGACCAGGAGATTTTCTCGTCTATCGTAATTTTTCTTGATATCAAGTTCTGATTTTTGTAAGTTTAAACCAAAACACACGCTCTGTTGACATACCACTCTCCTGCTTGTACTTTCCTTCCCACTACTCACGCAGGTGGATAACGTCGTGCCCTTCTTGGAATTAATCAAGCACATATTTTATTTTTTTAACGTGTTTTAAAACTACAACATGGTTATTAGATCAAGTACATGAATGTGAGTAAGGACAGATTGAAGTGTAAGAGAGAAAAGGGTAATGTTAAGTGGAATTAGTGAGGACAGTTGGGTTTGTTTGGATATTGAAGTGAAAGTTTGTTGTTTGAGGTACGGTTTCGGGGTTGTTTTTGAAGAGGTGAGAGATACGGGCAGGAAAAAAATGGTCAATTGGAGGACATCGGGTGAACAGTTGGAGATTTGAGTGAGCCTACGAAATCGAAGGGGAGGTTCTGAGACCTCTGCGTCTGCGCATAGGCCAAGTTCGAGGCTACAACGATAAACTCCCAGGGCAATGCTGAGAGAAAAGGTTTGGAAGGGGTCGAGTTAGGCGACGACAGTTTGGTTGGCTAAGTTATGAATCGAAGAACCGTAATCTAATTTTGAGCGGACGACGCTCCTCTGTGGCTAGTTGGACCAGCTTGAAACTAGTTTTTAGTGAAAGTTTCAATTTGAACAAGGTTCATCTAGAATTTTCTTCCTGTGCTTTGATTATGTTGGTTCTAGTCTAGCGTCCAAGTCCGGAGCAAAAATTTAGCCTAAAATTCCACAGGTAAAGCCTAGCTTGAAGATTTAGAGCTCAAGCTCTCTCTGGGCCCATTTCGAGTGGAGTTCATGGCTCTTCATATTTCACGTCACTTTTCTGGATCGGAACTAACAATTTTCCCCAATGCCTTCATTAAGTCAAGGCCATTGACGACGTCACAAAAGTCGGACGCCAACATTTTAACAGAGAACCTGTCCGAAGGGAAAGAGGGAGAGTATTTTTGAGAAATTTTGGCCTCCCACAAACTGACCTATCCTAATATAAAAATTGTCGCCTTTTTCCATGATTCCCCCCCAAAAAAACGTAGAAGAAATCCGATCATTGAGGGGTAAAAATTCAGACTTTCCAGGTGTCCAATTTTGAGTTCAATTCTCAACATCGAAAGCAATTCGTCCTATGAAAGGTTCTTAAAATTTCTCTTTCGACTTCGTTAAGGAGATCCCTGAATGAGGTCTTCAATGAAGAAACGAAGGTCAGACGCAAACTTTCTCTAAGGATAAAACCGACAGACAAATATACCAACTTCCTTTTCTATTTATTTAGGTCCTTCTCCCTCTATCTCTCTGGAGCCCTAGTTCACTGTAAATATTAGGAGTATGTTGGGCTCAGTAGCTTAGTCTAATTTAGTTCAGTTTACAATAGGCCAACTAATATAAGGCAGTGAAGGGCGAAGTTTCTCAAAGTCCCTGAAGTAAGTCAGGGTGACTTATCTATGTATTTTCGGTACGCGTATCAGAGCCTACAATATCCTGGCCCGTCCAGTACTCCTCTATGGGAGCGAAATTTGGGCGCCCGCTCCCAAAAAATGTAAAAAAAACGAATATCCGCAGCGGAAATAAAATTAATGAGAGCGACCGCGGGATATACGAGACTAGATAGGAGAAGAAATACAGAAATACTGGAGGAACTAAAAGTCAAGCCAGTAATGGAGAAAATCAAGAACTACAGGAGGAATTGGAAAAAAACATGTCGGGAGAATGCCGGACGAACGATCGCCAAAGAACCCGTCACTTTTTTTCCGTTAGTTGAGGATCACAGGATATTTGTTCCGCAAGAATCAATGAAGTTTTTAGGGTAAATAAGTCAGACTTTGAAATTTTTTCAAGTATTACATCCATAGAAGTTCTGAGCAAGTTATTAAATTAGGTTACATTTCGTTATGTTCACGTGCAACGAGAAGGCAGGACTCTTCCAAGTCTCACCTCTCTAAGGATTCATGACATTATCTAAATCTTACCTCTCATAAATATTTTCAATTCCAACCTCTATAGAAATTCCAAGATGAAAACTTTTCAACTCTTCGCGAGCTCACAATTCGAAGTTGGGGCGAAGACATTGAAGATTCTCCAATTCACACATATTATGCAGAGTCAAAGCTCGAAATAGCTCCACATAGTACAGAAACTTAGAATCAGAAAGCCGTTATTGCTGCCATTGAACGTTCGTCTCGCTGCTCAAAGGGAATGTTATAAAAATGAGGGAACTCGAAACGATATCAAGTTCCAAGTTTTGCAGATAAAAAGGGAGTTGGAAATCGGAATTCCGAGTTCTTCGCTACTTCTGAAATCTATAATTTTTACCCACTTCAATACTGATTGAAGTTGCCTTCCAATTATTTTAGCTGGGAACGAAAATTTCTACGAACGCATCTGACGTTGATGAAGAACCAGATATCAATATAGGAATTTGTCTAGGTTAAATCATAGAAAGAATACTCCAGAGAGCAGTCGAAGCCGCAGAAACTACGTCGAGTCGTAACTTGGAGAGTCGTATCAATTCGATTAGAACGTAGAGATTTTCAAGGCTAGATCAAGCTCAGAAAGAGCCTTCAGAGATATTCACTGTTCCATATTCACTCTCACTTGGCTGAAGCATTTCTCACAACAACTTTCTTTTCGAGAAATCCGGATAACCTCGCTTTCTCCAAGCCTCACATTTTCCTCCTATCAGAACTTAAAAAAACATTTTTCAATCGATTTTGTACATCTCAGAGACCTAATACGTCAACTTACTCGAACATGAAGAAAACAAGAATAAGACAAACCGTTTTCCACGGGGCCGCGAAGCTCAAAGGTTCCCTGCTTCCATTGCAGAATTTGCAATGGTCTTTAAATTTTTTACTTATTTTGCCAATTCTAGCGTCTCATTGAGGCAAACCTCATCCTTTGCTCCAAGTCTCCGGATGTATCAGAAAATAATAACAAATGTTTTAGGGCGGGATGAAAATTCTACGATTTCAACAATGAGGAAGAGGAATCACTTCTCTGACAAGTGAGCGGATGACAAGCGAATACTTTCGCACTTCTTATGGACGAAAATAATATGTACCTCAGGACCTCAATTTGGGCCTCTTTTACCTTTTCTCATCAGCGTTCTTTTTTCACTACTCTTTGCTTCATTCTCAAGTAAAAAATGTGATACATCATTTCCGTGTAAACACTTCTAGCGAGGCTGGATTGACCAGAAATTCAAAGGAGTTTGAAAGGACCATGACAAGCTCTGGCAATGAAGAAGTTATTCTCATTCGAGAGCCAAAGTTCGGATAAAGAGTAACGGATATAGATAAAAGTCAAAAAAAGCTTTGAAAATAAATAATAGGAAAATAGTACTGAGCACGGGAAGATGTAAGTTTCTTGTGATAGACTATTCGCCCATGATCAGAATTCAAATTCTCCCACTCAGCCTCAAATATGTAGGCCTGTTCAACCGTAAACTTACCCAAAAATTGGATATTCAAGACATTTCCAGGCAATTACGTTCAACGCGAGGGCGACTTCTTAAATTCTAGAATTTTTCTAATTTCAACATTCTAAAATCGATTAATTTTTATTCACAATTTGGACAGTAAATCACGGAATTGCCATGCGTATAGCTTTTCTAACCATATTTCGTCAAATCTCTTATTGTATCTAATAATTTAAAATCGACTTTCACTGATGTCAAACCAGCTACATGATGAAGCACTAAGGCTCAGTTTTGGTTATTTTGATCGCTTCAGAGCGGACGTGATATTACGACCCACAAAATTTTTGTACGTTCAATAGCCATTTATGTGAAGAAAAGCATCGTTTCTGATAATAATTGAATAAAACCCTCAAATTCGAATAACATCCGCCCTCACAACCTTGAAATTTGCGTTTCGAACCAGACCCGCCTACTCTGCCTCACTTGATTTAGCATTGTGTTTGAACACTTTCTCGTCACTTTTTATTTTGCGATTCGATGGTTCAAAGTGCATTCTGTGTACTTGTGAGAACGTTCGAAAGGTATATTCTTATATTGATCTGGAAGGAAACGTTCTCCCATAACCATTTACGTAATGAAATCGAGAACCTCCGTCTCACTTTTTTAGCCCACAGCTACGTTCGAGAAAAAACCTTTATTAGACGCCAGAGATCGGTAAAGAAAAATGAATTTTCGTCATCCTCTCGGTTCGACGTCTTCCCACTCTTATACGGGTTCTCGATAAAATAATTTTTGCAGACTGCATGATGCGCGACGCCACCGTCGTACACAAATAAATTGAGCGATTCCAATTTATCGTTGTCTGTTCGCGGTGGAGGGGAGTGGGGGCGGAGGGACGATAATAGGAAGGCCCGAAGCGTCGAGTGCGATAAAAATTAATTAATTGCGTAGTGTTCTTTACCTATCACCGAACTGAGCGAGATTAAAACCAGCGTGAGTATGCAACGAGTATTTTTCGACACCGCGAGCCCATTTAACGAAAACATATACGCGGGCACCAACTTCTAAATTATTCCACAGCCGACAACATTTTTACCCCAGACGACGTAAACGCGTTTTCCACCATCCACAATACACACGTATTTCACCCACTACGCACGTATAGACCTATTTCGAATGAAAATTCCGCCGTTCACGATATCCACAATTTTCTCGCGAAGGATCGGTTTAAATTTGTACGAAATTATATTCGAAAACCCCGAAAGAGATGTTCGCGAATAATACACGATATTCGCCTTAACTCTCGCAGGTCTACTACTCGCGCTACTATTGCACGAACTGTGGCCAACTTTCAAATACGTAATAGACTTCGAATCCGATTTTCCTACATACAATCATAATACCACACAACGAAAGGTTTTAAATAGAAAATTACCGTATGTACACGATTCTTCTCTTCAACTTGTTTGTCGGTGTGCGTCTCCTTCGATTGTAGGGGTACGGGTACATAATTTGACGTCGCTTTTTTGAAGGACAATGGGGAGAGCTCGATATTATACTCGTCTATACGATACAGTATTTTGTGAATTCGATAAAGAAAAAACGTAGTTCGATCGAAGAACCTGCCGTCAATAACTTACGATTACTTCGTTATTTATGTATAAAGCCACCAGAGTCGGTCATCGATGATGAGGGGGTACGTTGATAACACGCGTGTTTATGACACGATTGTCGCGTTAACTTGTTAACTCCCTTGCATTCCGTCGCGCTTTCGACGTATAAAAATATCTACAGAATTAATTTTAATAGCGTCTGTTTCTAACGAAAGATACGTAAATTACGTTTCAAGTTGAAAAAACTACTCAAAAGGGAGTGAAGTGTAAATGTAATTTTTTCTCTCTCTCTGTTTCCTTCATTCCTTCAATTTGCACGCGACCTCGATTGAACGATAGACAGGAACTTTCAAAGTACACGATCAAAACAATAGTGCATTTCTTTTTTCTTGAGATTTCGTGTGTAACCATCTTGTAACTTTACAGTTTTGCCCATCAATCATTTCAGTGGGGAAAGATACTCATTCGTATGGGTTCGTCTTCCTACTCAGCGTCACCTCAAACCCTACAAATATCTTCGTCTCAATCGTTTGTGCAGGCGTGTGCTCTTCATTTGAATATTACGCTTCATTCTGTGCCATAGAATATATGACGCACATCTTGGAGGTGCTGCTCACCGAATTGATGACGTGTCGACCAAATTTTCTCGTTCTTCCGAAAGATAAGTGTCGAAGAGTTTACAGAAAAACTTGACGAAAATCGTTCGCGCATTTCAGTGCCTCAACTCCGATTGTTTGTAATTCACTTTGAAAATGAGGTACCGAAAGAGCAGGGGTAGGGTAACGGCTGTTCTTCATATGGGTATCCGCTCATTAACACATTCCCCCTCCATTTGAAGCACACCCTTGGTACTTACATTTTGATAAGGTATTTTTTCTGTTTCAATTCACGAGATTGCATCTGCATTTCGAGTTATAGGCTGAGGTCAAGCAATAGGTGCTCATGCTTGTTTCATGATTATTTAAGAGAGAGTCCGTGATTCAAGAATACCTATACAGAATGGTGAAGTCGGATCTTTTCGAGAACTGGGCAAACGAAGAAGGGATGAACGGATAGGCTGACAGCATTGCAGTATGAGCCTGAAAGAGGCGACAAGCAGGAATGAGAACCGGGACAGAATACTGTTACAAGGATCGGTTCTTCTTCCATACTGTCAGGACATTGGAACCTGAACCAAAAAGAACCGGAGACAAGAGGAACCGGATGACAGTTTTGGATTTTGGAACCGGATCCTGGTTTTAAATTCTGGGACCAGGACCAAAAAGAGCCAAATTTCAGATTTGGGTTCTAGAACCCGAACCAAAAGGAACCGGATTCCAGATTTTTCGTTCTAGAACAGGATCTCGAAGAAAGGGAGCGGAGAACCCACAACCTCCCACGCTCGCGATGACGTTGGCGCGAAAATTCCCCCTCAGAAAATGAGTTGGCTGGGCTCTTCTCAGTATACTGCATGCTAGACCTGATATAATGAAGGCTGGGAATTGAAATTTTCTCAAGTCCCCAAAGTAGGTCAAGGTCACTGACATTGATGACGTCATACAGCATCCCGGCTGGAAGTTGAATTTTTCCAAGTCCCTAAAGTAGGTCAAGGTCATTGATGACGTCATAAAGCGTCACAGGTCACATCACGTCGCGCAGTTCAGAGAAACTCCCGGACACGGACGCAGACGTTTCTGAGGATGTAATCCCCCTAACAAAATGGATAGCGGGTTCCCGCTGAAAAGCGTCATTGAAACCAAATATCCCTACAGAACTGGTTCTCCTCCCATATTTTCAGGTCTCAGGAACCGGAACCAAAAGGTATCGGATCCCGATTTTGGGTTCTGAAGCCGAAATCAAAAGGAACCGTATCATAGATTTGAGTTCTGGAACTAGAACCAAGTAACCGAATCTTAGATTTGAATTTTGGAACCAGAACCAAAAGGAACTGGATCTCAGATTTGGGTTCTGGAAACGGAATCAAAAGAAACCGGATCCCACAATTTGGTCTAAGAACCTTTATAACTGGAACCGCGAAAAAAATAATAACTGTTCTCAGCTCTGGTCACAGCTGTAAAAGAGAGGAAAGAGTGTGACACGAGTTAGAATGACTGCTTCGCATCGGGACGGACTGGGCTGTTTGAAGTAGACCAAAGAATTGGTGCTTTCAAAAAGAAACCTATACTATGAGTATTTTGGAAAAATTCAAGGCACTGCCGTCCTCAAAATTTTCATTGTTTGAAACAAAGTAGCCCGAAGTTTCGGCAGTGTCTTGAATTTCTCCAAAATATTGATATTCCGTCTAGTGAAACTTTATTTCTTTTCGTACTCATGTACTGAAAGTAGATCATTTCAGTCTTGTAAACGGTGACGAAGGCAGCCGATTCCACAACGCTATCTACTTTCTGAACGGCGTTCAGAAAGTGATAAAGTAGCGTGCAGAAAGTAAAATTGCGTGCTGAAAAGAGGGAAAAGGCGTGCAGAAAGTAAATTCAAAATTGATAAGTGTTGATTTGCAAGTTGAAATCCTTGTTATTTTCTCTTCTGGAACAAATCGTACGAAAAATTATGTACGTAACGGAAACTTACAAGCGAGCAATCCACACTCATGTCAGTGCAAGCGCACTCGCAAGCTCGTGCGCGGCCTCCGGCTGCACTGACATTCGTGCTGGAATTGCTCGCTTTCAGTTCTCGTTACGTAAATAACCATTCTGTACTATGAGGTTTATTTCGAATAGCACGGCGTAAACTTCCCTATCACGTCATTAGATCGTGACTTCACAGGATCGATAAAGAATAAAATTTTCCAAGTCCCTTTCCTATCGTATATTATGACAAAGGACTCGGCCAACTTTCACCGACCTATGACGTCATCAGATCGTGACGTCACAGGGTCGAAAGTAGAACTTGTTTTATGAGTAGATCCCTTTTCCATCTTATATTAAGGCAAGACTTGGAAAACTTGCACCGGCCTATCACGTCATCAGATTGTGACCTCACAGGGTCGAAAGTCCGAGTCAGCTGAGGAACTTGGAAATTTTTGACTTTCAAGTCATAATTTATGATCGGAGGGGACTCCGAAAAACTCTTTGAGATTCCTCAATACCAAAACCAAGTTGACACACAGAACAGGTTCCCTGCGTTTCTCGTTCAAATTCGTCGAGGAAGCCATCGTTTGGAAAACTCCGAGATCAAAATCACCTTCAGGAGAAGGAAAACTTTGATAAGTAAACCCGGCCAAAGCCCTGCTGCCCTACAGAAAGGTTACAGGAAGGAAAACCTGCTGTCTTGCAGTGTAGAGTTGGTTCTCCAAAAGCTGAGGGAGTGAACCCTAACAGAAAGCTAAAAAGTCAGAATTTTTTGAAGTTCCTTTAGTAGATGACACAATTTGCATGAGCCAGGTTTCAGTCCGATGAAATCTCAACAAGGTACACGTTCCTAATCGTTCCCCTTGTTCTTTATACGCCATTCGAATAAGGTACAAATGATCGAAATTGAAACGCCAAAGTGGGCAAACGATTTCAGTTCTTTTTGTAGACTTTGCTTGAGCTACCGCCATGACTACATCTCCTGGTCTTATATTCCTACATCGTTTGAGTGAAGTATAGAAGGTGAAAGCTGAAGCATTACCATGCACAAACGATGCTCAAATGACTGCCACGAGGTTTCCTGAGAAGAGTCACTGGCTTTATCACAGGTCCCTACAAGGTAAGAGGTCTTGAAGGAGAGTGCTTATGGCAGAAACTGAATAGTTACAGGAAGTACCAATGATACACAAACAATATATCTGACAAGCAGTATTTTGAATTTGGGATCAGAGTTTTCACAGTCTCGCAAATGGGGTTCCATAGTAAAGCAAACATAGTAAACACGCCAATGTACAACGATAGCAAGAAACTCGCGATGTGTCGTCTTACCAATTCCCACGCTCGATAAAATCCTCCCTCTATTCTCGAGCTGAAGTTCTTATTTTGAATTCCCTTCTTTAAAGCATGTGACTTGAAATCCCATTCGAGATTCTTCAAGTCCTGGCCTATTTAGCATGGAGCAGTCCATCAAATAAGTCAACCATTTCTCCTCCGCTCTTTGGTCTTGATTCCACCCAGTCCCACACGAACACTCTTCCTCAAAGTAAGCACCTTCCCTCCCTGCTTTTCAGATGATGCTTCTCGAGGTGCTCCTCGTGATGTCGGATCCTCTTTCAGCTCTGACATCGTTCCACGTATTTCTCGTGGTCGCATATCTCTCTAGATAGGTCCTACATGTAATATACGATAAATATTTTATCTTACCTAACGTCTTGAACGTGATTGGCTTGCTGTGATATTTTCTGTTGGCGTGAAAAGCGGTGACCGACATCCTGTACGTGGTATTAGGTAATAAATTGTGCAATGTAACTGAGTTGAAATTAGCGGCAATAACAGCGACTACTCTGTAACTAGAACATAAAAATGTTTAACCCTGATACCAAAGTGTCTTGAACCATCTTACGTTGAACTACAATATTACATGTTAAAATGGGGAAAAAAAAAGATACAAAGACTCAAGAAAGTGACGCAATTCTCAACTGCCCCAAGCTTTCTTCTATAGTTAGGTACGTCAGCGTTGAAGCAGAAAACTTTTGAATGATTCGAATTAATATTCCGGTAAGTTGTACTAGCATAATTTTCATAAGTCGTGGATATATTTTTCAAAAGTATTAGAATAAATTTATGAAAAAAGAGAAGAAACTTGTACCGTACTTATACCTTTGTTTAGAGAGTACCAAAATGGGACAGAAATTCCCAAAGGAGATTTTTTTTTATGCTACAAAAGCAGTCTTCTAAATGATAGGAAAACGCATTCGCGATGTGCACTAATAATTCTGTCGAAGAGGAACCGACTGCCGAAGGGCGGAAAACTTGTGTTTCACGTTTTTATCCGTTAATAATAATTGCTGAACCAGCGCTTCTTTTCATCTTACCTGGCGTCTTGTGGTTTGTACATTATTTCATATTTCTTGATATCCCTCAACGTTACCGACCAACTGATTCTCACGGATTTCGGATTCAAGTAAGTGATTGTGAGATTTTCTGGAGCATTGACTATTAAGTCTTCGACACCTAGAAATAAGCAAGTACAAAAATTATGAAACCGAGATAAAAGAATGGTCAAATTAGGATCGCTGCAATTTTATTTCAATACAATTTGATATCATTTCAAAGCACAGGAGAAACTGAGAAAAAACATGTCATCGAGAGTCTCCCTCTACTGCATGGTAGGCCAACTAGCTGACGGGGTCATCCCGCTCCGCTTTTTCACTTCCACTCATCGTCCAACATGATCTATTATACAATTGGAGGTCACTGATTGTGGTGTTTTGTGCATTGGACGAATTAAAGCAAGACTCTAATTTACGGCTATTCATTATAAAAAAAAGGGTAACGCCTCCCCTCCTTTGCCCTCGTCCAATAAACAACTTGTCTCATCATAATATTTTGTTGAATTTTCCAACCGGAAGCATCCGCCATGAGTGGTCGTAAGTCTCAGAATTTGTTGTGAAGTAAGAAACAAAAGTTCAACATTAACTGGTAGCATGTCTCATTCTGTACAGACACGATAAGAAAACATGAACCGCTGCTCAATTCCCAGTTAAGAAAGACAAGTTGAATTTATCCAAATCAAGTGTACTATCTTCTTAGTTTACGACGTTCGAGGAAAACCAAACGGTACATTCACGAACACGCGTCTCACAACACGAAAAGTCTTGAAATTTGTGTCCCACCGCAAGAGCGAATGCACTAACCCCGGCAACCGAAAGGAACATTCCATACCACACATTCCTGTACAGCCAATAATTACACAGGAAGTTTCTCGATACTTTTTTTGGCAGCGGCTCACCTCCCCAAAACTATTCTACAGGTGTGCGGTTATAGCTTTGCAGTAACGCGCTCGATTCTCCGTCGACTTATTTTGTTTCCAACGAATACGAAATAGTAATAAAGTTTGAACAGCCTACAAATGTAAGTTTGTCTTACGATACACGGAGGGTGAGAAAAGGATATCAAATCTTGAGATAATGCATACACTCAACTGTCAGCGCGAAAGACGTGATGCGACTGCTTTTATAGGTACTATCCATTACTCGTATCGTGCTTTTATGGCCGTTTATGTGGTCCTTAATACTCTCACTGAGGTTAAAGGTATAAAAGCTTAACGATTCGAGGAAAAACTAGACGAATTTTATTGTCTCGGGCCATTACTGGAGTACTCGTTCCTCAAAACTGCATAATACCGCGTGCGATTTTATAACTACTGAGTAGAAATCACGTGGCATACGATAATAAGAGCGAGAGAAAAGCCCCCAGCATTGACGAAAAGAAAAAAATTTAGATCATATTATTTATCACTTAGTCATCGCTATTCCCGTCGCACGCACGAGAATAATTCGCTCCCAGCGTCGCGTCTTTTTGATTTAGATTTTTGGGTAGCTCTCGGCAAAAGACGAAAAGTTTCCAGTTTATATGTATGTATTATATAATATTATCGTGACCTTTATTCATATTCGGTTTGATTGCGTGCGAAAAACTCCCAAGCCAAGAAGAACTTTTTCGGCGTATTTTGCGTATATACAAATGCGAGCTTATCACATATATGTCAAGCGACCTTTTGCTCGTAATATTTTTCTCTATGCTTTTTTTTTTTTTTTCTGTTCTCTTAGTTTGATTGCGTAGGAAAACGCGTAAAACGCAGCCGGCGAGAATTTAAATTTTTCTATCGTATACACCCTCATAGTATGTAGTATATAATGTACGTTTTCCTCGGGCAAAACACCAGAATACGTATAAAAATTCGGAAATTTTGTGAAACAACTTCATTTTATTGGCATCGTGCGTTCTTGCGTTCGAAAATAATTCGATCAACCACATTGTACACACACGTATACACTTAGTTACCGAATGAGGAGACTGTACTCGCGAATTTATTTCACAGACGAAGACGGGCTAATAAGAATGGAAAATAACGCACGCCACGAAGGTGGAATATGTAATTTGTCGACTTTCCTCGTCGCTCTCTCTCTCTTCGAATTCAAGCCGGGCAAAGTACGAATAATGATGAACGAATAGGGCGGACGAAAAAAATGATTTACGTTTGTCGCCTGCGATAGATTCCATTTAAAAAACTGTCGAGAGCGAAGGTCGCGCGAGGAGAAAGTGCCTTATGCAAATATCATATATACTTACAGGCTATGGAACGTGCTTCTTTTATGGCTACAAATTGCAAGAAACTTATTTGTAGTATTAGCGCGACGGTGCTCCAGAACATCCCTGGTTAAACAATACAGATACCTGACCCCATGGTATCGCTTCGCTTTCGAACATCAGCTGCAAAAACACAAACACGTGGCTGAATTAGAGAGTGATTGCCAGGACAGTGTAACTAGATCTTATTGGTTAAAATAATGAGACTGACACTATTTCTGGAACAATATTACTACACCTTGTGTAAAATTTTTCAGTCTCTTAATAAGGCCAAAGTCATTGATGACGTCGTAATCGAGCATAAATTGAATCAATTTTACCGACCATACCCACTTTTAGTGTATTCATCTCCTGCATAATAAAGTCACAGTGAAGTCTCTCTACCAATGAGCCTAGTCTTTTGTAGTTCAAGGTAACTAGCTCAGGATTTCACATCTTTCACTCATTCGTTTCAGCCCATTGGGTTCCTATCGTACGGAAGTGAGCGCTGAACGATGTACAAGAAGCAAGTTGAGGCGTTAGAACAATTCAGGTGAGACAGCTTCGTCACATTCTGGATGTCTAGCCAGCAGATCAATGTGATTCGATTGAGAACACAATAGCAAAAGATAGGTTGATCACGTAATTCGGGTAAGTGGTTATCAGTCGCCAAAGCAGACTCATGTAAAAGCAATGGTAGAGCTGAAATCAAGGATAGGAAGGGAATTTTCTACTCTAATCTTGGTTGGACACTGAAAAGAGGAAATGGTATGGCCTCAAAATCTATTTTCACAGGCTTGTCTTACAAAGGCCCCGATAGACTCTCGCTAATTTGCCACTCCGTGGAAATTAACGCTCTCCTCTGTTCCTTCCATCGAGGAGAGGTAACCTTGGTCGCTCAACTTGAACGTGGAAAACATAAGTATAATATTAAATTATTCATTTTCTGTTTCATTAAATTTATAAAAAATGTTTTTTCAGAATAATATTAATACCTATTGTTAACAATCAATTTTTTTTTTTGTTTTTTTTTGTTTTGAAAAACCTGAATAAAAAGACGTATGTATTAATTTTTTCAATTAATTGTGAATTATTTCCTTAAATTATATATTATTTGATCAATTAAATTATTGCTAATTATTTAACAATTGAAAATTCTATTTATTAATTTAAATTTATTTATTACATTTAAGTTTAGTATCAATTCTAATAATTGATTATTAAATGGAATTTTTATAGAAATATTTATATTTATTATTTCTCTAATATTAATTGAGATATTAAATATTATAAATAAATTTTCAATTTTACAAGTCACAGAATTTTTATTAATCATCATTTTAAATAATTCATTTATTTTTAATTTAAAATTGATGTTTATTTATTTCATCATTATTGATTTTTTTTTTTTTGAGAACCTGAATAAAAAGACGTATTAATTTTTTCAATTAATTGTGAATTATTTCCTTAAATTATATATTATTCAATCAATTGAATTATTGCTAATTATTTAACAATAATTGAAAATTCTAATTATTAATTTAAATTTATTTATTACATTTAATTCTAGTATCAATTCTAATAAAGTAATTGATTATTAAATGGAATTTTTATAGAAATATTTATATTTATTATTTCTCTAGTATTAATTGAAATATTAAATATTATAATTAAATTTTCAATTTTACAAATCACAGAATTCTTATTAATCATCATTTTAAATAATTCATTTATTTTTAATTTAAAATTGATGTTTATTTATTTCATCATTATTAAAAATTGATTTATACCAATAATATTTGGATAAATATTCAAAAAAAAAATTCTCTTGAAAAATATTCATTATTTTATTCAAATTTAAAAAATTCTTTCTTTAATTATTTTAAGAAATATTATTTTTATCAATAATATTCATATTATTTAGTAGAATAATTTTATTGAATTTAAATAATTTGAAAATAATAATATTTAATTTTTTCCATTGATAATTATATATTGAATTGTATCAATAATAAACTTGAATTTTAATATTTTTCATCAATTTTTCAAATTAACTATATTTATTATAAATATTGTACATCAATTAATATTTTATTGATATTATAAAATTAATTGATGAGATGATTTTTTTATAACCGGCACTGCCGTCCGAAACTAGATCAATAAATAAATAAAATTTATTTATTGCACAAATTTGAAAAAAACCCGACGTTTCGAGCGGTTACAACCGTCATTATCAAGGGTTGGATACAGAATGAATGAAAAAAATATAAAATACAGACAATCTAATACTTAAAATAAAATTAATTGTTTAATTAATAATATTAATTCATTAAATGAAAATTAAAAATTTCAATTTAATATTGAAATATATTTTTTATTTCAATTATTCAACACCCGCACTCTTCACAACCTGCCAACCTGCGATTCTTTCTATAATTTTGTAGGGAGGATTCTCCTCCGAATTTCATTCTTTCGTCCTTTCGTCGGAGATCTCAACAACGCTCATTTGGATACGGAGTTCACAGTAGAGAAAGAAGGAAACGTTCTCAATCATTTGGATCTCACCGTAACTCTAGGAACTGCTGACAATGATCAGCTTAAATCTAGATTCCAAGTCTTTAGGAAAATCTTCCTTTACCGGCGTATTTAGCCACAGTTCATCGCTGCACCACCACAAACGAAAGTTCGCTACCCTCCATTCAATGGTTCACAGACTGCGTGCTCTCCCCCTCAAATCCAGAGAACCAGGAAAGAGCTTTCATAACGGTTACTCGCACAGAAAAACTACATCAAGCTGAACATTGACAGAAGGAAAAAGTTCACTGGCTCCACCCTTTCTCCCACGGTGTTTTCGAGAAGGTTTCGATGGATCCGTATACCTCTTCTTGGCCTTCAATCTTGCCGGATTTGTAGCACTATGGATTTTACACTGCGTTCCGCACTCTGTGGTCCTTTACGCCACCTTTCCGCTCTAAAAGATATCTTCCTCATTGGGGATAAATATGATGTCTACAAAGTAAGCTATAACTCCTACAATTTTACCTGCACCGGCCAGACGGGCCGTGACACCCAAATAAGACTGAAAGAGCACCTGGAGGTGTTTGAGAAAGGTAATCGTTCCCTTACCGTCGCTGAGCACTTATTGGATTCTTGCCTTGGGACGGATCTAGATGAAATCGGGTTTATTTACACAGCTATTGAAGATAGGCTCTTGAATGAGCTCGAAGAACAGCGTCTCAACGCGAATACGTGTTTCCTTTGTCGCGTTCAACTCAATCATTTATATAAATCTCAATTTCCTCCTCTTCGTTCTTCTTCCTTCCGCCTTCCGTTCCATTCGTCTTCCTTCATCGGATTTCCTTTGTCACGTTCAACTCAACAATCCCTGAACCTTAATTTCCTTCTCTTCTTCTTTTTCATTATCTTCTTCCTTCCTTCTTCCGCTTTCGTTCATCTTCCCCTTCGTATTGAAAAGCTTCTACTTTGTGTTTTCTGTTAGTTCGCACCTGCTTGTCGATGAATCACAAGCCCGACTCAAAACCGATCGCAACTCTTTCCTCACTTCTAAATCATTCCATCTAAAGAGAAGCTCATTAATGAGTCATTACTTTGTACAGGCTTTGAGACCGCAGTCAAGAGTCTGATGCAATATCTCTTATTGGAACTCCATCTATGAGAAGCTCGTATAATCTTCAATACCTTCAGAGATGTAGCTGTCTGTCAGAGGGTGATATTTTGTAGAAGTCTGTGGTGTTCCCGATCAAAAAGACACCCAAGCTGGAAGCGATGGGAGGAGCACGATCACCAATAAAGTCACGAATTGGAGGCGGGGATGTTTGCGAGTAAATGTTGTGTAAAAGTCAACCCATACGCTCACTATTAAGATGAAGGTAGCGCATCCTTATACGCCAAAGAACAGTGCTCTAGCACACATTTACATACTAAAAAAACATAAATAAACATTAATTCAAAAAAGAAGAACCCGATAACACTGTGTCACTCGTTAATACAACAGAAAATATTTCAACGCTTCCACTCGATGTTCTCGAAAACCGTTCGCATTGAACAAAAAAAAAAAAACCGACGTGCCACTACAAATACGCAATATTTTTTTCCCGCCTATTTACGGCGCAGAAATATGCAGAACTATCAACGTTACTCATCCCGCTCCGTGCACAGCATCCACCTAACGATTCTCATCTCTTGACAGGAAGTCGACGCTCTCATGTACTCGCTATTATTTACGAGTCTGTTTCGCGAAATAAAAAGATGGGTTTCTCGCTTTCCGCTATTTTGACGCGAGACACGATTTTCGAATTATTCTCGGTATCGTAATCGGGCATATAGCATTTTGCTGTATCATAATTGAAATTAGGTCGTTAAAATGCGTTCATACCAACCGCAGTTTGCGAGGTGGTATTAATATACATGTCGTAATACAGTTTTTATCGCGAAATAAAATGAAAAAAAAATTGTATAACGAATTGTACAAACACGCGGAGCACATAGCTCCAGATGGACTGAGCCGATATTTTCTGAAAACGATTCTTTAAACCATATTAATGCTGGTGTGAAGGTGCGAGAGGAAAAAAAAAAAGGAAATCCGGCCAACATTAGTCGTCCGTTCTGATTCGAAACGAACGTGAATTGCATCGTTTTTCTCAAAAGTCATTCGGCCTTCTCTTCGACGACGTAGCAGTTGTCCTACTGATTAATTGTTTTGCTCGTATTATTAATGTATCCTCGATATGAAGAACATCCAAGTTTGAATTCGGTATCCTGTGCGTCACGCACAATACACCACTCGTACGTATACTCCGAAAACCGTAGGATTCTATTTATCAATGTGTGTGCACATAATGGAGCTATATAGAGGCCGAGTGCTAATTCAAGACAGACGTATTACAACTTCTTGCTGTAATCGTTTTTCTCATTCCTGCATCCTATTGACAAAAGATTGATGAATTTTCGAATCGCCACTCTCGTTTGAGAATGATATTTTCTGTCGTTTATTCTTCCTACAGTTTTTCGTATCAATCGCATATGTTCATGGTGGAACATAGAAAATACTTCGAACGAGACTTGAAATTGCGACTTTCGAACTGCAGATAAGAAGTAAAGAACAAGGGGGAAAAATTTATCATTTATCACTCCTGAAGGTAGCCCAATGAAATTTCTCTCATAACTACTATGATAACATTGTACTGTATGAAGTTTTTGAATACTGAGGCACGTAACAGATGCTGAAATAAAATGAGCATAGGCGATAGATACACTTTAATCACATTTGGACACGTTTACACAGCGGACGTTTAGCGCGACCGGTTTCGAACACGCTCGGTGTTCATCGACGGGCAACTGAATGAATACAGGACAAAGAAATGAAACGATGACTAAAAAATTACAAGATTATAAGAGGGAGAAAAAAACAACGAGCAAAACTAAACGAGAACTAGATGAAGATTTAAAAAATGATTCAAGCTGAGAAGAAATTTGAAGATATAAAGACGAGACATTAGATAGAGTAAAATGGAAAAAATAAAATAAAATAAAAAAGGAAAAAAAAAAAAAAAAAGGAAAAAAGGAAAAAAAAAAAAAAAAAAAAAAAGGAAAAAACGATTGGAAAAATTATTATTCATTGAGATAAAAATTGTAGAAATATCGTGTAAATGGTGACAAAAAGGTAACGGAGAGATCATTGAGAAGCAAGTCAGGTTGGCTAGTGGAGGCAACAGTTTCCACCTCTTCGAGCTTATTCATGAGAGCACCTTTAGAGCACTTTCTAATCAATTTAGCGGTAACCGCTGAGAAAGGATGATTGTTTTCTAGGCAGTGAGCTGCCATAGCCGATTCTTTGGGTTTGTTGGTGTTGTATGCCGTGCGGTGTTCCGAAATTCTTGTACTGAGGGATCTTCCTGTTTGGCCGACGTAGAAGGCATTACAGTTACCACATTCGAGACGGTAGATACCAGCTTGTTTTAAGAAGGAGGTGGGGTCCTTAGCGTTGAAGAGCTGACCAATCGTGAGGTAAGGGTAGAATCCGACCTTGTAATTATATTTCTTGAGCTCCCTTTCAATTCTGAGAGAGGGTTTCCCCAGATAAGGTAACTTTAACCATTTTGTTCTGGGTTCGGTGGTGTTGGTGTTGAGGGATGACTCTCGAAGGTGAAGGCGGAGGCTTCTTCTCCTAACCATTGCGCTGACATCGAGGTGTAGTCCGTTGAGTTGGGCAATGTCTTGAATGTTTTTGATTTCTGTCCTTTTGGCTCTATCAGATAGAGGAAGGCAGAGAAGACGGTGAATGCTATAATTTATTACTGCGTGTTTATGGCGTTGAGGATGTAAAGAATGATTATTTATCGAAACTCCGGTGAAAGTATTTTTCCGGTAAATCTCAAAATCAACTATCATATCGGCAAATTTAGAGTTGAGTCGCAGAGTGAGATCTAAAAAGTTTATAGACTCGCCACCTATTTCCAAAGTAAAGGACATGGAAGGGTGGAAATCGTTGATATTTTGAAGAAAGTGGTCTAGTGAGGATTGAGAACCAGACCAAATGCCCACAATGTCGTCTATGTATCGTTTATAGAAAAGTAGTTCTGCATATCCGTTTTCCTGACTTGCTTCTCAATGATCTCTCCGTTACCTTTTTGTCACCATTTACACGATATTTCTACAATTTTTATCTCAATGAATAATAATTTTTCCAATCGTTTTTTCCTTTTTTTTTTTTCCTTTTTTTTTTTTTTTCCTTTTTTCCTTTTTTTTTTTTTTTTTTTTTTCCTTTTTTATTTTATTTTACTTTTTCCATTTTACTCTATCTAATGTCTCGTCTTTATATCTTCAAATTTCTTCTCAGCTTGAATCATTTTTTAAATCTTCATCTAGTTCTCGTTTAGTTTTGCTCGTTGTTTTTTTCTCCCTCTTATAATCTTGTAATTTTTTAGTCATCGTTTCATTTCTTTGTCCTGTATTCATTCAGTTGCCCGTCGATGAACACCGAGCGTGTTCGAAACCGGTCGCGCTAAACGTCCGCTGTGTAGACGTGTCCAAATGTGATTAAAGTGTATCTATCGCCTATGCTCATTTTATTTCAGCATCTGTTACGTGCCTCAGTATTCAAAAACTTCATACAATATTATGGCTCGTATTAGCTATGAAGAGTCTATTCACATTATAACATTGTACTGGTTTCAAACTCACCTAGTCACGTGACCTGAGTCTCTAAATAAGAAATGTTAAAGCTCTATAAATATTTGATATGCAAAGTATAGTTTGAGAACAACACTACGCTAAAATAATTTGTCGAGTCACTTTTCTGACTTTCAGTCAGCAATATTTTTGGGCTGGTCATTCGCTTGGGACGCTTCAATCGATGAAATTAAACAGCGCGATCAGGACAATCCCCATAAATGTAAATTGAATAGTCTCGAAAAACGGTATACCTTTAAAAAAATTCAGAGATCGAAAAAAGTCGAAAAAAGCATAAAAATTCACGGAAATCGTGATCTTGATGGATTCAAGACAAGCTCTCGCCTACAACTTGCGTCGCGTCACCTACAGATCATCCCTTTTCGTTTTGTGTGCTACTCTGACCGGCCCTAATTTGTACTACCTACCGACATAATTGATGTGAAAAACGTTTTCAAAAAGAATACAACACTTGACTAAAATTCAGATTATGTGAAGTACACCGATAAAGAACGGAGACAGCAGAAGTCACAAAAATAATCAGAGGCCATTGCAGGTTTGCAATGGCAGTGGGGAACCCGTAACCTCCCGCGCTCGCGATCACGTTGGTGCGAAAATATCTCCTCAAAAAATGAGTTGACTGGTCTCTTCTCAGTGTACTGCATGCTAGGCCTGATATAAAGAAAGCTGGAAATTGAAATTTTTCCTAGCCCCTAAAGTAGGTCAAGGTCAAGGTCACTGATGACGTCATAAGGCGCCACACGTCACGTCACGCAGTTCACAGAAACTCCCGGACGCGGACGTTTCCTGAGAATGTAATCCCCCTAACAAAATGGATAGCGGGTTCCCCACTAAAATCTACCTGTGAATGAATAACCATCGCTGCCCTCCTTTGAAGTGGAGAAGTCATTTATTCAACTGATCTTTTAACGAGAAACCTGTTTTATCGGGGATGGGTCTTTCCAGAAAAGACGTTTGCCGTCCGGTGTCCACCGTGCAAACGGCTGGCAAACCTCGGAGGTCGAAAATTTTCCCAAGGCCCCCTCCTGTTGTATATGCTAGAATTAGTTCAAGTCTACGTAGTATACTGTATTTCAGGTCCCCTCCCCCCCTCCCCAATTATATGTATAGCTTGAAGGTCGATGTATATAGCTTGATTAAAACAGGCCCTTCAGATCACTAGATATGCAATACTTCATTCACCAATTAGCTTAGCCCCTTCAATGAGCCAGATATGCAATGCTTTAAACACAGTCCCTCTGTGAGCCCAAGCTGCAACGCTTTGAACGCCACCACTTGGATTGCTCTTCTAAAATACCCCACAAAACAGGTTCCGTGCCTCCCCTTGTTCAACTCTGTTGAAGATCTCGTAAGTCTTATAATCCTTCCACATCTCCTCTACCGGCGGTTTTTGTGACCTGATTAATCTTCTTCAGTTCTTCATCATCTCAAGCCTCCTATCAAACAGCTGAAGGTGTTGGGCTGGCCATGGTTTCTTCCCTCCCATTCATTATATTATATTATTGATTGTCTGAAAAATGATGGAATCTTAAAAGGGTATACCTGTTTTATCAGAGGGTCTTTGCGGAAAACCGTCTGTTGTCCGGCCGGCTGGCAGACCTCAGAGGTCAAAAATTTACTGACTGGAAGATGAAAGTCGCCCTCCTATTATATCTATCATATAAAGAGAAGTTGTGAAATTGGAAATCCATTCAACTATGGCCCACTGGTCCTATAAGACCTCCGGGCTTGGAATTCTTTTGCATTGCTTCAGATTGATCAGGAGAAGGTTTTCACGCAATAATTGTAAAGTTGAAAGATCAACGGGTTTCAGGATAGATCATGGCCCTCACCGAGGAGGGGAGGGGAGGTGGTGGTGGTGAAATATTCCAAGTATAAGCAAGTTGAAATCACCTGCCAGGTATAAAAATTTCTGAAAAATATTTTCAAGTCCATCACTTTGGGAGGGGGGTAGGGAGGGAATAAGTACTTGTGGATTTTTGAGATGGGGTGTGGTGAGACAAAAGACATGAAATATGTCAAGACTTTCCAGCCTACAAATCAAGAAAGGAAATTTTGAAGCAACAACATCCAGATGTGAGAAAGAAGATAGAAAAAGAATTCGAGAATGTCAAAAATGAGATACAAGAAAAACGAAACAATATTGATAAATTGGAAGTTGGAAAAGTAAGACTAGAAATTGAAATTGAAGGGCTAAATTAATATAAAAAATCCTTTGCGTAAAATGTTTAATCATATCAGAAAATGACAGCGGGTTTTTGGCTTGTTCTAGTATAAAGGTAGTACAATACAAGGAGACTGATTAAAATAGTTCCTTCAAGTAATTAGATATGCAATGCTTCAAACACCGCCCCTCCAACAAGCCAGTAAGCAACACATCAAACGCCTTGAGACTCAACAATAAAAACAACACCGCTAGAAGCGTCGAAAAAAGAAAATGAACAAAGAATTTACCAACAATCCTATGGAGGAGATGTACCGTGTCATTCCTGTTTTATCACACCTCAATTTAAAGTAGAGGATCAAATACGTATATCTACTTTCAAAGCCAATGCGGTATCTATAAAAGAGCCAAATTCCTTGAAACGTCATAAATTTCAATACACGTCATAAATTTCAATACAAATACAGTAACTGGAGTCGACTTGCCAGGAAAATTATAATTACTATTTTCTGCAAGCGAGGGAAGCGGTGGTTGTAGAACCGCCAGCTTCAACAACCTTAAGCGCAGCCTCAACCTCCGCCGCCAATAAATATTGTCCAACCAATTCAATCACCGCCCACTCATCCTCCTCTCTTAACTCAGTATGCGTTAACAATGTCGGCTTTGTATTCTTCAGCTGCTGTACCCTCCAAACCACAAACATTCCCCCGTTCAAACGTGGCAACGTTCGAGCAATGGAACATTGCGACGTTCAATCGATGGAACGTGGTAACGTTCTAGACGTGTTCGCGTTTTATTCTTCTTTTCTAACTTCTTAACCCTCTCCAACACCTGAAAACAACCAGTTTTCTCGTTTTACCTCCAATCAACCATACCGAGGCGGTGTGCGCCATTTCTGTCCACTAATTGCCCAACTGAACATGATACAAACACTCGACAAGCTGAAGCTTTTTGGGTGTTGAGGACATTTCAAGTTGTGCAATTAGTGGACAAATTTTGGTGCATACCGCCCTCCGCTACTACTGCTTGTTAGCTGTTGATGGCACGCTTGTTGGGTGTTGAGGACGTTTCAAGTTGGGCGATGAGTGGACAAATTTTGGTGCATACCTCCTCCGCTACTACTACTACGCCATTTCTGCCCACTAATTGCCCAACTGAACATGATACAAACACTCGACAAGCTTGTTGGCTGTTGAGGACATTTCAAGTTGGGCAATTAGTGGACAAATTTTGGTGCATACCGCCTCCGCTTATCGTAGTCTGTGTCGAACGGCGATTCTCATCCTCTTTTTCCCTCAATGTTTCACACTTCTCCCAGTCTCGTCAATGCACTGTTACCAACTGAGCTAGTACACTTCGCTCAAATTACCTTCGGCCTCTTCTCCCGTCAGGTCTTCGCTTGTTCTCTTGTTATAACTGTTTTTTTTTTTTTTTTTCAAGTCATAACCTTGAACGCCTTCACCTTGATTGTGTACTATCCTACTTAAGATACTGACTCAGAGTACTTTTTCACTGTGCTATCATGGATTCCCTCTTTGACCAAGGGCTTCCTCAGCCGTTAGCTGCTACAATCTTCTTATTTTTATTCTCTTCTCATTGTTCATCAGGACTAGAATTTCTCGAAATCGCAGCAAACTTGTGCCCAAGGTGGTGTTCTAGTGCGTCAACATCCTCTAGATTTTGTGTCCTATCCTGTTGTAAAAAAATGAGAAGATTTGACTGATTGGGAGACGAAAAAAGAACACCCAAAGGGTAGATCTTCGTTCAAATCAAACTTGAAGCTACTCATTATGAAGACAGCTTTACAAAGTGAGAGGAAGATTTGAAGCTCAACAAAACAGAAAAAGATATCAACTATCCTTGCGTACCTTAATTGCACTACAAATGGCTCGCGTTGACAAAAACAATGAGAAAATGAAAAATTTGTGTATCTCGTTGCTCCTTTTCACAAAATATTATTTATGAACAACAGCATACAATTATGCTTCGAAATTGCCACTGGACAAATATTGCATTATTAAGAAGGACGACGAAGTAAAAAAAGATAAAACGAACTACTCTGACAAAATGTCGTTGTTTTCATTCCCAAAATTCACTGAGCAACCTACTGCGTGTACTTTTTTTCGACGAGGAGTACAATTACATAAAATTAGGCACACCGCGCGTTTAAAGAAAGAACGCTATCGTTCTTTCCAGATTTATTCCTAATTACTATCAGCTTCGAGTCGGGATATTCGCGGGCTCTCTCCTTCGCGAATTTTATCTTTTTTTTTTGTAGTCAAGTTTATTTTGTTTTAGGTGGAAAAACATAAATACTGCTGAGTTCGTTTTATTTCTCATCTTCTATCTTATATTACTCATCAGCCACGTGGATATCTTAATTGGAATTTAGCCCTCGTCCACTTAAAATGGAAATACTCGTACATTCAAGAAATGCCGAAGACTTTGTTGAAGTACTTTCTCTGAGATGGAATAAAAAAAAAATAGACAACCGAAAACGCACATTAAATTCCTTCAACGAAAAGTAGCTGTACGTCTTCAGGTGAGTAGAATTTGATTGCAGAATTCTTTTCTCTCCCTCCCTTCTTTCTTTTTTATTCTTTTTTTCGTTGAATTGTTCAAGTGGATAATCGTAGAAGAGACGTTGAATGAGGAAAAAAAGTTCATAATAATGATAATACTCTTTTTGAAAATTTCTATCCTAGAGTTCTGCAATATTGGAGTCATTCGCTCAGCATTACAATTCAAAGATGAAAATAGAAAGACGTTCAATTAATGAAATCATTTAGGGCTTGAAGCACACGAGCATAATTCGATGCATAAGTTCCGAGCTTTCAAAATATTATACGTACGTACGTGAAAAATCATGGCGACTAAGTACGAACTTGACAAACTTTCCAGATTTACAAGAGTGGAAAAGCGGTCACGCTTGTAGAAAAGTGGACCGTGCTAAACGTATATTATTCCTTCGCCATAATATCGGAGACACAAACGAATCTCATTCAGAATTACAAAATCCAGAGAGCATCACTCGGTGACCCGAGGTACGACACGAGAGGAGTGTATAGGGTTCGCTATTCTATAAACTTCATATGTACTTAAAAATAATACTCTAATTTCCGTGCCAAGAGGACATATTTGAACTCAAAGTTGTGCTTGCAAACATCTATTCCAACAAAACGTGTAAACTTGTTATTCCGTCTGAAACGAGTTGTCGTCGTCGTCTTTGTTATAGACGAGCTCGAGAGTATTATAATGTCATACAGTCGCGGTGCTCGGCTTCTCGATTTTGATGCTTAACGAGCTGGAGAAATTATAAACCGTACGTAGGTTGAAAGATCGTTCTCATTAAAAATATCGCGCAATTTTATAACTTCCTCGGAGAGACTTGAAAGGAGGCCATTAACTGGCGATTTTTTTTTCTCGCCGGCAGTCTATAATACACATTTTATACAATGAAAATTGATAAAAGTACCCGGAACTTGTGTATATGTTTTCCTCTATAGTCTTTTTCGCGCGAGCAATTTCTCGAACGACGCGCTATTTTTAAAAAGAGATCATTTTAGCATAATTTTGTTTAAAATGCATCGTCCGGCTAGCGTATCGCTTGATTTTAACTAATATTTTATCAGAATCAGTTCATTTGACGCAACTTTTACGAAAATTCAAAGCATTGAATTAGGTTAAGACCTCGGAAAAGCGGTACATTACACATTCTACGAGAATTTAATGAGAGTAATCAAAAAAATAAGGCCTTCTTTTCCTGGCTGAATAAATTGTGCCTACTCAGACAACAAATGGGTGTAGGCTTTTCATTGTCAAGTCTGAAAAGTGAAGGTCTGCAACGACTGGCCTTCAAAACTTTACCTTGAGAGCGACAAGGGCAATGCCAGTAACAACCTATTTCCTTTTATCCAGAGTATAGGTAAGTCGTAGATCCGATATTTGTCTCCGGGTGTTTTACATGCAGTTGCTTGAGGATTAAGAGAGCGACCATCTGCCAGGAAGACACCATAGGTACACAGCAGGTATAATGGACCGGAAGTCTCTAGCTGATGGTCGTGCTTGCAATTGAATTCTGCTCCTTTGTTCCAAAATTGAGTGCCAGGATGATGTTAGTTTGTGTTAATTCATGTCACGCACACTCACGCCAGAAGTATACTATTCTGCAAACTGATAGGCAAAACAAAACACTTGTAATGCCAATAAAAGAAGGTGCAGCACTAAAATAAAAGTTTATATAACATCTTAGCGGTGCCGATGCTGACCTACGGTTTGAAAGTATGGGCACTGGCGCACAGAAGGGACGGGAATGCATTTCATAAGAACAGCCAGAATCACGCTTAGTGATGAAAGGAGGTCGGAAGGCAGAAGAGAAAGTTTGAGAGTGAGATCGCTCATGAAGCTAATTAAAAATCTACAGGAGACGCCAAAAGCAACACGTCGAGCAAATGGGAAATCGATCATCAAAGATGGTACTAAAGTACACGCCGACAAAGAGGCAAAAGGAAGATCTTGAGAAAACACTGATGGATACCCCCCATTCATTTGAGGAACACCAACGAGGACAGGTCACCTTTAGGCCTACATGTGATACGGGTACGGCGACGGGAATGATGCTAAAGCGGTCTTTAACGGCTCGGTGAATAAAATTTCCTCTGTACGCCCGCCCTCTCACTAGGGATACAACGTAGTTGGCTGCAAAACCACGCCCGACTTTATTTGATAAGAAGTTTCTTTGTCTCTAATACCGTAGGTAATACGTTCTCTTGAGCATAATGGTCTTAGATATCCCCGTGTATCCTTATTGTATCTTCGAAGTGTCCTCAATACTGAGAATATTATGAGGACGTAATGGGGACGATTTTGGTATCCTCTTTTGACATCTTTCCTGTCTTTCCCAAAGTTTCCAGAATCCCAGCTTCTAATTCTAAAATTTGCAAGTTCACACCAGCCTTACGAATTTCCTTCGCGCGCCATAATAATCCTGTATACTGTATCCTTGTCTTCCTTAATAATAAACTATGACGTCATCAGTTGGTGACTTCATCAGCCGTGACCTCGAAGCGTCCTTCGAGTATGACGTCAATAACCATGACCTCGAGTCAAATTCTGAAATTTGTGAGTTCAGTCCATCTTCCCTCATCCTTGTAATCTATAAGTAGTTTAGTATACTGTTGTATGTTAGGCTTATATTAGTCCTGGTATCATGGAGGCTAACAGTGGGTCTAGTACAGCCCAGTATAATAGAAATACCCTAATTCTGAAATCTGCGCATATATGACGTCATCAGCCGTGAATGGAGACCGTTCATGGGAGACTTACGGACAGACTGAGTGAACCCCAGAATAGAAGAGAGTAAGGAAGAGGAGCTGAAACTGATGACGTCATGATCATCCATGATGACTGTCTTTGACGTCGCATGAGTATTCATAACATTGCTGGCGAGTGGAATGAGTGACCCGGAGAACAGAAGAGAGAAGGAGGAGAGAGAGAGAGCCTAAGCTGATGACGATGACGTTATTAGCTCGTGACATCATAACTATCCCTGATCGCTGTCTGTGACGTCATCAGTATTCATAACGTTGCTTAGAAGTGGAGTGAGTCATCCCGAGAATAGAAGGGAGTAAGGAAGATAGAGAGCCTAAACTGATGGCGTCAAGACAATCTCCAACATTGTTGATGACATCACAGGCAGCCATCACGGGTACTGACGATGACGTCACAGGCAATCATCACGGATGGTTATGACGTCACAAGCTAATGACGTCACCCATATGGAGGCTAGATAGCCCAACTCACAGTGCATCACGTCTATATTACTCCAAGAATGGAGGCGAACGAGTTCAGCGAGTGATTAGCTTCTGCCAGAAGATCTCACTGTTTTTCACTCATTGTAGCCTGGAAGTGTCCTTCTTGATGATATTATAAGAACATGATGAGGACAATTTACCAGGGTTGTAGCAATACTTGCAGATCATCAAGTGAGCACTGCCTGTAAAAGATGGAATAGATGTATCAAGATGATATTCGAAAAGTCAGCTCAGCTGCATTCCGATGACACTCTCGACTTTTTTATCGATTCAGAGTTCGAGAGAAGTTGTCCTGTTTAGGCAACGCTGAAGACTAGAAGGCTTTGTGGAAGACACAAGACTTGAAGGCGACAGATCGTAAATCGGTAAGCGACAGACGGTATCTATTGATACGTAATACAATGAGGATTTCAGTAAAGATGATGATTCTGGTGAGAAGAGATCGTGGGGACTTCTGTGAGGAAGACGTAGATGATACAAGTACAAAATGAGGGCTAACAGGAGATAATGAGGATCTGATGAAAACACAGTAAGGATTTTCCTGGGGGAATATAATGAGGATGCAATTGATACACAATGAGAGTTCTTTCATAAGGGCATAATGAGGATTCTGGTAACGATAGATAAAGAAGGTGCGATGAGAGTTCTCGTAAAAGAAACTTATGAGATATCATGAGGATGCTCGTAAAGGAGGACAATGAGGATATAATAAGACCACAATAAGGATTCTTGTGAGAGGAGATCATAAAGATACTGAATACTTCATGAAGTTACAAAGATATCGTGAGGATTGAATTGTCTAAATTTCTGGGCTCTGCTTTGTTCAGAACGTTTTATGAAACATCTCATAGAGACTCGGTGGGAATATGAATAATTTACCGGGTTAGAGACCTAATTCTACATAAGATGTGCATCTTACCATAGGATGCTCCACTAGAAAATCAGCATCGCTGCATATATTGAAAGTTAGGAAGCTAAATCGAGATCTTTTACAGTCACATTCTCAACTCGTAGAGAAAAGCAGGATCGAAAAAGTCTTCCATTTGATGTGTAACAGATATTCCGCTTGGTGTCCAAGCTCAAAGTACCTGAAACCTGCCACAAAGAAGTCGACAGGGCGAAACTTGATAATCTTTAGGGCACTCATGATGCCCAAGAAATCAAAAAAAGGTCTATCTAACCCCCCTCCCTCGCCGCCGCCTCTGCTTTCTACAATGCGAACATTCTCAAGAACCTCATCTGTCGGCTTGAAGATCGTACCCTTCACTTCCTTGATAGAGATGAGCGCTCATAAAATGGAGTGCAAAGACTTCGGTCGATCAAAAGAAGACTCAAAGTGAGCAAATATTGCTTCGATCAAGTTTTTGTCCATTTCCATCATTTGGAATAATATATACCTTGGGAACAAGGTGACTGTAGTATCGCTGATACAGTCTATGAGAAATTATGGGAATAAATTATGATGTTAAACTAATGAGTACCCGTTTTTGTAAGCATCTGGGCATTCTTTTCCCATGAAGAGACATAAAAATCACTTTCCAACAATACAAAAGCAAGATATGTATAGTTAGAAGTGGTAAATGTTCAATGAAATTACAACACCTCGTTCCTGCGTGAAATCACCGACGTCTCTCGTCCAACAAAACGTTCCTCAGCCACGATGTTCTACGCAAATGCCCTACGAGACGAATATTTGCAAAATTTATCGTAAATATACTATTCTTTATTATTTTCTTAGCGCACGAGTGTTTCCATTTTTTTTCTCGCTCTTTTTGTTTTTAATCTTAATTATTCCACTTACAGACCGAACAGCGTATAATTTTTCAACGCAATATTTCTACGCTGTCACTTACACAACAACAAAAGTGTCATTAAGCATTGACGAAGGTTTCAAGAGGAAAAAAAATTAAAGCAAAAAAAAAAAAAAAGAAAAAACGAAAATGACAGTTTTCTTCTCAATTTTTTCCTCCTTCTTTTTCAGAAGGTAGTAGATATTGTGAAAAGATGTCGAGACGAGATAAAATTATTCGGACTTATACAGTTTCTAAATACAGATAAGAGGGTTGCTCTTAAATATTATGTACAGAAGTAATTCGAGAGCAAGATAGGAGACAAGACACAGTTGACCACCAGGCGTCACCCTTCTAGATCGATCTGCAAGAACCGAAGCGTATTTTGAATACGTAAGTTTCTCTCATACCTCCATGAAAGAAACTTACACATTCAAAATACAGAACAGTTTTTCAAAAATATTGGCACACTTTATTCATGCAAGGACTTGTACCTACAAATTTACTTGTGAAGATACATGACTTAAATCCAAAATTTAACTTTCAGATTTCTTGAGAATAATATCACCCATTTTCGAGGGTGAAAAGTCGCATACGAAAAGCAAGAGAGGTGCATCATCAGAATAGATGCCTCGACCCTCACCCAATTCACCTTGATATCTGGTCCTTACGTGTGATAAGAAAACTGGACAATTAGAGGTGAGACTCCAACCCAACGAGGTGGCGCAGCCAAACTCTAGTGATGCAGTGTCTCTATGAAAGAGTTAAAGAACAAAAGAACAGAAAACTGAAAACCCACGCCGCGTCAACACTATTTTTGTTGTAGTGGCCAAAAACATAGAGTCGGTAGAAGCAGCTTTTCTCATCTAACATGAGGTTGCTCTCACATTTACCAACCAGGTCACAATGCAAATTAGAATTTGCAAAACGCAGTCCAAAGAGAATATTCACTTTCTTCCTCGTTCGTGCATTGAGTCTGATAATGAAAATGAATAAAAAAGTTGACGTAAATTGCGAGTAACCTACAGACGAACGACGAAAAAAATCATTAAAAAGATAAAAATCTAGAGTCCCGCAAGAATCTTCGGTTCTCGAACGAGTCTTTTGGGACGATACAAAGTGAAGGGAGAAGTCGTAATGAATGCACGCAACAATATTTTTCCAGTCGAAAAGCTGAAGTACAAAAATATCGAAGAGATAAAAAATAATTATGTGTCCCAACACTATACGCTGAGAAATTGAAAAACTGAATGAGCGCGAATCAAGAGATTATTTTAAATACTAAAAGGAGGAAGTTTAGGCCATTGAGGATAATGACGGTAATATGTCTAGATACCAAAAATGAAGATAGCGAGTCGCTCAAAATTATAATGTTTGAAGCACTCATTGGTATGCTGCCTGCCAAAGCGGAAGGAAAAGATGAAGGAAAAGTTCAAATAATATTAATAAAAACATGTAAAATAATGCTTTCATTTTGCGATGGCAAAAAAATGTTGAATCAGTTCGATTTTTCAAACTCGGCTTTTCTCGCAATCGTTCAACTACTCAAACGTTTGCTCTCGAACACATCTTTACGCTTGCGAGCTCGACTTTGGAATAACTTTCTACCGAAGAAAACGAAAGCGTATGACGAAAAAAGGGTCCTCTCAACTAAGAACTTTTTTTCCACTTCTCTGCGTTTACTCGACTTACAAGATTTGTGAGCTCCAAAATCGTACCGGAAACCATAATTGAGAGAAGTTATTTTTTCTCTTTTTCCCTCTTGTATAGGTCGAAGACTTTTTATCTAAAAATAATCATTCGCTATAAAGCACAAAAGATAATCGCGTCATCGTCAGGGTGAACAACGAAATAAACTTCGACTTTTCAAGCGTAAAATTAAATTAATCTCACGCAAGAAAAGAGTACGTTTTTACCTTTACTAATAGTAAGATGACATAGCTATCAGTGTGAACACATCGAGTATTAATGATTTGAATGACTTCACAAAACCAATTTTCGCTTTTCAGCAGCTGGAAAATCATCAAGAGCGGATTCGGAGAGTAGCTATTTCGCGTGTTTTTCAACATACTGCAGATATCGACAGCGATTTGGCCTTCAACTTGTTGGAAGATTCTCGGTAGCGTACTTTTGACATGTTTGAATATATGTCTTTAGGCTGGGTAGTGTGGAGGTTAATCGTGAATCTGTGTGACGGCATATTGCGAGGCGTCACGATGACCATGAGTGCCCTTAACTCATGCGCACCTGACCATTTGTTATAAGGTATCGTTATTTTATGAGGAAAAAGGTTGAGAGAGGAGTGAGTAAGGGACGGATAAGGGAGATGGGAAATGTCAACACATGCCCGAGACACACAAATGCCGCCGCTTCTGCGTGGATTGTACAAATAAATATTGTAAACTAAAATAAATGAAAATTGAAGTTAGGCACTTCTATCTTTATTATTTGAGAAAAAAGGTTGAGTGAAAGGTGAGGAAGGAGGGGATGAGGGAGAGAGGGTGTGCCAATACATGCGCGAGACACATGAACGCTGCCCTTGTTTGGATTGTCGCAACTAAAATATTGCTTGTAACATAAATGAAAATTGAAAGTTGTACACTTTATCTTTATTTCTTGAGCAAAAAGGTTGAGAGAAAGGTGAGGAAGGGATAGATGAGGGAGAGAGGAAGTACCAATACATGTGCGAGACACATGAACGCTGTCCCTGCTTGGATTCGTTGTCACTGCTTGGATTGGGCAAGTTAGTATTGTAAAATGAACAAAAATTGTCAGTTGTGCACTTTTATCTTCATTTCTTGTGAAAAAAGGTGAGAGAAGACTGAGGAGGGGAGGGATGAGGGAGAGGGGGGGGTGCCAATATATGTGCGAAACACATGAACGCTGTCCCTGCTTGGATTGCGCAAGTTAGTATTGTAAAATAAGGAAAAAATGTAAGTTGTGCACTTGTATCTTTATTCCTTGTGAAAAAAAGTTGAGGAAAGAGTGAGGAAAGGTGAAAATTGAGATACCGTCTTACTTCAAAAAAAGTAGGCAACTGGTCATACTAATATAATAGGAGGTAATAAACAGACTTGAAAAAAATTACCCTGATGGGTCATGAACCTGGCACTGAATCTTCACAACGATGATGGACTGGGCCACCTGGCACAGCACTGGTCCCAATGAGTTGAATCCTATTTGGGGGAACTTGCAAAAATCTACATTGGAACTTGTAGTCTTAGCCTATAATGTACTAGGCTAAAAAAGGTTGAAAGCAATCGTCAGCTGTAGGTTGGATACGACCCTAGCAATAAGCTATCCTCATTATAAAGGAGGCCGGAGAGGTGAACGAGCGGAGTGAATCATCTTGAAGCCTTAATGTGCAGCGATTGCAGTAATTGTACTACAGTTACTTCGGTACTCTGATGACGTCATAAAGTAGGCATCATTAAAAGTTCAGCCCTAGCTCAGACCAGACACAGCGCTAGAAATTCACCAAAGCAATTTTTTCCACGTAGGCGAGAAATTAGCCTTGAAACCATCGGCTCTTCCCCCACACCCGGGTAACGAGGAGGGGAATGCAGCAGTTAATAGATTACGGAGTGAGTATTGGAAGGCTTTGGGTCCGGATGAGTTTCCAAATCCAGCCTGGAGTTCAATACATTCAATTGGCCCAGCACTACTTGTTGATACATTAGGTCCAGTTGTTTCTGGGGGGAGACTTTTGATATTTTGAGAGAAGAAGAAATGGACAAGCACCTGTGTCGAATTATTGAGGAAACATACAAACTGAACACGATGTGGATTAGAGCTGAAGAAGAATCCACGTCCAGAGGGATTAATCGCGGAGTAAGACGAGGCTACCTCCTATCACGCGTGGTGTTCAATGTATAACTGAATAGTATGATCTCAAAAAGTGGAACGAAAGATAGCTTCAAGGAATCAATATCGAGAACGATGTCTTTTGCCGATGACGAAGTGGTGTTTGCCGAATCGGAAGACGAATTACAAAGACTTGTGTTCCGTATGGAGAAGTATACGGAAGACTACGGGTAGAAAATATCGAGATATCATACCAAGGAGAAGTAGACGTGAGCTCGAAAATAGGGAAATCCCTGAAAGCAACTAGAGCTCTCAATAGAGCTATGCCGGCAAAAAACGTCAGACATGAAACAAGAATACGAGCCTAAAATACCTAGAAGAGGCACAAAATGCAAAACTGACGGCAGATATTGAGGCAAATCAGAGTTAATTTGTGAGACCGGGGTTCATCTCAAAAAGTCTCTTGGG
Organism: Aspidiotus destructor; assembly: GCA_035079395.1. NCBI lineage: Eukaryota > Metazoa > Arthropoda > Insecta > Hemiptera > Diaspididae > Aspidiotus > Aspidiotus destructor. The sequence goes on along the minus strand of JAVHKZ010000011.1, from coordinate 6,176,297 downwards.
AAGGCCTTCCCCTTATAATGAAGGAAGGTCTGACGGAGGTCGTTACCGGAGACGCAAATAAATGTGAATGATAAAATTGATGGCACAAATGGACACAAATCAAGTCCTATACTCCAAAACTACTCCAAATTCGGACGGAGCTATTACCCTAACTCTAATGGGTTCTACAGAGGGTAAGGTCGGGGAACAAATTCTGAAACTAGCGTCACAATTTAACACAATTTTTTGAGGGTATTTCGCGACGGGAGGGGCTCATCCTTCAATAATGAAAAATAGGGGTACCGAATTCTAATTGACACAAATGCTTGAGACCATTTTCGGTCTCAGTTCAGAGGGGCTAGGATCACGAACCTCGTCCAGGTAGCATTGAACCTGAACTTAATTTTAAGAAGCTTCGACGGCGAAAAAGTTGCAAAAATGAGATTGTCAGAAACGCTTGACCATTCCCACCTGATGTGAAAGTATAAGGTTGACACTTCTCCTTCCACGACATCATTGCTGATTAATGAAGTTGGAAAGGGTTCATTTCAGATTTCGCAACGCTTATACCCATGGGTCCTTAATAGCAGTTCTTTTCTCTTTTTCTCTTCTAGAGACATAATATCGCATTATTTCGACGAGAAACGAAGTATGACGTAGGGACGCTGCCACGTGGTCCACGTTCCATTCGAGTGTAATTATAAATATTACTACAGTTCTGTAACATACTCGAACGTCTGCTGCGGGTGAGTTACTGTTCTCTTTTGCAGCGTACACACAAAAGCCAACAGCCTAGAAAAGCTATAATATCTATATATAACAGAACACCTCCGCATTTTCCGCTCATTAAATGACGATGGTGTGCTTTTAACAAAATTGTCAAGAACCTTTTCGTACAGTGGAGATAGGGCGACAGTCGACCATTTATTATACGCGCAGCTACCGTCTACCCTGACGTTTGGCTGTCGCAAAGTGAACTCGTGTACACACAGTTGTAATTCTTGGAATTAAGTCTTTGATGAAAACTATAACCCAAAAACATTTGTTATACTAAAGATATTTCCCTGCGAGAAAACTGTTACTCGTATACACACGACGGCTCTTATACACGTATGAAGCACATAATACGCGTTGTAAAACGTGCCAGAATCGTTTTATCGTTTCAAGATTCTTTCCCTCCCAAAAAACAAAGAGAAGACGGAAAAAAATGATTTGAATTTTTAATCGCATTCGACAGGATCGCATGCCACGTCTGCGTTACGTTCGTAGTTGGTATTTAATTAAAAATGAATTCGCCTAATTACGGCAGTCGAGCGAGCCTCTCACGATGACAGGCTCGCAAATGAGACGCTACACGCGAATGCGAATAGTAAATTGTGACGGCATTTTGTAAAGCACAATAATGACTAAGTACCTGTGAAACAGAGAACGTGGAACGACGAAGCACTCCTCCGTGAAGTAGGAAAACAGCCTCTGCTATCTTTGTCAAAAGGAAAAAGTGTAACAGAGGAGCGGTTACCGTTAACGTTTATATTTTTCTGCCGAAGATTTCCATCAATTTTAAAAATTAGCACGACAGTAAAAAACGGAGAGAGTTTTTATTAGACAGTCCTATCGCAAGCAAAGACGTTGAACTTTCTTTGTTTAGAAAGGCGGACAGTCGCAGAAGTCATGTGTCTCCATTCAGTACATTCAAGTGCCTTTCATTATGAAGTTTTTACTCCACTCTGGACATTCAACTAGCCAGATGATGAGAATTGCAACAAGTCCTAAAACAAAGGTTCTCGAGGATGAGGCAAGGTGTCGTAGAGTTGTATAATCAGAATCATATAAAACAAATCGTAAGGGAAGGAATTGTCACGAAAATAAAGATTCAAATTCAAAGTTGCTCATTTCCTTACTGTTTCGTATATTTCATCGCTACTGATAGAAAAGTCAAACAAACAGCGAATATCTTAAGACGTAGCGAGTCTACATCAAGGTACACAGCAACCTACATTCAACAAGCCATGGAAAAGAATTATTTTGTCAATATTGTTGCAGGCTGACTTTTACGGGTGCTCTTATGGGAGTGCATCTTGAGAATTGATATCAAGATCCATGAATCATTGAAGAGAATGAAAGTGGTAGTCCTTGAGATAGCTCGGTATTGAGAAGAATGAATCAATGCTGCTAATCAGCGTAGAAGAGACGGCTCTTGCTTTCCTGAATGATTCAGAGACATTCGTAACGCAATGAATTTCAAATACTTGGGCGTTATCTCGGATTGGCTTGCTCACCTTAAAGAGACATAATAAAAGTGCCGGAGTCGTGATGATGGTTAACGTTATTGCAAGAATTACGTTTTGCTACAGCTCTCATGCCCGGAGAGTCATGATCCCAGGGACAGTGAATGCTATGCTTATCTATGCTAACGCCTACTGAGCAGTGCTACCAGATGAGTTTCAAAAATCTGTATCCGCCATTTTTTTAAAGACTTAAAAACAGATTTCTACGGTCATTGATTAATCTATCAATAACAGTCAGGAGAAAGGTATCTCTCATAAGAGAAACTGAGATACTTTCGCCTCGATCGACTCAATTTACGGTACAGTGCAGTATCAGTCTACAAGAGCAGGAGAAAAGTATCTGTCGAACGAGGGTCCAAAGGTACCTTTTCCTTGATCGCAAGAAATCTGTATTGTACGTCAAATCTATAGAAAAAGAAAAATACGTATCTTTTTTCGAGGACCAAAAATCCGTAGATCTGGCAGTTTTGCTACTGGGTCCACCGGATCAAGGTCGAGTACATCAGAAAAATGGTTGATCGGATACACAGACTGATGATAATCTATTACGGCGTATACAGTATAGATTGTCTTGTAAATACCGGCCACAGTCATCACTGGATGGCTACCCATAAGGCTCCAAATAGCTGAGGGAGCCATCCTTTGGTCAAATGAAAAGAAAAGTGATCTACTTGGACGTACCATTCTGAAAGTTGCATCGGATATTGTGGAAAAGAAAGCAGAGCCCATAGAAATATGGAACAACGATCGCTCGAAATGTAAAAAGGGTGCTTGGACCAAACAGATCCTGCCGAGCTAACAAGACCACGTTCAAGTTGGAAAAAAGAAAAAGGGCTTATACTAGGTCTCGGCCGAATAATCTCACATACTGTATCCCTTCTCTGTACTATGACGTCATTAACCGTGACCTCGAGCCTAATTCTGAATTTGCGAGTTCAGTCTGCCTCCCTTCATCCTCATAATCTATAGGCGGTTTGCAACGTTGGCAGAAAAGAACTGGTGAGTCATGGAACGGCATGATGAAGAATCAAAATGACGTCGGTAAACTGAAGGTGTACCCGCTCATGAAGGAGAAAGGAAGAAGGAGACAAGGACTAGAGAATAAGAAAGAAAAAGTGTCTTGAGGATGGCGAAGTCAAGAAAAATCAGCGTTGGAGGTAAAAGGGAAGAGTTTCCCAAACAAACCGATCTCGGATTGAGCAGAAAGCAGTCCTGAAGGTGATGTTGAATGATTTCGTAAAGCTCAAGAGCCAATCGTTTCCTATGAGAACTTTTGACGTGGAGGATGGTATCACTCTCTCTAAAGAAGTTGAATGTATTCTCTATGAGATGCTGTGAAAAGGCAGGACCCATTCGCGACTGTTCAACTATGGCTCATATAAATGATGGTCCATAGACTCAACTTTCCTCATCCCAGCGGATAGGACTTCTAACTCAAAAAGGAAGGAGTCGTAAGTGTAACAGGCCTCAGAACATGAAAGGCTCGAAAACAGGCAGGCTCGAGGGAGAATTCACTCAAATAAGGTGACCTAATCTATTTACGTGGGTCTCCCGGAGCCGAGGACCTCGGGAGGGAGATTACAGAGTCTAAGGCAGTTTTCTTCGAACAAGATTATCGACGTCAGAATTTACAGGGTGTAACCCTCTCGGAATTGCTCATGGAAGAAATGAGTCCACGAAAAAGGCTGTGAAAGGCGGCGCGGCGTTTTTATAGGCAAAGGGGCTAAAGTTCGGAAAACGTGGGTTTCCAATGGCAAGCTTCAGCGATGGAGACGAAGAGATCACGAAACTTTTATACTTTTCTCATCAATCTGCATGGGGATAACAGGAAGCTGTTCGTCTGAGAAGTCGAGAAAATCATAAAAGAATATCGGCACCAACATCGGATAAGGGTAATGATATCATTCTTCAGCTTCGACAGCTCTGAGACGACTGAGCCCAGAGGAAATCCGATCGTTCTTGAAAGGTATTCCTTCAAAAGGTTGAAAAATTCAGCGACTATTTGACATGGAAGCTGGGGTCGTCAAAACGTTTCCTCAAGTAAGAAGTGGTAAGGAAGGAGGTTAGGGAAGAGTCCAGTAATGTCGAATGCAACGGAGAGAGAGTCAGAAGGAGGTTCAATATCTTCGAAATTCTCCGTGAAGTCGAGAGACTTCTGAACGGAGAACTGAGAAGAACAGCCACTGGTCGAGGAACTTGACGACTTTATTTCCGGGGTTTCAACTTTCTTCTATTATCAAATTTGGGTACGATGAAGTTCAGTTTCTTGACCTCCGTTCGGAGTACGAGAATTTTCTGTTGCTTACAAATCGCTTGCTGGGCAAGAGTTCAGTTAGGGATGACATAAACTTTCTTATTTGCTTAAGGGCATCACCGCAGACTAACTTCGAGATTTCTGCTCGTGAGAACAAGTCAAAGTTCCCCTACCTGTTTCCAAGAATGAACGAGCTCTTGAATCAATTATGAAAACTCTAACTTCCTGTTACATGGAGGGCGACTAGGTCTTAAGAACATTTTTCGTACGAGACTTGAAACATGATACGAGGAATGAAGTTCAAAATATTGGAGCATATATTTTCGGAGATGTAAGATTATCATTTCCAAGAAAGAAATAAAATTAAAAATATCGAGTACCAAATCTATTTTTGTCTGCATATTTGTTTTATCGTAAAAAAATCGAATTTACCTAGTTTTTCGCGTCAATAATAGACGAAGAAAAAATGTCAAAAAGTTGAACGAAATGGGTTATTCCATTCTATCGAACCGTGAATCGTCAAGGGAACGCTCTATATTCAACAAATCCATTTCGTTGTCTGTGATAAAATGTGGACTAACCTGTCAATATAATATGAATCTGGATATCAAAAATAGTTCTACAAAAATCTCGACAGACGTGTGCAGCACTCTTCAGTTGAAACCGCGTTCAGACGATTAATAATTTCTAATACTGAGCGATTATGCAAAAGACAGCTGTTCAATATCAAGAAATGTCGACTTTGAAGCACCTACACACAAGTATTTATTAGAAAGTTCTTTTGTTGTATTAGTACGAAATTCAGTTTGAAGGCGATCGACACTTCGGAGTGGGTCAACGATAGGTTCGATAATAATGGTGTACTTGTTGAACTTAGACCGGAAGGTCTGCGTGGAGTTGTGAAATTATGAAAAAGAAAATAAAAAAAAAGTGACCATAATTCAATAAAGCTCGTTAATATTTTAGCAAGGGTATTGCGTCGTATAATGTGGCATATTGATTGGTGTTTATTTCGCCACTTTATATTATTCAAAGGTATACGTGACATGCGAGCGACGTCGACAAATAATGGAAAAATTGGAAAGCCCCTTCTCAGATACCCGCCGTTCATTACCAACCACTACAGGGCTTATTTTCACACTCGACTTGCGACCAATGTTCGTACGGAGATGATCCGCAATCATCTTTGACTTATCATTGACAAAAATTGGCACCACTCGAAGAACGTGATCACCACTTTGGTGCGGTAACGATTTCCTGCGTCGCTTGGCAAAGAAAATAGCGTAAATTCCGGACGCTTCGCCAGTCAGATTTTGGCTTGTGAACGAGTGTTTTCCAGTAGACACACTTCAATGGTCCATCGTGGTAGGATAAATGGAAGCATCGAGTATACAAGATTTTTTTCTTCTTCAGTGAACATTGTTTCATACTATACTGTTCCAATTTTCCTACTGTTGTACGTGAGTGTTGAGGCAAACGTTATTTTAGGAAAGATGATAGAAGGCGACAAATTTCTTGCGTTCGTTTGCGCGAGAAAATTGACAATCAATCACGATGAATGAAAAATAGATGAAAAACGACAAGATCGAGGTGAGCTAAATCACACGAATTTCCCGTCAAAACGATGGAAAAAATTTCTCTTCTCTGTACTTCAAATATCATTTTCGTTCCCTCTCTCCTACATTTTTTTCTTCGCTGCCTCTAGACAGTTCTATCGCTTAGAAATTCTCAAACCCAACAACAAATTATTAAATTGACATTGTGTTCACATGAAAAATTTTGCAGTTCGAGCACCTCCATAAAAGTATACCGAAGAATAAAGCTATTCCAAATGCGAGCGCTAAACATAAGCCAAATTTTTACCGACGTCTTCGAGAGAAGAGCAACCTTCTATTTCTATTATTAGAAAATAGAATCGCTATTTTTCACAATTATGAAGTTTTCGTATTTCAACTTCATCCATTAATGCGTCGGAAACAGGGCTATTGCGTACATTTTCACCTCTTCACTCTGTCATCTAGAGCTAATATCGACTAGAACCATTACACCAACTCGTATCAAAATATAAGGCATACGAAATTGATATGATTCCGACGTGCTGCAAGCTGTTACTTCGAAACTACAAACGTATTTTAGTTATATTAGGAGAACTTGAAGGAAAAGACGACAAGATCTTCACTTCCACTACCTAGCATTATTATTAATTTAAAGATTTTCCAGCATGTACGTATGCGGTATTATGTGCGTTTTGTATTTTTAAAATGATGATACATGATACCGCAACAATTCATTCCTCCAAGTTGCGGTACATTGAGTACTGTAATTTTTCCTCCGAGGATATACATAGTGTAATACGAGGGAGGTTACAAGTGGTTTGACCTACTTATTGGTACCTCTTGACCTGAGGCTTAGACGTGAAACGGTGAAGTACTAATTTCAGGCCCCTACATCAGTCTTTCGATCAAAAAGTTGTTGATCCAAAATTGGAGACGTGTTATCTATTATGGAAAGAATATGACCGTCATCTGAAAGTCGCTGTGAGTCCTGATGCTCTACCCCGACACCTAATGCATGAAATTCACTTACAGAGGGGAAAAACTCGCCGAAGAAGAAGCTCAGATTGTGGTCCACACCCTCTAAAAATAAAAATGGTATACACAATGTGAACTGTCACAAGATAACGCTCCTAAGCGTCTGACCAATTTGTCTTAGAAAAATTCGGCTGAGCTGAAAAATTTGAGCCAGTTAGCCGCACCCACAAGTCACCAGAAGAAGGTCGGCTCATACAATCTTTCAGAAAACTCGAGTAGTTTGTCTGTGACCTAACGACTAGGTTGTTCATAAGTCTAAAACGATGACTCAATCCCACCTCGACTAAAACCTGTCCAGGCCAACTTCGAAAATACGTGGCTTCAACCACGGCAACGGTGGCGGCAAAGTCGTCCGGCTCCTCGATTTCCGTTAATGTTATGGAATTGTTTGAACTCTGCGATCGATAATCTTCAAAATACAAATAACGCGATTGAAGAGTGGCAACATGCCCCTGGCTCTTCAAAGCCTTAAATAAGAATAGGTTCTGATGAGAGCGCAAAACGAGCACCAATTGGTGGACAAACTACCATCAAAATCCCGTTGAAAATACGAAGACTGCGTATTGAGGCTGCAGATACGTGTTGATCTATGTACGACGAAAAAACCGATGTGGTCGACGATCTTCGAGTTGTGACTCACAAGATTTTCTAGTAATAACGCTCCTAAATTTTGGACAATGGCTTGACGCGTATTTTCATTCTTGATTCACCTTTGTTCGAGACAGGGGCCTATAATGACGATGCTTCTGTACAGACAGATGAATGTACACAGTCTAGCCATAAATACTGTCCAGTGTTCGAACTAACGTTATTCAAGGCCTATCAAGCCTTCAAAGTCAAATCATTCGTCAATTAAAGGTCACACGCACACCTTTCATTCACGTGAAAATTGTGGACGTACATCGTTTTTTTCTCCTCTTTTACCATCAACTCATTAGAGTACACAGTTTCTGTTTGGACACATTAATTTCTTCCCGTATTTCAACCTACATTCCTGTCCAAATCATACCTAACGACTCAGATTATGAATTTATTAGCTCAAAGCAGTCTTCGGAGTCTACGTCCGCGCGCATGATGTCAATTCGAGAAACAGTCATAGTCACTTTAAATAATTGTAATTTTGAGAAATATATTTTTTAAAATAAAAAATATAATTTACTACAAACCGTATATAAGATATGATACTAGCAGCGAGATTTATGAATTTCAAGACGGTCTGCCTATGGGCGGCCCCCGCTCATCACTCGTATCTGAAATCTTCATGAATAAATTTGAAAAAGAAATTTTCGACCCTCAGCATCAACCTCTCATTAACAACATCGATTTTTGGTTCAGATACGTTGATGATATTCTATGTCTCTGGACAGGATCCTCATCAGAGCTCGACTGCTTCCTCAATTTTCTCAATTCACGCTACCCTTCGATCAAATTCTCCCTTGAGATAGGAGGCAAATCCATAAACTTTTTAGATTTAAATATTGATATTCAAAAAGGCAGATTTGAATTCGGTATCCATCGTAAACCCACTTGCACCGATATCGCCATTGATGGTACCTCTTTCTGTCCCACCTCGCATAAACTTGCCTCTATGCACTCAATGATTCACCGCCTCCTATCAATTCCTCTCACCCCGGCATCATACCGGAAAGAGTTGGATATCATTAAGCAATTAACAATAGCTAATCACCTAAATTTCGATGTAGAGAATTTCATAAGGAAGAAACGCATCTCTCAGGCGTTAAACTCCACCACAACCCATTGTAGAGACACCTCTTGTAAAGAAGATACCACAATTCATCCGCTTACCGTACCTTGGTCACATTTCTACGCAACTTTCTAAGCTTCTCAAAACTATTAACATCCGTCCAGGCTTCTACTCCCTCATCACAACAGGGAAACTTCTCTTCCACTTGAAGGATCAAATCCCCTCACACGAACAGAGTGGTGTATATCGTCTAAACTGTGGAAACTGCCCAGCTATTTACATTGGAGAGACAGGCCGCCAGCTCACAACCAGAATCAAAGAGCTCCTTAATAATTACGACGGTAAATCTGACAGCTTATTGCTTGGTCACATGTCAGTAAAACAGGTTTGACCTCAGAGCACCAAAAAAAAAAAAAAAATCAAGAGGAAGGACTGCGCCTATGTGAAGTCGGACACACAAGTTTCAAGGTTGCCGCACACCTACTTGATTACTAGCAAAGCGACGAGCGCGAAGAAGTACGAAAGAGAAAAGGATGAAAAAATAACGTGCGCCTTATAATCGTAGTTCTGCAAAACCTGATACACCAGTGCAGTGGTCGCGATACTCGTTTGTGTTACGGGCTCGAATTCGGTCTGTGGTGAAAAAGAGAGTCTCAACTTGTCGAGTCTTAGCGTAAAACTCTTCTCTGAGCCTTGTGGCATAGTTTTTAGTCTCCATAGTTATAGCCTAGCTTTAAGATTCAGAGTTGAACCTTCCCTTTGGCTCATTTGTGCGCGCTAAATATTTGAAAGATCTCTCTTCATGAAGGATCGCAACCCTCTATTCTTCACAATCCTTAAATTAAGTCAAGGCCATTGATTACATCCCTGAGGCCAGACGAGGACATTCTCCGAAGATATTAACCACAGAACTCCAAATCAGTTTGAACACGGCCTGAGATAATCTTCAGGATCTAGCTTATGATCAGCCCAAGACTTCATAGTTATAGCCAAGCGTATGGATTTCTCTCCACTTCTACAGAGATTTAGAGTTCGAACTTTTTTCAAGTCTTTTCTACAGACGATCAAAGCTCGAAATTTTTTCTAGTCCCTTGAAAGAACTTCAAAAGTCTTAGCCTAAAATTCTTCACTAGTGAGACTACCTTCTGTTAGTTTTTATTCCCGGAGGAGAAATATAACGTAAGACTTTTCGTAGTTATAGTTTAGCTCTAAGATTCGGTGCTGAACTTCAGGCTCCCTTCTGCAAAGATTCATAGCTCATAATTTTAGTTTTTCCAGTCACTGAATTAGGTCAAGGTCAATCATGACGGACGCCGACGCCCTCCTCCATAGATCGAAATAAATCTTAAGAAGAAGAGTCTTTGCCTTAAATCCTCTTTTGGATCTCGCTTAAAACACTTCGATTACAGCCTAGCTATCATAGACTTATCGTTTGAGATTTTAAGAAGAACCTATTCTGTTTTATTTGAATGTGACGGACGCCCTCTGGAAAGAACTGACCTATCCTAATCTGATAAACCCCGGGAAAATTGTTCCTTTTTCATCCCCTTTTCTTCTCTTCCCCCTTCCCGCTTTTCGGGTATCGGAAGTAAAACTCGAACATGTTCCGACTACCGAGTAATAAGAGTACGGGGAACTTTAAAAATTTCAAGTTCCGTACTATGAATGATAGGAGGAAGAGGATGAGGACTTGAAAAAATTTTGACTTCCGGGGACTCATTGAATACAACACGTTAGCCGAAGAATTGTTTGTCAAGAAAAAATACAAGTTGAAGAAAGGCGTGACGTCATCAATTTACTGAGGTGTCTAGAAGAAGATAGAAAAGAGACTCGAGAAAATTTAGAGCGTAAGGGAATGACTCACCTAGAATCTATAAATACGAGGAAATTACATTATGACCTAGTGATAGTGGCAAGAGGAGGGACTCACTCTAATCAGAGCTGATAATGTCACGAAAAACAATAATTACGAAACAAAAGAGGCTTCTACGATTTCCAAAAATTTTGAAAGGGGAAGGATTGAGACTGCGGAACCATCACAGATGGTAATATAGTCGAATTTATGACAATGTTTCCCAATCGTTTTTCAAAGTTTATAAATCCCAAATACGCGGGTAATTTTATGCCATCAGTAATGATCAAAATCAAGTTCGACGATAACTGTAATCACGGGAAGACCCCATTCTGGAGTCTTGTAAGCAGCGAAAGGCGAGAATATGACGAACACCATGTAGCTGATATAACATTCAAAATCAATAGGCCGTTGTATAACAGTAATTTTCTTTATTTCGGCAATTTCACTCGTACCGAATGAAGAAAAAAAAAAGTTTTGAATGATAGATGAGCGCGGTGTGTCGAAATATTCTTCTATTTATTAATATTTTAAAGCATCGCCGGGGCACGTCACTGTATAACGTATCGCGTTTGAATGATAAAAAAAATTGTACGATATAAGTTCGTTTATAATATCATTTCGTTCGGCCGATATTCTCCGAACGGAAAAACGAAGGTTTTGGAGTCGTCAGGGACAATTTGTCCGGATATTTTTCAAAAGGAATGGACGGACGTGTACCGTACGAACAACGATGTTGAAATCGTGTATAGGACCCACTCGTTCATGATAGTGTATTGTGTAGACGAAATATCCCCATATACCTGACCTGAAACTCGACCAGCATTTATTTACTCTCATTAAACTCGTGCTTCCCCTCATGCTTTCGATGTTTGTTTACGATTTTGTAGCTTACGTGTATACGATTCGTGATGGACCTTTGTAGCGAAAAGTAACTCTCAACACGCTACGAGATGTTTCAATTGTCTTTTCGTTTCGTTTTCGATTTTCAATGCTCGAATTTTGATGAAAATATTAAGTATTATAGATAAGGCACGCATGTATGAACACCGAAACCAAAATATTATTGAGCAACGTTCACCGGGGAGGAAAAATAACGAATAGGTAAGGCTAAAGAGAAATTCTACTGAACTGGAAAGATTATGAAGTTTTTACTCTCTGATTTCTGAAAGCACGAATCACCTCTGAAGTCTTTCGTACTACCAAAAATGACTCTCAATTGTTTGCCGACCCTGAATCATTTCTACAAAAGGAAATCATACCCGGGAAGTGTATTTTCTCAAACGAAATTGTAGAATGGAAATTGGTTTGTACGCAAGGTACGTGGTAAACTATAATTCAAAGGTATTTAAATGGTTTTATTACCCACCATTTTTATTTGCTCTTTTAGTGGTAATAAAGTGGTTTATGTTTTTCAAGATTGTGGGAGATTCGACAGCGATCTTAATGATAAGAGTATTTGATGCCACTTTCCTCAAATTTGCGCGTTCTTCGTGATTTTAGAATGATTTCTGTTTACATTCAGTCGGTGACGATACGACTAAGATAATTGTCTCCTATCATACATATGAAGAGAGAACTAGAATCTCGAAATGTTTCGCAGTTAAAAATATAAAACTTGCCGGTTGGAGTTGAATTTTTCCGAATTTCGTGACTGACATACTTTCTTAGTATATCCTCTTAAAGCCCACAGATTCCTCCAAGAAACTCTTGACGCTAGCACAAACGGTTTCCGTTTCTCATTAGCTAAAACTTACTTCGTCATCTTCAAAAAAAGAAATACCATTCCTACCCTTCCACCTCTTTCTTTACAAAATTTTCAAGTTCTTCCAAACTCCTTGGTTTACACTTAGATCAAAAACTCGCCTGGATGGTCTTGGGAGCCTTCCGAACAAGTCCTAAACTTAGTTTAAGCGCCGAAGCTGCCGAACCTCCTCTTTACATTCGTTGACCCATTTACACCTTTAACTTCTTATCATATGTCTCCCAATTCCCTCACCTCCCCATTTTTAATTCCATCTTCAAGCCAAACATCAACCTCCCTCTACCTCCCAGAAACAGACATATCCTACTCCAATTTGAACATTTTCTCCAAGAACCGTTCATAGTTAACGCCCTCCCACCTATTTTACATGTCATCTCCACTTTTGACACTCACCCATCCGATCATCCGTTTAAATCTCACAGAAATCCCTAAATATAACAGTACCTTCACCACCCACGTAAGAAATCTGATCCAAGAATATCCAGATCACACTCTTTGTCTCACTGATGGCTCAGGAACTAAAATCATAACGGCTTACGCATATTCCATACACGCGGATCCATTGTCTCGCATCGCATCTGTAACACAGCCTCCATATTTACTGTCGAATTGATGGAAATATTCGCCTGTCTTTCCCACCTTTCTGAACTCCCTCCTTGTGGCAAATTGCTCTTTCTTACTGATTCACTTTCTTCACTACTCTCTCTCACTGACCTCTGTACTACAAACCCACTCTCTCAGAGAATCCTTCTTACGCTCTAGACTCTAACCTCAATTCACACCCAAGTCATATTCATTCGGATAATTGGCCATACTGGCCTACCTGAGCATGACGTGGTTCACCAGGCAGCTAAACTCGCCACCACCTTTGATACTATTACTGATCATACCCCTCGAAAGAAAAGTGACGGGACCCAAGATGATGATTGAACTCGAAATTTTTCCCGTGAATTTTTCATGTCCCCATCCTGTCGTACAAAGCTTATGAGCACAAATTTTTCTAAGTTTCGAAAATGATGACGTCATAAGTTGAACGCGATGAAATTTTCTTGTCTTCTCCCTATCATAAATAGGTCGGAATCTGAAAATTTTCCAAATTCCTCTCCTATCATATAAACTCAGGGGCTGAAATTTTTCCAAATCCGGAAATGTTGACGTCACAAGTTGGTCTATTTTTTCAAATCCCCTCCTCTCATATAGGTTCAGAGACGAAATTTTTTCCGTGAATTTGTCCACGTCTCCATCCTGTTTTCCGACCCCCCCCCCCTCATACTTATCTTAGAAACTGAAACTTTCCCGAGTCCTTGGATGCTGAAAGTTTTCCAAGTTTAGAAATGATGACGTCACGAGTTGATCGCGCTCACGCTCGTTTTATGTAAATGCCTCCTCAACAAAAGAGACAGCAGGTTCTCCGTTAAAAACTAACAATTGAGCCCAGAAAATTTCCTACAAGAAAGGTACAGTATCTTTCATTTTGAACATCGGAAAAGGGAAGAGAATCATTCTCAAACTTTTCCTCTCCTCTGCCCTAATTTTTCATTCTATGAAATTCTGTTTCCTATTCGTCTCTTCAATAAATTAATTCAGTGTAATGAAGTGTCCACACCACCAACCTCAATAGTTGTTCTTCACTCACGAATTATGAAAATGAATTTGTCACGGAAAAATAAATGCTTTCCTTTCATGTATCATTACAGAAATCGACAAGACGGATTTAAATAATGAACGCAAGAAATAGGCCAATAGAAAAAGATTCGATAATACGTCAAGGAGACTCGAGCAATGGCTCCGTAACTTTCTTCTTTGCACCTCAAAATCAAAATTATCGTTCAATCGCAGCTATATTTTGTCGACTCGGCACTTCCGGCAATTTCTACCGGAATTTCCGTTCTCGTGCGAAAGAAAAACTGTTTCGAAACCTCACAAACACAATCGAATTTCTGGAAGCCTTGAACTACAAAGAGAAAGACAGCTAAGAGAGAAGTATTTTTGCAGTCACAAAAATAATACTCCCAAAATATCCCATCCGAATATTAGGTTTTTTTATCAAGTAAAAAAAACGTGCGCGCGTACGGCTCTCTGCGGATTTCAACGTTCAGTCACGCGATAAAAATATTTGACGAATAAATTCGGTCATTACATTATGAAAATCATTCTGAATTTTAAAACTGCTGCATAATGACGGCAAGTACGAAATCAGGACGACCACAAGACGAAAGCGTCGTATCGAGCAGACGAGTTGTAAGCAAATCAGGATTCTCAGACTACGAGTGAAGATGGAGAAACAGAGGATCATCACACCAGGCAATAGAGAAAAGCTTCACTTGCAGGATAAATTGCGAAGAATGAACATCCGGAAATGAAATAACTCGTGCAGTTCCTCGACCACGCTAAGTGATGTTGATCGGTCTTCTCAGTTCTCTGCTCAGAATTCTCTCGACCTTACGAGGAATCTTCTGAATATTGAACCTCATTCACTAGACTCTTCCAGACATCCCTCTTGATCCTATACCGCTCCGTTGTTTCAGGAAATTTTTCGACAAGGCCAACACCTCCATCTCCCGAGATGGCCACTAAATTTTTTCAGCCTTCTAGTCAAATGCCTCTCTAAAAATTTCTGCAAGATCGACGGAATATTACACCATTTCCTGAGAGATGTTGGAATCCCGATCGGACTTCCTCTAAGCTCAGTCTTCTCAGAGCTTTTCATGAAACTGTTCGAATCCATGACTTCATCACCCATATCCGGTATTGATACCGGTATGTCGACGACATTCTCTGTCTGTGAGCAGATCTATTACCTATCCGAGGCTCCTTAAACAAACAGTTTTCCACAATCACGATAGAGATCGATAAGAAGGAGATAAATTTATCATCTCTCATTCTCCATCACTGAGGGTCGTCATGACTATAGTATTTGTCTTCCGACTTCTTGACACTCTACTAACCTGAACACCACCTTTTACAACTCATCCATAGACTTGTATCTATTCCGTTGAACTAACCCGCCCTCAATTCCGAGGAGGCTCTTATGCAACAATTAGCTCAAGCTCTTTGGGGGGAAACTAAAGCCATAGACTCTGTAGCCTACCTCTTGAGGTTTTTGGCTCTAAGAGACCGAAGTAAATGGATCAGGTTACCCTATTCGAGTAAATTCTCATTGAAGCTTGCCTGTATTGTGAAGAATTTTAGGTTCCGAGGGTTTTGGTATTTTCTTTCTAGAATCGAAGATGCTATCCGGAGCAATAAGAAATGCAGAGTTCATGAACCAAAGTGTAAAAATAGTACCGCCACTTACATCGGTCAAATCTAGCGACAGATGAACATTGGAGTTAGAAAGCATATTGAAACGACGTTGAAGATTGTCTTCTCAAAGCACCTCATAGAAAATGACCGTAACTTTCTCATAGGAGTAAAATCCTCCTCCAGTTCGAAGTTCTTCTATAAAAAAAAGATTGGCTCTTTGGCGTTACAAAATAATTCAAAATCTCCTCACTAATGACTGTGTTTTGCTCGATAAAATTGTTCCCAAGTTTGTTTTGATTGAGAAACTTCAAAAATCTCTTGGCTCCGTCTCTGAAAAAGAACTAAGGACTGGGGATAGCGACAGAGGACAATAGCTTGGCAAACGGAAGAATATGCACGATAAACCTTCATGTACGATCTATCGCTGATAGTGACGTTTTTGAAAAAGCAGGAAATTTCAGGTAGCACAAAAATTCGGAAAGATTGACTGGAAATTGAGTTGAACCCAACGCAATGAATGAGTTGAAATGA
Organism: Aspidiotus destructor; assembly: GCA_035079395.1. Taxonomy (NCBI): domain Eukaryota; kingdom Metazoa; phylum Arthropoda; class Insecta; order Hemiptera; family Diaspididae; genus Aspidiotus; species Aspidiotus destructor. Next base: position 6,160,086 of record JAVHKZ010000011.1, on the reverse strand, counting down.
AATCAATATATTATTTCGACCGCACGTCAACCTGATACCGATCAAAATTAAACGCAAATCTACTTTCGAGATATTTAAGCATTCCTTCATATTTTCTTCTTCAATTTCCCCAAGCTATCTTCAATTGTTCCAGATCTTTTTACTCCATCTTCCTTCTTCCCTCATGTTTTCTTCCCCACCTTTCATCGACTTCATCGCACTCCTCTTTCATTTCTTTGTGAGCTATCCTCATTCCACCTTGTCATTTCTCCATTCTACTTGTTCCTTGTGAACACACAAATCCCACCAATACCTGCTGAGCTTCAATATTCTGACAAAAAAAAGAACAATTTTTTCATTAAGGCAAACGGTGAAACAAAAATTTGCAAAATTTATCGAAAAGCAAGAACAGAAGGGTTTGATTTGATCGTCGATGTTGTCACGTATATCCGTCTCACTCGTTTCTTTTCGATTAAGTTTCACAGTAGAAGAAGGAAACCTCATTTTAGAATCCATTGAAAGACGTTTAGTTACGTTTCGAAGCCATTTGAAAACCTCGCCGCGCCGTTTCCATCAAAAATTGTGAAAGGCGCGAATCAATTCCCACTTAGTTCGATGAGATTCGAATCAGCAACCTTCGTGCAAGATCAGAATATTATCTAGAATCTCACTATTGCTTCGACTTTTCAGTACCTAGTTCAGGTAGATCTCAGCGAGGATGGGCAACTTTCACGAATTTCCACTTATTAATCACCCGAGGTAAATTTGGAAAAAACAGATATACTTTTACTCGATAGGTCTCCTTGACCGGTGGTCTTTCACCGACGAAGAAGCCACTAAACTGCATCACTGCCAACGCTAGCATCTAGTCGAGTCATAGACCATTTCTCGTCATCAAAATCTCGATAATTATTCAACGCTATACGTGCTAGCAATTGTTTCGAAGAGATACAGATTTTACTTACCCTTTCATCTGATCGTGAATAAAACGTACCGATCGACGTGATATGTATACGAGAAAATCATCCTGCACGAAGCGCACGTAAATTTCGTATTCTCGAGGCAGGAAAATGTATTATTTTCCGACTATTTTTATCTCAGTATAACGCGCATTTGCTGCTTTGTAACGGCACGTATACGATCGTAAGTTTATATCTTACGTAAACGTAAGACACCAGCGACATAACAAGCGTAGACGGAGCAGTAAACAACAACAGACTACACAAGGCGGCGCGAGGAAGAAATGTGCGAGAGAGAACTCGTAAACGCGACCACTGTTTCGTATTTCGGCAACAGTGTAGCCATCCGAGGACGACCGACGCGTTGTCGTGCGGGTCCTCGGACGTAGTGTCGCGTACTTCCCTACACCGGCCTTACATCATCCGTACGCCGGTGGTACTACGAGACTACGTTGAAATCGTACGAGCATATTAATGTGCGTATACGAGCACGTATACCCTTACCGGGGCAAACAATGATGCTTGAGTAAATATTTTTAGGTGTACTACTTTCCCAAGTTGTTGTTATTGCTTTTATGTAGGCCGAGTTATTTACGATGTCGATTATTTGAAAGGGTGAGTTGAACTCGGCGAGCTTATATGAAAAAATGTCTTCTTTTATTCACATATATGCGCGCATTTGACGAAAACACGTGGACGCTTACGAACAGAATGTGCGAATTGGATTTTCGGCAATGTGATAGGCAACCTTCTCGACGCGGTATGACGAGATAATAAAAATGAAGTTTATAAACAAGCGTGTTACTATTTACAAGTAATTAACGATGAGTTTCTCAATGAATTTGCATAATTAACTTTTCGATACGAACGTAGCTAAGGGAGAGGAGAGGGGGCAGAAGAATAATACGTCGTCCAATAAAGTGACCACTCATTATCGTATTCATATACTAAGCGCCTGGCCTACAGGCAAAAGTTTGCCAAATTTTGTACGAATGGGCTCACCTATTATTACCTATTGAATAATTTTTTGCTAATTCACTTACTCGTATTTTCCAAGACAGTCCTCACAATCAAAGCATCTAAGGAAGAGTCGAGAATTGATAGCACGGTTTTATCGCATACAAAAGTCTTTCAGATAAAGGTTTGCGTTTTCTCAGTTTTGTATACCTTACAAAGGGAAACTGAAATACACCGAATGCATTGAGCTCGACAATTTTGTACTCGGAACGATAATTTGAAGGTTGATACTCACTTTTAAATCGTGGAGATCTAATTCTTCCTTTCAGCGAAGACCAACAACGCTCGCCTAAGATTTGAGCCAAGATACGTGAGACTCAGCGGTATCGGATGGCATTCGTGTACAAAAATCTGAATCATGCGGTACTACGATTTCTATAAGACGAGAGAAAAGAATAATTGTCAAAAATCGATATCTATTGGATTATTCTTCTAACTCGCGTGAACTTGAAAGAGGGAGAAATGTCCTTAAAAATATAGAGCTCTCGAAAGTCATTTCCAGATCCTTCTCTTCTATAATTATTCCCTCCTCCAATTACAATACTCGGATCGTACATATCAGAATGTAGCCCGCTACTGCAATAAAAGCCACAGCTAATTGTTTCGATGAGAGTTCGATAAATTCGTTTTCCCCATTCAATAATGGGCCGCAGAAAGAATTGTATTTGTTATCACAAACAAATGATGCCTCATTCAATAATAAAAGCATTCATCGTCGTATTCAGAGACACATACTGGAGTGCATGGCGAGCCGGCTCAAATTGACCTGATTTTGTCCGGGCCAGTTCACCTGGCATAACTCCCAAAGTAGAATTATTACATAATTGTTTGCTAATCTACTTACTCGGATTTTCTCATGGTAATCCTCACAATCAATGAATTTTCGACCGAATTAAGAATTTTTGACGTCGTCGTATACCGAAGTCTCTTGCATTATAGAGGTTTGAGTTTTTCCAGTTCCGTCAAATTTACGCAGCGAATCTGAAATAAGTCTAGTGCATTGAAACTGACGACTAGTGCCGAGAAAGATAAATTCGAGGTCAATACTTAATTTCGAATAGACTAATCCTGGAGCGCCTAGTTTCTCTCCCTCGTCGAACATCAACAAAGCTCGTGCCAGCTCCGAAATAAGATGCGTGAGATGTGGCGACATCCGATACGTAGCTTGTGAACGAAAATCTAAAATCATTATGAAAATTAATTTTGAATATATCATAGTCCAAATCTACTTTATGATCAGTTCAAATCTTATGTCCGCCTCTTGATGGTATCAACGGTTATTTATTTCAAAAACTCGCCCGAAATAAATGTGTTCTCAAGTGGTATAAAAGCCTGGTCTTTCTTCCACGAATTCTTTCAAGGTCTCAGATCTTGCGTGAAGAGAAGAAAAGAGATGACCTCAGAAGTAAACGAGCTTTGAAAAATCACTATGGCTCTTGGCTCTTGAAATCAAGGGCATACATCTTCAACCCTCATGAACACATGTTTTTTTTTTTTTTTTTTATAATCCTTCCCTCGATACAGCGTACGTTTAGAATTTTTGCCGTCATTGCGTTGAGCCGTCGAAAAAGAAAAAAAACGGCTCAACGACTCACTATCGTATTCAGAAGCAAAGTTCAAATTGACTAACTAGGAGGCAACAGGTTTGTCCGATTTTGTAAATAAATTCATACGTCTTGTCATAAAGAGTGAAATTATTGAATAATATTGTTTGCTTATTTACTTTTACTTACTCCTATTTTCTCGCGGTAATCCTCACAATCAACATATTTTCGACAGAATCAAGAATGTTTGGCAGGATGTACTTTTTTCACGGGTTTCAGTCTCGTCAAATTCTGAAATAAATCATATAGGTACACTGAAATTGACAATTCGTAACCGGAATAATATTATAATCCAGAGGTCGATACTCACTTTCAAGCAGTTCAATCCTAGAGGGTCCAATTTCTCTCCCCAACAACGCTCGCGGCAGATCTAAACCAAGATGCCTGAGATGAGGCGGTATTCGATAGATCTCGTAGAAGAAAAACGAAATTGATACGTTATCGAACTAGAAAATACGTCTATGATAACCACCCACTACAAAAAAATAAAAAACAATCTTCGAATGGATTATACCTACGTCTGTTGTTGATATTCCAGATCACACACGAACAACAAAATAAGGTGATCTGGAAACTGAACGACTTCTCCAAGTCACTTCCGCTCCAAAAATTGACGGCATGCATCTAGAACTCCCGCTAATCTTCCACTACATGAACAAAAACTGACAACGTCGGGGGTGTCGTGAGGCCCTTTTCATGAAGACGATTCTTCGTATTCGTTTTAGGGGGGGCATATGATTTTTTTTTTCATTTTTCATTATTTTGTTTTTAGCTACAAGAAACTAAAATTTAAGCGGGGTTTCTTCATTGAACCAAAGAGATCACGACACCCCTGAACGTAATGAAAAATCAACAATTTCTGCGAACACCACTCTGATGTTCCAAAGTCTAAAATTTATGAAATTATTCGCAGGAAAAAATTGTCAATTAGGTATAATATTTAGTATCAACATTGAATAAGGTTAAACCTACCTTTCCTCGCCATAACTACTGGAAAAGAAAATTAATCATCGTGCATCAAGGTTAAATAAATTTGAAGAAGAATTATAAGCCTACTCACTCTGAGGATAACTTACCCTTACTGAAAAGAAATTAATTAGTAATGATTGTGCATCATGAAAAAGAAAAATGATCTTTATGCATCAAATTATAATCAATGAGACATGAAACGGTATACCTACGTGTGTTGGAAATCTTCATCATCTTGAATACAGCATCCTTTGAGAGCGAACACAAAATGAACGTAAACAATGAACCACAGAGGAACGGTTATAATTCTATGTGTGCCTCTCTTGAATTTAAGAAATCGATCGAATAACTTATTTCTCCTCATTGTATTTATTAACTCCTTCTCCTCCATCTCATTCGGACACTTGCACATATTTTTTTCTCAACAAAATATCAACGAAGGCAACTTGAACACTGAATCAACGCAATTATGAGTTCGTTCATCAAATCATTCAAAAAATATACGCGAACAATGAGAACCAGAAAAATGAACAATAATAATAATAATAATCAATTAACAGAAGAAAATGCAAGGTCAACAGAGGCGCACCCAGGATTTTCTTGAGGGAGGAGATTTCCAATCCCATATTACATAATGTTGTTATTCTCTCGTTTCCTCTCAGCACACAGGTAGGCAAGAAACAAACAATCTCGAGGGGGGATTTATCTCCCCAATCCCTCCCCTGGGTACGCCACTGACGGTCAAACTTTATAAAACTTAAACATGATAGCAGGGCCGACGTTAGATATATGGCACGGTACATGGTGCCAAATTAGAGGAGGGGGTGAAAAAATTGTTGGCTCGCACCACACGGGAAAAATGTCTGCCGCCGGCCCCGATTGATAGAACACTCATACGTTTTCAGTCTACCTCTCGTACTAGCAACTCTATAATAATTGGATGCAACTGTTTCGAACAATCAAACAGGAATCAAGAATTCCAGGCGCGCGACTATCTTAATAATAGAGGGATAGTTTTGAATCACTTACCCACAGGAACACTTCATCAAATATACTGAAAATGAAGAAGAAATATTGAATGTTATTTCAGTAAAATCAAGAATGTGTAATGCGGTGTCTCCTTTTATTCACATATATGCGGGCATTTGACGAAAACATAGAAAACACGTGGACGATTAAGAAGAGAATGTGAGGATTGAATTTTCAGCAATGTGATAGGCAACTTTCTCGACGCGGTATGACCAGATAATGAAATGAAGTTCATAAACAAGCGTATTACTGTTTACAAGGAAGTCACGACGTCGTTCAATAAAGAAACGACTCTTTATCGACTCACTATCGTATTCAGGCCACACATAAGGCGCCTGGCCTACAGGCAAAAGTTTGCCAAATTTTGTACAAATGGGCCCTTATTATATCACCCTAAAGAATGAAATTATTGAATATTGCTAATTCACTTACTCGTATTTTTTACGACAGTCCTCACAACCACGGCATCTAAGGCAGAATCGAGAATCTATGGCACGGCTTTGTCGCATAAGAAAGTCTCCCGCAACCGGATGAAGGAAACCTGGAACATACCAAATGCATTGAACTCAACAATTTTGCACTCCGAACAATTAATCGAAGGTTAATACTCACTTTTAAATCTTGGACAATATATTTCTTCTTTTCGGCGAAGACTAACAATGCTCGCATAAGATTTGAGCCAAGATGCATGAGATGAGGCGGTATCGGATGTTATTCAAGTACGAAAGTCTGAATCACGCGGTACTACGGTAGCAAAACAGAGAAAAACATGATTGTAAAAAACCGATGTCAATTAGATTATTCTTCTGTTGTTGAAGCCTTAGAACTCGCGTGAACTTGAGAGAGAAAAGACCGAAAAAAGAAAACGAACTCTCGGAAGTGATTTTCGGATCTAAAATTAACGGCATAATATCCTCAACTCATGCTGATTGAACACTACATTATCAACTCGAGTTTTTTGATTTAAAATTATTTGCTCCTTCAATATTTCAGTTTTCGGACCGCACATCTGAAAATGTAGGCGGCTACTGCAATAAGCCACAGTCAATTTTTTGGGGAAGAGTTCGAGAAATTCGTTTTTTTAATTGAAATATGGGCCGCAGATAGTTTGCATACGTAATAACGAAAAAATGATGCCATATTCAATGATAAAACCACTGATTATTGTATTTAAAGGCACATACTGAAGTACCTAGCCAGCAGTCTCAAATTAACAGTTCACCTGGTATCAACACCTAAGAGTTATTACATAATTGTATGGCAATTCACTTACTCTTATTTTCCTCACGACAATCCTCAGAATCAATGCATTTCCGACAAAATCAAGAATTTCTGGCGTCGTCGTATACCGAAGTCTGTTGCATAATGGTTTAAGGTTTTCCAGTTCCGTCAAATTCACGCAGAGAATCTGAAATAAGTCACGTGCATTAAAACTGACTACTTCATGATCAGTTCAAATCTTATGTCCGCCTGATGATGGTATCTACGTTTATAATGATGGAAGCTCGCAATAAATAGTGGTATACAAGCCTTTCTTTCCAAAAATTCTTCAAAGGTCTCAGATCTTACGTGAACAGAGATGAAAAGATGACCTCAAAAAAAAACAAGCTTCCAGAAATTTACTTTCGCGCCTAAAATCATGGGCATACATCCTCAACCCTTATGAGGCTCATGAACACATGTTTTTTCTTTTATAATCCTTTTCTCCCCTAAGATCGATACATCGTAGTTTGAGAATTTAGGCTGCCATTTCGTTTGAGCCGTACCCAGTGTTTAAACGAGAGTTTTTGAAACTTTCTTGTTTGATTCAACCGCGAATAGGGTTGCAAAAAAAAAAAAAATGAAATGAAATCCGAAAAAAAAAATAAAATAAAAAGGCATGACGACTCATCATCGACTCATTATCGTATTCAAAAACGCATTCCGAAGTGCCTGATGACTAGGAGGTGACAGGTTTGTATGCGTCTTGTCTTAAAAAGTGAAATTATTGAATTGTTCGCTTATTTACTTTCACTTACTCGTATTTTCTCACTGCAATCCTTGAAATCAATGATTTTCGACAGAATCAAGAATTTTTGGCAGGATGTCTTTTCTTCACGGGTTACAGTCTCGTCAAATTCTGAAAGAAATTATATAGGTACAATGAAACCGACAATTCGTACCCGGAATAATATAATCCCGAGGTCGATACTCACTTTCAAGCAGTCTAATCCAAGCCAATTCGTCTCCCCAGGAGAAGAATAACAACGATCGAACGATGATGCGTGAGATGATGTGGTTTCCGATATAGATCTCGTACACGAAGCTTGAAATTGATACGTTAAACTACGACCATGATAACCACCTACGACATAAAAATAAGAAACAATCATTGTCGAGAATAAATTTCGAATGGATTATACCTGCGTCTGTTGTTGAGATTTCAGATCTCACACGAACAGAAGGAAACAATGATCTAGAAACTGAACGAGTTTTCGAAGTCACTATCGCCTCAAAAATTGATGGAGTGCATCTGGAACTCACGCTAATCTTCCACTACATAAGCTGAAACCATAATAAAAACTCACAACGTAATTAAAAATTACGATATCTGCAAACACCAATATACTGCTGTAATTTTCAGAAGTCTCAAATAATTGAAATCATTTGCTGGAAAAAATTGCCAATTGGGTATATTTGGCATCGAAATTGAATAACGTTAAACCTATCTTTACTCCCTATAACTACTGGAAAAGAAAATTAATCATCGGGCATCGAGGTTAAATAATTTTGAAGAAGAATTATAGGCCTATTCACTCTACGGATAACTTACCCATACTGAAAAGGAATTAATTAGTAATGATTGTGCATCATGAAAAAAAAAAAATGGTCTTTATGCATCAAATAATAAATGAAACATAAAACGGTATACCTACGTGTATAGGAAATCTTCATCAACTTGAAAACAGCTTTCTTTCAGAGCAAACACAAAATGAACGTAAACAATGAACCACAGCAGAGGAACGGTAATTTCACGGAAAATGATGATAATGTGTGCGTCTCTTGAATTTTGGAAATCGATCAAATAGGTAATTCATTTCTCCTCATTGCGTTTATGAGTTCCTTCTAATTCAACTCATTCGGACGCAGGTACACATTTTTTTTTTTTAACCAAAATATCAACGAAGGCAACTTGAACACTAAATCAACGCAATTATAAGTTCGTTCATCGATTTTCAAAAATATACGCGAACAATGATAGAACCAGAAAAATCAACAATAACAATAATAATCAATTGGCAAAAAAAAATGCACGGTCAAACTTTATAAAATTTGAATAAGATAGCAGGGCCGGCGTTAGATAATATGTGGCACAGTACACGGTGCTACACACGAAATTTTTTGAACGAGTGCAAATTAGGGGAAGGAGTCGAAAAATGGTTGGCTTGCAACACACGGGAAAAATTTCTGGTGCCGGCCCTGCAGGATAGAATACCCATATGTTTTCAGTCTACCTCTCGTAGTACTATCATCTCTATATTAATTAGATGTGCCTACTTGGAACAATCAAATAGGAATCAGCAATTCTGGACGCGCGACTATCTTAATAGGAATAGTTTTGAATCACTTACCCACAGGAACACTTCATCAAATATACTGAAAATGAAAACAAATAAAATAGTAAGGAATTTCATTTCAGTAGAATCAAGATTGTGCAATAATGAAGACCGGTGTCTTCTTTCATTCACATATTATACGTCGTGGAGGCTTACAAAGAGAATGTGCGAATTAGATTATCGGCAATGTGATAGGCAACCTTCTCGACGCGGTATGACGAGATAATGAAATGAAGTTTATAAACAAGCAAATTACTATTAAAAAGTAATTAAGGATGAGTTTTCTCAATGAATGTGCATAGTTAACTTTCGATAAGGACGTAGCCAAGGGAGAGGAGAGGGGCAAAAAAATAATACGCCGACCAATAAGGTGACGACTCATTATCGTATTCAGGCCACATACTAAAGCGCCTGGCCCACAGGGAAAAGTTTGCCAAATTTTGTACAAATGGGCTCTTCTTATATCACCCTAAAGAATGAAATTATTGATAATTGCTAATTCACTTACTTGTATTTTTCACGACAGTCCTCACAACCACGGCATCAAAGGCAGAATCGAGAATCTATGGCACGGTTTTGTCGCATAAGAAAGTCTCCCTCAACCGGATGAAGGGAACCTGGAACATACCAAATGCATTGAACTCGATGCTTTTGCACTCGGAACAATGAATCGAAGGTTAATACTCACTTTGAAATCTTGGACGGCCAAATTCTTCCTCTCAACGAAGACTATCAACACTCGCCTCAAATTTGAGCCAAAATATTTACAAAAATCTGAATCATGGATTTCTAAAGGACAAGAGAGAGAAAAAAATAATTGTCAAAAACCGAATTCAATTGGATTATTCTTTTATTGTTGAAGTCTCAGAACTCGCGTGAACTTGAAAGAGAGAGAAGTGACCTGAAAAATAAACGAGCTCTCCAAAGTCTTTTTTGATTCTAAAATTAACGGCGTACATCTCCAACTCACTCTGATTGAACACTATAATACTGGGGTTTCTTATTTTATAATGTTAATCTGTCCCTCCTTCAACTTCAACATACCGTCGCTATTGCAATAAGCCACAACCAATTTTTTTGACGGAAAACTGAGAACTTTGTTTTCTCAATGAAAATATGGGCCGCAGATAGAATTGCATTTGTAATTTAAAAAGTGTAATGAAACCAGAAAAAAAACGGTACGTTCATCCTATAATAAAACGACTCATCATTGTATTCAGAGGTACATATCGAAGTTCGAAGTGATTTTGCGCAAACAAGTTTACCTGACCTCACCCTGAGGAGTAAATGCAGTACATAATTGTTTGCTTACTCTTATTTTATCACGATAGTTGTTGCAATCAATGCATTTTCAGCAGAATCAAAAATTGCTGGTGGGATTTTGTCGCATATTGGAGTCTATAGGTTGAAGGTTCGAGGTTTTTCAGTTTCGTCAAAATCACGCAGCAAATCTGAAATAAGTCAAGCATTGAAACTAACAATTCGTACCCAGAATTATAAATTCGAGGTCAATACTCACGTTCGAGCATTCTAATCCTAGGCGGCTAGTTTTTCTCTTTCGTCAAAGATGATGAACAAAATGCTCGCGTCAGTTCCGAACCAAGATGCGATATCCAATACATAGCTCGTACACGAAAATCAAAATTATGCAGTACCTATAGCTAGAAAATACGATTTTGAAACTTGAAAAGGAAAATGAAACGATCATATTATAGTCTACTTCTACTAAATGATTAGTTCATAATCTTATAGCCGTCTGATGATGGTATCTATACGCTTGTATCAAAAACTCGCGCGAAGTAGGTGTGTTTTCAAGTTGTTAGAAAAGCCTGTGTTTCTTTCAAAAAATTCTGTTATGGTCTCAGATTTTACGTGAACAGTAAAAGAGAGAGATAACCTGGGAAGTAAACAAGCTCCCGAAGATTTACTTCCGTCCTAAAACCAAGGGCATACATCTTTAATCCACATAAACACTCGTTTTCAGTTACGACCTTCCCTCTCATAATATCGATACACCGTGCTTCTTAGAATTTAGGCCGCCATTGCAATGAGCCGCGTCCAATTCTTGAACGAGAGTTCTAGAAATTTTCTTGTTTGATTCAAAAACGGGCCCCGCTAATAGAATTTGCTTTAAAAAAGCATACCTAAATTTAGGAAAAAAAAAAAAAAAAAAAGTAGCCTACGTCATTCATTTTAAAGAGACGATGTTTGAACCACTCATTATCGTATCCAGAGGCGTTACGGAGTGCCTGAGTAGGAGGTTTTCATACGTCTTGTCTTAAAGAGTGAAATTCTTGAATTTCGTTGCCCAATTTACTTACTCGTATTTTCTTACGGCAATCCGCACAATCAATGCATTTTCGACAGAATAAAGAATTGTTGCCAGGTTTTCGTTGCATATCAAAGTTTTTCAGATGAAGTTTCACGGTTTGTCAGTCTAGTTGAATTCACGCAGCAAATCTGAATAAAGTCAAATACATAGAAACCGACAATTCGTAACCGGAATGTTGAATCCGAGGTCGATACTCACTTCAAGCAGTTCAATCCTAGAGGGTCCAATGTCTCTTCCCCACAACGCTCGCGGCAGATTCTAAACCAAGATGCGTGAAATGAGGCGGTATCCGATAGATCTTGTGGACGAAAAACGAAATTGATTCGTTAGCTAACTAGAAAATACGACTATGATACCCACCTACTACATGCCAATTTACTTGCTCGTATTTTCTCACAGCAATCCACATAATCAATGCATTTTCGACAGAATCAAGAATTTTTGGCAGGATGTACTTTTTTCACGGGTTTCAGTCTCGTCAAATTCTGAAATAAATCAAATAGGCACATCTGAAACCGACAATTCGTATCCGCGGAATGATACAATCCCGAGGTCGATACTCACTTTCAAGCAGTCTAATCCAAGAGCGTCCAATTTATCTCCCTGGGAGAAGAATCATCGATCGCGTCAGATCTGAACGAAGATGCGTGAGATGAGGCGGTATCCGATGGATCTCGATAGATCTCGTACACGATGATCGAAATTGATACGTCATCTCTAACTAGAAAATACGACAATGATACCCACCTACTATAAAAATATAAAAAACAATCATTGTCGAGAATAGATTTTGAACGGATTATACCTGCTTCTGTTGTGGCGATTTCCGATCTCACACGAAAAACAAAGACCGATGATCTGAAAACTGAACGAGTTTTCGAAAAATCACTTTCGCTCCAAAAATTGACAGCATGCATCTGGAACTAACGCTAATCTCCACTACATAAGCCGAAACGACAGTAAAAACTCACAACGTAATTAAAAATGACGATATCTGCAAACACCAATACGGCTGTAATGTTCAGAAGTCTCAAATTTATGAAATTATTTGCTGGAAAAAATTGCCAATTAGGTATATTTAGCATGAAAATTGAATAAAGTTGAACCTACCTTCACTCGCGATAAATACTGGAAAAAAAGATTAATCATCGTACATCAAGGTTAAATAATTTTGAAGAAGAATTGTAGGCCTATTCACTCTAAGGTTAACTTACCCATACTGAAAAGGAATTAAATGGCAATGATTGTGCATCATGAAAGAAAAAAATGATCTTTATGCATCGAATTATTATAAATGAAACATGATACGGTATACCTACGTGTATTTGAACTCTTCATCATCTTGAATACAGCTTTCTTTGAGAGCGAACACGAAATGAACGTAAACAATGAACCACAGAGGAACGGTAAAAATTCTTTCACGAAAAATGATAATCATGTGTGCGTCTCTTGAATTTTTTAAATCGAAAAATAATTTATTTCTCCTCATTGCGTTTATGAGTTCCTTCTCCACCAACTCATTCGGACGCAAGCACATACTTTTTTCTTACCAAAATATCAACGAAAGCAACTTGAAAAAATTATTCAAAAATATACGCGAACTATGAGAACCAGGAAAATCAACAATAACAATAATCATCAATTGACAAAACAAAATGCACGGTCAAACTTCATAAAACTTGAACATGATAGCAGGGCCGACGTTAGATATGTGGCATGGTACACCGTCCTATGCACAAAAAATTTGTTCAAGGAGAGTAAATGAGGGGAAGGGGGTCAAAAAATTATTGGCTTGCAAAACACGGGAAAAATGTCTGGCGCGGCCCTGCATGATAGAACACTCACATGTTTTCAGTCTACCTCTCGTAGAGGTGACTGCTTCGAACAATCAAACAGGAATCAGCAATTCCGGACGCGCGACTAGAGGTATAGTTTTGAATCACTTACCCACTGGAACACTTCATCAAATATACTGAAAATGAAGAAAAAATTCAATGAATGTGATTTCAGTAGAATCAAGATTGTGCAATAATTAAGGTCGGTGTCTTCTTTTATTCATATATATGCCCGCATTTGACACCGAAAACACGAACACCGAAAACACGAACACCGAAAACACGTGGACGCGTAAGAAGAGAATGTGGGATTTGGATTTTCGGCAATGTGATAGGCAACCTTCACGACGCGGTATGACCAGATAAGCAGATAATGAAATTAAGTTCATAAACAAGCGTATTACTGTTTACAATGAATTAACGACGAGTTTTCTTAATGAATGTGCATAGTTAACTTTTCGATAGGGACGCAGCCAAGGGGCGGAGAGAGAGCAGAGAAATAATACGTCGTCCACTAAAAAAACGACTCATTATCGACTCATCATTGTATTCAGGGCACATACTGAAGCGCCTGGCCTACAGGCAAAAGTTTGCCAAATTTTGTACAAATGGGCTCTTTTTATATCACCCTAAAGAATGAAATTATTGAATATTGCTAATTCACTTACTTGTATTTTTTACAACAGTCCTCACAACCACGGCATCTAAGGCAGAATCGAGAATCGATGACACGGTTTCGTCGCGTAAGAAAGTCTCCCTCAACCGGTGAAGGAAACCTGGAACATACCAAAAATGCATTGAACTCGATACTTTTGCCATTGGAACAACGAATCGAAGGTTTATACTGACTTTTAAATCTTGGAAAGTAGGCCTATATTTCTTCCTTTCGGCGAAGACTAACAACGCTCGCATAAGATTTGAGCCAAGATGCATGAGATGATGTGGTATCGGATGGTATTTAAGTACGAAAATCTGAATCATGCGGTCCTAGGAGTGATTTCTGTACGACAAAACAGAGAAAAAAACATGATTGTAAAAAACCGATTTCAATTAGATTATTCTTCTGGTATTGAAGCCCCGGAACTCGCGTGAACTTGAGAGAGAAGTGACCGAAAAATAAACGATCAATCGAAAGGATCTAAAATTGACGGTATAACATCCCAAACTCATGCTGATTGAACACTATAATATCAACTCGAGTTTTTTATTTTAAAATCATTTGCTCCTCCAATATTTCAATACTCGGATCGTACGTCTCAAAATGTAGGCCGCTATTGCAATAAGCCACAGTCAATTTTTTGGATTAGAGTTTGAGAAATTCGTTTTCATAATTCAAATATGGGCCGCAGATAGAATTGCATTCGTAATCACAAAAAAAAAAATGATGCCTCATTTAATGATAAACCACTCATCATTGTATTCAGAGGCACATACTCAAGTGCCAGGCGAGCAGGCTGAAATGGACCTGATTTTGTCTAGACGAGTTCACCTCGTGTCATCCTGAAGAGTAGAATTATTACCTAATTGAAATACTACGTGGAAGAAAGGCCTCCGGTCCATAAGAAAGGCAATATGCGGAGGCCCCTTTTCCACGCAGCACTTCAAATGTTTGCCACTTTACTTACTCGTATTTTCTCATGGCAATTCTCACAATCAATGCATTTTCGACTAAATCAAGAATTTTTGGCGTCGTCGTATACCGAGGTCTGTTGCATAATGGTTTGAGGTTTTCCAGTTCCGTCAAATTCACGCAGAGAATCTGAAATAAGTCACGTGCATTAAAACTGAACATTCCGTGCCGAGAATGATAAATCCGAGATCAATACCTACTTTCAAAGAGTCAAATCCTGTAGGGCCTAGTTTCTCTCTCTCGTCGAAGATGAAGAACAACGCACGCGCCAGCTTCGAACCAAAATGCTTGAGATAGGGCGGCATCCGATACGTAGCTTGTAAACGAAAAATCTAAAATCATTATTATGATCTACTACTACTTCATGATCAGTTCAAATCTTATATACGCCTGATGATGGTATCTACGTTTATACCGGAAGCTCGCGATAAATAGTTGTATAAAAGCCTTTCTTTCAAAAAATTCTTCAAAGGTTTCAGATCTTACGTGAACAGAGAAGAATAGTTGACCTCAAAAAAAAAAACGAACTTCCAAAAACTCACTTTCGCTCCTAAAATCATGGGCCTACATCCTCAACCCTCATGAACACATGTTTTTTGTTTTATAATCCTTTCACCAACTAAGATCGATACACCGTACTTTTAGCATTTAGGCTGCCATTTCGTTAGAACCGTACCTAGTCTTTAAACAAGTGTTTTTAAAATTTTCTTGTTTCATTCAAAGACGGGTCCTGCAAATAGCGTTGCTAAAAAACAAAAAAAAAAAAACAAAAAAAAAAATAAAAATAAAAAAAATAAAGGCATGACGACTCATCATTGACTACTCATGATCGTAGTATTCAAAAACACATTCCGAAGTAGATACCTATAACAGGTTTGTAAGCTTTTATCCGAATAAATTCATGCGTCTTGTCTTATAAGTGTCAAACTATTAAATTGTTTGCTTATTTACTTTCACTTCTCACTGTCATCCTCGAAATCAGTGTTTTTCGACGGAATAAAGAATTTATGGCAGGAAATCTTTTCTTCACCGATTACAGTGTAGGGTTACAGTCTCGTCAAATTCTGAAATAATCATATAGGTACAATGAAACCGACAATTCCTACCCGGAATAATATAATCCCGAGGACGATACTCACTTTCAAGCAGTCTAATCCAAGAGGGTCCCCCAGGAAAAGAATAACAACGAGCGAACGAAGATGCGTGAGATAATGCGGTATTCCATAGATCTCGTACACGAAGATCGAAATAATACGTTAAAATACGACTATGATAACCACCTAAGACATAAAAATAAGAAACAATTCTTGTCGAGAATAGATTTCGAATGGATTATACCTGCTTCTGTAGTTGAGATTTGAGATCTCACACAAACAACAGAAAACGATGATCTGGACACTGAATGAGTTTTCAAAAAGTCTTTTTCGCTCCAAAGATTGACGACATGCATCTGGAACTCACGCTAATCTTTCACCACATAAACAAAAACTGACAACGTAAATAAGAATCAACAATGTCTGCGAACACCAATATGGCTTTGATGTTCCAAAGTCTCAATTGCCAATTAGGTATATAAACATTGGATAAGGTTAAACCTACATTCACTCGCCATAACTACTGGAAAAGAAAACTTATCATTGTGCATCAAGGTTAAATAATTTTGAAGAAGAATTATAGGAAAATTCACTCAACGGATAACTTACCCACACTGAAAAGGAATTAATTAGTAATGATGTAGATCATGAAAGGAAAAAATGGTCTTTATACATCAAATTATAATAATAAATGAGACATGGAACGGTATACCTACGTATATTGGAAATCTTCAGCATCTTGAATGCAGCTTCCTTTGGGAGCAAACACAAAATGAACATAAACAATGAACCACAGAGGAACGGTAAAAATTCTTTCACGAAAGATGATAATTATGTGTGCGTCTCTTGAATTTTGGAAATCGATCAAATAGGTAACTCATTTCTCCTCATTGCGTTTATAAGTTGGATCCTTCTACTCCAACTCATTCGGACGCAGGTACATTTTTTTTCTTTACCAAAATATCAACGAAGGCAACATAAAAACACTAAATCAACGCTATTATGAGTTTTTTTTTTCAATTTTTCGAAAATATACGCGAACAATCACAGAACCAGAAAAATAAACAATAACAAAAACAATCAATTGAGAAACAAAATGCACGGTCAAATTTTATAAAATTTGTATATGATAGTAAGGCCGGCGTTAGATATGTGCCACGGTACATGGTGCGACACACCAGATTTTTTCAAGGAGGGCAAATTAGGGGAGGGAGTCGAAAAATGGCTGGCTTGCAACACACGAGAAAAATGTCTGATGCCGGCCCCGCATGCTGGAACCTGTGGCCGCAACACTCATATGTTTTCAGTCTACCTCTCGTACTAGCACCTCTATATTATTATTTAAAGGTGACTGCTCTGAACAATCAAACAGGAATCAGCAATTCCGGGCGCGCGACTAGAGGTATAGTTTTGAATCACTTACCCACTGGAACACTTCATCAAATATACTGAAAATGAAGAAAAATTCAATGAATGTCATTTCAGTAGAATCAACATTGTGCAATAATTAAGGTCGATGTCTTCTTTTATTCACATACATGCGCGCATTTGACAAAAACACCGAAAACACGTGGACGCATAAGAATAAAATATGGGAATTGTATTTTCGGCAATGTGATAGGCAACCTTCACGACGCGGTATGACCAGATAAGCAGATAATAAAATGAAGTTCATAAACAAGCGGATTACTGTTTACAAGGAATTATCGACGAGTTTTCTTAATGAATGTGCACAGTTAACTTTTTGATAGGGACGCAGCCAAGGGAGAGGAGAAAGAGCAGAGAAATAATACGTCGTCCAATAAAAAAACGACTCATTATCGACTCATCATTGTATTCAGGGCACATACTAAAGCGCCTGGCCTACAGTCAAAAATTGTCCAATTTTGTACAAATGGGCTCTTTTTATATCACCCTATAGAATGAAATTATTGAATATTGCTAATTCACTTACTCGTATTTTTCACGACAGTACTCACAACCACGGCATCTAAGGCAGAATCGAGAATCTATGGCACGGTGTTGTCGCGTAAGAAAGTCTCCCTCAACCGGATGATAGAAACATAGAACATACCAAATGCTTTGAACTCGATACTTCTGCACTCGGAACAATTAATCGAAAATTTTAATACTCACTTTTAAATCTTGGACAGAATATTTCTTCCTTTTGGCGAAGACTATGAACGCTCGCATTTGATTTGAGATGAGGCGGTATCGGATGGTATTCAAGTACGAAAATCTGAATCATGCGGTACTACGATTGATTTCTGCACGACAAGACAGAGAAAAACATGATTGTAGAAAACCGATTTCAATTATATTATTTTTTTGTTGTTGAAGCCTCAGAACTCGCGTTAACAGGAGAGAGAATGGACTTGAAAAATAAACGATCACTCGAAAGTCATTATCGGATCTAAAATTGACGATATAATATCCCCAACTCATGCTGATTGAACACTATAATATCAAGGAGTTTTTCATCTTAAAATCATTTCCAATATTTCAATACTCCGACCGTATGTCTCAAAGTGTAGGCAGCTACTGCAATAGACCGCAATCAGTTTTTTGGATTAGTGTTCGAGAAATCCGTTTTCCCTATTCAAATATGGGCCGCAGATAGAATTGCATTCCTAATCACGAAAAAAGATGCCTCATCTAATAATAAAACAAATCATCATTGTATTCAGAGGAACATACTCAAGTGCCTGGCGAGCAGGCTCAAATTGACCTCTTTGCGTCTGTCCGAGTTCTTTTGGCATCACCCTGAAGAGTAGAATTATTACATAATTGAAACACTGCGAGGAAGAAATGCCTCCGGTCCCTAAGAAAGGCAATATGCGGAGGCCCCATTTCCACGCAGCACTTCAAATGTTTGCCACTTTACTTACTCGTATTTTCCTCACGGCAATCCTCACAATCAACGCATTTTCGACAAAATCAAGAATTTTTGGCGTCGTCGTATACCGATGTCTGTTGCATACTGGTTTGAGGTTTTCCAGTTCCGTCAAATTCACGCAGAGAATCTGAAATAAGTCACGTGCATTAAAACTGAACATTCCGTGCCGAGAATGATAAATCCGAGATCAATACCTACTTTCAAAGAGTCAAATCCTGTAGGGCCTAGTTTCTCTCTCTCGTCGAAGATGAAGAACAACGCACGCGCCAGCTTCGAACCAAGATGCTTGAGATGGGGCGGCATCCGATACGTAGCTTGTAAACGAAAAATCTAAAATCATTATTATGATCTACTACTACTTCATGATCAGTTCAAATCTTATATACGCCTGATGATGGTATCTACGTTTATACCGGAAGCTCGCGATAAATAGTTGTATAAAAGCCTTTCTTTCAAAAAATTCTTCAAAGGTTTCAGATCTTACGTGAACAGAGAAGAATAGTTGACCTCAAAAAAAAAAACGAACTTCCAAAAACTCACTTTCGCTCCTAAAATCATGGGCCTACATCCTCAACCCTCATGAACACATGTTTTTTGTTTTATAATCCTTTCACCAACTAAGATCGATACACCGTACTTTTAGCATTTAGGCTGCCATTTCGTTAGAACCGTACCTAGTCTTTAAACAAGTGTTTTTAAAATTTTCTTGTTTCATTCAAAGACGGGTCCTGCAAATAGCGTTGCTAAAAAACAAAAAAAAAAAAACAAAAAAAAAAATAAAAATAAAAAAAATAAAGGCATGACGACTCATCATTGACTACTCATGATCGTAGTATTCAAAAACACATTCCGAAGTAGATACCTATAACAGGTTTGTAAGCTTTTATCCGAATAAATTCATGCGTCTTGTCTTATAAGTGTCAAACTATTAAATTGTTTGCTTATTTACTTTCACTTCTCACTGTCATCCTCGAAATCAGTGTTTTTCGACGGAATAAAGAATTTATGGCAGGAAATCTTTTCTTCACCGATTACAGTGTAGGGTTACAGTCTCGTCAAATTCTGAAATAATCATATAGGTACAATGAAACCGACAATTCCTACCCGGAATAATATAATCCCGAGGACGATACTCACTTTCAAGCAGTCTAATCCAAGAGGGTCCCCCTAGAGAAGAATAACAACGAGCGAACGAAGATGCGTGAGATGATGCGGTATTCGATAGATCTCGTACACAAAGATCGAAATTGATGCGTTAAAATATGACTATGATAACCACCTACTACAAAAAAAAAAGACACAATCATTGTCTAGAATAGATTTCGAACGGATTATACCTGCTCCTGTAGTTGAGATTTCAGATCTCACACAAACAACAGAAAACGATGATCTGGACACTGAATGAGTTCTCAAAAAGTCACTTCTACTCCAAAGATTGACAGCATGCATCTGGAACTCACGCTAATCTTCCACTACATAAACAAAAACTGAAAACGTAATTAAGAATCAACAATTTCTGCGAACACCAATAAAGGCTGTGATGTTCCAAAGTCTCAAATTTAGGAAATTATTTGCTGGAAAAAATTGTCAATTAGGGATATTGAGCATCAAAATTAAGATCGATTAAATCTACCTCCACTCACCATAACTACTGGAAAAGAAAATTAATCATCATGCATCAAGATTAAATAACTTTGAAGAAGAATTATACGCCTATTCACCCTAAAGATAACTTACCCATACTGAAAAGGAATTAATTAGGAATGATTGTGCATCATGAAAGAATAAAATAGTCTTCATGCATCGAATTATAAAAATAAATGAGACATGAAAGGGTATACCTACGTATATTATTGGTAATCTTCAGCATCTTGCATACAGCTTCCTTTGAGAGCGAACACGAAATGAACGTAAACAATGAACCACAGAGGAACGGTTATAATTTTTATCACGAGAAATGATACCTAATTATGTGTGCGTCTCTTTAATTCTGGAAATCGATCAAATAACTTATTTCTCCTCATTGCAATTAGAAGTTCCTTCTCCTCCAACTCATTCGGACGCGGGCACATATTTTTTGCTTACCAAAATATCATCGAAGGCGACTTAAACACTGAATCAACGCAATTATATAAGTTCGTTTATCAAATCATTCAAAAATATACGCGAACAATGAGAACCAGAAAAATGAACAATAACAATAATAATCAATTGACAAAAAAATTGCACGGTACACGGTGCTACATACGAGATTCTTACAAGGAAGGTAAATTAGGGGAGGGAGTCAAAAAATGTTTGGCTTGCAAGACATGAGAAAAATGTCTGATGCCGGCCCTGCATGATGGAACACTCATATGTTTTCAGTCTACCTTTCGTACTAGCATCTCTATATTAATTAAAGGTGACTGCTTCGAACAATCAAACCGGAATCAGCAATTCCGGGCGCGCGACCATCTCGATAGGAATAGTATTGAATCACTTACCCACAGGAACACTTCATCAATTATACTGAAAATGCAGAAAAACTTTAATGAATGTTATTTCAGTAGAATCAAGATTGTGCAATAATCAAGGTCGGTGTCTTCTTTTATTCACATATATGTGTACGCGTGCATTTGACGAAAACACGAGGACGCTCACAAAGAGAATGAGGAATTGGATTTTCGGCAATGTGATAGGCAACCTTCTCGACGCGGCATGACGAGATAATGAAAATGAAGTTTATAGAAGCGTGTTTCTATTTACAAGTAATTAACGATGAGTTTTCTCAATGAATTTGCCTAATGAACTATGTGATAATGACGTGGCCAAGGGAGAGGAGAGGGGCAGACAAATAATACGTCGTCCAATAAAGTGACGACTTCTTATTGTATTCAGGGTACATACTAAAACGCCTGGCCTACAGGCAAAAGTTAGCCAAATTTTGTAGGAATGTGCTCACCCTATAATACCCTAATGAGTAAAATTCTTGTACAATTTTTTGCTAATTCACTTACTCGTATTTTTACGACAGTCCTCTCAACCACGGCATCCAAGGCAGAATCGAGAATTAATGGCACGGTTTTGTGGCATACAAAGGTCTTCCGGATAAAGGTTCGCGTTTTCACGGTTTCGTCAACCTCACGACGGAACCTGAAAATATACCAAATGCATTCAACTCGGCAATTTTGTACTTAGAACGATAAATTGATGGTCAATACTGACTTTCAAATTTTTGACGGCCTAATTCTTCCTTTCAGCGAAGAATAACCACCCTTGCCTCAGACTTGAGCCAAGATACGTGAGATGAGGCGGTATCGGACGGTATTCGCGTACGAAAATTCAAATCAGGCGTTCTATACGACAAGAGAAAGAAAAAAATGATTGTCAAAAATTTACTTCAATTGAATTATGCTTCTGTTGTTGAAGCCTCAGAACTCGCGTGAACTTGAAAGAGAGAGAAGTGACCTGAAAAATAAACGAGTTCTCAAAAGTCATTTCTGGACCTGAAATTGACGGCATAATATCCCCGACTCACGCTATTCGAACTCTATAATAAATCAACTCTAGTTTTTTGTTTTAAAAACATTTCCTCCTCCAATTTCAATACTCGGACCGTACGTCTCAGAATGTAGGCCGCTATTGCAATACGCCACAGTCTATTTTTTGGATGAGAGATCGAGAATTAATTCGTTTTCCCAATTCAAATATGGGACACAGATAGAATATTGCATTCGTAATCACGAAAAAATTATCGTATTCAAAGGCACATACTGAAGTACCTAGCGAGCAGGCTCAAATTAACAGTTCACCTGGCATCACCCTCAAGTGATGAGTTATTACATAATTGTATGTCAATTTACCTACCCTTTCTCTTAGATGATGAACAAAGCTCGCGCCAGCTCCGGAACAAGGTGCGTTAGATGTGGCGGCATCCGATACGTAGCTTGTAAACGAAAATCTAAAATCAGTATGAAAATTAATTTTGAATGTATCAAGATCTACTTCTACTTCATGATCAGTTCAAATCTTATGTCCGCCTGATGATGGTATCAACCCATGATAAATAAATGTGTTTTCAAGTGGTATAAAAGCTCGTCTTTCTTCCAAAAAATTTTTTCAAGGTCTCTTATCTTATGTGAACAGAAAAAAAGAGATGACCTCAAAAGCAAACGAGTTTCCAAAATTCTCTATCACTCCTAAAATCAGGAGCATACATCTTCAACCCTCGTGAACACATGTTTTTTGTTTTCGAAACCTTCCCTCTCCGAAGACCGATACACCGAAGATCGATAAACCCCTATTTTTAAGAATTTAGGCTGCCCTTGTGTTGAGCCGTATCCATCAGAGTTTAAACGAGAATTCTAGAAATTTTCTTGTTTGATTTGAAGACGGGCACCGCAAATAGGGTTGCATAAGAATAATGAAAAGAACCACAAAAAAACGTCATAAAGATTCATTATCATATTATTCAAAAGCACATTCCGAAGTACCTGACTGGGAGGCAACAGGTTTATCAGATTTTGTCCGAATTAATTCATACGTCTCGTCCGAAAGAGTGAAATTATTGAATAATTATTTGCTATTTACTTTTACTTACTCGTATTTTCTCACGGCAATCCCCACAATCCAAGTATTTTCGACAGAATCAAGAATTTTCGCCAAGATGTCGTCGCATACCGAAGTCTCCCTTTTTTTCACGGGTTTTCAGTCTGGTCCAATTCTGAAATAAATCATATAGAGTACACTGAAACCGACAATTCGTACCCGGAATAATATAATCCCGAGGTCGATGCTCACTTTCAAGCAGTTTGATTCAAGAGGGTTCAATTTATCTACCCAGGAGAAGAATAAAAACGATCGCGTCCGATCTGAACCAAGGTGCGTGAGATGTGGCGGCATCCGATACGTAGCTTGTAAACGAAAATCTAAAATCATTATGAAAATCAATTTTGATTCAACGATAGTCCACTTCTACATATAAAAGAGTCCCCTCGCACTTTTGATCGAAACTCGAACATTAGTGAAACTCGCACGCTTACGCTTGCCAGCAAACATGTTCGCGTGGAAAACAGCACGCAAAAACGCGCGCCAGTCACTTCACGTCCAAGTGTTGAATTTTCTCCTCCGGCAGACCTCGGTTCGAGCCTCACTCAGACTTCCATTTTTTTTTTTTTTTTTTTTCTATCATTATTCTACTTTGTCCTCAATGTTTATTCAATATTTTTATTTTTGATGTACATTTTGAATTTTTTAGCAATTAAAAACACCAAAATTCCATTTTTCTTCGAATTAAGAACACCATAATTTCTTACGTCTGAACGTTGAATTTTCTCCGGCAAATCCCGGTTCAAGAACGATCGCGTCAGATCTGAATGAAGATGCATGAAATGAAGCGGTATCCGATAGATCTTGTGCACCACAATCGAAATTGATAGGTTATCTAACGAGAAAATACGACAATGATATACACCTGCTACGAGAAAATAGAAAACAATCATTATCGAGAACAGATAAATTATACCTGCTTCTGTTGTTGAGATTTCAGATCTCACACAAAAAACAGAAATCGACTATCTGGAATCTGAACGCGTTGTCGAAAAGTCAGGAGGCAAAAATATAATATGTCCTCCAATGAAGAGATGACTCATCGTATTCAGGGTACGCACTAAACCGCCTGTCCTACCGGCAGAAGTTTGCCAAATTTTGTACGAATGAGCTCATCTTTTATTACCCAAAACAGTAAAATTATTGAATATATTTTTCTTGATAATTCACATTATGTACTCGTATTTTTCGCGATTGTCCTTACATTCAATGCACGTGAGTCAGAATTGAGAATTTATGGCACAATTTTGTCGCATACGAACGTTCTATTTTTCTCGGTTTCGTCAACAAAGGAAACCTGCAATACACCAAATACATTGAACTCGACAATTTTGTACTCGGAACAATAAATCGAAGGTTAATACTCACTTTTAAATTCTTCCTTTCACTGAAGACCAACAACGCTCGCCTCAGATTTGAGCCAAGATACATGAGATGAGGCGGTATCAGATGGTATTCGGGTACGAAGATCTGAATCATGCGGTACTACGATTTCTATACAACAAGAGAGAGACAAATAATTGTAAAAAACCGATTTCAATTGGATTATGTCAAGCTTTTGATCAAAACTCGATTATTAGTGAAATTCGCACGCTTACGCTGGCCAGGGAACGTGTTCGCGTGAAAAACAAGCACGCAAAAACGCGCGCCGCGCCAGCCACTTTACGTCTCAAGTGTTGATTTTTCTCCTCCGGCAGACCCCGGTTCGAGCCTCACTCATACTTCCAATTTTTTTTTTATTTTTTTATTATTTTTTTTTCTCTTTTGTTCTCATTGTTTATTCAATATTTTAATTTTTGACGTACAATTCGAATTTTTCAGGAATTAAGAACACAAAAATTTCATTTTTCTTCGAATTAAGAACACCATAATTTCTCACGTCTGAACGTTGAATTTTTTCCGGCAAACCCCAGTTCAAGCCTCACGCAGACTTCAATTATTTTTTTTTAATTCTCAAAGGGGCTGTTGAAGCTCGAATGATTCACACGGGTACCAAAATATTTCACGCGTAAGTGGAAAAAGTTGAATACGCATATTATGTATCGAGACGTTCGTGTTTCGTCTGGCCAAAATAAACGGCAGAACAGTTGGGGACTGTGCACAGGCCACGATAAACTCCGCTGCACCGTTGAGGGAGGCGCTTATCTTTCAAAGAAGATAAGTAGCCCAAGGTCAGAAAAAAAATAGAAGGCGAACCGACATCCGCAGGGTTTGCACAGTTTTGTCAGATTTTCTCTGAATAAATTCATACGTCTCGTCTTCAAAATTGAAATTATTGAAAAATTGTTTGCTTATTTACTTTTACTTACTCGTATTTTCCCACGGCAATCCTCGCAATCAATTCATTTTTGACAAAGTCAGGAATTTTTTGCGGGATTTCGTCGCATACGGTACCGAAGTCTCTCTTCTTTTACGGGTTTTAGGTCTCGTAAAATTCTGAAATTAGTCAAAGAGGCACACTGAAATCGACAATTCGTACCCGCGGAATGATACAATCTCGAGGTCAATACCAACTTTCATGCCAGTCTAATTCTGGATTGCATCAGATCTGAACCAAGATGCGTGAGATGAAGTGGTATCCGATAGATCTCGTACACGAAAATTGAAATCCATACGTTATCTAACTAGAAAATACGACTTTGAGGCCCACATACTTCAAAAAAAGAAAAAACATCCACATTTTCGAGAATAGATTTCAAATGGATTATACCTGATGCTCCTGTTGTTAAGACTTCAGATCTGACATGACGAACAACAGAAAACGGTGATCTGAAAAGTAAACAAGTTCTCGAAAAGTCACCTTTGCTCCAAAAATTGACGGTGTGCATCTGGAACTCACGCTAATCTTCCACTACATAAGCAGAAACTAAAGTAAAAACTCACAACGTAATTAAAAATCAACAACTTCTGCAAACACTTGAAAGGCTGTAATCTTCAGAAATCTAAAATTTATGAGATTATTTGCTGGATAAAATTGCCAATCAGGTATATGTATTTAGCATCAAAATGAAGTAATGTCACCTTTTTATTAGCTATTACCTATGCTGATGGAGAAGAAAATTGATCATCGTGCATCAAAGTTCAATACCTAAATTCAAAGAAACATTAAATTCACTCAGAGAATAACTTACCCCTACTGCAAAAGGAAAAAATTAGTTATGATTGTACATCATGAGAGAAAAAAATGATCTTCATAATAAATGAAAAATTTAACAGTATACCTACGTGTATATTTGAAATCTTCAGCATCTTGAATACAACTCCCTTCAAAAGCGAAAACAAAATGAACATAAACAATGAACCACAGAGGAACGGTAAAATTCTTTCACGAAAAATAATAATTATGTGTTCGTCTCTTGACTTTTGTGAATTGATCAAATAGGTAGGTAACTTATTTCTCCTCATTGCATTTATGAATTCCTTCTCCCCCAACTCATTTGGACGCGGGCACATAATTTTTTCATACCAAAATATCAACAAAGGCGACTTCAACTTTAAATCAACGGAATGATAAGTTTCATAAGCTTCGCTTATCAAATTATTCGAAAATATACGCGAACAATGAGAACCAGAAAAATAAACAATAACAATAATAATCAATTGACAATGCACGGTCAAACTTCATCAAACTTGAACATGATAGAACCCTGAATTTTTTCAGTCCACCTCTCGTACTAGCACCTCTATATTAATTAGATGTGCCTGCTTCGAACAATCAAAAAAAATATACTTTATAGTATGGTCCAATGGTGGACTTTCACTCGAGGTCCAATATTTTACAGATAATCTGGAATTCCGGGCGCGCGACTATCTCAATAATAGAGGAATAGTTTTGAATCACTTACCCACAGGAACACTTCATCAAATATACTGGAAATGAAGAAAAAATTCAATGAATGTTATTTCAATAGAATCAAGAATTTGCAATAATTAATGTCGGTGACTTCTTTTATTCACATTTATGAGCGCATTTGACGAAAACGGGCTTAAGAGAATGTGCGGACTAGATTTTCGGCAATGTGATAGGCAACCTTCTCGACACGGTATGACGAGATAATAAAATGAAGTTCATAAACAACAGCGTTACTTTTTACAAGTAAATTAAGAATGAGTTTTCTCAATGAATTTGCATAATTAACATTTCGATAAGGACGTAGCCAAGGGAGAGGAGAGGGGTAGAAAAATAATACATCGTCCAATAAAGTCAAGACTCATTATCGTATTCAGGCCACATACTAGAGCGCCTGGCTTACAGGCTATAGTTTGCCAAATTCTCTACAAATGGGCTCACTTGATATCACCCTAAAGAGTAAAACTATTGAATAATTTTTTACTGATTCTCTTACTCGTATTTTTCACGATAGTCCTCACAACCAAGGCATCCAAGGCAGAATCGAGAATTTATGGCACGCATACGAAGGTCTCCCGGTAAAAGGTTCGCGTTTTCTCGGTTTTGTTACCCTTACGAAGCGAACCTGAGATACACCACATGCATTGAACTTGAAAATTTTCTACTCGGAACGATAAATCGAAGGTTGATACTCACTTTTAAATCTTGGACGGCTTAATTCTTCCTTTCAGCGAAGACTAACAACGTTCACCTCAGATTTGTGCCAAGTTACGGGAGATGAAGCAGTATCGGCTGGTATTCATGTAATTTGGATCATGCGGTACTACAATTTCTGTACGACAAGAGAAAGAAAAAAATAATTGTCCAACATTGATTTCAATTGAATTATCCGTCTGTTGTTGAAGCCTCAGAACTCGCGTGAACTTGAAAGAGAGAGAAGTGACCTGAAAAATAAACGAGCTCTCGAAACTCATTTCTGGATCTAAAATTGACGGCATTATATCCCCTACTCACGCTGATTGAACACTATGATATTAACTCAAGTTTTTTGCTCCAAAATCATTCCCTCCTTCAATTTCAATACTTGGACCGTTCGTCTCAGAATGTAGGATAAGCCACAGCCTATTTCTGGGACGAGAGTTCGAGAAATTTGTTTTCCCAATTCATCCAATGTGCGCCGCAGATAGAATTGCATTCGTAATCACAAAAAAAAGATCATTCAGAAGCACATATTGAAGTGCCTGGCGAGCGCGCTCAAATTGACCGTACCTCGTCTGGACCAGTTCACCTGCTGCATCATCATCACCCTCAAAAGTAGAACTATTACATAATTGTTTACCAATCTACTTACACGTATTTTCTCACGGCAATCCTCACAATCAATGCATTTTCGATAGAATCAAGAATTTTTGGCGGGATGTCGTCGTATACCGAAGTTTCTAGCGTAGAGGTTCGAGGTTTTCTTTTTCCGTCTAATTCACGCAGCGAATCTGAAATAAGTCACGCATTGAAAGTGACAATTTGCGCCGAGAATGATAAATCCGAGATCAATACCCGATTTCAAGCAGTCCAATGCTGGAGGGCTTAGTTTCTCTCCCTCGTCGAAGATGATGAACAACGCTCGCGCCAGCTCCAAATTGAGATGCGTGAGATGTGGCGGTACTCGATATGTAGACTTGTAAACAAAATCTAAATTCATTATGAAAATTAAATTTGAATACATCATGGTCCAGTTCTACTTCATGATCAGTTCAAATCTTATGCCCGCCAGATGATGGTATCAACTCGCGATAAATAATTGTGTTTTCAAATGCTATGGAAGCCCGTCTTTCCTTCAAAAAATTCTTTCATGGTCTCAGATCTCACGTGAACAGGAAAAAAGAGATGACCTCAAATTTGAACGAGCTACCGAAAAATCACTTTCGCTCCTAAAATCAAGGCTATAGGCTACATCTCCAACCATCATAAACATATATTTTTTATTTTATAATCCTTCTCACTCCTAAGATCAATGCAGCGTGCTTTTAGAATTTGGGCTGCCATTTCGTTGAACTCTACCCAATGTTTAAACGTGAGTTTTTGATATTTTCTTGTTTGATTCAAAAACGGGCCCCGCAAGTATATGGTTGCATTAAAAAAATGAAAAGAACCACAAAAAAACGTCATGAGGACTCAATATCGTATTCAAAAGAACATTCTAAAGTGCCTGACACGGAGGCAAACGGTTTGTGAGATTTTGTCGGAATAAATTTGTACGTCTTGTCCTAAAGAGTGAAATATTGGTGAATAATTGTTTTCTTATTTACTTTTACTGACTTGTATTTTCTCAAGGCAATCCTCACAATCAATAATTATATTTTCGACAGAATCAAGAATTTTCGCCAGGATGTCGTCGCATGCCGAAGTCTCCCTTTTTTTCACAGGTTTTCAGTCTCGTCCAATTCTGAAAGAAATCATATAAGTACACTGAAACCGACAATTCGTACCCGGAATGATACAATCCCGAGGTCAATACTCACTTTCAAGCAGTCTAATCATGGAGGGTACAATTTATCTCCCTAGAAGAAGAATAAGAATGATCGCGTCAGATCTGAATGAAGATGCGTGAAATGAAGCGGTATCCGATAGATCTTGTGCACCACAATCGAAATTGATAGGTTATCTAACGAGAAAATACGACAATGATACACACCTGCTACGAGAAAATAGAAAACAATCATTATCGAGAACAGATAAATTATACCTGCTTCTGTTGTTGAGATTTCAGATCTCACACAAAAAACAGAAATCGACTATCTGGAATCTGAACGCGTTGTCGAAAAGTCAGGAGGCAAAAATATAATATGTCCTCCAATGAAGAGATGACTCATCGTATTCAGGGTACGCACTAAACCGCCTGTCCTACCGCCAGAAGTTTGCCAAATTTTGTACGAATGAGCTCACCTTTTATTACCCAAAAGAGTAAAATTATTGAATTTTTTCTTGATTATTCACTTACTTGTATTTTTCGCGATTGTCCTTACATTCAATGCACATGAAGCAGAATCGGGAATTTATGGCACGATTTTGTCGCATACGAACGTTCGCTTTTTCTCGGTTTCGTCAACGAAGGAAACCTGCAATACACCAAATGCATTGAACTCGACAATTTTGTACTCGAAACGATAAATCGAAGGTTAATACTCACTTTTAAATTCCTCCTTTCCTTTCACTGAAAACTAACAACGCTCGCCTCAGATTTGAGCCAAGATACATGAGATGAGGCGGTATCAGATGGTATTCAGGTACGAAGATCTGAATCATGCGGTACTATGATTTCTAGACGGCAAGAGAGAAAAATAATCGTAAAAAACCGATTTCCATTGGATTATGTCAAGCTTTTTATCGAAACTTGAACATTAGTGAAACTCGCACGCTTACGCTGGCCAGCGAACGTTTTCGCGTGGAAAACAGCACGCAAAAACGCGCGCCAGTCACTTCACGTCTAAGTGTTGAATTTTCTCCTCCGGCAGACCCCGGTTCGAGCCTCACTCAAACTTCCAATTTTTTTTTTTTTTTTTTCTTCTATTCTCTTTTGTTCTCATTGTTTATTCAATATTTTAATTTTTGACGTACAATTCGAATTTTTTAGCAATTAAGAACACCAAAATTTCATTTTTCTTCGAATTAAGAACACCATAATTTCTTACGTCTGAACGTTGAATTTTCTCCGGCAAACCCCAGTTCAAGCCTTACTCAGACTTCAATTTTTTCTTTTTATATCCTCAAAGTTGCTGTTATACCAGAATATTTCACGCATAATTGGAAAAGTTGAATACGCATAATATGTATCAAAACGTTCGTGTTTCGTCTGGCCAAAATGAACGGCAGAACAGTTAGAGACTATGCACAGGCCACGATAAACTCCGCAACACCGTTCAGGGAGGCGCTTATCTTTCAAAGAAGATAAGTAGCCCAAGGTCAGAAAAAAAAAATAGAAGGCGAACCGTTATCCGCAGGGTTTGCACAGGTTTGTCAGATTTTCTCTGAATAAATTCATACGTCTCGTCCTCAAAAGTGAAATTATTGGAAAATTGTTTGCTTATTTATTTTTACTTACTCGTATTTTCTCACGGCAATCCTCACAATCAATGTATCGTATTTTCGAAAGAATCAAGAATTTTCTGCTGAATGTCGTCGCATACCAAAGTCTCTTTTTTCACGGGTTCTCAGTCTTGTCAAAATTCTGAAATAAATCAAATAGGCACTGTGAAACCGACAATTTGGACCCGCGGAATGATATAATCTCGAGGTCAATACTCACTTTCAAGCCAGTCTAATTCTGGAACGCATCAGATCTGAACCAAGATGCGTGAGATGAAGTGGTATCCAATAGAACTCGAACACCAAAATCGAAATCCATACGTTATCTAACTAGAAAATACGACTTTGATACCCATCTACTTCAAAAAAGGAAAAGAAATTTACATTTTCGAGAATAGATTTCAAATGGATTATACCTGATGCTTTTGTTGTTAAGATTTCAGTTCTGACTCGAACAACAGAAAACGGTGATCTGAAACGTAAACAAGATTTCGAAAAGTCACTTTCGCTCCAAAAATTGACACCATGCATCTGGAACTCACGCTAATCTTCCACTACATAAGCAGAAACCAAAGTAAAAACTCACAACGTAATTAAAAATCAACAATTTCTGCAAACTGAAAGGCTGTAATCTTCAGAAGTCTAAAATTTATGAGATTGTTTGCTGGAAAAAATTGCCAGTTAGGTACAGGTATTCAGCATCAAAATTGAATAATGTCACCTTTTTATTAGCCATAACTGATGCTGATGGAAAAGAAAATTGATCATCGTGCATCAATGTTGAATGTACCTAAATTTGAAGAAACATGAAATTCACTTAGGGAATAACTTACCCATACTGAAAAGGAAAGCATTAGTAACGATTGTACATCATGAAAGAAAGTAATGGTCTTCAGAATATATGATACATTAAACGGTATACCTACGGGTGTATATTGGAAATCTTCAGCGTCTTGAATACAGCTCCCTTCAAAAGCGAACACAAAATGAACATGAACAATGAACCACAGAGGAACGGTAAAATTCTTTCACGAAAAATAATAGGTAATGATGTGTTCGTCTCTTGACTTCTGTGAATCGATCAAATAGGTATAGGTAACTTATTTCTCCTCATTGCATTTATGAATTCCTTCTCCCCCAACTCATTTTGACGAGGGCACATATTTTTTTTATGCTAAAATATCAACGAAGGCAATTTCAACTTTAAATCAACGGAACGATAAGTTTCGCTCATCAAATTATTCAAAAATATACGCGAACAATGAGAACCAGAAAAATAAACAATAACAATAATAATCAATTGAAAATGCACGGTCAAACTTCATAAAACTTGAACATGATAGAACCCTGACATTTTTTCAATCCACCTCTCGTACTAGCACCTCTATATTAATTAGATGTGCCTGCTTCGAACAATCAAAAAAATTATACTCTATAGTATGGTCCAATGGTGGACTTTCACTCGAGGTCCAATATTTTACAGATAATCTGGAATTCCGGGCGCGTGACTATCTCAATAATAGAGGAATAGTTTTGAATCACTTACCCACAGGAACACTTCATCAAATATACTGGAAATGAAGAAAAAATTCAATGAATGTTATTTCAATAGAATCAAGAATTTGCAATAATTAATGTCGGTGACTTCTTTTATTCACATTTATGAGCGCATTTGACGAAAACGCGTGAAGGATTAAGAGAATGTGCGGATTAGATTTTCGGCAATGTGATAGGCAACTTTCACGACACGGTTTGACGAGACAATAAAATAAAGTTGAAAACCAACCGCGTTATTATTTACAAGTAATTAAGGATGAGTTTTCCCAATGAATTTTCATAATTAACATTTCGATAAGGATGTAGCCAAGGGAGAGTAGAGGGGTAGAAAAATAATACATCGTCCAATGAAGTGACGACTTCTTATCCTATTCAGGGTACATACTAAAACGCCCGGCCTACAGGCAAAAGTTAGCCAAATTTTGTAGGAATGTGCTCACCGTATAATACCCTAATGAGTAAAATTCTTACAATTAATTGCTAAATCACTTACTCGTATTTTTACGACAGTCCTCTCAACCACGGCATCCAAGGCAGAATGGAGAATTAATGGCTCGGTTTTGTGGCATACAAAGGTCTTCCGGATAAAGGTTCGCGTTTTCTCAGTTTCGTCAACCTCACGACGGAACCTGAAAATATACCAAATGCATTAAACTAAGGACGTAGCCAAGGGAGAGGAGAGGGGTAGAAAAATAATACATCGTCCAATAAAGTGACGACTCATTATCGTATTCAGGCCACATACTAAAACGCCTGGCTTACAGGCTATAGTTTGCCAAATTTCGTACAAATGGTCTCACTTTATATCACTCTAAAGAGTAAAACTATTGAACAATTTTTTCTAATTCTCTTACTCGTATTTTTCACGATAGTCCTCACAACCAAGGCATCCAAGGCAGAATCGAGAATTTACGGCACGCATACGTAGGTTTCCCGGGAAAAGGTTCGCGTTTTCTCGGTTTCGTTACCCTTACGAAGCGAACCTGAAATACACCAAATGCATTGAACTCGAAAATTTTCTACTCAGAACGATAAATCAAAGGTTGATACTCACTTTTAAATCTTGGACGGCTTAATTCTTCCTTTCAGCGAAGACTAACAACGTTCGCCTCAGATTTGTGCCAAGGTACGTGAGATGAGTCGGTATCGTCTGGTATTCATGTAATTTGAATCCTGCGGTACTACAATTTCTATACGACAAGAAAAAGAAAAAAAAAATTGTCAAAAATTGATTTCAATAATTGAATTATCGTTCTGTTGTTGAAGCCTCAGAATTCGCGTGAACTTGAAAGAGAGAGAAGTGACCTGAAAAATAAAGAACCTCTCGAAATTCATTTCTGGATCCTAAATTGACGGTATTATATCCCCAACTCACGCTGATTGAACACTATGATATTAACTCAAGTTTTTTGCTCTAAAATCATTCCCTCCTTCAATTTCAATACTCGGACCGTTCGTCTCAGAATGTAGGATAAGCCACAGCCAATTTCTTGGACGAGAGTTCGAGAAATTTGATTACCCAATTCATCAAATGTGGGCCGCAGATAGAATTCCATTCGTATTCACAAAAAAAAAGATGAGAAATACTCATTATTGCATTCAGAAGCACATATTGAAGTGCTTGGCGAGCGGGCTCAAATTGAACGTATTTCGTCTGGACCAGTTCATCTGACGCATCATCATCACCCTTGAAAGTAATACTAGTACATAATTGTTTACCAATTTACTTACTCGAATTGACGATCAATGTATTTCCGAAAGAATCAAGAATTTTTGGCGGGATGTCGTCGTATACCGAAGTTTCTAGCGTAGAGGTTCGAGGTTTTCTTTTTCCGTCAAATTCACGCATCGAATCTGAAATAAGTCACGTGAATTAAAACTGGACATTCCGTGCCGAGAATGATAAATCCGAGATCAATACCCGATTTCAAGCAGTCCAATTCTGGAGGGCTTCATTTCTCTCCCTCGTCAAAGATAAACAAAGCTCGGGTCAGATCCGGACCAAGATGCGTGAGATGTGGCGACATCCGATACGTAGCTTGTAAACGACAATCTGAAATCATTATGAAAATTAATTTTGATTGTATCATAGTCCAAATCTACTTTATGATCAGTTCAAATCTTATGTCCGCCTCATGATGGTATCAACGCTTATTTATATCAAAAACTCGCCCAAAATCAATGTGTTTTTAAGTGATATAAAAGCCTGTCTTTCTTCCACAAATTCTTTCAAGGTCTGAGATATTACGTGACCAGGAAAAAAGGGATAAACTCAAAAGTAAACGAGCTTTGAAAAATCACTATGGCTCTTGGCTCCTGAAATCAAGGGCATACATCTTCAACCCTCATGAACACATGTTTTTAATTTTATAATCCTTCCCTCTCCTGAGATCGATACACCGTACTTTTAGAATTTTGGCCGCCATTGCGTTGAGCCGTAGGCAGAATTTGAACGAGAGTTCTTGAAATTTTCTTGTTTCATTCAAAGACGAGCCCTGCAAATGTGGTTACAAACGAAAAATGAAATGTAATCCGAAAAAAGAAAAAAGAAAAAAACGGCTCAACGACTCGACATTATCGTATTCAAAAGCAAATTCTTAAGTGCTTGACTAGGAGGCGACAGGTTTGTCAGATTTTGTGAATAAATTCATACGTCTTGTCAAAAAGAGTGAAATTATTGAATAATTGTTTGCTTATTTACTTTCACTAACTCACATGGTAATCCTCACAATCAATCTATTTTCGACAAAATCAAGAATGTTTGGCAGGATGTTCTTTGTTCACGGGTTTCCGTCTCCTCAGTTTCTGAAATAAATCATATAGGTACACTAAAAACGAGAATTCGTAACCGGAATAATATAATCCCAAGGTCATTATACTCACTTTCAAGCAGTCTAATCCAAGAGGGTTCAATCTATATCCCCAGGAGAAGGATAACATTGATCGAACGACGATGCGCGAAATGAGGCGATATCCGATAGATCTTGTGGACGAAAATCGAAATTGATACGTTAGCCAACTAGAAAATACGACTATGATAACCACCAACTACAAAAAAATTAAAAACCAATCATTGTCGAGAATAGATGTTGAATGGATTATATCTGCTTCTTTTGTTGATATTTTCAGATTTGACACGAACAACAAAAAACAATGATCTGGAAACTGAACGAGTTCTCAAAGTCACTTTCGCTCCTAGAATTGACGGCATGCATCTGGAACTTACGCTAATCTTCCTCTACATAAACAAATACTCACAACGTAATTAAAAATCAATAATTTCTGCGAAAACCAATATAGGTACCTGTGATTTTCCAACGTCTAAAAAATTGATGACATTATTAGCTGGAAAAAATTGCCAATTAGGTATATTTAGTATCAACATTGAATAAGTTTAAACCAACCTTCACTCGCAATAACTACTGGAAAAGAAAATTATTCATGGGGCATCTAGGTTAAATGAATTTGAAGAAGAATTAGAGGACCACTCATTCAGATGATATAACTCACCCATACTGAAAAGGAATTAACTAGTAACGATTGTACATCATGAAAAAAAAAAAAAAAAAAGATCTTTATGCATCAAATTATAATCAATGAAACATGAAACGGTATACCTACGTGTATTTGAACTCTTCATCATCTTGAATACAACTTCCTTCGAGAGCGAACACAAAATGAACGTAAACAATCAACCACAGAGGAACGGTAAAAATTCATTCACGAAAAATTATAATTATGTGTGCGTCTCTTGAATTTTGGAAATCAATCAAATAACTTATTTCTCCTCATTGCGTTTATTAGTTCCTTCTCATCCATCTAATTCGGACACGGGCACATATTTTTTTCTCACCAAAATATCAACGAAGGCAACTTAAACACTAAATCAACGCAATTATAAGTTTGTTTATCAAATTATTCAAAAATATACGCGAACAATGATAGAACCAGAAAAATCAACAATAACAATAATAATCAATTGACCAAAAAAAAATGCACGGTCAAACTTTATAAAACTTGAATATGATAGCTGGGCCGGCGTTAGCTATGTGGTACGATACACGGTGCTAAACACGAGATTTTTTCAAGCAGGGAAAATTA
The DNA here is from genome assembly GCA_035079395.1 of Aspidiotus destructor. NCBI lineage: Eukaryota > Metazoa > Arthropoda > Insecta > Hemiptera > Diaspididae > Aspidiotus > Aspidiotus destructor. Next base: position 6,122,968 of record JAVHKZ010000011.1, on the reverse strand, counting down.
AGGGAGGGAGTCGAAAAATGGTTGTCTTGCACCACACAGGAAAAATGTCTGGTGCCGGCCCTGCATGATAGAATACTCATATGTTTTCAGTCTACCTCTCGTACTACCACCTCTATATTAATTAAATGTGCCTACTTTGAACAATCAAACAGGAATCAGCAATTCCGGGCGCGCGACCGTCTTAATAGGAATAGTTTTGAATCACTTACCCACAGGAACACTTCATCAAATACACTGAAAATGAAGAAAAACTTTAATGAATGTTATTCCAGTAGAATCAAGATTGTGCAATAATTAAGGTCGGTGCATCCTTTTTTTCACATATATACGCGCATTTGACGAAAACACCGAAAACACAAGGACGCCTAAAAAGTAAATGTGGGAATTGGATTTTCGGCAATGTGATAGGCAACCTTCACGACGCGATATGACCAGATAAGCAGATAATGAAATTAAGTTCATAAACAAGCGGATTACTGTTTACAAGGAATTATCGACGAATTTTCTTAGTAAATGTGCATAGTCAAGTTTTCGATAGGGACGCAGCCAAGGGAGAGGAGAGAGAGCAGAAAAATAATACGTCGTCCAATAAAAGAACGACTCATTATCGACTCATTATTGTATTCAGGGCACATACTAAAGCGCCTGGCCTACAGGCAAAAAATTGTCAAATTTTGTAGGGCTCTTCTTATACTATCCTAAAGAATGAAATTATTGAATATTACTAATTCACTTACTCGTTTTTTTCACGACAGTCCTCACATCCACGGCATCTAAGGCAGAATCGAGAATCTATGGCACGGCTTTGTCGCATAAGAAAGTCTCCCGCAACCGGATGAAGGAAACCTAAAACATACCAAAAATGCATTGAACTCGATACTTTTGCACTCGGAACAATTAATCAGAGTTAATACTCACTTTTAAATCTTGGACAGCATATTTCTTCCTTTCGGCGAACTTGCATAAGATTTGAGATGAGGCGGTATCGGATGGTATTCATGTACGAAAATCTGAATCATGCGGTACTACGATCGATTTCTGAAGAAAATAGTGAATAATTTTCTGCTGATCAACATACCCGTATTTTTCGCGATGGACCTCACATTCCATGCATCTAAGGCAGAATCGAGAATTTATGGCACGGTTTTGTAGCATACGAAAGTCTCCCGGATAATGGTTCGCTTTACGAAGGGAAACTGAAGTACACCAAATGCATTGAACTCGACAATCTTGTACTCGAAACGATGAATAGAATGTTACTACTCACTTTCAAATCTTGGACAGTGTATTTCTTCCTTATGGCGAAGTCTAACAACGCTCGCATAAGATATAAGCCAAGATGCCTGAGATTTGGAGGTATCGGATGGTATTCATGAACGAAAATCTGAATCATGCGGCACTACAATCGATTGATTTCTATAGGACAAGACAGAGGAAAACATGAACGTGAAAGAACGATTTCAATTAGATTATACTTCTGTTGTTGAAGCCTCAGAGCTCGCGTGAACTTGAGAGAGAAGTGACCTGAAAAAGAAACGATCACTCGAAAGTTATTATCAGATCTAATATTGACGCTATAACATTCCCAACTCATGCTGATTGGACATTATAATATCAACTCGAATTTTTCATTTTAAAATCATTTGCTCCTCCAATATTTTAATACTCCGACCGTACGTCTCAAAACGTAGGCCGCTACTGCAATAGGCTTCGAGAATTTCGTTTTCTTAATTCAAATATGGGCCACAGATAGAATTGCATTTGTAATCGCGAAAAAATATGCCTCACCCAATAATGAAACCAATCATCATTGTATTTACAGAAACATACTAAAGTTGATGGCGAGCAGGCTCAAATTGACCTGATTGTGTCTGCCCAAGTTCACCGGGCATCTGCCTGAAAAGTAGAATTATTACATAACAAATGTTTGCCACTTTACTTACTCGTATTTTCTCACGGCAATCCTCACAATCAATATAATTTCGACAGAATCAAGAATTTTCGCCAGGATGTCGTCGCATGCCGAAATCTCCGAAATATGTCCTCCAATGAAGAGATGACTCATCGTATTCAGGGTACGCACTAAACCGCCTGTCCTACCGCCAGAAGTTTGCCAAATTTTGTACGAATGAGCTCACCTTTTATTACCCAAAAGAGTAAAATTATTGAATTTTTTCTTGATTATTCACTTACTTGTATTTTTCGCGATTGTTCTTACATTCAATGCACGTGAAGCAGAATTGGGAATTTATGGCACGATTTTGTCGCACACGAACGTTCGCTTCTTCTCGGTTTCGTCAACGAAGGAAACCTGCAATACACCAAATGCATTGAACTCGACAATTTTGTACTCGGAACGATAAATCGAAGGTTAATACTCACTTTTAAATTCCTCCTTTCCTTTCACTGAAGACCAACAACGCTCGCCTCAGATTTGAGCCAAGATACATGAGATGAGGCGGTATCAGATGGTATTCGGTTACGAAGATCCGAATCATGTGGTACTACGATTTCTATACGGCAAGACAGAAAAATGATTGTAAAAAACCGATTTCCATTGGATTATGTCAAGCTTTTGATCAAAACTAGAATATTAGTGAAACTCGCACGCTTACGCTGGCCAGCGAACGTGTTCGCGTGGAAAACAGCACGCAAAAACGCGCGCTGCGCCAGCCACTTTACGTCTAAAGTGTTGAATTTTCTCCTCTGCGGACCCCGGGTCAAGCCTCACTCTGACTTCTAATTTTTTTTTTTTTTTTTTTTCATTCTACTTTGTCCTCATTGTTTATTCAATATTTTAGGATTGTACGTACATTTCGAATTTTTTAGCAATTAACAACACCATAATTTCTTACGTCTGAACGTTGAATTTTCTCCTCCAGCAGACCCCGGTTCGAGCCTCACTCAGACTTCCAAATTTTTTTTTTTTTTTCTTCTTTTCTGCTTGGTCCTCATTGTTTATTCAATATTCTAAGTTGGTACGTACATTTCGAATCTTTTAGCGATTGAGAACACCAAACTTTTGAATGTATCATAATCACAGTCCAGTGCTACTTCATGATCAGTTCAAACCTTATGCCCGCCTGATGATGGTATCAACTCGCGATAAATAATTGTGTTTTCAAATGCTATGGAAGCCTGTCTTTCTTCCAAAAAATTCTTTCGTGGTCTCAGATCTTACGTGAACAGATAAAAAAAGATGACCTCAAATTCAAACGAGCTTCCGAAAAATCACTATCGCTCCTAAAATCAAGGCTATAGGCTACATCTTCAACCCTCATGAACACATTTTTTTTTTTAATAATCCATCCCTCTCCTAAGATCCATACACCGTACTTGTTAGAATTGAGGCCTCCATTGCGTTGAGCCGTACTCGAGAATTCCAAAAATTTTTCTGTTTGATTCAAAGACGGGCCCCGCATGTACGGTTGCATAGGAAAAATGAAAAAAAGCACAAAAAAAGTCATAAGGACTCACTATCGTATTCAAGAGAATATATTCTGAAGTACCTGACAAGGAGACAACAGGTTTGTGAGATTTTGTCGGAATAAATTCATACGTCTCGTCCTCAAGGGTGATTATTGAACAATTGTTTGCGCTTATTTACTTTTACTTACTCGTATTTTCTCACGGCAATCCTCCCAATCTATGTATTTTCGAAAGAATTAAGAATTTTTGACAGAATGTCGTCGTATACCGAAGTCTCTCGTTCTTCACCAGTTTTCAGTCTCGTCAAATACTAAAATAAATCAAATAGGCACGCTGAAACTGACAATTCGTACCCGCGGAATGATATAATCTCGAGGTCAATACTCACTTTCAAGCCAGTCCAATTCTGAATCGCATCAGATCTGAACCAAGATGCGTGAGATGATGTGGTATCCGATAGATCTCGTACACGAAAATCGAAATTCATACGTTATCTAACTAGAAAATACGACTTGGATGCCCACCTATTTCAAAAAAAGAAAAAACACTCACATTTTCGAGAATAGATTCCAAATGGATTATACCTGATTCTCCCGTTGTCAAGATTTCAGTTCTGACACAAACAACAGAAAACGGTGATCTGAAACGTAAACAAGATCTCGAAAAGTCACTTTCGCTCCAAAAATTGACAGCTTGAATCTGGAACTCACGCTTAGGCCTATCTTCCACTACATAAGCAGAAACCAAATTGAAAACTCACAACGTAATTAAAAATCAACAATTTCTGCAAACACTTGAAAAGCTGTACCTAATCTTCAGAAGACTGAAAATTATGGAATTTTTTGCTGGAAAAAATTGCCAATTAGGTATACAGGTATTTAGCGTCAAAATTGAATAGTGTCATCTTTTTATTAGCCATAACTGATGCTGATGGAAAAGAAAATTGATCATCGTGCCTCAAAGTTGAACACCTAAATTTAAAGGACCTATTAAATTCACTCAGAGAATAACTTACCCCTACTGAAAAGGAAAGAATTAGTAATGATTGTTTATCATGAAAGAAAAAAATGATCTTCATAATAAATGAAACATTAAACGGTATACCTACGTGTATACTTATTGGAAATCTTCAAAATCTTGAATACAGCTTCCTTCGATAGCGAACACAAAATGAACATACTTAAACAATGAACCACAGAGGAACGTTAAAATTTTTTCACGAAAAATGATAATTATGTGTGCGTCTCTTGAATTTTGTAAATCGATCACACAGCTTATTTCTCCTCATTACGTATTTATGAGTTCCTTCTCCTCCATCAACTCGTTCGGACGCGGGCACATATTTTTTTCTTACCAAAATATCAACAAATAGGTAACTTCGATACTAAATGAACGCAATGATGAGTTTGTTTATCAAATTATTCAAAAATATACGCGAACAATGAGAATCAGAAAAATTTAAAAAAAAAAAAAAACTATAATAATCAATCGACAAATAATGCACGGTCAAACTTCATAAGACTTGAACATGATAGGCCTAGAACACTGATATTTTTTCAGTCTACCTCTCATACTGGCCCCTCAAAGTAAAAACTCACAACGTAATTAAAAATTACAATATCTATGATATTCCAAAGTCTTAAGTTTATGAAATTATTCGCTGGAAAAAATTGCCAATTAGATACCGGTATATTCAGCATCAAATTTGAATTAGGTTAAACCTACCTTTACTCGCCATAACTATACTGGAAAAGATAATTAATCATCGCGTGCATCAAGACGTTAAATAAATTTGAAGGAGAATTATAAACCTACTCAATCTGAGGATAACTTCCCATACTGAAAAGAAATTAATTAGTAATGATTGTGCATCATGAAAAAAAAAAAAATGGTCTTTATGCATCAAATAATAAATGAAACATAAAACGGTATACCTACGTGTATAGGAAATCTTCATCAACTTGAAAACAGCTTTCTTTCAGAGCAAACACAAAATGAACGTAAACAATGAACCACAGCAGAGGAACGGTAATCTCACGGAAAATGATGATAATGTGTGCGTCTCTTGAATTTTGGAAATCGATCAAATAGGTAATTCATTTCTCCTCATTGCGTTTATGAGTTCCTTCTAATTCAACTCATTCGGACGCAGGTACACATTTTTTTTTTTTAACCAAAATATCAACGAAGGCGACTCAAATACGAAATCAACGCAATTAGAAGCTCGTAAATCAAATTATTCAAAAATATACGCGAACAATGAGAACCAGAAAATTCAACAATAACATAATAATCAATTGACAAATAATGCACGGTCAAACTTCATAGAACTTTGAATATGATAGAACACTTATAATTATGTTTTCATCAGTCTACCTCTCGTACTAGCACCTCTATATTAATTAGAAGTGCCTACTTCGAACAATCAAAGAGGAATTAGCAATTCCGGCGCGCGATCATCTAAGAATAGAGGAATAGTTTTGAAACACTTACCCACGGGAACACTTCATCATATAAGATTAAACTTTCAGTAGAATCAAGATAGCGTAATAATGAAGGTCGGTAATTGATGAACCCGTAAGAGGAGGGAGGGAGGGGTGAAGTCATTCAAGAGTCTGTAGCTTGAAAAATATGAAAATCGCCAAAGAAACGGATTATAATTCGACCCTATAATTCAACTAAAGTACCCACAAATTAAGATGCCGAGCTAAAAATACGAGCTCAGTGCAAGCGAAATCGACATACGTGAGTTACATAGCACGAAGAAAAAAAATCAACCTTATAAGATTTATACAGTAGAGCTGCAGCTGCGGTATGAATCTCATAAGGTCGATTCCTTCGTTACAGGTCACAGGTGAATTAATATTTCAATGACGCAAAATACTAGCTCGCTTCACTTTGGGAGCCGATTGCGATAATCAGACGAGGGGCGAACACATATCACAACAGGCTATACAGAAGACGATCTGAACCCTCCACATAATACTTACTTATGCGAACGGCGATATGGTGAAGGAATTATTCGGAAGTAACTTCTAACAATTGATAGAAATTCGATATCGGGATACAATCCTTCCGCGGTGGAAAGTAAAGATGTCTTACCTGATTCAGCAAAACATAGATCGTTCTCCAGTAGTACGAATCCTTTCGCGTAACTTGAAATACAGCCACCATGAAAGATGAACTCTCAAAACGCAAATATCGAGCGACTTGAACAAGAAATAATAGCTACAACACTTACGCACAGACGATTAGATTTCGCAAACTTCTCGAAGGGAAAATTACGCGGGAAAAAGACACTAGGTAGGGTACGCGAGAGAACAACTTTTACTAGAATTTTCAAGAATGAAAATAACGCACTATACTAAATTGAATTACATATATTACCATAAAATAATGGCGAATGAAATTTTACGTTACTTGAGAAACCAGAAAATCACGATCTTTTGGAGGGAATTTCACACAAAGGCATCGCGCTTGCGATCAGTCATGATCTTGAATGTGTATCATTTGCTGGCTACTTTACAGCATTCTACGTTACACAGACACCAAAATTTCATAAACTGAATCAATGAAACAAATATGACAAGCACTTGATCTTCACTTTTCATTAATAACTCATTATAACTAAGAAAAATGCGCGCACTGCAAAACAGCTTGTACCAGCAGTTTAGGAAAATGGCGACTGAATTGCTGAGTAGACAGAAAAACAAAGAGAACAAACAATCAAGTTCTGACTAGGACGCCATACTGACTAATCATATGGTTTGTCACAGTCATACTCATCAAGATTCATCACTCCTTTGAATCACCATCACTAGACTCCTGCTGGAGCGGGGAAATAAATAAGGGGAGTCTGATGGAACATTCAGCACAAAACAGCTGAAGAGCTGGGTGAAGAGCTGGGAAACGAGTGTAACCTAGAAATTTGTAGTGACATGTTCAGAATTATTTATAAGAGCTCTTGAGTACATTCTATGAGGCGTACTTCAAGGTTATGCGTTATTAAAATAATAATTTATCTTTCTTCATTAATCTACCCATCATCAACCAGCTTTTGACTAGAATCCCTAGTCTTGTTTGCGGTTCGTCGTTCCTGGTAATCGTTCATGAAGGGAGGGGTAATGAACAGATGATCATGTTACCCATGCATTACCGAGTTCAGTGACATCTGGTCAAGCGAAAAGCCAACACTTCGGAGGAAGAAATCTCTTGTAGTTGTGCAATAAACCTTATTCTGCGGATCGTTGGCTTGTTGTTTTGTTGGCTTCTAAAGAACTTGGTTCGACTTTGATGATTGATTCAAAATTATAAATTGAAGCAGTGGGTGGATTCAGATTATTTTGTGTTTCGATACTTCATGACCTCGGGTATCTCTCACGAATTTTTGAAAGCAATCCGGTATGTAAACTGACTGTAAACAACAGGGAAAATGTGATGCAAAGTGGGTAATCTGCACGTACAAAGGGTAAAATTCAATCTCAGTTTTGTTTCTCAAAACTCAGTTTTTCGAATATCGCCCTTTTTCCATCCACTGCCTCAATTACAGAGCGTTGCTATTGCCAATGTATCAGGAAAGAAAATAGGAAAATTGTCATAATTATGGAAAAATGATGTGATTTTTCTTTAGTTTTTAACAATGAACCGAATATCGTGGATATCGTTTCTCTCCTCGTTTCCTTGCTGATGAATGCGATGTTATATGGATCATTGCGGAAATAATAATATACCTATATATCTAGCATCGCTATATCTACGTCTGAATTTTGTATTTTGAAATCTGTACCCACCAGAGAAGCGAAAAACGAAAACAAGAATTCAGGTAGACGCGATTAGCCATCATGATACGTGTAGAAACTGCTAATAACTTGAGTTCTCAGTTCTGAAAAAATTCGAGTATTTTTTTTTTTACAGTATCCTGGCTAATGATATGTTGATGATTTTTGGCTAGGTGGTACCAAGATCGCTAGAATTTTTTATGGGTTTGGAAAATGTGAAATTTAACAGAAAATTAGGTAACCATCTAAGATCAAACTTGCATACTGCAATTCCATTATTATATTGCAGCGATATAGTTTCCTGTAGCTATGAGGAAGTTCGGATTGAGGTACCGCGTTTCATTTTACAAAGATAACCCCAAAAAATAGACACTACGTGAAGATCATTGCGATTCGAATACAAGAACGAAGAACGGCTTTATGTACACCATCGTGATCGTAGTTGATGGCTTGTCAATAGAAAAGAGAGAGAGAAAAAAAAGAAATAGGCGAACGCACTAGATATTGCAAACGGTTCTATAGCTATAGGTACATATTTGCGAAACGGGACTTGGAAGCTGGCGATGGCGTAGACCTACTCATGAGTACGATAGATTTTCATAGTTTTAAAAGAAACGAGAAAAAATCAGAAACATAATGATCGTCTGTCTAGCTTCTTTATTTCTTGAACATGTTTGCGATCATTAAACATCTTCTTTCAAGGAAAACTTTTGAGTTTTGAGAACTAGGAACAGGTAGTTCACAATGATTGGGTTTAAGACCTAGATATAATTGTGACGTCGATTCATGTGCAGTTTTTGATTTTACAACTCTAGGTATCCTTTTGTATGACTTTTTTTTTTTTTTTTTTTTTACCAAAAACAACAAGGTTCTTTCAATTGCGAGAAATATTTTCATTTTTTTTTCTGTTTTGAATCATGGTACTTAGTCTACATTTCTCATTCTTTCAATGAAGATGCCTAAAAGATTTTCATTTTTTTTTTCTCTTGATACCGCGTATGCTTTTATTTGATTTTATGCTGGAATAATTTATTGAATAGACTATATACCTACGAACATGACTAGTTTATTTTTTATCGAAAAAGAGAGTAACTCATCGCAGTAACATTTTAAATTCTATTGCTTCAGCTCGTAAAAATGTAGAACTAAAATGTATAAATTGTATTTTTCCGTTTTTGTGGAGCCTACAAAAAAAAGTTAATACTGAGAGGAAAACTTCATCAGGACACTCGTGCATAAATTTTAATTATGAGTCAGGATCTTAGAATGAAGAAACAACGTACGAATCAAATTGCTGCAGATCAGATTAGGTCGAAAATTGGTACGTCAGTAATCTGATGATATATTTCTTACACCGATAACAGCAATTCAATGTGAAAAATTAGGACAAAATATTGTATTTACACCCCGAATGCGCTTTTTAAACGCAAGAAAATTAAGATGATTTTTGTACAGCTAGCTTATGCTAGAACTATAACACTTAGGTCAGCGTTTCGCACTTTCGAGGGCTCGTTTTAGAGCACCCCTTACTTCTAACCATCTTTCGTAGATTTCTCGATGCACCTGTTGCGCCCTTTGATTCCCGTCATTTTTGTGCGCTTCCAACGCTGCCTCTCGATTGGATATCACTTCGCTAGCATGTTTATCCAAGTTGGTTAAATTTTCCAACGTTTTTTCCAAATGACTTGTACCCTGTAGGCAATCGCGGACAAAATTTAATGCCTCTCGGTATTGCTCGGCCATCGACTTGGCACTGAGAGAGTTGTCATCTGGGCGAATGAAATCCCATTGAATAAAGCCACGAGGAGCCTTGTTGACCCGGTGTCTAAATTCCTCCAGCATAGTAGGTGAATTTTTGAAGAATTCCAGCCAAAACAAATATTCCGCGCTCAATCTGCCGGACGTGTAGAGAGCTCCGGTGGTTAGATCTCTAAACAAAGGTACGCCAAACTCAACGCAAATGCAATCCATCACTCTGTATTCTTGATAGACAAAAATTGATACCGAAACGGATTTAGAATACTCTTGAAAGTTACGTACTTGTCACTTAGATTGACACTCGCAAAAGCCCTCAAGAATATTTTATCGTTATAATAATATTATCAGTACCTACCTACGTACGTGCCTGAATCGAGAAAATTGAAAACCTGAGAGGAGAATACGTGTATTATGATGATAAACGTACACGTACGCTGAACGAAATGTAAGTAATTTTTTGTGTAGAGTTTGATAAGCAGAAAATAAACTTCGTAATAAGAATAGATGGTTTCCAATTTCTCATCTATCTTCTCAAAGATTGTAAATGTTTGTTAACTTGTAAAATGAGGTTTTCTCAACCTGAACGTAGACGTGCTTAGAGGTCTGGCATAGATCTTGGTCGGAATTTATGGATTTAGGTAGTTGAATTAATGTGCGAACCAATCGTACTTGTACGTAAGAATTTTCTTACGTTTCTTTCGTGTCTTTTTTTTTTTTCTTGTCCTAATCAAGTTTTCTTGTGAAAACAACTTGAAGAAAAGCGGGGAGGCATTTCAGATAGCGTTTGAAAAAATTTTGAATTGCGAGTACCTAGCCTATCATCACATTCACATAACCTCGATACCTACCTCGGAAAAGATCTTTTTTTTTTTTTTTTACAGGTTATTCCCCAGCGAAAAGTCTTCTGACAATCTATGGCTACCCAATAATTTCAGATTCAAAAATGAATTATCTAATACAGAACCAAAAGAGTTGAATTCTTTAAGCTTTAATTTGAGAAAATCTCTGGTTGTCGTCTGGAACATTTTTTTTTTTTCTTTTTCAATGAGATGAAGATTAAATCAAGTTGGTGGAAAACGGACAATTTTCATCGGCGTTCTTTTGATTCAATTTTTTCAAATGTTTCGAATTAAATTTGAAAAAAATTACTCAACAATATTGCCTCAAAATTCTCTTTTGTTGTTAGAGCCGTCAAGAGAAGTCCTTTTTAGGTATTTTATTATTGTGGCATTTTCAGTGTAGAACAAATTTACATTTGTTGAGATTCAAGAATTTGAAGTTATTTTGAAGGATCACGATAGAATTTCAAACTCTTCAATAGATGATAATTAATTATAGGGTGATGATCATGGTAAGTCAATCAAATCAGCATTTTCAGCTTTCTGAAACGGTTGCTAGGGTATTCATTAGTCCAAAAATTGATCTAGATAGCTATTAGGTGAATCAAAAAAATAAATGCAGGAAATATATTTCGGTGCATTAATCAGACAGATCATCAAACTATTTTGTTGACAGGTTTTGATGCAATATTTTATACAAATGTATTTAAAATTTTAGAATGTTTCGGAAAATACACAGCATATTCGAAGATAGGTAAATGAATAAAATCGATAAAAAAAAAATCAAAAAAACTCGATAAACATTCTGTTCCTAAATTATTTTGTCTCTGTTTTTCCTGAAAAAATACCCAACGATCTATCGTATTTTACCACAATAAATTTCTGGTTTTTAGGCCATGAAAAATATTTGAATTGATGAGAACAACAGATGCGAGTCGCCTCAGCTATCTTTGCTTCTTGTTATACAGACACATTTTCATTTCCTGAGTGGAAAAGAACCCCAAATGTTGGAACCAAGCAGAGAAGAGTCGCTTGTTTGGACTTCCATAATTATTTTCATTTCCTCGATTGGGAATAATCAGTTGCCCATATCGTCCGGAGATGAAAATATTTTCTTTCTTCTGCTCAGATTTTCAACTTCGATCATGATAGCATCCTCTTCCCTCATCATATTCTCGGCTCCAGATGAAATTACACCGCGCCAGCCTGTAGTGCCATTTGGTAGAAGATTGAATTCTTCGACTTGAGCAAAATTTCAGGTGAATCGAATTCCATTACTCGACCTCTTTCCATAACAATTATTCTGTAGAATAAACAGAATGAATCTTGAATTATAAATAATAATCAAATTATGTAGAATGAAATGGAAATATGATAACAAAAAAAGGGGTGGAGGGAGGTTTCGCGACTCACTGAACCTTTTGCAATTACACCGAAAGATCAAGCTTTTCTTATAGTTTTGAATCGCCTAAACAAGGTCAGAGCCTAAACTTTTGTAATCCAAATGTGTTTTAACCCTTCTCCAGCTATGATGGATATACATCTCTAATTATATGAAAATTTTTCCCGAACTCATTCTCTACATTTCAGGCTTGCTACAAAAATTTTCTCTTCATTGACAGTACTTTTGAAGCACATTTAAAATCTTCAGGCATCAGACAACATTCCACGGGAACAATTGAAGATTTCACTTACCGATCATAATCTAGAATCGTATTTATTCTGTGGGCAATCGTCAACACTGTGCAATCTTTAAACTCCTTCCGAATAGTCGCTTGAATTAAGTCGTCAATTACCAAATCAATAGCGGCGGTTGCTTCATCAAGAATCAATATCTTCGTCTTACGTAATAACGCCCGAGCAAGACAAATCAATTGTCTCTGTCCAACGCTATAAAAACCGAATCAGAATTTAATTTTGAAAATTCATAAATTCTAAGGATTCAAGTTTATGGCGAGAAAGAACAGGTACCTGAAATTGTCCCCACTTTCGGCCACTTCACTCTGCAACCCGAAATTCAATCCAGACACGTACGTTTTCATGTGAGCCAGTTCCAACGCTCTCCAAATGCACTCATCCGAATATTCTTCCATAGGATCTAAGTTGAAACGCAGCGTTCCTGAGAATAATACAGGGTCCTAAAAACCGACAGTACGTATTAAGCTCTTATTGTAGGTAGTCTATATAATCAAAATAATCACATGGAAAAATCACCTGCGGGATCGTGGTCAATCGATTTCTCAGGGTATGTAGGCCAATTTTCGATATGTCCACGTTGTCGATTAAAATCTCACCAATTTCTGATTCAATAATGCGGAATAAACCCAAAGAGAGGGAAGTTTTCCCAGCGCCTGTTCGTCCCACGATGCCGATTTTCTCGCTGCCTCTTACATGAAAAGTTATGCCTTTTAATACGAATTGAAGACCCTGTCGATATCGTCCGTGGAAATTCTCGACTGAAATATCACCCGTCTCCGGCCAAGCGGTAGATACGCTTTCGTTTTGCGCTCTCCATGGTGCCTCTCGCTCAATGTCCTTATATTCTCTGATACGTTCTACGGCCACAATGTTTGTTTCCAACTCAGAGCTATGCCGCAACATTCCATTGAAAGCTTCCATGATCTTAAAATAGGGGCACACTTACTCAAGTTGAAAGCTCAGAAATAACAAGATGAAAAAAAAAATCTTACTTGTAGTGCGTAGGTAACTGAAAGAGCGGCAAGACCAGCGCTCAAAGTATCTCTACCAGATACTGTGAACAAAGCTGAGAAAAATATAACCACGTCGCCGATTATTTCCAGACGAATAGAAAGCCACCTGTAGGCAACAAATGCAGAATTAGGTCGTTGATGATCTCGCACCGTATCAATAAATTGTTTGGGAAATTGAGGAGAAACTCACCGACTTGAGACCACGCTAGAGTAGTAACTTCTTTGATTACAATCAAGTTTATCTTCGAATATTTGAATGAATTTTGCTTGCAAACCATAGGCGCGAATGGATTGAGCCCCTGAAAGAGAGAATCCATATCACACTATTCAATTCTGAGGGGGTCGGTCTTTAGGTACTCACCCAATATAGTCTCTCCCGACTGAGAGTAAATGGGAGACCGAGAAACCGATTCCAATCTTCGCAGTTGTCTGGATGTGGCTACATAGAATCTCTGTAGCAAATAGAAATAAAATTGAAGAATTGAGATTCACGTTGTTGGGGGATCGCGCGGAGTCTCTTTTATTGATTACTTTATTTAGGCAGAGCAGGGAACAGCTGTCTTACGGTGGGTCTTTCGATGTTGATGCTTGTCCCTCGGAGGTCAAAATTTTCTCGACTCCATGAAGTCGAATATTTTGTAAGCCCTCTTCCTGACCTACAGTGCAGTGCATGCGGTCTCTAGAATCTTTCTCAAAATCAAAATTTTCCAGCCAACGTTGAAGATTTATTGAAAAGCCCACCATAGGGGACAGGTTCTCGGGTAAAAAGTAGTGTCAGAAGTATTATTGTTCGGATTACCTTAATTTTTAGAGAGGTTCAAACACGAAAGAAATTTGATCAACTTACTTACTTGCAAAAAGAAATAAACAATGCCGATAGGAATGGTCACGATAATGAACTGTGGCGTGGTATAACTGATCACGATAAATGTGGATATAATCTACAGAAATAGAATATATGTAATAGATTTATGGGCAACTAAAAATGTTGAGGTTACTAGGTTAAAGAACAATTTTTGCCGAAGAATTTCGCTTTTTTTGATTCGGGAGCACTACAAGGTACTGTTATCCTAGGCTTTACTGGGAAGAAGGAGTTCATGAAATTGTGACTAAAATTGAAGTTCATGAAATTGTGACTAAAATTGAACTTATCAACATTTGACTTCAGAATTCTCAATATACCGAGCAAGTATCGTAAATAAAACTGTCCAAATGGCTTGGCAATTCCATGTCCATAACATCTACATCATTACTGAACCGATTCAGAATTCTTCCGGCAGGTGTGATATCAAAAATATGCATCGGCCAGCGTAAGAACGACTCCAGTAAATGTGAATGGATTTTGAGGGACGCTTTGACAGCTCCATAAAACAAACATAGGAATCGAATCACTTGCGAAAACGCTGCAAAAAAAAGTTCACATTACTAGTTAATACCTAAATGAGTGATAATTTTTATTTTGAAAAATTTCCTCGTTACCGGTGGTCAACTATAAATGAAATAGGACTGTTTTCCTATGACATCACATATCGATACTCATTCGATAGTATCGCGATAGTATTGCGAAATATCGCAAACAGATTAGGTTTCTATCGAATAACTGTAGCAAAACTACCCAACGTTGCTCCAACTGTCTTGTTGACTCCCATATGAATAACATTGGGAGCAAAGATCATTACTTAAATAATTCAAAATTAGAAATAAATAAGAAATCAGAGATATATATTTAAAATCTATTATGTTCTCAGCGTCTGTTCATCAACTTGTAGTATCTAAGAAATTCCTTATTTTTAATTAGGAACACGTTGATCTTAGCTCACTGTGTTATTCTTATGAGAGTCAACATGCCAGCTGGAGCAAAGCTCTTAAGCAACTCAAAGCCTGCTAGCGTTTATCCGCTGATTGACGTCACAGAAAACTGGGCTATTAGCATAATTATTAATTTTACGGTATTTTTCAATCAACTTTTTTTTTTTTCAAAAGATTGCTTCAAATTGGGTAGGCATTTAAAATAGTCACTACACCGAAAAAATAATCCGTTTCTTTCCTACAATATTCGAACTGGGCATCACCAGGATCG
Organism: Aspidiotus destructor; assembly: GCA_035079395.1. Classification (NCBI taxonomy): domain Eukaryota; kingdom Metazoa; phylum Arthropoda; class Insecta; order Hemiptera; family Diaspididae; genus Aspidiotus; species Aspidiotus destructor. Next base: position 6,107,373 of record JAVHKZ010000011.1, on the reverse strand, counting down.
CTAACAAGTAACAACGGGCGCGATCTGTTCAACAGTAATGGTACTTTTACCAGAGTTGTATGAAATACCAAAATTCAAAACCATGGCGGTAGGCATAATTCGCGAATGGACACTCCGCATGGAGCGCTGAGGTGTTGCACTAGAAGGTGATCACATGAAAATTTACATAAGAGCGTATGTTAATTTAACTCGCTGTATCTCTGTTAATACTGAAAAAAGAGTACCACTTATAATGACCTTTTCTGTCTCTCTTGACTAGTAGAATAATATGAAACTCATGAAAATAAAAATTTCATCAATTATTTGGAACATCACCTTCTAGTGCAGCTTTCACAAATAGCCGCTATAGTAAATGTAGAGGGCGACTCTTTAGCGTCCATTCGCGAATGGGAGAAGAATAAAAAATATTGGCATTATGAAGCAGAATTGAACTTTACCTACGTCATCTCATCTAATTTGTAGAACGTGCGTTTGTGGACATCTTATGAGATATCAAGAAGCCAAATCTGCTTTATTCTTGTATTATTTCAGTTTCTTTATTATTTTTTTTTCTTATATACGGCCATACCTTTGATACCTCATACTTACGATGTCTCCCCGTTGCAACGCAACGCTACCCGGTTCTAATTGAACATGAACTACCGTAATTCAACATTTGTGAATTTGTTCAGCGATAATTATAGGGTTGGGAACTATCAATACTACCGACAGTTTTTGGGGACAATCATTTTTGTAGAAAAACGGCAGCGATAGTATTTTCCATAGTTTGAGAAATTAAGTAGGTATCGATAGTTTGAAAATTTTTCTCTTTCTTATCAAAATCACAAAATTGATGGAATTTACTGATAAGTAACACATTTGAAAGAAAGAGAAAAGGAGCCCAGTTCCATGAATCATAGGATCAGTCAAGCGGTACCATCAGTTGGGCAATGGGCGTGTCACCACGTTTTTATGGTATTTCTTAGTTGCATCCATTATCTGGTAACGCTGAAATACATTTATGGACAAGCTCCTAAGGAAAAGAACGATCAGGAGAAAAGTATCTATCGAACGAGTGAAAAAGGGTATTTTCTCCTGATCAACGTGTTTCAAACGAACTATCAATAGTTCTAGGAAAAACTATTGGGATTCGGGACGGTCGACTATCGCCTATCACTGAAGTAGTGATGGGAACTATCGATAGTTTTTGGAAAAAACTATCGGGAAAAACGATAGTTTCGTGAAAAACCATCGACGATAATATCGTCGATAGTTCAAGAATTGTTCTTTTTCTTATCAAAATCACAAAATTGGTGGGAATTTACTGATAACACATTTGAAAGAAAGAGATAAGAACTGGTATGTCAAATAGTCGATCGTTCACCGTTCACTCTTGAGCACATAAGTGCTTTTTAGGTGGGGGGCCACGGTTTTGAGGTATTTCTTAGTCGCGTCCATCATCTGGTAACACTAGAATACATTCTTTGACAGGATTTTCCAAAAAAATAACGATCAGGAGAAAAGTATCTGTCCTACTAGTAGCACAGGTACTTTTCTCCTGATCGACGTTTTTCATTCAAAGTTTGAATTTCAAACCATCGATAGTATCGATAGTTTCAAGAAAAACTATCGGGACTATCAATAGTTCCAATAGTGAGTACCTTGGAAGAACTATCGGGACTATTGATAGCATGAGACTATCGACTATCGCCCATCACTACACTGGAGAATTCACTTGAGTCTAGCTAGCATGACTGGGTTCAGCTAAGTACCCAATGCTGTTAGCTTACAAGCTGAGTTCTGCCATTCGATGACTAAGATCCTGCGCTCTTCTTATATTTCTTACATTCTTTTAATTTTCATCCGATGAAGACCATAATTATTATAACGCGAGTAAAAATTCAGAAATATACTCTTAAATGAGACTTATCTATTCAGCACTTTTGACATAAATAAACCAGGCAACTTTTTCCCCTGCTTTGTACAACAGAATCACAAGCGATAAGTAGGTACTTGTAATTTGTAAGTTTCTAACGCTATTATTACCTTGTCCTAATCCGAACAATCCATAAACACCCAAATAAAAGCTTTTCTTAGCCATATTTAAAGCTGCCGATGTATCATTGGTCCACACAGTTAACCAGAAATTTGATGCTACCAAGAATGCGTGGAATACAATATTCATCAATACCGTAATTGTGATAAGAATCAGTCCCATCGCGTTAAAATAATACACGAACACTTTTCGATCGACCTAAATTGCCAAAAAAACACAATTAATGCTTGGAAAGGAAACACTCAAAGGAGTCACGTCCTCATTGGAATTATTATTTGATTATCTTAGAGCAATACTTACGTTTCCGGTTTCTATTCTCTCAATTTCATCGGAATTTTGTTCAGTTGTTTCATCGGTATTTAACTTGGTTCGATGATCCTCTGAATAAGAAGTTTTTCTTTCTCTGAAACGGATTAGGTCCATGATAAAGTAAGCTTGATACCTATATCTCTTCAAATAGGTAACTAATTACTGGTTTCTGGAATTTTTACCAATTTTTTATGCACCTAAGTATCATGAAGTTAGGGCGTTTTCTCGAAAAAAAAAATAACTTTTTGATAGCCCTTCATAAAAAGAAAGGCAATTAACTAAGGTTCTCGGGCTCTCTCTGACGCAGCTATACTACACAGACTTAGAACGAATCCGACCGTTGAAGTACACCCAAGGAGGAGAGAAACACTCTTACCACCTCAGGTAGAATGACTGGGATCATGACAACAGTTGAAGAAGCGAGTTCAATTTGACTTATCTTTCCTCCTCATTGATATACAACGGTTGGCTAAGACATCAAGTTTCCAAAACTTATCCATAATTTTCTATAAATCAATACCTGCTTCCTGAGATTCCAGCGGTTTCATCATCATTACTCAACTCTTGATCCATAACTCCTTGTTGGAGATTTTTGATACCTGAAAACCATAACATTTTTACACATTGATGAAATGCTCGATTTTACCCCATATTTATAACATGGAAACGAACAAACCTATCTCATCATCCAGGTCATTATTTTCATTTTTGACATAAGTTGCGAGGAACTCGGAAAAATTTCCTCCTTTCCGTTCTAATTCGTGATATGTCCCAGACTCGGAGACAATTCCATCTTTCATGACAACAATAAAGTCGACTTGAGGTAAGTACGTTACATTATGAGTGACCAGTATGCGAGTCTGCAAAGCACATAGGTAATGTATGTCATGTTTTCATGAACTGGTGAAAAATATAATTCTAGGAAATGTGTCTGGCACCTTTCTGTTCAGCATTCCACTTGGACCTATAATGCGCTGAAATAGATGCCTTCCGACGTGAGAATCAACAGAACTTAGAGGATCATCCATCAGATAAATGTCAGCTTCGGCATAGACGGCTCGAGCCAAACTTACTCGTTGTTTCTGTCCTCCACTCAAGTTGATACCCTAAATCAATACACGAAGTTCTAGAATGTATTTAAAAAAATATTATCCAACTAAAATCAATCACCTTTTCTCCAATCAAGGTCTTATCACCTTTAGGTAAAGTTTTTAGATCAGAATTCAGAGCGCAAGCCTCCAATATCTTCTCATAGCACGATTGGTTTGATGAATCGCCAAAAGTAATATTATCTTTGAATGTGGTATTGCGAATCCAAGCTTGTTGAGGGACGTACGCCAGTCTACCCTGCAACATAGTCAAAATATTTGTATACTTGTTGAAATTCTTTACACATTTGATGGAAAGGTTGCCTACCGTTGTATTGACAAAACCAGATTGCTTATACATGTCTCCAAGTATGGCATGAAGAAGAGAACTTTTACCAGAGCCCACGGATCCAACCACAGCAACCAACTGACCCGATCTGACTGTTACATTGATATAATTTAGCACCGAAAGCCCATCATAGCCTTCCCACGAAAATTGACCGTCCTCGATAATTACTGGTTCAACTGCAACGGTTGGAACAACAAATTTTCATCTATTCCGCGTAGGTAGGTTTATTCGATATCGGTATAAGAAAGACACACACGGTAGTTTTGGTGTGATACAGCATTTGGATCCACTTCCTCTGAGTTGAGGAACTTGTTAATACGCTTTACAGATACGGCAGCCTGGAAGAGTGACACGATAATTTAACAAGCATAATCAAATCTGAGAGAAAAGTCTTTACAGCAAGAATTTTTCCAAGATGACGCCCATGAACTATTCATCCATCCTTCCGTAGATATCACTGACGCTTGACAATCTTTCCCTGCCTGGAAATTCCCTCTACTTTCCGACTCTCTTTTCTCTCTCCAAGCCATGCAAGACCCCTACTCTTCTAACCCAGTCGTTCAGCTCATCATCACTCTCCTACTCACCTTAACATCCTCTCCTATCTTTGATTGCCATCCTCTAGATTCCTGGTCATATAGGCATCCTGGAGCAAGCCCTGCTCTCACCAATGTCCACTTTCCTCCTACAGCCTATAACTTCAAATCTTATTACCTTTAATTGAAGATATCCGTTTTTGTATGTTACGGTTTTCCATAATTAAATTTTATACTCAAAAGAGTAAAGTAAAAAACGATTACTAAAGCCGCAAAGTATTTAAAAATTCACGAGCGCTTTCGGCTAATAAGCCATTCTCGAGTGTAGAAAGCGTCTTTCTACACTCGAGAATGGCTTATTAGCCGAAAGCGCTCGTGAATTTTTAAATACTTTGCGGCTTTAGTAATCGTTTTTTACTTTACTCTTTTGAGTATAAAATTTAACTTATTACCTTTCTTTAATCATCTCATCATGGTAAAAGTTTTGATCCTCTAAATCCCACAATAAACTTCGTTTGATTAAAAAAACCTAGATCTCTTGATTCTCTTCAACTCGATTCCTCATGCCATTAATCATAGCACGACATAGCACATCCGCTTTCCAATCCTTCCTTCTCCTTGACTCTCTGCTCCACCCTCATGCCAATATTGCTACGTTGATGAAATCATCCCCCTCCCATTTCCTCTCCCGCCCATGCCTCATAAATCATAGATCATAAACCTCAGAAAATCATTTTATGCCCTATCTCAAGCCTCCGCTGCCTCCTCCAATAACTCAGAATCCAATATCAACACTCTAAATTTCCTCCGATCGAAATACTCTTACAAATCCACTCACCTCCAATACTGCTTCCCGAGCTGATAACCCCCGGTGTAGTTGAATAGCTCGTACAGATTATTCATAAGATTCCAGCCAGTGAAATAATCTCGTCTAGTTTATATAATTTTGATACTGAGGATAGTTGAGATATTCTTACCTGGGCCGTTCTTGTGATTAAAAACGGAAGCAAAGACATCGGAGACCTCAAAATAGTGAACAGCGACAGAGAAACGAAGGCAACTTGAGCGTCTAATATATTCTTATCGCTTGACAGTACGAAGACGGCAAAGGTAGTCGAGGATACCTGAAAATGCAATGAATAAGCTATACTCAAACACCTTTACTCATTCGAATATTCTTCTATTGACTCTGTCCTGAGAGTTACCAGAAACGGTGTGCACGCCCAAATAAATGCAGAGGCTGTGCGAAAGTATCGGGTAATTTTCAGTATTGCCATTTCTTTAGCGCGAATATGATTGATATGTTTTTCAAAACATGGCTCCCACGCATACAATTTTAAAACCTGATGTAAAATGAAATTTGTTACATATTTGTAGTCATGAACCCTTGGATATAAAGGAGGACTCACTTTCATTCCCGAGAGCGTTTCGTTGATTAATTTGATTCTTTCGTCTTTGTACTCCATTTGTTTTGCTTGCAGAGTTTTCACTTTTGATGCCAGTATGCCATTTAGTGGAATGGTGGTGATCATCACTGCAATACCAGCTAGTACACTAGGGCCTGGACCAGGGATAGTTTGTGTATTCGCGCATTTCAAGTAATAATAATAAAGAGAATCTTACCAAGAATAGCCCATAAGAAATACGAGGTCAGGAAAATTTTTACAGGTACTGACCATACTACATTAATTGATGCCAGCAGGTCGGTGAATCTTTGAACGTCTACTGCCATCAGGTTGATGATCTCGCCGACGGTAAAATTTCTTCTGGCGCCGGTTGAGATTTTCAATGCCTGAAAAAATATAATATATAATAATACTTACTTAAGTAGTAAACAAGAAGAAATACGACCAAAAACTTTCAGGGAATTTTTCTGAAAGATTAGTAGCGCACCCTTTTGTGGTAATTAATTTATCTAGATGTTCAAATTCAGAAAAAAAACAATTTAGGAAACGTGGCCAAAGAGGTATGAGTCGCGCTTCATGTCGTAATATCAGGTATACCTTTTTATAAATCAACGACGTCAATGAAGTTCGGACATAAAGACCAACAGTGGTGACTACGTGGTTGTTTCTTTCCGACAGTAAAGTTTCGAGAACGACAATTACAAATAAGAGAATTGCGTAGAAATATCCGTGCCAAACATATTCCGTTTTGTCTCCAATGAAGCCTATAATCTCTCTGTTGGAGCAAAAATTAAAAATTTAACCTCAAATTCCCTTGCGGACGAGTACCAAACAAATGAAACTGATTCGAGATCGATTCCCAGGCTCTATCCTGTCGTCAAGGACTGCGACCACGAACTGATGTAGTCGCACGACAAAGCCCAATGAGACAAGACAAATCAACCAAATGAAGCTTTGTAGAAATGTTCTCTAAAGAGAATGTGGTTGTAGATAGTAGACTCCAGAAGACCTGCGGCGATGGTTTGACTGTGATTTTGTTGAAATGATCCGATCGATTGAATAAAATACTGTCACTACCATACATCAGGTGAAGGGGGGGGATTAAGGTTCGGTAAGCAGAAGTGTCGCAAAAGCTGGGCTAATTAGACTGGCTCACTGGTTGAAGAGTATGCAAAATTTTGTAATTCGCTCTGATAAAATGATCCCAACATGTAAGCTTTTCTGAAACCCAAAACCGGATATCTTTTGAACTTTTTTTTCATCTTCCGTCCTCTTAGGAGAATTCATCCGTCATCCATGGGTGCAACCGCAAAACTTGCAACAACTTCTCAAAATTATTCTTCAATAAGTTCAAGATACCACTGTTGTACAATATTGAAAAGATCTGCCAAGTTTAACTACATAGGCCTACCTAAATTCTACAGTGCAGCGTAGATCTCGAATCGATTTCTCCTTGGAAATGAACCGATAAAAAAATAATATAATTACTTCAAAATTTGTGGGCTCGCAAAAGTCAAACCAATGAGACCAAGTTCTATAAGAACACTAATCATGAAATACGGTCCAAAAGTTTTGCACAGCGGACGAACTATTGAAGCTTTCTTTGCTGCTTCTTCATATCCAGGAGCTTGAGAGACTATTTCATTCCTTAGCAATTCCTCATTTTCATGATAGACGGCCACATTTGTACTCACCGTTTCCCTGATGGCATGAATGAAAGTTTCGAATTAATGCAGACATCTAAGAATACACAGCAGCGAATCCAAGAAAGTTCTTGCAATTGGTTTCTTCCATTATTAAATCTTTTGCAAGAAGGTAGGCTACCCAATTTCTTAATCTGTGGATCCACTACTGCACATGAATATTATACCAATGTATTCTTACTTTTTCAACTTTTCTAGAGCCGCTGACCATTGGGATTCAAATCGATAACTTATCTGTGCCGATTTCGCCTCGTGCTCCAGGTTCCATAAGTCTTTGTCTGTCAGCGATTTTCTGTACCCCTTCCAGATAAACGTATCAAACCAAGCGAAAAATAACTGGGATAGAAACGAAGAATGATATTCTGGATACACATTCTGTTCGTGGTACAGAGAAAGATATTCATTAAATCAGAAATTTTGTTATGTTTCATTCATCAATTGTGAAATAACAGAGGAGAACCTCGTCCACCGGATACAATCGAATATTAGGCGGTGCATCGGAGAAACAATTCAAAATCAGCAACAATAATACCAACGGATAGGTCGAGACGGAAGCATTTCCCACATGTATAATGTCATCTCTCCTGAACTACAAAAAATGAAATAATGATAGAAAAAAAGCTTACGCAGCCGCGTAAGCAACACACGACTTTTCACCCTCGCCTGAAACTAAGCATTGTGCTTAAATCCTAACTTCAAAACTCCAACTTATTATACAAATTATTCCCTTTATGAGACTCAGATATTCTTACTATCCCTCGCCCCCTTATTCATTATTGATCATCACCGATTCTCTAGCATCATTTGATGTTATCATCAGCCGCCCTTCTCTTCATCAAGGCATAAGCTGTTGAATTCAAGCTCTAATTGCTTTCTTCTATTTCAACTCCTTTTTAATATTCTTCAATTGCATATCTGGCCACAAGAGCATCCCAAAGAACAAAAAGATTGGACAGCCAAACAGGCAACCAACCACTCATCAGCCGGCTCTCCCAACCACATTCACAAATACATCATCAATGCCTGGTTCAATCATTGGTCTAACCTCAAATCACCTCCAAACTAGCTATTCAACTATGACAATATTCCAATCCCTTGAAACTCCTTGAATCAACTCACTCGCAGAGGAGAAATGATCATCACTAGCCTCAGAATCAGTCATTCTAGATATTGTGTTTTACAATCATTATGCCCCGCAACGTATTCCAGCAATTGACTCAGATTCAGTCATTCTAGACTCACACTCATCCCTCTCATCACGTATTCTTTCCTGCAACCCTCATCGGACTTATCCTATATATTACGGTACATACCGTTTATTTAGCCTTAACAGTATAATCCTAGTAAATTGTACATTAGTATACAGCAGAGGCCAGATGGACGTATGGACGCAAATTCTGGAATTAGGGTACGAGGTCAGGGGGGGAGGTCTAGAGCAGAAATTCTTCTAAGTGTCAAGGTCATAGTTGTACGGACCTACGGACCTACGGATGCAAATTTCGGAATTAGGGTACGAGGTCAGGGGGGGAGGTCTAGAGCAGAAATTCTTCTAAGTGTCAAGGTCATGGTTGTACAGACGTACGGACGCAAATTTCGGAATTAGGGGTAGGGTCAGGCCAGAGCAAAGACATGAAAAATGTCAAAACTTACGCACTTGCCGAAAATATAGCTACTACTTCATCGTTTCGCATCTGCCTGCAGTCGAGCATTGAGCTTAAATCCCATCTTCAGAACTCCACCTCATTCTATAAATCATTCTCTCAATAAGACTCACATATTCTCACCATCTCTCGCTCCTCTAATTCATTCTTGATCATCACTGATTCTCTGGCATCAGTCGATATTATCCTCAGTCACTCCTCTCTTTATTTATGAACAAGCACTATCAGATAACTCTCAACGTCTCTTTAATTCCTTCAACGATCAAATTACTTTTCCCGCATCTAAACTCAATAACACCGTCGTGCGTATAACCCTGATGACAGGCCCGTAGTATTAATTTGAATAAAAGAAAATTGATAAAATGGGGAAAAAATAAAATAAAATGAAAGATCACAGGATGCCGCACAAATACTACACTTACACACAAGATTCATTCATAACAAACTCAACAAGAAAGAGCATATCCTTACGTGTGTGAACAGGTAACTCAAAAAATGAATGAAACTACAACTACACTGACAACCTACCTAATATCAAAGGTTACCTTTGACTCTTCATGACAAAAGCGACTACCTGAAGTGTTATACTACAAAATATTGGTAGCTCGAGTATTTGCAAATTTTCTCAAATCAGTTTACGCTTCAATTTGAGATATCTCAGGAACCAGGCATCGTATCAACACCAAGTTTTCACATTTACATTTTTAAATAAGTAAATTACAATTTATCAACATTTGAAAAGAAACTATCCAGCCATATCAGAGTTATGGGGGTAGGAATTTTTTTCGAAAATTGAGTATAACTCAAAAACTACTCATCCGATCCCCAAAAAAAAATACTGTTGCACAACTTCAGATATAACACTATAACTTGGCCGAGTTTCAAAGAAATCCACCGAGTAGTTTCGGAGGAGAAGCACGGACAAATTTTGATCCATATATATATATATATATCCTTATATATATATATATATATATAAGGAAACCTGAAATTTTTTTAATGACGTAGTGATAATGTACAACCTATGAAACGTCGAGAAAATTCATTTCCCCCTCTTTCTGCCACAACTGTGACGGGTGTAATACTCGCTTTTCTGTACGAAAAGTCGGTAATTAAGTATTTTTGAGTAAGGTCATATGTATAATCACCTCTTATCTAAAATTCTACTTAATGAGTGCGTCTTTAGATACCTAGGGACGATCCAAGAATCACTCAGTTTACATACCTGCAACAAATTACTGACTAACTGAAACATGTTTACGTTAGATGGCGATTTCAGTTCCGTACGAAATTGCGGTGCTTTGAAGAGAGCCAACAACAGAGAGAATATGAACAGTATTCCCGATGACTGAATACCATATTTTATATTCGCGTACGATAGTATAAACAATAAGCACTGTCAACAAAAAATAAATCAGTTCAACAGGAAATAGGAAAACTGTTTTGAAAAAATGGGGTCTTTCAATGAAAATATCCACCGTCCGGCAAATTCGATTTTACAAATAAAGCACACCCTTAAGGGACTGTAATAAGAATTTGACTTTGTCTTCTTCTTACAATATTGTACATGAAGCTTATAATAATGTACTTACTTACCAAAGTGAAAAATTCGACCACAGGCGAAATTATGTCGACTAGAAGTTGCTCCTCATCAAAAAATATAAAATGGACGATTTTACTTGACGCCGGTAATCCAATTAAAATAATCAATATCTGTAAGAAAAATTGTGTTAATAAACCTTAGTTTTCAGAATTTCACATCTAGGGCCTGTGAAAATTTCAAGAAGTCTTTGGAAAGATGATGATATCTCCTGATTTAGATTATCAATTTTCTGACCCCACGATGGTGGTATACACAATGTGTTTAAAAGCAGGGTTGGGCACGGATCACGGATTAAAAATTGACGATTTGTGATCCGTATTTGGTTCATTTTTTTGTTTAAGGTTGATTTAATTCGAATCATTTGCATTAATCCACGTGGATTGATGTTTTTTCTCGCTTCAGTGCGAATGCGCGATCTGCCGCGCAGAAAATAATTAACGTATTCTCAATTTGCAGAAATGAGCCTTTTGTAGATGAAAGAGAGATACTTTTCTCCAAATCGAGATTAGAATCAGGAATTCAGAGACTGGAATTTAAAAATTTGAAGACACACATTTTTTTCAGCGCTCGCGGATCACGTATCACGGGTCAAATGTTCTGATCCAGAGCTGATTGACCCGTCGGATCGCGAAAAGTGATCCGTGATTCGGATCACTTCAAATGTGCTTCAAATGTCCGATTCTTGATTCACGATTCGATCCGCTATGAGACGGATAATTCGAGATCCGCGATTCGGATCAAATTTATGCGATCCATGCCTAGCCCTGCCAGAAAGACATTTAAGTGCTTTCAAAATTAAGAAATTAAGTTATGAAAAATTCAGACAATATTCTTTCCCTCTCTCTTTGGGGATATCTTCACGGAAATTTGCAAGTCTTACAACCCAGACTTCAAACAATATTGAAACCAAGAGGTCAAATCAAAGATCCAAAAATTTTCAAGTCGCTCTACCGGAAAATTTGATTTTTGTTCCTTTAGGCACTTTGCGCAGGTCACCATCGATATAGCTTGATCATGGACCAAGAGCAAGAAATTATTATAGATAGGCTTGACATTCAATACAGAAATCATCTTACCAATTTACTGATGTTATACAGATTGAAAGATATTTCACGAGCTTTTGAACGACGCAAATTATGCACCTCCAAAGGTAGACACAGCCATAAAAACAAACAAGGAAACCATACTAAAAACGTTTTCTCAAAACAGGGAGTGAAGTCAGGGTTCGATGTGTTCCACGTTACATTTGAATCCTGCATCATAGAGTATGAAAATTAGATCAATCAATACCGTCAGTAATTGTTGTATACAAATATAAACCTACCAAGAACAAAAAAGCGTATGGGAAAAGACGAGTAGGGGGAGGGGAGAACAAGTGGGGAAAGCTCACAAGTATAAATGATTTCTCAATTCGAGTTCTCGGTTTGTAACTACAGGGGGAGAGATCTGGCGTTAATCGACTACTCTTCAAATCGTTTAAAATAATTACTCAAGTATGTAAGAGAAAATAAATCAGAACTTTTCTTCGAAACTTAAAAGTTTTGCCCTCTCAAGTCAATGTCGGAAGCCGAACACTATTTGAGTAAGGCACTATAGTACGATAGGTATGCTGGACTGATAACAGGTGTGACGATGCATGCTGAAGGAGTCCAGGTTTCTAAGCTGGAAATCCTCGCCGCCTCAAAATGGAGTTCGGGGAAAAATAAAGTTTCTAAATAGAATTCAGGGATGCCATCTTATCCTTTAATTTCGTGCCTAAATAAGGACGTTAATTTTATCGGTGCTTGGTAGGATAAGAAAAACCAAGTTCTTACGAATTTAACTGTCTACGAGTGCGTAGAATCTTACTAATAACTTAATAAAGGACCAAAACTAAAACCATTTTGAGGTCACAAACTGATTTAAACTCGGGACAAGCTCAGAGAACCTATAAGTATCCCGAGTCGAGACCTTGGTAGGGCCAGGTCTTCCCATAATAAAAGAATTAGTCACGTTCGGAGGTAGATACATGCGAGATGTAAGAAATTAATAAACGGGGTTAGGGGTATAAAATGAATTGTATTAAATATGAGAAATTAAAAATAAACATGCTGTAATCAGCCCATAGAAAACACATACCCGATATATAAAGATGCATGGAATAAAACTTGTTAGTCTAACTAGGTGAAGACGCTTCTCTATTACGAGGATTATCAATAATAATAATTTCTAACAACTCAACCTGCCGAGACATTATTTACGCCACCAATCATTTCTAGGGTACGGAAACTAATGACATAATCAATAGAATGAAAAGAAAAAAAATAAATAAATTGACTCAATTCTAGAGTCAAGAAAATTTCGGAATAGTAAAAAAAACTAACAGAAAGAAAAACAATTAAGAACCAGGCAAAAGAAATCTTAAATCAACCGATAAGATCCTCCCGATGTAACCTGCCTACTCTGCCAGACAGTGTCGATTCCCTCAACTCCTAATGTTGATAAAAAATAAATTGGAAAATTATAAACCTAGAGCAAGGCCCGCGATCGTGTGTTTCGATTCTTTTTGCGCTTCCTATTCGCGACTTACATATCTACACAACGAACCGGATACCCGCTGTAAATGGCCACCAAGGGCAATAAGGTGGAGTCTATTGGGTAATCGAGTACTTGTCTGACGAGAGGCCTTTGGGAAATCTACAGAGAAATAGGGTACATTCTCCCGGATAAAAAAAAATCAAAACAAAACGGATAAAATAAACAAGAACGGGTAAAAACGAATCAATGACGTAAAAATATCTCGACAGGGAGGGACCTGAAAGTGGTACAAAATCCACTTGACCATAATCCAGTCATTGTCTTAGAGAGGCGCCTTCCTTATCAATGGCCATTGTAGAACACACACATTAAAAGATCATGAAATCATAAAAAAATAAAAATTAAAAATAATAACGATACGTGATGACTGATGAGTTGGTAAATTGGATGGAATGCAGAATGGTGGAATACATCGCGGGTCGTGGACGTCACACTGGTCATGTGCCTCCACGACCGCTTAGCCGGACATGATGATGCCGCACTTCACCCCACAGAACAAAATTTACACATGCAGGAAAAAGCCGAAATAGTTTGATTTAGACACAAATATCCACGAAAATTAGAGCGTTATTATTGAAAATGATATGAAACACGAATCAATTTAAATTATGAAAAAGAAATTACGAAAATTACTGAACCCGATACCATGCGAGTTGAGATGCACTTTTTCGCGTGTAGAATGAGACCGCCAAGATAGGAGAATACGAGCAGACTAAAAATTGAGTGGCTCGTAGATCACATCGAGCCCTTTTTCGAAGCGTACTCTATCCGTGCCTGAGTATGTGAAGCTGGAACATCACCCAAGTCCATTTTTGTTTTCCCTCGGAGAAATCGTATTTTTTTTAACCACCGCCAGAATAAATTAACCCCAATTTAGAACATAGTAACTATAATTTTTTGCTGCGAGTCTCTTCCTAGATGGATTCAAGAAAAGAAGAGAAACTCGCATTTTCTCCGAGGGCGCCAAGATGTTCCATGATAAGAACTGATAGACGTATAAAAAATCAAAAAAAATCGAATCATTCTATTTTAGCTAAGAGAGAGATTCATCGTATGGTCAAGAGAATCGAGAGTTGTCACGAGTCCGACGTACGCGTCAACCCTCGTCTTTTAGTTTGTTATGAAGAGACGATGAATCTTTACAAAAATAGGCATGACTAAAGTTCCAGTCGTGTTCACTGCGTGGAAAGTAAAACGTGAACAGGTGCGCTTCGAAATCTGGTTCGATAAATGCATAAGTGTGAGGTAGAAGGCAAAAAAAACATCACGTTACAACATGCCCTCAAAGGGTCCCTGAGCTTTCAAGCCCTGGAAGCTCAGGAAGCCTTTGCAGTAACGTGCTGAGTCATTGATTGCCCTCCGCTCTACGTATCAGGAGCATTTGCCGTACATTCACTAGCAGTTCGTGGCTAGGATCATCCACCGAAACAATCACGTACGCATTCCTACCTAGGTTCCTCTTTACCATATACTCGCCTTTATACCTAGGGAGGAATTTTTTCGTGATACCATGATAGGCTTGTGACAAACCATGGAGCCTGATGGAAATAATGTCACCTGGAAAATAGGTCGTCAAATTTTCCTGATTTATTTCGGCCAAGTGACTAGCTTTTTCTGCCTCATACTTTTTTAATATATGTATATACGACTCGATTTGTTCCCTGAGTGATAAGTTACAGTGTGAGTTGATGAAATTCATCCACTCCCTTCCTTCATTTAGTATTTGTTGGGCGTAGTAGTCGGCTTCTAGGTTGCCGAAATCAACCGAATGACCATAACAATGAGTAAAAGTAACTGAATCATACCCCAGAAGTTCTATCTCTTCTAGAAGCCAGATAAATTGCTCTCCATTCTCATAGCTACTAAGTTTGCTCCTGTCCCCTTTAGATATTAATAATTCGTTGACTAACTCCACCAGATAGGCGGAATCGGAGACTACACGGACCTTCTTAGCACCATTCAACCTCGAAATCTCAATCGCTTTAATTGCCGCTATCACCTCAGCTCTATTGTTTCTCGTTCCTGGTTGAATAATCTTAGCGGAATTAGCCGGGTGATCCGTAGCAAACCATACCGAAAATGATGACATGCGCTCTCCGCTAGGGGTAATAGTCGACGCTCCATCACAGTGCACAGTAACTATACCATTCTCATCGTAAGATAACTTGATACGTCCCGCTCCTTTGTTAGGATCATACTCACTCCTCCATGTTGCTGTGTCTAAACTCGTCTTGGTAAGAATTTCGTTCGCAAGTACTATAGGGTCGGGACAATGTATTTTTATGGATCCCGTTGGTTCACGAGATTCTTCTACTATACCTAATACTTGGTTCGGGCTGTACTGGTGGTACTTTGGCAGCGAATTCAAAGTTTTTTGTATGAAAGCCAATTCCGAATACCAGTGGGTGTGATCGTTGCCCTTGTGATCGTTCGAATTGATTCTGATTCTTAACTTCTCCCCTAAACAACGATTGGCACGCTCAACAGGATTGGCCCAAGCTGAATAAGGAGTAATGTATTTTGCTTTAATATCGATAGATTCTAAATAATTTGCCCATGCAGCAGATCGAAACTGTCGAGCGTTGTCTGACAAGATAGATTTTATTTCTACGCTCAAGTTGTGAAAATGTTCCAGAGTGCGCTTCAATGCCCTCAAATAGGCATCTGCATTCATGGATCGAAGTGGCTCATAGTGCACGTAGCCCGAGAGTCGATCCATAGATATAAATATAGCTGAGATAGATTTCCTAGTCTTAGCCGGTAAGGGGCCAAACACATCGACACTTAGTAAATCTCCCACTTTTCGCGCTATGATGGGTTTAGAAGCAATTTTTGTTGACCTAGTGTTGATTTTACAATAACGGCATTCGACACATTCACTCACAACTAATCGAACTACGCTATCTATACCTTTTAAATAAAATTGCCTCTTGATGACAAGAGTAGTTTTCTCTACACCACTATGACAATACGCTAAATGATAAAATTTTGCCAATGTTTTCGCACAATGCGCAGGCAATACTAAGAGGTTGAAACCATCTTTGGTTTTCTTGCACAAACGACCTTCTTGCATAACGAATTTTTCTGAGTGTTTCCCTTGCGCAATCTCTTTTAGAATTTTTTCACAAAATTTATCAGTGCCTTGCTTTCTTTCGATATCGCTTATAATCTCATACATCTCTTCACAAAGATCTTTTTCCATGCCTTTTATGTCGTCTTTCTGCGCCGCATGTATACACATTGTTTCATTGCTCTCATGTCGATTTGACTCTTGATTCTCACAGTCCTTCAGTCCCTGGTATTGCAAGGCGTACCCTATCACCTCCGAGATCGATTCGTTCGTACCAGCGTTGGTTTCTATATCGAAAGAGTTTATGAATAAAAACCACTTTGCGATCATCTTATTCACGATGGCGACTTCCCTATAATACTGTATCGTTCTCGCCAATGATTTTTCTATTAGTATTTTAGTTCCAATCAATAAATCGCGGAAGCGGTTGAGAATAAAATAAAGCGAGTAATAGGCTTTCACGTCATCTGGTTTAGTCTTCACCGTATCGGGGTATTTGGCGTTAAACAAAGTAATAATATTCAATCGACCATCATCTTGCCGCTGACAAATACCTCCCGACATATGTTCTTCTCGAAAGGTGAATAACAAATGGAACGGTTTCGTGAAAGAGGGCTGGATCAACTGTACATCAGTAAGAAAATATTTCTTAAGTTCGTAGTAATTTTCCGTGATTCCGCTCTGAGGTTTAAATGGCGGATTCTGCGATAACAAGTCGATAAATGGTTTAATGAGATCGCCAAAATTTGGTATAAAACGTGAGTACCAATTAAAAAATCCTACAAATTTCTGGACCTCGCGTTTCTTCTTAAAGATGATCCCTCCATCGCGTATATGTTCTTCTTCGAATTTCTCTAAGAACGTAACCTTATCCATGCTTTTCGTAATGTAGCCTGAATGCAAACGATGCCCTAGATATTTAATATCGCGCAAAAATAATTGAGTCTTCTTTATGCTGAGGGTCATCCCTGAGGCTATGATGTTTTTAAACATCTGTTCCATGAGGGCCAGATGATGGTCCTCATCTTTTGTTATTAATAATAAGTCGTCAACGTAGCATCGGAGGTTTTCTTCCGTGATCTTGACTTTTTGTTGAGGTAAGGATCTGTTCACTTCTTCAATAATCCTTGGATCCTGCTCCTTTTCATAGAAAGCTTTGTCCGGTTGACCTTCATAGACCGCCTGTTTTACCGCTTTGATGAAAATCGGTGATGAAAGTGCAGTGCCAAATGGCAACTTCCTGTAGCAATAAGTAATTCCATCTATTTGAAAACCTAAATATTGAGAAGCCTCCTTGTCTAACTTGATTTGTAAAAAACCTAGTGAAAAATCGAAAGATGAATATAAATTCCCTACAGATTCTTCGAAGAGAATATCTTCTATTTTTCGTGTCTCGTGATGCATTCTGTAGACTACTTTATTCAATGCTGCTGCGTCGAGACATATTCGAATATCTCCGTCGCTTTTTACTCTAATTACGATTGGATGAACGTAGGACGTGTCTGACACCTCTATGATGCCCTGGTCTAATAATTCTCTCACCTTTCGACGAATGGCCTTCTGATGAATAAGCGGATAATGATAATTTTTAACTTTCCACTGTTCGGTAGCTCTAATCTGAAAATTGGGCCGTGCCCATCGATAAGTGCCTAAAGTCGGATTAAAAACCTCACATAAAGGTACGAGTTTTTCGCACGCCTTTTGACCAGTCTCACCAGAGATAATTCCTTCTGTAACAGCACGATCGATTTTCTGTAAAAGCTCAGACCTGACTCCCGCTAAATGATCATGCAGCGTCAATATCTTATTCGTGCTGACCGTGGAAATAGCCAACGTTTCCTCTTCTCGAATATTCAATACTTCAATATCTCCTGAGATTACCGGGCGTATATAATTACATCTACTCGTAGCCCCTGGAATACTTACTTTTTTACCATTGGGCAAACATAAACGGAGACAATTTCTTTCAAAGTCCAACTTTGCCCTATAATAACGGAAAAAGTTATTCCCTAATATGATGGGTTCGGATAAGCCAGGGATGACAAGAAAATGAGCGAAGAGAGTCAGTCCTTCGGCGATTTTAAACTTCAAACCCAACACTATCTTCAAACTCTCCGTCTTTCCCTTAGCCATAAGAATATTGATAGCTCGTTTCAGTTTTGTTTGGCTCGTCCACAACGGAGCCAGATGAATTAACTCCTCAAACGTCTCTTGCGATACGCAACAGGCGTCAGCTCCACTATCCCCTAGACTTGGTATGCGTTGACCGTTGACATCTAATATAAACTTCAAGGTCTCACCAAACAGGTCGGGGGTTAGACCTGCTTCGCCTTTCTGACCGATAGGTTTAATCTCTTCGTGGTAAATATAATTTGGTTCCTTTTCGATGTCCCAAGGAAGGACGTTTGCTCTTTTTAATACTAAGGTCGCTTCCCGGATACGGTCACCTAAACTTCTACATGCCGCTTTACTAATTAGAGCGACATTTCGGGCACCGATTTCGAATGCAGTGCTGTAGCAGTTGATATTCACTATTTTCCCCCCATCCGGGGCATTCGCAAGGAAGCCTTGTACTTCATCATTTAGACTGAAAAATATGTCGTCGGTGTCTAGTATCGAGTAATTCAGATTAGGAGTCTCGTGATCTACTTGTATAACCTCTCTGATCCCAATATATTTCTCGACGTACTTTATATTGCCGCACCGCGGATGTAATGGAGGCATGATGACTAAGATCGCTCGTGCACCCTTCCTTTCTAATACTCTTAAGATTTCGTTGAAATTATGACGAAATTTATCAATGTCGACATTCTCTTCCACAGCCTGGTCGGAATAGCCTGTGGACAGTAAGATGGACGAATTGACACTCTTTAAATTGTTAATATGTTTCAATAAATATTCTGCGTTGATGATGTCGAACGTGGAGTAACTATGGCACACGCTCTTGCTAGGTCCTACGAAAAAAGAAGGAATATTAAGGAGGCGAGCAAGACTAAAAACAATACAATCTCCTATGACCTGATAGTTAGAAAATTCAAAGTATTTCGGTCTTTGTCTTTTCGAGTTATTCGCTTCATCGGTAGAACATTCATTTTGGCAAGACTCGTTATTCTTGGGGACAGTTATCACGTTAAGATCGATGCTGTCTATTTCTATAGGTCGGTTAAGGATCGATACGGTCGACCTATTTTCTCTCAACGGCACACACGTCTCGTATTCGCCATCGGATCTTCTCTCCTCGTTTTCGTGGTGCCGCGTATTTCCCATACCAGAAATTTCGTCTAGGTTCGGTTTCGAGCCATTTGGTTCCTGATTTTGCCCTCGAGTCGGCTCGAGGTTAACTGAGGGCGAATTCAGTTTCCCGACTGCTGATTCCTTGTTGCGTTATTAGTCGGCGATGGTACTGACTCATTTTCTGGCCGTCGGTCGTTAGTATTTTGGTTGTTACGATTATGTTGGTTATTGTTCGCATTATTACTTGGCGGGTTCGTAGGTCGATTATTTCGGGCGTCTCGCATAAAATTGCCGCCATTTCGGTTTCGATTTCCTTGTGTGTTACCGCGAGAGCGATCAAAATCTCTCGACGCGTTTTGGAAGGCGCTACCTTCCGCTGTTCGATCAGAGGCGGTGACCCCTACGTGCCCTTCGTTCCTCTTCCTTCCGTGGTTAAAATGAGTTTTCTTATTCTCGTCCTGATCACCGCTCTCTTTTTTACTCGCCCGATGGGTTCTTACTCCAGCACGATCGAGAGCATTGACAAGGGAATTCTTAAAACTTCGAAAATTCTTAAATTGCCCATTCCCTAAATAAGGCCTTACAAAAGATGGCAGTTTCTTAATTATTTCCTCGGCGATCGTTTCATCGTCGAAGAATTCGCCGTCGCCAAGTGCGCTTAAAGCAGCGTACCATTTTCGTACGTAATCCAATATCGATTCACAATCGCAAGATGGTATGCGTGATTCTTTAAATTCCGCCTTGACCATCCTGCGCTCCGACTTTCCGTAAAATTCTTTCTTAAATGCCCTTTCGTATTCTTTTAACTTTCCTTTTCTTACACTTAATCCCTCACGCCATGAGCTGTCCGACACCTTGATTTTGGATCTGAACATGATGATCTTTTCATGTTCGCTCAGTCCAAAATCCTCTACTGCCTCTTTGAATTGTCTCAGGAAGTCTAGTGGATTTATACTTCGCGGACCGGTGAAACATGGGACAGATTTAAGAAGAGTGTGCGCGATCTTCATTTGCCACTTCCCAGCTCCCTCACTATCGCTCGAGCTAGATTCGGAAGTAGAACGGGCTCGATGTCTTCGACTTTTCTTCTTCTTCTTATCCTTACTCTTTTTATTCCCTTTTTTGCGGCTGTGTTCCTTTTCGCTTTCCGAGCTTGAAGAAGAATCTGACGTATCACTCGCAGATTCAGAGGATGAATCGGTTGTCAGACTTTTTTTACGTCTCCTCTCTCTTTTATCCTTCTTCTCCTTACTTATTTTGTTCTCCCGTATTTTTCTGGACCTGTCTGACCTTTTCACATTCTTGTTACGTTTTTTTTCTTTTACCAATTCGGAATCAGACTGACTGTCTTCACTTGTATCCTCGTCATCCTTTCTCTCTTCCCACTTTCGGTTTCGTTCTCGGTTACTTTTTTCATTGTTTGCTTTCTTTTTCCTACTTCTCGACTCGCTCTCACTTTCTTCATCACTGAGATCAAGAGACTGAAGATCTACTGATTCGTGGTCAGGATAATCATCCTCGCTAGGCAATTCATTTAAAAGTTCATTTAGATTATTATCAGCATCGCTACTACGTGCAGGAGACGCCCCTTCACTACGACTCCGACTTATTACTGTTTTCTTCCGTAGTTCGCGAGTTACACTGGGTACAATCCCGGGAATATCAATATTATGCTTACGAGCATAACCTCGAGTTACTTTCGGTTCGGCAAATGCTTTTTTACGAGAGCTAGCTTTCTTACTCGCGTGATCTGACATATTCTTAAGTGATTAGCAATAAAATTATGCGAAAAAAAAATTAAAAAGAAAAATTGGCGAATATATAAATTAATGAAATATTATTCATAAAAAAGAGATCACACAACCAGTGCGACGCCCACGACAAATAAAACCATCCCGTCAATACGGATTAAAAAAGAATTATTATAATTATGAAAAATAATATCTAGCTTTAGGTTAATGAACAATATATAAATATATTTCAACTAGTTAATAGTGTGAAAACCACAATCGAAATTGAAATTTTGTGATCATTGAATTTTTCCCGAGAGGCGAGTGAAGTTCAGTAGAAACGATGCACTCCCCTTAGAAGATGTTCAGGTTGGCGTTTCGTGCCGATCTACGGGTGTCTCGTAGGTACTCCATATAAGAAGCATTGCTACAGCCCCTCGCTGCACGTTTCTGATCCCTCAATCAACCTCCTCGAGCTAACCTTACGGAGAATCTGTCCTCGGAGGGCGACCTATCAGCAGTCCCGAGTGATTCAGAGCCTCGCTAAAGTTTACTTCTGACGACACTGTTCTCAATCGGGAGGAAATTCAAGGTAAAGGCCGAGAATAATGAATTTTGAATAACTATGTGAAATAATATGAAAAATAAACACTTAGAATCACTATGTTGAGGGTCTTGTATTCATAAATTACGAAATATTCTTAACTTACTAAGAGAATAAAAATAATATCGGTTTTCAGGGTATACTTTACTATTGCGGTATTTCAGGGATTTTGCATTCAAATAGAAATTAATTGGTAAGAAAACAAGTCAAACAAAAGAATCAACTAATAAAAATTTAAGTGCCCAGTAATTTTCTAATCCAAAGGTTGTGGAACTTGAAGACCCGGTCCCCACCAGGGATGCCATTTTTGTGACGATGCATGCTGAAGGAGTCCAGGTTTCTAAGCTGGAAATCCTCGCCGCCTCAAAATGGAGTTCGGGGAAAAATAAAGTTTCTAAATAGAATTCAGGGATGCCATCTTATCCTTTAATTTCGTGCCTAAATAAGGACGTTAATTTTATCGGTGCTTGGTAGGATAAGAAAAACCAAGTTCTTACGAATTTAACTGTCTACGAGTGCGTAGAATCTTACTAATAACTTAATAAAGGACCAAAACTAAAACCATTTTGAGGTCACAAACTGATTTAAACTCGGGACAAGCTCAGAGAACCTATAAGTATCCCGAGTCGAGACCTTGGTAGGGCCAGGTCTTCCCATAATAAAAGAATTAGTCACGTTCGGAGGTAGATACATGCGAGATGTAAGAAATTAATAAACGGGGTTAGGGGTATAAAATGAATTGTATTAAATATGAGAAATTAAAAATAAACATGCTGTAATCAGCCCATAGAAAACACATACCCGATATATAAAGATGCATGGAATAAAACTTGTTAGTCTAACTAGGTGAAGACGCTTCTCTATTACGAGGATTATCAATAATAATAATTTCTAACAACTCAACCTGCCGAGACATTATTTACGCCACCAATCATTTCTAGGGTACGGAAACTAATGACATAATCAATAGAATGAAAAGAAAAAAAATAAATAAATTGACTCAATTCTAGAGTCAAGAAAATTTCGGAATAGTAAAAAAAACTAACAGAAAGAAAAACAATTAAGAACCAGGCAAAAGAAATCTTAAATCAACCGATAAGATCCTCCCGATGTAACCTGCCTACTCTGCCAGACAGTGTCGATTCCCTCAACTCCTAATGTTGATAAAAAATAAATTGGAAAATTATAAACCTAGAGCAAGGCCCGCGATCGTGTGTTTCGATTCTTTTTGCGCTTCCTATTCGCGACTTACATATCTACACAACGAACCGGATACCCGCTGTAAATGGCCACCAAGGGCAATAAGGTGGAGTCTATTGGGTAATCGAGTACTTGTCTGACGAGAGGCCTTTGGGAAATCTACAGAGAAATAGGGTACATTCTCCCGGATAAAAAAAAATCAAAACAAAACGGATAAAATAAACAAGAACGGGTAAAAACGAATCAATGACGTAAAAATATCTCGACAGGGAGGGACCTGAAAGTGGTACAAAATCCACTTGACCATAATCCAGTCATTGTCTTAGAGAGGCGCCTTCCTTATCAATGGCCATTGTAGAACACACACATTAAAAGATCATGAAATCATAAAAAAATAAAAATTAAAAATAATAACGATACGTGATGACTGATGAGTTGGTAAATTGGATGGAATGCAGAATGGTGGAATACATCGCGGGTCGTGGACGTCACACTGGTCATGTGCCTCCACGACCGCTTAGCCGGACATGATGATGCCGCACTTCACCCCACAGAACAAAATTTACACATGCAGGAAAAAGCCGAAATAGTTTGATTTAGACACAAATATCCACGAAAATTAGAGCGTTATTATTGAAAATGATATGAAACACGAATCAATTTAAATTATGAAAAAGAAATTACGAAAATTACTGAACCCGATACCATGCGAGTTGAGATGCACTTTTTCGCGTGTAGAATGAGACCGCCAAGATAGGAGAATACGAGCAGACTAAAAATTGAGTGGCTCGTAGATCACATCGAGCCCTTTTTCGAAGCGTACTCTATCCGTGCCTGAGTATGTGAAGCTGGAACATCACCCAAGTCCATTTTTGTTTTCCCTCGGAGAAATCGTATTTTTTTTAACCACCGCCAGAATAAATTAACCCCAATTTAGAACATAGTAACTATAATTTTTTGCTGCGAGTCTCTTCCTAGATGGATTCAAGAAAAGAAGAGAAACTCGCATTTTCTCCGAGGGCGCCAAGATGTTCCATGATAAGAACTGATAGACGTATAAAAAATCAAAAAAAATCGAATCATTCTATTTTAGCTAAGAGAGAGATTCATCGTATGGTCAAGAGAATCGAGAGTTGTCACGAGTCCGACGTACGCGTCAACCCTCGTCTTTTAGTTTGTTATGAAGAGACGATGAATCTTTACAAAAATAGGCATGACTAAAGTTCCAGTCGTGTTCACTGCGTGGAAAGTAAAACGTGAACAGGTGCGCTTCGAAATCTGGTTCGATAAATGCATAAGTGTGAGGTAGAAGGCAAAAAAAACATCACGTTACACAGGGAGACGACTTTTAGGCTATAAGGTATGAACACGTTTCACGTAGCGTCGCGGAACTGACGAGTGCTGTGGGTACCCATCGACTACATTCGCTTTCGCGTGACGTTACACGAGCCGCGTTCGTACCTTATAGCCTAAAAGTCGTCTCCCTGTTATCAGTCCAGCATACCTATCGTACTATAGTGCCTTAATTTGAGTGCAACGTTGACTCACTATCCTAACCGTTGTGAAGGTGGCCGGGGTTGATCCTCGATCTTAGACTTCGTCTCAAGGCATGGGAATCGGGGATAGGTACTATTAGACTGCCTATTTATTTTTATTAAGTATAGGAGGGAGAAGTCCTCTTCGCTGACCAAGTACCGGTATGCGAGAAAGAGGTTCAAATATCCCTCTCTCCAGCGATCTTTTGAAGCACAATATTGTATTTCAATTCATTAAGTACAATGGTGTTTGAATTCTTTACTCACCCAAAAAGGAGAGGCACACAGCCGGCTCATAGAATCGTTCATAGCTGACCAAATCCCCATTTTCTCCTTTTAATTTGAACTAGTGGTCGAACGGATGAATGGAAAACTTTCGTGGTCTTGAACAAAGTACGCAGAAGAGTTGTACCGCACTCTATCAAATTACCTACACCGAACGAAGATAAGAAGCTTAGTATTTGTTTGCGTGCGTCCATACCAGACGCATACGACTTGAACTTTCGACCTGTCGAAACGAATGAAGCGTTTCAACTGAGGATGAGACAGACTTGATAAGCACATTATGAACTGAACTCTTGGACTACATAGTTGTATACGGTAGTGTTAATCAGTATATACCACTTCATTACCGGTAACAGTCGAACGAATAACTTCACATGAAATCAGTAAGCGTGTGAACGCATTACTACACTTTGCAGTACTGAGCTACCTGTACAGTATTCTATCCACAGCATTGACCTTGAAGGCAGTGACGGTCCGTACGCCCTTGACGACTGAAACAACGCTAGAGTTACGAGCAGCTAGCCGAAAGCTGAAAGTGAAGTTTAGTCGACATCACACAGACACCTACATCTATCTTATAGGCAACTCATCTGTTCTTATTACGTTCGAATTCTATTCGACCATTTTCAAGTAGTAGGAAAAATAAATGAAATTGAGCTCTATTTTTAACCGCTTTAAACTCTATCGATGCATGATAATACTTCTTATGCCGACCTTCACTAGCTAACTTCTCATAATCGTCCTCCCCTTCAAACAGGGAACACACAAAATCACCTTATCTGGCACCACAAAGGAGCGACGAGGCCAAAATTGTTCACGGGTCTATCTCTTCTCTAAGAGATTATAGACGATGCCTATTCGGCACGTATAATTATCCATCATTAATCTAAGGAAAAGAGTTACTGACTAGGTACTCACTGAATCTCAACTCGACGAATATTACTCATTTTGTGAAACCTCGAAACGTTTCTAACAACACTTCAACGCGATCATGTAAACTGACTGAACGCACACAACACGAAGATGTGGTGAACCAGCACCGAGAACAATCCAAATCCAAGAAACTGCGTCTACCTTACACACATTTTTTGTGTTCACAATCCATCCGTGCTAACAAGCCTCAAGAGTTTTTTCTAACTATTTCTTACCCTGGGATGAGTTGAAAGACATCTTCAATGCTAGTGCTCTTCATTACATCCGTTGTCACAGCAGTAGAAGCATTCAAACCCTGTCTCCTGTCGTGAAGACGTAGGACGCTGTAACAAGGCACGTTCGAACGATTTTTTCTGTCTAACAGGTGATACAAATCCCGTGTTCACTCTTTAATCTCTGCTATCTAATTTGAAAAGGCTCATTTCGGACGACCTCTCCAACTGGGTTGCGTTGAGGTGATGTCTTTGACGCGATCTTGGCATGTTGTTTAGTATCTGACTTTCTGTAGTAAACACACAAAAGTATCTTCTGCATTCCTTTTTTTAAAGATATTGCCACATTGAACTTGTAGGTTGTTTCTACAGCTAATACGAGTTCTTGCGTCACATGATGTAAAACTGTAGTAACTTAGGTATCCTTTCAAAATATTTTCACTAATCAGAAAGGAAACCTACAGAAATAATGATCCAATTAATTTTCTACTAGCAATTGTGGCTTACTGGCTTACGCAGGGATAGTCTGGTAAGTCAACTATGCCGTTAGTCGAGCCAATGCATTACCTAGTCGCTTAGCTATTAAAAATACCAACTCATCTTCTGTAGTCCTAACAGTTAGTCAGTCTGTAATCAGACATTCTGGTAATTACCGACACTTTTTGTTTTCCATCTTAATAAGCTTATTTGTGCCCGAGTGTCAACAAAGAACAGTGGACTATTCAACATTCCAATCCCTTTTTCTGTCTTTTAAATGTATGATTGTTATCAGTGAATTCCCACCAATTTTGTCATTTTGATAAGAAAAAGAAAAATTTTCAAACAGTATCAATAGTTTCTCGAACTATTGATAATTGTGATTTGTCACGAGAAAAAACCCTTAGTCGTCAAGGAACGGATCAGCAGTTTAGCGTTTGTATACGTGCAAGTCTGCAACTACGTTAAACCGTTTCCAGAGAAGAGATATTTAACTCTTGGCTAATTTTAAAGACAAAAAACGCATATATTTGCCACGTTAGCGCTGTAATCGCTGTTGTATATCACCACTACTACTACACACCTACTTGTGTGTTCTACTACCACACTCAAAAATATTTGGAATGCAGCCTCCACCGCTGCTGCAGCGTGCGTATTAGCCAATTACAACGAAGCGATCGTCGCGCTAACGTGGCAAATATATGCGTTTATTGGCACTAATTTTCGCATTGAAGTTAGCCATCTCTTCTCTGACCGTTTCTGCTGATGCGTTCCTTGACAACTAAGGTTTTGTTCTCGTGACAAGTCACAGTTTTGAGAACATGAAGTACCACAAACCACCGGTAGTGTCGATAGTTTTTTAGAGAAACTACCGGTAGTACTACTGGTTGTGCCCAGCACTAATGTGCAGATGCAAAAGGATGGACAAGTGGTTACAATGTGACATAAGGCTTTCTGACACTTTGTGAAAGGTCCATATGAAACCATACCTAACATTGTTTAACAGATTCTGTAACAGATCTACAAATGGCACCATCTAGCATTCTTCATGCAAAAAATGTAGAAAATACAGTCTGTTTTGTTATCAAATTTTTTAGTCAAAATTATTTACAAAGTGTCGAGTAGGTAGTTACATTAATTGCGTTTGACAAGTTTCATTTTGTACATCAGAAATTGATTGAGGCGAGGAACTTAAAACTACTTTTAGGAACTTGGATGCATTACTAGGTAATTACTTGAGATTTGAGTTCTAGAAGTTACCAACAAAAATGTAGACAGGCGATGATGGTTTGGTCAGAATTAGCTTGTAACTTATCATTTCAAATGAGGGAAAAATAATGACAATCTTGTTCAAAGAAAATTCTGCATTCTCTGATGATGTTCCAAAGAACTGCATCCATGTAGGTACCTACATAATAAAATACTTCTAGGTATAGACGACTGAACTTGATGAACAAACGACTATAAATGACCCTGATAATTACATATGGGTCCTCGTCATTTTTCCACAACTGTTTTCCCTAAAAAATACGCGGTGAACTGTTCTCCCGTCAGCATTCCAATAAGACAAGCAAATTTCATTCGTGTTCTTCACAATACTCCTCGGATTCCAATTCAGAAAAACAGATGGTTTCAAATAGCGTTTGAAATAGGTAGAGAAAATTGCTAGTTCAGTCTGAAATTAAAATCCTCTCTTGTTTGAACGCCAGAAATATTCATCAGGAATCACATCGCGACTCTGAACTGATTTTCATCTTCGTTTTTTTTTTTTCATTGGTTTTCACCATTGGTTATGTTAGCATCATTTTCACTTGTCAATTCTCATCAGCTCTGGACATTTAAACCGCACCGGCTTTCAGAGCCATCTGATAGAAAATTGAATTCTTCGATTTGAGCAAAGTTTTGGGTGAGTCGAATTCCATTACGCGACCTCCGTCCATAACAATAATTCTGCAAAAAAAAATTTCACGAAGTTTCTACACAATAGACTAGGTACGTACTTCGCACCCCATTAAAAATACTCACCGGTCATAATCTAAAATCGTATTTATTCTATGGGCAATCGTCAATATTGTGCAATCTTTAAACTCCTTCCGGATAGTCGCTTGAATTAAGTCGTCAATCACCAAATCGATAGCGGCGGTTGCTTCATCAAGAATCAATATCTTCGTTTTCCGTAACAACGCCCGAGCAAGACAAATCAATTGTCTCTGTCCAACGCTGGAAACCAAGTCCGCGAATTCAATCATTTTGAAAATTCATCAAATCCAAGGATTCAAGTTTATGGCGAGAGTGCACAGGTACCTGAAATTGTCCCCGCTTTCGGCCACTTTGCTTTGCAGTCCAAAACCCAATCCGGACACATATGTTTTCATGTGAGCCAGTTCCAACGCTCTCCAAATGCATTCATCCGAATATTCTTCCATAGGATCTAAATTGAAACGCAGCGTTCCTGAGAATAGCACAGGGTCCTGAAAAACGACAATGCATACATCAATCTCTTACTTATTAGTCCAGAGGACCACGCATGAAAAACTCACTTGCGGGATCGTGGTCAATCGATTTCTTAGCGTATGCAGGCCAATTTTCGATATGTCCACGCCGTCAATTAAAATCCTACCACTATCCGATTCAATTATGCGGAATAGACTTAATGAGAGTGAAGTTTTTCCAGCGCCGGTTCGTCCCACAATGCCAACTTTCTCACCGCCTGGCACATGAAAGGTTACGTCCTCCAATACGAGTTGGAGACCTTCTCGATATCGCCCATGAAAATTTTCCATCGAAATTTCACCCGTCTCCGGCCAATCTGCAGACACGCTTTCATTCTGCTGTTTCCATAGTGCTTCTCGATCAATGTCTTTATATTCTCGGATACGTTCTACAGCCACGATGTTTGTTTCCAAGCCAGAGGTATTACGTAACATTCCATTTAAACCTTCCATAATCTGAAAACAAGGAAGCACTTATTTAGGCCAGAAAATAAAATAATATTAAAACGAAATTGAGGGAAAGAACAAAGGAAAGAACAACCTTACTTGCAGAGCGTAGGTGACAGAAAGACCAGCGAGACCAGCGCTTAGAATATCTCTATCAAATACGGTGAATAAAGCTGAGAAGAATATCACTAGATCACCGATCATTTCCAGCCGGACAGAAAGCCATCTTTAGGCAATAGATACAAAATTAAGTCGATGATGATAATTTTTTTTAGAACATGGAGAAAAAACTGACCTATTTGAGATCATGCTGGCATAGTAACTTCTTTGATTACAATCAATTCTATTCTCGAATATTTGAATGAATTTTGTTTGCAGACCATAGGCGCGAATGGACTGAGCTCCTAAAATAAAAAGGACCCATTTCACATTAACTGGCTAATAATTAGATACCTATACGTATTCGATTTGGCTTCAACTCACCTAATATGGTCTCTCCTGATTGAGAACAAATAGGAGACCTAGAAACCGATTCCAATCTCTTCAACTGTCTGGATGTGGCCACATAGAATCTCTGTAGCAAAAAGAAATTACAATGAAATCTTACAGCTCTATTTGTTTGCTTCTCGTAAGACTTATCGAACCCGTTTCATGGGAGATCTTTTTCAATAATCTATCAGGATCGAGATTCTTTCATATATTAATAGCTCTATGACACAGCGATGAAAAATTTTATCATCTCTATGTCACCCCTGTCGACACTCTTCGGCTACCTATGACAAAAAACGTGACGTTGCGGTCGGAATTCATACTCTGATTTGTTCCTCTAGGTGTTCAAAAATTCCCACAAATCATCTCTTCCCGCAATAAATGTAATTTTAAAATGGGACATTTCTTCAAGTACCCTCCCTTCTTGAAAACGTGAAACTGTACTACTCTACAGCTGCAAATCGCGTTAATTTAGTGAATAAATGACAAAAAAAAAAAAAAAAAAAAAAAGGCTTATGCAAGTCTTATTATCAGAAGTAAGCATTTAAACATGGTCTAAGGTTCAAATAAAAAATTTCATCAACCTACTTGCAGAAAGGTATAAATAATTCCAACAGGAATAGTAACAATAATGAACAATGGCGTAGTATAACTGATCACAATTAATGTAGATATAACCTACGGAAACAAAAATAAAATCATTTTGATCGGCCTAAAAATATTAAAATCAGTTACAAGAGAGAAGAAAAATTAAATTCAGAGGACACAAAAAAATTATATTTCTGTCCCATAAGGAAGAGAAAATTGGAAGTCCACTCTAATAATTAAATTTATCAGTCCTATTAAAATTGAATAAATGCAATACCGAACAAGAATCGTAAATAAAACTGTCCAAAGTGCTTGGCAAATCCATGTCAATGACGTCCATATCATTGCTGAACCGATTCAGAATTCTTCCAGCCGGTGTGATGTCGAAAATGTACATGGGCCAGCGCAAAAACGATTCCAGTAATTGAGCATGAATTTTGAGAGACGCTTTGACGGCACCATAAAACAGACACAGAAATCGGGTCACATCCGAAAACGCTGTAAAAATCATAACATAAAACATTTCATAATATCAATGACAGCTAGTTTTCGAATAAAATTATCATTCTTATGTACTACGTTTCTTACAATACTCTGAGAATGAGATTTTATTGGATGGTACTGGAGAAAAGGGTGAATATCCAAAAGAAACGATCTGGACAATTGGATTTATTGCATTGTTGACGAGAAACCGTTTCCTCAGATCGTTTCATTTGGCCGCATCAACTCTTCAGAAATCGGAAAAATCAATGAACAAATGAAAAAAAAGTAGGTAGACCTACTTGGAATTTTCTCAATATTGCGATGGCTTTCGATTAATCAAATCATCATTATTGAAGAACGAAATTAGAAAACGATGTTAGCAATACGACTCTCGATAAAATAGAAGTTAAAATTACGGTTCGAGTTCATGTTGAATGAATTCAAATAAAAATTACGAATCACCGTATTTAAAATTATTAGTGCGAGCGCTTTCGGCAGTTAGCCATCTTCGGACATCAAAAGGAAACTAAAGACAAACGATGACCAATAAGTACATAGAGGTGCCGATAAATGAAACGGACAATAAAACCAGCTCGGACAAGAACAGAAAAATTACAATAGAGGTTAATGAGAGTGCAAATAAACAAAGAAAACGGAGTTGTAAAATGGTTAACAAATATGAGGAATTTTAAATACGGTGATTTGTAATTTTTATATGAATTCATTCAACATTAGAAAACGAATCATTTGACGAGAATTTTGATAGGTACCTAGTTGATATCGTTCAAACTCATCAAATTCATAGTTTCTGAAAATCCTACGTTATAGGTACTATAAACTGAAAGCGCATTCAATTGCCTTTTGGTTCTTAAATATTCAGCGAAAAATGGCGACACAAACATACCTAGATAAATAAAATTTAATCCAGCAAGGACGAGTAGACGAAAAAATTGTAGACGGACGTGAGAAGGATAATACTCAGCTATTAATTTTTTTTTTTGATAAGAACCAGAGCGAGAATTTTTATTTTTTCCCATCAACTGATTTAAGTTACATTACAATAATACGTAGGTATTTCTAAGAATATTATTTGCACAAAACTATTACCTTGCCCTAATCCAAACAATCCGTATATGCCTAAATAGAAACTTTTCTTCGCTATATCTAATGAATTCGAAGTATTCTTGGTCCATACTGTTAACCAGAAATTTGACGCGACCAAGAATGCGTGAAACATAATATTCATGAAGACTGTAACTACGATGAAAATCATTCCCATCGCGTTAAAATAATACGCGAACACTTTTCGATCGACCTAGATTACGAGTGTTTGCCAAAAAAAAAAACAAATACACAGAATTATTTTCGGAAGAATATACAAAAGAAAAACATTCCAACGCTCAAAATACTCACGTTTCCTGTTTCTATTTTCTCAATTTCATCGCAATTTTGTTCGATCGCTTCACTGCTGGTATTCAACTCGGTTTGATCTTCTGATTGAGACTTCTTTCTTTTTCTGAAATAGATATATACCTAGATGTAAGTATTATTGTTTTGATTGACCACGAAAAGCAGATTTGCTGCGATAAAAATAAAATATAACTCATTCAAACTATAGAACCAAAAGAAAGAAAAAAAGTTCAGGTCGATAGGTATTCCAGTTGGAAAGATTCAACAGTTTAAAATATGGTCTAGGAGTTTTTAATTTATCAATCGCACAGTTCGTTAAATAATTTTAAAAAACTTATTGAGAAAAAAAACGTGTTGTAACGTATCTGAACAAGATGAAAATAACAAAACTAGGCCTCATATTATAATCGATTTGTAAGTTTAAAATTTATTTTTAGATTCAATTACATGTAAGTATTTAGGTATGTATGATACCACAATTTGTTTTTTCGTTTCTGTGGGAATCAACTACAAACCTCAAAATAAGTTACCGTCTTCTAATCTTTATTTTGAATTATAATAATTTTATTTCGGCTTTATTTCTTGAATAATTTTAGTCTTCTTCTATATTATTTACTTTCTCTCGATAATTTTTTCTTCAGTTTTTTATAGGATGCATGAGGCGTCCAGATTATGAAAGCAGATAGACTTCGGAATCTAGAATCAGCTATTACGAAGCGAAAACTCAAAACTAGGCCTACTCGATATTAACATTAACAAATTTTTTTTTGGTCATTTTATCCAAGCTTTTCGATCGTACACGAAAGATTATCAATTTTGAATTGCACTTCTCAAGACAATAATATTTCCAGAAATAAGAAGTCGAAACCATTTTTTTGTTTCTTTCTCTATATTATGCTCAATATGAACAACTCCTAAATAAAAACGCTCTATCATTAGCAAGAAAATTTAAATAAATCAACCGAATTACACAACCAAGATTCTTATTCTTTCAATTTTCCATTCCACTTTTTTTTTTTTTTTCTTTGTATGCTTGATATGAATTCCTAGACTAAGTAGGAATGATCGATTATTTGTTGGAAGATTTGAATGAATTAACAGAAATTCAACCAGATTGCACTAATAAGATGTAGACGTACGTTCAGAAATAAAAAACAGAACTCATTTTTTTAATTTTAATGTTTTTTTTTTCTATTTTATTTGTATGCTCAAAATAAATACTCCGATAATCTCTATAATTTTGTAGGAAAATTCAAATAAAATTGACGAAAATCGAATTGATTCCTCAGAAAAAAAAAAAAAAATTATTCCCCTGAATTATTATGTTATACGTAGGTATTATTGAAAAATTATCAACATAAGTTGTCTCGAGATGTTTTAATCAAATTTTTGAGGAATACCTTCAATACTTAAGTCGGAATTTAAGCATGTACGTTGAAGTATCTAGATTAAACATCATACCATAATATAATCTGCCTCTTGAAGCTATTTACATCCACTTCATAGACTCAGATACACCTCGTGATCTACTCGACAATTATTATTTGAGTTACTTGACATCTTCAGTACCTACCTATATAGATTCATATTATTTTTTGGTCTCTCATCTCTTAAGCGCGATTACAGAAAGCGAAGGTTTTGCAAAGGAACTTTTGATAACAGTAGAATTACGCAATAAAATTTCGGAAGAAGTAACTTTTTCAAAATATTTTTCAATACGGGGCATTTCTCAGATCTTTTTAATAAATGGCAAGTGCAGTTACACACTCACCGAACTCATGAATATCCTTTCGAAATACTTTGTGAATTCGAAAGGAGAATTTCTTATCTTTATTTATTTCTGAGCAAATCCCAGACTAGAAACTTCTAAACCTGGGTATCTTTTCTCATTGATACGCAACGATGGTCAAAAACATTTTCAAACCCTATCCTCCATTTTTCACATAAACAAATAAATAGGTAATCAATACCTGCATCCAGAAATTACAGTAGCGTCCTCGTCGTCACCTGAATGTTGATCTGTGAATTCTTGCGGGAGATTTTCAATACCTGAAACCCATATTTTTTTTGTAAATTAATTTTAAATAGTTAATTTTACCACACACTTTCTTCAAACAGACGAACCTTTATAATCATCGAAATCATTATTTTCATTTTTAACATAAGTTGCGAGGAATTCGGAAAAATTGCCTCCTTTCCGTTCTAATTCGTGATATGTCCCAGACTCGGAGATAATTCCATCTTTCATGACAATAATGAAGTCGACTTGAGGTAAGTACGTTACATTATGAGTGACCAATATACGAGTCTACAAAGCGCATAACGTACGTCAAGTTTCTATAAATGAACTGGTAAAAAATATAATTCTAGGGAATGTATCTGGCACCTTTTTGTTCAGCATTCCTTTTGGACCGATGATGCGCTCAAATAGATGCTTTCCAACGTGAGAATCAACAGAACTTAGAGGATCGTCCATCAGATAAATATCAGCTTCGGCATAGACAGCTCGAGCCAAACTTACTCGTTGTTTCTGTCCTCCACTCAAATTGATACCCTAAATCAGTAGACGAAGTTCTAGAATGTATTTCAAAAAATATTATCCAACTAAAATTAATCACCTTTTCTCCAATCAGGGTTTTATCACCTTTAGGTAAAGCTTTCAGATCAGCATTCAGAGCGCAAGCCTCCAATATCTTCTCATAGCACGATTGGTTTGATAAATCACCAAAAGTAATATTTCCTTTGAATGTGGTATTGCGAATCCAGGCTTGTTGAGGGACGTACGCAAGTCTACCCTGCAACACAGTCAAAATAATTGTATACCTACCAACTGAACTCTTTACACATTTGGTAAAAAGTTGCCTACCGTTGTATTGACAAAACCAGATTGCTTATACATGTCCCCAAGTAAGGCATGCAAGAGAGAGCTTTTACCAGAGCCTACGGGTCCAACCACGGCGACCAACTGACCCGATCTGACTGTTACATTGATATGATTTAGCACAAAAGGTCCATCGTAGCCTTCCCATGAAAATTGACCGTCCTCGACTATTATTGGTTCAACTGCAATAAATAAGAATAATGAATTTCCACGGCCTGGTTACATGGTAGGTATTGACAAAAGAAATACACACGGTTGGGTTGGTGTGATACAGCATTTGGATCCAGTTCTTCTGAGTTTAGGAACTTGTTGATGCGTTTCACGGATACGGTAGTCTAGAGAGAATGGAACACGAATTAACAGACGTAGGTAGGCAGTGAAATGATGAGAGAGGGTACATGAAAAAATATGAATTTTAGTCAAGTAGCTTTGCTTCATAAACACAGACTAACAGCGAAGCAGATAAAGTATGGAAGTGCTCATTCTCACTAGTGGAAATTTATAAAATTATTATAGCTGAGGATAGTAACGAAATCTCTACCTGGGCTAGTCTTGTAATTAAATACGGAAGTGAGGTCATAGGAGACCTCAAAATATTGAACAACGACAGAGAAACGAAGGCAACTTTAGCGTCTAATATATTTCTATCGCTCGACAATACGTACACGGCAAAGGTAACTGAGGATACCTAAAAATTCAATTTATAAGTTACGCACGCAGTTTTTTTCTTTCAGTCGCGGGTCGTATATTAATTTTGAATGTTACCAGAAATGGTGTACAGGCCCAAAGAAATGAAGTGACCGTATATAAATAAATTGAGCTTTTCAGAACTGCCATTTCTTTGGCGCGAATATGATTGATACGTTTCTCAAAACAAGGCTCCCATGCATACAATTTCAAAACCTGAAAAAGTTGATAATTTCACTCAATTAGGATGGAAGGTACTTGAAATACCTAGATATTTTGTTAACATCTGAAATACGTATTGGTATTGACTTACTTTGATCCCTGAGAGCATTTCGTTTATCACTCTGAGTCTTTCATCTTTGTACTTCATTTGTTTTAATTGAAGATTTTTCAGTTTTGATGCCATCAAACCATTCGCTGGAATGAGAGTGATCATCACTGCTAGACCAGCTAATACACTGGGGCCTAAACCAAAAACATCTCAATAATTATGACGTATCCGCGCCTCACAATTAAGCTGAATGAATAGATTCTTACCGAGAATATTCCATAAGAAGTACAATGTTAGGCAAATTTTCAAAGGCACTGACCAAACTAAATTAATTGATGACATCAAGCCGGTGAATCTTTGAACGTCTATGGCCATCAAATTGATGATTTCAGCAACGGTAAAATATCTTCTGGCACCATTTGAAACTTTCAAAGCCTTGAAAAGAAGATGCGAAATATTTCATCAAATTTTTCAAACGTGGTTTTCTTGAAAGAAAGAGCTGTAAAACGTAGAGGGTTTGTGAAATACTACATTTTAAGAAATAAAATCTTCAAGTACAAATGACATGTAGTCTGATTCTGTCATCCAAAAAAAAAAAAATGGTTCAATTCTTCCTGGACTCTCCTCACGTTTATTGTACCTAATTTTTCTTTCTGCCTTCCTACCTACGATTAACTACTCGTTATAATTGATAATATTATTTTATCCTTCGTTCAATATCTCGAAAACAAAAATGTATTGTTGATCAAAAATTTTCCACTTCCAAAATTCTCTTTTCTTATTTAGCTCCATACGATCGCAATTTCTTGTTAGGTCGAGTCTATAGTTTTCTAACGGAGTTTACATGGAAATTGTACTTCGCCTTAAAATTCATGGTTCGCTTTTTATTTCATGACAACTTTTCAAAATAATATCTTAGCGCCTACCTTTTTATAAATCAAGGACGTCAACGATGTTCGAATATAAAGACCCGTGGTGGTGACCACATGACTAGTTCTTGCCGATAGTAACGTTTCAAGAACGACGACAACAAATAGGAGAATTGCGTAGAAATACCCGTGCCACAAATATTCTTCTTTTTCTTGAACAAAGGCTATGATGACTCTGTCAAAACAAAAATTGGTAATTACTCGAACATTCAAATACCTATTGGTTAATTTTATCAAATTCTGTAAAGATCAATTCTGACATTTTAACTAAATAATTTAAACCAAGTTGACGTGATAGGTACAGCAAAAAAAAAAAAAAAAAAAAAAACCTTACCTATATGAAATCTCAAAGCAGTTTTAAACCGTCAGAAGAATACGCTAACAAAAACAGTAGGTATAAATTAATTACTTTAAAATTTGTGGGCTTGCAAAAGTCAAACCAATGAGACCAACTTCTATGAGGACACTAATCATAAAATACGGTCCAAAAGTTTTCAACAGCGGACCAACTATGGAGGCTTTTTTCATTGCTTCCTCAAATCCAGGTTCTTGGACGAGTCTTTCGTTTCTCAGCGATTCATCATTTTCATTATGAACGCCTATATTCGTAATTGTTTCCCTGACACGGCACGAATAAAAGTTTTCAATTAATTCAGTCCTATTACACAAAAAAATAAATCAGCGAATCCAGGAAGGAATAAAAAGTTTTCTCCCTTTTTTTTTTCTCTCAATACATGTTATATCATCGAAATATCTGGTTTCTATTTCTTTAAGAAAGAATCTTGAAAGGAGATCTCAATTTTGTCAATACCTAATAAACAAAAATAACCTACGTTTAATTTTCATAATTTATTTTTTGCCACTTCTCAATTCTTTTTTTTTTTTTCTCTCATTTGCGAGATATGCGACCACTTAATTTGAAAAGAAGTAGGGCCTACCTATTCCAAGTTTCTCCTCCATGGATCCGCAACTATACATAAATTTTATTAACGTATCTTTACTTTTTCAATCTCTGTAGAGCCGAATACCATTCGGATTCTAGTCTATGGCTTATCTGTGCTGATTTAGCTTCGTGTTCCAAGTTCCACAGATCTTCATCCGTTAGTGATTTTTTGTATCCTTTCCATATGAATGTATCGAACCAAGCAAAAAATAACTGGGAAATGAACGACGAATGATATTCTGGATACACATTCTGTAGATGATAAGTAATTAATTATACCGATTGAAATAGAAAATAATTATTGCGTTTTATTCAAATACTGTAAAACAACATAGTCAACCTCATCGACAGGGTAGATTCGAAAATTTGGTGGCGCATCAGAAAAACAATTCAAAATGAGCAACAATATCACCAATGGATAGGAAACTTCTCTCAAGTAAGTAGTTCCATCATATCTATTAAACTGCAAAACACGAAAATTAAAAATCACGCATTGTAATTAATTGTACTAATTTGAAATGATACCTAATTGAGATGTCAATAGGCCAAGATACACTGTCAGGATCAAATATTTCACGTACTTACCAGGATTAATTTACTGATTGAGTGAAGAATGTTGGATTGTGTTTCCAGTTCCGTACGGAATTGCGGTGCTTTGAAGAGAACCAATAAGAGAGAAAATATAAAAAGTATCCCTGATGATCGGATACCACATTTTATATTCGCGTAAGATAGTAGAAATAATAGGCACTGCCAACAAAGAATAAAACAAGGTTAGTAAGAATCTGAAAAAAAGAAAAATATATAAAATATAAATATTATGAATTGCAGGCTTACTCACAATTGTGAGAAATTCTATCAGCGGCGAAAGAATATCAACTGGAATTTGCCTCTCATCAAAGAATATAAAATTGACGATGTTGATTGACGATGGTAATCCTATCAAAACAATCAATACCTTTGAAAAGAAATCGTGACAATGAACCTTATTAAAATATTTTGCTGCCGTGCAAAGAAAAGAAAGACAAACGTACGGAATAGCAATTTGGAGAAAGAGGCACTCTTTTTCTGTAGGGGATATAATCCTAATTGTTAGGTATCCTGCACGTTCGTCATTCTTTTTTTGCACGGCAGCTTGGATTCTCAATAATTATTTGTAATCTGCTTCTAAGAAAAATTAGTGCATTGCGTCTGAATATAAATCTTGAGAAAGGGGTCTTTTGCAGGATGCAGATACACCTGTTTCTCTAGATTGATATCTTCAGACTTACCACTCTTTCTCCGAACCAGGTCATACTAGAACGACAGGTTGGACTGAGACTAGTGGTTGCGATGCTATTCCTAGGTACTTAATAATATTATAAAATTTATCTTACCAATTTACTGATATTATACAGATTGAAAGATATATCACAAGCTTTTGAACGACGCAAGTTGTACACCTCCAGAGGTACACATAGCCATAAAAACAAACAAGGAAACCATACCAGAAACGTTTTCTCGAAACATTGAGTGAAGTCCGGATTTGGTGTGTTCCATGTTACATTTGAATCCTGTATTATACAGCACACAAAATGCATGAAAATTGAAAATTAATCTGAATTAATTAACAGTATGACCAGTAATAGAAAATACATAGGTACCGGGATGAGTGAGTAGGCCTACAGCTACTTTTATTATTATTGAATAGAAGACAAAATATTGAGGAAGGAGAGGATGGGTTGAGTTGAGTGAGTGTACCATCAAATTGTTGTATGGTAATGCGATGTTGAAGTCCACTTGGCATACAGCTGTTAGAGCGTCATGCTAATTTCCGAACTAATTTTCACTTTTTTCTCTTTTCATATTTGATGGCATTAAGCAGGGCTGCCAACACTTGGAACTCTGTTTCATCTTCGTTTTAGGAAACAGGTATATATGTATTGGTAAGAGCGTCCGTTCGATGAGAATAGTATATTTGCGGACGCCCTATTCACATAATACCTCCTCAATTCAGAATTCAATACGTGAGCATAAGGCGCCATGGTGAACACTGAACAGAGAAGGACCATGCGAAAGGGATGTTATCATTCTTCCTTTTTCTTCAATACTTGAAACCCACAAGAGTTTTCATTTGCACATCTAAATCTATATTTTTACTCACCCAGAAGGGAGAAGCGCACAGTCGGCTCATCGACTCATTTACAACTGGCCAGATCCACATTTTTATTTTCTTTTCTCTGTAGAACTTGATACCAATGAAGAACGATGAACGTACAACTTTTGTTAACCCGTACTTCACAGAGAAATTGTACCGTACTCGAACGAATGATGCCGAACGAGATTTTTACGCGGCGAGATAAGAGGCGTTAGATATTTAATTTAGTTTCCATTTTATCGCTACACTTGATGAGCAGACTTCGGAAATGAACAGAATAACTGGCGTTATCATCGACTCATATGATATCGTGTTATAAGTTTAGGGTGCACGCGATGACAACTTCATACAAATCCTAGCGTTAGCCTGTTCCATTTATAGATGGCATGATAAGAATATTACGAGCTTTAAATTTCGTCGAACGAGGAAGCGTGTGAATGGTTGTAGACTATTAAATCTACAGTTACGTAGGTACCATTTAAAAAGTACACAACAGCAGTCTTAGCTTAGCCTCATTTCGTACGAGCTCTAGACGAGTAGGTAGTCGAAGTAGACTACAACGGAACAGTAATAAACAGTATTCTGAGCAATTTCTGACCTTGAAAGTAGGTAACGCAGGCTTGACGAATAAAGACTGACGAGCACTGCAACCTGCAATACAGCATAATATTATAATTATGTTATTCGAGACAATTAGCGTTCTACGAGCTGTTAGAAAATTAGAAGATTTGGATTTTATAATACTTATCGTGGATGTGGTCTTGTTCATTCTAATCACGGATTATAATCTACATTTTGATAATTCTTTATGGAAGGCTTGATAACACCCCAATTGTAACAGTATTTTGAGCAATAAATTTGCCGCACCGAGTGTGTTCGGCAAAAATTATTAAATAATTTTACAATTTACATAATATTCGAATGACGACGAACCTTCGTCTCAGAGAGAGATCGTTAGTCGTTACTGGTATATTGGAAAGAAATACTGTGGCCAACAGAAGTCGTCTTTTCGTCTCGACGTCGTGTGGAGTATTCACTATTCAGGGAATGTAAAAATGCTGCACCGTGCAAATTGTAGGTTGGGTACAATTTATTCGACTCATCAGAAACCAGAGTTTATGTTTCACGGGTCTTTACAATACTGTAGTAGCAAACATCAAAGACTAACTAGGTACCTCAAATTATAATACGGAATATTTTAGCTCCTACTGCGAGTGTAGTTCGGCTTATCGGTAAGACGCTCAATAAGGCGCCTAATAGTACTTGAAAGTATTCTCTCATTTTCGACGAACAAGTGAATTAGGCCTAACTGTAAACGAGAATTATCAAAGTGCTAAGTGAGTGCTAGCCTACGTGAATTTGTGTAAGGCTGTGCAGAGTAATCACGGAGTTCTTCCTTAAGACAATGATTAGAATTTAAATTAGGTGGCTGCAAAATTAATGTAAAGTGAGACATTAGTTATTTTAGCGCATAGAATTATTGCATAGTTGAGAAATAGTCTAAAATGGTGTAGTGGATCATTTGGGATTTTCTCCAGGGGTTGAGGAGGTTGACCTGATGAAGTGCAGAAACGCACATGTGGATCGAGTTTGAGAGAAGGAAGAGTCTTGTCTTCGTAATGGGGCAGATCATCAATTTGTTAATCTCCATTGCGGTTGAAGATGGCCCAAGGTGTGGACCGCCTTGATGGTATTGGTTTCTAGTTTATCCTTTGGTGCGATGCTGGAGAATACTCTTTGGGGAAGTATTGTTTTATGGGGTGCCGGTTAGTGTTGTGGTACCAATCAGACTGTAGGTTTTCAGCTGACCTGTGGGATGCCGATTGAGCTGGAGCCAGGAGCTTTAAACGCAGATCTGAAGCTGAGGCCAGCTAACCTTGATTAAGGTAAGAGTTTTTTTAGGCTCCTCCCTGTTGAGACTCTACATGCCACTGTAGTCTGTTGTGGGGACTCGTCACTCATTTGGTGAATGAATAGCTCAGTAGTTTTTTCATGGTGAGCTGTCCCGTTGAAGGGACTTATATGACTGCATTTTGCAGTAAGAATACCTGATCACTGAGTTATTTGATTCGAAAGGGACTCAACTATACCTTCTACAGTTTTAAATATTTAACTGAAGGTAATCAGAAGTCACTCACCAAGAGAAGGCAGTTTGGATATTTTGACCGGTAATTACTTTTGGGGTTAGCTCCGGTAAAATCCTATGGCTGGATGGGGTCTTACACTAGTGCAAAATGGTTCTTTAACGTAAGTAGCGGTGAGCACAAAAAATTGCATTCGGGTACCCATTTAAATTCAAAAATAGACCTTTCCACAACCTAACATTTGTGAAAACCACACCTAATATCTAACAAATGGACCAAAATACAATCAGAAAACAGCATACGCGAATTCCATAGGAAGGAACAAATGAATACAGCCTGTCAAATACGTCATTCCACTTCAATCTACTCAGCCAAATTAATATCAATATCAGATTGCCTTTCCCAAATGACTCATTTTGAGCCGCATTAAGCTTCTCTACTCTTGTAGATTCCTTTTCATCTCTCCAATCTCTCACAAACTCGTTCTCAACTAGCCCCGTCAGTCCTCAAGGTCAAATCAATCAACTCCAACCTCACTTTTATTTAGATTCTGGGTCATATCAACTAAGTCTGCACAATGCAGTAGACAAAGTAACTAGGCAAGCCACTTATTCTCCCAAAATAAGAGACCCTATACTCACGCCGTCAAAATATCTCTATACTTTCAGGATGGCTGTTCAGCCAAAAGCACTCAGTTGTTAAAAATATTGCGGTCTCTGTAAAAGTGTTTTTCTTTTTTTCTCTCCTAGAGTAAAACCTTGAATTATGGATAACTATCAACTCCAAAAACAAATATCTTCCAAGACAGGCCACTTGGCCTAATCGCGTTCACGGAAACGACAACGACGACTAAAAAATTATAATTCCACAAAAATTTCTCAACTTTGCCGTAAAAATTTAGAGGCCATTGCAGGTTTGCAGGGAACCCGCAACCTCCCGCGCTCGCGATCACGTTGGCGCAAAAGTGCCCTTTCAGAAAATGAGTTGGCTGGGCTCTTTTCATATACTGTATACTAATCCTGATATAATGAAGGCTGGAAGTTGAAATTTTTTCTGTCCCTGATGTAGGTCAAGGTCAAGGTCATTGACAACGTCATAAAGCATTCTGGCTGGAAGTTGAAATTTTTTCAAGCCCCTAAAGTTGGTCAAGGTCATTGATGGTGTCATGAAGCGCCCCATGTCACGTCACGCAGTTTACAGAAACTTCCAGACGCGGATGTTTTCTGAGGATGTAATCTCCCTAACAAAATGGAAAGTTGAAATTGTTCCAAGTCCCTAAAGTAGGTCAAGGTCATTGATGACGTCATAAAGCGCCACACGTCACGTCACGCAGTTCACAGAAACTCCCGGCCGCGAATGCTTTCTGACAATGTAATTCCCCTCAGTGGCGAAGTAGGGGGGGGGGGTCCCCCGAAATTTCCTTCGACATAAAGAAAAATGAGAAAAAACAAAGAAAAATAAGAAAAAACGTATAATATTTAAAATTATTGACCTCAACCCCCCCCCGAAATTTTGAACCCCCCCCCAAAAAAAAAAAAATTGGTGTAACTACGCCACTGATTCCCCTAAACTAGACCTGATATAATCAGAGTTGGTTCTGTTCATTACTTGTTCACATTCATTTTGTTCATCGCATCCTGGACGTTTGTTGTGAACGGAACCAACCCTGGGCGGCTATTCCACTAATGTACTGCCTGCAATAGAGTACGCGTGTACTTTTTTGCAGTTATTTTAGTGGAATAGCCGCCCTGGATACGTTAAATCTAAATAAATAAATAAATAAATAAATAATCAAGGCTGGAAGTTGAATTTTTCCAAGTCTCTTAAGTAGGTCAAGGTCACTGCTGACGTCATAAAGCGCCACACATCACGTCACGTCACGCAGTTCATAGAAACTCCCGGACAATGACGTTTTCTGAGGATGTAATCCCCTTAACAAAATGGATAGCGGGTTCCCTGCTAAAAATTGGAAAGCCCATGAAAAAATTAATAAAAATTATTCCGCTGAGAAAATTTTTTGTTTTTTACACTCTCATAATATGCAATGGATGTATCTGCAAAATAACAATGAGCAGGAAAGGTATCTGGGTAAA
The DNA here is from genome assembly GCA_035079395.1 of Aspidiotus destructor. Lineage (NCBI taxonomy): Eukaryota > Metazoa > Arthropoda > Insecta > Hemiptera > Diaspididae > Aspidiotus > Aspidiotus destructor. Next base: position 6,062,892 of record JAVHKZ010000011.1, on the reverse strand, counting down.
ATCTTTGCAATAACGATCAGCTGATTAAAGTCTTTTGCGCTTGATCACGGCCGTGGCTTGATCAACTACAGCCTACAGGAATGCACAAAACAAAATGTTTACCGTCACTTGTTTTAGAAATGTCACTTTTAAATGCATTCAACATGAAATGTTTTCTTGTGATTTGCTGCAATAACTAATATTTATCAAGATAACAAATTTTAGGGAATAATAAGTACTTCTATTTTTGCCATGTGATCCAAAAAAGACTACGTATAAAATAATTTTTAGTTCTAATCAGAGAGCAAACACTGGTAAAATTTTCCAAGACAAGACATTGCAGATGGTATTATTTTGTTGAATTTCTCTATTCGCGAAATACATCGAGTGATGCGCCATCTATCGGCGGGCTCTCTGATTGGTGAATTGAGCCAAGAAGGTGATGGTGATGAAAAAAGTTCTGAAAAAATTTCAAATGGGGTTATTCAGAAAGAAGACTGATTTTGACAGCTATAATTTTTGCTCTCTGTACTTTTTGATAGAAATTCATATTAAACGAGTTAGAGCTGATTTTATGAGTGTATCTTCTTATGGCAAAAAATACATGATCACCTTCTTGTCCAGTTTCTGTAAATCGCCACCTGCAGCGCCACCGCTCTGTATTTCGCGAATTAAAGAGTGATTGTGTTTCAAAAAACTATCATCATCCTTGATTTCCTCTTTGAAAATTGGCCAACAATGTTCATTATTCAACTTTCCTAACCTTGTTTTGGAGAGAAAAAACAATTTTTCTCATGGATTGGCACTTTGTAGATCGTTTGTAGAATACGTCCATCCAATTTTGTAGGACAGAGTCGAGGAACAGAGTAAGAACCTTAGGTAAGAACGAAGTCAGAGTACCCTTGAAAACTGTGAGAAAAAGAAATTCTGAAAAATAATCTGGCAACACTGACTTACGCCCCGTCGCCGTTCTTCTCACTGCACTGCACAGAGTCGGCGTCGGCGTTCGCATTTCGCAAGCGTAATATGGGTGTGTCTATTCCAGTTCCTATCCTAATCCTAATCCTATCTATTGTCAAATATTCAGTCGAGTCGACCGGTTTCGAGTTATCGCGATCGCGATGGTTGGAACGGAACTTGGCTGCATGTGGTGCACGGGTGTGTGATCAAGGTCGCCTGTCTTTCTCGTGTTCCGAACTTCCGAATCCTGTCTTTTTCGAGAAATGCGCGTAATTCGTCAAAAATTTGTCAACTGAGTTTCAACTTCGGCGCATTTGAAATTGAGTAGAAATTGCTAATTACAAAGAAAAATAGTTCGCCTCGTCATGTTGCGAGCGTGTTGTCGAAATCGTCCGGACCACAAGTCGCAGTCCTCTTCCTTCCGGTTGAACGGCTACTGTGAATTTTTTCGAGTTATGCATCTGTTTGGAATGAACGTATTAAATACGCGATCGCTATCAGCTTCCTGGACTTCGCAACTACGGTCTGTGAGTAAATTTTCAGCATAAATATTGTAAACCTCTTGCTTTCGCGTTTTCTCATCTTTTTCTCCAGTGTCTGCCTGATTTTCAAGAAGTTAGTGTATAACTCATATTGATTGAAAAGAATGCGTGATGCTTGAGCAGTATCACTTTTCAACCTGTAAAGTTGTAGAATATTAGATCGAGTTATTAGCAATAACAAAAAATATTGATTACAGTAACAAAAGTACCCGAAATATTTTAAATGCCAAATTTGCTTGAGAAAGAATCGAGAGAGAAAAAGTACGCATTTTCCAAAGCTGATTATCTCACACATAGTAATTATGAACTTTTTTCACTTCAATCCTCTTATCCTTTTCGAATTCTGTTTAATTTTACCTATTTTAGAAGAGACAAGACAGCTGGACGTACTCGTTTTCTTTCCAATAGCTCAGATTATTTTCAAATAATGTAGAAGTTCTTGATTTCTCGTGTACAATTTCTTGAGAGGAAATATGCAAGAATAATTTTTATTCATTATCGATGAATTGTACTTGAGAAACTTTTGATGAGAAAAAAACAAGACCAGTCAGTAAAATTGAAATAGATAGAACTGAAAACTATAGCAATAAATGAAACGCAAAGGGAACAGAAAAAATCTAGCGCGACTGCATTCTCATTATAAAATTGTGTAATTCCCTCAATGGATACGATACATTTCGCGACGATGAAGGAAAACAAAGAATAAAATTGTTGATTCTCTTCAACAGATAAAAGGATAATTGATGATCGCAATTGATGGGTGGATAAAAATTTTAGTTATTTTAGATAAGATTACAAAAATAAGCCATTCGACCCTGATATCCACCCGCGTATACTAATATTATTTCTTTTTCAATGAAGATATTATTTAGGCCTGGCCTATGATGGAATCAAAAGAGATGATTTACGTACTACATGATCACGGACCACGGCGATTTTTTCGCCCGCCGTTTATATATAGTGTTCCTTATAATTATAATACGTGATAAAATTATGCTCAATTATCAAAAGGCGTACAATTCTCATAGGCCTACGTTCAGAAGAACGTGGTTCTGAGGTCTATGTATACATTCACATTGATATCACTCTTAGTTTAAATTAGGCTGTGTTATCTTTCGATGTCACAACACTAATAATTTGTTGCATGGTTCATCAGACAAGGCATAGTTATAGCCTATGTTTGAATTCTAGCTAGCCAGTGTTCCTCTTGGTAAGTGTTGAAGTTGATTTAGTCTCAATCTTCGTGACCAACACTGGCTTTCTGTTCTCTCTTTCGTGGTTATTATCTGCATTTTGTTTTTTCCTCTGCAGCTAATCTACTTTTGGTCTTCCTCCGCGCTAGCTAGAGATTCTTACGCGCTACTCAATAAAGTTTATTCTCGTAATTAATTTGAGTGATCTGCGAGGTTATCGTGCTCCCGATTCCATCAAGAAATTGTGTTTTACGGTGGGTCTGAACGACGGGATAAAACGTGCGAGATATCGATTATTATTTGTACGAGTTCATTTTTCACTCATGTGTATCATTTCCTTTTTCGAATCCTACATGACTCACAGGAACTATCTTCCATCCTTACAGGTTTCGCAAAACAGACATTTTATCCAATTTTTTCGGCCGCAAAATGCAACACCTCTCCCTTGGCTCGGACCGCGAACTATATCACAAACTGCAATTTCCCATCGGAATTTTTTTCGCTGACTTTTTTATTTTTTGAAAACAAGAGAAGTACGGCGTCTTCTACCCGATGATCGAAACCACTAATTTTGTAATAGGAGATAATAATCGTCTCTGTAATTAATTGGGTTCTTCATACTATCCGGACTCAATGAAAACGACAAATGGGATGGTCGAAATATTTTTCACGCGGAGGTTGCGGGTTGCATCGATTATTTTTATTTTCATATCTTGATTAAACAAAAAAATACAATGAAGTACTTTCTTCCCGGTAAATAATTTCTCACCCTCTAGATACCCGCAGAATACCCACCGGAAAAGCTACCGTCAAAATTCCAATGAAATACCCACAGGATACCCACTTTAGAACCAATCAGAGCATTGCTCTTGAAGAACCAATCAAAAGCGTTCTTTTGGAGAGATCCTCTGGATACCCTTTTAATGCCCGCGTAGATCCTACTACCCACTGGAAACCCTCTCGATCCCCTTCAAATTCCCACTTCCTGGTTACCCAGTAGAAACCCGTTCGATCCCCTTTGAATTCCCACTTCCTGGATACCTATTGGGAACCCGTTCAATCCCCTTCAAATTCCCACTTCCTGGATACCCACTCGATACAAGTCCAATCCCCTTCAAATTCCCACTTTCTGGGTACCCATTCGATACACGTTCGATCCCCTACAAATTCCCACTTTCTGGGTACCCACTCGATACATGTTTGATCCCCTTCAAATTCCCACTTTCTGGGTACCCACTGGAACCCCGTTTGACCCCCTTCACATTCCCACTTCATAGATATCCACTGGAAGCCACGCGTTGTGGATATCCGCAGAACTAATTACAAAATATCTATAAAACATTTTTTAATAAAAAAATCATTTATTAAATAAATAGGTAAAAAATTATACGATTATTGTTGACGTTCCCCTTCGTTTACAATACTTAGGTTGACGATAGGTACATCGAGAATTACATCTCCATCTCGACACAAATCTTTCTGACCGTTGTCTTTGGAAGAAATATCTACCCCTAGAAACAATTAATACATCTATGTTGGTGTGTAAGAAACAGTAAAATTGGAAATAATTGTGAAGTAACAAGAACAAGAGTAGAGAGGAAGATTCCTCGACATCACATAAGCCAGACAGGAACCTCAGGGTGCAGAGCCTATCGAGACAGCAACTAAATCAAATGATTGAGCTTACGGCCGAAAAGCTCTCACACAGCCCTAACATAGAGTTGATCGCCAGTTTAGGGAGTACTCACGACTCTGATCTCAATCCTATCCGCCAAGACAGGACCAAACTAGCTCAATAAGTAGGACATGGATACTCACGTCAGGGTTGAAAGGATTGTCGAAGGATATGGTACCGATTCACAAAAATTCTCTTTTACAGATCACCCGCACTATATGATACGTCAATACTAAAAGAGAGTAACGTCATCAATGGTTGTAAGTTATACAATCTTACTAGAGTCCCGCTATTCATCCGGAGCCAAAAACCTACATGAGCTGGAAGGTGGAAAGAATATTTTAGGTTCTGATAAATAAGACTCCGTTCACAAAGAAATACGAAGTGAGCAAATTCAAAATAAATAAGTAAACGAGGATTGAGAGATTCAATCATTGTTGCAAAGAGAGAGAAATTTGATTGGACTGGTGAAATGAAATTCAGAAAGTAGGGCGAAAGATTTTGTAGTCATAAAGGAGAGGGAACAATTCGACGTACATAAACTCATTCTTAGGGGGCTATTTCGATTAGAAACGTTGGTTGTTATTGACATCTAACCGCAGAACGTAAGCTATTTGGTAGAAAAGAGTGCATCCGACGAAAACCAGAATGAAACATGGACGCCTACTTTTATATCGAAACTGAAGCCTAACATCAGACTGTTGGGTTTCAGTTTCGATAGTCAGGACTCCTGACTATCTCGGCGGCCCTGCTCAGGAGATAAATGAGTCATGACGAAGTTCAAGGTTTTAACTATTGTCTTTCGAAGCACTATATCCAGCAAGACAATCACGTATCTACGCACAGTTTTTGACTAATAATTTTCCAAGAGGGTTAAATCGGAATCAATTCAGAAAAATTTCCCATCGACGGAACTATAGAGAAATTACAAATTTTATTTTCGAAGCTCTGTCTCACCAGGGTTGGGAACAACTTTATAAGAAGACTTAAAGTAAAATGATAAAAGCACATTGTTGAATTAAGACGAGTTCACAAGCCCATATACACGGCATAAATCATTTGTACGTAACTGCTTGCAAAACTTCCGATAAACGCTTTCTCAAATCATCTCCGGACAAGTCCTGCGATAAATTGAGAAGTTCCTTTCTTTTCCCCAGAACGTGTCAAATTGGAGAAGAAAGAAGGATTTTAATGGGAAAACCAAACCTAAAATTAAATAGATATCAGGATACACGTAAGATGAGTGTAAAATTTAAAAAAATAGAATGAACGGAGTTTTTTTATTTGATACAGCGTAAGACGATCGGTTTGTTATCACATTGAGCAGGCACGCAACTAAATTCACACTCATACGGGTGAAATACGTTCAGTAAATCGTTGATATCGCACATAATGAACGAGATGTTGTAATATTTACCATTGAGCTTTTGGCTGTCTGAATCATCGCCACCAGAAGAATGATCTACCTATAGAAAGAAATACATTTATGTTGGTGTGTAGGTATGAAACAAAATTTGAAATAATAAACCAAATTTTCTCATCTTTACCATTGAGTTTTTGGCTGTCTGAATTATCGCCACCAGAAGAACCATCTACAAATAGAAAGAAATACCTTTATGTTAGTGTGTATGAAACAAAATTTGAAACAATGAACCAAATTTTCTCATCTTTACCATTGAGTTTTTGGCTGTCTGCAACACGCCTTCTTTTTACAGCCTTTTGTGAAGCTGCTTTTCGTTTAGCCGTCCTGATGTTGTTGCTCAATTTGAGCCAATATTGCAGCATAGCGTTGACTCGTTCATGATGACTTTTCTCATCCCAAAGTCGTTTGATTTTTTCAACTTCCTCCTTAGGAGTGTTGTTAGGCTTGACAGTGATGATATATTATACCCGTTGGATACCCGGGTATCCTCATTGAAATTATTTACCGGGTTTTGAATTAAATGACACAACCCTCAAGATTTTGGTTACTAATTAATTTTTGCGAACAGTTGGTATAACTCACGGTGAGAACGGATATAAAGTGAAATTAAATTAATTTTGCGATCTCGTAAATTTTAAGGTTAAGAATTGGGCTAACAATAACACTGCTTTGACCAACATAAGGAAGACTGAACAATTTAGATTTATTAGTAGTGGTAGCGGTGTCTCTACGCTTAAAATTAAGTACTGATCTAATAGAATGCTGAAGGTAGCCATTGTTGATTAATAGAGTACATAATTCATTACAGACATCGTCATAAAAAGCCGGACTAGATAATTTAAGTTAATTTTCTTTTAAATTTACGGCAGTATTGGAAAGGTAGTGTATTATTCTGCCGGTGTAAGTAGGTTTCTTAAAATGTTTGAAAAGTAAGGTTTTGTCATGATTACAAATTAAAGATACACCGATTGTAGTCTTTTTCAAAGGTAAATTTAATGTCATTTTTGAAAAAGTTATACATGTCAATAAAAAAATCATCTAAAGCAATCTCAGAAATAATAGCTGAAAAAGGGCTATACCCATAGCTAGACCAGTAATTTGAGAGTAAAAAGTACGATCAAAGCTAGATAACTATTTGTGACGTGAACGGGCTAGCTCAGCAATAACCAGACAACGACGATGCACCGATGACACAATGTATTCGCATATTATATTCACAGTGTATTGAACATGATCAACTGGTGCAGAGACAATTAGACTGTTGTCACCGGCTGCTTATATACTAATTATTGAGGAGTTTGTACGCGTCTTTCTTATAAAATATCAAATCGTCGCTTGTTTGTTTTCACTTACGTTACTCTCGCCTCTGGTCACGTTTCGTGCCATTATAGGCTTGTGACGAGTTATGCCAAATTCTCGTCACACTATTGCAGAGGGAAATGGCTTTGAAGAACAATTCTTTATTGGGAGCATCAGTATGGGGTTTTACATCGTCCCATTTTTCATGTAAAATATCTATAGCTGAGTCAACTTGTATGTTAGTATACATGGAATTCCCTTCATCTGCTTTCAAAATTAAAAGATTCTTATTATCATTAAGGAATTTTTGAAATAAATCATGTCATAATTGTTACCATATCCTTTACTGCGTTGATTCCCCTAAACAATCCATACATCTCATGTTCATGTAAATCATCAATATACTAGTCGTACTTAATGCAGTATGCAAATCCATACCAGCAAATGTAGCCACAACCTCCACTGAATCTTCTCCAATAATGCCATTTGTAATGAATCCGTCCTTAGTGGCTCCTAAATCAACATTACGTGTTAAACAGTTCCTTGCAACATAAAAATGATCACGGTAACCTCTAGCTTCTCTTATCTTTTTGAAGAAATTGATGGATGCGTTCTCTATGCGAGCTAAGTACAATCTAGAGACGTCAGAGACAATTAGCCTACGGGTTAGCTGTATAAATTGATTTGTGTTGAAGTTACTCCGAAACATGGATAATATTTCATCTGTTAGCTAAAAGCTCAATTAAAAAGATTAGGGTATTACGAAACGAAGACGAATTTAATTATTATAATTTTCGAAACAAAACGATACATACAATTAATGGTAACGAGACGAGAGCGAATAAAACTATTGATATAAGTACAATGAAACGACTATAGAAAACGAACTGAATTTTCTTGTTTGGACAACAAATACAGGTACGATTATAGCGATAAAAAAGATTAATTCGAAACGAATAAAGTGCCTAAGCGGCCAAAGCCAGGCGCCTCAACATATTACCTCTCAGAAATAAAGAAAACGCAGTTATTGCACCTGAGCCGACGCGATGGACGAAAGAAAAACTTGGGCATTCATTGAATTTGGTTGCATCTTCAGTGGCTTGTAGATACATAAAATTATCTTGAGGAACGCTAGGAGAAGACAGATTAGTGATTGTCTTTGTTTTCTTGGTTTCTCCTCCAATGCTAATGGTAGATCCGTCTATTCTTTTCCCTAGTTCTAAATGAAACTCCTCTGTTATGTGTACAAACATTCTCATAACTAGGTTAGCCAAAACGATTGCTCTTATCTTGAGCTTACCTCTTTCTTCATATTTTATGTAAGGGCAGAACTCTCTATACATGTTCATTATCTTTTCTCTTATTGCTTCTCCCTCATATACAGTGTTAACCCACTTCATTACTCGTTTTACTCTAGGTATTCTTCATTCTTTTTTCTTGTCATATTTATATTCAATGCAAAAATGTTCTCTAGCTTATCTAAACTCTAGCTTCTTCAAGCTAAGCATTTTAAATGCACATTCTATCCATTCCAGGCAGTTGGTTGACTTGACTCCCAGATTTCCTCTAAAATATGTAATTTGGCCGTTCTTTTATATGCAATTGCGCTTGAAACGCTCTGTCTTTCAATGCAGCACCACCTTTGTCTGCCTTTTAGTCAGAATATCCAAATTAGTTGTTATCATCTTCTCCATGGTGGAATTGCAAACCTCAGTGATTGCATTCAAGTTTCTCTGCAGAAAAGACTTTCCCATTCTGTATACATCAAAAGGGCTCAAATTCCCTGCCATTTCATTAAAAGGAACATCTGGGTCCCAGCACATATCTTCAGTTTTGTAAGGCCCAATTTGGATAGTTTTCCCGTGTCTTTTGAGATTATATGAATAGGCTCGCAAAACCGTCTCAGCTACTTTTGGAGCGAGAGTCCCGGATCCTGTTGGTGGGGGATTTGTGTAGAAAACATCTAGGCCTCCAACTTTTTCAATCACAAGTAGCTTTTCTCTCCTCCCTGACATACTGGCGCAACATAGGACAGTAAGACGATCTTTTATAATCTTACATTCTTTTGTTTTTTCATTGTGAAAAGCCCATGTTGTCTCAGGAAGAGCTCGATAATATAGGCCCGTCTCATCACAATTATAGATGTCATTAGAGGAGTATTGTGAGATTAGAGCTGGCCACTCTGTGGACAGCCAGGATTGAGCATCAGCGTCACGTGTCTCCCGGTGTGGTTTCATGTAATCAATATTGAACCTCTTTGTCCACCTCTTAAACCTTCCGTTGGTAGCCTCAAAGTTCTCTCGATTCAATTTCGCTGCTAACTGTTCTACTCTTTTGCGTATTATAGGACCATCTAACCTTGTATCTTTATCACGAACAAGAGTAAACCACTGGAAGAGCGCAATCTCCACTTCCTCATCTTTTCCAAACCTTATCCTCTTCTGATACGTGTTTCCATTTTGTAACCTCTGTGCTTTAAGTTCGGGTCTCTTCTCGAGTAGCTTGCGCAATGCGGGCTGTGAAATTCCATTTTGAACAGCCTTGCGTTGATTCACTTTCGCGTTGTATAGATCGTCAAATTGTTCAAGAATTTTTAATTTTTCCTCTACACTCAAGTCCCGACGCCTAATCTTCGATTCCTTTCTTACAACATGACAAGAGGCAGTTTCCGATATGATGAAAGAATTGTGACTAAACGCGATAACAATTCCGATGAGACTGAAAAATACATGAATGATTATAATCATGTGAAACGTACGTTATGACTTGATTCCTTTAAGCGAAGTTCTGATCACATAAAGCGGTGAAATTACTGTATACTGAGATACGGGAGGTTTGTACGGAGCATATTTTATGCCAATAAACAATTTATTCCATTAATCGTTATTACAAAAAGCGGCTTCAACTGTGTGAATGGAAAACAGTCAACATTTGATTGTTCTTTTGACGTAAATCCAGAAAAGAAGAAAGGCTTCTCGACTTTAAGCCCTGTCTTAATAATCTCTTTACTAAATATCTCAGTGCTAGTTAGAAGATTCCGAACGATCAGTTTCACACTACCGCTTAGCAACTTTTTAGATGTCTCACTCTGCGCCATATTTACCGATAGCAAAATTATTGGGGTTAAGGTGATTGAATTTATAACTAGGGATAAGGATATCGACATTGAAGTGGGTACATAACTTGAGGTGAAAGGTGCATATGTTACATTCAAAGTCCGATACGTACAATTCGGAAATTGTACAGCTATTTTTGTACAGTGTGCGAAAGAAACATTCCTCTTCGTATCTTCGTACAGTAAATTTTGTACTGTTCGCGATACATGTACCAAGTCGGAATGGAAAGACAACAATGTACAACAATACCTGTACCAAGTCCGTATTTGAACGATTGAAGCCTGCGTCAACGTCATCACGTGTCTAGATGCGTCGAGAAGGAATGAATGAGAGTAAGTGACCGAATGAGTAATGTGAGAGAGGTCTGTAGGAGGGAGGGGTCATTATGGAAGTGGCCGACGACAATTTTTACAAAATTAAAACGAAAAATGGAGTACTTCCTCAATTATATTATCGCAGCGAGGTCGTGCCGTGTCAAACCTTATTTTTGAAATGTGAAGAAGTACCTCAGAAGAGCACACCACTCCGACAGGCGAATTCAATAGAGTCAGTAGTCGGTGGTCAAGGTTTCGTGAGATGCTCTTGCACCACGAAGTGTCGGACAAATCGATGTGTATGTAAGAAACAAAATGTCCTGTGTAACTCCCGCTGTCACAGTTCTCTAGCATGCTGCCATAAGTAATATAAGTGATTATTCATTTTTTTTCACGTTTAATTAGGTACCGTTAGTATTTATGGATTTAAATTTTGAATTCGGTTCAAAAAATATTGTACAAGGTTGTTGTCAGACACAAAATCTGCCCCATTTGCATTTGTGCATCTGTACACGATCTTGCAGTTGCTCGAGCACTCCGTCTGGCGGCCTTCCTATTCCTTCGACGGATTCGGGCTCGTTCGTATACCTCATCTCGACTAGAATGAACTGGCTCCCCAGTAATGTACTGCATTTCCGTTCTGTACCCGACCCTCACTTCCGATTTTAAATTGGCGAGTCGATTCTTCATGTAAGAACGCTGCCGTTCTCACGATTTCGTGTTGGTGGCGTCGCATCAAAACTCGCCGATAAGATTCGAAGTGGCGAGTAGATAAGCGACCGAGTGTTATAGCGCCGGTGCTTATCGATTTTGCGGTAACGTAGCCGGATAGTCAAGTGGTAATAATAATAAAAATAATGAAAATAATAAATCCACCTCTGAACTATCTAAACGGCGTAAGATTAAGTTCTACTTGGAACCTCTGAATCTTACATACATTTTCGACAGCGCTCGTCCCGCTGCCACTACCATTGTCTGCCCACGGTGACAATGTGAAATAACCCGTGCACCCTTTGAATCTCTATTTTCAAAAAAAAAAAAAAAATGCTATAATTTTACACAGATTCACAACCCTCTGATTTATATTCTTTCAACACTTACTCTTAAACGATTCGAGTTCCACCATTCTTCCCGTGCACTACAAATATTTTGGCCGACAATATTTCTTTCACTTCACGATACAATAAGTTCATACGAAATTACAATGACCGTCTTCGACGAAGTCAATGATCGATGTGATGAAAAACTAAATTTTTTCCTTGCCTCGTTAACTATTTTTTTTCTCCATCTCTAGGCTTCGCTCAAGTCTAGGAAAATGCCTGTGATGCCACGATTAATCCTAATCGCAGCATCCCATTTATCGATGAAAAGAAATTTAAATTGTCGAAGTCTCGTATACGAATTTTAGTCAGAATAAAGTACACTTGTAGATAGGAAAATGTACCGCTAGATTTCAATGTAATAACATACACGATTATTCATACGAATGCGCGTAGCGCCACCTCGTTTGACGTATAAATCGTCATCATCTGCGAAACCAATAATATGATAATTGTCTTCCCTCTCTGTGCGAAATTACCAGCTCCTAAATCGAACATCCAATAATGTATATTTTCCCCAAATTGTAAATTAGACCAACCCTAAAAGCTAATTAACTTTAAGAGTACGAAATGTAACTTGTATTAATCTTGATCCTACATTAGCTGAAGAAGAAACCTGTCAATATATCAGTATTCGTATTTTCAATTGTAGATTTGCACTTGTCGTTTTAATTGTCGAAATAATAAGAAGTCGAAAATTGAGAACTTTGATTTTATTAAAATTATTATACGTCGCGCAACCAATTTAATATCATCTGGTTAATAGAGACCGCTTCTACTACTACAACTGGCGCCCAATTCGAAGAATCCACGATCTGTAAGTAGAAATCGAAACATGTACCTATATTTTTTCCGTCAAAGTGTTAACGTAAATGTCGTGGGCTTATAAATTGCGCGTTAATGAAGCCAATTTAATTATTTCCGTGTTAAAACTTGATATTAACATTATAATTACAAATTTGAAAGAAAAGAGAAGAGAAATTTTTGAATACCTTAAAGACAAAGATCAGCTAAGATTTTACCTCCAACGTCAATACGATATTAGTCGAGATAATAACACAGATATTACATTAGATATTAATGAGATTAACAGAACAGCGAAAAGACGTGATTCATTTTCCGAACGTTTAGAAGAGCATAGAAAACAAGCGAGAAGAAACAGTCTTTCGTGGACTCCGTCGAATAGTCCTTGTAATCCTAATTACGATATAAATTTAGACGATTCAAATTTTGAGTCGCTTTTCACACCTAAAATAAAAAAAATGGAAGCAGAACAGTTAACTGCGATTCTTGAGAGAATAGGAAAAAAAGAAAAAATAGGTCTTGAGATCGACGACTTCAGTGGAGCGAGTACTGAGGATATTGATGAGCATTTAGACACCCTCGTTTCAATCACCTCAGTACTGATCAAGATCATCCTTTTCCCGTTCCAATCACAGCAAATGTCGCCCCATACGTGACACTGACGTATATTTATGAAGATATCGCCGCATCTATATATATGTCGCAGTCAGATAGCGTAATTTGTCATTACGCGAAAAGACTAGGCATTACGTGAAACGGAGCCAGATAGTGAAATGAAATATTTTCTACCGTAAATGACCAAATTTTCTAGTCATTACGTGTAATGCCAACCCTTGTTGGGCAGATACTGAAATGCAAATTTTTTCCCCTATGTGACTACCTTTTTTAAGCCATTTCATGTATTGTCAGCAGCCGTTAGGCAGCCACTGTAAACGAATATGCAATTTCTATATTTTTGATTTAAACAAGATTACTCATGCGGAAAAAAATTCACTTTCTTCTTTCAATTTCTTTCCCATGGCAGTAGAGATACTTGTTGATAATAATCCCAATTTTGGGGCGAAGCCAAAGAGGGCTTGATGAGGTGAGCGATGGATGGTGCGATGGAACGAACCGTTTTTAAGCCACTGCACGAATGGAAGCCCAACAGACCACTTTGAAGTATGCTTATCCGCCATCCAAGCCCGAATTATATTCTCTACGTCTTGATTGCTCCTCTCGACCGAACCTTGGCTTTGTGGATGGCGCGGCCTACCACAAACGATGATACACTCTGGCTTCATACGCTTCAATGCATTATAATCTGCTGATCGTCTACTGTAACTGTCTACCGCATGCAGTCAGAACATGAAATGCCTGCTACAAAGTAGTCAGATAACGAAATTACAATATCTGCCCAACAACGGTTGGCATTACACGTAATGACTAGAAAATTTGGTCACTTACGGTAGAAAATATTTCATTTCACTATCTGGCTCCGTTTCATGTAATGCCAAGTCTTTTCGCGTAATGACAAACTACGCTATCTGACTGCGACATATACATCTATATAATATACTCATCACGTACCCGTTCGTCGATACATTTATCGCGGTATACATTATTTCGCTAATTATCCCCTAAATCACGATTGACCCTTCGCAATATCTTCTACTGCAACATCCACATATTAATTCCCAACACCTTTACATCGAGACCAATAACGATGTATTCAGAATCTTTGACGACATATCCGAGCCCTCAAAGCTTAAATATAGGTGTATTTTACATACATACAGCACAACGGAGACACGGCTACGATATACTCAATGTATTTTGCATTTGTTTTTGTCATTTCACGTAAGTGTTATCAGATCCATTTTTTTTTCTATCCACCAGATTTATGGATCCCATCTTTTTCACCGCAGCTCTCTGCATTCTCGAACTAGTCTTAATCATATTCCTTGTGAAGCCCTATTCTGCTGAGCTAATCCTTCACCGAACCCAACTGACAGGATCACAACCCCGAAATCCCCCTGTCAGTTGTTTTATCATTTGGACTTGGTACATAAATGTTGTTTCTTTCGCCAAAAGTACAAAATTTACTGTACGAAGATCGAAAGTTCGGGCTTCGTACGAAGAGGAATGTTTCTTTCGCACACTGTACAAAAATAGCTGTGCAATTTCCGAATTGTACGATATCGGACTTCGTATGTAACACGTATACGATATTGATAATTATTTTGCGCTAGAGTTGTAGCTGTGAAATAAAATTGTTGGTTATTCGTTACATAGGATATTGAGTATGTTGCATATAATGTCTGAAGAAGAAAAAATAGAGCGTCTACAAAATAGTTATAGGTTTGTGCAGTAATGTGCGTTTTTTATTCTTGGTATTTAAGCGTATGATATATGCATTGAAGTACAAAATATTTTACATGAAGTAATGGAATGTTCGCAAACGGAAAGAGAAAAAGAATAAATTATACACGTGCCTGTGAGCTCTTTTTTTTTTATTACATGTCCAATTCTCATCGGTTTTGAAATTCTGCTGATCAGAAACAGAAGAGAGGAAAGAAAATAAAATACCAGTCGACTGCAAATTGTGAATTTCTTCGAATTAGTTATGCGTAGAGAAAGCACAGTACATTGCAGGTTGATCGCGACTGAAAAACGGATGTATTTTTCTTCGGCAAAGGCAGCATATTTTTGCTGATCTCGCGGTTTTGAATCAGAGAGGAATTGCGGACTTCTGAGAATTATAGGGTGTTGGCTTGCAGTTAACCTAATCGCGGAACCAAGTCATTCTGTTTCTTGATGTCGTCAGTGATCAACGTAATTATTATTTTCGTGAAAAAGGTAATGCGCCCTCGTCATGTATACGTAACTTGATAGAATGTACATTGTTGGGTTCTGCCGGAAGTCTGCATGAGAGGACCTTCGTACATGACTTCGGGCAGGACGGCTCATCTGACATGCGGGAAGACAATGCACCAATACGCGCAACGACTGAGCCTTCCGGAAGTACCAAAAATATTTTCTGACAATTTTTCACTAGCACCAAAACGTTCACATGCTCTCTCACAAGCATGACTTTACTCCCCGTCGACACGATATCAATGGCGCTCTGTGCTATCAGAAGATCCACGTCATCTTCAGCTTGTTTAACAACGTGCCGTCTTTCCTAAAATTTTCGTTTCAGGAGGTTGATGAGTTGCTCCTTATTTCGGTTGCTGGCCAAAAACTGGTTTTGTTTGATGGTGACGAGAGTCTTTGAGTCCACAACATCCTCGGTTCGGTTGATACGGCCGTATCGGCGCTCTTGTTCCGCAACTTATATGCTTTTCTTTACATTTTCTCCGTACCCATCAAATAAATGATGGTACAATTTTGTCCGTAATTGCGCTTTACATGAGCGACATATTATAACTTTGGCGCTGTTCCCACGGTACTTTTCCTAGTACAAAGCTGCCACAACACTATACGACATTTTCATCTTTCTTCCCCCCATTCTCAATTGTATTTTACTTTCCTTTCTTTATCTACGTTTACTACACATGTATGGTGTACGAGATTTCGTAGAGGTATAAGTGACTAGCCGCGCAAAACAGACGCCGAAAAATGAAGGCGCGATCAGAGAAGAGGAGAGGGACTGTGTCAGATTCAAGATCATAGAGGCGAAAACAAAGAAAAATATACTTACGGAAACGATGGCCCATGGACAGTGCTGCCAGATCTACAGATTCTCGCTCCTCGAAAAAAAAATAAAGATTTGTCTTCGAATTTTGCATAAAATACGTTTTTCTTGGTGCTCAAGGGAAAAGTACCTTAGTCACTGATATGAGAGACACTTTTCTCCTGATCGTTATGGGGTGGCACTATGGTCTCTTGTAACATTGAGTCGATCAAGGAAAAAGCAACTCAGTTACTCTTATCAGAGATACCTTTCTCCTGATTGTTATTTATAAATCTGTAAAAGTGCGTAGAGATTCTTTTTAGGTCTTTGAAAAAATGACAAACGGATTTTCGATAGTACCATCTGGCAGCACTGCTCTAAGACCTTCTTCCACACGGATTGAATTGGAAATTTTTAACTCTCCTCATGACGTCATGATACAAACTCATAATTTCTCAAGGTCCCTCTTCCATAGGAATTGAATGGAAAATTTTCAAGTTTTCTCATAACATCACGATCTGAGCTCATAATTTCTTCCAGACCCTCTTCAATAAGACTTGAATGACGT
Organism: Aspidiotus destructor; assembly: GCA_035079395.1. Classification (NCBI taxonomy): domain Eukaryota; kingdom Metazoa; phylum Arthropoda; class Insecta; order Hemiptera; family Diaspididae; genus Aspidiotus; species Aspidiotus destructor. The sequence continues at coordinate 6,046,264 of JAVHKZ010000011.1, read as the reverse complement.
CATGATCCAATGATGCTCTTTCATACCGATTAAATCAGAAATTCTCAACTTTTCTCGTGACGTCATGATGCAAGCTTATAAATTCTCCAAGATCCTCTTTCATACAAGTCAAATTGAAAATTCTTGATCAACTTTCCTTGCGACGTCATGATGAAAATTGAAAATTTCTTTACTTCTTTCTTCCACAGGAATAGGGATGAAAATCAGGTTTCCTCATGACGTCATAATCCGAGCTCATATGCGTGTAATTTCTCGATACATTCTCCAATAGGGGAATGCCACTTTAGGCAGCGAGGAGTATGCAATTTTGGGGTACAATAACACAGGCTCTTTCAGGCGTTTTCCGGAATAATCAAATCATCTTGAGAACCATCAAATTTCATGAAAAATTGAAAATGCCAAATTTATTTTTCTTGAAATTTCCTATCTCATGAAACCTAAATCAAATAATGGGTCTTTCTCCTCAGAAACGAATTCGAAAATTGACGCTGATGACGCGAAGTGGCATTTCCCTGTAGGGATTGAATTGAAAATTCTTTCAAAGCTTCTTGATGACCTTTCCTGAAAAATGTAAGTACCAAAGTTTCCTCATGACGTCACGAGCCGAACTCGTAATTTCTGCGAATCCCTCATTCAAGTCTGTAACTCATCCATGTTCTTCTTTTTTCCCTCTACAAGACTTTTATTGAGGAGGATTCTTTCGAGTCACATGCGATGACGTTATGATTTAGGCTTAAAATTTGTCCGATTCCATTCTTTATAAGGATTCAATGAAAGATTCTTTCAAATCCTTTGATGACCTCAGGACTAGAGCTCATGAAACGAATTTTCTACAAGAAAAATTTTTCTAGCTTCCTCCAGAAAGTCACGATTCAAGCTTGTGATACAGATGACTTTCAGGAGCAAATACGCAATCTTTAATGATCTTTACTATGGGTAAAGAGCACAAATCGGTGTGGCCACACCTACGAATAAACTTGAAGAGACGACAAGCCTAAAGACTGCATACTCCTGTTTCGAGCTTGTCGCATGTAACATTTGCCTTTGCAAGAATGATCTAGAGCAGCCTAATTATATTTGTCTCAGATGAATCAACGTCGGGGCGGAGGATGGACAGTTCAAATAATACCGAAACATTAAAATATTGAAGCAATGCTACGCATTTTATTTATAAGTCTTTGTAATTTAAAAATATAAAAATTCTTTGTGTTATCTATTAACTCGAGCACGTAACTTCGAAATACTATCACCATTTTATTGGCGAAGGACTTCCAAAAAGAAAGAATATTCTCCGATAAAGTTTCATCCCAAGACGATTTATTATTTTGTTGAGCCGTAGCCTTCCAAATGTCCTGCATCAAGATTTTTGCAGTGGTCGTTACAGGCCCAACAAGGCCTGAAGGATCGTAAATGGCAGCAATTACGGCTAATACTTGACGTTTGGTCAAGGCTTTCTCTGCGTCTTTGGAACGATAAAAAATTCGGAGTTCATCCTCCTCCGGCCGCCAAAAAATGCCTTGTGTCTTAATCGTGGGTTTGCCGTCAGAACTGAATGGAAATTCCTTTTCGCAATTTTCCGGTGAAACATCGTTAAGTAACTCTTTATGATTTGCACATAGCTAAAGGAAAGCCTGCGTTACCAATAATTTCGATAAGCTGTCGCCGAAGCATCTGAACTTCTTCCATGCTGTCGCCTCCAGTGAGGAGATCGTCGACGTACATATCATTGAGTAACGCAGAACTAGCCTCTGGATATCGATTTTAAGCTTCTAAGCCCAACTGCTTTATGCATCGTTGGCAGGTTTGCCTGGTTTAGGTACCAAAATAACTATTGCTTTTTTCCAGTTTTGTGGAAAATATGACAGTCGTATGGACGCGTTGTAGATATATGTTAAGAGCACATATACCTTCTTTGGGCATTGGGCGATAATATCATTTGTAATTAGATCATAGCCTGGTGCCTTCCGGTTCTTCATCCTTCTCACCGTACGTGCAATTTCTTTGGGTGTAACGAGCTTGATCGTGGGGCCGTCAGTATCATGGATAGTTGGCGTAACAACGGAGTGAATATCATTCGGTTGGAACTGTTTCTCTAGATGGGCAGCAAATGCTTCAGCTTTCTCCGCATCACTATGTGCATAAATGGTATCGTTGATCCGGAGGGGAGGATTGTAGGCTTTTGGCGCGCGAGCGGTCTTGGCTACCCTCCACAAGGAGTAATCTTTATCGGCTGTTGTGTCCAATGACAAGACAGGCTATGTAAGATGAATTTTGAAAGTAAAAGTAGAAGAAAAAAAAAAAAAAAAACTGCACTCATAGGCCTACTAAGTACTAAATTCTCCACGAATTAGAAAAGTTAGATACCTACTCCATCTTAATTATAATTTCTTCAACCAACTAATCTCTGCAATGCTGTCCCGTATTATATTTGGTGGTGTAACTAAAAAAAAAAAAAAAAATTATAAACAGATGATAATTGTTGAATTTCGTTTTCTTAGAACATTGATGTTTAAGGAGAGTTTAATTTATATTATTCGATGATTTTGGAACCTATTTCTAAAACCTGAATGATAACTTGACACGGAATCATACCTGGTGAATTCGTCTTCGATGTATTTCCTAAAAAAATATATATACTGTATATTATATTTAAGTAAATAAATGATAATTGATCAAATTGTCAAGTTTGAGGACAATTTTTATATTATTTGATGATCTTGGAACCTTTGATGACTGAATACAATAATTTTTTCCGAAAAGTATCTCAGAGCCATACCTGCAGAAATTATTAAGGTTGTTTGCTCCTCAATATTAGGGGAGCGTACAGGCGAATCCCACCACGGGGATACGACTGGCGATGGTGTCTTTGATGGTAATTCCGGTGTTTTTGAACACAAATTAGTATTCCACCACTTTCTCTCATCTCGGTCCTAAATCATAAGTTTGAAAATCGATAGCATTAGAAATTTGAATAGAATACAGCGTCCAGAATGGCCCACACAGACTTAAAAGGTGTAAAACAGAACTGCATAGAAAGGAGATTTTAGAAACTCTCGTAAGTATAGAAATATTATTCCGTGTTTAACAACAACCTTATCAAGCAATAACTTTTTATTAGCAACAAGAAGACTTCTAGATGAGAAAATTTTTTTCTTTTTAAATTCAATTTAAAGTGGATTTGGCTAGAGCTAACTAACGGTCTGAGTTTGGTCATACATCGGTTAGGGGGCGTCCATAAATTACGTGAGGTGTTTAGGGGAGGGAGGGGGTCGAGCCGCATCTCACCTTGGGAGGAGGGGGGTCTCGGCAAATCACACGTAGTTTTTTTTGTAGCAAAAATTTGTGAAATTTAGTCTCATATTCAACTATTGTAGTTTTCAATAAAAATCATGAATTAAAATAGGTATGTTTTTTATTGAAAAAAATCCAACGCAATAGAATTTGGATTGTATATACATTAAAAATACTCATTTTGAAAAATCTCACGTGAGATTGTGAGGGGGGAGGGGTCCAGTGCGAAATCACACCTAATCTCACAAGGGGGAAGGAGGAGGTCGAAAAATCGCAAAAATCGCCTCACGTAATTTATGGACGCTCCCTTATTTAGGCCTATTACGTACAAAGAAATAACATTGAATTTTAACGTAATGATTGATTCACATTTAACTACTTTTGGAAGAATTGCATCAGTGACCCAACTCTGATGAGGGCTCCTTAGTATAGATGCAGAAGCATTGAAGCATTATTCCACAATTTAGGAAAACAAGCAAGCAAAGCCTATGACAAATTTGGCACAAGTAAACATACTTTGAGCACAATTCATTATACAATTCAGCACAAATCAAGCATAATTCATTAAGTTTATTTCCAATCCAAAATTTGGAAAAGGGAGGCTATCGCTTCATCAACTCATACCCATTATGGATAAAAGGGGACAAATGCAAAACGCAGCACCATTCGGCTCAAATAGAGCAAAATTCAATAAGCCTACGCTGAAAAGGGGGCAGAAAAATGGGCCGGAAAACTAGTGGGTAGGTACAGAAAAAGAAAATACTAATACAAAATAGACTAACTCTTACCTGCTTAGGCCTATTCGTCGATCCGAAAAATGCTGACATAATTTTAGTACAAGTGTGTATGACGGGAAATCGGTGATGAACTCGGTCCTTGTAAACAATAAACTAACTTGCGATGAGGAAGCGACCCGTGTATAGTGCCCTGAGCCGTGTTACTATATATTAGTTGAGTTCTTACGTGCGATTCGATGACATTCACATGGTTATTGTTTACGTTACCTTGAACTGTTGAAAATTTGTTTATTGTGCAGAGCCTGAAGAATGCGACATTTGAATGTCGCGTACGTTCTGCCGAGACATAGCGGCGGAATACGAAACAACCGCCTGTCCGGCTTTGGGAGTAGAGTCAGTCATGACCCCACTCGGGATAAAAAAAAAACGTGAAAAGAAGGATTTAAAAAGAGATAAACGCAATAGTACCGCCGCTTGAGCTCTCAACCACAATCAAACTCATTAATTATCACTCTCTCGTTATACCAAAAGCCTAGTGTTTCTGTATCTTGAGTTAGGCGAACCTCAGTGTCTATCTTTCAGACCACACCGGGCAGGTCTACCATAACATGCTATCTCGTAAGATTAATAGAATAGAAACTTTATTACTAATAGAAAGAAGAAGTGTACCCAAACCCACAAAAGTTACTCATTTATAACTAAGATATATCACCACAAATTTGGTGAGGATGACTTGCGGTAACCTGCTCTCAAACTGCTACCAGTCTTTCTACCGGTTGTTATCGCACCTCTAGACATATTTAAACAAGCACTCCAAACGGACACATACGGCACCGAGAATACGGTTTAACGAAATGAACGCGGAAAACACGTCTAGATTCCAACATTATATTCACAGGTATGGTCTATAACTGCGGCAGCTCTTCCTCCAGCCACAGATCTAGCTTCAACTCATCTTCCGCCCTATCAACATCCACAAACATTTATTCCTGCCGAAATGCCATCCCTTCACATTCCTCCCCTGTCTACTTACCTCTGAGACCATTTCGGGCAATTCGCATATTTCACGTTTTCCTGCCAGGCGTCCATCTCTGACGATCCGACTACACATGTCTCAACCTCATTGGACATCTGGATGATTCCAGCATCCCCTACAAACGTATCAGCCTCCTTCTCCCTGCCATTTGACGTGTTGACTCAACATTGCCTTCGCGTTTTCACCTCCCCTTCACCCTCTCGGTCCTCATCTTCTATTCGCCACCTTACCTGCCCTTATACACTATCTCCCCTATTCAAACCACCTCCAACACCTGGGTCTCTTTGTTCCTCCTCCGTTTCTTACCATCATCCCCCTTCCCTCTACCCTCACCCTTTATCCTACCTCAAAATCCCCTGTTATCCTCATCTTCTTCCCACTTGAGTAGGTTTTCACCTCTGTATGACGGTGCTACGACGTGCACCTTAGGAAGACGTTACGACGTTCACAACCGAGATACGGTGTTCATAATATGAGCACATAAAGATAACTCTCAAAGGCATAATGTATCAATCATGTATTCTCTGGACACGACTAGCCACATGTATCTAAAGACTAAGCTCTTATATATCAATCGTAGAGGAGTTCGTACGCGTCTTTTTGTCACAATATCGAATCGTCGCTTGTTTGTTTTTGCTTACGTTACGTTCGGCTACAATCACGTTTCGTGTGATTGTAGGTTCGTGACGAGATATGCCAAATTCTCGTCACATCCAACCCCCCCAATTTTGAAAAGAGGATACAAGCTTTTTCTCCCAATTTTGCAGATGTCGTACGAATTCCTGTAAACAAGTTATGGATTATAAATGAATATACAAGAGGTAATAAATTGACAAATGTGTGATACAGTTAATAGGTAAACAGTTGTATAAAGAAAATATAATGATACGAATGTGGATTAGCGGTACTTTTGTTTTAAGATAAACAAGGTGTTGGAGAATGTACATGTGCGAATGTCTTGCGAAATGAATTTGAAAACATTTTTTTGCCGTTATTTTTCGAACGTGTTGAATTGATCGTATATATGATGATCACGACTCCGATACTTGGTCACTTCGAGAAAAGCAAGGACGATGGAAAACGTTGCGAAGAACGCTGCTGGCGAGGCCGCGGTGGTCCGGGCCTTAACAAGATTATATCAGTGGCGTGGACGTCACCCTGACGTCCCCCCTGTTTCCGTGTTCACCAGGATTCGGCGGTAAGTATCTTTGGCATATACCCTTATTTTGACTGTGATGTTATAGCTGACTTAGCGTCGTGTTCTTGTAGGGATCGTTCCTTGGCACTCGGCGACGTGAGGGTTCTGATAACCTTTGCGCATAATGCGTCGCCGGTGCCGCCTGCGCCCGTCGGGACTCCCTACGGGGAGTTGGAGCCCGTGCGGGGCTTACGTGTCAGACCGCCGTCTCCAAGGTATGTGTATACACACAATGTTCATATCTGTTACATACTTATACACATAAAGAGAAAAAAGGTACAAAGGTGGTTACACATAAAAATTGATTATGTTCTTAATGTATTTACATGCTCTTGTAATATAAACTTAACTTCTCTACTTTTTAGTAACTGGATATCTTTAGATAATCGTATGTACATGAATCCAAATATAATAAATGCAATAATAGTAAATATAAAAAATGATAAGGTGACCAAGTCTTGATAGAAGGGGGACCCGTAAATTGTCTTTATGTTGTTAGCCAAAATTTCCTTATCTAGTTCCTTCTCGAACTCTAAATTCGTTTGTAGCTTTATGGTGGGGATTTCCTCTGTCCATCTTCTATTGATCTTTTCTATGGCATATCGGGCGTTCGTTTCTAGTGAATTCTCGAATTCGCTATCGGGGAGTTCACTCCATTGGGCAGGTATGATTCTGATTATTTCGATCTTTTGTTTCTCTCTCTTATTTTCTTCGAAGCATGGTATTGCCTTGTCTATAATGGTGATGTTTGTCTTATCTATTGTCTGTATCAGTTTCCTGTTGCACTCAATTTTCAGATGGAAGGCACCTGGCTTATCTGTTTCTACATCAATTCTTTTTAAACTCCCATTTTGTCCAGTCACAAAGGTGTTATCATTGAAGCTAGTTAGGATGTACTCTCTATGTCCTATTTCTTGAACTAGCGGGTAGTTTGTTTCGGAATAGTCCTCATTCGTGGAGAGTTTATGGCACTCGATTACGCATACCCTGTTTATGAAGCTGGTTGGTCTATTTTCGAATAAAGCCTTGGTACACGCTGCGTTTCTATCATTAATTACCCCAGAGAGTGAGCAGAGCCTATCTACCCCGTTACATAACTGTAGCGCGTATCCCGTAAGGGTCCTGACTTCTTTAGAGTTGTGCTCAAAAATGACTAAACTTTTTTCTAATTTAATTGAACAGATTTCAGTCTTTTCGTGTCTATAGGCGATAGGGATTGGTTCGAAGAGTTCATAAGTTGCATCTTGTGGGATTAAAGGAATTTTGATAGCCAGTTGGATTTCATCACTGAAAATTTGGCATTTCACAATGGGTATTTTGTAATATTCAGTTATTTTTTCGACCGAAATTGCTAATTGAAGCCCCATCCCCTTTATTTTAGAGCTTAGTTTCAGAAGCTGTGCTTTTAGATCATTGGGGTTAACTACGTTAGCAGGAATTAACTGCTGATCGCATCTTTTTCGTATCTCCTTGTAATGGGTAGCTACTAGGATAAGCTGGTCAGCCAAGGCACCTTTTATTCTGATTACATCTTCTTCCTTTTCGAAAATTCTCTTAAGGTTGTCTGTTTGCTCTCGAAACCAAGATGTTATACCATCGACTTTCTTATCAAATTGGAATAACGCCTTATGTTGCTCGATCACTGCCTCCCTAAGTGCTAAGTACTGTTTATCTAATTTTACTACGTTATCATTCGTGTCTACTAAATCAGTCTGAAGAGCCGTACCACAACACCACTGAAACATATCCCCGATAAACTGAATTGCCCTTTTCTTTCTATCTGACTCTTCTAACTCCAGGTCGAAAACTGATGTCCTTACTTCTTTTATTAGTAATTTTTTTTGTTTTTCTGAAAATTTCTTCGTATCTATTCTTAGTCAGGCAATCTCCACACGTTTTATTAGACTCGTGCGAATAATTTTGACTTAGACATGTCACACCGTTACTATAATGTTTACATTCATCATTCGAGTATTCGTAAGCTATACTCGCCATTTTTTCGATGGTGTTGTCTAAAGATAATATATGTTCACTAAACATGATCGGAATGTTATGTTTGTACGGTATAATATTATTATTAATTTTTCTAAAAAATATTCCGTTCGTGATTTTTACTACGTCGATTTCTCCATAGGCCGTGCACCAAGTGATGCTCAACAAAATAAAAATTCCTGTTGTCTTCATGGCCTGTGAACAGAATCGTGTACACGGGTTCCAGATTTTAAAGTGTCTTCAAATACATATTTATAGTATACAAATATAGATGTTAGTAACCCGGGTTTGTTTTATCGATCTAGACTCCTCAAATCCCTGGTCCCTCGTGCGTAATGAGCGTCCTCATTTTTTGTAGTGATTAAAATTGTCCCTATTTTCATACTTCTTAACCCTTCGAGCGTGAACCAGCTCGTCTTTCCCGTCGAGGTCGATAACGACAAGAGTTGGGGATTCTATTTTCAAAACTTTATATGGCCCGGTGTAGGCTGTGTCGGTCTTTTTCGTAAAAACATTTTCTAACATTATCTCTTCTCCCACTTTTATTTTGAAGTCCTTGAACTTTTTGTTGTGATAAGAAGCGTATTTTTTAAAGTTATCCTGCAGAATTTGAGGTATTCTTTTCCTGAGTTCCTCTATCTCCTTTGGTTCGATGATCTCTCCCCCTTCGCTCGGAATATCATACTTGTTTTTCAGAAATCTGTCTTTTTCGGAGAAAACTATTGATGCAGGACTATAACCCTGTAACTGTGCTGACGGTGTATTATTGTGGGCTCTCATTATCATACGAACTGTTTTGATAATGTCATTCTTTTTTAATCCTTCCACAATTAGACACGCGAGAGCATCAGAGATGGAGGGATGGGCACGTTCAATCACTGCATTGGTGTAAGGAGAATATTTTATACTATTTTTTAGTATGATACCACTTTCTTCGCAAAATTGTTTTAATTCCCTGCTTTTAAATACACTCCCATGATCCGTTTTTAGGAATCGAGGAGCTGGGAAGATGGACATTAACTCTTCTAAAAAACTTATTACTGTACTGGCTGTGATTGAGTGGTATGCTCGGATGAAAATAAATTTAGAAAAATTACAGATGGAAGTTAGTATAAATACGTCTTTAGAGCCATATTTGTAGGGTCCTACAATATCGGCGTTTATTTGGTAGAATATACGATCATCGTTTTTGACTCCTTCTTTGATCCTCCCGTATTTGAATTTTGGTTTTTTGACTAACTGGCAAGCATGACAGGTTCTTACATGATTTTTTACGTCGGTATATAAATTCGGCCAGAAAAATTGATTAGCCAATTTATTGTAGGTTCTCTCAATTCCAGAATGATTCCCTGTAAGGATACCACTGTGAGCGTCCTGTAGTAATTCATTTCGAAGTTTTTCGGGTATATAAGGCAGCTTTAGTGATTTGTTTTTATTGAATTTCTTGAAGCACACAACTTTATTATTGTCGAGGCAGTATCTCCTCGAATCCCTAACTAGTTTATTTATTTCTTTTTTTGAAAATTCTTTTTCATCTAATTTTTCTTGTGAGAGAATCTTTTTGAGAGCGCCTATTATTTTATCCTCGTCTTGTGCTTTAATAAATTTATTATTAATATCTGGACTACCTGTAATACAATTTATAGAAGTAGGGTTTTCTTGTTCGAATGTACGCGATAACGCATCTGGAATTACATTATCATCCCCTTTAATATGTTCGAATTCGAAATCAAATGAATTCAAGACGTCAGTTATACGGGCGATTCTAGAGGGGTGTAGGGTGGTGCTTTCATTTATTTTCCGAGAGATTAGGTTTCTGCTATCGGTTTGGACCTTGAATTTTTTTAGAAAAAGATATTTTCGGAAATTTTTAAGGGCTTTGCTCAAGGCGATCAATTCTAAGTCAAGACTGCATAGGTGCTTTTTACTGGGAGGGAGTTTCTCCGAGTAATAGGCTACCGGTTTGACAATCTTGTCTGAAGGGTCCCTTTGGCTCAATACTGCGCCTACTCCGTAGCTACTGCCATCCACAGTCAAGATCGTTTCTCTTTCTGGGTCGAAAATCTGCAATACAGGTTGTGCAGTAATTTGTTCTTTTAATTTTTTAAAGGCCTCGTCGCACTCTGAGGTCCACTTGATCGTCTGTTTTGAATCCGTCTTTCCCTTCAAAAGATCCATGATCGGTCTGGCAGTATTTACGAAGTCTTTCATAAACTTTCTGTAGTAGCTAAAATGAGAAATAAATCCTCTTACCTGTTTGATGTTTCTTGGAACTTTTAATTCTTCAATAGCTTGCACGCTCCCTAGAGTAGGAGTTATCTTTCCATTCTCAATATTCATCCCTAAGAGTTCGCATTTAGTTTGAAATAAGAAAGCCTTCTCTGTATTTATTCGTATGTTGTGCTTATCGAGTTTCTCTAAGACTTCCTCAAGATTTTTGTATTGCTCATCAAAATCTTTCCCATAAATACATAAGTCATCTAAATAAGCTATCATCTTTTTAAAAAGTTGTTCCTCAAAAATATCGTGTATAGCACGTGTCATGGCTGCCGCAGATGGCTTCATTCCCTGAGGTAAGACTGTGAATTCCATGAGTGGACAACTATCAAATTTAAATGCAGTAATATGTTGACAGCTTTCTTCGATCGGAAATTGATAGTAACCTGCCTGAAGATCGAGTACAGAGTACATCTTTGCTTCCTGTAAAGTCTCGGTTAGAACTTCTATTCGTGCAGTTGAGTTCTGATTTGAAGCTATCCTATCATTGAGTGGCTTATAATTCACGAGAAGACGTGGCTTTCCAGATTTTTTCATTTTAATGAATGCATTCGCACAATACTTACTGTTCGATTTCTTGATGATTTCAGCTTTCTCGAAGTCCTTAAGTAATTCTCTAACCTTGGTTCTTTCCCCTGCTGACATAGGAAAAGGTTTGCAGACTACAGGATCCTTATTTATCAGATTAATTTGGTACGGAGGTGTATCTACTCGTCCTATCTTCGTAATATCGGTCGCAAAGATATGTTTATATTTATTCACGAGAATGAGTGCTTTCTTACGCTGAGCCAATGGTAGATCTTTACTTACCTGTATCTCAATGCCATCTTCATCTCTCAGAGTTTCGTCACCTTTAAATTTTAGCTCAGGGCCTTTATCTTCATTAGCAACTCCTACCTTATTTATCCTAACCGTCGGTTCCTTATTAATCTCGGCTAACTTCTGATTTTTGTAAAGCGTGATTGATCTCCCAGTCCCATTGTAAGCTTCGACTTCACTTTTATTATTTATACTAACATTTATTCCCGTATGTGAAATTAGACTGTTTATACGAGTGATATTTACTTCGTTTTCTTCACTTTCTATTCTCAATACTTGGCGTGACCTTGGTGGAACTATTATTTTATCGTTTATTACAATCATATTATTTATTTTCTTCGTCTCTTTATTATTTAGAACTCTCCTAACGTATTCTTCATCCATTTTTATGCAGTCTTTATTACCGAATATTATTTGTTTATTCATGCCATCAATAATTACAGAATTGGAAAGTTGGAAATCCATTCCAAGTATGAGAGGAGAATCGAGTTCTTCAACAATCCTAACTTTTTGTTTGTAGACAGTCGTACCTATTTTAATTGTCAACTCAGTAGTCCCATTATTTTTTAATCTGAATTTGGACGAGCAAGCACATAATATATCATTGTTTTCAGTTATTATGCTATCTTTCGGCACGTAATCAAAATGACATACACTGTCATCAGCGCCTGAATCGACCATACCCCATGTTTTGTTTTCACTTGAAGGACTAATTATTTCTATCGGAATGTGTAAATTACGCAAAGCCGAAGCATGCGTGAAAGTGGTTATATATTTACATTCGTCGTTATTAATTTTTTTACGTGATTTTCGCTTTTTTCTTCTATTTTTCTTTTCATTATGATTATGATACTTATTTACAAATAATTCTTCATTGTCGAGAATACTGAATCTATTTTTCGAACAAAAATTAGGGTATGTTCGTTCACTATACTGCTTGCTCGCCCAATTTCTTAGTTTTTTGATTTGTCTTCATCCTTATTGTTCCCCTGCCCCCTTTCTCGTGAATTATTACCTCGCCATCTTCCATTTCCGTTCCTTCTTTCACCATAGTATCCTCTCTGGTAGTAGCCTCTCTGGCCGTAACTCTGACCGTAACCTTGTCCGTAACCTTGTCCATAGTTCTGACCGTAGTGATAGCCTCTATTATATGGTCTGTATCCCTGATAATTTCTATAAGGGGGGGGGGGGGTGAGGTCTCCTAGGGTAATAGCTGTTTCGAAATCCATAACCCTCATAGCTTCGTCCTTGTCCAGTAAATTCTTCCCGATCTCTATCTACAGACTGGATTTTGTTAACCGAGCTACTTTTTTCTTTCAATAATTCATCCAATTTCTTGTTCATCTCTAATATTTCGCTCTGCGCTTTAGCTTCCACGTTCAAAGTTTTTTCTAATTCCAATTTTATTATTTTGTTTATGTTTTCCCTGTTCGTTTCTTCTGTTAGCTCACGATCCCTCGCTTTTTTCAATACTTCCTCTCTCTTCAAGCTCTTTTTCAACTCATCCGTGTTTTGGTGTGGAATAATGCTTATTCTGTCCCTTATTTCGCGGTTAAGACCCTTAATTAAGTGATTGCACCTGTCCTCTTCGCTCATCTGAGCGTTGAATAAGTTACACAATTCCATCATCCTATCAAAGTAATCGATCAAAGATTCGTTTTCCCTCTGTTTGGCTTCTGTAAATTCTGCTGTAATAGTAAGTCTGTCTTTCTCAAATCTGTCCTTAATTCCCGTTTTGAAGTCTATCCAATTTATCCCGTTATTCCTACTTGTGATAAAGTTAGTTAACCATTCCGCAGCTTTCCCATTCAAAGCTTTTGCTGCTTGTCTTAATTTTTGCTCATCACTCCACTTGTTCAGCACTCCACACGTTTCTATGCTCTTAAGGAAGTTGTTTACATTATCAGTTTCTTTGCCGTGAAATTTTTGGGGTTCGACATTGCCTAACTGTATCCTCGTCATTTCCTTTACTAAATCCTCCATGATCATTTCCTTCCCTTCTTCAAATTCAATAAAGCTCCTATTCGCGATTTCGGGGTCGTCTTCTATTTTTGTATTTTTTCCCAAAAAATTACTTAATGTGTCACTAAGACTTTTTCGAGGGATGGAGAGAGTGTAGTTTTCGTCAATTTCAATCTCGTTTAAAGTAATTTCCCCAACGATATTTTTTATTTCTTCTTCACTCTCCAAGCTCTCTAATTTTAACTTTAAGTCGTATTTTGCTTCTGCTTCTATTTTCAATCTTTCGTTCACACTTTCTGGGGCTTTTTCTAAGAATCTCGCTAAATATTTCCGGTACCTATCGCTTTCTTTAACTTTTTGATTGGTGTTTTTATTGTAGATTACCCTTTCATCAATCTGGCCACCTAACGTATTGACTAGATATTTAGCATCCTCTAATCTTAGTTTATACACCCAGGATGTCATTTATAATTATCCTATTTTAATATTAACATTAACTAAATGTAATTATATTGATGCATATTCTTTCAGGTTCCATCCATACGAGAGGCGGCCGATGTGATCTCAGATTTCCAACGATCTCATAGGTTTAAGTTAGGTTAAGCGAAATGTAGTATACGATAGCCATAATAAATAAGTTGTTATTTGTACGGAAACATACTTTTGCTGACTTCGACGATACGATACTTTCCAACGTTCGGCGTGACGCGATCTTTTCACTTTCCGCGGGCTCGATTTTTCCACGTTGGTCGCCACTTATGACGGTGCTACGACGTGCACCTTAGGAAGACGTTACGACGTTCACAACCGAGATACGGTGTTCATAATATGAGCACATAAAGATAACTCTCAAAGGCATAATGTATCAATCATGTATTCTCTGGACACGACTAGCCACATGTATCTAAAGACTAAGCTCTTATATATCAATCGTAGAGGAGTTCGTACGCGTCTTTTTGTCACAATATCGAATCGTCGCTTGTTTGTTTTTGCTTACGTTACGTTCGGCTACAATCACGTTTCGTGTGATTGTAGGTTCGTGACGAGATATGCCAAATTCTCGTCACACTTTGGCTGTCTGGTATAGATATGCCTCTTAATGATTCTAGCATCCCCACCGCCGGTTCTTTTCCTCCAATCAAATAATTTTCTTTTCAAATGTTTACTCTATTCTCTGCCCTCCCCCTAAATATCACCCAACCAATCACCCTTACATCGTCAACTCGCCATGTTCCACTTTTTCGTACACTATTCGATACCTCGACGTATTCTCATCTACGAGGCATTTCTTGCATAGATGAGAATTGATATAATAATCCTCTAGCAGGAGATATAAGAGAAAATGCGATGAATAGCATCCCAGTCCGAGGCACTCGGACTTGATTGAGAGCACGCCGCCGCATTTACTGCGAACGCGATGTCGGGACGAGTGCAGTCCATTAAGAAGGTTAACGACCTGATAGCTTCTCGATAGCGTTTAACTAGGGAGGGGTAAGGAAACATCAGCCGGTTTAGATTTTCGTTTCTTTGCAGCTTCTAAAGTTATAATTGGAGAAGACTTGGTTGGGCCTGGAGGCGGTCTGGAGTGAGGGTTGCGAACCGACATCCATTGGAGTAGGATTAGGGGGTAGACGTTGAAGAAATTGACCCATGGAAGGTGCCAAAGTAGAAATGGTCGCGGCCATTTGGTCTAAACGAGGAGTAACCGTGGCGAGGACGGAATCTCGCACTTCGTTTGCATGAAGTTGTGCAGCGTGGCTCCAGTCAGATTCTATGAATTGAACAGATAAGGATTTAGAAGATTTATTTTTGCACGACACTGTCTTTGACGGGTGAAGTTCATTTTTTCAATACTCATAAATGAATACATTGAATGCGAAGATACGTACGTATCTCTTGATTCGGCGGTTTTAGATCGTATTCTGCATTGTCCTGATACATATGATGTATGTTATCCGTATTATTTACAATAACCATTAGGTTTAATTACATACACATAACATGAGAGCATACAGATCTTGAGAAACGCCGTTGTCACGTCGGCCTACATGTGATGATACAAAACGCCGGACATGTACAAAAAGAACGACTTTTTAATTGCAAAGTTTAGTACAGAGGCGAAATCAATCAAGGCTTTATTCGAAAATAGACCAACCAGCTTCATAAACAGGGTATGCGTAATCGAGTGCCATAAACTCTCCACGAATGAGGACTATTCCGAAACAAACTACCCACCAGTTCAAGAAATAGGACATAGAGAGTACATCCTAACTAGCTTCAATGATAACACCTTTGTGACTGGACAGAATGTAAGTTTAAGAAGAATTAATGTAGAAACAGATAAGCCAGGTGCCTTCCACCTGAAAATTGAGTGCAACAGGAAACTGATCCAGACAATAGACAAGACAAACATCACCATTCTAGACAAGGCTATACCATGCTTCGAAGAAAATAAGAGAGAGAAACAAAAGATCGAAATAATCAGAATCATACCTGCCCAATGGAGTGAACTCCCCGATAGGGAATTCGAGAATTCACTAGAAACAAACGCCCGATATGCCATAGAAAAGATCAATAGAAGATGGACAGAGGAAATCCCCACCATAAAGCTACAAACGAATTTAGAATTCGAGAAGGAACTAGATAAGGAAATTTTGGCTAACAACATAAAGACAATTTACGGGTCCCCCTTCTATCAAGACCTGGTCACCTTATCATTTCTTATATTTACTATTACTGCATTTATTATATTTGGATTCATGTACATACGATTATCTAAAGATATCCAGTTATTAAAAAGTAGAGAAGTTAAGTTTATATTACAAGAGCATGTAAATACATTAAGAACATAATCAATTTTCATGTGTAACCACCTTTTTACCTTTTTCTCTTTATGTGTATAAGTATGCAACAGATATAAACATTGTGTGTATACACATACCTTAGAGAAGGCGGTCTGACATGTGAGCCCCGCACGGGCTCCAACTCCTCATAGGGAGTCCCGACGGGCGCAGGCGGCACCGGCAACGCATTGTGCGCGAAGGTTACTTGAATCCTTACGTCATCCAGTGCCAAGGAACGATCCCTACAAAAACACGACGCAAATCAGCCATCACACCACTTTCGTGAATAATTATATGTACCAGAGATACTTACCTCCGGGTGCGAGTTGCAACCGAACAAGGGGGAACGTCTGGGTGACGTCCACGCCACTGGTACAGACGAGTCATAGCCCGCGCCACCTGGGCCTCTAAATACGCATTTCGTCGTTCCAGACTCATAGCGAAATATGAACGTCCGTCTTCGCCGGTATACACGAATAATTATTATCGAGGAAAATATAATCGCATTTATTCCTTCATATACAGACAATTATGATAGCCAAAACATTGTAAGAAAACCACATATGTATATTTCAATTTGCCACCTTGTCTATACGATATTCACCGTTATTCCATGTTTTGTATATTTCATGTTATCATATAGGTACTCCAAGGAATTCGTACGACGTCTGCAAAATTGGGGGAAAAAAGCTTGTCTCCTTTTTCAAAATTTGGGGGGGTTGGACCTGTGACGAGAATTTGGCATATCTCGTCACGAGCCTACAATTGCACGAAACGTGACCGAAGGCGAGCGTAACGTAAGTAAAAACAAACAAGCGACGATTCGATATTTTGATGAAAGACGCGTACGAACTCTTCCACATTTTATGTATAAGCAACTCGAAAATAATATGTTTTGTTCTGCTCATCACACTCTTACTCTGACGAGCTTGTGCTAATACACGTTTATCAGTAAAAGCCTTTCAATGTGATCAATCGTGTACTTTGTTTGCGAACATCGATCGTCCGTGCCTCCTGTCTCCGTCATAAGTCAATTGAAAATTTACAATAGGTTCTACGATGCGACGGTCCCTATTTTCTTCGCCTTATGTCATGTAATCGAGGATTAGGATTGGCGATTAATTTTAATAATATTATGACCAAATTATGAAAAGTTTCAATCGCGATGTGCGCGATGGATTATGATAAGTCGGCTCTATTTAATTTTGCGTTCGAATGGATTTCCGAGAAGGTGAAGTGTACGAGTGTTCACGTTAACGGTAGAGCTCATTGAATACGAATAATACCTATGTGGCGATCGTTCCGTGCATTCTCCACGCGCATAATCCGCAAGGATGAAATTTTCGTCGATATCTACACAAGCAAAAAAGAAGAAAAAAGCATTCACCAACCAAATTTCAAGCAACTTTTTCTCATCATCTACGCGTTACACTTACCGAAGTTCTTCGAGATTTTGTTCCCGGTATTTGTTAGTGCGCCCTTGGAGGCGCACCAACCTTTCGACTCGAGTCCGTAGCACCCTCAACCGAACAGCAATTCTCTGAACCAGACCTCGTCGGCAAGTTCATTCTTCTAAATTTTTCTCACGGTACCTGTTAGTGCGCCCCTGCAGGCACACTAATTCCTCCACGCGATCCCGCAGTAATTTGAGGCGAGACGCAATCCGTTGTACTTCACCTGCCAATTCATTCAAATCTTTTTCGATATCCGTCATGGCGTACGTACGATTTGAAATTCACTACAAAAAAAAACACACAACAAAATTTCAGCCTAAGTTCCAAAACAATACCAAAAAGTCGGCAACGATCAATCACAATACAGCCACGGTCGGTGAAATCCAAGCGAATCGTGGCAGATACACCGTTCGACGTAATTCAAATTATAAAACCACATTTCTATTTTCAAAAAAATATATTATTCTCACCTTAATTATTAGGGTGGGATTATCTTCGATGAGGAGAGTTGGTGGCTTCATCGTGTGATCTTTTTGAAACGGATCTGGTAGTTCTATCATACTTGCGAACCCATCTCTGGTACGTCGTCCATGGTCTTCGCGGTAGAATTGGACTTGCATTAAAATCCAAAGTCGACATCAATACTTCTCGCCCGTAGGTAACACATGACTATCGAATACACAGAGATCTTGATGTGGGCCACACCACATCCGTCCTAGAACTTCGCACGGTTGGGTGCGCCCACACCTCCACCTCAGTCTCAATACGCTTGTGACATCGAATGATGCCACAATTCTCACGTAGAGAATAAGTCTAGATTAAGAGAAATCATGGATGATAAGATGTAAATTATAATCACGTAAACACGTACTGTAAATATGAAACCGATATAAAAAGCGTGGACGAAGCGTACACGGGGTCTTCGTGTCATCTTCGTTCGAGTAATCGTAGATATACAGTATACCGCTGTGTCGTTCTCTCTTACTCTCTCATTTTCGTATTCAACGTAATATAGCCGGAGCTTTTTGGCGTTACAAAGTGTCGCCCAACGTGAATCGGAATAAAAATAAAACCGGGATAAAAGCATCAAAAATTTTATGAACGTAACGTCATAAATATATTCAACAATCAATTACGCCAAGGAGGACGACGGCTTTGGCACCTACGGCATCGATCACCTAGACAACACCGCCTGGAAAAAACAGTAAGCAAATTTTCCAATCATTTCCCACTCCTTTCCTTACAAGAACATTCACATGTCCTGGATACATAGTCTAGAAATAGATGAGCTTGAATCATTAGCTTTACTATTGAAAGCAAAAATAAAAGATAAAGAAAAATCAAACGTAACAGGCATCTCAATAAGTCGTACAGATAGATTAAGAAAGGCTATAGGTAAGGAAATAAAAAAATATCCATTATTTGGTCAAATTTTAAAAACAGAGTACTGCGATAAAGAAAGGAACCAATTAACCTAGTCGATAGCTCCTTAATCGAGAAAATACCAAATAGTGAAGAAATAAACGATAGCAGGTTTGAGAACATAGGGGAAAAGGAGAAAGATCAACTTAGCTCCCCTGAGACAAAATTGAGAACTTCATATAGGAAAAAAGAGCGAGCCTCATTACCAAAATTTGAGAGTGATTTTGCAAATCAAATACAAAAAAATCACGAAGAAAATCTCGACAATTTCCGAACAAGCACACCAATTGAAGAATTTTCCCTAAATCCAAAAGCAGAGATTGGGAAAATTCTGGACGATCTAAAGAAAAAGCAAATCAGTAGACCTAAATCGATTGATCTCAGGGAAGAAGAAGAAGTCCCAAACAACGTCAGAAACATCACATCGGATAAAGAGATCAAGATGGCATCAGTAGGAAAACCAAAACTCACAGTGATACCCAAATTTGCTGGAAACGAAGATGTTCACAAATTGTTCCAGTTAGTAGAACTAAGTGCAAAATTAGGAGCTTATAATGATAAAGAAAAAGAAGTTCTCTTCTTGAATGCTCTAGAAGAGAAAGCTTTAGAATATTACATAGAACTTCAGGAAGATAATCCTAGAATACCATGGGAACAGGTGAAATTAAAATTCAAAGAAAAATTCAAAAAAGATGATGCAATAATAATTAGGACAATAACCTCAAGCAAAAAGGGGGTATGTGAATCTCCCCTCGAATACATTAAAAGAATTGTACGGCTAAAAAGACAACTAGATCACGAAATGGACGAAAAAACGATCCTAATAAGCATAAAAATGGGCCTAAAAGCTAATATAAGGGACAAAATTACTTTGCAAGATATATCCACTTTGAAAAAAATGGAGAAGCTAGATATCCTAAGAAAAGATGAAGAAATGGAAAAGGACTGTACTGCCGAAAATAACAAAGAACTGGAAATAAAACTGGCAAAACTCGAATTAGAAATTGCAAACAAGAAGATCGAGGAAATATCCAAAGAGAATGAGAGTATAAACGCCATAAACAGAGACAATAATACGAGAAGAGGCCACTTCCAAATTAGAGGGGGATAGTAGGATGCTTCATTAGCTGTACCAACAGAAACTTCGGCACTGTTCAAATGTTTGATGTCATTGGTGCTCTTCCAGTTTACAGCACAATAATTTTCGGCAGATTTGGCCGTTTAGGTGACCAATGGTGTGACGCTAATTCTGGCCCTATTCTCAGCGTCACAAATTATCGATGAAAAAGATAAATTGTCGAAGTCTCATCATACGAAGTAAGTCAGAATGTCAGAATAAAGTACACATGTACAAAGGGAAATGTAACGCTAGGTTTCAATGTAAATATTCGTACGAACGCGCGAAGCGCCACCTCGTATGACGTATAATTCGTCATGATCCGCGAAACCAATTATAAGATGTAATATACCCTTTCCATACGATTCTTACCAGCTCCTCAAACAATTATCCAATAATGTATATTTTCCCCAAACTGTAGATTAGACCGCCTTCAAAGCTAATTAACCTTTAAGAGTAGAAAATGTAACTTGTGTCAATCTTGATCCTACGCTAGATGAAAAGAAAACCTATTCAGTATATTCTTGTTTGTGTATTCAATTGTAAATTTGTATTATTCGCTTTTCATTGAAAATAATAAGAAGTCAAATTGAGATCATTTTTTCAAATTTCGCTTTAATCAATTATTGATCTTTCAACCAGCGTTCTATTATTTCGAATACATCCATAGTTTCTTCTACCACAAATGGCAAGGAAAAAAGGTTAAGTGGCATAGTGGAGAGGTGGGAAGTTGTTTTTAATCTGAATATTCAACCTCTCGTTCTCTGGATAAGGTGGGGGGTTGACGTATTTGTAATTGTCGTTCGAGGGGCTCGGTTTCAAATCCGTATGGGAACATTGTCCAGGAAGAATTGGATGGCGAGCCAGATGGTGGGCTTGAGCAATGTATTTGACAGCTGTGGGAGGCGTTGATGGTGTGTAGTTTTCACTGAGTTTGGCCTTGATAGAGAAATTGAGATGATCCATGACACGTTCCACTAATCCATTCGCGTGGGGAGAATAGGGGGGGTGGTGGTTTTGAAGTTTGTTTCTTTCTAGAAAAGATTGGATTTCTGCGGATGTGAATACTGGGTGATTATCCTATAATATTGTGGGTGGGCATGGATATTGTGTGATCAAATTTGTAAGGAAATGGATGGTGTTAGAGGTATTGATTGTAGGGTATGCTCGGAGGACCATATATTTGGTGGCTCGATCAATGGCGACCAAAACACGCCAGTTTTGTTCAGAACTAAAGGTATAAGGTCCAATGAAACAAGTGGAAATTGAGGGTCTAATTTTCTTTCTGATGAATGACCAGATTTTTCGTAGCTTCTTTTGTTTTTCTGGCAGAAATCACAGAATTTGGTATATTGTTCAACTTTGGCGTGCATGTTATCGAAATAAAATGTATTTTTGAGCTGGAGATAGCATCTATTTGTACCGAAACGATTGCCGATACCATCGCCTTCGTGGATGAGGCGAATGATTTTAGTCGTTGAGTGATCAGGGATCGCTATGAGGGAGTGTCTTTCTAGAGGGAGTGTCTTTCTCTACGGTGAAATTTTTTGTAACATAGGATTCCATCTTGGTTGATGTGAAAGCGGCGTTGACATCTGGATAGATACTTTCGTTCACGACTGGTAAAGTGAAGAGGAGAAAGGTTATTTCCGAGAAGGAGATCGCGGAGGCCCTTAAGTTTGCGATCTCCTTCTCTCTCAACCAAGTTTCCACAAACAACCATCTGGCTTACCGCACGCAACTGTACGTGCCTCCTTCCACCACCAAATCCGATTTCTATTTATCTACACCTTTTCCACTCTACAACTTCCCTATACATACAAAAATATTGAATTATTCTCTTTCTCTATGATAAAATTATATAAATCTCTATTACCTATTACTATATCATAAAAATAAAGAATAAATACTTGGATAATCAAATAAATTCTCCCTTCAACTTCAATTACGCGCGATTATTACTATTATTCTTATTATCATTTTATGTCGACAATCACACTTATTCCCCTTCCTGCATTACACAACTACATATTTACCCCTTATACTTATACTCTAACTTGCATTTTCTAATCTTACTCCTTTACGATTTACAACTATCTAATCTATAAGTCCCTGCAATTCACCTAACCGTACGCCCTTTTTCCCCTCGCACTAACCATAACCTTTAAACCCTTCTACTTTGCAACTTTTTCGCACTTCAACACACATCAATTACCTAGGCGCTTGGATTCCCCACCATTACGGAATATTTCAGCAATCAACTCTCTAAGAAAATACCATTACACGTACCAATATAGCGGCAAATTCGTCAGCACCGAGTTCCTGGAGGAAGTCATCCTCTGAAAATATTCCATCCACTTCCGGCATCGACATAACATCGATAGCCGAAACTACCGCCTCTTCGTCAACCGATTCTGCTTCAGCCGCCTCGGAAAGTTCCGCCACCACCTGCCCCTAGAGAGCAGGATCCCATTCCTCTTCAATTGCCCCAATGAACCAATCACCTTCTACGATCTCTTCGGCTACCACACCATTTCCGGCAGCTTCTTCTACAACAGCAACTTCCTCGATATAAACTTTAGCCTCCTCACCAACTCCATTGGCTTCGCCCATTTCTTCAGTTTGGGTGGCCACATCCACCCCACCTCCTGCTTCCATTTTTACTGGGCTCAGGAGCCACGGGAAGCGGCTGCGAACCACCCGCGCCGGCGTTTCCCTAGCCAGCGATCGGTAAGCTACTCGTACTCCTACCGGAGTAGGCCCTTCTATTTCTACACGGTGGCGACTTGCTGTTAATTGCGATGATCGCCGCCCTGTAGCGACGATCATCGCCTCGCCCCGTCTTAATTCAACTACGGATCCCACTCCAAAAGGGGCCCTTTCAAAATATACAATACTCGATGAATTATTTATTCATTCTCAATAGATGAAATGAATAATAGCAGAGTTTGCTATGTACTGAACTGAATTTTTTCTCTCCTTCAGGATTGGGTTTATTGGGATCAACAGTGTAACTGGGTATTTCCCATATATCATTATACCACTTGATTGCTGCTATTCTTGTATACATATTCACTTTCAATGTTGGGACCCAACTTTCAACGAACAACCTCGGCCCTTTTTTGAGTCATACGATCCAATCCCCAATTAAATGAATCATCATCATTCAATTTCGTGGTTACAGGATTTTGGAGTATAGATTAGTTGGGCCCGGAGGCGGTCGGAAAACGGCACTCGGTGCGAACCGACATCCATTGGAGTAAGAGTTGTAGGACGAGAATTAGAGGGTAAACGTTGAAGAAATTGACCCATGGAAGGTGCCACAGTAGAAATGGTCGCGGCCATTTAGTCTAAACGAGGAGTCACCGTGCACTTCGTTTGCATGGAGTTGTGCAGCGTGGCTCCTGTCAGATTCTGTGAATTTAGAAGATTTATTCTTGCTAGACACTGTCTTTGACGGGTGAAGTTCATTTTTTCAATACCTAGATAAGCGATAACGGAGCGACGAATTAGCTGAGACACCTTAGGCTACTGTCGTCAGCTGCTTATGTACTAGCGTCTTTCTTCTAAACCCAATTGTCCCTTGTTTGTTTTTACTTATACGTTACATTATTTGTCTTCAGTCATGTTTTGCAAAACTGGAGACTTGTGGCAAGATGTGCCAAATTCTCGTCACATCAGGATAGGGTTTGAAGGGTAGTTATAAAACTTGTTAACATGTTAAAAGTCTTACTTCAGGTTTTGAAGACAGCGAACTCGCTGGAAGATGTTCTCTATTTTGACAACTTACTTGATTGCCTTGAGCATTTGGCTCCATGGGGCTGCTCAAATTTTGTTTCAAATCTCTAAACTCTGGAAAAGTTGTTGGAGAGTTTTACATTTCAGAAATTGAAGAGAAATACACATAAAACAATATAAGTTTGAAGATTGGGTGAATAAGGTTTGTTGCAAATCAAACTAGTCTAAAAAAAAATTCGAGAGAGTTTGTGACTACTAAAATCCGAAAGAAAAATGATGCGCTGCAATTTTCTGAAAAACTGGGAAAAGTCAGAAAATTTTGTAAGACCTAGCAATATCAATGAAAGGTTGGGAAATTTGATGAATTTTGGGAAAATTCTGGCAATTGCTTGGATGAAACAAGATTGAAAACGACTTCGTTTTTCAAAATTTTAAGGGATGAATCAAAAAATGACATTATAGAAAACTTCAAATAGTCAGGGAATTGCATTCCAAAGTACCAAGTCAGAAGACCTTTCCTTCTCGGAACTGCGCAGTGTCGTTTCACCTGGAATTTCTTTTTTTTTTTCAAATGCTTTCCGATATTTCCGACTCGAATTCAAAGGAGTCATATAATTGAATTTATACAGGTAAACTGGACTGGATTCATTCTCTCCAAATTTGAAATTTTCATAATAAAGGAAGAACCATATGTCTCCGTACATCTATAATCATAATCACAGAATAATGCGCACTAATGGTCTTATCGTTTTATACCAAAATCAAAAAAAGAAGAGAAAAGACGGTACTGAAATGATCGCAACACTAAGTAGTCATCTTGAAGTCAGATTCTAGGGGAAAAGATTGAGATTTTGTCTTTTGTTGAGAAGAAATTCACTGTTGCACTGGATTTTTGCGCCTGTATGCCCATTGTGTATTTTTTGAGAGTCGTCCTCCAATGGGTTGACGACGAACGCTCAAAAGATGTATGGCTCGTGTATTTTTCTTATTTATGTCTTAATATTGTGGGTAAAAGAAAGTATTGGAGGTCCTCCGTACTTTGTCATATGATACGGTAATGAACCTCTAAAGAATGGAGAGGTATTACACTGAGCTAGTTTTGCTGAGCAAATAATCAACCTGTGATAAAACAAGTGTTGTGACTGATCTCAAAATGACTGTATTTAATACTTTGGTATTTTGATGCATTCTTATCATGTGATTTGGAATAACGATCTAGTCTAAGACAGCAAATTATGAGTACAGCTGTGGATCTTTTGAACAAAGACACACTGCTGGAAAGTGATTTGTCTTGAATTTCAAAATATTCTCCTATCTAGTGGATTTGAATAATGGTCCGTCTATTGTTACACGGAGTCATGAGTTCAGTAATGGAGTTCTCAAAGATAAGCCAGCACTAGAAATTCATATCCGGTTAAAAATAATCTGTGTATCCATCTCCCTAAGTATTAACGTCATGAAAAGAAAATATCGAGCTTCACAATGGGCTATAGGAAATGTCTTTGAGAAATCCATCAAGCTTGAATTTCAAAAGTGATGCATTCTCACTTGTGCGAATTTCAGTCTTCAAAAGACACTTCAAAAAGTAAAAATTTAAACTTGAGTAAAACTGATGGAAAAAATTACAATATTCAGCTGAAAAAAAAGCAATAATGAAAATGGGGGACTGATTTCATGACCTAGAAGTGGTGACTAAGAATAGGTTTTGAACCATGCTCAATCGATATTTATAATGTGAAGAGGCGTCGCTTCCATTTTCTTATAGCACAGTCTCTGCTAAGTCTTCACAACATTTTTGATTCAACAGAATACAATTTTTTCCTTCTCATAGTCATCTTCATTTTTTTGCCATTATAATGCAAATGACTTGAATGCTTATTGTTGTGATCTTCATCAAATCTCAGTATCATCATCACCAAAAGTTTGGTGCAGTATTCCTGTTTGTAACATGCATCCACTCTGTGGAATTTCTCATTGCAACAGCATTCTCTGCCGAGACGCTGTTGCTGGCAAGTGGTTCCAAAAGTTGGGTTGATCAAAATTACAAAGATAACAATTGATTCAACTTGTACCTTGAATAAAACTACAAATGTGTAAAACTCTTCCACAACTTTTAACCAGAAAAACATAAGTTTATGAAACAAATGACTCCCATCTTTACCTTCACCGCAAAACACTAATTGTGACATCCAAAATCTAGTCAAAACAGGGCAAAACACTCATTTTGTGGGCCTAATTTTCTTGAGTATGTTGAACAATAATGATTCCCCATCAAAACGCAACAGCAGAACAAGAAACAATGCAAAACTTCATTGAAACTACTCTTGCTGAAACTACACTAGAAGGTACCTTGTAGACAATGACAGGGGAAAACGGGAGAAGTTGAGGAATTTTGCTGAGGTCGAGGAGCCGCAAACATGAATAAATCATTGCAAAAATCTGGTAGTGCGCATCAAACTTTTCTGAAACGGACTTGTCAGATATCAAAGAAGTACATTTTACTCAAATGTGTGGAAATGATAACCCAGTCTTCAGTTGCACATGAGCTTATTAGGAGTTCAGAGATTTAAAGGGAGTAATACTGCAACCAAAAAAAAATTATTGATACCAGCACCTTGACCATGGTGATTTTTCTGGAGTACAGAAAGCTCTTATGAAAATTTAATCAGTACGCATATTTACATAGATTGATGTGACAGACAATTTCTCATAGTGGAAAGTCAGTCTTTTTATTTTTCAGCAGAATCTAGACCTGCGGGGTCGGGGTGTGTGACACAGCTGAATGTAGATAATGAAACAAACGCTAAATATTCATAAACATAAATCTTAAGTATTCGCGTATCGTCATATGCCACCAATGAATTAGGACTAGGTATTAATAAAGTATAGTACTGCATGAAAATGTCCATATTCTTCACGAATAAAGAGATTGAAGTCATGTATTTTTGAAGATGATTTCAACACTAAGGATATTTCGTAAATCATCAGTGGAGATCAGACATACTCCTTTTCCTGATCAAAAATGACTAGTAGGTATTTTTGATTTTGTATTTTATTTTATGATTTAGTAGGGAATTATTTTTCCTACATTACTACACAACATTCTAATTCAATTTCACGTTAGGTATATAAGATTCTCAACTGAATAATGATGAACTTTGGAGAAAAAATCTCAAAATTATAGTTTGAGATCAGATATTAACAAAGTTTTCATAAGTATGCTCATCCTGAGTAATTAGGATGGTACAGAAATATTGAAAAATTATTTTATAAAGTTGGGTGAAGGTGATTAATCTC
The DNA here is from genome assembly GCA_035079395.1 of Aspidiotus destructor. NCBI lineage: Eukaryota > Metazoa > Arthropoda > Insecta > Hemiptera > Diaspididae > Aspidiotus > Aspidiotus destructor. The sequence goes on along the minus strand of JAVHKZ010000011.1, from coordinate 6,019,081 downwards.
TGATATTACTTCTTGAGAAAAAATATGACTCATTACTTACCATGACACGCAAAGATAAAGGAAACTTGCACAGAATTAAAGAAAAATTGCAAAAATTCCGATAGCAAGATAACAGCAAAAAAAATACGGGTGCGCAGAAATGAAAGAATTCCAGAAATGAAAGAATCGCAACTTCCTCACGAAAAATCAATTGATCCACGCCGAAAAACCGCTGGAAAAATCATTCGAAAAACCGTTCGTAAAATCAATTTCATTAAATGAATCTCGAGCCAGGAGCACGTAGGAAAATCGATTTTAACTACGAACAAGTTGTAATAGAGTGACAATTCTGTACCTAACAAGAGAAATTGCGATGACTGACCTTTAGAGAAAAAACTGTGACGTCTCTCTTATACAGCTCTTCTTCTCTTACATTGTCTGGAAAAAAAAGTTATCGTTTACAAATCCATTGTTACCCAAACTAAAAAGAAGGAGAGTAGACATGCGGGAGGAAAAAAAATTCAAACATGTATTCAGCAACACGTATTCAGCGTTCTGTCTCGTATTCTACAATAGGAAACTTCTTCTTCCTCGCCCGAATCTTTGTCTGCTAAGTCTGGAAAGGCAGGGACAACTTGAGGGCTTCTTAGTTGATCTACTCTCTCTCTCTCTCTCTCTCTCTCTCTCTCATACAAGCAAGTTCGATGTCGGCTTCCTTTTTTTCCGAATTCTTTGCAAAAACATGAGGCTGATCATTTAGAGAATCCTTCAATTTTCCGGATAAACACTCCATACTACAGGATGGTTTCACTGTTGTGGTTGTCGTAGTAGTGGAAGTGGTTGTTGTCAAATTCTTTTTCTTTTTATCCTTGTCTTTGTCAGACTTGCGTCTGTCTCTTCTCTGCGTCCTGGTCATGGAGTCGGCCTCGTCAATCGGAAAAATACTATTCACTTCCCCAACCTTTTCATCTACAGGATTCAACACCATTTTTGTAGATGAGGTAGAATATTGGCTTGCCTTTCAAAAATGATTCTCCAGAATATTCTTAATGTCTATCTTTACAGGCTTATCACTCGCTGGCATCACTCGTTGGGTGTGACGTTGGACCATGGCTAGAAATTTTCTTTTTTCGTCAATGACAAAAATACAAGTAAAACAACACTAATTAATAGCAAAATCATTCCAGTTCTATACATTATATGAATCAAACGAACACTTTTTGTCCAGCTTTTTATCTTATCATAATGAAAGTTTAAAAAACGAATACTAAAATATACTCGTACTAATTTCCGGGTCTCGTCACGTTATTCATCCTTATATTTAAACCGCCAATAATGACAATAATCAACCCAGCAACTTAAAAATTTGACTTGTTGTTCTCTAGTTCCAATATTTGTTCCTTGTCCACTAGTTTGTAAACCTTATGATTTTTATCAAACGATGCATTGGTTTCTATAATGTTTTCTACTTTTCCATCAAGATTATCAGACTTGACACAAGATTCCTTTACGAAATGACTTGGCACGTTTTTATTTTGTTTTCACTTTGTGAAGGAAATTCTCGCCTTGGCAGTTAGTTCTGTTTGTGGCTTTCTCTTCCCAGGCGGTTCGAAACCAATTTCTCTTCCGCCAGGTCGCTTAAAACTTGGAACGTTCCCCCCAAAATGATGGCGTCGAATATGAGCCGAAACAATAACAGACTTTAAACCCTTATTTGTAATTGCTCAATTTGTTTTGGAACACCCTTTGCGAGTCATCGATATCGATGCCACTATCATTCGATGCGGAGGATTACGTAAATCCATGGGAACCAAGTCCATGGATTGCAATTGAACTTGAGGACCAGATTTAAGCTGCGGCTAACATAGTTTGCGATGTGACGTCCGCTTCATGGCACTACAAGGTGCAGCAATCACATGGGTGCCAAACTGTTCTGCATTGAAGTTCTTACAAAACCTCAAAGTATCGATGCTCGAGATATTGGTACAAGCTTCATAAGTACGAAAAACGCTGGGACAAAACGGAAAGCATTAGCAAACCTTTTTCAAACTCGCGATCCTTATCACCAATGTTAACTTGTGCTTCGTAAGTTACAAAACAGAAACAATAAATCGAAGCACAAATATGAAACCAAACATTGGACGTTAGCAGCAAGAGTGTCGAACATTAAAAATTTCTTTAAAAAAGTCAACGCCGATTCCACCAGCTCCACCTTTTCCCGCCAAGGCTCCAACAAATCAGAAATTTGCTAAAGCCTAACCTCATCAGCATTTTTTTGAATACACGTGCCCAATTATTGACTCCAATAAAGTTGCAACTCACTGGAAACCGCATTATTACAACAGAAAGTTAATCCAGACAATGGACAACGTTAACGTCACAATTATAGACAAATTAGTCCCATGTTTTTTGGAAACGGGAGATAATAAGAAAAGAGAGAAATTTGAAGTTGCGAGAATAATTCCATCGCATGCATTGTACAAAGACCTATAGCTCAGTATACATACCGACGAGTCGGATTCCTCCGTCTTTGAGCCCCGACCGGCTCAAGCCCTTCATAGGACGTATCCACTGACGTGGGAACGGCGGCGTTGTGCGAAAACGTTATGAGGATCCGCACGTCCACGCCGAACGCGAGTAAACACACTATTTGGGGCACCTCAGTGTGACTCCCCCGCCAGCGGTACAGCCGGTCGAGAGCGCGGATCACCTGCGATTCCAACAGGCCATTTTTTACGACGTGATTCATTTTTTACGGACCATATTTGTTACAATCAATTATCAGAATCACCGTCGCATTTGTAGGAACAATCGTTGATCCTGAAAGGATGTTGGAGTCATATCCCAAATAAACTGGTCATGAGGGTCTTCATTATTTCATATGTCCTCTGATGTTTGAACAAAAATCCCATTTCTAATACATTGGTGCTAGGTTTTGGATACTTAACATAGGAGTCTGGTAGAATCTTAGCATCTTGGAAAACAATACCCGCCGTTTGGCCCTGTCAAAATATTCCTATTCCTCAACCTCCTCCACTAAATCGTAATTCCATTATCTCTCCTTCACCCGAAGAATAATCCTTAGCACCTTACATCAACAATCAAGAAAATACTCTCTAGTCGGAACCGTGCTGCGGCGATACACTCCATCGGTCAGAGTCTTCTTCTTTTCTCTCCGATAGGGGGTCGTTCCCCATGACCTCACCGCCATCCTTGGCCGCAACATCGTGCATCTTCCATGCGCAAAGTCCACACGGATGGTATCGTCGGCAATGACTAAAAATCACAAGAAGAATACTCAACATATCGGAACAGTATACTCCTGCAGTTGGACGCAGACACAAAATTGATACATACCGTAACTCATCTAAATTCTTCTCTCTATTGCGATTAGTCTGCACTTTTAACCGAGCCAGCCTCTCCACCCGATCGCGAAGTGCCCTGATGCGGAGCACAATCCGCTGCACATCGCCAGCCAACTCCACCAGCTCTTTCTCAATATCCGTCATAACGAACGATTTTGGAATTCACAGCAAAAGAAAAAAACAAGAAAAAACTCGGCTTAGTTGCAAAAAGAAAGAAGGACTTCGTGAAACGATACGACAGCGTTCAATCAAAATATGGCCACGTTCGATAAAATTTTCATCCTTGGTGAATGCCACTCCGCTCACAAACCATGCTACCTTGTTGCCCTTCCTTGCCTCCTTCACCCCTTTCTTCTTCATCGTTGGTTATTGAAGTGTCAACGATTTGGTGGTTACTCCCTTCATCATATTCCCCATCTAGGGTTGCGGACATCTCATTTACCATCATGGATTCCTCCTAATTCATGTACCTAGCCAACTTTCATAGCATTGCGGTGGAAGCTTGTTCAAAGTGTGGGCTTCCATCTATTATCAAAACTGATGCTCAGCTAGTGAGTGGACTGTTTTCGATTATCAACTCAGTCATCGTTTGATGAGAAGCTATTTGAACCTTCGCTTGTGGATTCCTGCGGCTTACTGTTATAAAGAAAAGCGGACTTTATGTTTGACGATTGATGTTTATTTCCCGCGGTCAAGATACAAATTGAATTACAGTATATATGAAACACTACAAAACAATTGATATGAACACCAACTTAGTAATGATAATGTAAAACTCTTCCTTTTTCACCTACCAATCTTATCCGGGATCGATAGGAAGTACACCAATTTCGCCAGAGTTGCTTTGTGGGTACGCAGCAAATTGTCAGTGATATTATGTTTCAAAAGCGTCGATCTTAATTCGGCATCGGGTGTCTGGGAAACTACCTTTGCGTGTGTCGAAGGTGGCGAGATTGTTGATGAATCGAACGTGCTTGTTAATGTCAACAATAACAAGCACGCCGATGCAATCTTGTAACACGTACTCCTTCTTTTCCTGATACATTCAGGCCAACATTCTCTCTACCCTCAAACCGTTTAACGAGGGATTTATATAATTCCACACAGACGACTCTTGTGGGTCCCGATATTATTTACCTTCTTCCCAATGTTTTGCATGATAATGTTTGGTATTAGTCTTCAAGTTTTTCCTGCCCCCGGATGGAGAATTATCTTTTTTATGTCTTCTTCTTTGCTGGTTGTCCGTTCTTCAAGGTACTCTTTACGTCGTAATGTGGCATTTTACTGATTTCGTGCTTAGATTTCTCCAAGATGGTCTACCTGCCAACAAGACCAACTAGTTTCAGCTCACCATCTCTCTTACAATTCCAGAATGGCCTTCATGAGCGAATCTCAGGGTTCTCTTGCAAAGAGTCCAAGGAATTACTATTCAGGACGCACGCATAAGCACTTTGTTTACTACTCCAAGCTCATCTTCCATCAAGTTATAGGGTTTCTGGAAGATTGCCCATTAGATTAATAGAAATTTTACAACTTCTGAAATTTGTCTATCACGGGTTGAAGCCTCACAAACAGCAACAGGTGTGACCAGATCTAGTAGAGCTAACAGATTTTCTTCATAAGCTGCATTACCAGAATTCTTGTTCCACGTTACGTGGTCCTAGACTTACATTGAATTTCTGTTTGTAATGAAAAATGATAAATCTTTCAAATAGAGATTAGTTTGCACCTTCCTTGAATACAATGTTTTAAAAAAATTATATAATTAATTTTAAAGAATAAAAATAAGAGAAAGTATACATTTAACGAACCATTTTTAAAAATTACGAATATGTATGACCACCTTTAATAATGAGCACCTGGTACTGTAATCTGTACAAAAAGGTAAGCGATTATGTTGGGTACCCAGGAATGATTAAGCGTACCAAACCTGGTGGTGGACGTACAGATGATGTTTGAAAAATAGCTTTCATCGGTGGGTTAATTGTTTTTGAAACAACGGTTGCGTCCTTTTGTTGACCAACCGGCTTAGCAGCTGTGTGACTTTGATTTCGTCTTCTATTGCAGGATCGTTCAGAAAGCACCTTGACCTTTTCCGCGATAACCTGCACAACCTGTACTTCTTCATTGCTTCCTAAGATTTCGGGTTTCAACCATTGTATATGGATGTATACAAAAGAAAAAATTACTGAAATTGATTGAAGGAATTACTTCTGTTTGTTGTTCCAAATTTTTGTGGATCATATCCAAGTGTTGAACGTTCATTTTTTTGCCGTACTATGAAGTTGTGATGGTTAATGAATGTGCAGCTGTCCGGAACTTTTGTTTGTAGTATCTCAGTCTGTCCATCATCTACTCTTGCATGGCCTGTTCTAGGATAAAAAATTTTCTTCTTCTTCACTTGAAATGGTACGTAGTAAGTCTCAAGGTTTTCTGTTGGAAAAATTTTCACTATTTCCTCTGCTAGAGAACGGATTCTGGACGTAGGAATTCTAAAAGTTACTTTTAACCTACGTGAATGAAGGCGAGAAAATCTTGATCGTAAACTTTGTGTATGCGTGATCAAAATTTATTAGCATCTTAATCTACGTGAGCTAAATTGAAGGAATAATAATGTAAACTTCGATTACGAGTGATTAATGATGTTTTTACTTCTCAACTTGCGTGCCTTCTTTGGGCCCATCTTGATTTGGAGTGGAATTTACATGAGGTTAGAAATTGTGACGATTTTCTTCGTCACAAAAGATATATCAGGTACTGTTTAAACCGGACTTTTCTGTCTTACCCTGTTGGACGGAATCCTGCCTACAACGAACAAGAATTATTCTCCCAGAGCATACCGTCTTAATGAACCTTCACACTGTATAATCTATAATCGTCATATAAGTTTTGTTGAAGGAAGACATATTTTCTTTATTTTCGAGCATCAGCGATTTAGACGATGCCGTGGACTGTTCCAGTTGCTCTAGTGTTGTGCAATGAACCATTGATACGTCTGGTGTTGTGAAATTTCCTGTAACGGATATACAGACATCCATTATAGGGATCGACGCAGCATTTTTTTGTTTAAGAATTGAAAACTTGACGGCTGCTTTTGTGTCGCGAAGACTTTTTGTGAGACTTATCCTGAACCTCGAGTTGTAGCCGGCCGTCGGGTATACTGGTTTTGTAGTCAAGACGTTATTTCCATCAAGTACTTGGAGAACGACCCAAAACGGAAGGTACAATCGTTGGTTACTTTGACCGTCTTGAAATCAAGGTCGTCATCCCACCCTACGGGAATGAAGGCGAGAAAATCTTGATCGTAAACTTTGTGTATGCGTGATCAAAATTTATTAGCATCTTAATCTACGTGAGCTAAATTGAAGGAATAATAATGTAAACTTCGATTACGAGTGATTAATGATGTTTTTACTTCTCAACTTGCGTGCCTTCTTTGGGCCCATCTTGATTTGGAGTGGAATTTACATGAGGTTAGAAATTGTGACAATTTTCTTCGTCACAAAAGATGACTGTATCAGGTACTGTTTAAACCGGACTTTTCTGTCTTACCCTGTTAGACGGAATCCTGCCTACAACAAACAAGAATTATTCTCCCAGGGCATACCGTCTTGATGAACCTTCACACTGTATAATCTATAATCGTCATATAAGTTTTGTTGAAGGAAGACATATTTTCTTTATTTTCGAGCATCAGCGATTTAGACGATGCCGTGGACTGTTCCAGTTGCTCTAGTGTTGTGCAATGAACCATTGATACGTCTGGTGTTGTGAAATTTCCTGTAACGGATATACAGACATCCATCATAGGGATCGACGCAGCATTTTTTTGTTTAAGAATTGAAAACTTGACGGCTGCTTTTGTGTCGCGAAGACTTTTTGTGAGACTTATCCTGAACCTCGAGTTGTAGCCGGCCGTCGGGTATACTGGCTTTGTAGTCAAGACGTTATTTCCATCAAGTACTTGGAGAACGACCCAAAACGGAAGGTACAATCGTTGGTTACTTTGACCGTCTTGAAATCAAGGTCGTCATCCCACCCTACGTGAATGAAGGCGAGAAAATCTTGATCGTGAACTTTGTGTATGCGTGATCAAAATTTATTAGCATCTTAATCTACGTGAGCTAAATTGAAGGAATAATAATGTAAACTTCGATTACGAGTGATTAATGATGTTTTTACTTCTCAACTTGCGTGCCTTCTTTGGGCCCATCTTGATTTGGAGTGGAATTTACATGATGTTAGAAATTGTGACGATTTTCTTCGTCACAAAAGATGACTGTATCAGGTACTGTTTAAACCGGACTTTTCTGTCTTACCCTGTTAGACGGAATCCTGCCTACAACAAACAAGAATTATTCTCCCAGGGCATACCGTCTTGATGAACCTTCACACTGTATAATCTATAATCGTCATATAAGTTTTGTTGAAGGAAGACATATTTTCTTTATTTTCGAGCATCAGCGATTTAGACGATGCCGTGGACTGTTCCAGTTGCTCTAGTGTTGTGCAATGAACCATTGATACGTCTGGTGTTGTGAAATTTCCTGTAACGGATATACAGACATCCATCATAGGGATCGACGCAGCATTTTTTTGTTTAAGAATTGAAAACTTGACGGCTGCTTTTGTGTCGCGAAGACTTTTTGTGAGACTTATCCTGAACCTCGAGTTGTAGCCGGCCGTCGGGTATACTGGCTTTGTAGTCAAGACGTTATTTCCATCAAGTACTTGGAGAACGACCCAAAACGGAAGGTACAATCGTTGGTTACTTTGACCGTCTTGAAATCAAGGTCGTCATCCCACCCTACGGGAATGAAGGCGAGAAAATCTTGATCGTAAACTTTGTGTATGCGTGATCAAAATTTATTAGCATCTTAATCTACGTGAGCTAAATTGAAGGAATAATAATGTAAACTTCGATTACGAGTGATTAATGATGTTTTTACTTCTCAACTTGCGTGCCTTCTTTGGGCCCATCTTGATTTGGAGTGGAATTTACATGAGGTTAGAAATTGTGACAATTTTCTTCGTCACAAAAGATGACTGTATCAGGTACTGTTTAAACCGGACTTTTCTGTCTTACCCTGTTAGACGGAATCCTGCCTACAACAAACAAGAATTATTCTCCCAGGGCATACCGTCTTGATGAACCTTCACACTGTATAATCTATAATCGTCATATAAGTTTTGTTGAAGGAAGACATATTTTCTTTATTTTCGAGCATCAGCGATTTAGACGATGCCGTGGACTGTTCCAGTTGCTCTAGTGTTGTGCAATGAACCATTGATACGTCTGGTGTTGTGAAATTTCCTGTAACGGATATACAGACATCCATCATAGGGATCGACGCAGCATTTTTTTGTTTAAGAATTGAAAACTTGACGGCTGCTTTTGTGTCGCGAAGACTTTTTGTGAGACTTATCCTGAACCTCGAGTTGTAGCCGGCCGTCGGGTATACTGGCTTTGTAGTCAAGACGTTATTTCCATCAAGTACTTGGAGAACGACCCAAAACGGAAGGTACAATCGTTGGTTACTTTGACCGTCTTGAAATCAAGGTCGTCATCCCACCCTACGTGAATGAAGGCGAGAAAATCTTGATCGTGAACTTTGTGTATGCGTGATCAAAATTTATTAGCATCTTAATCTACGTGAGCTAAATTGAAGGAATAATAATGTAAACTTCGATTACGAGTGATTAATGATGTTTTTACTTCTCAACTTGCGTGCCTTCTTTGGGCCCATCTTGATTTGGAGTGGAATTTACATGATGTTAGAAATTGTGACGATTTTCTTCGTCACAAAAGATGACTGTATCAGGTACTGTTTAAACCGGACTTTTCTGTCTTACCCTGTTAGACGGAATCCTGCCTACAACAAACAAGAATTATTCTCCCAGGGCATACCGTCTTGATGAACCTTCACACTGTATAATCTATAATCGTCATATAAGTTTTGTTGAAGGAAGACATATTTTCTTTATTTTCGAGCATCAGCGATTTAGACGATGCCGTGGACTGTTCCAGTTGCTCTAGTGTTGTGCAATGAACCATTGATACGTCTGGTGTTGTGAAATTTCCTGTAACGGATATACAGACATCCATCATAGGGATCGACGCAGCATTTTTTTGTTTAAGAATTGAAAACTTGACGGCTGCTTTTGTGTCGCGAAGACTTTTTGTGAGACTTATCCTGAACCTCGAGTTGTAGCCGGCCGTCGGGTATACTGGCTTTGTAGTCAAGACGTTATTTCCATCAAGTACTTGGAGAACGACCCAAAACGGAAGGTACAATCGTTGGTTACTTTGACCGTCTTGAAATCAAGGTCGTCATCCCACCCTACGTGAATGAAGGCGAGAAAATCTTGATCGTGAACTTTGTGTATGCGTGATCAAAATTTATTAGCATCTTAATCTACGTGAGCTAAATTGAAGGAATAATAATGTAAACTTCGATTACGAGTGATTAATGATGTTTTTACTTCTCAACTTGCGTGCCTTCTTTGGGCCCATCTTGATTTGGAGTGGAATTTACATGATGTTAGAAATTGTGACGATTTTCTTCGTCACAAAAGATGACTGTATCAGGTACTGTTTAAACCGAACTTTTTCTGTCTTACCCTGTTGGACGGAATCCTGCCTACAACGAACAAGAATTATTCTCCCAGGGCATACCGTCTTGATGAACCTTCACACTGTATAATCTATAATCGTCATATAAGTTTTGTTGAAGGAAGACATATTTTCTTTATTTTCGAGCATCAGCGATTTAGACGATGCCGTGGACTTTTCCAGTTCCTCTAGTGTTGTGCAATGAACCATTGATACGTCTGGTGTTGTGAAATTTCCTGTAACGGATATACAGACATCCATCATAGGGATCGACGCAGCATTTTTTCGTTTAAGAATTGAAAACTTGACGGCTGCTTTTGTGTCGCGAAGACTTTTTGTGAGACTTATCCTGAACCTCGAGTTGTAGCCGGCCGTCGGGTATACTGGTTTTGTAGTCAAGACGTTATTTCCATCAAGTACTTGGAGAACGACCCAAAACGGAAGGTACAATCGTTGGTTACTTTGACCGTCTTGAAATCAAGGTCGTCATCCCACCCTACGGGAATGAAGGCGAGAAAATCTTGATCGTAAACTTTGTGTATGCGTGATCAAAATTTATTAGCATCTTAATCTACGTGAGCTAAATTGAAGGAATAATAATGTAAACTTCGATTACGAGTGATTAATGATGTTTTTACTTCTCAACTTGCGTGCCTTCTTTGGGCCCATCTTGATTTGGAGTGGAATTTACATGAGGTTAGAAATTGTGACAATTTTCTTCGTCACAAAAGATGACTGTATCAGGTACTGTTTAAACCGGACTTTTCTGTCTTACCCTGTTAGACGGAATCCTGCCTACAACAAACAAGAATTATTCTCCCAGGGCATACCGTCTTGATGAACCTTCACACTGTATAATCTATAATCGTCATATAAGTTTTGTTGAAGGAAGACATATTTTCTTTATTTTCGAGCATCAGCGATTTAGACGATGCCGTGGACTGTTCCAGTTGCTCTAGTGTTGTGCAATGAACCATTGATACGTCTGGTGTTGTGAAATTTCCTGTAACGGATATACAGACATCCATCATAGGGATCGACGCAGCATTTTTTTGTTTAAGAATTGAAAACTTGACGGCTGCTTTTGTGTCGCGAAGACTTTTTGTGAGACTTATCCTGAACCTCGAGTTGTAGCCGGCCGTCGGGTATACTGGCTTTGTAGTCAAGACGTTATTTCCATCAAGTACTTGGAGAACGACCCAAAACGGAAGGTACAATCGTTGGTTACTTTGACCGTCTTGAAATCAAGGTCGTCATCCCACCTTACGTGAATGAAGGCGAGAAAATCTTGATCGTGAACTTTGTGTATGCGTGATCAAAATTTATTAGCATCTTAATCTACGTGAGCTAAATTGAAGGAATAATAATGTAAACTTCGATTACGAGTGATTAATGATGTTTTTACTTCTCAACTTGCGTGCCTTCTTTGGGCCCATCTTGATTTGGAGTGGAATTTACATGATGTTAGAAATTGTGACGATTTTCTTCGTCACAAAAGATGACTGTATCAGGTACTGTTTAATCCGAACTTTTTCTGTCTTACCCTGTTGGACGGAATCCTGCCTACAACGAACAAGAATTATTCTCCCAGGGCATACCGTCTTGATGAACCTTCACACTGTATAATCTATAATCGTCATATAAGTTTTGTTGAAGGAAGACATATTTTCTTTATTTTCGAGCATCAGCGATTTAGACGATGCCGTGGACTTTTCCAGTTCCTCTAGTGTTGTGCAATGAACCATTGATACGTCTGGTGTTGTGAAATTTCCTGTAACGGATATACAGACATCCATCATAGGGATCGACGCAGCATTTTTTCGTTTAAGAATTGAAAACTTGACGGCTGCTTTTGTGTCGCGAAGACTTTTTGTGAGACTTATCCTGAACCTCGAGTTGTAGCCGGCCGTCGGGTATACTGGTTTTGTAGTCAAGACGTTATTTCCATCAAGTACTTGGAGAACGACCCAAAACGGAAGGTACAATCGTTGGTTACTTTGACCGTCTTGAAATCAAGGTCGTCATCCCACCCTACGTAAATGAAGGCGAGAAAATCTTGATCGTAAACTTTGTGTATGCGTGATCAAAATTTATTAGCATCTTAATCTACGTGAGCTAAATTGAAGGAATAATAATGTAAACTTCGATTACGAGTGATTAATGATGTTTTTACTTCTCAACTTGCGTGCCTTCTTTGGGCCCATCTTGATTTGGAGTGGAATTTACATGAGGTTAGAAATTGTGACGATTTTCTTCGTCACAAAAGATGACTGTATCAGGTACTGTTTAAACCGAATTTTTTCTGTCTTACCCTGTTGGACGGAATCCTGCCTACAACGAACAAGAATTATTCTCCCAGAGCATACCGTCTTAATGAACCTTCACACTGTATAATCTATAATCGTCATATAAGTTTTGTTGAAGGAAGACATATTTTCTTTATTTTCGAGCATCAGCGATTTAGACGATGCCGTGGACTGTTCCAGTTGCTCTAGTGTTGTGCAATGAACCATTGATACGTCTGGTGCTGTGAAATTTCCTTTAACGGATATACAGACATCCATCATAGGGATCGACGCAGCATTTTTTTGTTTAAGAATTGAAAACTTGACGGCTGCTTTTGTGTCGCAAAGACTTTTTGTGAGACTTATCCTGAACCTCGAGTTGTAGCCGGCCGTCGGGTATACTGGCTTTGTAGCCAAGACGTTATTTCCATCAAGTACTTGGGAAACGACCCGAAACGGAAGGGTACAATCGTTGGTTACTTTTACTGTCTTGAAATCAAGGTCATCATCGCACTGGATAGGGATGTTTACTAAGTATTAATAAATAAAAATAAAATGAAATGAAGAATAACTAGTATTTGTAGAAACTTTATACCAGAGTCTTTCGAGTGTAAATCGTAGATAAGGTAACGCCCTTAGTGGTGGCCACTTCGAAAGTTTTTTTCAAATTTTCTTCTCTGCTTCTGAGATTTGAGTTACTGATACAATATAATTGCTTTCAGACTACTGTCGGTAGGCACTGAAGCGACGTTCCAAAATGTCATTTTATACCTTTCCTGGGAGCACATATTCCATTTTCAATTTGTGACGCAAGTGACGTCACACTTATTGACAACGATACCCATTAACATTATTTTGTTGAGGAGTGAAATTGTACAGGATGTTATTTCTACCGCACATATTGTTAGACATAAGTGATGGGATTTGAGAAGGTTCATTAGGAGATTGCGGTAGAAATTGTATGGTTTTGCTGGTTTCTTTTTTTTTCTCTTGTTTTAGATCCAGTTTTATTTTCACTTATCTCATTTTTTATTTCCTTTAAAGCCAAAAGATTGTCCGTGTCTATGGTAGACCTGCCCAGACAAGGTCTAGAGATGTTTGCTGACGAGCGCCTAACTCAGAATACAGAAAACACTAGGCTTTGGTGCAAAGAGAGAGAGAGAGAGTACCGTGTGTAACAATACATTTTGTATTGCTACAAGATCATGTACAGCTTTTGTTTATTTATTTTAGTTTTTTGCAATTCCAACACATTTTTTGGAGGTGACTCACACGCTACAAACAATACATAATTACGATACAAACCTAAACGTTATTAATCCCGACTGGAAAATAACGGTACCTACGATGCATTTAAAATCTGTCGCAGAATACCAGGAAGATCTAAAAAATATTTCTCTACAATTGACCACTAACACTTTATACGGTTCACGATTCTTAACTGATATTATTTTTAACATATTATTTTTCCTTGCATTTTTACTCATAGTTATACTATACATTGTCACATTTCCTCATCTCATTCCACACCTTATCCCGAAAATTCCGGACCTCCTCCCCCCTATCCATCTCAATAACCAATAATTACTATTAGAAATAAGTTTATACGTACCATTCCCATATGTTATTTTCTCCGCGCCGAAGGCTGCCTCCAATTCGATCTAACTCCTCGACAACGGGCGTTGGTAAATCTTCAACCAATTCAAGGTTTGGGACGATAGCCTCATGTACGACTTCGACCACACCCGCAGGAGTCACCTCCTGGATTTCCGTCGTAACTTCGGCCTCATTCTCCGTCGTTCTTTCGGCCTCATTTTCCGTCACGGGTGAAAATTCCATAGCTTCCCATGACCCAGATCCAGTCTCCACAATGGGGTCGAAAAAACTGGTTCAATGGCGTGAAACTCATGGCAGCGACCCATACAACATAAGCATAGATGGTGCCGCTGACGATACTTTAACTCTTCGGCCAATTCAAAATATCGGCCCTCTAAATACCGATAAGAGCATCTCAAGTAGTCGACAACAATCAAGAAGGTAGTCACTCGTCCGAGCCCCGCTGCGGGGACATACTCCATCTATCAGGATTCGCGCTGCCGCCATCGCGCCTTTCGGCGCGCACGGCGTCCTCGAAATGAGGGACCCCGTGCATACGCCATGCACACAACCCGCAAGGGTGGAATCTGCGACGGTATCTACACAAGCAAAAAGAAGAAAAAAGCATTCACCAACCAAATTCCAAGCAACATTATCTTATCACCAGCGTGTTACACTTACCGGAGCTCGCCGAGATTGTGCTCCCGGTGCCTATTCGTCCTTCCTTGCAGACGCACAAGTTTTTCAATCTTCGTTCGTATCACCAATAATCGAGCAGCGAGCTTTTGCAATTCATCAGCAAGCATTTTAACGTCCCTCTCAAGATCAGGCATTTCCGAAATAAAGCACGAAAACACGAAACCGCAAAAAAGTGATAATCAAAGAAAACGAAGCAGTATTACACAGTTTCATGAGTGAGCCGACTGTGATTCATGAATTGTGCGAGTTGATCAACCTCGTTATCTTTTAGGTTCAATAGTTGGGTGGTGGTAGCTATGTGCTTCCTTAGGCGACTAGAGGTCAGCAATTTCGGCCTACTAACCCCGCTAAGATAGGCGTATCTTCGAATGACCGATGTTGCATCAATCCATTTATCGGAATGTGGAAAAGTAAAGAAATAATGATTCTTCTCTGGAAACCACAACCCTAGTTTACTTTTTCTCAGATGAAAAATCATATGATAATAGTTTAGCACAGGCTCCTTTGAAATTAAAACCGGAACGGAACGACCCCAATTGAGGTTGTCCAACACTTTGCCATATCTTTTATGGCATGCCCTGTATATCATTGAATGCATCAATGCGTTTGAGTTACCATTTTTGTTTTCTGGGGGCACCTTTTTAAAGCAGCATTTCGCATTATGCTGCCATAGATTCCTTCTTCAAATGAAAGCTTTGCAAAATTGACAAATTGCGTGAGTTGTTTCATCAACGTCTTGGGTTTTTGTTACTCTTCGCTTTGCTTTTATCACTCCATTCAGCCCCGCCTCCAAATTTCCCACATTCCGCAGGAGTGCGATTTGACGTGTCTTTTCTAGCCCTTTCTTTAGACTTTGCACGGCTCTCACTTCTCTTTTCCTCCTTCTGATTCCTCCAGAGGTGCCGCGAGAAGTGTTTTCAGTCCACAAAAGTCTTACAGAAAAGACAAAAAGTCTTCAGGTTTGGAGATTCGTACAACGCTCTTCTCTGTGAAGAATCAAACAATACCATTATTCATTTTTTTCTTTCTTTCTTTTGAAATGACTAGGGGAACTGAAACTTCTGTCTGGATTGAGTATGAATATATGAGCTAAAGGGCATCTTCTACATTTACAGATACATATTGAAATTACAATCACCATGACTACAAATGTACGGTAAAAAAAAAGAGAAAATGGATGATTCAAAGTCTTCTCATCAATTCTGGCGCTGACATCAATGAAACAAAATTTAAAATAATAATATTGCGATCACATGGTCGCTACAGTATTTTCAAAAATATACTCTGTGCAAGCTGGAATTGTTTCCGCAGTCGACAGGGCCGTGCCAAGCTATTCTGGCGCCCTATGCAAAATTCAGGTTACTTGGTAAATTATTTGAAAACGTCCTGAATAAAAGACTCCTCTGGTTCTTGGAATCAAAGGACCCTCTATTCCCTTTCCAATAAGGCTCCAGAAAGGGACGCAGTTCTACTCAGGCCCTTTTTAAACTTCCAATCCAAAATAAACGTACCCTCATGCAACGTCTCTTCGCACTTGACTACGACATTTCCATCCGCCAAACTAATTCTCTTCGAGCCCACAGACTCCTCCAAGAAACTCTTGACGCCATTGCCACTTGGAGAGGCACAAATAGTTCCCGTTTTTCATCGGCTCAAACTTACTTCGTCATCTTCAAAAAAAGAAATGCTCCCTTCCACCTCTTTCTTTAAAAAATTTTCAAAGTCTCTTCTGCAACTCCGCCAAAATTCTTGGTTTACATTTTGATCAGAAACTCACCTGGACTCATCACATCAAAATTCTCAAAGCTAAATGCACTTGTGCCTTGAACATATTGAAATTTATCTCTCACCCTCCCAAAGACTGCAAGAAAAGACTCCTTTTCCATCTCTACAAAAGTCATATTCGCTCTCGACTAGATTATAGAGCACCGGTTTTGTCAGATTGTGACGAGAATTTGGCATATCTCGTCACGAGCCTACAATTGCACGAAACGTGACCGAAGGCGAGCGTAACGTAAGTAAAAACAAACAAGCGACGATTCGATATTTTGATGAAAGACGCGTACGAACTCTTCCACTTTTTATATATAAGCAACTCGAAAATTGTGCGCAAAGGTTACCAGAACCCTTACGTCATCCAGTGCCAAGGAACGATCTCTACAAAAACACGACGCAAATCAGCCATCACACCACTTTCGTGAATAATAGTATGTACCAGAGATACTTACCTCCGGGTGCGAGTTGCAACCGAACAAGGGGGGACGTCTGGGTGACGTCCACGCCACTGGTACAGACGAGTCATAGCCCGCGCCACCTGGGCCTCTAAATACGCATTTCGTCGTTCCAGACTCATAGCGAAATATGAACGTCCGTCTTCGCCGGTATACACGAATAATTATTATCGAGGAAAATATAATCGCATTTATTCCTTCATATACAGACAATTATGATAGCCAAAACATTGTAAGAAAACCACATATGTATATTTCAATTTGCCACCTTGTCTATACGATATTCACCGTTATTCCATGTTTTGTATATTTCATGTTATCATATAGGTACTCCAAGGAATTCGTACGACGTCTGCAAAATTGGGGGAAAAAAGCTTGTCTCCTCTTTTCAAAATTGGGGGGGTTGGACCTGTGACGAGAATTTGGCATATCTCGTCACGAGCCTACAATTGCACGAAACGTGACCGAAGGCGAGCGTAACGTTAGTAAAAACAAACAAGCGACGATTCGATATTTTGATGAAAGACGCGTACGAACTCTTCCACTTTTTATATATAAGCAACTCGAAAATAATATGATTTGTTCTGCTCGTCACATTCTTATTCTGACGTGCTTGTGCTAATACACGTTTATCAGTAAAAGCCTTTTAATGTGATCAATCGTGTACTTTGGTCTCGAACATCGATCGTCCGTGCTTCCGATCCCCGTCATACAGATACAAAATCGTAATAATGATTCATTGCGTCAGCATAGTTACTACTCCTTCTAGACAAAGCCGCTAATTCCATATGTCGTTATGACTCATTCGAATCCTCTAATTGTACTGCCCTTCCTTCCCGTTAATATTTCCGGACATCCAATTCGACTAGTAGAACCGCAATCTTCCCGCTCTTCTCTCAACCAAATTCCAAGTTCATTGACCCCATAGAACCTTTCCAAAACCGCATTTTCTATTCCCCACGATGTATACGACGGTAATTAGTTATTTCTTCAACAAATGATAAAGACACAGACTGCGATCCATTTTCACCCAAATTCAGTATCCTCCGTCCATCCAGTAGCTTCGGCAGTCCAAATGAATTTCCAGAAAAATCACCCATCCCTATATAAACCGCATGATTGTTTACGTTCGTAAAATAAAATACATTCGAAATATTATCGCCGATTAATTCGAGCCGGCTACTCGCATCGAGTCGTCGAAGAGTTCGAGCACGAAAGCGTCGAAAGTTTCATTAGACGAGCTATGACCACCGTCAGCATCACAGCACACAACTAAATTGCTAACAATTTTATCGTCTTCTTTTTCTATCATTTCAATTTTCGAATTTGAGAAACACAATTTAAAACCTCTATTTACAAATCGAAAATAATACTTAAATTTATACACAATAAACAAAATATATATAAAAACAAAATAGAATATCGAATATTAATACTTAAAAATAATATCACAGATACGGTCAGTCTTTATTCTCCGTGTAACAAATCAAAAATATACAAAATTACTTTCATGATATCTTGTCAGAGCAATCTCTTTGCCCCCAAATCCCTCTGACAGGTTTATAACTTAGCCAATAAATAGGTCCTCTCCTTGTAGACACCATTCAAATCTCCTCCCTGAGGATTGTCTTGGAAGCCATGAGCAAATTACGTAGCGCTTTTGACTGAACAGTCATCCTCAGCAAAAACTAAAACCAGGGTGTCTACCGGTCATACAAGTCATACAAAAGTCATACAATTGCCTTCAATATTGCCCAATTTTTTTGTTTTCATACAATTACATATCTAGTTTTTTCAAATAAAAGTTCTCGTTTGGGAGGATTTCATGTTTTTTTTTTTTTTTTTTTTTTTGCTTATTCATGGATGTAAATGGTTCATAAAAAGATTGAAAAGTCGTACAATGCTCTTCCAGTGGTCATACAAAATTCATACAATTGGAAAATTTGTATTTGGTAGACACCCTGTAAAACACAATTGACTTGAAAGACCGAAACCAACCTCGAGAACTGACGAGAACAAAGAGGAGACTAATCATCGAGTTATGATTCATAAATAAGCTCGATCACACCTTCGTCCGGTATGTAACTGTTCAGCGAAACGAGACCACCAGTATTCTCAAGACAAATAATTTCGATATGCTCCAAAGCGGTACGCTTGAAATACGAACTTTCTTTATGAAGAAGCACCTCGGATCCCTCCCGGAAGCTGTGCTTATGAGTAATGAGACGGTCAGCGAATACCGAATCCTCCGCCTTACCCTTTTCCCAGGCTGCCTTATGCTCATCGACTCTAATCTAAAGCTGCCGACTTAACACCCTTGCAATAACTACATGCTAGCCTATACACACCTATGTATGTCTTTAGTATCAAAGAAGGTCTTCAAATAATTGTGTGCGCAGCGAGGTCTGTATGTATAATCCATATAAACCCTTGAAATATTTGCGGAAAGATGAAATCAGATGTTTTCTACTTCAGACTTGAAGCTTCAAAGCCGTTTCTCTTTGAGAACTAACAATCACTGTCATTTTTTAGAAATATGAATTTCTCTCTGCATTTGAGGGTCTGAGTGAGTGTGTGACATACAGTCTTATTTATCATATTCAGAGAGGTCCTCTCTTCAAAACTTCAGAATTTCACCACTCTTTAGTCTCCGCCTGCCTCTCTTCCTTCACCTCACTCTACGACATCTTCACCTTTATTCCGGATATTCTTAACGGTATTTTACTTCCATTTTTCTATTTACGTTGGCACATGTTATCTCGTAAGATTAATACAATAGAAACTGTATTATTACTCTAAAGAAAAACTGTACACAAGCCCACGAAAATCACTAAATCATAATTAAGATACATATAAGATCGGCATGATCTTATTCAATAACTTGTGCGAGACGAATCAAATGCACGAAATTTATTTCGGAATTTAATTACGAAGTCACACAGGTCGTGAACGATACAGTGAACAATATGAGTTTACGAACAGAAGTAACAGCATAAAAATCATCAGAATGCGAAAGAAGGAAGGAATTACGGAGACGACAGAGACGTGAAGAGACGGGGAAAGCGATTAAATGAAGAATGGGTAAAAGACGAGTCATCGTACGAATATGCGAGAGCGATAAGAGGTGACTCAGTCTTACATCCCCCTTTCCCACTCATTTAAGAGCAAGGAAAAGAGAGAGAAGAAACTGAAAGGAAAACACAAAAAGAAAGAAATTAAGTACAATTCAATGGTAGCAATTTAGATGCATGATAAAGACGTTTGCCACGAGGGCCATTGTTGACAACTAATTCAAATATGTTATATGATAACTTACGAGATATGACGAATGGTCCGATACGAATAGGGTCTAATTTATCGCGATTTAATTTACTACCATTCTCGACAAGAACGCGATCTCCAACCTTGAAAGAAACTTCGTTTTTATTCTTATCGTATAATGACTTATTATATTCGTGAAATTTTACAGTACGTTCTAAAGCTGTTTTTCTATCGGAGCTAATGTTAGAGGGACGAGAACTAGAAAATTGAGGAGGGAGAATCGAGGGATAGTGACCAGTGAGGAGGTAAGATGGAGGAAAGGAAGTAATGGAGTGAGGCGAATCGTTATAGAGTTTGACACATTTTTTTGCTAAAGAAGACCAATGAAGAGAAGAGGAGGAAGGAGATTCATTACGTAAACAGCGGATTCGATTTACTAAAGTTTGATTAAGACGTTCATTCAGACCATTGGAGAATGCCGAATCCACTGCGGTGAAGACATGAGTGATTTTAGAGGAATTACAGTAGGAAGCGAATTCTCCGGAAGACAATCCACCGTATTGATCCGTCAAAAGAATGCCAATTTGGTTATTCTTTCGGACCGATTCAATAAGAGAGATCATTTCCCGGGAAGACTGTCCTTTAGAACAAAGGATAAAGGCAAAACGAGAGAAATGATCAACGAGGAGATGTAGGTAGCGAAGAGAGGGATGATACTTGGCGAAGCCACCGATTGTATCGAGAGACATTATCTCGAAAGGAGCAGAAGGAGGACCGAGGATGCCAAGACGGGAGGAGGGACGAGGATGACGAGTTTTATTTTTCAAACATACCTCGCACAGTGAGCAATATTCGCGAATTAGACGGTACATACTCGGAAAGGTGAAATCATACGAGATAACAGCGATCATATGTTTGGTACCAATGTGGCCAAATTTAACATGAATTTTATCAATAAGTAATTTACCAGAATCAATATCGATTACAATGCGAAGTCTACCGCGAAAACTGCGATAAATTACGTTATTCTTAATAATATCAGAGTCAAGTTTTGTAATATTCTTCTGCAAGGAGGAAATATCGTTATGCGAGAGAAAATAAATAGAAGGGAGAATAGGATCGGGAATGGGTAGGTCAGGAGAAGGTTCAAGAACAGGGTTACGGGAGAGACAATCGGCTTCATGATTAGAAGAACCAGGATTATAAAGGAGGTCAAAGTCGAACTGTAAGAGTTCGTTGGCTAAGTCGCCAAGTTCCTCATCAGTCCGAGCTTTGAGATTGAGGTGTTGGAGTGGCTTATGGTCAGTATAGACGGTAAAATGACGTCCAATGAGCCAATATCGCCAATAACGGATAGCTTCGCGAACAGCAAGGCTTTCAATGTAAATCGCCTTCTTCTTCTTTTGCGATTCGGAGAGTTTTTTTTGAGAAGTAGGCAACCGGCATAGAAATACCGTTTGACTGAGTCTGTTTAAGAACGGCCCCTATACCTACCCCACTAGCGTCAGTGTAGATAGATACAGGTTTGGTTCGATCGAAAATGGCCAGAATCGGAGCAGAAGTTAGAAGTGTTTTTATTTGATCAAAGCTTTGCTGACACGAAGGGGACCAGGAGAAAGGAACATTTTTACGTAGGAGAGAATGGAAAGGTTCGAGAATTACAGAGGAGTTAGGAATAAATTTGCGGTAAAAATTGACCTTACCCAGGAATTGACGTATTTTTTTGCGAGAGGAAGGAGGAGGGAAATTTTTGATCGCCGTAAGATTATCGTTGAGAGGCTTTACAAAATTTTTACTCAGAATGTGTCCGAGATAACGAATAGATGACATGGCAAAATTACATTTATCAAAATTTAGGCGAAAGCCTTCTTCAAAGATAGCGGAAATTAGTTGTTGAATATGAGAGAGGTGGTCGTCGAAAGATCGAGAAAAGACAAGGACGTCATCTAAATAATTGACGCTGAATTCTGAAAGTTTTTTGGATTTTATGATAGAAGAAAGAATACGCTGGAAAACGGCTGGAGAATTCTTAAGGCCAAAAGGCATAGAGCGCCACTCGTAGTGACCCTGCTGAGTAATAAACGCCGTTTTATGTCTATCTTCAAAACGAATTGGAATAGAATGAAACGCGGCGTTTATGTCCAAAGCAGAAAACCACGAACAACCTCTTGTTTTTACTAGAATGTCGTCAATCAAGGGGAAAGGGTGACTTTCCGGAATGATCAACTTATTCAGTTCCCGAAAATCTACGCACATGCGTGTTTTGACTTTGATGCTGCTCAGGCCGTCTTTTTTATATTGGAGAGTAACAGGAGAGGAGAAAGGAGAAGATGAAACAGAAATCATGTTGTGTTTAAGGAGTTCGGAGCACTGTCTTTCAATCTCGTCCTGATCTTTAAAGGAACAGCGGTAAGGTTTTTTGGAGACAATGGTATCTTTTGACACCATGATTGGACATTCGTATTTGGTAACATTTCCGACGTCAAACTTATGTCGGGCAAAAGCGGAATGATTATTTAAAATTAAATTTTTAATTGAAGTTTGATAATCGTTGGTTAGATGAGAGGTTTTCGATAAAAATTTTTCCTCTGAAAAGTAATCATTCCAAGTTACGTCATCTTTTTTATTATTTATCAAATGATTGTTAAGTTGAATGGAGGAGTTTACATTAATTGATTGTGTAAGAACTAGGTTATGATCGAGATTTAGCTTAAAAGTAGGTATCAAATCTAAGGCAATAATAAAATTGAAAGTAAATGTAGGAGAATCAAGTACATATAGAAGAACTTTTTCAGAAATATTCATGATTTTTATCGTGAGGATTGTAAAACCCAAAATAGAGCCCGTGCCGCTCGTAGTAGAGTACGTAGTTTTGAGAGGATAATATTTATAATTTTTCAATTTTTTTAGAGTTTCGAGGGTAATAACCGAAGCGTTTGCCCCGGGATCGTAAAGACCCGAGCCGGAAATATTTTCAAATTTTACATCAATAACTACGAACGCGGGCACTACTCGTTTTTTTGAATGTTCTCAATCTCTTGTTTAAGATCGTCGACGTTGAAGGAGTGAATAGCCTTAAGAGTATTGCTAAAGGAGCCACTGTTATTGTTACTATTACTATGAATATTATTATTATTATTATTATTATAATTATGACCTCCCGAGTTACGGTCGAGGTTACGATACCTAGCGTCGCGTGCTTTGGTTAGGCAATCCTTTTCGGCATGGAATCTTTCAAAGCCCTTCTTCTTGCAGTATGGACAAGGTTGTCTGCCAGACGAGTTGTAGTTTCGGGATTGATCCGGACGAGACGAGTCGTCGAGAGTGGTAATCAGCGTGATTAATTTTCCAAGTGTGAGGGTTTCCGAGAAGTTGATTTTATCCTGAAGATGACGAGGAAGGCCGAGTGCGAGATGGGTCATCTTATCAAGTTCGGTCATTTTCGGATTATAAGAGACAAGGAGATTCAATTTATTTTGGACATAGTCCGACGTTGATCCAGAAACATAGCGGTAGGACCAAGCAGAACGTGCCGCGGCGAGACCTTTCGAGCCAAAATTTTCCAAAAACGACTCTCTCCAGAATGTCCAGACGGTCGACGGATTTGAGAGGCGAGTAGTGGAAAACCATTTTTCTGCCGCATCTTCGAGGAACAAACGGAGAACTTCCCAATAACGGTCTTCCTCTATGAGGAGACGTTTGCACTCGGACTCAAAGATGTTGAGCCAGGATTCCGCGTTGGAAGAAGAGCCTTTTGATGCAAATTTCGAGATGGCGGCGTTTTTTGTGATTGAAGAGTTCGAGAAAACCGGAGTCGGAACCGTAGGATTGACGGTCGTTGGAACGGTGGAGGCCGACGTGACAGAAGCGAGATCCGAATAATTGTATTCATCTAGCATTTTCCCATTGAAGACGGGGTTATCATTGTCGTCGAAGTAGATACCCCTGAGTTTTTCGGAAAGGGTGACATTGAAGGAGCGGCGAGTCCAGCGTGGCTTTAGATCTTTTCGAGCCAATTTAGCTGCCGGAAGGGTGAGAAGCTCCTCGTGAGAAGTTAAGTCACGAAATTCCGGTGGAAAAGCGTAGAGAATATTGTTTTCGAGTGATTGCATAGCGATTAGGTGTACAACTGTGGTTTTTTGGTCGACGGGAGATGCGACGGCGCACAGAGTGAAGCGAACTTTTACCGACATGGTGTAATACAAAAATTACGCGAAAAGCGAAGTGTTTGAGAATGGACGCAAAGAGCGAAAAAAAGATAGCGCGAAGAGCGAAAAAGTAGCGCGAAAAGCGAAACGTATGACGTTGAGTAATTAAATTTATAAGATCGGCATGATCTTATTCAATAACTTGTGCGAGACGAATCAAATGCACGAAATTTATTTCGGAATTTAATTACGAAGTCACACAGGTCGTGAACGATACAGTGAACAATATGAGTTTACGAACAGAAGTAACAGCATAAAAATCATCAGAATGCGAAAGAAGGAAGGAATTACGGAGACGACAGAGACGTGAAGAGACGGGGAAAGCGATTAAATGAAGAATGGGTAAAAGACGAGTCATCGTACGAATATGCGAGAGCGATAAGAGGTGACTCAGTCTTACATACATATTCATAACTATTATTTATTGATTGCGATCTTTTCTTCCCCCCCCCCTTCTTTCTCAATCATAAGATCTACACTAATCATTGTACTCACCTATTTTAACTATTTACATAGATACATGAACTGGTCGACACATCTACAAATTTGGCAGCTCATCCTCGAGCCACCGTTCCAAACTCTCTTCATCTTCCGCCCTGTCAACAGACATGATCATTACCCTTCTACTTCTACCAGCCCTGTAATCCAATATCTTAACCACTTACCCTGGTGCCCATCGCTGGCTGCTCGCATACCGCACTATTTCATCCCAGTCTTCTACTGCTGATAATTCATCAGTACCAGCCTGCCGGACTTGCTCTGATTCTCCTTCCCTAATATCTAATCCCAATCCCCGCAATACCACCGCCTCATCCCCTCCAGCTAAACGTCTGGCTAATTCAAGCATGGCTTCCCGATTTTCATTACCTTCATTCTCTCTCAGTCCTCCCCCTACCCCTCCTCCCCACCCTCGCCCAACCCAACCTCTATTCCAACCTCTCCGACCTCAACCCCTCCGACCTCAACCTCTCCGACCTCAACCTCTTCTCCGATATCTTCTACCCCATCTACTTCTACTAAATCTTCTAATACACCCTCCTCGTCCGCAATCGCTACCGGCTCTACTACCTCATCTCTCGCTCGCCTTCGCCTACCTACTGTCCCCTCCCTTCTACTCTTACCCAATTCCCAACTTCTAACTCCCCTATCACCTTTACCTTCCTCCCTCCCCGCTCGTTGTCAACCCCGCCCCAACGTAATTATGTTCTGATCTTTGGTCCCCCTCCGTATACATGCTTCTTTATATTCGTCCAGCCTCATCTGGTACCTCTCTGTCCCGACTATTCCATCAACTTCGGACTGCATTTTCCTTTCCTCTTTTTACTTAAGTTTGGCTCCACAATAAATTTCAATCACGTTTGTTCACACTACGTTTTATTACCGACTTCTATGCGTTCTTCTTTCCAATACGATTAATTGCTTCTGATTATTCCAGACCTCTCCCATATCTTCTTATTCTTTTTTTTTTCCCCTCTCTTTCTCGCATTTTCCAACATTCCATCGTCCACGTGCCTTACCGAGGCTCTGCAGTGCAAAAAATGTCTGCGTCATTTTTTCTCGGCGCCGGGTGCACTTGTCACATCACAAACTGTCTATTTGCATCTTCTTCAACGAATATCGCTTCGATTATGAATCATCAGCAATTCCAATAGAAAGAATAGCACGAGAAATTCCGTCGCTATCGCTCTCTAGCAATACGATCTGGAAACGTATACATTCCGGAAAAGTGCGAGCTAGGGCCTCGCTAATTTAAATTTCGATTATCTGACCTCATCCATCACTCGAACTAGTTTACTCCCTTACACCCTTCTTCCTCGCCCCATACCAATCAACCCCTTGGAACACCTACAACACGCAATTTTCATTTCCCCGTAAACTTATAAACCAATTTTAATTTTCTCTTTGCGAGAAGATCGACACCTGAATCAGGAATCGTTTCATACTACTCACAACCCCATCCCTTTGTCCTGAAGCCGCCAGCTAAAACAACAAAACGGAGATAAATCACTACGTCCCTATATGAACGGCGATGATCTACGAGAAATCATTCATTACCCATTATCTATTATTCGTTAAGATCATTTTTTCGTATTGTTTCGTGCAAGCGTACACTGCCATCGGCGTACGTTTTCGCTCGTATTATTACGTTTTGCTTAGTTCACGTTTTCTTGAATTTTTCTTGTAGTACCAGTGACCTACTTATTTTCTATCGTAAAGTGCGCATGGATTTTTAATCATTACTTGTGTGCATCGTATGTAAATTCGTTAATGTGAGTAATCAAATGTATTTAAATAATGGACCCCTTCTTCGTTGTCTCCTCTGTCGCACTCTTAGAATTCGGTATTATAGTTTTCTTATTTAAATTCAGTTCAATCCTGTGTGCTTATTCGACAGTAGACTTCTTAAATTAAATCGAACCCTGTCTTGTCAGAGCATTCACCTTGAACCCCCAAATCCCTCTGACATCGCCCCCTTTTCCTGGAATCAAGCAATTTTCTTTCAATTTTTTTTTCTTCATTCTCTTTTCCATCTACCACTCACTTTTTGCATGCATCGCAGTGTAAAGAATCCCGATCGCGATAACACATCTTGGCTGTATGATTAGTACGAGCACATCTAAGACACATACCTTGTATACCGAGTTCGCGGTAATTTACGCGTTTATGAGAGGCAGTTGATCTGTGGTCAGGCTTACGGAAAGGACGGTGAGGATTTCTCGGCTGTGAGCGCGAGCGATGTTGGAAGTGGTTGTCAGAATTCTTCTGTCCCGACTTTCCTCGAAACATCCCGACTTTATTCAGATCGGCGCTGACACTCGTTGTAGATCCAGTGGTGGGGTTGGCGGGAACGACTGCGATTTCCTTGCTTTCTATTCTTGAGGCTTCGAGAGCTACTGCTTTTGAAACAAAGTCGTCAAACTTTTTCATGTCGAGTTGAATCAACTGTTCATGAAACATAATTTTCTCACATCCCTTCGGTTCATTTCCCCCAACCATACACCATATTTAATATAAATTCAGTACTTACCAGCGCCACACTCCATTGCGATCACGACGGAAACTTCCCCCCGTGCGCGACGTAGAACTCGATCCACATTCCGACTGGACTTTCACCTTCTCTTCTGAACCATTTCGTCCATCAGCTTCCGGACTGGTACCATATGGCGATATATCCATAGGGGACCTGGCGACGTCTCCAGCCTTTCGTGCCTCATCCGTCGATTCTTCAACAACGATTACTTCAGGTTCCAACAGGTGCGGCCGGTCAATACGGTGCTG
This sequence comes from Aspidiotus destructor, assembly GCA_035079395.1. Taxonomy (NCBI): domain Eukaryota; kingdom Metazoa; phylum Arthropoda; class Insecta; order Hemiptera; family Diaspididae; genus Aspidiotus; species Aspidiotus destructor. The sequence goes on along the minus strand of JAVHKZ010000011.1, from coordinate 5,991,565 downwards.
CTCATGGTAGTGTCCGGAGCAACACATATAGGGGTGATGTGTCTGGCGATATATTAATTCTACGGACAACGTATTGTTACGCGCTTCTAAGTACCGTAGGGCACATCGAAGATATGCCACCCTTTGTTGTAACGACGTCAACGACGACAAAATCTGCTCTACTTCACGATCTAACGAAACACGATTCATCTTGCCAACACCAATTAATAGTCTAGGCAAATTAGACAGATTTTGGAGAAAAAAAAACATTGCGACATAGTAAAGGTCTGATTGCTGGAAATGGTCAAGAATCATGTCCAAAACAACATACTAACTTCTCCGCGTTTTACCCCTGGAGCTTCTATTTTTACAGGGGTTCAAACCCCTTCAAAATCAGTTTTTTGTAAATATCTCGCTTAAAACGCATTTTAGAGAAAAAAGTCACCAGTCAAAAATTATTCCTCGTGAATTTTCCTATCGGATTATGTACTTTATTCTTAGCCTACTCGTGATAGTTAGCCTACAAATTCATGGAGAATTAGGCTCCATCCAAAAATAACGCGAAACTTGCCGATAGTTGACGTCGCGCGGTAGTCACGCGCGAAGGTAGGTAACGTTAATATTTCACTAGTAAGATAAAACGTATTCTAATTTTGTGGATTTGAAGTAATTGTCACAGAAAATTTGCAGCAAAATATCGTTTTCAGTAAGATGTAACCAACTGCCTATCATACATGTGAAGATCACGGGGTTGAAATCTCTCTTAAAGGTGCTCAGGACAAGTCCCAGATTTTTTTATGTCAGTTTGCGCCCAAGTGTTTTCTGGCCTTTGTAGAGGTATGGAGGATAACCTGAGGTTTATTGTTCATATAATTTTCACCCATGCGCTCAGAAAGCAAAGAATAATGACCCGTTTTGGATGTATTTACACAACCATCATTAGGTACGAGCTGAATCAAGCTGATGAAGTTGAAAGAGAGGTATATACACGCTGAGATTAAACGTGACTAATATGAAGGTAGTGGTTAAGAGAAGGGTTAGTGAATGTGTAAATAATAATTTTAATTAAATTAAACAAAAAAAATTTTTTTTATAAATCTCAATATAAAAAATTATAAAATTTCTTACAATCTATTTAACATATTTGATCCATTAAATAAAAATTTTAGAATTAATTATTTAATAATATTAATAATTATTATTATAAATTATAATTATTGATCAATAAAAAATTTATATTGATCATTCAAATACCGTTTTATTATTAGATATGGCCTGCAGAACACAGGCCCGTAGCCAGAAGGTTCTTCTTAGGGTGGCATTTGAACATTCAAGGGGTGGCATATAACGATCAAAGGGCCTATTTTTTGTGTGTAATTGGAAATTCGTTAGGGGTGGCAAAGCGTGGCGCTCGGGACCCCCTGGCTACGGGCCTGGCAGAACAGAGGTTTCTTCCAACCGATGTAAGGAGCGTCCCTTGTCAGTCTGGTGTATGAGCTGGAAAACTACGTTCTCAAATCTATGATTTTGGAGAATGCAATGCTCATCCATTGCAGATTCAACAGAAAGAAACCTGTAAAGATGTATTACCTTCAGCCGAGATCCTCATAGCGTTTGTGTAGTCTAAAGGATGCTCCATGATCCTCTGGTAAGGAGTGCGATTTGGTTGACCGTAGTAGAAAAAGGTGCAGAGCTCACAATGAGCTTTGTAGATACCTGATTTTCTAAGAGGAGAAACACCATGTTTTAGGCTACTCAGGCTACCTATAGAATGCACAACGGATAGAAAGCAGCTCGAATACCAAACCTCCTAAGCTCTGAAGCTAGCTTTTAAGAAGCTGGGCCAAGAAAAGAAATTCTAGCGTAGCGAATCCTTCGCCCAGTTCTCGTTGTTACGTGTTGTATCTTAATTCTTTCTTTCTTCATTAGCATGTCTATCGCTCGTGGCCACAAAAAGAATATCTCCAGTCAACTCGGATTGTCTTGCGCGCTTGTATTTGCGTTCGCTTTGCCCAATCATTATTTCGATAAATGCTCTCTGGAGTTGTGTAGCTGCTGCAGGATAGTCTTCATGAGTTCTTAGTGCTGCAGTATTATCTGCGAATGATGCCAATGTGGTATTTTGTCTTGGGTCGGGATGTCCGCAGTGAAAGTGAAACCAATGGATGGCCAAGGACGCTTCCCTGTAATACTCTAGCTGCAATGGGATGGGTTAGTGGTACACATGAGAACTTAAGAAGTCTTTTTGTTGTGATAGGAAGACAAAATTCTTCATGTTGGCTTGAAAAATGCTTTCTTATTTTATGAAGGACACCACTCATCCAGACTCGTTCGAATGCTTAACTTATGTTGAAAAATACAGCTGGGCAGTATTTGAAGTTCTTCGAGCACCTCTCTAATTGTTGCATACAAATTTTCTGTGACAATTACTTCAAACTAACAAAATTAGAATACGTTTTATCGTACTAGTGAAATATTAACGTTACCTTCGCGCGTGACTACCGCGCGACGTCAACTATCGGCAAGGGTCGCGTTATTTGCGGATGGAGCCTAATTCTCCATGAATTTGTAGGCTAACTATCACGAGTAGTGTGACGCTGATTTGATCCTCATCTCAGCGCCACAAATCTTCATTGAAAAAAGATTATTGTCGAAGTCTCGTCATACGAATTTTAGTCAGAATAAAGTACACTTGTAGATAGGAAAATGTACCGCTACGTTTCAATAATATTGTAATAACATACGCGATTATTCATACGAATGCGCGTAGCGCCACCTCGTTTGACGTATAAATCGTCATCATCTGCGAAACCAATAATACGATAATTTTCTTCCCTCTCTGTGCGAAATTACCAGCTCCTAAATCGAACATCCAATAATGTATATTTTCCCCAACTTGTAAATTAGACCAGCCCTAAAAGCTAATTAACTTTAAGAGTACAAAATGTAACTTGTATTAATCTTGATCCTACGCTAGCTGAAGAAGAAACCTGTCAGTATATCATTATTCGAGTATTCAATTGTAAATTTGCATTTTTTTATTTTACGCCATTGAAAAAATAATAAGAAGTCAGACATTGAGATTGAGAAGTTTTTTATTCATCAGCATTGTGAATTTAACCAAGCATTAATCATTTCTTCTATCGATACTGATTCTCGTACCACAAGTGGCGCCCAAAGTGGTGATATCAAAAAAATGGTCGAATTCGAATTGGCATGCCCAGAATATCTTCCTACAATGGACAACAAAAGCAGAGCCCGAAATTCCACCTAGCAAAGCTCGAAATTCTACCTATACGCTATAAACTTACATCTTCACAGAAATCTGGCGTCACTGGCCTATATCTTTCCACCAAAACGTCACCATCATCATCGTCAGCTCCCGTCGGCCCGTCATTGTCGACGTCCATCGGTTCATCTATATCACGGATGGGCAACGCATTTAAATCTACTGGGGCAGCAACCTTCGGTTCTGACGGCCCAGCGTCTGCATCAAGGGTCTCCAACGAATACAACGCCACAAAATCCTCCAGCAATTCCACACGTAACATAAGGTCACGGTCAACCGGCCGGGCCAGCACGACACTGTCTGTACGGTCCACGATTCTTAACTGATATAGCTTTCACCGCATTATTTATCATTGTTTTTCTCCTCGTAATTATCCTTTATATTGTTACATTTCCCCACCTCATTCCACATTTGATCCCAAAAATCCCAGATCTTTTACCACCAATTCATCTCGAAACATAATTTTCTCACATCCTTTTCGGTTCATTTTCCCAATCATACATACCATATTTAATACAAATTTAGTACTTACCAACGCCAGATTCCATTCCAATCTCGTCTAAAACTCCCTCCAGTACGCGACAAGGCGCTTGAATTCGATCCACTTGGGACATCTCTACGTTCTTCCGAATCGCCCGACGACACGTCTACGTCCATGGGGGACCCATTGGCTTCATTTACTCCATCTCGTTTTACATTCATCGGACTTGCAGTCCTAGCCACCAAAATCGTTTCCGGCTCAAACGCGTGCGGTCGGTCTATTCGATGTCGCTCGTGGCAGCAACCACTACAACACATACACTGGTGGTATGTGCGCCGATAATACAACTCATCGGAAAGACCATTACATCGGGACTCCAAATAGCGCATAGAACATTTTAAGTATGCGAGTTGCTGTTGAACAATGACCAAAGTAGCGGAAAGCTGTTCGAATTCTTTCTCCAACAAAATACGATTCATGACGAACAAATAAAGGACAATTAAAATGAAACAGCACACGGATATTATCGCAGTAGTAATTTACCGAATCTACAAACGATCATCAAATATAGCTAGTAGACGAATGCAAAGTTCCAGTCAAAGAAAGTTCTTCACGCCGATAATTTTCTTCGCCAAATATCTCCCCTTCTTCAAAGAAAGTCGTCACGGTAACCAATCAGAAAATTGGAGAAATTACGAAGCCCATCAAGCAATCTCAGCATTTTTTCCAGGACCACGTGTGACATCGCAGCGGAATTGCCAAAAACAACAACAACATCGCGATTTTCCTGAGGTCAGCGCCTCGCCGCACCCGGCTCGCGGAACACCATCACACATTCGCGGATCCGGTAGTCATATCGAAAATACTTCATCAGCAGAATCAAATTTCAATCCAATTCTCTTTCATTCCTTTTCGTTTTTCTTTTTCAACTAATTATGTCTCTTTCTATCACTTTATATTTACGCATGTACCTCTCTACTTAACTATAAACATTGTTACCAGATATGCCATTTACGCTTCGTACCGTCACTATCTCTCTCCAACATGTCTTTTTGTTTCTCTCTCTACCTACACACCTAGCATTTACACAAAAAAACTGTCGCTCCTCAAGTATTAATAAATATGTATCATATTTCCAATGTCAATATGCATTGTTACCACATTTATTAGTTTAAGCTTCGCACTTATTGTAATACAGTTGTTTTTTCTTTCGTATATTATTCTCCCTTTTATTTATACCATTTCCTTTTTGTTTCATACTTTATTTTAAGATGTTCTTACCTTCTCGTTTAGAGAGAGAGAGAGGGATACTGTGTGACGTATGCGACGTCACACGTACGAAAAGCGCGCGAATCTACCAATTATTCGAAATCGTATTTACGTCACGAGACATAATCATAACACGCGTACCGATCACTTGATTATTCCCTACCCTGCCTTCTTCGTCCTCTTTTTCTTCTTCTAATTTATCTTCTTTCTCTCACCATCCCGTACCGTTAATTTAGGCAACCCGCTGAGAAAGATGATGAAATCCGTTCCGTTTTTTCATAAAAACGCGGTGACTTCGGACGCGCAAATTTAGACTTATTCATTCGAGCTTCAATTATCATAAAGTTAAGTTGTTCATGTGTACCCCTCTTTGAATTAATATATTTTATTCGTTCAGTCGAACTTGGAAGTTTTTATTACTCTCGTCATAGATCATACCCTTAGTCCACCATCACACTTTCAAAGCGAAAAGCGGAAGTTGTATCGTTCGGCTTTCAAACTCTGGTTTTAGATCCCATTAGTATCATTATATTGTAGAAGAAGAGGTTATTACTACATTTTGTCTCTGCGGTATACTTTTTTTCATTTATAGATATTGATGAGCACGAGAAGGTATGGAGTAGAAGTCGAAGATTTACGGACATTATCATCAATCGAAGAGGCTGTAGTAAAAGTGAAGAAACAATCTGGAAAACAAACAGATGAAATGGTGACGTTTTCAAAGAAGTTGAAAACTATCAAGTTAGTAGGAATTCGACTATTTGTATGGGGTTTTATGCCTCTGCGGAATACTGTATTATGTATTATATTCATTTCAATGGGTATACACAGAAGAAGAATCCTGAGTACATTATGGAACCGAAAATAAATAACGCATGAAGGATGAAGACAACAACAATGATGATGGTGAGATTGTCAGTGGGTATGTATTACACTCGAACATTATTATTATCATGATACTAGATTTTTCAAAGTATGGAACACTAGAGCTAGGTGTTTTCGGCACCGATGAGGAAAATTTTCAATTTCATTCGGTATTCAATAAAGGACCAATTTTTGCCTTTTTCAGAGTATTTGAAGTTGAAAGTCGTGCATTCTGTTCCAAAAAATGTCGAGCAAAAAATTGACAAAAATAATAATCATTTCAGTTTAATTTTTGTATTCTTGACATTTTTCCGAGACATCCTAGCTCTAAATATCGTTTTACAAATGCGTACGTACATGGCTCTTTAGGGTCGTTGCTATTCACTTTTTTTACAATCGATTAAGTTTTCTTCAGTCTCACGGGTCTTTAAATATAGGTACAATTACACTTTTCCCTCACTTTACTGCTTACAACAATAGGCTTCATTACCGCAAGCCAAACAAAAAAAATGATCGAGGCGGCTTCTTCAAGAAAAGGAAAAAATATCTGTAAAAAAGTTCCCTGTTGGTAGGGTATATTTTTCGTAAGTTGTAATCACATGTAAGCTTATTGTATTGACATTTTCCTTCCAGATATACCCAAGACCGATCTGGAAGCTACAACAGCGTCAGTAACATCATCGATGAAATTTTCATAAATGATGTCAACGGGCAGCGGGTCACTGTTGCAAAGCGCTCAAAGCATACGGTACTTCAACTTGTCACAGAAGTTTAAAGCAGCAAAGTGAAGTCTTGGAGTTTCACAAAAAAGAAATTGAAGTGCTGCGTGGAAGAGGGACCTCCGGTCCATAAGAAAAGCATTATACGGAGGCCCCTTTTCCACGCAGCACTTCAATTAAGATTATTTGAAAAAGGTATGCATAGAAAGAAATCGGTGCGCCTAATTTTGGTAGGTGTAGCTGAAACTTATCACTCAGAAGAAATAAAATTTCATCATATCGTTTGGCAAAATTTCTGGAAAGAATAACATTGGAAAAAGATACCAGAATAACCTCTTGGTGTTATTGTTCCCACTTGAAGTCCTCGAATGCAAAAGGCTTCAGGGATTTAAAAGGGGAAACAGGGATTCAAATGGGAATTGAATTGGTAGTTTTTCCCCAATGAAACCCAGAGATCCGAGAGCCTTCAGGTTTATCCCTGTTGAAGCCCTTCAGATGAAGGAAAATCGGGAACACAACGGGCCTTCAAATGGACAGTGCTGCCACATCTACAAATTTTTGGTCCTCGAAAAAGTACGGATTTTGCGTGTAATACGAATTCTTTGTGTTCAGGGGAAAAGCACCTTGGTCACTCGTAAGAGAGATACTTTTCTCTTGGTCGTTATAGGCTGATATCGCAGTCCTCCTTTAACATTGCGTCGATCTTAAAGGAAAAGTACCTCAGTTGACCGTACAAAAGATACGTTTCTCCTGATTGTTATTCTCGGATCGGTGAAAGTCCATAGGAAACCGTTTTCAGGTCTTGGGAAAAATGGCGGTTACAGATTTTTAAAAATATCCAAAGAGTTAGTTTTCTTCCCATTTTAACAGGGAACCTGTTTTATCAGGGGGCGGTCCGAATAAACGTCCGGCAAACCTCAAAGGTCGAAAATTCAATCCTCTCCTAACATATACCGGTAAGTTATAGCTCGAAGATCGAAAATTTTTTCCTAGTCCAAAATTGAAGATTTAAAAATTTTGATCGAAAAATTGTTAGGATTTTTGTTTGTTCACAATTTCGGTAATTATATGGTCGGAATTAAATAATTCTGGTTTTGAATTCGTAAAAGCACTAGAAACGCTGTTTTTTTTTTTTTTTTTTTTGAAAATGCAACATTGTGACAATCAGATGATAAAAAGATTCATATCTCTAAGATCAAAAAATATCACGAAAGAAAAGAAAGTAATAATGATAAGAATAAGAATAATAATAATAATTAATAAGAAATACATTTGCTCCTACACGAAATCGAACTAGTTTGGTCTCCCTTTCTCCCTGCCTTTTCCTTACCCTTGGTGCGCACCAAAACCCTCTCTCTTATTTTAAAAATACATCCCCCAGACTAATTTTGATTTCGTTTTTCCAGCTTTTCAGGAGCAGAACATCTTAAGAAGATAAAATAATCGTAGGCCTACGTACGAACTTGGAATAATAATAAATATTTATATTAAAGTAACGATCGACACAAAGAAAAATAAAAACAAAATAAGAATATGAATATTAACGTAAAAATAATTATTATCGAATTTCTCCTCGTCGCGACTGTAACATCAATCTCAAGAGATATTATCAAATTAAATAATGGAATACTGTTTCGAAAAATTGAAAGTGAGACTACTATCTACTCTCAAAATATTCCCATCGTATAGCCTACACAGAACCTATACCATTAAACTCTGATCATTTCGCAAGTTTACTCAACCATGCTTTTCCAGAGGAAATAACCTCAAAAGGCACTTCTCACCATACTGATAAACATCTCGTCAAACAAATTCACTCTTTCGCTTTTCAACAATTATCAACTGCTCTCTTTGACCTCCAAACGGACATCTCTGTTCGCTCAAAACGAGGCTTTCAATTCCTAGGCTCTATCTACCAATGGTGTTATAACGTAGCCTTACTATCAGATATACAGATGATTTATCCAAAAATGCAGAACAACTAACGAAACAATACTCAAAACTACGTGATGCTGTGATAGATCAGCATAAAACTCTTTTCGAATTCAACACTCAACTGTCTAACCTCACTCACTTAACTTGGAATTCACTTGAACAACTCGAAACTCTCATGACAGAATCCAATCAGTCTTTAGATTTACGTCGCTTACTACAAGCACAAATGTTTCTCATCCTGTTACATTACCTATAAAGAAATAACTCGAAAATGTACGTTACATCTACTACCAGAGAACTCTGTTCCTCTGCACGTTTTAAAAACCGATCTAAAACAACTTAATAAAAAGCTTTCTAATCATAACCTTGAGCTCGCCATCCCTCTTTCTCAAATAAAAAAATATTATCAACTTCCGATAACTCAATGCCAATTCCTAAAATCTGAAATCCAAATTTCGATTAAAATTCCAGTTCATCACACGTCACAAGATTATTCTCTTTACGAACCGATTCCTCTCGCCTATTTAAATATTAATGAATTATGTCAATTAAAAATTGAGCCATCTCTTATCGCTGTTCACAACCCTTCAGGAAAAATCACTCATCTTTCTGGTCCTACGTTAAAAAATTGCGATACGCAAACTAAACTCTGTAATATCGGATCATCTATTTACGATCAAAACACTGCCTGCGTCATAAGTCTTTATAGTAAAAGTAATTTATCAACCTTGAATCAATATTGTTTTTTTAACTGCAATCCTCTACCCTCCGTCTTCCAATAATAATTTCCTACCAAAAATTGTAATGGTTAAATATCGACAATACGTTCTTTCGAATCCGTCTACGAATACTGCCATTCGATTCGCGAATAACACGTTCAGAAAAATAAAAAACGAATCGCAAAATATCGGCGCGTTTCTCGTTTACGTTCCATGCAACGCTCAACTCGTCGAACAGTCTTTATCGTCATACGAAATTCTCGTTGACGTACAAGTTCCTTGCTTCCAGGAATCTGCTAACTCTCAACCTAAATTACATCGTATTTTACCCGCCCAATGGTCTAATTATGCACCCAATGAAATCGAACATGGTCTTGTAAATACTATCGCGTTTGACGACGCCTATCCTATTTTCAATAACGAATGGAAAAAATTCACCCCGTCTGTAAATATGAAAACTACGGCTGAATATGAACGAGATTTTGAAAATATCACTTGACAAATAACTAAACAACGCATATTCCCTTCTCAATTCTACACCGATATACTCTTTCTAATACTTTTTGCGATAATATTTTTCTTAATCTTCGTATTATATTATATCCTTCTTACTCGGACTTGTATAAATAATATCCCCATTCCCCAACCTCCTCCACTAAACTTAAGTCCTATAATCTCTTCCTCACATGAAGAATAACCATTATGCACTCAACGGTAACAATCAAGAAGGTACTCACTCATCGGAGCCCCGTTGCGGGGACACGCTCCTGCAGCCGAAGTCGCGCCTTCCGGCGCGCACGGGGTCCTCAAAGTGAGGCACCCCGTGCATTCTCCATGCGCACAAGCCGCATGGATGGTGACGACGACGATAACTACAAAAAAAAGAAAAACAGAGAAGCAGTCACCAACCAAATTCCGAACAATCCCTCTAATCATCAACGCGTTACACTTACCGGAGCTCCTCCAAATTACGAGATCTGTGCCTATTGGTGCGCCCCTGGAGGCGCACCAGCTTTTCAACTTGTGTACGCAGGGCGCGTATTCGATCGGCAATCTTCTGCACTTCATTCGCAAGCTCGTGCAAATCTTTCTCCAAATCAGACATGTCGCGGATAATCGAAAAATAAATAAGTAAATAAAACAGATACGCGCAACCAAAGGTGACAATACGTGACAGCGGCAAATGGAACAAGCAAATTGTAGCAGATACACCGTTCGAACCAATTCCTTTCTCCCCCACCACCGGGACAGTATTTTCGAAAAATCAGCAAAATCAATCAAAGCATCGAAGTGTCAAGAAATCACGATATTCTTCGTTCCATTCCAGCCGGCGCCGCGCCCGATCGCAAATCGAACAGCAAAATTTCAGCCGAAGCACATTCCAGAGTGAACATCACCGCAAATCCTCGCATCATACCTTCTTACCGTCTCTTGTAAATATTATTTACTGCACATATATTATGCTTACTTTTAATTTTCTCTTCTACCCAAGTGCTATGTATATTCTGTTTTTAAAATCCATATCAATGTATAATCACATGTATGCAACGTAGAGAATAAGTCTTTTACGCATTTCCAAGAATAATCCACATACTACTATACTCGCTACTTGTATAATACTCGTCATCTACGCTATATTTATTTTCCTTCATATAGAAAGAAAAATATTCCTCAAGTCTTATGGATTTTTTCATCTTTTTAATTCTATTTCAGCAAACATTATCTCTATCGTACCTATATCTTAGAAAATAGCGTCACTCATATATATCATATTCTGATGCGACCGCACCTACTCAGTTTCCAAAACAAAATTTTTTAATCAAAACTATCATTTTCGATAAAAACAAAATTTTCAAGTAGTCCTTTTCCTCTTTCGAGGGGAGGGGGGCGCTATGTGACAATCAAAACGATCGCCACATATTCGTATTCGATGAAATATACAGTTAACGTAACACTCGTACACATCACCTTCTCAGAAATCAATTCGAACGCAAAATTAAATAGTGCCGACTTATCGTAAACCATCGCGCACTTCACGATTGACACTTTCCCTAATTTGGTCATATTATTATTAAAATTAATCGCCAATCGTAATCCCCGATTATGACATAAGGCGAGGAAAGTAGGGACAGTCGCATCGTAGAATCATTGTAATTGTTGTAAAATTTCCAATCAATTATCATTATTGTTTCCGCACTTGAGAAGAACTCTCGAAAATAAAAGTTATTCGTTTCTGTTAACTTCGATGATTTCTGCCACCACACTACCAAAAATTGTAATGGTTAAATATCGACAATACGTTCTTTCAAATCCGTCTACAAATACTGCTATTCGATTCGCGAATAACACGTTTAGAAAAATAAAAAAACAAATCGCAAAATATCGGCGCGTTTCTCGTTTACGTTCCGTGCAACGCTCGCAACTCGTCAAACTGTCTTTATCATCCTACGAAATTCTCGTTGACGTACAAGTTCCTTGCATCCAGGAATCTGCTAACTCTCAACCTAAATTACATCGTATTTCACCCGCTCAATGGTCTAATTTTGCACCTAATGAAATCGAACATGGTCTTGTAAATACTATCGCGTTTGACGACGCCTATCCTATTTTCAATAACGAATGGAAAAAATTCACCCCGTCTGTAAATATGAAAACTACGGCTGAATACGAGAGAGATTTCGAAAATATCACTTTAAAAATAACTAAACAACGTTTATTCTCTTCTCAATTCTACACCGATATACTCTTTTTAATACTTTTTGCAAAAATATTTTTCTTAATCTTCGTATTATATTATATCCTTCTTACTCGCATTCGCATAAATAATATCCCTATCCCTCAACCTCCTCCATCAAATCTCAGTTCTATAATCTCTTCCTCACATGAAGAATAATCACTACGCACCCAACGGTAATCATAATCGCCAAAGTACTCACGAGTTTCGCCGTTCGGCCCCGGCCTCCGTCTGCATGCCGTCCGTTCCGTTCGCGTGACCAGTGGCACGCACGGGGTCCTCAAAAAAGAAGACCCCGTGCATCCTCCAGGCACACAGCCCACAAGGATGGTACGTCTTCCGGTAGCTACACAAGCAAAGAAAAAAGCTTTCACCAACAAGACTCCAAGAAAATTTTCATCATCATCAACGCGTCACACTTACCGAAGCTCCTCTAAGTTCAGTTCGCGGTATTTATTAGTACGCCCTTGAAGGCGCACTAACTTCTCAACGCGCCTTCGTAGCGCCATCAAAGTCACAGCCATCTTTTGCATTTTGTCCGCCAGCTCCTTAATATCTCTTTCCGAATCCGACATCTTAAATCCCAATACGAAAATCAAAGCAAACAAAAATGCGAAAACCAACCGAAAAGTAATTCGTACCTAACCGAAACGACAAAAACAAGACGAAACCATTCATAGTGAAGAGAATCAGCATTGAGCAGACAGAAGAAAGAAATCTTCTGGCGGAGCCAAATAGAAAAAGATCATGTTTCATGTCTTCTATAAGGTAGCATGCTCCGATCGTTCGCACCCATCCACCCGTTGTTCCACAGCACCACCATCTCCCGCGTTGACACGCCAGGAATAACGGCTTCGAATGACACGAGGACGCTTCTGGCTCCGCAAAGAGACGTACTGCACTGGCTCCGCCACAGGAGTTGCCACCATATGGCGAGCGAAGTTCAGAGTCGAGGATCTTCGCCCACTGGCACATATCATTGTTTCACCTTCTCGTAACTCAACCACCGATTCGACTCCATGCGAATCCCTAGCAATTTTATCAGTACAATATATATAAAATTTCCACCCCTTTCTACCCCTATGCTACACAATCATACTGCACTTACTCGAATATAACGGTGCTAAGACCCGCCTCACAACGAACAAAAATCTTCGCATTACTCATTTCTCTAGTTGTCAAAATCACTCACAATATGGCACTTATTTTAATTATTTGATCACACGTACGCAACTCATCAGCTACAATTCTCGAATGATACAATATACGATATCATAAAATTCACACCTACATATTCCATGGATTTTCTACATTCCTCAAGCCTCTACTCGTGGCATCAATACTATACTTTTATTCAGAAAATGCCTGCGTCATTTTCTTTTGGCGCCGGGTGCACTTGTCAGATACAAAATCGTACATTTCGCTATCTTCCTATACCGCCGCATTCCTCACAATTATGATTCATTGCGTCAGCATATCTACTACTCGCCTTAGACAAAGACGCTATTTCCATACTTTCGTATTATTCATACGTTTCCAATACCATCTCCGCTGTGTCCCCCTTCGCCTTGCACTGGAAATTTGATTCGACTACTAAGTCCGACGTCCTTTCCTACATCCCCTTGTTGAACCACAATCCGATCCAACTCTCCAATCTCTTGCAAAACCCCTTTTTCTATTCTTCGATATTCGTCCAACAAAACTGCCTCTTTTTTTTACAGACAATCAATACATATATCAGGAAGCAGTTCCGTCCAAAATAATTATCATCTGACCACTGAAGGCCGACGTCGAACAGCGCAAAGTTACAAAGATCCTCTGCATCCCTACATAAACCGCAACGATCTACGAGGAGGATGTCAATCATTCAGCAGAGAGATTTCGACGTACCGTTTCGTACGAGCGTACACACCTATCGGTATACGTTTTCGCTCGTATTACTACGTTTCGCTTAGTTTACACTTTCTTGTATTTTTCTCGTAGTACCAGTTTCGAGAAGAACCCTCGAAAATAAAAGTTGTTCTCTCCTGTCAACTTCGATGATTTCTGTCACCACAAACATTGAAATGCCAAAATTTTTCATTTTTCTGATATCCTCAATTAAAAGGAAGCGTTGGAGTTTCGGCCCTAAAATTTTGTGAAAATCACGAAAATCATTTTCTTGGGTCTTATTTACTCTTTGTGAATAATTTGTATTTTTACCTACTTCGATACTTAGAATCCCGTCGTATGAAATAATATTTCCTTCATTTTTTTTCTCATTTCTTCTCGATTACCACTCGAATTTCTCGCAAGTACTTCTCCCGTTTATTATTTTTAAACGCTGCTCACCAACTACCGGTACCTTTTTCTCGGATCTATAATTTTTTTTTTTTTTTTTCGTTCTAGAATTAGAAGGGAAAATTGTACAAAAATAGAACTGTGTGGAGTGATTTTTTGCCTTGTATTTTCCATCTTTCTCTATTCCTGCGTGTGATCATTCGCAGTTATTGCTGCAAAGCCTCTGAAATAAGTCTCGTCAAATTGTTGAAAACTGTCACTAAATGCAAATTATTGTATCGCGGTCATGTAATACATAATATGTTCTTATATTAAATTTTATTATTTCGCAGGAGTCATTGAGGAGTAAGATGTAGAATACATCGTCCGAGAAGTAGGCGATAACCTTGCTAATTTGGCCAAAAAGTCTGTGTCAAACAGAAAACCAGATAATGTGCAACGATGGTTTCGATACTGTTTGCAATAATATTTTTTTAAATCTTTGTACTATATTATATTCTTCTTACTTGTACTTGTCAAAATATTCCTCTTCTTCGACCTCCTCCACTGAATCTTAATTCCATTATCTCTCCTTCACACGAAGAATAACCCTTAGCACCTAATATCAACAATCAAGAGTATACTCACTACTCGGAACCGTGCTGCGGCGATGTACTCCATTGGTCGGAGTCTTCTTCTCCTTTCCTCTCCGATGGAGACACGTTTCCCTCGGCCGCACCGCCACTCACGGCTGCCACGCTATGCATTCGCCAAGCACATAACCCGCATGGATGATGCCTCTTGCGGTACCTACAAATTCCAAAATTTCTGTATTCAGCACTCGAAAACTACACTCAAACTACATTTGTCTACATAAATATTTCACGTACTGCGCCTCTTCCAAGTTACGCATCCGGTGTCGATTCGTCCTTTCATGCAAACGGACCAACCGCTCCATCCGGTCCCGGATGGTCCGAATACGACCTCGGCCGCCAACTCTACGAGGTCGCGTTCAATATTGGACATCACGAAATAAACCGGCGCGCACAATACGTTTGTCAGTGATTCCTAACAAGCGTATTGTGACAAACATACCGCTCGAAGCAAATCATAATCAATTTTTTCTCCTACTGCCGGGACGATATTTTCGAAAAATCAGCAAAATCCATCGCACTATCGACGTTTCAAGAAATCATGGTACTCCACGACCCATTCCTGCCGGCGCCTCGCCCGATCGCAAATCGAACAGCGAAATTTCAGCCGAAGCACATTCCAGAGTGAGCATCATCGCGAATCTTCGCATCACACCTTCCTAGCGTCTGTTGTCAATATCATTTACTGTACATATTATATGCTTACTTCTAATTTTCTTTTCAATACAATTATCCGAGTACTGTGCATACCTCTTAAGACTCATATTATAATCATATGTATGTAACGTAGAGAATAAGTTTTTCACGTATTTCCAAGAATAATCCACATATAAATACTATCATACTCGTTACTCGTGTAATATTCGGAACCTACGCTATACCTAGTTTTCTTGCCATAGAAAGAAAAAAAATACTCCTCATATTGTGCAAATTTTCTCATTGCAGCAAACATCTTCAGCGTATATTTTAGAAAATAACACGGGGGGCGCATACCAGTTACATACACCATCCCTCTGATGGTCTCCCTCCTCCGAGATAAGCGACTCCCTGAAGACACCATCCAAGAATTGAGGAACTCATCACGTTCTGCCTAAAAGACAACATCTGTTTTTTCCGAGGAAAAACATACCGATTCCCAGACGGCCTCCCAATGGGCGGACCACTCTCCACCTTAGTCGCTGAGATATTTATGAACCACATGGAAGAGGCACTCCTATCAACCAGCTCCAACGCACTTCTGTTCTACGCCAGATATATCGACGATGTCATAGGAATCTGGAGTGGCTCTGATGATGAGCTACACCATTTCCTTGGTAGTCTGAACAATTTCCATGCATCCATGGAATTCACTTTGGAAATCGGAGGCGATGTGCTAAACTACCTTGACCTCAACTTACGTCTTGTTCCTAACCCTTCTGGCCAAACGATCGATTTCGAGATTTACAGGAAAGCTACATACACCGGCGTCTCCATAAATAACAATTCGCTACATCCCCGGATACACAAGGTAGCTATAATTAATCATGCTATCCATCGGCTTCTCCACTTGCCTCTTTCTGTCGCAGCCAAAAACAAGGAGATACGCTACATTGAGGAAACAGCTCTTCAAAATGGCCTAAAGCTCGACATTCCTGCTATGATCAGGCGGAAAAGTCTACGCCTCCTCTTATCTCCGGCCCAAGACAACCATGTGAACACTTCGCCCTCCTCAAGTCGCACACGATGGATCCGCCTCCCTTTCTTGGGCAATAGTTCTTATAAACTTCAGAGGATGCTGAAAAATTATAACTACAAAGTAGGGTTTTATCCGGTTCTCACTCTTAGTAAACTCATCAACCTAAAAGACAAAATACCACCGGAGAAAAACGCAGGCATTTATCGACTCACATGCGGCACCTGTGATTCTTAATACATAGGGCAGACTGGCCGCTCCCTATCCACCAGATTCTCGGAGCATCGTACCGCGTATAATACAAAGAAAACACGCGAGTCTGCGATGGCAAAGCACTGCCTGGAGGAAGGACACAATTTTTCCAACGTTTCGGCAAAACTCCTCCAACCATGCCCCAAAGGGAAGCTCCTAAACCGTTTGGAAGAGGTTGAAACAATTGCCTCATTCAAATCTATCGGCACCAGGCTCGTAAACGATCTCAACACCTTCATGAATCCTTTTGTACGGTACATCTATGATCTCACTCCACATTACCATAATTAATTTCTCGTTCTTTCATGTTTTTCTCCTTGTAACTCATTGCACCTGTTTCTTTGTTGTCATTGTATTGCCCGATGATGAACGGCTAGCTCGTTTGAAACCGGTCGCAGCTTTATCACTCCGCGGTCCTTTCTTTTGCAAAATTGTGTTTTGTGTAATTATTTTATTTTATCAATTTTAATTATTTCATTTTCGACCTTTGTTTAATTTTCGACTCTAAAAAACTTTGTATTTTAGGTTGACTCCTATTTCTTTTATATTTTGATCTAAATTCTGTGGTTTTTCTA
This sequence comes from Aspidiotus destructor, assembly GCA_035079395.1. NCBI lineage: Eukaryota > Metazoa > Arthropoda > Insecta > Hemiptera > Diaspididae > Aspidiotus > Aspidiotus destructor. The sequence goes on along the minus strand of JAVHKZ010000011.1, from coordinate 5,974,165 downwards.
AACTTGTGATCTCAAATTTCCGTCCTTTTTGTTTGTTTTCAACCCGCGGAGTGTATATATAATTTTAACTGTTACGTGCCTTCGTAAATAATAAACTCTTGAAAACTCTTAATCGTTATGGCTCGTAATTTTGAGGAAACCGTCACTCTCATTGAAGGAACTTTCTCATGACGTTTTCCTAACTTTGTGTTTTTCAAGTATCACACTTATAAAGACTATTAACTAAATGCCTATTTAGCATTGAATTTTCGGGCATATCTTTACTGCATTTCAACGAGTAAAAGCGTGGCTCGTCACATCTAAAAGTAGAAGGCTTTCAATCTACTTAAGGTAGTAAGGGATGTTAATGGGTATTACACGTTCCGGGCCCGTGATCGAAGTCCATTTGTAGGAAGGGAAACGGAGTATATTGATGATTCTCTGTCTTATTGGGATTCCCACGAGGAATCATAATATGCAAGAAGAAATATGACGAAAAAAACTCGAACCACATTTTGCTTGGTAGTCGAAGTGTTTTTAGTACGTCTCGTGATCTGTAGTACAACTTGGAAGTCGAAATTATCACAAGTCACCTTACCCTTTGTATCCTCACAGAGCTAAAAATTCGTTCTCTTCGGAGGCTCCCCCTCTTATACTGTATACGTAGCTAGATGATCGAAATTTTGGCATTATTTACCTCTTCATTCTGACCTCATTCTTAATTCCGGAAATTCATATCTGTACGCCGGTTTGTACGTCCGCCCGCACATTCACGATCTTGGTATTGAAAAAAAATTGGGGCAGAATTCTTCCATACACAATTCCCGGATTAGCGTCTGTGCGTCCATCCGAACAACTATAATGCTGGTCAGCTACTTCAGCTTGACTTTATGAAATAGGTGCGGAGAAGTCGGTAAAAAAAGCTGGGCCCGTCCGGGAATCGAACCCGGGACCACTCGCTCCCGAAGCGAAAATACATACCACTAGACCAACGAGCCAGGGATGATGAAGTGCAAGCGGAAGACCCTGATATTGCTGAACGATAAGTGATAAGTAAAAGTATTCCTGTGCAACGGTCTCGTCTATTTCAAAGTTTGTTCTAGAATTAGTTTTCTCACTCCTTTTTAGGTGTAGCTCTTTGTTTCACCGTCGCTTTCTTATTTTGAGTGATGTTTTACTCGCCCCTCTTCGAAGATGAAATAATTATTTCATCTTCCGGATCTTCGTCTGATTTTATTATCGAAGCGTCGTAGTGCCAAAATAGCATAAGTATGTAGTGTCTAATCAAAGATGAGCTACGTGATCAACTTTCGAAAAAATATGTTTCGAAGGAAAATTAGGAAGAAAAAGTTTTCTTGGTGTGTGTGACTTATTTAAGAATTGATAGAAGTCACTTCTAATTAGGCTATCGACTTCGTCAATCGATTTCCAGAAAAAAACACCATCTCATCTTCTGCGTTAATAATATTGGCCTGTCCGAGCTAGAAACAGTGTTCTCTATTGTCAGATAGATGGAAATAGGCTAAACCAGCACCGACCATTTGCCTAAGGCGCTGTATTCCGCCGAGAATGAATGAAGTTATGTAAACTACAATGATTTTAATGAGCGCGAGAGGTACTGTGTTTTAAGTTACATAGGAAGGAGATAAGTAAATTACTAGCGGAGGTATCGACTTTTTGGAGTTGCAGTGTGCGATATGTATTGATTATGTGTAAATGAATCTCGACTTGAGCAGTTCCGGGTGTACAGTATTCCTAATGGGCAGCTTCCCTTCTCTATCTTATCATTCTAATGTCCAGCCTTCTAGGCCGAGATACGCCTTTTGAGGCCGAAATTTGTGATATATAACACCCTATTAATACCTCCACTCTACTTGGTTCTTGCTGCCGCTTGCTGCGACCCCCAGCCTACTTGCACCCTCTTCCTTACAGGTACCGTTTGCTACTCCCACGTCCACCTCTACGACCAATGGATCTGTCTACCGCCTCGTCTTCTAAAAGTGGCGCCCAGCCGCTGCCGATCAGTGCACGAGCCCTCTTTCCTAGCGGACACTTCTGCGGATGCGGATGCCCTCCGGCACAGCCCCGCCTCGCCCGCCCTGTTCAACGGTGAGCATTACCTCCCCAGGACCTCCTCCTGCATGCCTCCACTAATCGTCTCTTCAATCTTACGGATTCCGGGTTTCCGCCTGTGGTACTAGGCCAGCCAACCGCGAACCCATCCTGTGCGACTCACCTCGACGCACCCGAGGCGGCCCCTTACTCACCGCCAGCGACTCCTTGGATACGACTCCATTTGGCCGCTATGATGACCCTGCCGCCTCGATCTAGTCCACACACAGCAGTCGCCTCCTTCTATCAAGTATGTTTCTGCGCGATCTCCTTGCCTTCTCCCACCTCCCCACACACTAACCCTTCCTGCTTGTGTTTCACAGTTGACTGCTGTCTAGATCTCTCCTTCACCGGACTCGATGAACCACATACGGACCACTATCTGCTGGAGGTAGCAGAGAGCCCTCCCTTGCGCACCTCCACCCCGAGACCCTTGGACCTTCAACCATACGCTCCGCCAGCTCCCGACTCCAGCTGCCAGATTGGCTTGCCTATTCCGCCGCTCGCTTTCACACTACTACTGCACCGCCTCCTCAAGTCACCCCTGCCATACTACCTTTAGCTGCCAGCTTCGCCACCATGTACCATGCTGACGCCGTTGCACCTCCCATTTCTGCTGTCAACTCCTGCACCGCTGCCATTGGCTCCACGTACTCTGCTACCGATTCTGCGGATGCCGATACCAACCTTGAGCTCACCTTCTGCGCCCCACGGGCACTGACCTCGCCAGCGCCTGATCCTCAGCTGCCAAACTACATCGCCTACTTGAGGATGCCGGCCGCCACTCGCTTTGTCTCCTCACTCAGGCACCAGCTCCGATCTGCAGTGCCGGTGCACTTCTGCCGCTGGAAGTTGCCTGCCCCCCAACATCCTCTATCGATAACGGGACGGACTCCACAGGCTCCGCCTCCCTCCTTCGGCCTACTCTTATCTGCGAAGTCGATTTCGAGTCAACAATAAAATTATCGTAGTCGACCGAAAATCGACCATTTGTTACCGTCGACATCGGGTGTACTAATTCACATTTTGCTCATATCAATCACATTTTTGATAGCCTAAGAGTCGACGTCGAAATGTAGTCAACATGAAATCGAACAAAATGTTCTCTGAGTCGAAGATATCTCGACTTCAGATCGACGTCGCGTCGTCATGCAGTCGATGTACCTTTAATATCGACTGCATTTTCATGGACTTTGGTGAAGATGTCGAATTGACGTAGAAATTCTGTCGATTTTTAGTCGATATTGCCTATGACTCGATATCGACCCTAAATCGAAGGTCGACATGGTTCAACGAGATATATCAAAAAGGGGCGAGAAAATGGCGAGGGGGGGGGATTTCCTCCTATTGCCACTATTTGTCTAATTATATAGGAAGATTTGATGATAAAGGAGTTGGACTGGTAAAAACGTGGATTTTTGAGCTATTATAGGTATATAATAGGAGTGGACTCTGAAAAATTTAGACTCTTCGAAGCTCCGATTTTGAATTCAATCCTCATTACTAAAACCAACTCGACCAATGGATTAGGTTTTCTACGTTTCTCTTTCAACTTCGTCAAGGAAGTCGTCCTTTTGGGCATTGCTTCGGTTCTCTTTGAACCGTAAAATAATTCGAAGCGAAGTCAAGTTTTGCATATTCTTCGATTATTCTCAGTGCGGAAATACCCTAGAAGTTACGAGCTAATCGAATGTGGAGTTCATTGAAATTTAATCTCGCAAGCTGTTCTCAATTCTCAATTTATAAATCGAAACGGTTTTCGATAGCTCGCTTACCATCAGAAGGCAATATTTAACTCATATCACGACGTTCGCATTTCGTATCAGTTTCTGGTAAGTTCGACTTGCTATCTTATTTACACAAGTTGAGAAATAATTGACCGCATGAAGCGTAAATGACCTCCCTCGCATGTGCGCATATGAATCGATAGACGCAATCAGCTAACCTCAGATTTTTAAAACCTCGAAGCGCGATAAGTAATCATCGCTTTTCAGTATTATTCTCGTGTGGAAAGTTTAACCAAGAGGCACAAGTTTGGGATACATATAATTTCTGCTTCGGATATAGGTTTAGTTTTTCTTACGAAGAAGGTATTTTATAAATCGAAATGGGAATTTTTAAAACGACTGAGTCGGAAACAAGGTAAATAAGTACAAAAAAAGTCTCTTGTCAAGAGGATGTCTTCCCAAAGATCGCAAGTTGTATAGCATTGTAGAGTGAATGATCCGCTTAATACAGAGCTATGCGAGAAAAGGTTTTCACCCGGCGTTTCGGCTTGCACATTAGGCTTATTTGTATCAAAATTGCATGGAACGAAACGAAAAATCGTAATTCCAAGCTTACATTGCTTTTCGACGAAAAGTTTTGCGTAATTTTTCACACTGTAAAAAATTCTCGTATCTCATGATTGCGCTTAATGTGAACGAAACAGTCCTCCTTTTAAAATTCAACGTTGTGTAATCGAGAACGAATGAATCGTTCTCATGTTTCTGCGTCGGCGCTTTTGCACAATTTTTCTCCCTGTATAAAACGCTCCGCTGCGAACGAAAAACCAGTCTTTTCGGTTGCCAGCTTTGATGGTTTCACCTAGTTCCCGTATTGTGCCTGCGCGTTCAGTCCACGACCGGTCTCGAACTTTGGTGCTTTTCACCAAATTCCGGTACCGTGCGTGCGCTTTGTCGAAATCGTCCCGGTTAGCCTCGTTTTGAGTCGTGTCAGTCCACCATACCAGTTTTGAGCTCTCGAAGTTGCCGCACGGTACAAACGCGTTGTAGAGATCGTCCTGGTCGCTGTCGTTTTTCGAGTTCTTCGCCATCTTTCTCGCAAAAAAACTTGACCGGGAACAACGTGGGATTGAGTCGCTTTTTGTACAGCGTAAACGGGATCGTTCAGGTTGAGGTCATCTCCGAAGGTGTGCCAAATCTATTGCGCGTGCCGTCGAGTCTCTTGTATTGCAAAGATGTCGGAATCGTCCGAGTCGCGGTCGTCTCCCCGTCCCTCATGAATCTCAACCACTCAATTTCGCGATCTTTCCGAATCAATTTCGAGTGCTGAACTGCCGATGTTGTGTTTACTCTTCCAAGAATACAACTGATGGGCGATTTTCTTCTTTGAAAAACGTATAATTATCTGCTTCATGAACATGCGGTCGGTGATGTATTTTCTTTTGTAAAGTCTTCAGCGTCTGAGCGATAGATTTGATTTTGGATCCCTGTGGAAGGTGAACATGATATTTACCTCTGTATCCCGAAAGGAATTCTCCCTTTTAGACTATGCACAGAGGGAGGGAGGCTATTTACCATATCAGGTGCAAATTTTGTTTTGTCAATATAAAGGTGCATTGTAAATCCTTTTACATTTGCCTGGTCAAAATAAGGGCTTATCTCTATCAAATGCCTCCATTTTGTTTTCAGGAAGCCAAACAAAGTTTTATGGATAGTAATTTTCCCAACTACATCATGTCCTTAAGACGATATTCAAAATCTCTCACAGTTAACCATATGCTTGTATGCCCCTCTCTCATACATCTCCGTCGCTACATTGAGCGACGACCTCCCATCATCCTTACAGAACATAATCTCATACCTTCACAAAGCCAACTATATCCAACGGACCTAATCTCACAGACCCGCCAAACTCTTAACCCGAGAGCTGTTAAGAATTTGGAAAAAATAAATGAAAAAAAAAAGTTCAAGTCCAAAATAAAATTTGGTAAAACATTTTCTCACCCAACTTTTATTAAATTTTTTAACAATTATCGGTTTTCCTATAGTCCTGATCGTGGAAACTGACCTTTATGAGTCATTTCCTTTTTTGGGAATTGTATCTACTTTCTTTTCGCACACTGTTCATTAAAAAAAAAAAAAAAAAAAAAAAAAAAGAACCTATTTAATATATACCTGGGATTCATTTTGCACTGAAGTGAACATAAAGAAAAAATAAAAAACAGAATACAAAGTTAACCAATTCTACATTTTTCACAACGGTGTATCTTGACTTGCTTTGAATCTTTAATATTTTGATAACAAAGTAGACGGAATCTCTCAACATTTTAGATGTGTGCATTTTGAATTGTTTGAAATTTTTAAGATCTTGGCGAATAGATATGATTTAGTGAACGAAATAACAATTTTCCCTATGTGTCTCGAGAAGAAGAGACAGATTCACTTCCAAATGATAGAAACGTAAGTAATTTAGTTTGTTTGTAAACATGACAGAGCCATTTAAAATGATATTCAGAATTTTAATTACCAAGGAAATACAAACTATATAAATGACGAATGATATATTCATGAAAATTTTATACTTATTATTACAAAAAATGTTTTTGTCCTTTATTTTTATTTACACAATTCATAAGACAGATGCATACCTCTTGAAACAGGAAAAGTGGGTACCTCTGACGAGAGTTGATATTGTGACTGAAAAGAAGAAAACATGATTAGATGATACCTTGTAGAAAGGGTTGAATTGTTAAATACGTAAGGATATGTAACATTATACAAAAGTTTGTAATGTAGAAAACATCGAAGTTATTTTTTGGAAGTAATTGACCACCTCCGGTACAATAAAGTTCCAGAAAAAGAGCTCTTGCAGATTCCAATGTTGAATAGGCCTACAATGTTAGCTTTCCTCTTTAAATTCTCCCTGCGCTATATTTTTTGATCTCCAAAAGACCTTATCTTATATTTGGAGCCAATACAGAGCATAAAATCCTTTCAGATGAGTCCTATTTTTAACAAAATCCGTGTAATTTTTAGTTTTCCATTAGAATAGCATTGAGTTTGTTGTTGTAGTAATAACATCAGTGTGAAAACACCACGTTTTTGTTGTTTTTTGTCCGGTTCAAATTGCTGGACAATTTTGGCGAACCTATAAATTGCTTAGATAAATTATAGGCTAAATTCACCGTATTTTGGGTTTCTCTGTACTTATCTTTGTATTTACCTTCGGTGGGTACTTCTTCAGTTTGTTTTGTTCGCTTGAGAAAGAACGGTGACCGTAAATTTGGGGTGAATTTAGCCTATAATTTATCTGAACTGCCTATATAAAATAATTCACCAATAAAAATTGAAAACTAGAAATTGCGTTGAATGAGTTCGAATGGAGGTGCGCTAAAACAAGATGGCGCGTATGTACAACCCGTTTGCAAATTGATCTTAGAGACGCGTATGGAGATACAAAGAATTCAGTACATACCATGTTCTTGCATGCAAGAACAGAAAATATAAAATTATCTTTCATTCACGTGCCCTAAATATTATTGTCGCGTTATACCAAGCTATCTATTCTTTCTTGGTTTCTTCTCTTATAGATTTGCCGACAAAATTAGGACCAACTGAAAATTGCATTTCTTCTAATTGAATGCATTACAAAGTTTCCCTTGTCTTAACTCTGACAAGCTGGGTGCGGCAAGGGGAAAGGCTCGACACTAGCGCTACACTGTTGTGTAGAGTTCAAATTATATGACTTTACTGTTAAATTTGCGCGGAATAAATTGAGACATTATAGTCTGTTCCAAATAAGAGCTGTGTAATCGAAACGACGTCACTTGACAATTCGACGGCACAGGGGAGGTGAAACGTAATTTCGATTACACGGCTCTTATTTGGAACAGACTATAGACAACGACAACCAGACATAGGGATATGGAACGGTCCGATATTTTGGAGCAATAACCGTGAGCGATTGAAAAACTCCGGGGGAGCGAAAAAAAGGAGTGATATATATTTTAAATAACGCTCCAAAGGAGCGATTGCTGGAGTGATATAAAAAATTTGTTCAACCAAAAACCGGAACAAAAACCGAAAAATTTCATTTGGTTTTCACTCCACTTTTTCACCCAATTTCAACGATTATTGAATAAATATGTTTCATTTTTTCTGAATTCTGAAAAAGCTTGTTCTTTTTTTTTTTCTTTTTTTTTTCCTCCAATGAGGAAATGACTATGTCAAAAGTTCCTGACGGCCTCTCACAGTCGGTTTGTCAATCCGAGTAACTCAGTGAGTGTTCAAGAATACTTGCCCTGCATCTGCAACACCTTGCAGAAAATGGAAGAGGAGCAATAACCGGAACGAAAACCGAAAACCGATTGAAATGTTTTTCGTTCCGAGGAGCGAAACCGCGGAGCGAAAAAATTTTCAATCGGTCATAAGGAGCGGAACGATTGAGTGAAATAATTTCCTGACGAAGACCGATAACCAAAAACCGGAAAAATTTTTTCGTTATGTATCCCTAACCAGACAAATATTTATTGTGTGTAATAGGCTGATTTCCTGGCGACGTCACCAACTATCAATAGCCATTGATAATCGCAAAATAATCGGAAAGCTTGTTAGCTGCGGGGCCTTCATTCTGTGTTTACATTTATTTTCCATGTAATTTCCCATTAGCAAAAATAACGTTTAAGAGACTGAGCGATTATTCAGAACTAGAGTACAAATAAGGTGTGAGAGTTCTTGTTTGATAATCTAAGCTACAATTCCTTATTTATGCTTCAGTTCTGAAAAATTGATTAGTCTCTTAAACGTCATTTCTGCTTATGAGAAATCACATGTAAAAAAAAAATGGAAACACTGAATGAAGGCCCCGCAGCTTGCAACCTTTAGGATTATTTGGTGATTTTGATCACATGTGACATAGTGGGAATTCGGTCTATGTCGACAGAAGAGAAAAATTCTACGTCGTGATTAATTAGGTTTTTGCGTTTTAAAAACAATGCAAAAATAATGCACCGTGAAGAACTAATTTTCACGTTGCTAGACTGGTCGGACTGTATGCCAGAGAGTGCAGCCAATTTTCAACATTTACTACTTCATCACTTTGCCTATAGATTTTACATGGATTGCGCTAATACATTTGAGCTTCATCAGTGAACAATAATAATGTTAGAATGATGCGTGAGGCAGTACCTAAGTACAGATGAGCTCTTGAGAGCGCTATTGTCAACAATTCAAATATGGAAAAATAGTAGTTTATTTGTACCGGACCGTCCCATCCGTGCCAGCACGTTCAAATTTGCCCCACTTCAAGCAAATGCAGCCGTCATTAAATTTGTAATATTTTTACCTTACTAAACAAGCAACAGTAGAGTTAATCCCATTCCCTAAGTTATGACCAAGATCACAAGACGACGACGACATACTCCATATGAGTGTAACAAACGCGAAGCGAAAGGGGGAATTTAAACAAAGCCACAGAAATACAGCAACCACCGGAGCGCTTTCCATTAATAAACCATTACTGAAACCAACTCCTGCTGTAAACAAGAACTCCGAGGAAATCATGATTGAACTAGCGAGTCATCCCAATGTGAATCATACTCATAAACTAGTTCAATCAACCCCTCATCAGATATGTACCTGTTGAGCAAATTTAGTTTGTCGTTATTCAGGTGACGGATAATTTCATTATGTTCAAGCGCTTTTCGTTTGAAGTTCGGGGAATTTTTTTAATACAGACTATGCCATCCTAGAGCTGCCGCCACTGCCTCCCACACCATTTCTCGTGTGCCTTCGTCCGCCGGCCCCACATCTCGCCACAAAATTGGCCGACTTTTCACCAGTTGAATCAATTTTAAATTATCAAAATTATCCTTAAAGCGTAAGAATTCACTGTAGGACGGATCCATATTTCTGTGCGTCTACTTTCTTTAGTGATAATTGAGGAGAGTTTCAGATCCCTCTTCATACTTATGGCCCGCAACAGCCGATTCTCCCCAATTCTTCTTTTCTCACGCTTTTAAATGCTCCTCAATTCTAATTTTGAGCTAGCGACTAGTCTCACCTACGTAGACTCCGTTACAGTCATTACATTCTACCCTATAAACTCCGCTTCTTTCAGCCAATGGGATAGGGTCCTCTAGCCTCACGAAAAGATTTTTTACAGTATTAACATGAAACCCAAACGGGTGGAGAATACGTCCCAATTGAGAAGGAAACTTTCCTAAATATGGGAGCCTTATCCAACGCTTCCCGCTATCCAAGTTCGGATTATGGGGAAGGGAGGTAGTAGAATCTAGGCATTTACGAGTTAACTTCCTCCTCACCATGAGGTCAATATCCAAGTTGACCTCATTTATTCCGGTCAAATGCTTTACAGTCAATAGCTCCCTCTGGAGAAGAGCTGACTCAATGGGATATTAGTTCGCCGATGGATATAGCTATTAAAACCCGCAAATTTGTGAGCAAAAGGAAAGAAAGATCCACCGTGGACAGTAATATCGGTCGATTTATCTTTTCTATAGATGGCGAATTCATGGACGCCGTCTCTATCAGAAATTTTTAGGTCCAAGAAGTTAACAGATGAACCTCCTACTTCCAACGGGAATTGAATGGGAGGATACTGATTGTTTAGATACTTGAGAAACTCCAAAAGGAGATCCCGGGGACCAGTCCACGTACACAACACATCGTCGACGTACCTGTGCCAAAAATGTATATAATCCAATAAATCAGGGCCAAAGGATAATAGGTCAACTCAAATTTATACATAAATACCTCCGAAATAAGGGACCCAATAGGAATGCCAACCTCCTCAGGAAACTCGAAAAAATTTTCTTCAAATTTACAAAAATTGGGAGGCCAACAGACTGATATTGAGTATATTAAAAAATTCTGTCAATTCTTCATGACAAATATTAGAACAGACTGAGAGGAAAGGAAAAAAAAAACATTGAAAGAGAATGAAATTAAGTACACAGTTTAAACAACTTGATCTATATTGAACACTCACATTAGAAGACTAACTTAAAAAAGTACAAATGGAGATAACCATGATAGTCCCTGGCGGAAGAATATCGTCTTCAAGCCTATCAGCCGGGGAGTCGACGTACCTGTGCCAATAATGAATATTGGGAAACAAGCCGACCTTATCGAAAGAGCATAGCATGGTTCCTGGCGGAAGAATATCGTCTTTAAGCCCATCAGCCAGGGAGACCGAATTCTTCACAGAGTAGGGGGATTCAAATTCTACTCTAGATTTGAACCAACGGTCCAAAAACTTTGCCGAGGAATAAGTAGGTGAAAAAACAAAGGAGATGACGGGCCGCATTGAAGTATCCCTCTTATGAATCTCTGGGAGCCCATACAGGAGAGGAGGCACCGGGTTTGGCTCAAGGAGCAACTTTTTAAGTTAAGGGGTTTTAATAATAAACTCACAGTTGTTAACTACACTCCTAACCTCTTTTACGTGTTTAGGGAAGCTGAAATCAGGTTTCTGGCCGTTCATCAAAGTGAATCGTAGAGCCACGAGCACAATGCTCCTTGATGATAGGGATGAGGGTCTTCTTTTCCCGACGGAGCATGTAGAAATACTGACAGTCGTTCCTTTGTTTCCATCCAAAAACCCATGGCCCATCGACTCGGGCACCATCCGTCGTTGTCTTCACTGGAAGCAGGCGCATCTCCAGCCAACATTCCTTCGGCTGGAAAATCTGGCTTCATCAATTTGTATGGGATTATCGAACGTTCCAATCATTTGTTGCCGCTTAACTAGGACGGATGAGCAGATCTCTCTGCACATGCTGTACCAGTCCATGATCGTATTCGAAGCTCGACCATTGAGCTGAACAGCAGTCGTCATGGATGCAAGTAGCACCAAGCCGAATCATTTATGCGAGGGAGGGGGTATTGCGGACAATAGCCGCGCAATTTTTCGAGTATTAACACCCGGACAAATTTTTATTTCAAGGTCCGCAACGACATTAGCCAAAGTAACAACATAGTTAAGAGGCTGTGGTTTTGTTTAAATTACCTCTTTCGCTTCGCGTTTGTTTTACTCATTTGGAGTTTATCGTCGTTGTCAAACAACAGTGGATAGATGCGCAGTTGACCGACTTGGGTTTTCTATACGACCGGGATTGCCAATTTGGCCTCTTTTTAGGTTCGTACTCGCTCTATGAGTCACGAGTTGAAATGTTGAAGTCGCTAGACCCTGATTTTGTGGTTTGGGTTTAAAAAGGCTGGTGATTACCACGTACCTACAGAAAATATAATTATTGAGGTACAACCGTTGTAGTCCCTGAAAACTTAAACAGTAGAAATACTCAGTATAAGTTCTCGCAGAACGGATTCTCGCTCGATTGAAGCGTAGCGGGTGGAAAACGTTGCTCGAGCCCAAATTTAAACTTATTCAAAACACTCGTTCTCCAGGTCACGTTGTGTTTTGTGCGTCTTGACTGGTGAGATGAGCCTATAATGAAGTAGAGAAGCCGTGACCTGTTCACACTTTCCTTCATTCTCGAGGCTATGCAAGGAAGAACGAAAGCTGAAAGGATTCCTGGAGGTCTCGTAGCTTGTATTCCATCGTGCTAGTCTCCGGGGTAGGATATTGAGCCCAATTGATATCAAAATTATCCTTGAGTAATTCTATTCAACTTACCAAGATTTGAGTTAGGGGATGAGATGCCCTACAATCAATGCAAATGATTCGAACACAGGGCGGATATCATATAATTACTGTTGATTCAAGATAAAAATTATAAACATGACGAACCTAAGTAGCTAATCTAAAAATTAGTTACTCCTCATTTTTTGTAGATATTATTTATTTATTTAATTAATTAACGAGCTACGAGCTGCTCAGAGGGCTATTAGCTCGGATTAGTTACAGACTTATTAAATTACAGTGAGTTGATATTATAGGATTCTAAATTTGTATCATTTCAGTTTTATAAAGTTTGAAAGAGTACTCAACCACTGAACCAACCAAAACAAGAAGTATTCCTAGTGCCCAGATAATATTATTCCCAAATGTTTCCGACTTTCTGTCGTTTGTTTGAAGTTCCTGAAGAAAAAAATTGGCTTCAGTTCGTTTCCCAATCTGTTTTATCTAACAATTTTTTCTCTCGAAAAAAATTGGCTTCAGTTTGTTTCCCAATCTGTTTTATCTAACAATTTTTTCTCTCGAAAAAAATTGGCTTCAGTTTGTTTCCCAATCTGTTTTATCTAACAATTTTTTCTCTCGACTTGCCTTCACGGCCTCTGGTAGAAATTTCAGACTATCCTTCATTTTGAATAGGTTTCTACATGGAACGAAGGTATACACTTTTACAACATTAAGAAGAAAAGAAAAAAAACGACTACGTTTTTGTGACTTCAATGAGTCTTTGATCCATAGAATCCGGTAACGCTGTTGCCTATACGTCATGTCATTTCGACGGTGACGGTAATGTTGACCAGTTTGTCAAGTATTGTTTTAATAAACTGTTCTAAACATAGAGATAAGTCATCAAAGTATACATTTCAATCTTAGGCGCCTTTCACGCCCAAGCGTTTCAAGCTCTTGGAGAGCAGACGTATGGGGGAAAGTTCGTTCGCGAACGTGCGCGAGGAACGAACAAACGACCGCGAACGACAAACGACGAACGAAAATTTTTATAGAAGGAACGCAAAGCAAACTGAACAAAGGACTAAAATCTGCAAACAAACAAGATGAACGACTCGTTTGTTGCTTTTTGTGTTCAACTGTAGATGACGCTACTGAGGTGAAGGAAAATTCCCTTTCTCCCGATTGGTATTGCTCCGGTGCCGGTTCATTGCGCTCCAGAGCCGATCTTTGTCGTTCCGCAGTTACATTTCATAGGTTCGCTAAAATTGCAACAGACAAACCAACGCGAACAAAGGTTTTTTGTTTGTTTGCAAACGCAAACGGAGGCAATCTCACAAAGGAATGCGAACAAACGGGAACTTTTTTTTTTTAGAAGTAATAAACGGGAACAAACGCGAATGAAATTTTCGCAAACGCCCCCAAGAGGCAGCGCGTAGCTGACAGGCGACCCTGGCGAACTCTCTCGGACTATCTCTGAAGTAACCCTTGAAAACGTGCGCATTCTGTTGGCCGACGATGCAAGTATGACTATTCAGAATTGGCGAACCCTTTACATACCACAGTGGGAACGGTTCAAACTGAGAAACCGCAGGTATGCGCATCTCAAATGTAAACAACATCGGTAAAAGCTCATGAAAAATAGTTTGAACTAAGGACATGTAAACGACGAAAACCAAGGAAAATGAGGAGGTTGCACCAAACAAAATTAAGAATTTTGTGTACTTTACAATACTGAATTCAATTCTGCGTTCAGCTTGTAAATTTAACAACGGAATGTCACGTATTTTTTGTCCGGTACAACCTCCTCATTTTCCTTGGTTTTTGTTGTTTGCATTGCCTTAGTTCAAACTATTTTTCATAAGCATTTACGGATGTCACGCGTATACGCGTAATGCTCGGTGAAAAAAACCCAACAAAGTGAAGGCATTTTCTAGTGTTGAAAAGTGTCCAAATCATACCGCACCCTCCCGACACCCTCTGACTTTTTTTTGTATCCGACCATGAAGAAACCCACGCGGCGGGGTACGGTACGAGTTGAGAGAAAAAAATTTTTCCGCTATGCAGACCTTTTTTTGTAGGATTTTTAAGAATGGGCTCGCGCACGTCCTTGAAATGTGAGGACGGGGTTGGAATGAGGGCATAACTTTAGAGGGAGAACACATTGAACGTACTTCAGCCTTGTAACGCCTTCTTTCAATGAATTGATTCGATTCTAGCGTTTGATGCAGTCTTTATCAAACACCCTATGTCTAGTATTCTTAGCAGGGCAGTAAGGTTGTGGAATTACTTAAATGCCAAGGACCCTAACTTAGACATATTTTATCTGACGCGAGGCAAGTTCAAAAGGAAACTCGTTAGCATGCTGGCTCAGATAGTAATTGTAACAATGATGAAAAAGAATTGTTTGAAAAATTGGTGACATTCCGGGGAGTTAGTGATTGAGGGAGTGCCATTGTCTGAGATTTTAGGGTGAACAACTATGAATAAATCCAAATTGAAGGGCTTTTTTTTGAAGTATGCGAGGAAATCTTCGTAAGTGCGTGTAAATAACATGATGGAGGCAGGGATTCAGACTCATCACGAAACGATTATGCCTCTATCATGTCATTTACATGTACTCAAGAAGATTCCCTCGCGTACTTACGTGAGTGTGAATCCCTGCCTCTATCATTTTTTCGAAGCCTTAGTTTTTGAGAGCGCTTAATCTAAATTTTGCGCAGAGCGCCTAAATAGCTTTGCCCAACCCTGAAAAAATTTAGTCCTCGTGTTCAAAATTTTGTTCTCCTCTACAGAATTGATTGATTTCACTCGTGGTCTCGCTTTTGTCTGCCCAAGTTGCAGTCATTTGTTTGGAAAAATTCCGTACAAATTTGCGATTAATCGAAAGCCATTGTCACAGATGAAATTTTCAATTTTTAAAAGTCAGGTTTTTGTGATCACGATGTATGGAAAGTGAGATGAAAATGAGGGATTTGCATGAAGAAGACTATGTCTCAGAGGAGGGCTCATTTATATCTTGAGTACTCGAAATGACAATAATTATAGCGATTGAAATATTTTGATTCTTTGTTTCTATGGCGTCCTCGATAATCGTGTGCGTTGCCATTCAGCACAGCATAGCCGAATTATTCCAGTCTAGATCGATCGCATCGATATGGCGATTATCGCATGGTTCTACAAGAGTCTGACCATCAATCGTTTGCCAACAGAAAAGAAATGACTGCAATAGTCGACTGTAGGGATGTCGCTATGTACGTGAATCCATCAGATTTGGTAGAGATGTAGAGACAAGCAAACTTAGGATATGAGACGGCAGTTTTGCAGGGTCAGCGCTGTGGAACTGTTGACGCAGAGACATTTCTTTTCTGCAAAACTGCAGCCATATATTCTAATATATCTGTGTCTTTTGAGCGATAGTGATCTTCAATGAACTCTCGAGGGACGTTCGTTTTCTGCAAAACTGCAGTCTTATATCTTAATATTATCTGCGTGTTTAGAGCAATATTGACCCTCGATGAACTCACGAGTCTTCGACTCTTCGAGAAATGTGAAAGCCACTTGAGAACAGGTGACTGCTATAGGTATCTGCAAGGGGAACCTTTATGTTGGATGTCCTTGAAGACTCGAGAGTTCATTGAGGATCACTATCGCTCTGAAGACGCAGATATATTAAGATATGAGACGGCAGTTTTGCAGGGTCAGTACTGTGTAACTGATGATGCAGAAACGTTTGCTTTCTGATGCAAAGCTGCAGTCTTAGCCTATATCTCAATATTACCAGCGTGTTTAGAGTAAATTGACCCTCGATGAACTTTTGAGTCTTCGACAAATTTGAGAGCCTCTCGATGAAAGGTGACTGCTATAGGCAGATATGTACGTGGATCCATTGGCAAAAAAAGTCGACAATGTCGTCGCATCTGATGATATATTGCGTTTGATAGATGTTGCAACCAGAAGCTTTCTGAGCAGGCCGGAACTGATACCCATCGCTAATTCCAATCGTCTCGTGTTATTCTCTGTTGACGAATTAACTGAACGAGAAATGTGCGGAAAAACACAATTCGTCGCCAGTAAATAGTTTGACACTGGTGAAGCAGGCAATTAAGACGGAACATTTAAGAACAATTCACAGGTCATAAGTGATGGCCATTGTCTTGGCAAAAGCATTTAAGAACATTGTGAGAAATTATCAGGATCTATTTGTGCTAATTCGATCCATGGCATCGCCGCAGGTTTA
The DNA here is from genome assembly GCA_035079395.1 of Aspidiotus destructor. Lineage (NCBI taxonomy): Eukaryota > Metazoa > Arthropoda > Insecta > Hemiptera > Diaspididae > Aspidiotus > Aspidiotus destructor. The sequence continues at coordinate 5,957,508 of JAVHKZ010000011.1, read as the reverse complement.
TTTTCCTCTGGAAACTCTAGGTGTAAGTCAAATAGCAGTCCCATCATGAATGCTTGTATTTTGTGTCAAGAATCCTTTACATGGAGAGCACGACATTTCTGTTGGAATTTGTCTAAATGATTGTACGTAAAATTAACTGTAATTCATTGGCTGTGAATTACAGTTAGTTTTAGGCATAATTGTTTGGGCAAATTCCAACAGAAATATTGGAGGTGAATTTTACTTGCTCAAATCGGTGAACATGAAATTAAACTTTTATTGATCTGCGATCACCAAAAGTGCTCTATTTTGTGAATATTATGAACCGCATGGAAGATAGTGTTTCTGAAATTAGCCATTGAACTGGAAATTCACAAGTTTCTAAAGTGAACAAATGTCGACATTATTTGATTTCAACGAGGAAACAAATGGGTAACCTACAGCATATTCTTGGTGAACAATAATCACCGCCGCTTGTCAATGGGCAGGGTCAAGCTCAATTTCCATATTTTTCTTCATTCTTAATTATAACAAACCTCTAATCTTGAATAAAGATTTTGATTTTCGCGGCTCCCGCCAAAAAACTTACTTCCCATTGTGTTGCGCGTAAGCAGTCATGAAGACGTGCGGTTGAAGGTAGGCTGTGTATCTTTACTAAAATTTTATCCAGCAATAGAAACCCAAGTCCCTTTCCTGGTTTAGGCAAATTCCATTTCCGCCCGCAGCTTCGTACTTTGTCTCCTATCCCAATAATTGTGGTATCTTCAGAGGTTGTGCTTTCCATGTGAAGGTTTCTCGACACGATCATTCAATAGGCTACTTTCTGCCTTCATCCTTGAGAGGGAAAGGAACTCCCGGCGCGTGCCATGCGTCGAAATGATTGGAAGTGGATACAGATGTTGATGAATTGTCCTGTCTTCAAAATTGTTCTACGATAATCAGTTTCCGCTTTCTCAGAACGCTTCTTGTTGCAACATGATACAAAGCAAATTCATGGAACAAATTAAGCATCCGGAGCGACTTTGACTTTGTTGATGTCTCTGCAAAAAGATTCGCGTCCAAGTTGCCCTTGTAGATACCTATTGCAGTTACCTTTTCTCGAGTTGCGTTTAGATTCCTCGATCTGAGCGTTGATCGAGGATCGAAACCTTGCAGAAGTCGCTTTGCTATGAATGCTTAATTGATGTGTTTGGTTTCGACTGGAATAATTTGGTCGTGCTTGTGCTGAATGGTACCTCACATGATATTGTGGTCGTTGTGGGCACAATGAACCAAAGCAGTTTGGTAACCGCAAGAATAAATTTGAGTGCAGATATTCAGGAGGGGGACGATACAAGTACTCACGAAATGAGAGGTAATGAACGAGGAAAGATAATTTGGTGTCATCAATGCTCATTGAGGTCACACGGCAGTGGTAAATTTAATAGAAACGGGACCGCGTGGGTACCTACTTCCCAGTTTGATAATCTGTGGTGTTAGCAAGACGCCTGCGCTCACGATCTCATATCACAACTACCACCATAAGTTATGTTTTGATAATTTCTATGAAAATGACCCAAATTAAAATGAGTTTTGTTCCTGTATTTTTGCCCGAAATCCTCCATAGGAACATCAATCTTATCTTGAAAACAATATTCTGTCGCGGTTGATTATAAATTGTATCTATGAAATGACCTAAATTCAAATGACTAAACATAATCTATTCTTCATTCGGTTCAGTAGAATTTCATCGATATAGAGTCATTTGTCTACAGCAGCTAAAAAACAGATAGGTCCTTGTATCCTATTGACAATCTTCGACCGTTTCCGCCTGGTGAAAAGTGCCGCGAACAGAAGAGAAAAAAATCAACCAAATGAGGCCAATGTTTTCCCCCTCGAACGCAGATGTACTAGTTTTAGGCGCGTCACGACTCGAATTCACGCGGATGTTTTTATCGCTTCGATCAAAAGTGTAAATTTTCAGACGCATTACGGCTCGATTTGTGAGCATTTTTTATGGCCACAATCACGGAGAAAAATGTTTGGCTCCTTTGGCATGGAAAATTCAGCGAAAAGGGTACAGGTTGGGAACACATCCCAATTTTGCTCACACAGTTATGCAAAAATTGCTGAACTTTCAGCAATATCTACATAGATTTTGTATAGATATGCTAAGAAGTTCAGTAATTTTTGCATATTTGTCAGAGCAAATTGGGATGGGTTCCTGACCTGCACCCTTTTCGCCGAACTTTCTATGTCAAAGGGGCCAACCATTCTTCTCAGTGTAGAAACGGACAAATAATAGATGCGTTACGACTCGACTGATTTTTCTTTTATTTTTCATGTTTTTTATTGTACTGCCGCGAGGCATTCACTAATAGATTCGATTTGAGATTATTAACAAGTTGAAGCGGGTGCCAGTGCCCCCGTAATCAGGTTTCAAGGATGTGGTTAGCTATTATCCTATTAGCCAGTACAACTTACGTAATTTATCGTTTAATTCCTCACGTTTTTTCTGAACGTGGACTGTTGTCATAATATTTTGAAACAAAATTCTTCTGTCTTAGGATTTTCCTGTTGGGTCTTTCTCAACTCTTCTAATTAGAATTTTTTTTAATTAGCCCAAAGAATTGATCTGTTCTAATTAAGAGGCAGAATTGTATTCTTCAGCACGCTTAGGAAAAGAAGTCATCTGCGCCTCTGTACGGTACTGATTGCGCGGAGTTGCTTCTCGCGTCGAAAAAAAAACGAAAAAAATTCCGGCTCTTAACGCGGCAGAACTTTGCATTCCTCTTTAATTCGCTCAGGAAGCTGAATCATCTCCTTCTCTATCCGATACTGATCGCAGCGTTTTTATAATTTCGCTGCGAACCTTTTCTGAATTAGATTTTGTATTCCTGAATACGGCGATATAAATTTTTATGTAAGTTCGCGCCAAATTTTCGCATTACCAACCAAAAGAAAATTGCGATAATTTCGAGTATCTAGTGATTTGAGTCGCGACAGCTTGTAGGTTCTCCGCGCGCTCTTTCCTTTCACATTCCTACTGCACTTTTCGCGCGCTATTCTTATTACGCTCATTTAAGCACTTCTACTATATGTTCGCGCCTTTTTTTTTTTGCGCGCATCTTACATCGCTCCTACACATATTCAGTATCCTCGTTCATTGAACCCTACAAAACACACTAGGGTTTTTTGTTACTTGATAAGTTCTACCTTGGAGCGTGAATGATTAATGGGGAATTTGAAAGAAACATGGCGTGAAAATGATTCCCTAGAAAACCGCCTAAAAAAACGCGCAAATAATTTACACAAAGTTTGGTAGAAAAAAGGCGCGAAAATGATATGCCAGTCACCATGTCGCTACACAAACGTCTTATCAGGCTACCTTGTTTGTTGTTCATTTGGCGCCGCGAGCCGAATCACTAGATACTCGCAATTATTGCAATTTTGTTTTGGTTTGTAATGCGGAAATTTTGCGCGAACTCATATAAAAATTTATACTGCCGTATTCAGGAAGACAAAATCTAAGTATAGATTGCCTCCTTGTGTATATAACGATGGTGCCGTATATTAGGATGCAACCAAGATTTTCTTTTCCTTCAAACGTTAGGTACAATGATCACCTATGAAAAACTTGGATGCAAAGATCTACTGTTCTATTTAAGATGCTCCCAATCTGATGAAGTCATCAAAAGAAAACCGTGATTGTCAAGTATAACCAATGGACTGGCAAAAGAGTGAGTAAGCCCACTCTGTTAATTGGTCCTGTTACTCGAGAGTTTTTTCTGGCAACAGGTCACTCACTATAAGTGTATTCTAAAATGTGCCATTTGATATTTCAAAAAGTGTGCGCTATTCATTGATGAAAGCTCGAAATTTGTACCAAAACCTTGCGTGGAATACAACTTTATTCCAAGTAACCTACCTTTTGCCCTTAATTTTAGGAATTTCGAGATGAGTGGTGTCACACGTTCACCATGTTTCCTCGGGTTAGAAGAGTCTTGAATAGAATCAGAGATCTTGGCATCCACGTTTGTCAAGGGTACCTAATCATAGAGTGATCTTCTGAGGCCAGCCTGACGCCCGCGGTGAACTTTGGTCACTGTTGCCCCAATGGTCTCCTGTAGTTCGTCCACCACGATGGGCGAGTTTGTGGTTGTACTTGCTTCTGAGATGCCAGTTGTTGCTGACTCCATTTTGAGTTTTTGGTTTTCAAGGAGAAGGTTGTTAATTTCAACTCTTTTAGCTGCAGGTTGTTTTCGCTCTTCCTCCTGTTTTTGCTGTAAGTCAGCCATGCTATGGAGAAGCTTCTGTCCTCAGAGTTCTATCTCTGCTTGGGCTCTTTGCAGATCCATTAGTATATTGCTATGTACTTCTTCGAGTGCAATAAGCTTGGCTTTACTTTCTTTCGAGTCTTTTGTTGATTTTTCATTTTGAATGAGCTTATTTCTGAATCATTCTATTTTTTGAGTTATGGATATCTCAAGTTCTTTTCCGTCAGCTCTTGCCTTTGCTTTTTCTTCCTTCTCTTTTGTTGGTATCTAACTTGGTCATCAGCTGGGAGTTTACTTCGTTCAGTTTTGTTATTGATTCATTTTGTTTGGCAAGTTTGTTTGCAAGTCTGTTTCTCTGTTTCTTCAGGTCTTCCAACTTTGTTGTATTGTTATCCAACATTTCGTTATGAGTTGTGGAACAGAGCTTGTCGATTTCTTCTTCTAGACCTTAATTTTCTGTGCTTATTACTTCAGATGACTTTACTTTGTCCATATTTGTTGGTAGAGCTGCCTCATTATCGTTTGTATCTCTGTTCAGGCTTTCACTGCTTACTGATTTTGTTAGCTCTATATTCCTGGATTTGCACTGCGTTTGGATCCAGGCCTTTATGTTCTTGCATTCTTCTTGCTGTCGCGCATTCTTGGCCCCTATGGTTTCTCCAAGGAGTGGGGTTCATAATAACTGAACGTCATGGGCAACTCGTTGACCAGGGGATGGTCAAACGAACGCTTTTGTCGGCGTAAGTGCGCGTTCCAGCATTACCCTTGTTGTCAGTCTGTTCCCAAGCGAGAAATAATAAAATTTTGTGTCAGAGCTAAATTAATAGAGATCCAGAAATTAGGTGGGGTGGTATTGGCAAAAATTCCTCCAATCTTATGGCATTACGCGCGGATGTAAAAATGTCGGAAGTAAAACAGGGAGGTCAGAGCAAAGACATGGAACTTATCAAACAAACATCCAACTTTGCGTTTTTTGAAGAATACGTTTTTCAAATCTTTGAGATCATTCTTTTCCTATAACGAGTGGCTGTTATTGTATTTGATATTTTTAGACTGTTTTGTCATAAGAAGAAAAAAAGTTTTGACTATAAACCAAACAAAAGTCTTAGGAAAAAGAAAGAAAACGATTAGTTAGTATTATTAATACTATAATTATTTATTCTTTTGCCAAAAAAAACGTGTGCGGCAATTTTGTTTGAAAAAAAAAAAAAAAAAAAAAAAAAAAAAAGTATTAAAAATTAGGCTTTTGCAACAGGTTGTTGGAGAATTTAATAGATTAGAGCACAAAGTGAGCTTTCTAACAGAAAGTAAAATGTCATCAGCAGCAGTCCGTTATAATTTATGAGATGTTCAATACTTCTGAAATACCTAATTGATATGTTTGCCATAAACGAAACCAAAATCTTGGAAAAGAAAGAAACAATCAAGTACGTAGGTATTATTGTTAGGTACAAACTATTCAACTCGAAAAAAGAAAAAAAAAAAAAAATATGAACACATTTATTAAACTGATTGATTGCAACAAATGTTGACGCTTCCAAGCTACTTAATCCAAAAAAAGTGAAAATGATTGGATCAGAAAGTACATCCTGAAGCATTATTAATCGCAGATAGGTACTTACCTGAATATTGCTACCGCACGTTCACCTTTCAAGCTTCTAAAAGTTGGTTTTCTCTTAAAAACTGCTCCTCGAGCACTTGGTGACCACAAGTTAATAGTGATGAAGAAAATTTTTATCATAGCAGTAATCTGTATTTAATCTAGTTACGTGATAAAGTAGCCTGGATATCAATAAAAATGATATCAAACCTAATACCTAAATCTTATCAAAAAATTATTATTATTAAATTTAATCTTAAAATTAATATAATTAGGTACTGTACAAACAAATATTATAATCAAATAAGAATTTACCTTAAATAAAAAAAGAAAATTACATATCTCAACTCAGAGGATTTTGAGAAAGAACCATAATAAGTGTTCAAAATATCGATCTTCAATATTTATAAAAAATAAAAAGTTTATTGCAATTCGTGCTACTTAGTTCTGATTGGCAATCATTAATCTATCCACTGAAATGAAGTTGGCTCATCACACAAGGTGGTTTAGGTTAAATATAAAACAAATTATCTGGCATTTGCGAATAGTAAAATCGAATACCTATTTGGTTTCAAATTGACTACTCACTTTTAAGTAAATGAATGACGGTCATTTAAGACATCATTGAACTCGACAACAATAAGAAGATTTTCCCTCCAGTGCACTTTGATTTACGTCTTGTAATTAGATCAACAAAAGAATTAATTGTGAATCAACCATTTATGCAAATTATACATCATCTTTATTACTCGTACTTGTTTTTAGACCGAGGACTCACGGGCGAGTAGACTTCAGTCTTCCGGGCAAAATGACCCAAGGGGCCTTCTGGCGCACTTACAGGCTCTTTGGGTTCCTTTTTTGCCAGACTTTTCCGGCCCCCTGGGTCGTTTTACCCGGGACACTCAAGTCCACTCGCCCGTGAGTCCTCCATATGTGGTCTTGAAAAGTTGACACTGCCTCTGCGCTGTAAGGGCTGATTAGCCGACATTCGGTTTTGTCGAGGTCTGTGCCTGTGTATTCTGTAAAAGAATTGAATATTTTATCACCCAATTTTGACATGTACAAGTGGTACTTGAATAAAACTTGTTCAGTATCTATCTTGAAAATGAGATTTATTTACGTCATTTTGTTCAATAGGAGGGCACCTACTTTGTACCTATTTATTTAGCGCAAAAGCTGCCACAAGGGAACCATATTGCTTGAAAATTACTAAATTGAAACAGAATTAACTTCACTGCACTTTCGTCTTTTATTTTTTTAAGTACAAATAGGATCGACGTTTCAAACGTACGACGTTCTTCATCAGGATCAAAATAGCCCGAAGATATTGATATTATATTTGGCCATAATCACAAAATAGAATAGAACCTGTCCAGACAAGATTTTTAATTGAAACAGAATTAACTTCACTGCACTTTCGTCTTTCTATGGAATTACTATCTCTTTTGTCCATCCAAATGAAATTTTTTTGTGCCTATGTTTCGTTTGCTGATTCCTGATTGGCCATATTGCATTTGTAAAAGAAGGCTCTTCTCAAACTTTATTTAAGAAGTACATCTCTGAATCTCTGCTATTTAGTTGCACAATCAATTTCTTATCAGTCAACTTGGGATAGGGATAGCTGATATTACCTGAGGTTTGCCTATTGAACTTGGTCAGAAGAAAAGTTTAAGAGCTCAGAAATAAGGAGTGCTCTTGTAACTACCTAATTAAAATAACAAACTACTTATAACAGAAGTGAATCTTTACAAAAAGTTTAGGTGAATTGTGATTTGATTTTGAGTAAATTGTTGACCTGTTGAAAAGTAAGGAATCACTGCAAAATAGGGAGGCACTATTTCAGTTAGGTATTCTTATCTGAAACAGAAATGAATCTTTAGAAAGTAGGGAAGTATCACTGTAATTTGCTTGTGCTGACCTGTAAAACAGTAATGAATCTCTACAAAATAGGGAGGCATCACTGCGATTTGGTTCTGCCGAGCAAATTATAAACCTGTAAAACAGTAATGAATCTCTACAAAATAGGGAGGCATCGCTGCAATTTGGTTTTGCTGAGCAAAATTATTCTCCTTTGAAACAGAAATGAATTTTCAGAAAGTAGGGAATTATCACTGATGTAATTTCGTTTTGCTAAGCAAATTATGTAAACCTGTAAAACTGTAATGAATCTCTACAAAATAGGGAGGCATTACTGCAATTTGGTTCTGCTGAGCAAATATCAATCTATGGACTGGTACAGTGATAAATCTTTAAATACAGAATAGGGGTGGTACTAATGGTGAGTAGAGTAAGTATCAACCTGTGGCACAGCATTGTGGCTAATCTTGAATAAAAATTTTAAGTTTCTTACAAAAAAGATTAATCTGTATTCTATAAGTTATTTTTGAAAAGCCTAGGGAAGAAATTAAGGAGAGCTCATTTTCAAGAATTTTCTAATCTCCTCATAAGTGTATGTCATTGTACACATACTGTGATTGTAATTTTATTTTCATTTATTTCATCTCGAAATATGGTTGTCTATGTTGACATGAATTGTAAGTACCGGTACCTACTCACAGCAAAGAACTCTCAAACCAAGGCAAATCAATCAGAACTTAATAGGTACCGTAGGTAATATTAAGATCTACCTTTCTAGCCATTACAATATGAAAAATCTAGTAGAAAAGTTTACAAATTTAAAAAATGCCTATTACTTTTTCCATACATTGCATTCAAAATGGGTGCCAAGTTGAAGGATAACTATTGAATTTCTGCATAATCTTCAGTGCAGCTTCCAAACTGACTGATGTTTGAAAAGAAGGTTGATAAATTTGGTACCTACTTTCTACTGCGACTAAAAATGCTTGATGTAACAGTCATGGATTTTTTTTTGTTTTTCATGCTATAGATGCCTGTTCAACTTCAATTAGCATGGTAAAGAATGTAATAAAAGGAAACTAAAAAAAAAAAAAAAAAGAAATAAAATATTGAGAAAGAAAAAGAAAACAAAAAAACAAAAAACTTATTATGAAAAAAACCTTTATTCTTAAACATGAATTGTAAATATCTACCGCCTACCTAAAGCAATACAACACTTGAATAGAGGCAAATCAATCAGAACTTGATAGGTAGGCTACTGTAGGTAATATTAAGATCTATACCTTTCCAGCCATTACAATAACTGAAAAATGTGGTAGAAAAGTTTACAAATTTAAAAAATGCCTATTGCTTTTCCCATCTACCTACATTGCATTCAAAATGGGTGCCAAGTTGAAGGATAATAATTAAATTTCTAGGATAAGTCAGCGCAGCTGATCCGAATGGACTCATGTCTCGAGGGAAGGTTGATAAATTTGGTATCTACTTTCTACTGCGACTAAAAATGCTTAATGTACAATCATAGCAGTAAAACCGTGTTAACTCGAAGCTGAAGGGAATGAGCTTTTTGTTTGAGATATCAAGTTTTTGAGTTAAGAAAGTTTGAGTTGAATGCAAAAAAATTTGAGATATCGATTCTATTATTCATTTTTTTGTTTTTGTAGGTATTAACATATTTTAAAAAAATACAAGTAAGTACCCACTTAAGAATGAGCTAACACTTTAAAAGGAATCAAAAATTTTCTTCTACACTAGGTTACAATATTGTTTCCGTTCAACAGTGATTTCAATTTCAGACAATGTAAGTATTAAGAGCATGTAGCGGCGGCAACATTGTATGTTAACATCTCACTGTCGGTTATCATATCTCGAGTTAAGGCGCTAGAGGTATTCTCGCTCAATGTAAACAAACATCGCAGTGGAGTGCGCGGGTTGGTGCGCGGGATGTTCCCATCCCAAAATCCGAAAAATGAAGTGGAATTTACACGTAAAAAGTCCACTTCATTTTTTCGTGTCTCGGATGGGAACATCCCGCGATGTTTGTTTACATTGAGCGAGAATACCTCTAGCGCCTTACTCGAGTCAGTTCTGTTTGCCGCTACAAAGCGGCGGCAACATTGTACCTATGTTAACATCTCACTGTCGGTTATCTATCTCGAGTCAGTTCTGTTTGCCGCTACGAACACCACATGTGGTACCTTTGGATGTTTCAAAATACCCTCTCAAAAGTTCGATAACTCAATAATGGTCGGATTTTGGCTCTATTTAAACCTGAAATTAGCCAAATACGTGCCCAATTTAGGTACACAGTACCTTTTTCCGAGAGATTTTAATTTGAGTGATGGAGTATACCCCGTTGGAAGTGCATTCGAGATGTAGAGTATAAAATAACATTAGGTCCTATGGAAACGTTAAGGGAATAAAAATTTCTTCAAGTAAACGAGGGTTTTGAGATATCAAGGCTCGAGTTAACGAGGTTTTACAGTTTTTTTTTTTTATGCTATAGATGCCTGTTCAACTTGATTCTGTATGGTAAAGAATGTAATAAAAGGAAAATAAAAAAAAAAACAAAACAAAAAAACAGAAAAGAAAACAACTTTATTCTTAAAATATTACAATTTTGAAGTTGATTTGTGAAATTTGATAATAGCAATTAGTTATTGTTGTTGCTTTATGGTACATTTTCTATTTCATACAAACATATCTTGCAGTTACCTAGAGATTGGAAGATGCCGCATTTGTTGCAATCCTTGATCACTGAATGTCAAGTGGATGTGTTCAAAAAGGAGATATAAAAAGTTGGCTAGAAAACAAACTTAGCTCAACGTTCTTCATTTCCTCATAAAAGTAAAATATTCAGTTGCTGAGACAATCATTGAAAATGAAAAATTCTCGAACAACCTGGTCTGGAGAGATTATTTGAGGAATATCACTATCTGAAGTGTTTTTCAAAAAAATAATATTATTAACTACAAAAAAAGAAGAAAAAGCAATTCATTGGTATGTAAGGTTTCAAATGACACAAAGACAAACAGTAATTTTTAGAAAATTTAAAAAGTAAAATAACATTTTTCTGTTCTTTAATCTTATTTGGGTGTGATTTATTGGCCCAGGAAAAATAGTCAGTCCCGCGGGAAAATGAAGCCGTTAACCTCGGATAAGTAATACTTGAACGAAATAACAATTAATTTTGAACATGAAAAAAAAAAGAAGATAACTTGAAAAAAAGTTCTAAGAAAAAAACGGAAAAATAAATTCCCAACAACATTTTAATCATAATCGAGCTGTATGAAAAAATATTACACAAGAATTGGGGAGCGGTACATAAAAACAAAAAAGGGTACTTATAAAAAAAAAACAATAAAATATCATTGCTTCGTTACGGCTTTCTTAGCTTTACATGGGCGTCCCCGTTCCAATTTTTGCCTCAACTATTTAGATGCACTTGTGGCCCTTGCACCAATTTCAATTTAATCTGCATCTTAACTGAGTGCTTTCGCAGGTTGTTCTTCCAGGAAAAAAGATATTCCGCCGTCAGACCTCATTTCCATTAAAATGTACACCACAATTTGTACTCTTCAAAGCTCTTCCATTTACCCTGTTTGCGCGGATCGAGATATTTGGCTGACATTTCTTTTTTTGAGCTTGAGAATACCGTGAAGTACTGCATACAAACATCGTCTCACCCTTGTGGTATCTAATTTATCACATAATATTACTGAGAGAGATTACCAAGTCGCACCTCTATGGAAAACGGAGCAAAAATTATTTTTCAAAAATGAGATGTATGAGTGTAATTATGCGCCTATAATTTCCTGCGGTAAAAAAAAAAATTTTCACGCTCAGTAGCCTAAAAATTATGTGTATGCGTCATCCCGTGATTCATACTTTAAAAGTTGTGATTTCAACATTTTTTCCAGTACTGGAGTTTTCCGTTCAAAAAATCTCTTGATAGCGTGCATTTTATTGATACCCATCTTATTTTGGCTTTCTGCGAGTGAAGTCATTCTACTTATCGAAAACTGAGTGGATTCTCATTCTCATTTGCTCTCATTACTAGAATGGGTGTGTAAGAATTCAATTTTTTTTTTTCTTCTTTTCTGTGCAAGGATAATGTCATAATGACCGAAAGAGAAATTCAGGCTCTTTCCACACATTAATAAATACGCCTAAGGTATGGTTGAGAATTTAATAATTTACAATGATTCGTTGATCTTTTTCAGATCAAAAATTAACTTTGGCTTGCATAGGTACGTATGCAGGACCACATCTGGGCTGTTAAAACTAGTCTACTGGCGTATAGGAAAGACGCACCTCTTTAATGAGAGTAGGCCCGGGGTCTAGTCTATTCAGATTAGTTTTCTTCACTTCTCTTAATGATGGAATTTTGTATGCAATATTATTGAAAATTGACTGTATTCTGTTTGTCGACCTGGTGATGAGGCTTTAGCGTCGAAACGTCGTCCTTTGTTTACTTTTATTCAAATAATAGTGGTGCCTATAGTGCCTTTTCTATTTTACAATTAAATACGTGAAACCACAAATAAATACTCGTATTCAAATAATTTTGTCATTGAAAATTAACGTTTCCTTTTTCTAGAAAAATACATGAACGCATTGTGAATCCGGCTGCATTTGGTTTGCGGCCCTGAGGATACTTTTTGAGACCCAACCTAAAGTTTTACTGACATTGTATACTGTTCGATAGCATTGTCTTATCTTATATGTACAGTACGTTTACGGTCAGTCCGAATACCACGTTTCTTATCATTGCTCTCGTTATGAACTATCCTCAAAAGCAGCTGCAATTATTTTCAAAGAAATTTCTTTTTTTGGCTGTCTTTTGGATATCTATTGCTTCATTTTTTTTTCCGGCCCCAACTTGGATGCTCCATTCATTTGTTTTTGAATGCAACTAGGACAGTGGATGGGACGCAAACTGTACAATTTGGGCTGCAAACTGCCAACACCCGTGAATCCATATTATCTACAAAAACGATGTCGTCGTTAGGCAGGCCTACCTACATAAATAAGTAAAATAGAGGAGATAAAATAAAAAAAACATAGTAATTTAGAGCTTGTGAAGGAATTTGTGATTGACACTCAAATAAGTAAAAAATTACCTGCTGCGCCATTCTGAGATGATTGAAGCGGTAGAAATAGAACAAAATAAAAGTTGCAAGGAGAATTTATAATTAAGACTCTAACAAAAACTAACTCTCAGAAGAACTTAAGGGTGCCTCAATAAGAACTGACAGAAAATAACTGTTGAGCACTCGAATGTCTCGTCGAGAAAGGTGTCTCGAGGAAAACTGAATTGAGAAGGGTATAAGTAGCCTTTCTAGCTGCTTCATCAACCTCATCGTGGGGGGGGGGGAATCAATATGTCCCGGTACTATCCACATGAAGGTGAGATGAGAATTTATTGAGTAGAGTGTAAAAAGAGCCAGATGGATACGTTGTATTATGGCGTGAGATGAGAAAGGGTTTGTAAGAGCTTGAAGACATGACAGAGAAAATTTGAAGCAAGATAACACTGTCATCACTAATAGCGTTATATGAATCGCGCGTTGCGTAATGAGGATCAGTATACCTGCGATTTGCGCAATTCGTACGTAATCAATCTCTCGAACACCTTGACGAGTCGAAAAAGTCATTAAAATTGTCCTCGTTATCTATATAATAAACAAACTACAAACACAAACACACACCATTGATGCAGATCAATTTTTCATTCGTGCATTTGCCATTTGGATTCTCTGTATATTATGGGATGCTAAGTGAAGACACCTTATTGGCACAAAATGTCAGAATAACCCTTTATGACTAAATAAAGCACTCAACAACTAGTTGTATTCTAATTTATTAGTTTATTCTATTATTTATGATACAAGAGCCACACACTTCTCTCCTCTAGGTACTATCTAACTGTTCATCAGTTGATACCCATTCTATGTTTATTTTATTCTGTTTGTATAAATAATCTCGGACATAGTGATAATGTAATTCAACTAAGTGTCCAAAGGTTTTAGATTCATCAGTTTGAGTAAATTTCTTTGCTGATGCTCGATTATCTTCATATAAAGTGGGTTTTATATTGTAATTAAATAGTGTTTTAGCCATTGCTCGTATTGATATGATTTCTCGACAGGCACGACTCATGGCCACATATTCTGCTTCGGCAGAGGATAAAGATACATGTTTCTGTAATAACGTTTTCCAATCAATCAGATTTCCATCAATTAGTATGGCAAATCCTGTGGTTGATCTTCCATTGTCATTATTGGTACCAAGAGATGCATCAACGTAAATTTCAAACGCATCTTTAATTTCTGGATTGTGTGTATGTTAGACCAAGGTGACTACTGTCACAAATGTATTGGTGTACTCTTATGACTGCTTGCCAGTCAGTTGCAGTATAGTTGCATTGTCTCAAGAGTGCTGATGTTCATGCTGATGTGCTGAAAGCCTGCGACAGAGAACTTGTATCTATGACTTGTATCTGTGAGCGACGCGATAATCTTAGTTAGATAGTAGAGGAGAGTCGTGTGTGGCTCTTGTATCATTGATAATAGTATAAACTAATTATAATACAACTAGTTGTTGAGTACTTTATTTAGTCATGAAGTGTTATTCAGACACAAAGTAACCTAGGTGCCGAAAAGTACAAGTTGACGTGTTTTTGTGGAAGAGTAGGCCGTAGGTTTTGTACGCGTCAAACACATGCTGAGTCCTATTTTGCTCCCGGACACGTCGGCTTGTTGCGTTTTGGCGGCAAGGTTTCTTTGCACAAATTTCATATAGCGCTTATGGAGCTTTGCTAGTCCATATACTAATTAATGATCGAAAGCTTAAGCATGACTTTTTTTGGTTTGAATATTGTGTTGCCGAGAGGAACAGTGTTGCCACACTCTGGAGGTAGAGACATTATTGAAAACTTGAAACGCGTTTCCATGCGTACATATTTGAATATTGGCATTCCAGGTGGGTACCACCGGGTGAGCACAGAATGTTCATGAAGGAAAATATTTTTCTGTGCCTCTCGTGATTGTTTGTCTTCAAAGTTTGTACATTGGACGTATCTGATCAAGGACTTTCTGTACTTATAAGGGTTGTTGAAAGGGTTGACAGCACACGTGTAGTGTAAATTGTAGGTTTACTGAGCTTGATTACGTGCCCCGCGGATTATACAACGTTATTAATGATGACAGTTATTATTAGGGATGTTCTCTGACAATGTCTCATGGATAATCATCATGCAGACCAGACACCTATCAACTGCCCTTTTTGCTTGAAACAAAGGGCTGAGTTTTGTTTGGGTCAATCTTCTCAGTCAACAGCAGCTTTAATGGATCAGTGATGGTGCTCTTCAATCACTAAGACAACAGCTGATACATCCTAGAATTCGCAAAAGTACCACAAACTCTTCACAAAGAATGAGTATAGTACTGTACCGTGTACTATTTCCAAAACAAAAAATGAAAAATTTTGAGAAAAAAATTATCTGAACGGAGAAGTTTAGAAATAAGTGATTAATACATTGTCAGAGAAGTCAACAGTGTCACATTCGATGCTCGCATTATTCCTCAAATTTGGCAGATGTTGCAATCAAAGGTCTAACCTCTGTACCATATTCAAGATGGAACCATTTACTGTTTATCTTCATTTGCAACCTTCTCGTATCATATGTTGTTGACGAGTGACGAATTGACCGAGCGAGGACAGTGCGAGAAGATACAATATTTGTCATCATCATCAACAATTAGTATGATAGGTACCGCAGTTAGATCGACAAGATTTGAAGTCGTGGCCGGTGGCTATCTTTCATTCGGGGCAAAGTTGATAGTGGATGATTTCAGGAACAGCATAGGAAGACATCAAGCGTAGCAACTTTTCTTCATCCATTAGCACCATTTCTACCTATAACATAGAGTCAGAAGTTGACCTTGTTCAATGTCATAAGTAGAACTGGTACTAATGGATGACGAAGACTTGTATCGTCTAATGTATTCCCATGCTGGTCCTAAATCCATACGTTGTTAATTTTGCCCCTAATATAAGATTGCCATTCGAGCCACGCTTTGTGAAACCCTGGGAAGTTGGTCGAGAAAGAGAGGGAAAAAGATCCAGGGAACATTTTCAATAAGAACAAGTTGCTCTTTACAACAATCTACAATAATATTGAGAGTGACAAAATTTGATTCAAACAAGGAAATACGAGTACCCTCAATTGATAATGAAAATAATAAATAGAAGAATTTTTGGCACCAATAATTTACGCGGTCCACCAAAATTGTGTGCTCTACGCCTGACAAAATGTAATCTACCACTCTGGTTGAACGACGGGACAAAAGTACCCTCCTCCTTTTTATTCTTCAACGATGATATGAGTAGCATGAGATAATTGTGCGTAGATATTGTGAATAGTTCCATCTTGAATTCTGTTTGGTAATTATAGGCCCCAAATAGTATTCACGGTGGAACTATTTGCAATCTCTACGTGCAATCATCTCATATTACTCATCGCTGAAGAATAAACTGAATTCTTTGTCTGGTAAATTTAATTTTGTACACAGAAACCTCTCAATAGGAAAATGTTTCTGGATGGTTGTCCAATCTCGCCGTTAGAAAGTATGGAATCAAACATGGAAAAAATTTGGCCAAACTTTCCTGCGAAATCTGATATGGAAGGCTTAACAACCTTTAGGTGATTATAGATAAAAGCCAGCTTCAGATGAGTACCCGGTATACATTTTTCTAAGTTGAAGCCCAAGGAAAAACTACCCTTATTTTTTCCATTTGAAGCCCATCATCAACAGAAGTGAGAATCAACAGGCCTTCATCCGGGGCCTCTCTTTGAAGCCCTTATAGATGGAACCCAAAGGGCTTCATTCAGGCCTGTCCTTGGAAATCAACAAAGCCCCACATGGAGTCCTGTTGATTCCCTCTACAACAGGGGCTCTAGGAGGAAAAACGAGGTATTCAGATGGGATTCAAGGGAATCAAATTGGAAAAATATGAGTAGTTTTTCCCAGGGCTTCATAAGGGACATAAATTGTTTAACGGGTAGTACAAGATGATTGTACATAGAGCTCGTAAATAACTCCATTTTGAATACTACTTGGTAATTATAGGTAGGTAATCACTAAATAGTATTCAAGATGGCGCTATTCACGATCTCTATGTGCAATCATCTCTTACTACTCATTGCTGAAGAATAGAATGAACTCTTCATCTTGAAAATTTAATTACAAAGAACTAATGTTTGGTGGATGGTAACTTGCCGTTAGAAAGTATGGAATCGAACGTTGAAAAAATTTGATCCAATTTTCTTGCAAAATCCGATACAGAAGGCTCAACGTTGATGATTATAATAGTCAGCTACCGACCATTTTGTCGCCTGAATATATGTCTGGTTTTATGAAGAAAAAATACTTTGGGACCTCTAGGAGGGGTGATACAATTTTGGCGCAAATGGGTGAGCTTAAAGGAGGTAACTTCTCCTCCATAGATTATGAGCTTCCATTAGCTCTTTTCCTAACAAAAATATTCTCTGTACTTGGTGCGTACCTTCTGGAAAAAGCACCAGCTTTGAGCAAAGAATGAAATTCTTGGCCAGTAAATTGATTGCGGTCAATGCATTATTCAATAATGCATTGACTTGATGACTTGTGACATCACTTACTCTGAAATGTGGTCTAGATCTCATCATGGATCTCAAGACTTTTTGGAAGGCAGCGTATGCCTAATTTCAATGATTCAAAGAACATGAATAGATGCAGAGTAACCAAAAATACTTTTTAAACATAACATTCACAAGATATAAATATACCTAGATCACCGAATATTCATACCCATTACCCATCATAATTTTTTCTATATTAAATTACTCATTATTTAACTAGGTACCCAATTGTCGACCCTGATTCAAAAATGTTTTGGAGTCTCAATTCTGATCTGTTAATCAATCTCCTGTCTTCTTTTATGTATCAAAGTTGGAATTTTCCTAATCCAATAACTCTTATGAACCTTGAACACTTGACGGACACAAATTCAAGATTTAAGGAAGAAAATACCTAGTAGTTTGGGACATCTTATTGACTCAAAATTATAAAAAAAGAGAGTCTCGAGCCCGCACGGTCTTCTACGGATACAACTTCCAGAATGAAGTGGAAGAGGATGGGATCATTGAAGACATGAAACAAGTCAAATATTTATTTCTTTATACTCATAGAGAAGTGACAACTGAAAGTTTTGCATTGTTTTCAATACAAATCCCAATCTTGTTATATCTTTTCATCAATACTGAAATTGATGCATACCAACTCAATAAAAGTTTTAATTCTTTTTAATCTCATTTTTGTGTGTACCTATTTTCTTTTACAGTAAGGCATTACAGTTCAGTAAGAATATTCAAGGGCCTCGTCCTAATCTAGGAGTGCAAATGGCGGGGGAACTGCGTTCTTTTTTCTAGGTTGTTGACACAGTTTTAACTACCTACCGGTATGTATTGTAATTTTGTTATTCGCTATTAAAAGTGATTGTTTCAAAGTGGAGCTTCTTGCTTTATATGCTTGTCTCTTCTATAACTGAGGTTAGGCGTCACAATTTTTGAAGACGAAATGATTTCTTATTATTTTCGTCTTCAATTTACTCTCTCGTCAAGTGCACGCAGTAGATGTAATTCTTCTTTCTATTCAATGGTTAACGAAAAACGTTCTATTATCCCGGAGTACTCGATTTTTTGGGTCGTCTCTCATTCAGTGTTTGTTGTGTTGAACACTGTTATCGAATTATATTTTTCCCGATTTTTCCTAGTTCTAGCCCTAATAAGAGCCGTTTCCATTTAGGTTGGCCGCGTTCGAAGTTGAATTGACGTGACATGTTTGTGAAACAATGATTAGGAAAATAAGGCTCATGACACTGTCTTTTACAGGCCATAAGTAATCTTGTTTTTTTGAAGGGTGCGGAGCCGGAGCTAAAAGAGCCAAGAGAGCGGCTCCGCTCCTCAATTTTTGTCATTTAGGAGCTACGGGCACGCTCTGCACCGCAGTTTGCAGAGCTGAGAAAGAGCTGGCTCCGGCTCATTTTACCGTAGAGTGTGAAGCCGGAGCTAAAAGAGCCAAAAGAGCGGCTCCGCTCCTCAATTTTTGTCAATTAGATGCTAAAGGCTCGCTCCGCTCCGCAGTTTGCGGAGCTGGAAAAGAGCTGGCTCTTGCTCATTCAACTGGCTCCGCACCCTTGGAAAATATACTGAACACTCTTTAGACCAAATATTCAAATAACATGGTAAACTAAGGACAATCCCTGCCGCTAGAGCATCAAAATCCAACGGAGTTTCCGGTATTGATTATTCATTTTATTTTCCAAGGGTTCGGAGTCGGTTGAATGAGCCACAGAGTCAGCGAACGAATAATTGTTTAAAGCCGATCAAGTAAAATTTTGTAAATAATCTATACAAAATAAAATAAGAAGCTGTATTTAATGATTTCCACGGCCTATCAACACAAGCGTCTTGCTTAGCGATGGGTAATAAACTTTATTTCAATTTCAATTTCAATTGTTTTGCAAGTACATCAATCTAGCTTTGTACAGCTCAAACACACGCGCGCTAGAAGGCGCTTGCAGAAAATTTATTTTTCCTATAATCAGCTGTTCCCATAAGCAAGGTATAAGATGATGGTTATACTGTATAGCAATTTGTAAACAAACATTGACGGTCGAAGAAAATACCAAGGGTGCGGAGCCGGAGCTAAAAGAGCCAAAAGAGCGGCTCCGCTTCTCAATTTTTGTCATTCAGGAGCTACGGGCACGCTCTGCACCGCAGTTTGCGGAGCTGCGAAAGAGCTGGCTCCAGCTCATTTTACCGCAGAGTGTGAAGCCGGAGCTAAAAGAGCCAAAAGAGCGGCCCCGCTCCTCAATTTTTGGCAATTAGATGCTAACGGCTCGCTCCGCTCCGCAGTTTGCGGAGCTGGGAAAGAGCTGGTTCTGGCTCATTCAACCGGCTCCGCACCCTTGGAAAATACACTGAACAACCAATACCGGAAACTCCGTTGGATTTTGATGCTCTAGCGGCAGGGATTGTCCCTAGTTCACCATGTTATTTGAATATTTGGTCTAAAGAGTTCAAAAAGCACACATCGCTTCAAAACTTTCCTCCATACCGCAAACGGGAAGTTCGCTGGCTGTTAACAACAGCTCACTACAGTAGTTTTGATCTTTTATTGACATGTTTCATGTCTTTTCTCTACCCCCTAAATCTCGAAAATGCGTCTGGGCGTACGGGCGTATGGGCGTCCGGCCATGACCTTGGGACTTGGAAAATTTTCAACGTTGAATCTCAGCCCCATCCCTGATTCCAGAATTTGAGTCCGGGCGTCCGGGCGTCTGTATCACCTGCTTTTTATACTAGGTTTAGGTATCCTGCATACTGTATCAAAGCAACTAGGCTCCCTTCTTGGTCTAACACAATTCTAATTCAGAACCCTCAGAACTTGGTTTAGTATAAGTCTACTTGAGAATACGTTTGGGTCATTGCTTTTTTTTTTTTTGGGGGGGGGGGTGAACGAGATTTTTATATCCTCAAAAAGTATGGCCAATATACAGTATAAAAGGTTTTATTATACTAGGCTAAACCTTCATTATACAAAATTATACTTTTAGTATAAAGCTAGGAGTCCTAGTCTAGTTCAAGTCCAATATACTGCATGTTGGATATGCCCCTTAAATTAGCTAGATATGCAACGCTTCAAGGGGGATGGACTATCGGGGTGAGTGAGTTTTCCAAAAGCCACTAGCCCAACTTATTCCAAAGAAGACTTATATTAGACCAAGAAGGGGGGCGAACGAGCGAAACGTTCTACTCCATAGAAGACAATCATAAAACATGAGCTTTATTCATTTGGCTATGCCAGAAATTTTTCCCCTCTTCTTTTCTACTTTTCAGTATGTCTTAGGTTTTTTACACTCTGTCGATGTTTTACGATTAAGAACAAATGAAGTGAATATTGAGAAGCAAAAATTTGAATCTTGCTCACACACTAATTTCTATCCTTGTTTTACAGTAATTGGAGCCAGCCACGAAGATAATATTTTCCTTCTCACAAACGGAGCAATTTTCCGAGAAGAGAATCTGACATTCAATAGCGGCAATATCACGTTAGTGAATAGCCAGCTCAAACCCAATCATGGTTAGCTCATTACCCAAAAGGCCACATCCTGCGAGCGAAGTGGGGGTGATTTTAAGGAGCTTTTACCTCCAAGCGATATAAACAGTGATACCTCTATCAACTAACGAACTATAGAAATCGACTATGAAATCGAAATTGATCTTACTATTAAAACACGACAATTCTCCATAAAACAGATCCTGAAAGAGACCTGGTGAACAGCGAAGGAAGAAAGCTATCAGTTTTTCCAATCTTCGTACTGGAGAAATTTCTTCTTTCGTTTCAACAGAATTTCATTCATGAGAGAGTATTTGGTGGAAACTTCCACTGTCCGGTGTAACGGCATCACAGAATAAGAGCTTCGACCTACTTTGAAGGTCAGGAAAATTTCTCATAAAAAACACCGCTTGCATAGGTAGAAGGCTAGAATTGAGCAGTTTGACCTCGACACTCGACGAAATCATAATGAGAAGGAGGACTCGAACCTCATGATGTTGAGCGGGTTCATAAAAGGTTTCTCAGGTTTCTTTATTACAAAGTATCATTGCAATTATAGAATATCATACCGAGAACTAGTGCTGGGATATGAGCTCACAACCTTAGAAGTAAGACGGGACTCAACGCTAATTCTCTTACTAAGAGATTGGCTGTGCGGACGCCTCTCTTTCCCTCTACTAAACTACATACATCTGACAGTCCCGATGAAAATGACCAGGCAACAAAACTTATTTAGAATACCACGTACTAGAACCTCGAACTTTGCTTCCTCTCCTTTGAAACCGGGCTATGAGATTGTTCAACGACATCTCGAATATAGATTCAATGCTGGGTATTTTCTTTGATAACCGAAAAAAATCTACTCAAAACACGATTGAGGCATTGCAGGAGCTGAGGAAGGGACGGGGCGCCGAAACGTCTTGATGTGACTGCAGGACTGGTATTGAATTTTTTTGTTTTGTGTGTGTATTATTATCATTATTAATTTTGTAAAGTGGTGTCGCCTTTAATTGGTCTACTGACTGTTGGCGGCACCACTATAATATAAGAAAGGGGATCCCTTGAAACGGATCCTCCTTCGAAATAAATAAATAAATAAATAAACTTTAAACTGAGGGTAAACTCATTGGAGAATCAGCAAAAAGAGTTTTCTGGACATGAGCCAGCGAGTACTATTTTTGCTGATCGACGCATAAACGGGGTGGAGTAGCACCGTCCATCTTGCTCCAGAGCTCTGAAGCCGCTCCATAAGTTGTAACTTGTAAGCTCATTATTAATAATGCATTGACTTGATGACTTGTGACATCACTTACTCTGAAATGTGGTCTAGATCTCATCATGGATCTAAAGACTTTTTGGAAGGCAGCGTATGCTTAATTTCAATGATTCAAAGAACATGAATAGATGCAGAGTTACCAAAAATACTCTTTAAACATAAGATTCACAAGACATATACCTAGATCACCGAATATTCATACCCATTACACATCATAATTTTTTCTATATTAACTTCGTTTAACTACCCAATTGTCGACCCTGATTCAAAAATGTTTTGGTGTCTCAATTCTGATCTGTTAATCAATCTCCTGTCTTCTTTTATAAATGAAAGTTTAGATTTTCCTAATCCAATAATTCTTAAGAACCTTGAAGACTTGTACGGACACAAATTCAAGATTTAAGGAAGAAAATACCTATTTGGGACATCTTGTGGACTCAATAGAGTGGTGGTCGGCAAACACCACCCGGACCTTTATGCAGCCCTCAACAAATTTCAAAAGGAGCAAGGATTTATCGAATTGTGTATAGCGGAGTTAAGTCTTGGAAAGTACGTGAAAGTAGCACCTACGAGGAAGTGGTTAGAGTTACAATCTCGCATTCAAGGCATCGCGGCAAAGTACAATGAATATGCAGCCAATGATGAGATCATGGAGTATCCCATGACTCTCGGTTATAATGTTCTTATTTTATAAAATGTGGCCTCCAAAATTCTCGGTAAAATAATAAATAATACGGTCAATTTATTAAGCATTCGGCCAATTGGCTTTCGGAAAAAAATATTATTCGGCTTTTTGTCCAGGCGGAAAAGTAGACTTCGACAATACGGCTTCGGTAAGTGACCCCCAACCGTTGCTAATAAAATCGCGGATGGTAAGTTTAAGTTGATATGAGCAGAAGTACCAGTGGAAGCGGCATTTTATTTGACTGTTAAGCCAGTTTATCAGCCAGTCAATGGGTATTCTATTAAGCTCAAAGCCAGCTCAAAGCCATTGCTGATAAGCTGTTTTTGATATTCCAAAATTTTGATTGAATTGGTTGAATATGAGGTTTGACAAGCTTTTTTTTTTTTCTTTTCTTTTGCTCGTCAAATACTCTTTTGTTCTCAAAAAATTCTGACACTTTTAGGCCGCAAAAGAAGCTCAAAGCTAATCACTGCGAAGCTTATAGCTGATAACTTGCAACTTGAGCAGCTAAAGCCAGGCTAATCGATTAATCTTTGAAAATCTGTCAACTCAAAGCCAAGTTTAAGCCAATGACGATTAGCTTTCCATCCCTGCTTTAAACATCAACTACAATACACACAACACACACTCAGTGGCGATCTAAAGAAAAAGGTCTTATACCTTATCATGAGCATTCAGATAGGCTATTTCTTCAGATTGCTGTTATGTATTCTTACCATTTCTGTGTAATTTGCAAAGGATTTGAGAGAAGACGGTATTTGACTGATCAGAAAATGATTTGAATCACAAATCATTTTTCCCTTTTGAAAATGATTCAGATACAAGTAACAAATCATCAAAAAAAGATTCTAAATCATGATTCAATTATCAATAACACTACTGAACAATTAAAAATTTTTTCTCTGTTCCAATAATGAGAATAGATGATTCTTGAAGTTCCTTCTTTTTGCGCTGAATTAGACGCCGTTTTCCGTTTTTTGAACCGAGATAAAGTTTTCTTTTAATCTTCTTCTTTAATTGTGAGAAATTGGCTGCATAGGTAGGAGTAGTACTGTACCCCGTTGAAATCAGCGGCTGGGGGCCGCGCTGGGCCTTGTACGTACGTAGGGTACGATATAATCAGTAGTCGCGCTCCTTATTGATGAAAACGGATACCGAATACCTCGCGCGTTGTATGGTACTACATCAAATATTACGAATAGCATCACATGTTACAAAAAATATTTTGTTCCTGTATATTTTTATTTGGTTACCTCGCGTATTGTATGGTACTACACATCGAATATTACAAATAGCATCACGCGTTACGAAAAAATATTTTGTTCGTGTATATTTTTATTCGAGTATAAAATAAATATACAGTTTCTGGTACATACTTTCATTTTCACTGGTATTACAAATGATACAATACGAGGTCATGCTGATAAATATACACATTTTATGGTGATGTACCGGATAAAAAATTTCTGTACCAGTGATTGAAGAAGAAGAAGAAAAGTCTACAACAAGGAAACAACGTAAGGTTATTGTATCTTTTCCACCAAAAATAGGACAAAATGATAACAAACTTGGTGTTATTTTTCCTTTTAAGGCTGATTTATTTACAAAGTCGCGAAAACCGAGACAAATCCCTGTATGGTTAAGGAATTATATTTCTCCGCGCCTGATCTCAAATAACTTTAGACTAGCATCTATTTTTCCATTCAAAGCGGAACTTTTTACTAAGGCACGGAAGCCTAGACCGGTTCCAGTTTGGGTGGCAAATGTAAAATGTAAATCCAAAACAATCGCAATTTCTTCCCCAAAACACCCTGTTGAAAATAATTTTGAAAAATTCATGACATACAGTGTGTTAAAAAGTGAAGAGGAGGGGTACTGTTGAAGAAAACCGACGCGTCCTTTACCCCTAGATCGTTATGTTAAGCCTAGATATGGTCCGCATTTACCAGATGTTATGGTCCCTAAAATTATTATTACTCCCCCTGAACCTAAAAATGAAGATGGGTTCATGGATTGTGGTACTGTAGAAGTAGAAATGGATGCGTTTTTATATGAATTGTTAGGTGTTCTTCCACCTTGTACGGAAGAAGAATTATTGAATAAGGATTTATATTTGTCCGACGACGACGAGGACGACGACGATGACGACGACGAGGACGACGACGACGACGACGACGACAAGACTGATGGTAACTCGAGCTCATCTTCTAACGATACAGACAGCGACGACGACGATGACGACGACTCAGACAGTGACAACAACAAAACTTACTATGGTGGTGGTGGTCTTAGTTTTATAAATATTATAGAGATACCTGGAACTAGTTACAGAACAAAATTTGGGGTTACGGAAAAACGTTTTAAAATAACTTTAAAGAAAAAGATGCCTAGAATTACGGAGGGTAATATTATTTGTACATGTATGAATGAATTATTTGCTTTTGCAAAGAAGTCCGTTAATTTTGAAAAAGGAGATAAGCTCAACGTTAGTGTACAAAATTCTAAATTTACTTGCGGTTATATCTCAACAGGAGTTCTGTCGAGCGGAGACAATATTTTAAAGAAATTGTCTGAGAAATTATGTCAGATCTTGGAATCTGATGAAGCAGTTGATTTACTCAACTGTATTTTTCATTTTCAATTTATTTCCATACCTAAAGGATCGTCGGGTGCGCGAAGAATTATCAATTTAAGCAAAGATAAGCATACAAAAAAATGTATTGTACAGATTAAAAATAGTGACAATTTATGCTGTCCTCGCGCAATCATTGTAGGTTTAACTTATCATACGGATGTAATATTAGATCGAAAATTGACTCCTGCTAATGTACGAGCTATTAGATGGGGTCGAAAAATACAAACTGAGCTCGCTGAAGAACTCTGTAGACGTTTAGGGGAATATAATGAGGAGGGGTTCACTTTGGAAGACATTTCTCGAGTTGGGGAGCTTCTAGGTATACAGATTAAGGTAGTTTGCGCTGAAAATTTAAATAGAGTAATTTACAATGGTTCTCGCGAAGAGGAAATCCTGTTGAAATAAATGTGAACTTGTTTCGTACTAAGGATTCTATAATGAATGAAAATTCCCTTCCTCTGACAAAATACCAAATAAAGAAAATTAATAAAGCTCGAAAGGAAAAAAAGAATTCTATCAAATTGAAATTATCCGCTAAGCAGGTTCAAAATTTTAAACAAGGTGGTTTTTTACCAGCCTTACTAGCTGCAGCCCCAGCTGTCGCTGCACTTGGTTCATTAGCCACAAATGTATATAATTCTTATCAGAATAAGAAAGCCAATGATCGATTAGTTGAGGAACGAATTCGTCATAATCGAGTTTTGGAAGGAAAAGGGCTATCAAGTGTTTGTTGTTGTCGTACTAAGAGAAAAAGTAGACCTACTAAGAAGAAGGGTACAGGATTATACATGAATAAAAAACCTAAGGCATTGACCGGAGGAAATGGTTTATTGAAAGGTAAACCTAGTGTTTGTCGACGGCGTACTAAGAAGAAAGGTACAGGATTATACATGAATAAGAAACCAAAGGCATTGACTGGAGGAAATGGGTTATTGAAAGAGTTGATGCTAAAAAAAAAGACACTCCGTTGAATAATTTTGAAATCGAAGCATATGCTAAAAAATTACATGTACCTTATTTTCGAGGTGTATTCATGAGAGATGCACTACCTAAAAACGGACCATTGAAGAACGAGTCAGCTGTGGTAAACTTGGATTCTTCAAAAGGTATAGGTACACATTGGGTCTGTTATATGAAAATAGGTTCGAAGATTCAATATTATGATTCATTCGCTGTTCCTCCTCCCTCGGAAGTAGAAAAATATTTACAAAAAAATAGTATAAATACTATATGTTTCAATTATGAACAAGAACAAAAAACTGATCAAGTGATCTGTGGTCATCTATGTTTAAAATTTCTAGCTAGTTATGTGTCTTGAATATAAAAATTTTTTCTGCGATTGTTATTGTAAGTGTAAAACTAAATTTTATTCCCTTCGATTATTTCTGTCTAAAAATGAATCTACGATCGGGAAGAAAAATCGACCAAAATTGACCAAATTCGACCCCAAACGACCAAAATTGACCAAATTCGACCCTAAACGACCAAAATCGACCAAATTCGACCCTAAACGACCAACATCGACCAAAATTGACAAGAAATGACAACAATAAAAGTTTGTTAGAAGCTCGTGAGCTTCATAAAGGTGTGATTAGAAAATTCAAAACTCGTAGGATCATTACTAACGGTATAGATAATATTTGGGCCGGAGATTTGTTAATTATGTCAAAGAAATTCTGGAAAGTAAATAAAGGCTACAAGTACCTATTGAATGTGATTGATACGTTCTCAAAATATGCTTGGTGTTATGCCTTGAAAAAAAAGGATGCTAGAAGTGTGAGTGAAGCTTTTGAACAAATATTGAAAAAATCTCGCCGAAAACCAAATAAACTACACACCGACATGGGAAGGGAATTTGTAAATTCTACATTTAAAAAATTACTACATCGTTATAATATTGAAATGTACCATACATTCAGTGAAATAAAGTCTTCAATAATCAAAAGATTTAATCGGACTTTGAACGAAAAACTAAAAATACATTTTGAAATGAATCAAAATTTTGAGTGGATCAAAATTTTACCACATATTCTACAAGAGTACAATGAGAAAAATATTCATCGTACTATAGGGTGAACTCCTGCTTCAGTGAAGAAGAAAAATGGAAAAGAAATTTTTGAACGAATGTACCCTTTAGAAAAGTTCACGCTAGCCAAACCAGTCTTCAAAATAGGTGATTGTGTACGTATTACACGCTATTGTAATACCTTTGGGAATAAATATTCGAGAAATTGGACAAATGAAATTTTTACTATATGTAAAATTCATCACACTGACCCAATAACCTACTCGATAAAAGCGTTAGATGGTGAAGAAATACTAGGTCATTTTTATAAACAAGAATTACAAAGTACTCACCTTTACTGAGAAGCGTTCAATTCAGCCAGGGTATC
This sequence comes from Aspidiotus destructor, assembly GCA_035079395.1. Classification (NCBI taxonomy): domain Eukaryota; kingdom Metazoa; phylum Arthropoda; class Insecta; order Hemiptera; family Diaspididae; genus Aspidiotus; species Aspidiotus destructor. The sequence continues at coordinate 5,929,661 of JAVHKZ010000011.1, read as the reverse complement.
CGTGACAAATTCTTCAAGAGCCGCTATGTCTACGAATTTGTCAATATTATTATTTTCCAAATTATTTACATCCGAAAAAAATATATCAAAATCAAGCTCTTCTTTGCTTTCTATAAACTGTATTATGTTGTCAAAATTTTCGTAACAATTTAAATCAAAATCAAAATCAAAATCAAAATCAAAATCTTCTGAACTTGTAATACTATTGAATAGCAGCTCCCAGAAGAAATTGTCACTCCAGATATCCATCTCGGTATAATAATTTGGTATGAATAAGCAGAGAGAAGACTAATTATTAATTCTGAGATGATAAAAAAGTAGGTGACAGCATGCAGCGGAAATTGAAGATAAAATTGTTGGGAAGATAAAGCTTGCGGTGGGAATTGACAGATGATAGAGCTTGCGGCGGAAATTGACAGATGGTGAAATAAAATCGGCGGGAATTGTCAGATGGTGAAATAAAATTGGCGGGAAAAAAAGTCCGCGAAATAAAATTCCCGCCAATTTGATGAGAATAGAATTGGCGGGAATTTTATAGTATACAGGGTGAGGCAAAAAGATGTTACCAGTTAAATGGGAGTTTGCGCTAAATCCGCCGTAGCGCGAAAACGCGAAACGTTACATGTATACATCAAATGTACAAAATTTGTATCTCATTTTTATCTACAATTTAAGCCATATTCGAAGTTTCTACGACTTTTCCGAGCCGAGTTATGGACCAAAATGTGCCAAAAATTCATCAATTTGCCAAAATTAAAAATTGTTCCAACTTTCTCATTTTATCTGATTCCGAATTAAAATTTAACGCTGATTCCGAAAAAAATACCCAAATAACCCTATGAAGCTTGAAAGTGGGAGATTTTTCAATATTTTATATCAAAAATCTTCGCAAATTAGTCAATTTTTGGCACATTTTGGTCCATAACTCGGCTCAGAAAAATCGTAAAAACTTCGCATGTAGCTCAAATTAAAGATAAAATCGGAATACAAATTTCGTACATTCAAACTATACGTCCAACGTTTTGCGTTTTCGCGCTACGGCGGATTTAGCGAAAATTCCCATTTAACTGGTAACATCTTTTTGCCTCACCCGGTATAACCAGTCAAATCAATACAGCTTCATTCATTCGAAACCCTAACAAAGTTGTGTCTTCTACAGCAGTGATTTTTTTTCATTTCAAAACCATTGTGTTTTTTCAGACTGTCTTCTACAGCAGTGATTTTTTTTCATTTCGAAACCATTGTGTTTTTTTTTTGGACTGTCTTCTACAGCAGTGATTTTTTCAGACTTTGTGTTTTTTCGGTCATTTTTTTTGAAATTTGAAAATATGTCGTCGTCGCCGTCGCCTGATAATTCTCCGTCTGATAATTTTACCACCGCCTCCTCTAATCCACCTACATCATCATCCAGATCCTCCCTGTCATCAGTCGCCACATTTCATCTGCATAATCCAACTAAAGATGACGTGATAGAATCCGTTCTATCACACCTGGAGGAATTAGGTGGTGGGGGCGCTTCTCTTCCACCATTTGTCTCTATCAGTAAATTAGAACAGGGGAAAATCTACACCATTAAGAAAATGGTCAAGAGGGTAGCAGGTGAGGACAATGCACCTTACACTGGAATTCAAGTTTACTTGGATAAATGCAGAACCGCCCTACCTCGTAAGTATTTGTGTATCTGATTTTCTATAATTAATGAAAGAAAATAAAATGAGATTCACATTTACTTATAGAACGAATAAGCAATTTTTTAATGGAAAATAACCCAGCCTACATCGTGTTTTCGGGTACAACACGGCTACTACGATTTGATGGAATGAAGAAGACGACTAATGGTCGTGAGATGGCCCTTGGTACGATATTTATTTTTGTAAAACTAATACATCACCACCTCCAGGCGCTCATTTTTTTATTTTTTTCAACAGTGTCTTTCCCTAAGGTTACGAGGACATCGAATGGTTGCATATGCGCAGATACGTGCGCGCACTGTATTTGCAGTGTAGTACTGGTACCATTGTTCCTATGTGCATGCTATAAAACTATGAAAGTTGACAACATGGAAAACTTCCGAAATGTGGTAGAGGGTATGAGCGGCATGGACCTAACAGAAATCTTCAACAATTTGAACCTTAGCGAATGATGTAAGTAATTGATTCATTTGATTTCAATGCATACCTACACTGAGAGAAAAATCATGGATTCAATTACTTATAGATATTGGATGACCCTCTTATATCGGATGTATCCGTATCGTATTCCTCACTAAGTAATGTAAGTAATTGATCCATTAATTTCAATGCATACCTATATGAAAAATTATTGCATTAATTACTTGTAGATATCTGAACGTATCGTACATCTTACCTTATTCGTATCTGGCTCCGCACCATATCTTATCTGGATGGACACCGTCGCATTCTCTCATCTTTAGAAATCGTGGACAATTTCAATTTTCAACGGTACCTACAAAGATCTAGATAGAGCTCGTTGCATGAAAATTCTCGTAGTAATTGTATTTTGACTCGTCTTCTAAAGAAGACGAGTTGAAATACAATTACTACGAGAATTTGAGAACCGGTAATCTTATTCATTGCACACGTATCTTATTCATATCTGGCTGGATCTATTCCACACATATCTTATTTGTCGTATTTATTACGCATTATTTGTATCTGGGTAAAGGATAAATAGACTTGATAAAAATATAATTATTCTCAATAATGGCTGACTTTGTACTTTTTAATGTTCAAGAATTTATTGAGGCGTACAGGAAAAATATGTTGCCTGAACACGAAGAATATTTTAAAAGTTTTGACAAGTTTCAACAAAAATTCATCGGTTCAAAATTAATTCTCAATAAATACGGTGTAGAGCATTGGAGTATGTGTCCGTGGTCTTGGGATTCTCCTTTGATTTCTAGACCAGATAGGTGTCCTTGCTCATTCTACAAAACTCGACAAGAAACTATAAATAGATTGATACGATTGTATTCAGGTACTTACCTACAAAAGGAGGAAGAAAATAATTGTTGCTCTATCATCTGAAAAATGGATCTTCCTATGGGTATTTGTTTCATAATTGTAGCCATAAATGAAAAAGACATCGCTATATTTGATACTCTTTCCAAAACTGTTAGTACAAGATCTTGCACAGAGTTCATTCAGAATCTTAAAGGTGATGAAACTATCGCTTATCCAACTTCAAGTAGTTGGCATAGTTTAGATGGTCGTAGTAAGGATTGCCTTTCTACTGAATATAAACTACTAGAATCTCATGATTATTACAACACAGTAACTCTGGATTCAAAAATTTATCTACCTTATAAAGAGTTATCAAAACTTCATCCCCACCAACATGAATGGATGGTCTCCCTAGTTAAAACTCATGTGAAATTTGAAACAGAAACTATGGCTTACATGAAACTTGCTCCTTATAGGGCGGCTTACTATGGGATGGTAGTGTTTCATTGTTGGGAGGGATTAGTTCCAGATTATATTGCTAATCAATATGACAGAGCTATTAAAAATTTAGAAAAGAAGGCAAAGAGAGGGGAGCTCCGTTGAAAAACTATATAAGTAAGGGTACACATTTGGTCATTCTCATTAATATGGCTTGCTCTGAACCTATGAGTCTACAAACACTTTGTCTCAGAAGAATATTCTTCAATCTTGGGGGAAAAAATAGAAACTGTGGATGTCAAGTTCTACGTCATTATAAACATATTATGTCCATTCCACAGATTGAAGAGTTCTACTCAGACCTTCTCAAATACCGTCCCTACGTACCCAACAATGAAGAATTTATTCAATTTTACCAATTATCAGCCAGCATTATTGATTTCTTTAGTGAACAAGAAAATCAAAGTCAAGTTTTTCATGCTCGCATACATGTGAGGAAGACTCTTTGCTACCATATGGACATAATTCCTATCTTCATACGAAATTTATGTGTAAATCTTGACAAAAAATATTTCGCAACTTTCTTTGTTGTAAAAGATCTTTATTACCGACGAGACGTGATTGATGTTGTCATATGTCCACGATTATTAACATATAAAGAGATGAAAGACTTTTTCGATAAATTATGTGGTGGAATTGAAAACATGAAATTAACACTTCAAAACAGAATTTGTGTAAGAATGAGGCAAAGATCTTATATTTATAAATGAGATTATTATGACTGGCATCTGTTAAAGTTGAAGTATAGAAGAGAGAAACAATGTTGCTCAAAATGTAGAGATGAGATGGATATTTTTTGTAACGCGTGATGCGAAAAATATATTCATGATGCAAAAAATCTATTTGTAGTATTTGATGAACGCGTGATGCAAAAAATCTATACGTAGTATCAAACGTAGTACCGTATCCCCTTACCCCGCTGATCTAAACGGGGATGCGAAAAATCTATTCGTAATATTCGATGTAGTACCATACAACGCGCGAGGTATTCGGTATCCGTTTTCATCAATAAGGAGCGCGACTACTGATTATATCGTACCCTATGTACGTACAATGCCCAGCGCAGCCCCCAGCCGCTGATTTCAACGGGGTACAGTACTACTGGTAGGTATTGTCGCGGAACGAGTCGCGCGTTAAGGCGCGTCTATGTGTTTGGATACTGCTTTTGTTGATGCGCTCCGCAATGATCCACGGCAATTAAAGAAGAAGATTACGAGAAAACTTAATCTCGGTTTGCGAAAGGGAAAACGGCGTTGAATTCAGCGCAAAACGAACTTCAAGAATCATCTATTCTCTATTTTATTTTGGAACAGAGAAAAAAATTTTTATTGTTCAGTAGTGTAATGAATGATCTGCGCCCACTCCTGTTTCTGAAGAAGGACATAGGTATGGCAACAATGGACTAGGTACACAAATGAAATGACTGGCATTGATGACTACGGTTACAATAATTGTCACCTTAGTCCATCTAGGTAGTTAGTTGCCAATAAGCAATTAAACCTTTGCTAGAGGGCGTCGCAAAATTACCTGCGTGGGTGAAAATATAGAGGTGATCATGGGTACTTTTGAACGGAAATACTGTTGTCTTTATAGTATGGAAAAAAAGAACAGGTAATGATTTATCTGGTCAGAATAGATTGTAAGTCAATTGTTTGGTGATACTGCAATTAAATTTAGAGCAAAATTTCTTTTACCACTTGATTCTAATTGATTAAAACGCTCTTAAAATTTGCTGTAGACTTATGATGAAGTTGTTCATGATCAGTGACTGATCACCTCTAAACTCGGCAGTGCTACCAACATTTGGAACTCCAAGTTTAATTGCTTATTATTGGCAATTAACTATAGACCAACGTAAACAAGCATTCTGGTGGCGGCAGCATTGTTCATTAAAAATTTTATATCTGGCGAAGGTTTGAAATCAGTTGCATACAGATGCATTTTTCACGCTGAAAACGACGCCTCTTTCCGTTTTTTGATTGAAGCTCGCGTTAACCTGTAATTGTTACTGCCTATTTTGAATTTTCTTTCAGCCAACCGCATAATATAATGCAATGCAGACAGTAACATTAGAATTAATTACAGGTGAACGCGAGCTTCAATCAAAAACGGAATGCGGCATCGTTTTCAGCTGAAGAATTCATCTGTGGGCAATAAATTTCAAACCTTTGTTAAATAATAAATTTTTAATGAAAAGTGCTGCCGCCACCAGGATGCTTGTTTACATTTATATGTTGCGCATTCCTGCAGTGTGCAGTCCTTAGACCGACAATCAACAAAAACATTATGTTCTATCCTCAATTCAGAGCATTTTCAAAGATTTTTAAATTTATTGCTCGATAAGAATAATTCTTTCTTTTTGTGTTTTTCAGAATCTCTTCTTTACTTCTACAGAATTGTCATTGTCAATGCGGTTTGAGTCTTATGCACTGCGTTCTGGACCTAAACTATAGTTGTATCCCGTTCAACTTTCTGTCTCTTCAGCATTGACGGCCATTTTATAGTGTTGTACTTATTACATGAATCAAAGATGATAATATTGCGTGTTTTCTCACGCAAATTTTTTTGTTTTGTGATTTCAGTTCTTGAAGGATACAACAAAATATAAGTACTCAGGTGAGGCTTTGTTAATTTGTACTCTTCAAAGCCTCAGGTACTGGTACATAGTTTCTTAGTACCTAGCTGTTGGTATGGTAGGTCTACATTGTATGGAAAAAATCATAGTTCAATTGATCTGATCATGTGCAGACTGCCTTCAAATACTGAGAGATGGCAGATTTTGTTACTAGTACCTACTGTAATCATTATTAATTTGTCTCTCTTCTATGAGGAATTTGAATCTGAAGAATTCTGTGGAATGGTTGAATTCATACTTTCATCCAGCGTTGAAAATTCTAGCAGCTGTTGGAATTGGAGTTACAATTAAATCAAGTTCATGGCGTTGATGCAGGTGAAAATTGATTAGGTACTAGGCTAGTATTTGTAGCAATGGTACCTATTTTTGGTTAACTAATATCCAAGTATATAGCCTAGATGTATTTGTACTTTCGATTGTCATTTTTAATCAGAATTTTGTGTATCTCAGATGAATAACAAATAGATACGCGATGTACAAGAGTAAATTTGAAAAAAAGTGCGGAAGAAGAACAATCGTATAAATTTACCCGTTCCCATCCATTGGTTAGGATCACGACCAAGCCGGAAGGTTTAGAAGGTTGGCTATTATCAGTTTTGATACTTACATTGTTCATTTCTAGATAGGTACATCGGTATTTGGTGTTCAGCAATTGATGTGAATATTTCATTACATACTTGACTATTCAATCTTTGCTTAAAACTCAAACACGAGGAGAAATTCTTAATTACGTAAATTAGATTGATAGATCGAAGTAAAATGTGTTCGTGGTTACTTTTGTTATGAAGAGATTCATCAATACAAAGACAATGGTAATGTTAGTAGCCTATTTAGACATTGAAGATCTATTAAGTACACCTTTATTATTTCGATATAATATGTTTCAGGAAAAAACAAAATGAATCTTACAGGCTCGTCTTTTTTGCAAGAGCAGAGAGAAATTGTTTGCGCCTTGAATATCCCATGTTGAGTATGTTACCTGTAATATTATCAGATCAATAATCGTCGGAATTGATAGATTTATCTCAACCTACCTAAATATCAATTCGATTGCGTATTCTGTAAGCTATTTCAAACCTATAGACGGCTGCTCCAGTCGATCAAAATGTTTGTGAATTTCCTTCATCAATTTGTTTTTTTTTTTTTCATAGGTATCGAGTAGCCTATAGTCAGGATTAACAGCGTTAGTTTGAATTTCCACTGACGAAACCTACAAAATTTTAATCAAATTAGGCCTATTAGATTTGAAAAAAAAAAAAATGATGATGAGAATTGACAAATGTTTTGATCGTCTGAATATAAGCGGCCTCACCTGTGTAAGCACGATTTTCAATTTTTCGTTCGTGGATATTTTAATCCCGACACTAGTTCACAGATACGAAGTTTCATCGCAATCAGTATAGGTCTACCTAGCTAATTAACAATATTTTTTTTTCTTGAAACTTTTTTGTGTAAAATTGTGATGAAACTGCGAAATTTGGATGAAATTATGAGTTTATTCAGGGTATTCTTCTGAAAGGCTTATTGTGGATGAGTGAATAATTATGATGTTTTTGTAGTGTTCTTGATTTAGTTCTGAGAAAATCGCGAGCCGTAACGTTTTATGTTCCTAGGTAATTTGATTTGAGAAATTATTAGGTATTATTCTCAGAGATTTTATCAACTAATTTTTCATACTAGTTACGCATTCTATCGATGTCGAGGGAAATCATAAACTAAACTGAGCTCATTCTTGCGCGCGATTTTGGCGAATGTGAGTTCCGACTCAGAGAATCATTCAAAGAGTGCGACAAACGCACGACGACGAAGACTATACGATAACGTTACGTTTCTCGCTGCGTTTTCGGCGTTGCGCAATGGCCAGCGTCACTCGTTTCGAAGAAAATACTCCGTTACCTACGATAAAAACGTTGATTTTCTCGTCGAAATCGGCATTCGTTCGGTGAAGAAGCGACTACATGCACTTTACTGTCGGCTTAAAGTGCACGTGGTTATCGTGCGTGTGGCTATCACGATTCGTAAGCATTATTTATAATTCATAATCGAACCGTCAATGAAACGATCAATCGTCGTCGTCATTTCCGAAAAATAAAGGTACGGATTAATTTACCGTATTTCATAAAATAATAGAAGACCGAAAAGAAAAGAAAAGAAAATACACGTAACACCAACGAGTTGATCTAAAAACTATAGTATATCACGAACGGTTGTGATAGTCGTCTACCTTTATAATAATTTATTTTGTCACGTCGTGCCTGTCTACAATACAGGATACTAAACACGGAAACATTTCTAATTCAGGTTTTCTTTTTAATCGTTTCAATTTACGTGTGATCGAAAGAATTTTTCGCGCGAAACGGTAAACGTGGACTTACGCATTCGGTTTTGTTGATGTCGAAAATAGTCGGATATTCGAGATGTAATTATTTAAGGTAAATTAAATAAACTTCTTCTATAGCACCGGGGGTACGGGTAGAGAAACCTGTACTCTCGATAGAGTAGATTGTGACCATCCCAGCACCTGTAGAATTCGATTAGTCTTCCGTTCACGAGGTACATTTGGCCGCTGGAGTTGGCTGTTCTTCTGAAGCTGTCCATATGCATGTTACGGACGTCTCTAGAGTAGTAGTCAGTTTGCCGTGTTTGAAGTAGTCGTTCCTACTTCCCAAAAAAGAGGAAATCGATTTCCTATCAGCTGAATGGGAAACAATACGTATACTCGGATTCCAGCCTAGCTACAAAGTGCTTTCGAGTCCATTTTGTAATAACTTAGGACGAGAGAAAGAGATAGGATGAGAAAGATGAAACGACAGTCGTGCTGTCTCAGTTGAAAGATGTCATGAAAGAAGAGAATGACACGACGAAGAAGAAAGAAAAATATGACGTCGTTTATTTACGTACGGTTAAAGGAAAAGAAAAAAGATAGGGGGAAGAGAAATACCGTAGAACGAGGGAACGTTGAAAGAGTTTCCAAGATCTCTGTAGTATTTTAGCAGTAAATTGAATCACGCCGGCTTTGAACGTGAAAGCACAAAAAGAAAAAAAAAACAGGAATCAAGAGAAATTGTTTCTTCATGCGATAGAAAAATGCGGAAGAGGAAAATATTATCACGATATTTTTCGCGCGACCAGAAATACATGGTACGGGTATCTTACACGCTCCGAAGGCAAATACCGAGGTTCGGGATAAAATGTAGGGACAAAAAATTGCATTCCACATGAAGTAGATCAAACAAGTGATCTCTTCATTTTCTCGAAAGATCGTTTTCGAAATTTTTTAGCACGCATATCTCCCCCCTCTCTCGAACGTCGTAATTCAAATTCGGTATCCATCGCACGTATAAATATTCTCGCCATTCAATAGCATGAACGAGTACTCGAAAGGAGGCCTTTAAAAATGTCTGTCGGTGTTTTTTAATACCCACTCGTTGTGAATTCGCGGCTTTCCGTCGAAGCCTGGATACGTCGTGGAAGTCCTGTTAACAATAAACCTGTGTAGCGTCATTAATTTAACTGCATTCACCGTCACGGCAGCTTATCGTGGTGAAAATAAAAACCGGGGCTTAACGAGTCTCACAATATACCACAGATTACAACATCAAACCTCTCGAAAAATCTGCTTAACTAAGCTTTTTTGAGAACAAAGAACGGACGATACATTTCCTTCTTTTCATAACTGCGTGTACGAGTTGACGGAACATAGCGCGCAAACCTCATTAAAGTAACTTTATAACAAAAAATTGTAGCAGAAAGAAAAAATATGGAAGGAAGACACAGGAAGGAAGAGAATGAAAAAGAAAGGAAGAAAATGACGACGACGATTTTCTCTGGTCTTGAGAAAAATGTCACCTGAACTGATGATCTTTTAATGAGGTTAAATTTTTCTTCCTGCCGTCGTTTTAAAATTATTATATATACTCGCTTTCTTGAACTTGAGTCAGTGTACGCCTACCCCTTTTAATGGATTTTAGATAACGAAAAATTAACCCGCATTGTTTCTCTCGAATCTATAGTTCTTGGACGGAAAAAAAGCTCTCGTATGAGAAGCGATTCGGAAAAAAATGTAATAAACCGACTCGCTTCACGGTGAAGTAAATAAAAACTTCGTCCGTGATAACGTGAGTTGAAACTTCATAAATTTGAACTGATACGAAGATTGTTTAGTGCATGTTTGCTTGATAGTATATTACGTGACGGAGTTTTCAATAAAAGTATATCGTTCGGGTATGAAAAGTTATGGACGAAAAATAAAAGGCCGATAAAAGTGTATTTATTTTATTATATTGTCGGATATTGACGTGGTTCGTTAATTCCTCGATTCAAAAATGCTTTCGCTTGCTCTTTCATTTCCGCGAAAATCAATTAATTTTTCCACTATTGTACTCGTTTTTCCATCGAAACACACGTAATCCGGACTTTATTAGCCGTACGATTCCAAAAAATTGAGGTATTTAACGCTTGGCAGATTATTCCTGTTTTGATGGTTGAACATCGTGATTTGAAAGGGTGCCCCTGGCATGTAAAACATGCAGAATAAAATTATGAAGATGGTAGGAGTGTGAAAATATGGAAACGCAATAGTATAATTTTTTTTCTTTTAGAAATCCTTCCGATTTTCTTTCGTAATCAGTGAAACTTGAAAAAAAAGATTCAATCGTTTTCGTGAATATTTGTTGTGAAATTCTCGTGTATTCAACTTTCATGTGACTGCATCCATAATTATAGTGATAAATTTTAGGGAGATTAAAATAGCATTATTTGTATTTTTTGTGTTGAAATTTTTAATCAAAGTATCAAAAATGATATAAAAGATAGTTCTGCTGGATAATTAATTATTGAGATAATTATTTCATTTTATTTATCTATGCGTTTCAATTGTTCAATTTTTTTTTCTTGACTTTTCCTTTTGGTAGTGCGAGTCAAATGAAATTTGTAATAAAAACTTCTAGATCAATAACACATTCATTTTGTCACAAAAAAAAAAAAAAAAAAACTGTGTTTGGATTGTTGATGCTCTCACTTCAAAGATGCGTCCACTTGCGATCAGTTAAAAAGATTTAATCCGAATGTATTTTGATATGAAAATGCGAGAAAGTGAAATTTTGCATTGTGGTGGCACTAAAGGACCCCATGAATAACCAAAAATGTTCTCTTAATCCGATTTTTAAATCATTTTTTCATTTCACAATGGCTCACTTGCTTGGTAGGAATTATATAGGTATTTTGAAAAATCTTTTGAATTATAAGAAATAACTTTGGCTTGGGAAAAGAAAGCAATATGCACAGAGTAAACAGAGGTTGTCTTTGCTATACTCATAACGTTAACATCTGTGGTGGACGCACAAATACAGGTTGATAAATCAAAAATCAAATTGAAATAAACTTCACAAAGTGTATCCTTTTATTATTCTTATAGGCTGATTTCTCAGCAACGTCACCAACTATTGATAGCCATTGATGATCGCAAAATAATCGGAATTAGCTTGTTAGCTTAGCTGTGGGTTTTTTATTCTGTGTTTACATTTTTTTTCCACATAATTTCCCATAAGCAAAAATAACCTTTCAGAGACTGATCGATTATTTAGAACTAGAGCACAAATAAGGTATGAGAGTTCTTGTTTTTGAAAAATCGATCAGTCTCTGAAACGTTATTTTTGCTTATGGGAAATTACGTGTAAAAAAAATGTAAACACAGAATAAAAAACCCGCAGCTAGGTATAACAAGATTTCCGATTAATTATTTTGCAATTTTGATCACATGTGACGTAGTGGGAAATCTATTTTTCGATCGTGTTAAAAATGCGCCTTTATTAATCAAGTTCATCACCCTGACGTCACATCAACTGATGACGGAGTAAAAATGCAGTACAGCAGCTTTCAGCAGACATTGATTCCCATAAGAGTAGCATTGGCAACATTCAATCATAAATCAGTACATATTCCAAAATGAAGAATAATTAATATTAAGCAATAAAAAGTTTATATTTGTAATCCAGAGGCTATCCAGTACTTGAGAATCAACTTTTCATTCCTTATTTATTCTTTATTTTGAAATACTAATGTATGATTGTACGTTACCAATGCTATTCTTATGGGAATCAATTATTCACTGGAAGAAATTAGCATGATATCGTTTCCAAATATCGCATCGCAACGTCACCGGAAATGAGCTTTATTGAGCATTCCGTTTCCTTTGTTTACATCACTGTTTAAATTTTCACTGGAGAGAAGCTGAACTTTATGCTTTATACAGCATATTAAGTTTTTCATGATTTTCTCAAGAAATATGTCTCTAGATGAAAAATTGAAGAGAACAAAATTGATTTGTCTTGTAATTTCCTATCCAATGAAGTCAGCTTTAGATTTTTGCGTCAAAAAAATATGAAACTGGACTTGTTGAATAGAAAATTATGAGAGGAAAAGAAAATGTTCTCTTCAATTTCTCATTTGAGGCCTTACTTCTCGAAATAATTGAAGAAAACGTGATAAGCTCCATAAGGCGTAACATTAAACTTCCCTCCAGCGAGTTCTCAAGGACACTTCTTCTGACGTTGTTTACAAAACGCTCTAAAGTGATACATGGATGGTGCAATGTACAATGGTAGCGCGCTCTTGCGGCAGCAACATTCAAACTTGTAGTTCAGGTTTTTCGGTTTTCCCAACGCGTTGAGTGCGCGTCAAGCTCTGCAAATAGCTGTACACTGTAGAGATTGTCGGTTGTTGCAGATTCAACGTTTGGTTAACAGCATTAGGCAAACCCTAAACTGTGAATACTTAGATGATGCCTGTGTCTCTAGCTCTCTTGGACAAACTCTGTCTACTCTGTGGTGCCATGTAGAAAAAAAAAGAAATGAGAAGACAACAATAATGCAAGGAATTGGATGTAGTTATAGAATTTTGTGGTTTGTAAATAATTTAGAATGTACATGTACATGGAAACCTGTCTATTGTGAGAAAATATTTTATTTGGACACTACCGGTAGGTTTGAAACTGGTAGTATATTTTTATATGTGCTTGTCTGTACCGTGTTTCTCCATCCCGAGAGACTTGTGGCTTGCAACTTAAAGTACACTATCTCTAATGTGAGCTCAAAATTTAAGAATCCCTGTCTATCAGTACAACTTCCCCTCCCTGTTCCTAGGAGCATTCAAAACAGCTCTAGTCTCAGTCTGCGTGCAGATGTCTCATTCTCCCTATTTATACAAATCTTTAGTTTCTCAAATTGACCCAATCTCTAACCACCTACCAATAAAACAATGCTCATAGTGCTAGTCTGAGTGTTGAGCATCAAACTGTTCCCAGGCGTTTCATGGTTGATTTGTTGGCCAGATTGTATAGACGGAATCAATCTTTTGTACAAATTTAGGAGTAATTCTCGGTTACAAGCTGATCTTGGATGGGCGATATTTCAAGGTATTCATTGATTGTAAACATTTTGATACTAGAAGTCTGTGTTAGTTTTTGATCTAGTAGTGTAGGTTTGAGAATTTTATTGAAACATAAGCTTGGCGATACAAAAGACTGATAGAGGGAGGTGGTTTTTATTTGTGTGGAAGATAAGGCTGTTTTAATTGAGGAAAATCTAAGAGCCGCAATCTGATGACCAAGTGGGGATGTTGTCTAATACAGTGTGTCAACCGGTCAAGTGTGAAAAAGAGTCAAGTAAGCCGAGCAAATCAGAGTAAAAGTCAAGTAAGTATTTCCAGTCACAATTGTGTAAAATGATTCACTCACCTTGAGTAGAAAAGTCGAGTGAGTCAAGTAGAAGTCAAGTACATATTTTTAGATTTTTGATTTGGTAGATACCCTGTTGAAGTTTTTGACATATTTCATGTCTTTTCTCTACCCCCTAAATCTCGAAAATGCGTCCGGGCGTATGGGCGTCCGGCCATGACCTTGGGACTTGGAAAATTTTCAACGTCGAACCTCAGCCCTACCTTTAATTCCGGAATTTGCGTCCAGGCGTCTGTATAATTCTTCAGTATAATAAATAGTATTAAACAGTTTGTAAATGGTATTATACTATTATAAAGATATACAGTATACTGGAGGTGAACTAGATGAGGACCCCTTGTATTGTACTAGTTTTCTACTAGTTTTAAACTAGGATTATACTAGTTTCGAACTAGACATGCTTTATACTAGGTTTAGGAATCCTGTATACTGTATCAAGGTAATTAGGCCCCCTTCTTGGTCTAGTACAAGTCTAATTAGAATAGAATCCAAATAAATTGGTTTATAGTAGCTTTATGATAGTTACTCTGCCTGTGAACTAGACATAATAGACATAAAAGACCTCCCCTCTCTTTCCCAGTTTATATACTAGGTTTATACTAGCTTTATGGTGGCTCCGCCCCTTCAATGAGCTACATTATGCAACGCTTCAATTCTCTAGTATAATAAATAGTATTATACAGTTTGTGACCTATACTAGGAATATACTAGTCTTGAACTGGACTCACACTACACCAAGAACACAACTGATGATGGGATAACACCCGAAAGTACTTTTGTAAAAGCAACTATTAAAGTAGAATTGTACATTTGAAAAGACTTTTTCAACGGTAAAAGTTTGTTTTTGTTTGTTCTCTCTCCTCAAACGGCAGACTGCGTAAATGGTGTCTGTGACGTAAAACTTCACAATTTCGCTCGACCGGAATGTCTAAGCGTAGGCACGCTTGTTCCAAATTTCCAATCCATGTTTTTGGGTTTGGGGCGGTAACGGTACCATTAAAACGTTGAATGATAGCATCTTTGGTGACAGATTGAAGAGGTTCGATGTTAGTGGAATTGTTTGGATTCGGATCAGATAATGCTTCCTTTGTTTCCTCCTCCAAATATTCATTAGAAAAACAAGCATTGCCGTCGTTATTAAAATAAAGAGCAGTCAAAGACTCTGAAAGCGAGACCATAATTCCACGAAATTGACCACGAGATTTGATCGCCTTGCAGGCGCTGATGACTGCCGGAAGTTTCGCCAATTTTAGGTGATGCTGACGTATTGATTGTAGAGCGAGAGGAAAAAGAAATATTTCTTCTGAGTCTTCTTTCTGCATACTCTTGACCAAATGCACATTGGTTTTTGGATTAGTTGGGTCTGCACCAGCATACACGTAAAAACGCACACGAATAACGGACATAATAGAATAGATTAATTAAGGTGACGTTATCCTCAAATGTACGAGCCATTGTTATAACGTTGAGGAATGATACGAAGGCACGTAACAATGCAAAAAACCACAGTTCACAGTTTGAGAGCGATTTTTTCGATCCTTTTCAAAATTCGGTTCAAAATGTTATTATTGATTAAATCGCTTTCAAACTGTGAACTGTGGTTTTTTTTCCAATTCTAATTGGTTCTTAAAATTTCTGTTTCTTTCTCTTATAGTCCAACCTCACGTTGCACCTGTCTCAAAAGTGTGCTGACCTCTCAGTTGGCAGGATTTTTTGGTACTCTATCGTTGATCTCATGTCTTTTTTAATTAATACATTCGAGGAATACGTCTTTATTTTCCACTAATTTTTAGAATAGCACAATGCTGTAAGAATACAGATTCGACGTTTTGATACTGTATCAAAACGTCAAATCTGTATTCTTATAGCATTGTGCTATTTTAAAAATTAGTGGAAAATAAAGCCGTATTCCTCAAATGTATTAATTACAATTTTTTGTTTCCACGAATAAATTTCATTCATCAACATGTCTTTTTTGTTTCTTACAGCCTTTGCTTCCAACCAAGTGCAATCTTGAAACTGACAAGAACTTTCCGTGCTGGTATTTGAGGTGTTTGATAATTTGAAAACGCAGATGAATGAATCTTTCTTATCAGGATGTTCATGTAGTATTAGATCTTGAATGGCTGCCAAAAGGCTACTTTGTGCTCTGTTGTGTTGCTTAAAGTCCTGTGGACTCTAACTTTGTATGATCGATACTAAGATTAGTAATTCTGAATTAAAGTTCTTTGCTGTTCATCTCTCTAATAAACTTGCTATATCTGTTGAAAGAAAGTTTCAAAGTACCAGGATGTTGATGACTCTACGTTGATTCTCGTTAACCTTCATCCGCGGAAGATAATCTCATGTGTGCCGGACGTGAAGAATTGTATCAATTTTGATTTGGTTCAGTATGGCATCTAATATCGGTCATAAAATTGGCTTGGACTGATATTTGTCCTAGATCGATGACGTACTCAAACAGATTGATATCTTCTTGGACGCGCAGGAGGAGTGCTGATTTTCTGGTTGGACATGGTCTCACGATTCGTGAATTTGTCTGGTCACGAATGTTGCGTTGGAATTCATGATTATATTGAAATTTGGAGGCGCAAGCTTCTGGACCGTGTTTAGTTAGGTATTGAACGACACCAAAGTACACATTCACATCCCTATGTGCACAAAGAGCAAACAGAATGTCTTTACACAACGAAGCTTACGAGGTTTGGTCACGTTTGGAATACGCGACCGTAAACGACGAAAGATATAGAAAAACTGACAAACATGTCATCTGCATGACAATGTCGATATTATTCGTTTTAAAAAGTTTTAATGTTCTCCACAAAGAGAATTCTGTGCCATCTTTCCGTTGAGTGTATGACTCAATTTCGAATGGTTTTGGAATTTATGACATGATTGGTGTAAGGCGCAATATATCTCCTCATAAACTCGTCTAGTATGTTATGAGCAAAGACAGCAGACGTGATACCCGCTGCCTAGGAAGTCTTCCAATTTCTATCAATGCCATCTCATAGTTTCCTGGATGCTCGGAAATTACCTCCGTTTCAAAAGAATATTTAAGAAGACGATATTTTGATAAATATTTAAATAATACTCCACAGAGCGTCGCTCATGCGTTGGAAATTGAAATGGTTCGGGGTGGCTGAGCTTGAGGTAACAATGAGTAGTCAACAAACGCGTTTGTGTGACTGAGACATTGTGTGGCGAGAAACTATAAGGTCCTATCTTTGGAGTAGGCCTAGACAGTTTTATGTTCGGATCTTGAACCGTTTGTGAACCATGTTTTGTGGTCCAGAAATTCCGTCAATAGTGCTTTGGCGTTGTCGGATGGCGCGATGGTGTGACTTTGGTCGGATAAAGGGACGGATGTGTGAACAAGGTTCATATTGAAAGGCGAGCCTTCAAATTGCCGATAAACGTGTTTATGAAAGGATGAAGGAAGATGCGATTGTGTTGTTGTTGGATGCAAAACTGATTAGGAGATTGAGGACGTGAAGTCGGTTATTACTAATAATTGAATTAGGATTAAAATAATTAGATATGAGAAGCGGATACGGCACAAATGGAAACAATTTTGTTTGCGATATTCTATACAAAACACTGAAACACTAAAAATCAGAAGAGGAATTTTAAAGTAAAACGATATTCATAAACAAACAAGAATTTTGATGAAGTGGTTAGATTTGTCCATTCGACCTATAACGTGAGGTCATCATCAGCTACTGATGTCGAGAAGGAAGTAGAGAGATGATAGAATCTTATGAGTGGATTGAGGAATGTGGCGTGTAGATCGTTCAATAGGTTGGAGCTTGTTGCGGCTTGCTGCTTTCATCTCCTAGTCTGTTCAGGAGTCGCCCTATGTTACATGTGTGAATAAGCTTACATTCGGCTGACCATATACTGTGCCCAGTAGATCGACAGTGATCTGCGAATGCCTATTACTCTTGACTATTCGGTTGGATGGCGGAGAAGTGGTCATGAAATCTCAAACGCAATTTCCTGCCAGTTTGACCTATGTAGAAGGAAGGGCATTCGCCGCATGAGAGATGATATACCCTTGATTTGTCCATAGGTGAAAGAGGATCTTTAAGCGCTATCAGGTTGGACAAGGTGGGCAGGGGGTAGAAACCTGTATTGTATCCATATTTGCGAAGAATGGCAGCAAGCTTATCGGAAGTCTTCCCTAGATACGGCAGCCGGATCCATTTTCCCCGAGGTTGTCCAGAGGAGGAAGGAGTAGTCTCGGCCAGAAGGGTGCGTAGAGATTGAGACCATTGATTGTTTGTATTTCATTTTCCCGAGCTGATTGGGGATAAAGGAAGCATCAGCATACGATGGATGGCTGAATTAACTGTTGCCCTCTTGTGCGCGTGCAGATGAAGTGATTGGCCATGTATTGATACGCCCGTGAAAGTGTCCTTGCGATAGATTTCAAAATTTTTGCGGAGGATGTTGCGCTCTTCTACAAGCGAAATGGTGAGATCGAGATTTTTTTTTCAGTGTTTTGTATAGTACCGTATATCGTGACCAAAATTGTTTCCATTTGTGTCTTATTAATAAATCCATTGCGTTTTTGTGCTTTTCATATCTAATTATAATATGGATCGTACCCATGAGGATAATGTTAAACTGAATTGAAGTCAATGAACAAAATTTCGGTTTTCTTCATTGGGATTTGTGCTTGTGCGTTGACCTTTATAGGTTATGATAATTATGTCAATCCTGCAGGAGAAGCTAGCGATTTATTTTAAAGCACAAGATTCGAGATTTCCTGTTCTTTGTATTTCATTCTCTAGTCTACTCCTGGTAAAGAATGTTTTGGAAGGCTGTTATCTATTTTTGATTCTCATATTGTCGAAAGATACGTCCTCAAAGGTCTCAGAGTCAACAGCTTCCAAACACCAAGAGCAAGTGCAGCCATGAACCAATATTTGTTTTGGGGTAAGAGGGTGTTTTCCCTCCCTCCCTCTCTCATTCGTATTCTGCACATATGGATGAGGTTCGAATATTGTCGCACCTCCTTCTTCAATGATTGTTATCAGTGCTGCCAGATGATAGTTTCAAAAATCCGTATCCGCCTTAAAAACAGATTTCTACGGACTTTGATCCATTAATAACAATCAGGAGAAAGGTATCTTTCATAAGTGTAGCTGAGGTACTTTTCCCTTTATCGCCTCAATATTACGGAATACTGCAGTTTCAGCCTATAACAAACAGGAGAAAAGTATCTTTCGTACGAGTGTCTAAGGTACCTTTCTCTTGATTGCAATAAATCCGTATTATACGTAAAATCTATAGAAAAAAAGAAACCCGTATCTTTTCGGAGGACCGAAAACCGTACATCTGGCATCCTAGTGTTTAAGTGACATTCTCTGAACGAGCGAGGACATAATCATCTTTTGAAGCAAGCTGTCTACCTGAATTAGTTCATTTCAGTGTACTGTATAATTACTTTTAATCAATTTTTTGAAGGTTTTACTGACACTTGGAATCTCCTTCTGTGAATGGTGATTATTTCACTATTCTCCAAGTGGGTTAATACGTTCAACGTCTGCCCCATTCATTATAGTCAATGAGCCAGTATCTTTCGCAAGCTTTTGAGTAAGTCAGAAAAGCTGACGATCTGCGGAGAAAACAGGACTTCGCTCAGAATGTGAGGATCGAAATTACTATGGACATTCTAGATGTATCTAAACTGTGGCGATCGTTCGTCCTCGCGTGTATTTTCTTTCCCTCTCCATCACTGTAAAGACAACGAACCCCGTACACGTATTGATTAGAAATGTTCTTAACCCCATGTGTGTACGATAAAGTACACATAAGCTAGACTTACGGATAATATTGATGACGTAGGTTAAATCTATACAGTATAGTGTTTACGCTCATCTGTCATCGGAGCGCACGAGGCGCAGGTTTTCCTGTACCTTTTTTGCGGACCGTCTTATATACGCGAGTATTGCTGAAACTTGCGAAATCCGACAAAACTTGCACAAATTACGACGAAAATAATACGAAAAGACTACGCGCGTTGCTGTAAAAATCCTACTTAATTCGCCGAGTTATCGAATGTTTTATTTTTTTTCTCTCGTCCGTCTTATTTTCGTACACAGTAGTATAGTGTATTCTTTTCTTTTTCTTTCTCCGTCGTTTTTTTTTCTCTCTTTTCACGCTTTTCTTTCGGCTCGGAAAGCGTGAATTATCATCGTAAGCGTTTTCAAATTACTATTCATTCCGCTAGAATTCCGTCGCTATGCCGCCTTCGATTGAGAGGAGTTCGAGTGCAGCGAGTGCTATCGCGCGCCGTTTTGCTGAAAAGTTACTCTCTAACTAGGGGTAGACAGCTGTAGACTTTTGTGTACCGAATACGTAGCAGTATTGGAGACGATGATCAGCGTGGAAAGGCGTTGGTGCGTGAAGTAACAAATCAAATTACGTACCGAGTCGTCCCAATCGTTTTGTTCTGTTTGTTTATTTAGCGAGTTTACTTTCTTAAATCCTATACCTTTTCTTGATTGGCGTATTACAATATTGTTGCGAATCAACAAAATCGTAGTAAATAGCCTGGGTATCTGCTATAAATATTGCGGATGAGTAATGCGAATTCAAATGTTGATAGCGTGCGCAGAAACAAATGGTAGTAAATTATAAGTGCTTGATTGCATTTTGTTGCATGCGAAGTACATTTACTATGAATTTAAGTAGCTGAGTTTTTTTTTGACGCTCCGCGATGGATCATAGGATGGAGATTTATGTGTTGGTCGAAATTGTATCGATACGTGTAAAGTGTCAACGACGTCGACAGCAGGTCACTCATTTGCGCCGTCGAGTTTGAAGATTGCTCTGTTGCGTCGATAAATCTAGTCGACTACAAATTGATGTCAATCTGGAGTCGATTTCCCGTCAAGTTCTTCAAATTTTCTATCGACCTGAAATCGACTCGATTGGGTCAATTGAGAGTTGACTTGTAGTCCTTGAGAAATGTATGTTGGTCGTCTTTGAGTCGAACTCAAGTTGTTGTCGAGCTGAGGTGGATTTCGAGTCATTATACGAGCGTAGCCATGACCGAATCGTTGCAATTTTGCAGTAACTTTTTAGTGGATATGAAAATTCACCAGGAGTCGATTCATTTTTTACCTCGGTTCTATCACTTGAAATCCACGCAATTTCGACATCTGTGGCAAGTCTTCTGCCGATGAATTTCCAGTGTTACGTGTTTTAAACTCTGTCTTGGGTATGGTCAGTGATCAACTGAGGCTGTTCCGGCTTCATCGTACTAAAATCCTAACTATGATCGATACAGACACATAGAGGCTATTTTAAGCATTTTGCCGCCCTAGGCAACAGCCTGTTCAGCCCCCCTGGTAAAATAGCCTCTGCAGGCACAACCAATTACGACTGTGCACCGGTGGTCATCGTCAGTTACTGTGAATGCACATGAAACGGATGAGAGCGGATAACGTTGAAAAGCTTTCGGATTATTAATTAGCGAAGTTGTGAATTGATTCTTGAATTTCGTCTGTGGGTCATTGAACAGGAATTGGTACTGGTTAATTTTTCACCGATAGCTTGCGCTTCTTCGATTCGATTTATGGGCATGCTTATCTTGTAGGAGATAGAGGAGGGAGATGTTCAATATTTCGAGACTGTGTTTGTTCTGTCGGCGACCAGCTGTGACTGCTCTATTCTCAATTCTTTTGTTCTGTGAATCGTTGTCTCTGCTGCCGAATTGAGTCACAGTCGCCGCAAGAAATCTATTGAACGCCAAGGTTTTCCAGTGAAATGTCGGAAAGTTTCAGAGAAGAATGAAAGGTAGTTCTGTAGTGAGCATCTCCTACTTTTGTCCCGATCAAGAAGGAGGAATCCATTTTACCTTCTCTGACTAAGAAAAAGTCTGGGTATTGGGTTTTGATTCAAACTTGGTGCATCTCTTGCCTTTTATTAAGAGATGGACGTTGTTGAATTAAGTTCATGAATCTTCGGGTGAAATGACTTTGCGTGCATGGGGGGGGGGGGAGAAAGTGTAAAATTTTTTGTTTTAAATTAAAAGCACACACATAGTTGATCATCAGTCACGGAGCAGAGCACGTGTTGCGAGCTTCGGACGGCATCGGCATCGCTTCCGTTTTTGACTCAGCGGTACTTCCTTGGCTGCAAGTGGTACCTCAACCTGTCCAAGTCGAATTTTCATGCGAAGAACATGTTGACATACCTTCCGCTTAAGGTACGGCGGACATGTGGAACTGGATGCAGGGAGGTCGGCTGGATTAATGGTTACAACCCAGACGTCACGTCAGCGCTGCAGCGTCTGTATTCATCAAATGATGAACGTTGGAGGTACCACTTGCAGCCAAGGAAGTACCGCTGAGTCAAAAACAGAAGCGATGCCGTCCCAAGTTCGCAACACGTTCTCTGCTCCGTGACTGATGATCAACACTGTGTGTGTTTTTAATTGAAAACAAGAAATTCTTCAGCCTCGAACAGGTGCATGTGAAAATCAGCTTGGCAGTGCAGTTGTATAATCGCCTCTCTGTAGGTTTCCGTTCTAGTACAGGCAAATAAGCATTTTAAAATTATTTCGAAAAATGTTACAGGATAAAAAATGATCCCCGTCAACTTTTCCATAAGAAAGGTAACTTGTGAAATTTCCATTTGAAGCACTGGAGAGTCGCCACAGGTCAATGAAGTGAAGTAGTGAATTCTCCATTCATTTGGGTTAATACGCGCTATAGTATACCGCATAGAGCCATAACATTTTTCGAAATAACGCATAGAAAACGAGTTATTCGCAGAAAATCAAAGATAATGATGTTCAGCCGCCTGTGGATCTCAACGCGGCAATCGGAGGGGTGGTGACTTTTGGTACGTTCATCATTACACCAAAATAAACATCTCCAGCAAAAACCAGCTAGGCATCTTTTTTTTTTTTTTTCTTCCATTTTTTGTGTCTCATTTGCCCGTACTATTCTGAAAAATTAGGTTCGTGTGATTCATCCTCCGTGCGCGAATCTCTTAAGAAAACCGTCAATTTGTACTTTTTCATCGCTACTACTCCTCCGTTCTAACACCCTTCTTCCTCCGTGCTGAATATTACTTCCCTAATTTTAATCTCGGTTTGACTGATGTTATCGATCAGTAAGAGTAGTTTGAATGTTCTCCGCCAATCTCGGTGGTAAAAAGAATGGAGATTAGATTCAAAGAAGCTCTTGACTTCGGCGTCGGTACCTCGCCACACATGAGAAAAGTCGTCCGCGTATCTTGCTCAGAATCGCATGAAGTTATGATGAATAGTTTTCTGTAGATCAGTTTGGAGGCTGTCCATGGAGACGTCTGTGACGGGGGAAGAAAGCGATCCACTCACTGGAAGACGATCGGGGAACCGATGGACTTTTTCTTTTGAACGTGCTGGAGGCAGGTGGACATGGCGAGTATCTTGCATTCGGAAATGACGTTTGTGAGGACCTAAAATGAGGTCTTTCGATCTCATGACAAGAATTTTGGTGAACATGCTATTTACATTGAAGGATATCAATTGGGATAGCAAGAGGATATAAGAGTCAAAACGTCCGAATGGAGTATCGCCATGTCTGATATAAATGTTCAATCTTTTATTCTTAAACTAACTACGTATGTACTGTAATTTTTTTTTGATTTTTAACATGTAATTTATTGAACTACCTAGTTGGTGTCTACCTTAAGAGCAAAGTCCGAAATTGTACTTTTTGGGTATTGTACAAGCAATTTTGTACAATTGTATGATACTCAAAGGAGTAACGAAAGAAAAATTACAAAGACCGAATCATACAATATGTCGAGCCATAACGTTTCGGACCGTATTAATTCTATCAATTTTGTACAATTTGCGAATAGATTGAGCATAGTTCAAAGTGAACAATAATAATGAACAGAGTGCGAGATGCACACTGTATTTGTACAAAGCCGTAAGTATCGACAACTCTGCACAAGTGTATTTGTACAAAAATCTGCAAAAATTGCTATTCATTGTCACAATTTCATAATATGATATTATGGATGCACGTACACATGAAGTAAACTTGAATTGAGCTATTTATTGCAGCAGGATAGTGAACTGTGACACCTACAGTTGCAAAGTGAATGTTTGCTTTTTCCCGGCCCTCGACCGCAGCAAAGGCGATCTGAGTACATGTCTCGAGACTATGGACAGGTCCAGACTGTGCTACTCATGCTTTCATTCTTTTGTGCATTTTTCAGGAGTAGTGATGGGAGTAATCGACGACTTCTACAAAGTAAGAAGAAAACAAGGAGTTCTTCTACGACTGTACGCTCGTAGTCAAATAGTCCCTTTGAGTACGTCATTCTTGAAACCGGAGGAGGTGCCGAAGTATTCCATATCGTTGCGAGAAGCCTGCACAAAATCATCCCTCGTAGGAGGCCAAGGGTTTGTGCAATACTTGTACTTGGAAAAGTGCGACAGTAATCAGTGTGTTTGCAAGAGGAAAATTTACTTTGCAACTGTAGGTGTCACAGTTCACTATCCTACTGCAATATACTCGTATAGGTCAATTCAAGTCTACTTTATGTGAAGTGCATCCATAATATGAAATTATGACAATAAATATCAACTTTTGCAGACTTTGTACAAATACACTTTGTGCAGAGTTGTTAATACGTACAGCTTTGTACAAATACACTGTGCATCTAACTCTGTTCATTATTTTTGTACACTTTAAACTATACTCAATCAATTCGCGAATTGTACAAAATTGCTTGTACAATACCAGAAATGTGCAATTTCGGACTATGCTCTTCACATCTACAATATTCCATTGACAATTTTGCATCATGATTCGACTAAAAACAATTGATAAACTCTCTCTAGAGCGTTAGCTTTTCCGACTGACTTTGTGGCGAAACCGGGCCGATCCTTAGGGAATCGGTGGGCCTTACAATCGCTTCTACAAGAATCGAGCTGGTAAATTGCTGAATTTTGATCGGTTTAGACGATGTACTCCGTGAGCATTCCTCACTAAGTCCTGGGCTCCATAATTAGCATGGTCGTCCAGCTTAGTAAGATGAATTCCCGATCTTTGACTTATTTCTTCCTTCACTGTTGCTATTCTGAGGTCCCAGCAGATGTCAGCGTTTTGTTCAAATCGGTATGCTCCTAGAATTGTCCTAAGAGCGACTTCACTGGCACAGCCCCATACTTCGAGGCTGTACATCCATACAGGCTTCACTATAGTGACGTAAATCAATCGTTTGGACTCCAGAGGGACTAGAGAATGCCGGCCTATGAGCCCGGCTTCCTTATTGTGTCCTTTATTTGTATCTTCTTGAGCCTGATATGCTCCCTCCAGTTCAAGCGGGCGTCAAGATGGATTCTGAGGTAGCGAACCGCGTCAGCTTTTGGTATCAGTATCCACCCCATTGTAGCTGGTTGATAGCTTCTGAGAGTGAAGACTAGGTGCTTGGATTTCTACGGCGTTAATCTTAATCGTCCAGTACTGGGTCCATTTGTGCACTTTCCAAAGTGATTCCTGTAATTTGCGGATTGATTCACTGTAGTCCTACTCCAGCGTCATCAGCAAAGGTGGTATTCAGAGATGAGGAAGACGGGATATACAGAGGCACGTAACTTTATGTTACAATCGACAGATAACGAGCTGTGTAATCAATTTTTATTGCAAACACTGAACACAAATTTTAGAAGAGTCAGAAAATTAAAGAAAAATGATGAAAAAATCTTTTAGATGAGTCAAATAAAATAAATCGTAGATTTAGAAAGGCGAAACAAATGAAATAATATATTGAACGAAACTAAAACAAAACGTAATTTTGAGGGTCAGAAGAGACCGAAAAACAAAGGAAAAGCAAGCAGGTTATCAGTTGATAGGTAGGTATTGCGAGCGGTTTCGTATGTGCTGGACATACATCGACAGGCGGAATAAAACTAACGAAAAAGTAGAAAAAATGAAGTACCCTAACGACGAATAAAAATAATCAAAGTACAAAAGTGAACATGAAATTATGAGTCATGAAGAGAATAATATAAAAGTTGTAACAATATCGTGTGAACGAAGAGAGGAGGGTGGCAGAGAGATCATTTAGTAGTTTATTAGCTGGGCAGCTGCAATAGTTTCCACCTCCTCGAGCCGATTCATAAATCTCCCTTTTGAACATCGATGAATGAGTTTAGCAAAGACTGTAGAAAATGAGTGATTTTCGTCAAGAGAGTGGGCAGCCATAGCGGACTCCTAAGGTATCTTGTTATGGTATGCCGAGCGGTGTTCAGTTAGTTTTTGACCCACATAATAGGAATCGCACGTGCCACAGGAGAGACGATAGATACCAGACTGCTTATTTTCTGGAACCTTATGTTTAGAGTTAACCGGTTGATGGTGAGGTAGGGGTAAAATTCGACTTTGTAACCATATTTCTTCAAATCTTTTTCCATTTTTAGTGATAGTTTCCCTAGGTAGGGTAGACGAATCCCTTTTGGGCGCTGATGTGGAGTAGCGGAGATGAGTGAGGTGGATTGATTGAGGTGAAGACGAAGGCTTCTACGTCTCAGCATGGCGGACACATCAATGTGAAGACCGTTGATTTGGGCTATGAGGCTGATACGTTTAAGTTCGTCCTGTTTTGCTGAGGAGGAAAGAGGAAGGTGAAGGAGCCGATGGATGTTGTAGTTGATTATGGCGTGTTTGTGTCGCTGCGGATGGACAGAATGGTTATTTATGGATACACCTGTAAAGATACTTTTCCTGTAGATACCAAACTCGTCTGTTAAGGGGTGAGATTGAGGTATGAGGCGTAGAGTAAGGTCTAGATACGATGTAAAGAGGCCTCCTACCTCCAACGAGAACTTCATAGACGGATGGAATTGCTTAATATTGTCGACTAGTTGCAGCAAAGAGGTTTCAGGTGCAGACCAAACTCCTATCAACCGGTTGTTCAACTCTAAAGATAAAGTTCCAGAAAATAAGCAGTCTAGTATCTATCGTCTCTCCTGTGGCACGTGCGATTCCTATTATGTGGGTACGACAGGAAGAACTCTCTCAAAAAGACTAAATGAACACCGCTCGGCATACCATAACAAGATACCGCAGGAGTCCGCTATGGCTGCCTACTGCCTTGACGAAAATCACTAATTTTTGATAAATTCAATAAGAGACGGGAAATTTCTCCACTCCATAGAAAAATATCAAATCATATGTCTTTGGAGGATAATCCGTGTCTTTTTTCTCGTTTCTTCCTAATTTTTGTTTTTGCAATCTTACATAATAGGTTTCCACATGTTCATGACTTTGAGACGAGGAAAAATTCCTTACTTTGAGCACCTAGGTACCTGAGTTTCGCTTCAAATCCCTGTATTTGCGTCTGTAAGACTGTCTAGTATAGGTATAATACCATTGTGAGCTGGATTTATAAACTCGTACTTGGCTGGAGCAATTACAGGCCTAATGATCCGCTCGTGCAACTTGACTCAAATGTATGATGAAAGGCGAAGAAGGAACCTTGACTTAGAAGATCTTGAATGACCTTGAACTGCTTCGGGATCTACTTTGGACAGCAATTTAGATGATGTTCTAACATTATTCTACGTGGTGGTAAAGGTTTATCCCGTTTGATTTTCTAAGAATTTTGGATGAACAATTCAAGTTCAACTAGGCAGGGGAAATGGAGCCCTAGTGGATCAAAGATAGCGACCAAAGGACTTGAGGCTGAACGTAATTTAGGAGGAGTAGGAGAGGTTCCGATGGGGTCAGTTAATGGGAGATCCTGGGATCGATAGGGCCACCCATGTCTACAACCATTGCTGCACTCAAGCCCGCTTCCGTAGTCCTCACGCGGTGGCTCTGTTAAGCCAAGCGACATAGTCGGGCGGCGACCAATGTGGATGGACGCAGGAGAAAGAAAACTCTGACTGATGAACCCAGCCAGAGCCATCATCAGAGAAAGCAGCCACACTCCCTTGCTTACGAATGAAGCGGAAGAACTGAGGTATAATACTGGAGAGAGTGGGTCCTCCTGCTGCCTTGCAGGAAGAAATTGGATTTTCAAAGGCTAAGAGAAGGAGACTCTGAAAGAAAACCATAGCACTGCTGCCTTGTAGTTAGGAAATGGACGTCCAAAGGCTAAGGGAGATAACCCTGACAGAAAATCTGCTTGCTTGAAAGCATAAGTGGCAGCCCCACTATCAAGCTTGTGTCGTTTGTAGCTGGTAACTTCTTCGGATGAACTCCATTACTCGTAACAACAAAGCATCAAGCCTCGGAAAAGACGATCATGCCGGGAACACAGGTGGAGGTGTACCCTTGTATAAACAAGAAACAAGAAACGCAGCATGGACCTCGGCGAAAAGTGGTGGACACTTCAGCATTTTCCGAGACTGATGCAACACCGCAGACGGACTACTGGGCCTACGACGGACGACGTGGAGAGGTTTCCTCTGCCAAGACAGGAGGCGGACACTCTCGTGACTTGCAGTGATCGTCTGCAATTGGTTAGGATGACCATCATTGACTTGAGGTATTTTGAAATCCAGCGTGTTGGCTGCTTTGAAATCATGCATTGCAGTGTCTCTTATGTCTGAGATCTGTTTCTTTGCGTTTGGATCACTGTCTTATCAGAACCATCCTTCATGAGGTCCATATTGGAGGATTTATTGAGAATTTCGGTGGAGAGTTGGCGGAAAGCGGGTGTCTTTTGACGTACAAACCCCTAATAACTGAGTGCCGGTTGTAAAAACGGCTAGTTTTTGGCTGATTCAGTGCCTGAGCGTTTGCATTTGGTAACATTGTCAACGAGGTATCCATCCGTAAGTGTGAGAAGGATTTTAGTGTGCCCAATGATCTAGACCTGAAGATAGCTGACCTCGCGTTACAGCCTCCGTCCTTACGCACTATATTTAGGTCTTTGACTGACCTTAGTTTGTATCAAGTCAGTAGTATTCACTCCTCAAAATGAGAAAAGAGCAAGTAACGATGCTTCTGATTATTTAATAAAGAATTGTAAAACAAAGCTTTTTCATTCACTGAAGCGAAATATGCTATAGAATATTGGAAGTGTGTTTCTTGATACCAGTAGAAAGATAATGACCATTGTGGAAGATTAAACTGCCTAGAGTGAGTCTCCTTGATGTTGAGACACGATACAAGATAAGAGGATTGCCTGTTGAGAGCGCGTGAGGCGAGAATGATGATCGAGGCCTCATGTGTCATCGAGCAGTTCAGAGCAGAGAGACGATATTCGCTAGAGATTATGGATTGGAGAACTGCGAAGAAACTCACGTACATTAGGGACTACTTTGGCTAGCCATACACGAGCGGATTTTCCGTCGGATTTGATCCGCGGGTCAGATCCATGTGATTTCAGACCGGACTAAAGATCTCGGGTATTCGACTAATGCACCTTGACGGACTTCTGAGATTCGCTCTAGATCCGACAGAAAATCCTTCAGAAAATCCGTTCGTGTATGGCGAGCAATTGGAACATGACCTAGGGCCGAGGCTCCCAACCTTTTGGAGATGTCGGACTCCTCCATTGTTCCGGCCTCTTTTTGCGGGCCCTCTATAAAAAAAAGTCATAGGAATGAAGTAGGACTAATCAGTGGCGAATTCACGGGGAGGGGGGGGGATTAGAGACCAACCCTGCCTTCTTCCAGAGCTGAAAAAATTGCCCTAAAATATCATGAAATCTTGTTCAAAACGCATTCTAGAACAATTTTTTTCTCAAAAAAAGTATAAAAATCAGTTTCAGATCTTCTGCGGACCCCAGGTTGGGAACTGCTGACCTAGGGTGTATAACCCATCTCCTCTTGTGTAAACTTCTTGACTTTGCGCCCTCGATCTCGTATGATCTTGACTTACTCTGATTTTTCCTCATTTCTTTGAGAACGTACTACCTAAATACAGTTAAAGCGTCTAGTCAACTTGAAGAACTTTGGCGTCGCTCCCGGCTAGTGAACGTAAAACCCTCAATCCAAATGATATGACTTAACGCTCCTGATTCCCTTACGCGACGGGAGGAAAAGGAGCCTGATCACCTTGATCCGGAGGAGGTCGAGAAGCTCGAAAAAACTTGGCTTTACGAAGGAGAATTTTTCTTGAATGAGACAGGAAACATAAACTTGAACTTTTCTTGGCCCATTATTTTGAATTATTTGTAAAGCCTCTCTGTATCGAACTTCTTTGTCAGAATCTTCAGTCGATCTCGTAGTTGAGTGCTATCTGGAGTTTTTCTATCCTTTTTACTGTAAGATGTGAAGAGCAGGATCTCATGTATTGTTTTCAGCCACGGTACTGATTTGTAATTATGCTGAAGGGGCTCATTCAAGCTCTTAGATAAACCCACGTTCAAGCTCAAATGTCTTAGAACGGGTTGACTACAATGCTGTACCAAAATTGTGAGTTTCACTCGAGGGATTCCTATCTATGTTTGCTTCGGAATGAGCATTTTATGGTGTTTTTTTCTCGTCTTCAGGAAAGTAGGTACTTGGAAATACTAAAGTGAGCTAAAAATCTTTGTCTGATTTCGACATTTGTGGATGTTTATTCGGACGCATTTTGAACGGAAAATGGTTGGAGGGTGAGAAGAATAGACTAATAATCTCTCCGACGAATATGTATTCGAGTAGTATTATTTTTAACGCGGCTTGAGAAGCTTCGAGACCATAATACAACAAAATAGGTACCTTAAAGAAAATGTACTGGAGTGTTCACCGATAGCTTCGTGAGACTTTTTCTTTTTTCTAATGGTTTCGCGCGTGGGTAGTTTTTCGTATTTACGAGATTATGTCCGCGGCAGTGTTTCTTTTT
This sequence comes from Aspidiotus destructor, assembly GCA_035079395.1. Lineage (NCBI taxonomy): Eukaryota > Metazoa > Arthropoda > Insecta > Hemiptera > Diaspididae > Aspidiotus > Aspidiotus destructor. Next base: position 5,899,031 of record JAVHKZ010000011.1, on the reverse strand, counting down.
ACCGTCCTCTGACTCGAGAATGAATCAAATTACAAAGCCTCGACTTTGATTACCTCTGATAACGTTTTAGAATACACTCGCTGTACCCTCGACGTTTTTTTACAAAGAGAGATACTCGAGAAGATGGATAAAAAAAAAGTCGAGTAGTTGAAGAGCAGAAAACGCAGTTTTATCATTCACTATTTTGGACCACGGAGCGAAAGAGAACGTAATAATACTCGACTCGTATTCATTCGTTTATTTCGTGATTTCGGATTTAGAAGGGAGAAGGAGAAGAAAGAGAAGTAAGTTATTTCGGGGACGTAAAAAGGCAATTACTTTTTCAAATTTTCATCTTCCGAAACGTACAGAGCGCGAGTGTATAATTTATTTACAGGCCTGAAATTTCTTTCAACGACACTCGTTTCTGGTAACGACTCGTGTTTTTCATTGCCTTTTAGGAGGCGACAAACTTGCATAGCCACCCAGTCGGACACGTCGACAAGGGATGACATAAACGCTTTATTAGGAGAGAATTACGAGTTGGAGATCATGTAGAATTATTTATCATTTTACAACGCGTAGAGGCTTATCAAATTCCGGAGTGGGAAAATGAAATTTTTCATTTTAAAGCCTCGCTCACTTCGTTAGTGAATTCTTTATTAAACTGCATACTCGCTTTCAAAATTTTATTTTCGTTGGAGTCGGGAAATTTTCATGTGTTTCTCCTGGTTTGAATTCTTATATTTACCTCTGAGCTCTATTCTTGCGATATAGGTAATGCTTGTTAACAAGATCACGCTTTCAAGGACTTTCTGTGGGAATGTTGATGAAAATTTGATGCTTGAATATGGTCTGCTCTAGTTTTCTAGCGTGGAGCATTAGTTTAGATACAATGGAACCACCAAGTTGAAATATAGTATACGTCGAGGGAATTGAATTAAGAAATTGGTACGCGTGCATGTGCTCACCTCCATTCCGACTCGCCGTGAGACCTCTCTTACCATCAGCGTATCAGGCGACTCAATTCAGTAGAGAAACTTCTGAAGTACGGATGGTGGATGTTTTCTTCCTTGCTTAGTTGTGATTTCGAAGGCTGTCTGCAAAGCCGCTTACGGAGTCGATCAAACTGACCCCTTGAACTCTACAAGACTGTGACCTCGGTTGAGCCGTTGCAGCAGGGATAGTATGGCTATAGTCAGATCGAACGTCTAATTTTATGAAATTGACTGAAAAGCAGAATCAAAGAGGAGATCATAGGACCATGCTTCTGTGAAAGACGTACTTTTATGTTACTGGGAGTGGTGCAATCAGTCCCGCTGGGTTTTCTATAGATGGCAAACTCATGCACACTCTTCATAAAGGTTAGGTTAGGTTGATGATGCGTCGCGTTGGTAAGCCTGATGGAGCGTCGATCATCGTATATTCATGTGCTTTTTGGGTGAAGTTGAATCAGAAGTCAATCTGACTCTCTGTTCGGAATATTTGGTGATTTTATTAGAATACAACGTAATCACGCAGTTTGTCTGCTGATAACACCGTTTCTATTTTTTGATAAAATCACCAAATATCCCGAAAAGAGAGTCAGATTGACTTCTGATTCAACTTCACCTCAAAAAGCACATGAATATACGATGATAGAAGCTTCATCAGACCTACCAACGACGAGAACGACAAGAAGAGGTGTTATCAGTAGACAAATTCCGCGATTGCGTACATTGTATTTTTGATAAAATCACCAAATATTCTGGAAAGAGAGTCAGATTGAGTTTAGATTCAACTTCTCCCTCAAAAAGCTTTCCTATTTCGTCGAGTCGCTTTTCATCTTCGCTTGATAATGGTTGTTTAATCGAAAGTGCGCTCGCGGCTTGTGGAGTATTTCCTTAATATGTCCGACCGTAACCTGGCGAACCGAATTAAATCTATTAATTGCGCTAATACGGCATACCTCCGGTTCCTCAACGGCTGTCGTATTCGTCGCACATTTGGTTTCTTCGCAGTGCCTAAAGCTAAGGTTGAAACTTAGTTTTGTGAAGTTCAAGTTATATTCCGACTGCAAACACACCACCTAAAAACTTGAAAGATGTATTACTGAAAAATGGATCAGGTCTGAGCTTCGGAGATGGCACGGCCAACGTAACATCACCACCAGACTGAACCTTCTGGTGCATTCAAGGCTCTCCAATTTGCTTCATCCATGTGAGTTGGAACTATTTATAAAATCCGTTAATTATACGTTTCGTGATTTTGCGGCCAACCTCAAGGCCGAGAAAAATAAGAAAATTTCCTCCCTTTTAAACTCAGAGACCAAATCTTTCGAGGGTGATGTGGTTCACGTTGGTACGGTTCGAAAATTTCAGCCTCGCATCATAAATTGCAGTCGAATATACTCTGTTGGAGAAGGGTTTGAAGTTTAGCCTCCCTCCCTCAATAACTCTGATGCCCTCGCGAAGGTTCGTCGCCGATTAGGCGATGAAGATTGGTCCCGGTCTTAACACTCAAAAAACCTGCGCTGATTTGGTCCGTAATACTCCGCTTCCATGCATGAATAGCACTGTGAGAGGAGTGATCAAGAAGCAGAGGAGGAACCTCAGGGAGGAGGAATTATTACTCACAAAAGCTGATGAAGGGAATTCCATAGTTGTCATGGAGAAGTCCACCTAGGTATGTCACTAAAGTTGAGAAAGTGCCATTGAAAAAGCTGATTTCAATTTCTCTAAGTACGCCAAAGAGGTTAGAAAGGTTATTAATGGGTGTACTGTTTTGATAAGTAAGCCGGTGACCTTTGGTTCCTTGAGTGGATAAGAAGACAATGTGCTCTGCCCTGTTTCCTAACAATAAGAGGAGTTAACACACTCAAGTTCACAGGAAATGTTTCGCTCAGTCGTAGAAAATCACCTGAATTCTCGTGCGTAGGAGAAAACTAAACAAACGGGACTCGAAAAAAGAGGGATTGAAAAAATTCGAATCAAGAGCAATGGAGAGAATTCATCCGATTCTCGAAATTATGGCCAGGACCACCGGACAACGACTTACTCAAAAGAGTAAAACGAAGGAGAAATTATTTTAAAGAAAGCCTCAGAAATAAAGGAAAACACTATTCGTCAAGTTAGAGAACCCCATTCCATCGCAGAGCGGTGTCTACAAGGTGGAGTGTAACGACTGTAATGGAGTCTATACAAGCGAGACTGGCCGTCAGCTTAAAATCAGAATAGGAAAGCGTGATTCCGCATTTGCGGACCATCTGGCTATATAGTTATGAAGAGGGATGCGAGACCCTCTTCCACAGAGGGAAATCGTACTTTAAACGTACTGCGCTATTTGCCATTTTAATAACGACAGCCCAGGTAAATACCTGATGAGGAGTTGATTGAACTAGTTTATGAGTATAATTCACATAGTGATGACTCTCTACTTCGGTCATGATTTCCTCGGTTGTTCTTGTTTCCAGCCCTAGTTGGTTCAGTTGCTTTCACGTCCCCGTTGACAATGGTTTTTTAATCGAAAGCGCTTAGGTGTTTTTCTTTATTTTTGAGGCTTTATTTAAATTATTCCTTCGTTTCACTCGTTTGAGTACCTCATCGTCAGCAGTGGGGAGAGTTAGCTCGGCTAGTTTGAAGTAATTTCGAGCCACAAGCAATATAATCCAGAGGAAGGAAGCTTAAAAAAATCTCATGAGTACGTTTTAATCATTCATGAGCATTTTCAGACATTGAAAAACAAAAATTTGGAATGTACTTCAAATGGAGTGACGCATTGTCGTCGGCAACAAATGAGTAGATTTTCAGTCGACTACAATGTCGACCGAAAATCTACTCATTTGTTGCCCACGACATCGGGTGTACAAATTGTTCACATTTTTCTCATAACAATCACATTTTTGGTAGCCTATGAGTCGTCGTCGAAATACAGTCAACATGATATCGAACAAAATGTTTTCTGAGTTGACGATAATTCGACTTCAGATCGACGCGACGTCGGCATGCAGTCGATATACCTTCAAAATCGACTGCATTTTTATGGACTATGGTGAAGAAGTCGAACTGACGTAGAAATTCTGTCGACTTTGAGTTGACATTGCCTATGACTTGAAATCGACCCTAAATCAACGATCAGCTTGGTTCAACGGGAATTTATGTTGGATAGCAGTTTCTCTAGGGATGTTGGGAAATAAACCGACCATGTCAGAAGAACCTAGGGTCGATGTTTGTGGGATCTTTGTTCTTACTCTTTTCTGAGTACGCCTCCCTTCAATTTTGCAGGTCGTGTCAGCGCCGCAGCGGCCAGCATTCCAATTTTTTCTACGCTCAACCCAACTTACGAGTATATCATCTGAAAAATCGAACGAACGACAAACGCAGAGTACAACAGAGACTAGCTTCTGCCGCGCCGTACCAAATAACGAGATAAGAATCTTCCGAACTGATGTACCCCGAACGAGTATGTTTTTTCTCCGAGTTGAAAAAACTTTAATGGCACTCTGTATACACAGCTTCCATCCAACGTAAATAAAGCATGAAAAGGAAAGGTCGGAAGAAATAATAACGCACCGCAAGTTGGCAATAATATAGGACAAAATTGAAAATTTTTCTAACGAGGAAAAAACAAATAGGAAGAATATGTATTATTAATATCATAATAGGAATCGGTAGGTATTTGTTTGTTTCTAAGACTTGGCGCTATCTCAACTAAGCACGTGTACGCACTGACTACACGTACGCCATTATCGATTCGTCGTTTTTCATTTAATCAGCATTAATTGAGCGAAGTGACACGAAGCTAAACCCTATTATCTTTCCACGAATGTGTGCACACCAATCTCGAATGTAAGAGGTATAAATTCTTATTCCATCCTCGCGCCGGTTAATACTTTCTTTTATTTGAGAAAAGAATTAAAATCCTAGAAACGAAGAACACTTGATTAATTAATTAAACACGTTATCCTGTCAAAAGGGAAGACCCTCAAGAAAAGCGCAGCACAAAAAACTCGATGAAAAGTTAATGAACAACTTGCGCGGAGGTACAAGAATTCAATTTTCGCAAAAATATAATTCTCAAAAAGTAGGACGTTAAATTCTCGCCGCGATAGAATTGGTAAAACGTTTTTACCGTTCCACCCGGCGGAAAATCGACCACAATATTCAAAAAAGTTCCTTCTTCGTGTCAAGAGTCATTACCTTAATTAATATTCGTATATAGGAAGGAGCCTTCACAACTGTTGCTCGCGCCTTTTAATAATTTTCTAAACGCGATAACCTATAATGAACCGTTCGCCATTTATCCGCACTGTGCAATAGAGGAATAATAAGAAACGAATTCCAAAATAAATATTATGATACGATGCGCTTACAAATTTTCGAAGCGTAGGAGGAATTCGGTAAACACCGTAAATTGGAGCTATAATTTGTCTGTTCGGATAATACGACGCGTAGAGCCTATAATAAATAGTTCCATAAACGGTACCGTATTACTGAAAACCGCGTAATCGAAATCCGACAAATTGTAAAAATATAAAATATTCGCCAGAGTCTAAGTGGGTGAGCACGACGTCTTATCAAACATCAACTATTATAATAATACACAATCATGCTAAAATTTAAACGAGGAAAAACGTTACAGAACCGTACAATTGTTTCGGATTGTTTGTTTTTGTCTCGTTTATAATCTTGTGTGTTTTATAACTTTCCAAAAACTTGCGCGGTGTAAGCGCAGGATTTGGTGTAAAAGTTACAGCGTAGGGTACGCGACGAGGTCTATATCAGAGAATGTTCTCGCCGATTCTCATTAATAAAAAAAAAAATTGTTCCCCCCATATTGTACAAGTTCACCGAATGCAACGATACGAATTACATTTTACGACAACAACGTATAGTTCGCGAAAGTATTATTTGTAAACTTTCTCGATTGTTTACTTCCTAGTGCATTTTAATGAACAATTAAAGAATGCTTGTGGAAAAGAGCCAAAAGGAAAAATATTAAATCTATTACCAAATTCAGTAGTTGCCTTCCCTTCGTTTCTACAAAATGTTTCAGGAAGTGCGATAATGAAAATATAATTTCAGCCGTTGAATGAAAGGGAGGCGGGAGATTTGATAACTGCTTACACCGGGAAAATTTCGTATTCGGTAATTTATGGTAATTTTATAGCATTTTGGAGCAACCGTAAAACTGCTTAGACGTTTATTAAAAGACCTATCGAAAAAGTTATATCTCGTGGAAATTGTAATTATGATTCTTGGCTCTTTTAAACTTGAAAAATTCGAGTTTTCGGATCCTTTCTTAGTGATTATGCTCGATCAAAACTTCTTTAAGCCTCTTTTTCCCAAGCAATCAGATCACACCAGCTTGCCCGTTATATTGTCAGAATAATAATAACTTCATTAGACTAGACTTCAATATTATTAGACCCAACTCCGATCCCATCCTTCCTGCCTCATACCGCCATATAGCCCTCTCCAGTGTTCTTTGATTTTCTTTTGGAGGGAGGTCAAAGTGCGCTTCTCATCCTTCTTGAGGCAAGGAACAGGATTGAAATGGCGGACGTTGACGACCTGCAAAATCAGTTCATGTGCCCTATGGGCTAACACCAGGGCAAGATCAGAAAATAAACTTTCTTTGGTTGAAGATTCCAAAACCGGAGTTAGGGAGTCCTTTGACCCTTTCTGGAGTGGATCGATCTTATCGTTGGCTAAGCGTGGACAAAAAGTACGAAGTCATTTCTATTCGCAATCATTTATTTAGGCTCTGGATCCTGAAAGCTGACCTCAGCCATGCACTGCAGTAATGTGCTTAGGACGTTCTGTAGATAACGATGATAGTTCTTTAAAATTGCCCATGACTTCTTAAACGGTCAATGTCCTTCCATTGACTTCATTTTAGGACTGGCAAGAGGCTGAATTGTTTTGATTTGACGGTGCTCGTGAGTTGGCGATGTTTCATGGTAACAGATCTCTCCGACCAAACTTTTCCTCAGTTTTCTGCATTTCATAATATGCCTATCGCCTTTTTACACATTATCTTATAAAATATCTGGCGACTATTAACGGTCTGTAGGTGGTTGTGAGAAGGAACGTCTCAAATCAAGTTACGCCCCTCCCTCATGCCACCTTTCAAACGATCTGACAATCGGCCATGCATTCTATATCTCATACAGTTTTTGTAGGTCTGTTTAGATATTTGACTCTGCCAAGTCAATATGAAGATGTCTCTTTTCCACAACATGCTTGAAACATTAAAATAGAAACATTCTGTCTTCTGTCACACGGTACGGTACACTGTTCAACTTTTCGAGCGAAAAGCTGCTCCATATGATTGATTCTCACATCGCAACAGATGCGAGATACTTTTCTCACGTTCAACATACGATAAAGTTTTGACTCCATCAAGTAGCATTTACAGTTCTAACTTCTTTCGCGGATATGAACTTGTTAGTTGAAAATTTAGAACGAAATAATTCCGTTCATTTATCTTAGGGCGCGTGAGTTGAGACTCCACGTGGGCACGTCAGTGACAGAAGGGTTTGTCTTTTATTCTTGAAGGATCATCCAAACAGCGACCCGGATCTTTTCTCTAGCGCTCTTGATCGTTGTATTGTTCTTTCACGTTTAATAAACTCGCGAGGAGCGATGCCGACTATACGCGTGAAAACGTTCTTCCGTCAAGTAGCTACTTCATCCAATTACATTAATATTTGTTAATTCGAGTGCGAAGAGTGAGGACAAAGCGTTTTCAATAAAGTTTCTCGTCTGGTCACGTACTGGCAAAAAAGAGCGACTCCGAACAGAACCGCCACCGCACGACTCTGATTAACACTCCAGAGGTAATCTCTTTTGGCTTCGTATATAGGAGCGAAGAGAATGGGTGTGGGAAATGACGCATAAAGTCAACTCTCAACTAAATTAACTCCATCAGTAGACACGACGAAGGCGGAATAACAAGAGAGTTTGAAGAAGCAGCTTTTACAAATACAGAGTAATTATGGCGACAGTCAAGAGGACAACAAAAGATGTAAACAAGTCATCAATAAAATACGTATTTCGAGCTTTTTTGCCGCTGTGTTTTAGAGGCGTTGACGATATATTTTCCTCTGGGTGAACATCTCGTTAACTTTTCAACAGAAGGCCGTTCTTAGTGCGGCGGGTGAATATGGTACGAGTGTATTAAATTTAATGATACGTTCGGAGTGACGCACGCTTTTGGCCGCGTTATGAACGATCGTTAGCCAATCAAAACTCGATTATATCAGCTGTGAATGGGAATTGTAGGTTTACACTTTTACGATGTTATTATTGTGTGGCGGTTAAATTGCAACGCATCCGTTCTTTGGAAAAGAAAAACGTGAAATCGAATACAAATTTTGTTTAGCTGTTAGCAAATAGCCTTTGCTCGCTTAACTTTTCTAATTTGTGAAAGAGTGTAAATCGAATTTATATTGTTTGCATCTGTCAAATTTTCTTAGACTCTGAAATGGCAAAGTATTGTTTATCAGATGACCAAATTTAAATACGAGATTTTCTTACGCAGAAAAACTGTATGGAAATTGAGTAGTTTGGAAGAATTGGTTTGCTTCCTCTGGAATGGTGGGTACTTCTTGTATTGTGGAATATTTCCTTATATTGTACTACGAGACCTGTAATTCCTTTACAGTTTCTTGCACTAATGCCCTCCCCATGCCCTGCCTCTTGGACGGTCGTCTCAACGGTTGGCCCGCCGACAGCGACGGACTTGGCTTCCGCGCGGACACAAGCACCCTCACGCGCTGACCTTTTTTTAGCGGGGAACCGGCTATCCATTTTGTTAAGGGGATCACGTCCTCAGAAAACGTCCGGAAGTTTCTGTGAACTGTGTGACGTGACGTATGGCGCTTTATGACGTCAGCAATAACCTTGACTTATTTTAGGGACTTGGAAAAATTTCAACTTTATCAGGCCTAGTATTGTTAGGGGGGTTACATCCTCAGAAAACGTCCGCGTCCAGGAAATTCTGTGAACTGCGTGACATGACGTGACGTGTGGCACTTTATGAGGTCATCGATGACCTTCACCTACTTTAGAGACTTGGAAAAATTTCAACTTTCAGCCTTCATTATATGAGGCCTATTATTGTTAGGGGGTTACATCCTCAGAAAACGTCCGCGTCCAGGAAATTCTGTGAACTGCGTGACATGACGTGACGTGTGGCACTTTATGTGGTCATCGATGACCTTGACCTACTTTAGAGACTTGAAAAAGGGGGGGTTACGTTTTCAGAAAACATCCGCGTCTGAGAGTTTCTGTGAACTGCGTGACGTGACGTGTGGCACTTCATGAGGTTATCGATGATCGCGACCTACTATAGGGACATGAAAAAATTTGAACTTTCCATTTTGTTGGGGGGGGGGGGGGATTACGTTCTCAGAAAACGTCCGCGTCTGAGAGTTTCTGTGAACTGCGTGACGTGACGTGACGTGTGGCACTTGATGAGGTCATCAATGATTTCGACCTACTTTAGGGACTTGGAAAAATTTAAACTTTCCATTTTGTTGGGGGGGGGGGGGATTACGTTCTCAGAAAACCTCCGCGTCTGAGAGTTTCTGTAAACCGCGTGACGTGACGTGTGGCGCGTCATCATTGACCTTGACCCACTTTAGGGACTTGTAGAAATTTCAACTTTTCATTTTGTTAGGGGGATTAGATTCTCATAAAACGTCGGCCTACGGGAGTTTCTGTCAACGGCGTGACGTGACGTGACGTGTGGCAACCGCTGTCCGCCGACTTACTAAGGTCTTCTAGGTGAGGAGTAGTTAGAGTGAGCCACTCATCTTTTCCTTCTCGAGTAACTTTCCGTTCATTTAGAGCTAGTACTGTGTTGCGGAGATAGTTACGGACTTCTTGTTTTCCCCAGTCCAGCACGTCTTGGCGACCACTGCTGAACCTGGCTCATTCGACGAGGACATGTTTGGCAGTTTCTTCTTCCAAGGGGCAGGCCGGGTACCTGCTATTTATGAGCTTCTTTCTTTCCTTGAGGTACTGCCGGAAACAATCATGGCTGGAGAGGGCTTGGGCCAAGTAAAAGTCCACTTCAGGTGTTGTGTACTTTACCCAAGGGATGCAGCATCTGCTCCAACTTTCGACCATCGCTCCCACTGGAGCATTATCCCACGATCTTTGCGAGATCTTTAGCCTGTCTCCATCAAGGTATCCATTCAAGGAAGGGGGATCCTGATGTGACTTCTTGAAATATCCCTGAGAAGTAGCAGTCAATTAGTCATGAAAATTTGATCTTGACTCCCCGTTGATGATTAACCATTGTTTTCAGTCTTTCTCATCCTCAGTTAAAATTTTGTTGGCATAAGTACCTGTCGCAGTTTTCCCATCGCACGACCCCGCCCCCATCTAGTGGATGTACAAAACCTACGAACGTTGCTCACTGAAAATATTTTATTACTCTCCGCGCTTACACGAATTCCAAAAGGCGCAGGATGGTTCGTAATATGAACAAAAACATATTTCACGCGTGTCTAGGCGCGATAAAACTGATTTATACGTTTTTTCTCTTTCTTGTCACCTGTTAGCCTTTAGATAACTCGCAAATAAGTAATAGGTTACATAAAAATAAATGTGTAACGTAACGAATTACGAGTGACGACCACGTGAATGAAGCGCGGGGAGACTATCGGTGCACTTTTTTTTTTCAACTTTGTTTTTTCGCAGCACGATAGTTTAAATAATTATTTTTCACGTACTCGCGACTGGTATAGTTGTGCAATGAAAAAACATTAATTTCCAGTACATGTCGTTTCGTTCAATTTATTTATTCCGGCGGGGTTTTCCCGCCGCGACCTTCAAAAGTACTCTATGAATTTTCTTCGCCTCTTCTAAATATGGATTTCGCCGTATAAATAATAGAATACCTTATCGACTATCGGTGAACGTCATTCCCCAAAGTACGATATAGAAGTGCTTCCCGTAGTCGACAGAAAAATTTTTGGTAAAAAATTCGAACAAAAGAACGAGAGAAAGAGAGAAAAATTGCTCTCTTAAAAAACGCTAGTAGGTACTCGTAAAGTATCTTATTTAACCTAAGAGGCTAAACTCCGAGCCTTTAAAAATACGAGTATAATAAACTCGAAAACGTAATCACTTTTCTTGCGAAGTCGAAAAATGCTGCGTCTCTATCGGTATTCAACGTTCTTTCGTAATGTTCGTTCGAGTTTAGGGGCCATTAACTAGCCCAGCCTCGGATAGTATAATGAAGGAATATTTCAACATTTTCGATATTACCCTGGTGGCGCATATTGCGATTAATAATTCCCATAAACGAGCAGCATCGCGTAAGCCGTGGTGGTCTTCGACGCTTTCGTTTTCTGTAAACTTTGTCTTTAGTTTTATACACAACGCTAGAGAGAGATAATCTGAAAACCCGCGTGAGTTATTCATGAATGGAATTAAAGTTGACCGGTATTTACGCTCGAGCTGAAGAGAGAAATCCTCATGATATTCGATAACGTCGCATGATTTTTCTCTCTACTCTGTTTTCTTTCTTGTAAGATTTCGTTTGTGATCAATCTTGCTTGTTCAAAAAAAAAAAACGCTGCTTCAACTACAGAGAAAACTTCCAGCCATCGACATTTTCCTGGAAGCATCATATGAGAAACCAGTCCTGGATTAGTTCTCGTAAAACTCTGGAACCTGGGTGTCAAATTTTGATAGATGAGCGGATGATAGGTTCAAGAAAAGAAGACTGATATCGTGAATAATCACTTCGAACGGCTCATGAAAGGATATTCTCAAAATATCCTTAAAATTTTTTCAAAGTTCCCTCCAAATCATACGGTCTCTCCTCTATTTACATTACTCCAAATTACTCCCCTGTAACATCCCTTCCTAGAGTCATCCAGTTGAAGAGCAAAGAACTACCAATATACGGGAGTCAATCGTCGAAATATTTTTTTTTGCTCCTTCAACTACCTACTCTTGCTAAATCCAATTTTTTAATTTGATAATATTATAGTGACTTCATTGACCAGTAAATTCCGAAAATGATTCACTTACACTTTCCGGCAATTCTCTTAGCGATGATCCTTCTACCATCATTTGCTTTGAATATGTGCAGGCGGAATCCGACCTCTCTCATTTTTCAATATCATGAAAAAAGTACATACTTTGCTCCAGAATATTGAAGTACTCCTAGTCCTCTTCCTTTGTTTCAATATTGTCTTTTTCTAGTACGAGTTTAATCGTCGAAGTGATACCAAATATTTCTTAATTAATAATACCGTCGCTAGGATCTTTATTGGAGCCACTTTGTAGCGCGTGGTGGCGACGCTCATAACTTATGGGATCGTTTTTGTGATCATAAGTTGTAGGTACGAGAATAGTATATTACTATACATGTGGGTAAAGTGAGCGTTTACCCAACGAGGCAAAAATTGCGATCCGAGCCGGAGGCGAGTAGAGCAATTTGCCGAGTTGGTGAACGTTCACGATACCCACATGTATTGTAAGATATTTTTTCTATAAATGATGTTAAAAGTAACAAACATGCAAAAGTTATTGGCTGATTCATTTTTCTTTCACACTTCTAATTTTTCTTTCACGCTAATCCTCGAACGTGATTGGCTAATTCGTTTTTCTTTCACACTTCTATTTTTTCTTTCACGCTGATCTCGGTGTGGGTAAAACTAGTACTTTGACCGCACCAATAGATGCAGTCAAAACGCTGTTTTAACATCATGTATAGAAAAAAGAAATTTGTTAAGCTTCTGAATGCCAGGGTAAAGAATCAGCCTGGCTGGCTTTCTTTTCTGGTGGTGGGATCCTGAGGTGGAAAGATTTAACCATTTTGTGTAGGCAGCGTTGTACTGAACTCGCAGATATTGTTTTTAATCGCGAGTACTCTCGTTATCGGTGGCAAATGTAGTTGTCCTCTACGTAATCCAACACAGGTCGCAATGATTTGTCAACGTGGTCTTCGAGCTGTCAAAACCAACAACAATGTCACATTTTGGAAAAAAGGCTAACGCGACGATCACCCAGACGTGTAAATTGATAGTGGGATTTCTTTTGTATTCCTTCTGCAGTCCACATTCGCGCACTCGCTTGTGAATGTTTTGCGACAAGTGAAATAGGCAGCTTCAAAGCAAGCTGAATTTCTTTAATGATGTCCACTTCGAAGTCACAATTGAATAATCCTGGAGCAAGACTCCCACTTGGGTCCAGACATTTAACTCCTTCCAACAAAGCGCGATTTATTTTTGAGATTTTATTTGGCAGCAAGGCACACAACAATGGATAAGCAGATCCGAATAAATGGCCTTGAATGATAAACAGCTGGTAGAAGAGTGGAGGAGTTACACGCATCGCAGACGTTATCTAGATACCCTGAAATACCGACCTTCATTTTGCTCTGAAAATTTGAAGGATACCCCGTCGCGCTAAAATGTCCTTCGTGCCGAAATAGTGGACGCGCCGAAACGGCCGCGCCTAAAAGTCCGAACCCCCAAGCGTCATAGCGCCGGTACTTATTGAGTTAGCTGTGTAAACATGTGACTACAGCTCTCAAGTTCTATAATAACGGCATAAGAATAATGAGGTTTGCTTGTCAAACATTTGGTCTTACAAATTGATGAGCCAAAATTCCACCAAAAGTTGGGTGTTGATAAAAATAGAATGCCTGAGCGTCCAGTTGTCGAACCTCCAAACTCAAGAGTAAACGATCGAACTAAAGTTCTTTTCTGGTGTAGAGCTCCTCGCGCAAGGAGGAAAATTGTAAAAACGCGCGCGTTTTCACAACTATTTGGTATCAGTAACGTTGCACCAAACTCGCAGATGATCTTCCACGTTTTGAGTGCATGAGCAGACAAGCGTCACAGTGCCGCTACTTGTTCATTTAACCGTCTATAAAGTTCATCACCGGTGGCGTTGCAATGCGAAATTTGAAAATTGTGTTTCTTCTAGTGAATATATCGATTCTCATAAAAGTACTTGGAGCAATGGTAACATTTAATCATGCATCAGTATTTCAAAATGAAGAATAAATAATCAAATTCCAAATAGCTTCTGGGTTACAAATATAAACTTCTTGTTACTCATATATTTTTCACTTTGAATAAATGATGCATGATGGAATGTTACCAACTCTATTCTTATGGGAATCCATGTTCCAGTTGCTGTACTGCATATTCACGCTGTTATCATTTGATGTGATGTCATGGTGATGGACTTCATACCAGAGTGTTGCAGCCAAATGATACGGCTTATTCTTTTGGCTTAGGCTCATGACCTTGAAAAATACGGCTTCGGCCTTTGGCCGCTCCAATTTTTTACGGATAAGGATGGATTTTAGTTTTGGCTTAATGATCCCAAAATACGACTGAATACGGCTTTTGGCAATCCTTGCCATCCATCATGATGGTGAGAGGTGAGGGGAATGGAAGAAATCAGCCAGCTGGAAGAATATGACTTTTTTTAGCTTTTAGTTGCTGAAAGTGAACATAAAGCTGGCATGACTTTTGGCTGAATGGTGAGAAATACGACTTCTGGCTTCTGGCTTTTGGCTGGCTGCAACAGTCTGCTTCATAAGAGCGACTACGGGTTACTTCCTAAGGTCTATAATGCGGCAATGAAGTTTACTCGTTGAACGTCCTGAGTCTTGCAAATCAATAAACCACCATGTCGCTAAGAGTTTGATGATGGGACGAATGGAATGTCTCAGAGCGAAGTCGTCAAACCTCTAAACTCAAGGGATCAGCCAGGCATTTGATTTTGGTGCAAGGTGTACGACCATTTTGTGTCGGTAATGTTGCACCAAACTAGCAGGTCGTATTCTGAGTCACAATTAACATAAGCAGCCGAACGTCATACAGCCGGGACTTATCGACTCAGCCGTGTTTGAGAGTCACTACAGATCACTTCCTGAGTTCTATACTATTGGTGAGAACGATGAGGTTTGCTTGTCAAACTCTGAGTCTTACAAATTGATAAGCAACCATGCTATCGAGAGTTGGATGTTGTGAAAAATGGAACGCCTGAGGGTCAATTTGTCCACGGTTGGTGGCTTCTACAGATATTGCTCTGAGGCGTGAGTACCTGAGCAGCCAATCGTCATAGCCGGTTTGATTTGGCCGTGTGGATAAGGAAAAGTGATTCCGGGTCACTTCTGAAGTACATAAACAACATTATAGGAATAAGTTTGCTTGTCAAACTTCTTTCAGTCTTACAAATTATGAAGCCGTCACGCTACCAAAGTTGAGTGATAGGGATTACGGAAAGCCTGAGAGTAAAGTTGGACCTTTGAAGTCACGGGTAAATAATCAGCCTGACATTTTTTCTGGTTTGGGACTCCTGAGGAGGTTAGATTCAAGAACGCACGCGTTTACATGACAATTTTTTGTCGGTAGCGTTGCGCCAAACTCGCAGATGATATTCAAAGTTTTAAGTACGTAAACATCGGAGCTTCATAACGCAGGTGCTCATCGATTTAAACGTGTACAAGGATTGACTACAGGTCACAAGAACAATGAAATTTGCCTGTTGGCCACCATACCACCAAGAGTTGGGTGTTTGCGAAAATGGTGCGCCTGAGTGCCGAGTTGTCAAATTGCTGAATTCAAGGCTAAACAACCGGCCTGACGTTCTTCTCTGGGTGGGGTCTTCCGGGAGGGAGGGATGGAGGGGGGGGGCGTTCGAATATTTTGTGTTGGTAGCGAGTCGCGAGTACAAAAGCAGCAAGCGTCAAAACACTGACATTGATTGGTTTGAATGTGCACGCAAGTAACTACAGGTCACCTCCAAAGTACCATGAATTCAAGACTTTCCTCTTAGGTACACCCATTTATAAGCGTAAGATATGAAGTACAGAAGCATACAGAAGCACATGAAAACACGAGAAAACTTCATTAATGAACGCTGCAGGTTTCCTGTTTGACTCTGGTGCAACGTTTTTCTCCGAGTCCCAACACTCCCAACAGACAACAAATGAATCTTAGAATCAATGATACAGGAGTGCCAACCAACTGGAAATTTCCTGAACATTGACATTCTTTGGTACAATTGAGTAGATATTTCTAGGGAGCATAGCCACTTTTTGGTTTATTCTTGTTGGATCATTGAGTCAAGGGATATGGATCTAAAGAATCTATAGTAACGAGCTTCTCTTGGACTTAATTACAAAGTCAAAAGATTCAACCGTCTTCTTCACATTCTCCGGGGCCACTCTTACTGCAATTCAGCAGAATGCCACTGCTGGGGAATTCAATGTGACTCTTGATGCCGGCACATTTGGGATACGGAATCATTGACAATAAGGTAGCCAAAGTATCCGAATCTTTATTGGGAAGTGCAAGAATAGAATTGATTTGAGACTTGGATGAGGTAGATTCTCAGCATCCGCTCTTGAGAGATACCAAAAGTGGCGTTCCAGGTCCAGCTGGAATGTATACGCCTTGAAGTAAAATTGTTCCAAAAACAGCATCTGTTCAAATTCGCTTTTCCAGGGTGGACTTCAACTGCTTATCTAGCTCAAGAAGAAGAGAATCCCTTCTTACGATTTTTTTGTGACCTTCTTTGTCTGGAGATGTTATTGATTTTCGCGAGTTCTTTTACAGATTGGGTTCTTGTGAAGTTACCACCTGTGGATATGGCTTGATTGCAAACAGCTAGGGTTGGATCATCGTTCTTTCTCTTCTTGGTGGCGTGACCATGTCTTGGAGGTCTACTCACCGAGTGTGTTCTTAAGATATTGAAATAGAGGGCAGTCAATGGGGACCTCCTTCTTTTTCTGGCTATCGTGGTTCAAGAGCCCATACCCTACCTATGAGTGACTAACCTAATAGATAGAAGCCTTTCACGTGCAATTCAAGCTGTGTGAGCTCACAAGGATCTCGTTTTTTCTAGGCGACGCCGCTTAGGATCGGTTCTGGATTGACCGGTCGCAACGCTGCCACTTCACCGAATCACTATGAAAGAATTGACGACCATACACGAGAGTGTTGAGCATCATTCACCCCTTCTCCCCCTCTCCTCCTTGTGAGATAATTTTGCACCCAATCATCGTCAAGTTTTTCTCGATGAAGTAATTTAGCATTCTTACCATCCTACTGCCACCAAATATTATCATGAGCAGGACGTTGAGCCTACATACCCATTACGTTACATAACAGTAATACTGCAAAGAGCAGCTGCATTCTTTTCGAGGAGAATATCTTCTTGATTCATTAAAAATAAAAAATAATACTCTAAACGGCGAGAATCGAGAATGACTCGCACAACAAGCGTTAGCCTCGCCCTGCAAATGCCCACTTCCGAGTACTTCCGGTATAAATTTCTTCTCGCACCTTTCCTAGAAACGTTTTGCGGATACACCGTTTTGAATCGCGATTAATACGTACAAATGTAGAGTGCACATTCATGAGGTACGGCGTTTGTTTCGAAAGTTGTACTTGACGTTGTAATTACAGAACCTAAATCATCATAATATAGGGCTCTCATAAACTGCATACATTATGATAGAGGAGGAAAGTCTTCGCCCCACCGGGGTTTCTATTTATTAAATCTGTAATACGACCAATTGAACTGCGCGATTTATTATTTTGAAAACCGGGAAACGTCATAAAATTTTTCATTGTGCGCCCATTTATAGGAAAGGCCGTTCTGGAAGGTGAACGCACAGTAGTTTTCGTTATTTTGTATACATATATTTCATTGTTTTTCGGCGAAAATAGAGACTAATTTGTCGAGCTATAAAACTACGAGTATAAACGTTTTCGGAACAAGGCTCGTCGACACGACGAAACTGACGCGAATGTGCCGTCGGCGAATTTAATTAAATTCTCTACGAGCGCGAAATTTATCATCGACCATTTACGCCTTTTTCGGTCACGAATACTTTTGTCCGAGATTTCGCTCGACGATATCTCGAAAAGTGAGCCTCTTGTCTTCGCGGTGTTACCAACTCAAATTCGATTGTACCGAATAAAAATGTCGCGTCGGGGTTGCGTTCCCGAGTCTCGTGTACATAACTTGTGTATCGGAGCCACCTTCGCTGATGAGTTTTTGGCGTGGTTTCTAGGTTGCCAAGTTACCGCCTCCCCTTTGGCTCATCGGATACGTGCCTGTCTTTCTTGTCAATTGTGCAGTAAACGTATATTACCGTTACGTACTCGCTATAGTTTTTGGATCTGTACTTTTCTCGGGTTGAATATGTGTACATATTTTTCTTCAACCTTGGAATTCCCATGAGCGATGAGGTTCCGCGCGCGTGAACCATTCGTTATTCGGACGCTTTGACAGCTGCTTATATTTGCTCTTACACGTATCGCTATTGTATCGCGCTTTTGGGAAGGCTAACAAAAAAAATTAATGATACCGATGGCACTTCGAGTCGTCCAAAGTTCGAATAATATTTGGCTTCATTTCGTTCGCGGGTTCGTATGTGAATTGCGTCGACGCGAGCAAGACGCGCGAAAATATGTCTACAAAAAGCTGTCGCACGTTTTTTAGTTAATGCTACGGTAATTAGTTAGACGATGTGATTCGCGTTTCCTCGTCGTTGCAATAATTAACGTAAGTGTTACCACTATTTTGGATGGAAAATGGAAATCACGAGAGAAAGAGCTATGCTGGGAATTGATGCGAAATATGTGTTCGCACCGTAAAAGGTGACAAGAGACCTATTTTGTATTTGTGATAGATGAACTGTATTTTGGCTACCGAGGATGACATTTGTGCACTCAGTTTACACTTCACAGACGAATAGACGTAGACAGAGTGAGCATAGAGTTGAAATTTTGTTTCATTTTGTTAATTTCGTCGACGTAAAGGGTCACCCGACAACCGATAAATCAATATTTGGACGACTATAGCGGCTAGTTGTTGTTGTCTTGGGTCTTGGAATTAAATATGCTTTCGTGATGCGAAAACGTTTACTGTAATCGAGCGGACATGTAATAATCGAATGACAAGCGCGACGAAACGCTTTGCTGATCAGATGAACGCATATTTTATATAATACCGGACATCGTGCGAGTATATCAGCTTTGTTTGCACGATAGTATACAAGACACGTCCTCGTTGTGTCGACGAACAATAATCCGGGGCTGGTCTGTTTTTAACAATATTTTTTTAGCAAGGCGAGACGAAAAAATGTGTTTAAAAATCAAAAGTTTGATCAACAATGAACCACCCTGAATTAGGTGGGAGCTTACAAAGGGGCTTTCAACATTTCTTTCTGTGCTTCTAGTATTCGAGGTTCAAAAAACGCAGTATGACTCGGAATTTGAAAGTCTTCAAGTTCTTAATCTAGGTTATAGCCCCTTCTAATGTCTATGGTCTTCCTATAGACTTGAGTTCTCTCTCCTCTTCGTAACCCAACCCAAAATTTGAAATTTTCTGTCGCCCTTGAGGTATCACAAAACCTCCACCTTCAGAACTAAAATTGATTGTGTAGGTCAGTAATCAAAGCTTCTCCAAGTCTCTCAATATTGGTCAGACTTCCCCGCACCCTCCCTCTTTTGTAACCAAAATTGGCGGTTAATCTACTGAACTTGCTGTATGAGGTAGAAAGTAATGCTGTTAGAAGCTGTTACAAACTGAAAGGCAATATTTACTTTTGTGCTCCATGAATAGAATGTGCTGAAGTGGCTGTGTCAAACAAAAACGGAACCAATAGGTGGTTCAATAAAGTGAAGTCTGTCTGCCAGCACATAAACAGATAGCGGTTTCTCGGTTGAAAAAATTGCGAATGCCACGTATTACTCGGAGTGCACAAGAGGACGAGACAATTTATCATCAATGATACAGGTGCTCCTCCCCTGTATATGGAAAATGATGCTGAGGAAGTAGAATGTTTGTCATAGAAGGATGTGGGCAGCATGAAGACAAGAATGGACCAGACTACCATTGACAACGTGATTTCTAGATATGGAAATTAGTTTGCGATGTCGTCGAGAATGCTAAACGAACTAATTTCCATATCTAGAAATCACTTTGTCAATGATAGTCTGGTCCATTCTTGTCTTCATGCTGCCCACATCCTTCTTTGACAAACATTCTCCTTCCTTAGCATCATTTTCCACGTACGGAGGAGGAGCAGCCGTATCATTGATGATGAATTCGTCTCGTCCCCTTGTGCACTCCGAGTAATACGTGGCATTCGCATTTTTTTCAACCGAGAACCAACTTCCTTTTCTGTTTTACCGACTTTTCCTTTTGGAAAAGTGAGGTATTACACCCGCCCGTTCAGGTTTCCTTATATATTTATTTATTATTTATTATTTATTATTATTTATTATAAGATTTTCATTTCCGTCGAACTCCTCCGAAACTACCCGACGGATTTTCTTGAAACTTGGCCATATTGTAGTAGTATATCTGAAGATGTGCACCTGCAATTTTTTTGAGAATCGGACGAGTAGTTCTTGAGAAATTTGCAATTTTTTAATTAATTTCTCACTCATTAGGAGTATAGTCGCTCACATTACCTGAAGCAAACCCCTATGCTTTTGTTATCAGTGCGTCTATTGTTATGAAGAACCTTTCATTCGACAGGTTCATTCTTGACAAAGGGTTCATTAAATTAGTTTAGAAGAATGATTTTACACAGTGAGGGCTTCTTTAGGTTAGGTTAGGTTAGGAAAAAAGATTCTCACCCGAAAAAATGTGTTGTGACGTCACTCAAGTTATATACGAGAGTACGAGACATTTTCTTATTTTACTTTTGCATAGCAATTTACAAATTTCGGAAGTTTTTCATTATCGTAGACGTACGTCAATCTGTGCAATCTCTACAAGTTTTATTTTTGCATAGCATTTTCTTTTTTCGGTACAGTCTTCGGCAAAAGTGTAGTACAAAGGTTATTTTTCTTGGTACCTCAACAATCATAAAAATACTGCGTATATTCTTTGAACAGTCTCTCTCCGTTTTCAGGTCTGAGTAAGACAAGAAGTTACAAATATCTTTGGGTCTCAGAACTTCTGGATCTCTCAAACTCCTTATCTCATTAGTAAAGAAGAAACTCCAGAACGTTTGAGTCACAATTTTCTATATTCCAATAATAATTTGAGAGAAAGAAGAGTAACTTACGGTCAGGGAATAGAAAGAAACAAAAAAAAAAAAAAAACAAGAGACCCGGATACTGAGGCGCAGAGCGACTCAGTTTTGTTATTTTTTTCATTCCGCAATTTTTTTTTTCTCGTTACAATTTAGATGTTGCTGACGTTGCTCTTATTTCTTTTCTTTGATTATATTATTTGCTTTTTAGTGTTTTCTTGTGTGCCTACATATTGTTCGAGAATCAAATGAGCTTAATTGAGAGTAATTCATCTATGGTTTTCTGATTGAAATGATGGACAATTTGTTCAGTGATTAGATTTAAGAATTTCTGAACATTTGCCGACTTTTTTTTGAAAAAAAAAAAGGAAGGTGACGCGAGAATAATTAGAGTTTATGAGTCCTTACTAGCAGTGATCCTCTCAGTGAATTTTCATTAGTCAAAGGAAAAGTCGTGTACTACTCACGCGACTGCGTGAGTGTTTTTTTTTTTGGCGGGGAGGGAGGGGGGGGGCTATTTCAGAAAACGGAAGCAAATCGACTTTTGTGACGTCATTATTTTCGAAAAGATGTCCATGATGATGATGATAACAGGGAGGACTAGAAAAAATTCCGACCTTAGAGCTATGTATGGTAGGAGGAGACTTACCAAAATTTCGACGTTAGAGCTAGGAATGGGGGGGGGGAGAGGAGGAGGGGCTTATAAGAATTTCGATCTTTTTTGGACTTGGTTTATTTTTACCTCTGGAACTTGAGAGGTTGTTGGACTTGGACCATTTCTGCCATACTGGATATTTTGTTGTACACCAGACAGCGCACGGCAAATTTTTCGATATCTCTCTCTCTCCCTCCCCCCTCCCATAAAATAGTTTCTTTCTTGGATTTTCAACTTTCAAACTAGGGATTGTTTCACAAGGTGACCACTTTCTGGAAAAACTGGGAAACGAAGAAGTGTCGAGGAATCCCCTAAAACCTAGAGAAGTCAGGGAAGGGTCAAGAAATTTGATAAATTTCAAGAAAAGTCAGAGAATTTTTTAAATGTAAACAGAATTTGTGTATCTCAAATGAAGAAGACTTTGTTTTCTACTGTTTTTATTCTACTAAATATGGAGAAATTCGTCATCTGGAAAACCTTGAAAAATCAGGAAAAAATTGGAGAATTTCATTCTGGAAAGAAAGTAGCCACCATGTTTTGAGACGTATTTAGATCTTGACGTCACATGGACCGATTGATGACGTTATCGCATCGTGACGTTGCAGAGACCGATCGCACTTAGGGTTAGGGAAATAACGGAACAATCGATGTTACCTTATTGGTACGCCGTTTACCGGTAACATTCCCCCCTTCACCCGCACAAGAGATTTTTGAACCGCTACCTATTGTTACATTACTTAAAGGTAACAATCGGGCTTCCAAAATCTCATGAAGTGATCAGATTGTGACGTCATAGGGACCAATTGATGACGTAATCAGATTGTCACATCACAAGAACTGACGTCATCAGATTGTGATGTCATATCTTGCCGTCACAGGGACCATATTATGATGACGTAACACGTCCCAGGAACTGATCCATGGCATCATCCGATTGTGACATTGTGAGGGCCAATTGATGATGTCATCAGATCATGATGTCCAGAGTGACGCCACAGGAACCAATCTATGACTACATCAGATCATGGCCTTGTGGGGACTGTTCTATGACGTCATCAGATTGTGATGTCATATTTTTACAGGCACCAATCTATGACTTGACCAGATAATGACGTCACAGGGACCCAATTAATGACGTAATTAGATTGTGATGTCACAGGAACTGATCTGTGACGTAATTATATGGTGACGTCAAAGGGGACCTATCAATGATGTAATCCAATCCAAAAGACCAACTGATAACGTAATTAGATTGTGGCATCACAGGAACTGATCTATAATGTGAGTAGCGCCGTCGCCAGACTCTTTGAGGCCTAAAGTTAAAATTTTCAGATGAGGCCATCTTTCAATTTAGACAATTTCAATTTTTTTCCCTCACCGGCGCGAGGCTCAAAGTACCGCGAGACCTGAAGCGGCAATGACTACTCACCACCCCCCCCCTGGCGACGGCCCTGCTTGAACCTGAGACTTGAGTTTGAGACTTGTGACTGACCCTCAAGCTTGAGACTAGAGACCGAGACTCGATATTGAGGCTCGAGGCTGGCATCCGAGCCTAACACTCGAGACTCAAGCTTGAGAATCAAGACTGACACTCAAAACTGACACTCAAGCTTGAGACTTGCGACTAAGAATCAAGCTTGAGGCGCGAGGAGACTGAGACTCAAGACTGCGACCGGGACAAACACCGAGACTCAATATTGAGACTTGAGGCTAAGACTCGAGACCGTGACTGGAGCTTGAGACCCAAAAGTGAGACTCGATACTGAGACTCCAGTTTGAGACACAAGATTTAAACTCGAGGCTGAGACTTAAGATTGAGACTCGAGACTGAGACTAGAGACCAAGACTTAAGATTGAGACTCATTAAGCTTGAGACTTGTGACTAACACTCAAGCTTGAGACTAAAGACTGAGACTCGAGCTTGAGGCTCGAGACTGGCATCCGAGCTTAAGACTTGAGCTTGAGACTCAAGACTGACACTCGAGACTGACACTCAAGCTTGGGACTCGAGACTGAGAATCGAGCTTGAGGCGCGAGGAGACTGAGACTCAAAATCAAGACCGGGACCAAGACCGAGACTCAATATTGAGACTAGAGGCTAAGACTCGAGACTGAGACTCCAGTTTGAGACGCAAGATTTAAACTCGAGGCTGAGACTCAAGATTGAGACTCAAGACCGACACTCGGTACTGAGACTCGAGGAGACGAGACTTGACACCGAGACCAAGACTTAAGATTGATGCTGGAGACTAAGACTCGAGCCCGAGCCTCAAGACTGATACTCGAGACTTAGTCTCGAGACGTGATACTGAGACTCGAAACTGAGTTTCTAGTTTGAGACTCGAGGCTGCGACTCGAGTTTGAGACTCTGGACTGACACTCGAGACAGACTCAAACCTGAGACTTGAGACTGAGACTCGAGCTTGAGATTCGAGCATGTAACGTTGTTGCCAGACTTTTTGAGACCTAAAGCAAAATTTTCAGATGAGGCCATCTTTCAATTTAGAAAATTTTAATTCCTCCCCCCCCCCCTTGCCGATGCAAGGCCTACTGTAGCTCGAGGCCTAAGGCGGTAATTCCCACTTTCCACCCCCTGGCGACGGCCCTAGATGTAATCAGATCATGACATCCAAGGATCAATTCATAACACAATCATATTATTGTGATTAGTAGAACATTTTCTTCGTATGTACGAGCCATGGTATGAAGGTGAGTTTAGGAGTTCACAGGCACGTAACCACAACAGCCGTGCTCGCTGTAGCAATCAGTAGAACATTTTCTTTGTATGGACGAGTCATGGTATGAAGGTGAGTTTAGGAGTTCACTGGCACGTAACCAAAACAGCCGTGCTTCTAAACTCACCTTCATACCATGGCTCGTACATACAAAGAAAATGTTCTACTAATTGCTACAGCGAGCACAGCTGTCTTGGTTACGTGCCTGTGAACTCCTAAACTCACCTTCATATTATTGTGACATTGCAAGAACTGATATTCAACGTTATTAGATTGTGACGTCACAGGGGTCCAATGAATGACGTAATCAGATTATGACATCACAAGGAATCAATAGAGGACGTAATCAGATTATAACGTTGCAGGAACTGATGTATGTCGTCATCAGATTGTGATATCACGGGAGACCAATCAATGATGTAATCCAATTATGACATCCAGAGACCAACTCATAAGGTAATTAGATTGTGACATCACAGGAACTGACCATCATGTAATCAGATCATGACATCCGGGGATCAATCTATAACACAATCATATTGTGACGTTCCGAGAACTGATCTATGACGTCATTAGATTGTGTGGTCACCGGAGAACGATTGATGACGGAATCGGATCATGACGTCGCAGGAACTGATCTATGACGTCATCAGATTGTAAAAAGACAGACGACCAATCAATGACACATTCAGATCATGATGTCCAGAGACCAATTAATAACGTAATCAGATTGTGACGTCACAGGAACTGATCCATGACGTCATCAGATTGTGACGTCACAGAGACTTCATTATGATGTCATCAGATTCTAATCTGAATGATACTCAGGTATTTTTTGGAATTAGCGTTTAATTTCATAAAATACAGATATTGGTCAATTTTTGAGAATTTTGGCAAATTGAGCAATTTTTGGCACTCAGAGGTTTCTGCCTTTTGAGCCGTCTCACATGTTTGCTATAGTGTCCCGCTAAGGAATTGCTAAAAACAATCCAACCAAATGACCATACACATGAGTCAAAGTGAGTTTTCAAAAGCTCTGCTTGGCGCCTCTCGGTATATAAGAAATTAAATCCACTGGAACCTAGAGATTACATCATCGACTGACTTGATCTCTATAGGTCCCGATGGATTTAATTTCTTGTGTACCGAGAGGCGCCAAGCAGAGCTTTTGAAAACTTACTTTGACTCACTTGTATGATCATTTGGTTGGATTGTTTTTTGTAGTCCTTTAGCTGGGCAGTATGTGTCCAGATTAGCTTGTCAGTATATTATATTATATCGTTACGTTGTTAGCCAAATTTAGTTGCAAGTATGGCTCATTCAACCCGTACATTTCTCTTACCTTCAATCTGATTACTTGCGATTTTAATTTGACATGGTGTTTCCTGTCCAGAGGGCTGTTGAGGTAGAGGCCGACGTATCTGACTGTTTCTGCCTGAGGTATCTGGTGAAACGTGACGTAGACCGACTTCTGTTGGTTCAGGCTAATTCTCCGCTTACGAGTCCATGGGTCTTTCTGCAATTCGCGAGTTGCTTCTTCTTGGATACCTTTTTCGTCAGCGAAGACACATCACTTTGTTTTTAGCATTTTGGCTATATAAAGTAGGTATAAATTTAGTTCCAGCACCCTTCCCTGGGGAACGCCGGCTCAAATTTTGTAGAAGCTTGAACAAGACTCCTCAAAAGTCACCCTAAACAATTGTAGCGGCTCATACACGTTGTTGACTGCGACTTTGAATCACCGGAAGGATCTCCTTGATCTCATCCTTCTTCCCCCAATTAAGAAGTGTTAAGATCGAACTGGATGGATGACGAGGTGATTTCTTCTTCTTCTGCCAACGTGTTAAAAACAACCTCCCGTCATCTTCTTCATCCTCTTCTATCTCAATGATCTAACAGGATGACATTTTAAGTTCAACGAAGACATTCCCGACCCCAAAAACCGGTCAGAGACATGCAAGATAAGCATCAGTAGAAATTCTGTTCTTGTACCCATCGCTTAGCGTACAATTACTCGCAAAGATTGCACGATGTACGCAGAGCTCCCCTCCGAGCTTCTACCTACCGTATAGAAGATGACAATATTCCTTTTTTTTTGAGGTGCGAACGTATGAATAAAGAAACGAAAAAGTCCCGATATTCGAATGGGTCGCATTACATCCTATGGACCAAAAGCGTGCGTTGCCCGTTGTATATTTCCTTTTCCGCGTCTTCTCCACCCAATTAATCAGAGGTTTTTTCAGCGAACAAAGAAATCCATATGTTCGTACACGATGAGTCGACACGTAGTCCATTAATCACCCCGAAAAGAATGTCTTTCGGGATAAAAGCTCGAAACGTAAACCGGAGCTACGAGCCGACGTATCATCGTACTATATCATATACCGAGTACTGTGTCTTATTTCTCCTCTATGCCACACATAGACTTTCGCGTCTATACCGAGCACGAGTTCGGAATTTTGATTTTAAAAGCCACAACGTAAATCCGCCGGTGCAAAAGGCGCGCGCGAGATTTTCGCGAGAAAACCGAGACGACAAAATGAGAAGCGAGAGAGGAAAAGGAGAAGAAAAAAATTGACTCGACGAAAAGTTCATCGTTGTATTGAAAAGTTTACAACCAGGTGTACTTAGAAAAGAGGGTAGAGTGTCGTACGATTTTACATGTATCCGATAAAAAGTTACCGCTAATTAGGACACGTGCGGATGGATAATTAATGCAGAAAAGATAAATTACCACGCCGCCGTTGAAGGTAAAATGATTTACGAGCTTTGTTCGCGTGATTTCGCATCGAATTATGAAAGTTAGTTCGTGAAATGCATACACACGATACTCGGGGTACATCGATGCGAAGTGAAGCTGTTTTCTCGGCGCACACTACGTGCGATCTCGTCAGAATATTTACTGCCGAAGAAAAAGGCTATAGAATGGAGAGCGAAGAAGAAAATTGGAAAGAAGAAAAGGTTTTTCGGTGACACATTTCTCTCGAACGCAAACATACTCGCGTGAAAAGCGAAAACGACCGCTGAAAATGGTGTAACGCACTTCTATACCGGATGTAATCAGCGGGTGGTCTTCTATAAACGTTTTCGCGTTCGCCTCGACATGCTCGCGAAAAAAAAAAAAGTTTCCTGTACAATCTCGTAAAGCGTAACTTTTCCAAAATGGAATTCACGCGTCTATAAATACGATATACGCAGATCTAACGCGATAGGGTTGCGTTATACGTCATCGCAGTCGAGATATAATAATGATGTGTACAAAAATTGGGATAAAAATTCAATGTAGCCTATCTCGTTCTCGGCACAGTCCAATGTTTCCACGTTATTCTGTACAGGATGTAATGTATTTTCTGAAAAATCGCGTATCCTCCGGCGTGAATTCTTTCATACGATGAAAAAGTCTGGCTTCATTCCAGCCTCGTAGTTTGATATCGCTCCTCTTTCTCCTTTATAGTTGTGTCTGTGTATTATTGGATACGCATTGAGGGAATATTCAGCAACGCGATATTCGATTCAGCACCATCATCTGTAAAGTATATACTGAAAATCAAGTATCTGTGTGGTTAACCGTCCTTTTCATTTTCGCTGGTGAATGTTAAATGTTCGTGATAAGAATTCATAGCAACAATAATGTCGTCAACCCACTTTTTATTCACTGTACTCAGACTATTGTTAACATTTGCTGAGGTGCTTAAAATCAAATCTATTTTTGAAGGAAGCAAAAAGTCTATTGAGTACAAGGTCTGCTACCACTGGAGAAAGGGAGCTGATGCTGGTATCCTACGCGCTCCACCTACTTTTTCACGGGCATCGTTTGCGCTCTACCGGCTTCTGAATGGTCTGCGTAATCTACCTTGTAAGTCTGTTAGCATTACCCAGAAGACACCACGATGAGGTCGACTTACTCGTCTTCCAAAAATGCGCGCGATCAGTGCTCGTCAGCTTTCACGATAAGTTGTGCCCTTTGGAAGATGTAGTCATTATTCTTCGTCATCATGCACAGCCATACTTCTAGTATTTTCTGAGACCGCCACAAATAGGTCGCACCAAGAACCTCTCCATGGCCATTCTTTCAATTTGGGAGTAGAATACACCTTTGTAACAACAATAGCATTAAAAGATAACCATTCTGAAGAAGACGCTTCTGCCTCAGAAGCGTCGAAACGTAAATAAAAACTTTTTTTTAAAAAAAAAGTTCTACAATTTTTGTGCGAGCAGAGCCTCTACCAATCAAACCAACAATAGCATTGACCTAGGCAAAACTTTCAAACTTCAAGAAAGGAGTCTTCCATTTATTAAAGTGGAAGGTTTTAGACGTTTAGAGCTATTGTAAGTAGGAGAGCTGATGAATGACATGACAGGGTGAATGGGGAATTCATCTTATGGATATTTGGTAGTCCTTGAAACCGAGGAGCGACACTAACGTGTGTAGTGAGGATGATTTCAACAGCGTTTCAATAATATTCTCTTCGTGCTTTTCTTCAATTAGCTTACTGTTTTTCTCTCCAATGGAGGAGGTCGGATCTGAGTCTATCTTCTTGTAGATCGTGGTACAATTCAGAAGGGAGCGGATTTTTCTATCGAATCTTGTATGCCCATGAGAACAGTAGTACTTCCGTTGTCAGCTTCGTCTTTCTTGACTGCACAGGAATTTTCTTCAACTAATTCTCCTAATCAGCGTATCCATAGCTATTTCTGCAAACACTGTCATCCATTTCTACATCTGTCTCTACTTCCCGAAACATGACGCGATCGTCTCTGCCGCCAAAGGTTTCCCTCCTATAGCATGAAATTTTTGACTCTGCACTTCCCTCTACTTCAGGACCTTAGCGACTATTACCGTTCCCTGATATTTGACTAATGAGAATTCAAACGAACTTGGTTCAATCGAAAGCAAAGCAGTCCATGCTTGGGCGTCTCCTCATCCCCGCACTCGCAGCAGTTGGACCTAAAGTGGATAAAAACGAAGTTGCGGAGATGGCATGCTAAATGTAATATCACGACTAGATTAAACCTCTTGGTCCACCCGAGACTCTCCGGTGTGCCTCCCCTTACGAGCTCGATCAGTTTCTGAAAGATGTCAACGAAAAGTGTCACAAATTTGAGAGGATTTTGAAGGGAGATACTCTCCTTGATGAAGGAACGGGTTGATGTGGCCAAGGACGGGGATAGTGAAGGTGTTATCATCCAGGAATTCCACCCCCACCCCCTTCATAAATAACAGTCAGGTAATATTCATTAGCGAAGAATCAGCCCTCCTTGAAAAAGGTTTGGATCTTAGTCTGCTTCCTCTCAAGAATGATGAAACCTAGCAAATGTTCTTGCGGATCTCACTTTGCAAATTGGTCCAGGAGTCAATACCGAAAAAGAGAGAGGGAGAGGGAGAGAGAGAGAGAATGATTAAGGAATATTGGATTTCTTGGCGTAGCCAAAAAGATAAAGATCATGTTTCATGTCTTTTCAAAATTTTGCCCAATCAGATATGTTGTGGATAATGCGAGACAAAAATATTTTAGAATTCTAGGCTAAGGCTTCAGAGCAGGACACTTGCTTGATCTGTCTCGCTTCTTGGTCTAGTAAGAGTCTACTTTAATATATTTTAGGCTGATGAGATTAGGGGGCCTCACTTCTTGGTCCAGTACAAGTCTACTTTAGTATATCTCAGGCTGAAGAGATTACTGGGCCTCACTCGCTCCGCTCGTTCGTCCCGCTTCAGTATGTTTCAGATGTTGTAAGCGGACCAGGATTAACGACTTCTGACGTCACCAACTTATGACGTCACCAACTTATGACGTCACCAACTTATGACGTCACCGACCTATGACGTCACAAGCTAATAGCTTCATAATGGCTCTCAGCGTTTTCTTTGTCTAATATAAATCTAGCCTACGCCTTTTCATTATATTAGAATAAGCTAGAAACTACAGGGGAGGGGGGGTGTGAGGGGCTCGGCAGATTTCAGAATCACTCCTGAGAAAGCCTAGTATAAATCTAGCATACGCCTTTTCGAGGTAATAGGTTAAGCTAGAAACTACAGAGGGGGGGGGGGTCGGACTCGCGAAGAACCACTGCCGCAGTGAAAATTCCCATAAGGATTAGACCAGAGCAAAGACGTGAAACATGTCAAAAGTATGTTTCGAATTAGTCCGTAATATCTCCCTCCCTCCAATTAGTAAGGAATTGGGAGTAATCCAAGGTTTAAAGAGGAAGATCAAGGAGAATCTAATCGTCACAAAGGCTGACAAGGGTAAAGCTCCTGTCGTTATGAAGAAATCCGCTTATGCTTCCAAGGTCCACGAAGTGCTCCAGCAATGTGGTGCTGAAGAGAGCGAGAATCTCAGCTTCCCTAAGCAAGTTAAAGAAATTAGGAGAGTCATTAACATGTGTGAGGCTATTATTATCAAAACCCCAGCGATGAAGAAGGCCCTATGTTGTTCCTGACCCCGCACCCCCTTCTACCTTTACGGGAATACCCCGATGCGACCTGTGGTCTCATTCATGTCTTCTGCTACCTACGTCCTTGCTCAGTTTTTGGACCGTTAGGTCAAGTCTTGCGTTTATCTCGAATCTCCTCATTCAGTTTTGAACTCGGCCTCCTTGGCGCATGTTTTGCCTTCCCCTAGCACGACAAGCTGTTCTTTTGATGTCGTTTGTTTGTTCCCAAGTATTCCCGAAGCTGTTACTGTGCAGCGTATGGGCGAGCTACTTTGTAAGGTCAATTTTCTCATAGTCGGTTTCAAGAATTCTTTGATCTTCTGAATATCTGTTTGTGTCCTAACTATTGTAAGTTCGAAAGGAAGTTTTTGGAGTTCCCTGATGAAGTAGGGATACCTATTGGATCACCTTTAGGCTCCCTCATCTCTGAAATTTCCATTTCGAAGTTTGAACTTGATCTCTTTTCCTCGAACCAGGTGCTACTGAGTAATATTTACTATTGGCACAAGTACGTGGATGATGTTGTGTGCGCGTGGATTGGTCCTCCAGATATCCTGAGGTATCTTAATTCCTGTTACCCTTCCATAAAATTTACCTTGGAAATGAGGAAACCTCCATCAACTTCTTGGATTTATCGATCTCTGTAAGATACAGGAAGGATACTACGACCGATGTTCTAGTGCACGGAGTCTGCCCTGTTGATCATAAGATAGCAGCCTTTAATAGCTTAGTCCACAGACTGACTCGTATTCCGTTGCGTCAAGCTGCCTTCAAGAAAGAATTGTTGACTATAAAACACCTGACTAGAGTGAATAGGGTCCATGTAGGCGTCGACGTGATGGTTCAAAGGAAATAACTAGGAAAATTCTTGATTCTGCTACCTCCCCCAAGACACGACCAGTGACCGTCGTGTGCACTGGATCGGTCTCCATTTCCTGGGAAGTTCTCCCTCCAATTGGGTCGGATCCTTCGTCCGTTTGGTTTCGGACCAGCCTTTTACAACCCTACCACTGTGAAAGTGTCATTTGTAAGGTTGAAGAATCCTATACCAGTTGATGAGAGGAGCGGTGTTTATAAGATAGAATGTCGGGATTGTAATTGTTTTCATATTGGTGAGGCTAGCCGCCAAATGAAGCTGAGACTTGCTGAGCACGTGAAGTCTTGGGAAAAGAGACACCTGGGGGAATCAGCCTTCGCCGATCATTCGATCAATGATGGCCACAGTTTCCGTGAAGGATCGGAAAGGCTCCTCCATAAGGAAAATGCCGTCCTCAGAACAGATTTCCTCTTCCCTATGTACGGTATCAATCCGGAGTACCCTCTCACTGTGCTATCATGGGTTCCCTTCTCCCATTTTCCCAAAGACTCCCTCCTCCTCATCGCTATGGTAGCCATTGGCTTCTGCGATCGTCTTTACTATCTCGCTTTCTTTCCTTTTCTCTTCATTGTTCTTGAGTACAGAAATAGCTCGCTAGCAGTAGTTCTGAATTGCCACTAACTTGCGCCTGGGGTTGGGATGACGGTGTCTGTGTGTGTCGGCTTCCTGTAGATTTTGATCCTGTGCAAGGTCCAAATAGTTGATGGTCTCATTGCCTTTTTACACTGTAAACTTGATGCTCTCATTCATCGCATTCATTCCCAAAAGCAATTGGTTCACCTGTCTATCAGTGCCTGACCACACAATGAGGATAACTTATCATCTACATATCTGACTCAGTGTTTGGTCAAGTTTTTGAACTTGCTGCCCTCCAATATCTTGTTTTCCATTCATGAATATTTCCGTCAGGGTTGGTGACAGCGGTGATCCCATCGAAAGTTTCCTGTCTTGGCGCTAGAACTTGTTATTGAGGCGACAGTAGTTCTGGCTCAATATCTCTTCCACTATATTGCTTTATTGGCCCATCAGGGTTTCCCATAATATTTATTCTTTTTGAGCAGAGTGAGAAGTTCCTCCTTCGGTATGGTACCAAACATGTTTGTCACATCGAAGGATATCAGCTTGTCGTCTCACCGGTGTTTCTAATGCTTTTTCTCGTTGCAAACTGGTAGTTTTCTTTAACGAATGTGGCTACGATCTTTGCTATTTTGTAGCATGGTGATTGGAAGCTGTTGACTAGGGTTCTCAACAAACGGTCCCCTTCGTGGATTTTTACTAGCCCTTGGAGTTTTTGTGCTACCGGGTTCATCTCAAGCGTCCTTCCATTGCCAGGTATATTGTTCCATTGCAACCCAGCTTTCACATTTCCTTGGCATTCCGGTATTGGGTCCTTTGTCAGCTCTTGGCATCTATTCTCTGCGATGTACGACCGCGTGAAGTCCTCATCATCCATTACCACCACCGTGTTGCCTCTGTCTGACTTTTTC
This sequence comes from Aspidiotus destructor, assembly GCA_035079395.1. Taxonomy (NCBI): domain Eukaryota; kingdom Metazoa; phylum Arthropoda; class Insecta; order Hemiptera; family Diaspididae; genus Aspidiotus; species Aspidiotus destructor. The sequence continues at coordinate 5,865,836 of JAVHKZ010000011.1, read as the reverse complement.
AAAATCAGGTTGTTCTGTCGGATCTTTTTTTGGAAATTTGTGACCTTCCCCAATTGGTTCGGTACAGATTTTCCTTGATGCCCAACAGTACTTTCCCAATTTCGGTTCGGGCTTCTAGTCTCACGTCGTATTCCATGGTTTGGATTACTTGTTCGTAGCTAATGACCATACTTTCAGGCTAACACTGGTTCAGTCTCTCTGGCTGCACGTACTTAATGCTTTTGTCCAGCAGTCTTATGAGTTCAAATGCAATGAACTTTCGTTGTTTCTGCGTTCCTTTTTAAGTGTTCATTATTGTCTCGCTCGAAAGTAAATGGCAATTCATTTTTTGACCTCACGTCAAAGCTTAAGTAATCTTTGTCAGACTTGTACGAGTGTATCTGGATAAACAATTCGATTATACGCGTTCGTAAACTATACTTGGCGACCTTATTTACATTTCTCATTGTTTTCTGGATGTAACGTAAGTTAACTACCTCTATTTCACGAACACAGTTTCGATACCCGGGTGTGTGTACACAACGATACGTGTACACGTAAGTACGTTACCTCCTGTCGAAGTCGAATTTTTAGTTACGAGACGCAACCTTCTGTAAACAACCGCGATACTGTGTTCGCGAACGAGGCCACGAAAAATGATGGAGAGAAAAAAGAAGGGACCGATATGTGTGTTCGAAAGAAAGGTTTATAATATTGTACTGTGGATGTATTACCGATATTGCGAGCGTAACGTTCGGTTCGCTCGGAAGTAACGAATCACGCCTCGCTCGACCGCGCGTACTTTTTGGCTAGCGGCCATAAATTTTCATCATTTACGAGGATTTAACGTACGCGGTTCGTAACTCTACGGACATTTCAATACTCCGCAGAGGTATGCGAGAGTACAGTCCACCATGCGAGTTAAGTCTCGATTATAAATGATTTTACTCGTTCTCGACGAAACGTTTCCAGTGTCGCGTGTGGACTACGTTGAAACCTTTCAAAAGTCGAGTACGATGCCGTTTTCTCGTCGTGCGACCGCCTACCCGCTCGTCCTTATTACCTTTAATAATATTATCGCGACACCTGCAAACGCAATCGGAACGTTCGATTAAAAGCTTTTTTTTCGTGTATGTGTGTCCGTGTGTGATACAATTTTATAATGAGTGTGTTATTGTTCTTCTCTTTTTGCGATAGAATGGAGAATCATTCGATGGTACCGACGCAAGCGCCGAAAGATTCAAAAGATACGAGTAAACCTATTATCGTTTACGGATACTCGGAGCCAGATGAGCAGAAAATACCTCCGCCGCCGGATTTGACTAATACCGGACCCGTAGGTACGTAACTAAGAAGAGCTATAAAGAACCTGGATGGATGAACTAAAGATTACCTTAATGTACTTTATCTATTCATTGAAAGGGCCTTTAAGCTGACGGTCGACGAGTGTAGGCCTTTGAGCGTGTGGTTAGGGCGATATTACTCGTACACTAGTTGTTACTCAGTCCAACAAGTCGTCGAGGGTTTAAGCATTTTATCGCGCTGAATTTCGCTCGAAAATGAGGTTCGACGTTAACTGTCTTGGGAGTACGCGGTTTGCGTCGACGACCACAGAAGCGTCGCTCTTTGAGGGAGGAAAGGCAGGCGTTCGAGTGTGACGCCGAAGATGGAAAAGAAGCGGACCGCTTCAGTCACGTTGGCGGTTTACGTGGCGGAATAAAAATTTCATGCCGGTACCGCGCGCGCGAAAATTAGCCTGCCGCGGTCTCGACGAAGAGACGAATTCATTTGCGGCGAGAAGGGATATGGAAAGAGAGAAACTCATCGCTGAAAGGAATCGACGAAAATGTTATTTTAATCTTTCGTTCACGTGAACAAAAAAATCGTATACGAAACCGCGAACGGAAATAAAAGGGATCGATTGTTATGAATTTTTTATGAAATCTTTCTTATTTGCTTTCGACCAGGAAAAATGTAACATCGGATACTGCATTATATCGGCTATAATCGCGCCGAGAGGTTGTATATTCTCTGATATTTCGTCGAAATTCGATTTCGGAGTACACGGCCGATACCTCTCTATATAGCTACACCATACGGTGTTGTAAGAGCTTAACCTTGGCCGGCGGACTTGTTTACGGCCGTTCGAGTCGCTCGTCTTGAGAGAAATATTTTATTTACCTTACTACTCGAGAGGACAATCAAAACATACTGTAAGGTAGGTCCGTTGTGAGAGCTGACTTCGTATTTTTAATAAGAACGCGAAGCTATACTAGGTCGGTAGATTTGAACTACCTTGTTATCTTACCGTAGGGAGTGTTGGGAGAAGGTCTTGAAATTTTTAAAATTTAGGCAACTTGTTGATTTTAAGAATTATCCAACCTTTGGAGGAGTATTTTTTGTGCCCATGTCGTTACGTACTCGTAGGTGGCAACGAAATGTAAGTTGGGTAGCGTGGTTATAACTTTAACCAAATCTATTATACTAATCCAGCTTAAATGACAGCTCGAGCGAATCTTAGCGGCTATTGTGTTTCGAAAGTTTGTAAAGTGTGAAGCGCCGTACAATGTGGAAAAATTGGGAAAAAAAGAAGAGACATCTCGAATTGAACGTATTTATTTGTATGTTTCATCGTCTTCTTCGTTTACGAAATTAAATGTCCTCAGCATAGCATCAGATTGACGATATTCCGAGCTAGTCGGATAAGGTTCCCCTGGTGGGAGAAACCACCTCCTACTCTCCATCCAAATAGAAAAAAAAATAGACCAATCGTTTCTTAGTTGAAAAAATTGAGTCCCCTTTCACTGATATATCCCCGTGCTTTCTCAAAATGAAAAAGAAAGAGTAATTTTAAATTCATTCGCATTAAAAAATCCGAGTTACCCTTCAAAAATTTTTTAGCTGGCGTTGAAACATGTCGAATTTCCGGTCGATTTTGGTTCACAGAGAATGCATTAGTGATCCAAAATCAATTGAAAATTAAGTTCCTTCACAGCATCACTCGAAATTGCGTTGCTATATATTCAAACTTGATTGTGCGCTGACGTCGGTATTAAGTTCCTTCCTTTTCTTCGGTTCTCTTACATTTCAACTGGAATTGGCAAGCTAGCGATGACGCGTGACGGGCAGTAGTTACGCATGAACGTACTCTGATTCAAAGTACTGTATAAATTAAGGTCTTTGATTCCAATTTGGAGTCAATTCAGAGTCAATTAGCTTACACTTTTACTTTCATTTGAGGTCTAAAGCCTAAGCGATACCTATTGTTTTTAAATCCATCGAGCACTCAAAGAGTTTGACTCAAATCACCCGACTGACCTATCAAAATCAGATCACTACAAATCAGATTTCACGTTGACTAGAAATGTCTACGTCAGCAAATGATCAATTCAACGATAGCCTATAATCATCGATGTAGTTTCGATTAAGTCTTGAAGCGGAGTCCCCCGATCAATCATTAAAGTTGGTTTTGAACAAAAATCGACTAAAAATTTACTCCTCTTCCAGGCTTAATCAAAAGTACATCGATGGTGTAGGCTATCGTTGATTTGGATATTTGCTGACGTAGGTATTTCTAGTCAACGTGAAATCTGATTTGTAGTGATCTGATTTTGACAGATCAGTCGGGTCATTTAAGTCAAACTCTCTGAGTACTTGATGGATTTGAAAACAATATAGTTTATTGACATCAGATGAAAGTAAAAACGTAAGTTGTTCGACTCCAAATTGAAATCAAAGTCCTTAATTCATACTTTGGATCAGAGTACGCTTACGTAACTGCATTTTGTCATATCTTCATGTAGTTGCTGTAGTTTCAAGCTCCTCCCTCTGTGTCTCGTAGACTTGTACCATTTTGTCTCTTTGGTAACATTGCTACTCGCAGATAGAATGTGTTGCGCTGTCATTACACCATCATAATGAGATCCCATGAAAATCATTATTGTACTTGACCGATTTGGTGATTAGAGGTTGGATGAAGATGATCATGTGCTCAGCACTTTAAATAAGAATAATTAGCCCAAGACTAATAGACTTTAACTAATGTTCAATTTTGATTCTTAATTCATATTATTTCGAGCTCGATCGTGAAGTTGAATAGATTCGAAATCGACGTCGCGTGAGTCAATAAAAAAAAAAAATCGGGATTGAATTTGAGTCGAATTGTGATACTTTTCGGTCGATTTTCAAAGCCTCGGCCATGAAATCGACCTCATCCGATGTTGAAATCCCAAATGTATTCCTGAAAATTAACTCCGCATCGATGTTGATTTCTTTATTCGACTTGGATCCGTAACCAAATTCGAGTTGAATTCTAATCGTTTAGTTCAATTTGCGGTCGAATTTTGGTCGAACAAATCCCACAAAAACCCATTCCGAATTTTTGTTCAATTTTGGTTAAAATAATATTCAGGAATTCACCAACCCCCCCCCCCTTCATAAATAATAGTCAGGTAGTGGTGAAGAAACAGCCCTCCTTGAGAAAGGTTTCAAATTCAGTCTGCCTCCCCTCAAGAATGATGAAACTTTGGCAAATGTTGTTGCGGATCTCACTGTGCAAATTGATCCAGGAGTCAATACCGAAAAAGTATGTGCCTAATTAGTCCGTAGTATCCCCCCCCCCCTCCTTCGAATGAGTAAGGAATTGAGAGGAGTGATCCAAGGTTTGGATATAAAGATCAAGGAGGAAGATCTAACTGTCACAAAGATTGACAAGGAAGGACAATGCTGTTGTGGTTATGGAGAAATCCGCCTATGCTTTTAAGGTCTACAAAGTGCTTCAGCAATGTGGTGCTAAAGGGAACGAGAATTTCATCTTCCCGAAGCAAGTTAAAGAATTTAGGAGAGTCATCAACAAGTGATGTGAGGCAAAACCCAAGGGATGGAAAAAGTCCTCATCCTTGTTCCTAGCCCCACACCTCCCTTCTTTCCGGGTTGCCTAAAGTGCATAAGATCAATACCCCGATGCGACCTGTGGTCTCGTTCATTTCTTCTTCTACCTACTTCCTGGCTACGTTTTTGAACCGTTGGTTCAAGTCTTGCGTTGATTGCGAACTTCCTCATTCAGTTTTGAACTTGGTCTCTTTGGCGGATGTTTTGAAGGAGGTAAGTGACCATCTGTTCGTTTGACGTCGTTGGTTTGTTCCCGAATATTCCTAGAGCTATTACTATGCAGCGTATGGGTGAGCTACTCGTCAAGGCCAATAATCCTCACAATGAACTCCAGGAATTCTTCGATATTTTGAATATCTGTTGGTGCCCTAACCATTGTAAGTTCGAGGGGAAGTTTTTTGAGTTCCCTGATGAAGTAGGGATCCCCATTGGATCACCTCTAGGCTCTCTCATCTCCGATGTCTTTATATCGAAGTTTGAACTTGATCTCTTTTCCTCGAACCAGGTGCTACTGAGTCATATTTATTATTGGCACAGGTACGTGGATGATGTTCTGTGCGCGTGGACTGGTTCTCCAGATCTCCTTGGTGAGTTTCTGAAGTACCCGAATTCCTGCTACCCTTCCATAAAATTTACCTTGGACATAGGGGAAACCTCCGTCAACTTCTTGAACTTATCGATCTCTGTTAGATCGGGTATCCACGAGTTTGGAATATACAGGAAGGATACTACGATCGATGTTCTTGTGCACGGAGCTTCATTTTGCCCTGTTGCTCATAAGATAGCAGCCTTCAATAGCTTAGTCCACAGATTGACTCGTATTCCGTTGAGTCAGGCTGCCTTTAAGAAAGAATTGTTGACTATAAAACACTTGACTAGAGTGAATAGGGTCAATGTCGACGTCGACGTGATGGTTCGGAGGAAAACCACTAGGAAAATTCATGATTCTACCACCTCCCTCCCCCGGACACGATCAATGACCGTCGTATGCGCTGGATCAGTCTTTCTTTCCTGAGGAAGTTCTCCCTCCAATTCCGTTGGGCCCTTCGTCCGTTTTGTTTCAGACCAACATTTTACAACCTTACCACTGTGAAAGGGTTCTTTGTAAAGTTGAAGGATCCCATACCAGTTGATGAGAGGAGCGGTGTCTATGAGATAGAATGGAAGGATTGTATAGAGGTTCTATTATGGGTGAGACCAGCCGCTAGATGAAGCTGAGAGTTGCTGAGCACGTGAAGTCTAGGGAAAAGGAACACCTGGGGGAATCAGCCTTCGCCGATCCACTCAGCAGGGTGCAGGAAGGAACTCATTCGAGTAAAAACCTTGTAGATTCAATGTTTGGCCGAAATCTTCACTTTGATCCTAAATTTTCAACTTTTTGATGACGTCACTGAGTAGCCAACTTTCGAACTGGGAAAAATGTCGAAATCTGAGCCAATTCATGAAACCTGTTTCAGCATGCTACTGTATAGAGTGAACTACCCTAGTGTATAGATACTGGGCTGAGAAGCCTTTACAAGCTGACAAGTTGGGCCAAGATTTCGAAGATGCAAGCCTCACAGAAGCCCAGAATTTGGCTAGGGCGCGGCAGACTTAAGCCATTCATAGGTGAGTGAGAGAGGCTAATTTGATAAGTTTGATGAGCTTGAAAAAATGCCGAATCCTGACCCAGGCTATCATAATTATGTACATGAGAAGCAGGAGCTTAGATTTCAATTAGCGACATGAAGCTTTATTTCAGGGGAGGCAGCTGGAATAGCGTGTGAAGTCATGAAGAGGATGGACATTTTGACGATCCCTCCTCCGTGCATGAAAAGTCTGGAGAATCCTGTTTCTTTTGTCACATTGCTACTTGCAGACAGAATACGTCGCGTCGCTTCGTCATTATGATATTATAAGGATTGATAAAAATCGTACTGAAAAGTAGTTCATGTTGAATTCTTCAATTCTTAATTTGAATCAACAGGATGCCGATTTCGCTTACGAGTTCACATTGGACACATTTTTTTTGACCCTATAGGGACTGCAGATTAGTCAATTCAATTTGGATTCGACCCTTAATGCTTCATCCAGCTGACAGTCTGCTTCCATGAGAAATTAATACAGCTCTAAGAATGAAAGTTGGTTCGGTTTAAAGCGACTCCAAAGAGATGAAAGTATGATTTTAAAAATATTTTGCGCGTCAGTCGAGTCGACTCAAAATTGGTAGAAAATTTCTATCTTGGCAAGACATATACCAAATTCCCCCCCCCCCCTCCTAAATTGTACAAAATAGAACTTTTTTACGAAGAAGAAAAACTGAGTATGGCTCAACTCGAGGTGACTGAAAGGGTTGGGAAAAGTCTTTTGAGGGGAGGAGGGGCAAATTTTTTTTAAAAATTATTTATTAGGCAATTTTGACATGAAATCCACTGCCCCCTGTGATTAACAGTCGATTTTTCGTTTTCTAGTGGTCGACCCTCGCGACCCAAATCGACGTCGCGTCGGTCTGAAGTCAATATTTGTCACGTTTTCCAAATTTCTTATCGACCTAAAATCGACTGCTTTGCTGCATCTATTTCTGATCGATTTGTAGTTCTTAGTGTGCGCTAGTCGACGTTGAATGAACGTCGATCTGGAGTCGATTTCAGGTTCACTTTTCCAAGGTTTTTTATCAACCTGAAATCGACTGCTCCTTTATTATTAACCTTTTTTTTTTCAATTTTGTGGTAATGTATGCTAGTCGACTGGCGCGGCGCGCCCCCAAACCGACGTCGGTCTGGAGTTTTTCGAATTTCTTACTGACCTACAATCGACTGCCCTGGTACATCAGTTTTTAATGGACCTGTAATGGTAATGTACGCTAGTCGACTCTGAATGGACTTCAATCAGGAGTTGATTTCGTGTCGACTTCTCCAAAGTTTTTTATCGACGTGGAATTGACTGCTCTGTAGCGTCGATTCGAAGTCAATTTGATGGTCCTCAAATCGATCTAATGTCAATTTTGAGTCAGCCCTTGCAGCATTCTATCTGTTTGGTTACTTCACTTTTCGCAGACTGAATCCGTAGTCATAATCAAAGAATGATTCCCATTCAGAATCTCAATCATGCTTGACTAGCAAAAGTGAAATTGATGCCCTGGGCATGCACTACGGTCGACTCAATTTTGACCTCGATTCTATGCAATTTTTACGTTGTTTCAAAATCTTGTGCCGCAATGAATGACACGTTGTCGACTCAAAAACGACGCCGCTCTTCATCGGATTTCAATCTAATACCAGGGAGTCGGCTTGAATTCTACATCCATAGCATGTCCGTGTAACAGAATGAGCGATAGGATTGAGTCCATATTCAAATATTTTGGGTTCATTTGCGGTCCTCGTGGGCGAAACTTCATCGAGTCGAAATCGACATCAATTTTGAGTCGTCGACATGGTCCATCTGGCGATAGCAACCCAGCCAAGGCTTACGATAGGGAGCGGGAGGTGAAATCAGAAAGTCCCAACTGGTGAGTTTTCATGTTGAAAGGTTTAAAATTTGGTCATAATTCATTGAATGGTAACTTTTCCCCTTTTCCCTTTCTATTTTGTTGAAATTGATTGAACTTTTCCGACTTTAGTGATTTTTTGCCTTCATCCCTCCTCCTGGCCTTTAAGCAGCTGACTTGTCTTCTCATTCTGAGCGATGCTGTCATTACAATAATCCAGAAGTAGTCGGATTCTGGAGTTCAATGTAGTAGTTTTGGCTGAGACATTTTGATTGTTTAGGAAAGAGGCAACAAGAGAAATCAACCTATCTTCAATGGCTGGTCTTCCTGCGGCGCAGCATTTCCAAAACTCCTAAATCCATCTAGGGAACCCTGCCCCTATTCCTAATTCTAGAATTTGTGACCGAACAAAATGAAGATTTGAGGCCTTATAGCCCCCTCTTCCAAAATTGTGACTCCGTATGGACCAAAGCTTTGACCTACTTCAGAGACTCGGGATTTTCACCCGATATACGCCAACGTTCCTTGTCCTTACTTCCCCCCCCCCCCGCTTCCCTTCCTCTCAGGGCACTCATAATTTTGAAATCTGTGAATCTGTATTTCTTGCCTGTGAAGTCACTTCAGGTTTTGAGTCAATTGAAATATCGTTTAAGTGTTTTTTATTACTTTTTCGAGCAAACAAGGAAACCATTGTCTTCGAAATCTCGCCGCACACCGGTTGAGAAACACTGGACTAGATGGTAGAGTAAATCTTTATTCGTAATCCGATGTCAATACATACTCTCTTTAATAGAAAAAATTTCGCTGGCCGTAATAAAACGATCTATCTTACTTCATCACTCCTGTCCATATGGTGTGCGTAAACATGGTGGGCTCCAATCTTTTCTCGGGGCAATGATCTCCAATTCATTCTCATTCAGCCGAGCGCGTTGCCTCTATACGGTAAAAAGGTGTCGACGGGTAAATAGTTTCGTAGGGTCGTAAATAATCGCTCTAGTAGAATTTAATAATTTGTCGCTATCATAAACCCGCGTGTTATACGAAGGGTATAAAGATTTCGGTAAAGAGGATAATTAAATTTACGATTATTTCAACCACCTCTATCGTTGAATGTGTTGCAGGTCCGATTGTCGTGCGTACGGAAGAAGTATTAATTGTCGTATTCGTATTAATTTTATGGGCGGGTGCCATAGCTTTGTTTTTCAATCGATGGGGTAAAATAAGAATGTTGGAACCGTACCAACCGAAGTTCCACGAAGAAGAGCACAGACCTAGCTGTCCGCTGAACGAATTAACCAACCCGGTTATCGCGCAGGTATGTGTGTACATTACAATACGATATGATATTTACCTTATTATATTATGGTCTTGTGCATCAGTTCGAAAGCACCGCGAACGGACAAAGTACGATATTTCTGTCGTAATTTTTCTTCCTTCTTGACAGTCGCGTAAACGAGAATTGACGCACGTTTTACGAAGAAGAAAAAACTTCCTTTCGTATAATTATGGAGATGTCTTCGATCTGTCACACACGCGAATGTACGGTTGACGTGCGTTCTTTTTCGAATAAACGTCGCGTCGTATATGGAAAAAGGAGCGTGGCGAAAATGAAGATCAGCCAAATTTTCGCGCGGATCGTTCGTAGAACTGAACGAAGACAAATTCGGAATTTGTAATTTACGCGCAAAAATTCGCCGTCTGAATGTAGAACACGGGTGTTTTTGTATTTTAATCTGAAAAACAGGCTTTTGAGTGTCTATTTTCTTCTGTCTGGAGGAAAACATCTTCTTTCTCTCGTGAGTTGAAAATTTGTCTTAGCATAGAAAGGAATTGAAGGCGATCAATCAGAGTAGACAGATCAGGACGTTGTACCTAATTTGTTCCATTATTTTACGAGTCAGGCCTATAATAAAAAAATCTTGCTAATCATCGTTGATATGAGGTATGCTGTAGTGCAAATTCGAGCATGAAGTTGACGATAGAAATGCAACACAGATTTTGACTGAAAGAGAGAAAAAAGTGTAGCATTGGAGTACGGAAGAATGTTAGAGGGAGAGAAAAGAACCAGAAGTGACGTGATGGAGAGGGCCTGTAATGAGGATTACGTTGCGAGATGTATGCGCAGTCATTAGTCTGTACGTTGTAGACGTGCCAAGCATTTTCTCAGGTGCTTTAGACTAATTGGCGAAGTAACGTGAGGTAGCAATGAGCGAATGTCATATGCAAGAGATAGAGAGTACTCGTGTTGCTCTTGTCAACAGGATATGCCTTCTCGGTCGAACTATTCGTTGAGCAAAGACGATGTTGAAACGATTAATTTTGATAGTTTTGAAAGACACATTTTTTCGAAATTGATCCTCCTTGTAGGGTAAGAGTCTACTGCTTTTCTCAAAAAGATACGATCATCCTGTGAGAGGTAAGCAGTTGAAGCTGACTTCTTATATCCACCTCTAGAGCGTGGATTCTCTGAAATTTGTTGGGTAATGTCGAATGTCTGATAGAAATGCGTTTAGATATTGAATAGGTTTCTGGCCCGCCATCCTCTTATCGTCCACTTTACCTACTCGATTATGTAGGCATACTTCTGGAGAGAGTGATAGCCAATCGCCTTGAGAGCTATCTGAAGGAAAGAGGTATACTCTCAAGTAGCCGGAATGTTTCTCAAACTGGACGCTGTACGTCAAATGCTGGGCTGAGTCAGCGATAGCCCCGAGTCAGTTTTGTGCAGCCGTCAGTCACGACATAAGAAATGCGTTCAATTCGATACCTTGGGAGAGGATTTAGGAAGCCCTCAAGGAGGCAGAAGTGCTCGCATACCTGCTCAAAATGATCAGCAACTATCTTAACTGTCGAGAAATCCAAGCAGGGACATCTGCTGGTACAGTGAAGCGCCCTGTTACTTGTGAGGTGCCGCAGGGGTTGGTCCTTGGGCTGCTGTCGTGGTGCGTCGCATTTGACGTAATTTTCAAGGTGAAATTGCTTCCAGGTGTTGAGCTTATCTGCTATGCGGATGACACACTAGTGGTATGCACTGCCGAGACGATTGAAGCGGTGGAGAGCCGGGTAAACCGGGCCCTAGAGGTAGTGATGCGTTGGATTGAGTCGGCCAGACTTGAACTTGCAGTAGATAAGACGGAGGCCATATTATTCACGACCCGTCGTAAGTTTAGTCGACCCACCTTTTTTTGCCTGCAAGGTGTGGAAATTGAAACTAAGAAGACAATGAAGTATTTTGGCTTCTGGTTGGACTCAACGCTGAGCTTCAGACACCATTTTCTCATCTGAAAAGCGGGTACAGTAGTTGCATACTTAGGCCCCCTGATGAGGAACCTAGGAGGGCCGAGAAAAGCCAGACGAAGGATCATGATGAGCATCGCTATTTCGATCCTCCTATATGGTGCCCCAGTAAGGGCCGACTCAAATAAAATACCGTGTCGAAGGAGAAAAATGGTAAAGATCCAACGAAGAGTTGCGCTGAGGTGTGTTAGTGCCTACCGCACTGTCTCGACGGAGGCTCTTTGCGTATTGGGACGTTCACCACCAAACGAGCTCCTTGCTGAGGAGAGGGCGGTGGTGTTCAGAAACCGTGAGACTCTACGGGTTGAGCAGGAGGCCAGGCGCTCCTTGCTTGAGAAATAGAAAGTAGAATTGCTCAGAGTGAGTTGGGCAAGTGGACAACCCGTGTGTTGATACGGACCTTGATGAGTGGATGAACCGACACTATGGTCAGCTAACCTTTCACCTGACGCTGGTGTTAAGCTGCCATGGCTGCTTCAACAAGTACCTTTGCGAAAAGCTAAGGAAAGTTGAGCAGGCACCATGTTCGCACTGCGACCATGGGCGGGGATGTTGGACCAGAGCCAGGGCCGTCGTTAGGGGGTGGCGAGTAGGTATTACCGCCTCAGGCCTCGCGCCGGTGAGGAGGAAAAAATTAAAATTGTCTAAATTGTAAGAAAGCCTCATGTGGAAATGTTGCTCTAGGTCTCAAAAAGTCTGGTAACGACGCTGAGCTCGAGCCTCAGTCTCGACTGTCAGTCTTGAGTGTTAGTCTCGAGTCTCAGCCGCAATTCTCAAGATCAAGTCTCAGTCTTGAGTGTCAGTCTTGAGTCTCAATCTTGAACCTTAAGCATGAGTCCTAGTCTCAAGTCTCAAGCTCGAGTTTCAGTCCCGAGTCTCAGTCTCAACTGTTAGGCTTGATGGACAGTCTCGAATCTCAGCCGCAATAATTCTCAAGTCTCAGTCTTGAGTCTCGATTTCGATTTCGATTTCGAGTCTCAGTCTCGAACCTTAAGCTCGAGTCTTAGTCTCGAGCCTCAAGCCCCAGTCTCCGGATCGAGTTTCGGTCCCGAGTGTCAGTCTTGACTCTCAGCGTTGATTCTGAAGCTCGAGTCGTCAGATCGGGTCTCAGTCGCTAGTATCAGTCTTTAGTCCCGGGCTCGGTCTCGAGCCTCAAGCTCGAGCCTCAAACCCGCGTCTTAATCTCGAGACCTGGTCTCAAGCTCGAGTCTAAATCTCGAGTGTCAGTCTTGAGTCTCAGTCTCGAGTCTGAAGCTCAAGCGTCAGTCTCAAGTGTCAGTCTCGAGTCCCAGTCTCAAGCCTCAAGCGCTGATATCATCAGGAAGTCGTTATTGCTGGAGCACTGAAAATGAATCCAAAAATGACCACAATTTGACTGAAAATCGACTTCCAATTTTAGTTTATTGGCTCTCTGTGGCTCGACGTGTGAAAAATCTACGTCAATTCCGAATCTATCTTATTTCAAAATCGAGCTCAAAATTCCGCTGAATTCAAATATAAATTTTGAATTAAAATCTAACTCTGCGCACTGTTTGATGTATAAAATTTTCTAACCAAGTTGATTTATTTTTGAAAGTGACGAAGAATCGAATCCGAATCGCTAGACTAATGCGTTATTGTTCTTGGGTGCGGTCAAAGTTCGTTAAAAGTCTGGAATTCGAAGTCACGTCTTATTAAACGTATAATAGAGATATTAATGGCAAGGATAAAACTTGATTACCGCAAGCAATAGGAGCTCCCAAATATCGACGCCAACGTGGAAAATTTATTTTCTTATGTCGAACGTTTGCACCTGTACACCGCTGTATACGAACGTGTTCATTCGCATTTTTTCATGATTAAAGGACGAGTAGAAAGGCTAGGAAGGAAAATTAGAAAAAAAAAAAAAGGCACAAAGCTTCGTAAATTAATGACAGACTATACAGTAGTAGCCGCATTTAGAAAAAAAAAAGCGAACCAAAGCTGTAGCGAATTTAACGAGCAAACTATATAACTTAATTACTGGTGCCGATATACTATATAGCCAACATCCAGCACATATTTTGTTCCTATATTATGTTCATAAATGACGTTCTATTTGCAGGATGTTGAGAGTTCATCCGTTCTCTAATGGCGTGCTGTCATCTCCCTGGAGCCGTACATTTCCTCAAAATATCCACATGTACGTGTAACACTCGTATATACGAACGAAATCGAGAGCAGAGTATTATTTTACTAAAACGAGTTGGTTTTTAATTAACGGTCGACCCTGCCTACGAGGATATCATTTCCTTTCACGATGAAGCCTTCACGTTTTATTTCGTTAATCTTCCAACGCGGCGGAAGTAAACTTTGATTGAACTTTGATCTTTTCTCCCTCTGTGCGCCACATTTTCGTTTACAAATTTTTCGTTACAAACAGGACGAATATTGAAAAAGTTTTTAACACTGAATGTATAAGCTCCATCTATAGCGAATAGATAGTGTTTTAAATCCGGCGAAACTGAAAGTACTCAATATTTTCCGACGAGGTTGAAACGTAGTTCAAGTTTGACGAAAAAAGCTGTTTGAGCGGGAATGGAAATTCGATCGAAGACGTGGATGGAAAGTAGAGTAAAACTATTTGTTAATTCAATTTTTCTTGGAAAAAATACCCAGCGAAAAATTTTCATCATCATAACCTCAAGCTTTTATCCTGAGAAAATGAGGGTCTTTCTCTCTCACTTTGCTCGAATTACTCGGTAACAACTATAACAGGCACAATCCTTATTGGAAGGAAGTAGAGATCCTTCTCTCTTCAATTAGCTACCCTTCAGGCCAGGCTGGCAATGATCGAGAACAAAGACGAACCACATGGTCGACCGTTCTCCTACCGACCGCTCAGCCTGCTCGACACTATCGGCAGCTTATTTGACGGTTGAAAAACCACTCAGTGTCCAAGAAGATAATGCGTGGGAGTCAGTACAGTTTCTGAGCTTGGACGCTCTACTTCGGATACCGCAATCAAACTGAGGAAGATAGTCTCTGCGGCAGTGAAGAAGCGCCAGTTCCGCGCTGCTGTCAGCCTCGACATGAAGAATGCGTTCAATTCCATTCTAGGGCTGATGATCTTGACAATGCTACAAAACGCAAGAGTGCCTGACTTCCTTTAAAGTATCATTTGCAGTTGCCTAAACCACAGGGAGGTTGGAGCAGAGACGTCTGCTGGCTCAGTAAGAAGAACCGTAACATGTGGCGTTCCTCAGGGCACTGTCTTAAGGCCTACTTTGTGGAACATCGTATATCTAAGGGCCTATTCAAGACAAAGCCGCCTTTAGGGTGCAGCTTCCTTGTTATCGAAGTGGAGATCTAGGTATATCAGGCCTTAGAGACTGATCCGTTCGATCGAATCGGTCGGTTTAGGCTTGACAGTTGACAAGACGGAGGCCGTAGTTTTCACGACCTGCCAAAATTTCCATCCAGCCTCCTCTCGCCTGCGAGGTCTGGTAGTCGAGACCAAGAAGATAATGAAATACTTGGACGGGCTCTAGTTCGACGATAGCGAACTCAGCTTCCGCCACCATTTTGAGAAAGCGAGAACACGTTTGTCCAACCCATGAGGATAAGAAGACTATTCATGAGCGTACCAATATCATTTTTCCCTAATGGAACCCGAGAGTGGGCCAATTCAATGAAAATTGAGTACAGACAAAGAGAAATGGAAAGAATCCCACTAAGAGGTATGTTGGTTCCTACCGCTTTGTGTCGATGGACTCTTTTTCTGTATTAGCTAGGACACAGCCATTCGACTTGCTGGGTAAAAAAACGAAAAGTAGTCTAGGAGACAAAGAAGAAGATAAGGCTTATTCGTCAAACCTTGCGGTTCGAGGAGGAGACCAGGCGCTTCTTGCTTGTCCAGTGGAAAGAGCGACTCTCCCAGACAGGAAAGGTGAGTGGTTCGGCGTGCTGATACTTGATCTTGATTAGTGGATGGACCGAGACTCTGACCAGTTGAATTTTCATCCCACACAAGTGATAAGCGGCCATGAGTGTTTTAACAAATATTTTCACGAAATGAGGAAAGTTGAGCAACAGTCGTGTTCACAGGAGCGAGATGATAGCACACCTTCCTTAAGTAACAGGCTGGGACGAGCTAAAGCGGTCTCTCCTTGAGATCAGAGAAGATGAAGAACTCACCCCGAGTAAACTGGTATCATCTATGCTCAGAACAAGGGAGGCAAATAACGATGTATCTAAATTTGTCGCTAAGGTAATGAAGAAGATTCACCTGTACCATCTCTCATGCTGCTGCTGCTGCCACCACGTCAGGACAACCAAACGCGAGGCGTTGAGGAGGGAGCGCTAAGAGAAAAAAGGGTAAGCCCAAAACAAACGCCAAACAAAGATGAAGAAGAACAGAAAGAGGTGAGGAGCCAGAGTCGCGAAGCACTGCCGGTGAGCTTCCAGTGAGCTCCCAGTGGTTGTTGAAAGCTCAGGTGGAGGAGTAGATATGCGCGCGTCCGTGGCAGTACAGGATCACCTGAATTCCAGCTTGAATGCCAAGCGCTCCTGAGGAGGGAGCGCTAACAGAAAAAAGAGCAAGTCCAAAACAACGTCAAACAAAGATGAAGAAGAACAGAAAGAGGTGAGGAGCCAGAGTCGCGAAGCACTGCCGGTGAGCTTCCAGTGAGCTCCCAGAGGTTGTTGAAAGCTCAGATGGAGGAGTAGATATGCGCGCGTCCGTGGCAGTACAGGATCACCTGAATTCCAGCTTAAATGCCAAGCGCTCCTGAGGAGGGAGCGCTAACAGAAAAAAGAGCAAGTCCAAAACAAACGTCAAACAAAGATTAAGAAGAACAGAAGGAGGCGAGGAGCCAGAGTCGCGAAGCACCGCCGATGAGCTTCCAGTGAGCTCCCAGTGGTTGTTGAAAGCTCAGGTGGAGGAGTAGATGCGCGCGCGTCCGTGGTAGTACAGGACCACCTGAATTTCCAGCTTTAATGCCAAGCGCTCCTTCAGTCAGTTGGATAGATCGCTGTAGAGGCCTCATTGACGAACATTATATAGAACCCGGAACAAGAGGGGAAAATGGAACCTGGCCACCTTCAATATGGGCCCTCTGAACTAATGTCGCAATGCTCCGAAGGGTAGATACCGATGCTGGAGGTGAGGTCTGTGGAGACCACATTTTGCGTGCATGTACGTTTGAGTTTTAGAGGTGAATCATCTACATTTCAAGTTTCCATATTGAGGGTTGACGGACCTGTGTTTTCCATTGTGATACTTGGTTGAGATGGAGATTCGTGATGAACTATGCTGAAGTTGAGTCAACCTGTTATCAACTTGGCAAAACAGCTCCTCATATCTAGTCGATCTTTGGACTGAGCGGTTGGCGCGCTACATTTGTATCCTAGTTATGGCACAATATCCTGTAAAATGAAATTTTGAGGTATGAAGTGTGTTGGCATTAATCCCCGATTCGAGTTCCTGAGAAATGTTAGGTTCGTCCGAGAAATTCTCAATACTCGGATGAATATCGCCCATGTTTGACAGAAGATTAATGTTCTTAACTAGACGTCTAGACTCGATCCAAGTTGAGAACTGCCCGCGCCGATGGCTACCCGTTGATTGCAAAAGGAAGGGGAAGTCGTTCGTATTCAGTACATCCTCCCTCCTCCCCCGCTTTGTAATGCAAGCTTCCATCGGCGCAGGCAATTCTCAAGTTCGATTGAGTGTAGCCTTCAAATCAACTCGATAATTTTGCTCTTTCATTATAACCTCTGTCTTAGAGAGTGCCAAACTTTTCTTTTTGAAAACCTACTTTAAGATACCCCACGAGCATCATTTTTTTCTTCGAGGAATCCGTTGCTCAGTTTCAAAGACGCTTCTGCATTGTTCGGTATTGTATAGTGTTAACGACATCTAAATTATTACAGTGGGCTGCAATATACTTATAGCCTTTCATTATTCAAAATTAATTGAATTTCGCGAATTTCATATCCCTCGTGAACTTATAATTAGGTACTGTCGCGTCGAGATTAAAGTGGTTAATTAAAATTTAAACACGACGCCTTCTCGCCGCCATCATCGTCGTCGTCGTCATTTAAAATAGGTTATCTCGAGTGAGCAGGGATCGTATTTGCTCGGCTAAATCCTTAATTCGTAATTGTGGAGTAAATAATTTTAGTGCGTGATGTTTGCGTTTCCTCTAGCTCGGAATTACTCGCGACAGGTGTCGAATTACGGGATAAAGCTTTCGCACGCATATCTCCGTTATAGGATTGTGTACATTCGTCCGTTCACCTGTTTTTTTGTAAGACTAATCTCGCATATCTGCCCTTGAAATGTCGAAGTATAATCCTCGATGACGTGATCTTGATCCTCATGAGGTGAATCTGGCTAGTGTTACTCTCTCGTATACCTCAGTTGAAAAAAGAGATGGAGCGTCTTTATCTTGTGTGCAGCTCCGTAGAAGTTCCTTCTATTTCAATCATGTAGTTCGATATTCATGCAGGAATAGTAGGCTCTCCTCCCTGATGAGTTTGAAGAATGGACCGCTTTAGAGCATAATATCAAAATCATTCGACGTGAGAACGCTTCTTGGTATTCCTGTTTTGGGTACTTTGTCAACTCTTGGTATCCATTCTCTGCAATGCAATGTACAACTCTACTTTATGAGTGTAATCCTTCTCATCCATTATTACTACCGTGTTGCCTTTGTTAAAATCAAGCTTCTTTTGTAGACCTGTGATCTTCTTCTGCATTATGATGTAGCGTCAGAACTCGCAGATAAAGTTCGAGGTCAGTTCTTTATAAACCGTATACTCTGCAACGCACAGTCATAGAGCAAACGCTCTGTGGTCTGCACGTTTCGGTCGTCATATCTAGTACTTCATCAAGACGGTCTGAGTGACCGTCGGCTGTCCTTTGATTCTCATACACTCAGGCAACCCAAACGCTTCATGATTTGGAGCACTTCTTAGCATGTTAAGATTAACAGACCGAACGTGATTACCAAAGTTTTTGAAACTATTATTATGAAAACTTGATTGTGAAGATTCTTTGTTATCGGCTCGAAACAGAGGTGATTTACATTGAGGTCATTGTTGCAGAGATGGTACGATAAGCATAATGTGACCACCAAGTTGAACCTTTTGGTTCATTCTAGGCTTTCCGGTATGCTCCACCCTCTTGATTTTGACCGCTTTCTTCTTGAGGTTGACGAGAAGTGTCGCCAATTTGAGGTTGACTTGAAGCTTAAGAAGAGTAAGAAGCTCTCCTCCCTAATGAGTTTGAAGAATGGATCGCTTTGAAGTATATCGAAATCATTTGACGTGAAAACGCTTCTCGAACGCTTCTCGGTATTTTCTATTTTGGGTCCTTTGTCAACTCTTGGTATCCATTCTCTGCAATGCAATGTACGACTCTTTTTCATGAGTGTAATCCTTCTTATTTATTATTACTACCGCGTTACCTTCGTTAAAATCAGGCTTCTTTTGTAGATCTGTTACCTTCCTCTGCATTATGATGTTGCGTCAAAACTCGCAGATAAAGTTCGAGGTCAGTTCTTTATAAATCTTATACTCTGTAATACACACTCATAGAGCAAACGCTCTGTGGTCTGCACGTTTCGGTCGTCATACCTAGTACTTCATCAGGACAATCTGAGTGACTGTCAGCTGTCCTTTGATTCTCATTTTAGTATACTTAGGCTACCCAAACGCTTCATCATTTGGAGCATTTCTTAGGATCTTAAGTTTAACAGACCGAACGTGATTACCAAAGTTTTTGAAACTATTATTATGAAAAATTGATTGTGACGATTCTTTGTTATCGTCTCAAAACAGAGCTATTCGTAGATGTAATGAGGTCATGTCAGATACAAGAAGTAGCGTGCGTGAATGTATACATTATTATTATTAGGATGATGATTTATAATCTTGTTTCTACTGGCTCGACATTTTCTATTTACTCTGTATCATTACAGCGGTAATCTTATCTCTGAGTGTCACTGGTCCGGCACAGATTGTTGGGATGACATTTGAAAGTGCTCTCGTAAAAGTAATTAAGGGTGTGCTTCACCTAGTCACTAACACATAGACACTCACAAAATGATGTATTGCGTATTGCGAATTTCGCCCACAGATAATTAATTCAATAGTGCTTCAAATATCTCGAAACTGCGGATTTTTATAGTTGAAGCTCAGAAATATGCTGCTAATTTCAAACATTGATTGATATTCGATGATTTAAAGATGGCTATTTTAGAAGTAACTTTGAACGTTTCCTGACGATTTCTCGGAACATTTGGCGAGCTGCTAGGTAATGCTCGTTAAAGCTCCCCTCTTCTAAATACCACACCAAGATGGTCGATTTCCTTCAAACTTCTGGCGCTATCCCTTCGACATTGAATTACAATTCTCATATTTGAAAGGTACGAAGTGCTGTTCTAGTGTCCAAGTTTAAATTTCAGAGCACCAAACAACGTGATTCTGCTTCAGTCATGAATCCTTTACCTCCTCGTTTATACGGGGACCAGTGCTGCCAAATCTACGGATTTTTGATCTTCGAAGAAGATACGGGTTTTTCTATGGATTTCTTGTGCTCAAAGGAAAAGCACCTCACATACTCGCATGAGTGATACTTTTCTCCTGGTCGTTATGGGAAAATACCACTGGGTCTTATAACACTGAATTGATAAAGAGAAAGACACTTCAGTTACTCGTATGGGAGATACCTTTCTCAATTGGTCGTTCCGTATCCGCCATTTTGTCCAAGACCCGAAAACGGATTTTTACAAACTTCCATCGATCGAACAATAACGATCAGGAGAAGAGTATCTCTCGTACTCGTGACCGAGGTACCTTTTCCTTGATCGACTCAATCCACGATATCAGCCTATAACGACCAAGAGAAAGGTATGTTTCTAAGGAGTGTCCAAGATACTGTTCCCTTGAGCACAAGAAATCCGTATTCTTTTCGAAGACCAAAAATTCGTAGATCTGGCAGCACTGCTTAAGACCTATACACCGAACCTTTCCCATCCGCCTTGTCTTAGCTACTTATAAATTGGTTCGCTACCTTGGAAAATGGTTTCGTTGTTTTTCTAACTTTTCTCCTCAATACAAAAAAGACTCTTCTTTTCCTCCTGCCTCTTCACTCATTTCTTTTGATGTGTCCAGCATGTACACTAATATTCCGGTTGCTCAGAGTATCGACTACATATCTATTCTCCTCACCTCTAATCACGTTCACCCTAACACCATCTCAGAGTTCCGCACCTTGATTCCATTATGCCTCAAGAAAAATATCTGCCTCTACCGATGTATTCTTTACGAATTCCCTCTTCACTCGTCGCCGACGTCTTTATGGATAAGCTTGAATCCGATCTCCTCACCAGCACCATCCTTCCTTAACCTCACATTTTCCGCTGGTTCCGTTACTTGCGCTTGGAATGGTCTCTCGTCCGATCCTTAAACTCTATTCATCCTCACATCCGTTTCACCCTCGAAGTAGGTGGTCTTTCTATCAATTATCTCGATCTCACCATTTCCCTCCACCTCGAGAATGACCGCCTCTCTCCTCACTTTATTGCTATCTATCATAAGCCTTCTAACACTGGCATTCTTATCAACAGTTCTTCCTTTCATCATTATTCTCATAAATACTGTGCTTTACTCGCTTTCATCCACTGCCTCCTGGCAATTCCTCTCTCCACTCGCAATTTCAACATAGAGAAGGCACAAATCTCTCAATTCGCGCACCTGAATAATATCCCTTTCGATGTTGATAAGGTTATCTTGAGGAAATCCCTCCAACGCGTCATGCAGCCCAACTTTGTTTCTCAACGCGCTCCTCCTATTCGTAAGCGCTGGGTTCGTTTGCCCTTTCTCTGCCGGGCCGCTGTCTTGAACCCTACGGTTATCAGTGTGCCTTTTTGTATCAGTGTGAGATTCACCACCTTGGAACAAAATCTTGGATCGTTTTTTCTACTGCTGCTGAATTCGATACTCAGCCTTGAAGGCGATTATTCTCATGTGAACGTGCATGTGATCCTAATCACATCCATAATCTATGCCTGATTGTAATCCAATACATGTGCTTTCTGTTTCAGCATCGCACTTCCCTATCAAAGTACAACGTGACGGCAGCAAGCTGCCTCGAACCTTCACCCAGCCTGTTCCAAACGCCACCGACAGCGCACCGTAGTCTCCTGCGATCGCGTCAAAATTCCGTCTTCACGGGTAATTCGCATTCGCAGTCCACCACCAACGTTTGCTGTCCGCGTAAAACGCGCTCGGCCATGGACCTGAATACCATTGGCCAGCATGATACGTCCTCGTCACGACCCAGCAGCTCTATATTGCCTATGGGTATGGGCCACCGAAGACTGTCTTACGCTCAACATTCCGGCGGCGCGATGAAGGATAAGCGATCGTGCAGCTTATTCCCTCCGGGCGGCCACGATCGTCGACGTTCTTGCATGGGCGAGTGCAGCATGATCAGTCTGCGCGATCGGTACGGCTATCGCGACTCGCTCTCGCCGCACTTACCTCACTCGTTTCGACGGCCGTCTTGCACCACGGACAGTGACTACCTGACGTGCCCGTCGCGCGATCGCAAACCCTCATTCAATAATGTAATCGCCCAAGTGACCGCCGAAAGGAGGCCGTCGTCTAGTATGCTGCGGATGACGAACGTGTAGGTAATGGAATTGAGATTCCTGGGGCCAATTGTACGTTCGTTATGAAGGGTAGAAGAATCGCCATTCTATCCTTTGATGTTACCTCGATGAATTTCGGCATGTTTTACCAGAACGTTTGTGAAATGGAGGTGTAAGAGAAGTTCCTTTTTTACTTTTAGTAATGATCTTAGTGAAATGCAGGTCTGTATCTAAAAAGTGTGTCTAGGTGATCGAAGAGTGAATTTATGCGTATCTGTCAGCAACCTCTACTAAATGTAAAATTGGTAAGTCTTTCCTCTTCAGTACACTTGATTTTGTTTTTTCTGATTGGTCGATTTTGAGTTGACAGGAGTAGATGATATTGTATCGAGGAACTTGATACAATTGAGAATAATTTCAAGCCATGAAATTGAAGTTGATACAAAAGAAGAATATGAAAAAACGTTCAAGCGTGAGACTGACTACCACACTCCTGAAGATGACGACTTTTATTCATGAGTTTACTATTCCTCTATATTTAATAAAGAATTGTTGAGAATTGTTTTTCATCTTAATAATTGAGTGTTTTGATAGAAGGTTGACATTGATCATAGGATAGCGAGGCCACAAATCGATAATGAGGATCAGGAGAGCTTAGCTTCCTACAGGAGGTATGGAATGACGTCGAAACCATCGATAGATTTTAGAGAGTCTTTTCCAGCGATCATTTATTTAGATACGACCTGCGAGAAGTCATCAGTCTTTGTAGTTATTGTTTATCAATATTTCGGAAAACGTTACCAATTAACGACGAAGGGGGGGAGGGGAATATATTATTTTTACTTACCTCAGGAGATGAAATGCTCGTAGGTACGTGAATTTTTCAGTCGTACGTAGTTTATTGTGTTCTTTAGCTACCAGCAGTTGTAAATTCTAAATTCGAACAACTAGGTACCTTACTTAGTTTCCTAATTGATACTTTGGTAGTTTTTGTTCTCTCTCGAATGTGTAACCTCGAGTATTCCAGTAGAGGTGAAATAATTATAATACGTAGTATATCACAACGACTTTTTCATCCAGTTCTGTACAAAACTTTTTTCCTTTCATTTCGGAGCTCTAATTTTTAATTTAAAAATTACTGCACGTTCTTACTTCGTGCGATCGTGACTTTTTTTTTTATTATAATACTTAGGCCTAATATTTTAATATTCCTATAATTATTATGTATTTTAGGTCGTTGTATATTTCTTTACAAAACGATGAACATTATGTCAAATTTTTTTTATGGGTAATACATTTTGATACTCTTAAGCTGTCATCGGTTTGATAGATCTCTCTTTTATGATACAATAATTATAGAAACTGTTTTCTAGCACTGCGTATGAATTGTGCAGTATCTACCAATGGATGTTTTTTTTTCTTTCTTTTCTCGTCTTTTCTTTTATAATTTTACGATGAAGATTAATAAACGATTATTATTTTTGCATTTTGTATTTCATCAGTATTATGAAGGCTACTTTTTTGGCTGTAGGCGGATCTTAAAAACATCCCTTCTTTCGTATAACTTTCAAAGAGAAGAAAAACCGCTTAGTTTCGCAATCTTTAAAGGCAAATTATTTTCGACTTAATTTTTTGTACGAAGCTCGTTGCTAAAAAGGGTTTTAATAGTTTCAAGTCTCGCTCTTCCTAAATCCATTATGTTCTGTCACTTCATCTGAAATTTTCACTTGATGAAGCCTATGACAATTTACCGGAGACCAACTCAGCTAGGTCTCAGTTTATCTCAAGGATGTACTAAAAACAAAATCTTATTTTAGTATCGAATTTCAGTACAAAGCATAGAATCAAAAATCAGAATAATTTTTTTCTGGATATTTCATTCAAGTATGGAGTGGAGTGCGTGATAAGATGAACCGCACTCATCCTTCGCCTCGAAAGCTCTTTGATACCTATCCAATACTACCTTAGCAATACACTGTGAATGCAAATTATGGAATAATCTTCGAAACATCTAGGAAATTATTTGTAATTTTTTGTTCAACCCTTCTCCACCCCCCCTCTCCTCCCATTTAAAATATTTCAATTTTGTAGTCTTAACTACATGACGAATCAATTAAATAATACTACAAATTCGATGTGTTCCTCGTGGGTACATGCCATCATAATATTGAGGAAGAGAGAGATGCAGACACGTAACATAAATTAAATATTATGTTTAGAAAGTTGGATGAAGCGCCATTTTTTGAAACTTTCAGTGCGTCTGCCGATATTTTAGCATCCATCTTTAGTTGGTAGACGCTTGAATTTGTATTCTTCATCTAATAAGCTAGGTAACAAAGAAGAAGCAATTTCAACTATAAACGGATTTCTATAAGATTTCTACTTGCCGGCACCTTCGCAAACTCAGCCGAAAAATGCCGGGGAATCCTTGCTCTACTGATAACACATTTGAAAATAAAGAGAAAGAAGCTAGAATGTCGAATAGCGCCGTTTTGGCTCTTGGAAATCGGAAGTGAAAATTAAAAATTTGCGCCAGTTCAATGAATCTTTAAGATCAGTCAGGCCTACGTTTTTATGGTATTTCCTAGTCGCGCCCATCATCTGGTAACACTAAAATACATTCCTTGACAGGTTTTCAATAAAAAATTACGATCAGGAGAAAGGTATCGTTCTTAAAATTAGTATAGGTACTTTTCTCCTGATCGGACAAAATTGTGCTTACAGCTCTTTAGCCAAATTTCAAGATCCGTTTCTTTTTGGTTCTACTTCTGCGGAGTAATTGCCGGATACGTTTCCTTTCGGTATCGCTTCCGCGGAGCAATCGTCGGATCCGCTTCCTCTTGGTTCCGCTTCCAAAGACCACTCACCGGATCCGCTTCCTTTCAGTTCCGCTTCGAAGATCCAAGAATTCAGCTCCGGTTTCCAGATCAGTGGCGTATCCAGGGGGGAGGGGGGATGAGGGAGATGAATCCCCCTCCTTGGGATTTTATGTTTCTTGCTTTGCGTACGTATAACGTATGCGCCGAGAGGAAACGAGAGAATTTTTTTTTTCTCTTATCTCATTCTTTTTCTTTGGACCTCCTATTTTGGAAATCCCCCCCTCAAGGAAATCCTGGATACGCCACTGTTCCAGATACCATTTTGGATAGCGATTCCAGTTCACATTCCTGTGGGTTGTACAGTCGTAAGTAAGATCAAGTTGCTGATCAAGGGAAAAGTACCTTAGTCAAGTGTATGAGAGATACCTATCTCCTGATCATCATTGATAGATTTGTGAAAATCCGTCTTCAGGTCTTGAAAACGATGGCGCATACAGATTTCTGAAGAAATCCGTTGACAGCGCTGCGTATTTTACGCGAAATCGGAAGAAAAATCCGAATTTTTTTTTGCGGACCAAAATTTGTACTTTTATGGGTGAATCTGTAGATTTGGCAGCCCTCGTACGGCAAATTTTTGAAACGACCTTCCACAGAACATGTTTCCTGTTGGAATTTTAGGCTACTTTGGGACTTGCGTTCTTCGCATCCATGATATAAGGCCTAATAAACAGTATACTAGGCTTTCTCTGTATTAGAGTTAAAATACAAAGTACTGGGCTCCTTTTTTGGGATTTGGTAAAACTCTGACTTCTGCTACTTGATAATTTGGCCTTTGATGCGTTGAGCTAAACTAGACCCCACGATTCCTAGTATGCAGCAAAGTAGTCAAAGAGTAAGCGAAAAGCACGATTACAGTGACCGCATCAGATGAAAAAAGAGATGCAAAATCACTGGGCCTTCAATAGGCTGTTCAGGCGAATAAATAGAGAAAGTAGGTTACCCAGCCCAACATGAAGTATACTAGACACTAAGAATAGGGCTAACGAGGCCGTGAGCCACTCGCCTACTATACGGCATATTACACTCATACAAGGCCAAGAATGAGGGTGAACAAAAGGAGGGAGTAAGCCCGTCATCTAGTCACTAGATTTCTACTGTTATTATGACGTCATAAATTTCTCTGAACAGAATACTCAATTCTAGAAGCCAAGCGGGGATTAAATTGCATTGGCGGTGCAGTTTTAGGATGAGGAGTGATTGTGCTGCGCAGAATGGACAAAACGGGTTCGTGTTGTAAAAACAGTGCTGCCAGATGTTATTTGAAAAATTTTTACCCGCCATTTCTTCAAAGATCTGGAAACGGATTTCTTCTGATTTATCAATAACGATTAGGAGAAAGGTATCTCTTGTATGAGTGACTGAGATACTTTTTCCTTGATCGGTTCAATGTTACAGAATGTGCAATATTAGCCTTTAACGACCAGGAGAAGAGTATCTCTCACGCTTGTGACTGAAGTACTTTTTCCTTGAGCACAAGAAATCCGTATTTCACGCAGAAAATCCGTATTTTTTCAAAGACGAAAAATACGTAGATTTGGCAGCACTGTCGTTTGGTTATTTTGTAAATTGCTTGCAGCTAATCTGAAGGTTGTTAAGTATTTTACTATGGTCTCTTGATTCTGTTTCTGTGTCAAATACTGGGTATTTTACTGAGGGTTTTTGGTCATTTATGCATGTAAATTGCCTAGAAAGGTTCTGCAGTATTTTACTGTCGTCATCTGCTAGGGTTTTGTAGTATTTTATTGGGATTCATTTTGAAGGCTATTCAATAGACCGATTCCTTGTAACGTCAAAATCTTTAATTCTGGTTGAATGTTTGTTCTCTGCTACTGGCTTTGGGGTAGCCACCATTCAAGATCCCATAAGAATACATGGGGAACGTTTCGATCATTCATTGATACATCAAGAACAAGAAATAAACAAGGAAACAACAATACATTTTTAAATATTCCAGAACTTCTAGATTCTGAATATGAGCCTTTGGTTCCTTATTTATTTCTTATTTTGGGATATCAATGTGTGATCGAAACGTTCCATGTGGATTCTTATGGGAATCGATAAGGCAGTTGAACCAATAATTGTAATATCGAATGATATCGAACACAATATGTGGCGCGCATTCTTGCTCAGCGCGATCCCTGTTATCAGTGTCGTGACGTCAAGGAATTGGTCTATAATAAAGTTTTTGTAGATTTCTCGCAGCTAATTTGAAAGTTGTTAAGTATTCTCCTAATTCCGTGTTCGTGTCAATTACTCGGGACTTTGATAAGGTTTCTTTGATCTTTTACGTGCATCGTTCATGAAGGTTTTGCAGTATTTTACTGTCTCTCCTGCGCGGGTTTTGTAGTTGGGCGTGACACCACGTTTTTAAGGTATTTCCTGGTCGCGTCCATCATCTGGTGATACTGAAATATTATCTTTGACGGGCTGTTTGGAAAAATTACGATCAAGAGAAAGGTACCTATCCCATTAGGAGTATAGGTACTTTTCTCCTGATCGACTTTTTTCATTCAAACTATCGATGGGGAAAGACTATTTTCCGGTAGTACCTTGGAAAAAATATCAGAAAACTGTCGACCATCGCTTATCACTATTTGCGACCACCAGCTCTTACATCCCCCCTTGCTCTCAGGACCCCCCCCCCCCCCACCAGGAAAGCATACCAGGCTGATCGTTTCCCACGTTCAGAGGTTCAATCCTCTATCGTACTGTGCAGGGACTTGGAAGCATTTCCACCTTTGCTATTGCCTATAATAATACTAGACTAAACTAGTCTTAGGTACAACCCCAATAAGTAATAAACTAGAGTCAGAGAAGGATGAAGTGGAGTGCAGCGTAGCATGGCGTCATAAGCGTATACTAGACTGTCCCAGCGAAGGAGAGTAGTGAAGGACTCCCTCGACTAGTTAATCTATACAGAATACTAAGTTTATACCAAACCAAAAAGTACTGGTCGAGGGAGACGTCATCACGACGTGGACGTACCAAAAGTTGATATGATCTGCTGTATCAAGTTCAATGATTCGACTGAGGCTATGGGAGTATTTTTGAGGAATAACCTTTAGAGACCTTATCTCGAAAATTTTCGAACTAATATCGTGGCCTAAATGTTCCTTTCGTTTCTAAAATGAATATCGAAAAGGATACTTTATCCTAAACCCGAAAAATATTGTCGAGCCCTTCATTATAGATAAATTTTTCGACAGGTACCGCTAAAAGATGACTCCGAAAGTTGCTCTTGAAGAACATGGCGTACATGCATATCGTAAGTTTGTAGGCCGGAATATAAGCGTACTTAGTTCAAGTTCGTTCAAGATGATGGAAAAGAGGAAGTGTGTCTAAAGGCGTGCTTTCTGAACTGAATTTCAGTTTTCATTTCATTTGTGGTTTGGTATCTCCTTTGTTAGCGTCATCCTTATCAGTGGCACTCATCATCAACGAGTAGATACAAGCGTTCTAAAGGAAAGAAGTCATTATTATTTTTTCCCTCGTTTTTGGTACGCAACAGTATGCATTACTTGAGAGAGGGAGGTATAATAGTAAAATATAAAGTGTAAAGTATCTTCTAAAATATTTTTATACTATCCGATACTGTACAGCAGTGTGCAGGAGGGTACACCGTTACTTATTCCGAGAAAATGTTTATTGTATTTACAGCGTGGCCATTACAATGGCAATGACAATGCACTGTAAAGGACATCGCTTTTTGTATTACTTTCGCTTACGACGGCAACTTATCGCGTAAAATCGCGGAAAATTTCTGAAAAATACGATCCCACAATGATTTACGACTCGAAAAATAAAGTAGAATTTATCGCGCATCGGTGGAACATGTTTTGTAAACAGAACTGTGTGACCTATAATAGTAAAACTGACTGTATGATATACACCTTTTTTTTTTCGAATGTAGGAGCCAAGGAAATTGGAATCGAAAGAACATTCGAGCTAAGAATTCTCATTTGTTCTGACCGCGCTGAGAATGTGACGATTTTTGGATTTTAAAATAATGAGAAGTAGTTTGGAATCTTCTCTAAAAAGAAAATCGAAAGCCTACTTCTATGAAATTTCGACATCAATCCCCATCAGTGGCTCTTTGGAATTTTTCAGAGATGGGCACTATCAAGAGCTGGATAATGATGGAATGGCATCGCTACAGTCTGGACGATAATCTAATCTTCTTGAATAAACGTCCTTCGGACTCTGGCTTGATTGAGAAACTGTTTCATCTTCAACAAGATTTCACTCCCATACCTCTCCTTGTTTTCATGTTTCCCTTCACCTCTTTGTATGACTACTCTTTACCTTGAATTTTTCTCCCTCCTTCCTTTTTTTGCCTCCTGATTATTCTCTTTCTCATCTTTTCTCCTGGAATAACCTTCTTGTTGCCACGTTCCTTCTTTTCGTTCTCTCCAGTGATTCTTTTTTTTTTTAGCCTTCTGTCCTCATCCTTCCTCTTCATTTACACTTTGTTTCCTTTGCAGCTTTTGGCGGTCTGACTTGTAATTCATACCTTCTTTTAGGTCTGTACCTATAGAATTTCTTTCTCAGTCTTTTTTTTCCAGTTTGGGCCGAAGCCGAAGGGTCCTACCTCACCGCTAAACGACCATCCAGGGGAAGCACCAATCCAATTATTCCCTGGAAGTGCAGTCAATCCACTCCAGACTATTCAGTAGAGGGTGCAAGTCCGAGTACCCACCGAAGATAATTCGATGATCAAACAACAGACCGTGTGCATTATATCTGAACGAGACTTGGTGGTGTGTTTTCATACTGCTGGATTATCGACGTTGATCCGTGTCAAGTGTCGCGACTCCTAACACATTGACACCGGTTCCCACTGAAGACCCTCCCTCAGGTGCAAACAAAAAGAGGTAGGTCACTCCAGATGGCCAACGGGTCCTTGACTATCTGCTCATGCTTTCTTGACCAATACTTGAGATGATGATTAGCATTATCACAAGCAGAGTGGAGATAGACGACACTTACTCTCTCTCTCTCGGGGTCGTGATGTGGGCATTTGGTATGCCTCGGGGTTCACCTTTCCTAATGGGTGCAGTACTTTACAGTATCTGCTTTCTGTAGACGGTGCGGTTCATGGGCGCGAACTCATCTAGTCCTGTGTAGATGGTGTAACTTTCATCGGCGCTGATAGATTGCGGCTCTTATGTGCAGACTCAAAATGGTGCAAGCCTACATCGATACCAGCCAACAATGTGAAGCCCTGGGAGTGTATCGCCTATCTGTAATACCATTACTTGGGAAGGGATCAGTATTCACTCTCACTGGGAGGCCCGGATGGGATCCGAGTCTCTGGGATCGATTTTAACTGCATCCACATCTTCGATGAAAATTCTTGTTGACTAGAACTTGCCGCAGGAGCACTGGTCTACAATGGACTCCTTTTCAGGCGGGCTGATAAAATGCGTTCCAGGACCACCCACAGTTAACAATTTACGGAAACAATGTTGACCTCCGCTTTCAACGTCGCGCCCCTGGCTAGCTTCCCTACCCGTCACTCTTCTAGGCTCTGAAATGGCCAACAGAGTACAGTAAGCACAGCTAGGCACCGGTGCAACCCAAGAATGAGCTCCAGGGAAGATCTGTCCTTTGTGTTTTCGCTGATACCTGCTCTCCTGATTTGTGAGTAAATTTTTTAGACTCCTTGAACCGATCCTTAATTCGTACATTGCAGTAAGTTCAGACTGCGGAAGACCTTCCTTTCCCTACCCTAGTGTTGTGGCTCCTCCAGCTTTCCTTAGAATCAAGTTATGAACACCGAGAAGCCGTTCTTTTTAATAGTACGAATACGGACTAATTTCACATCAGTTTGAGTAAGTAGGTAGTTCAAAATATTGATGAAAAATTTCTGAAAAAATTAACTTTATAATCAAGTTGTGCAATTACAGCCATCGTTTTCTTTTCCTCCTCTAAAGAGAGAATTGAAGAGAGCTGATGGTGTGAAAGAGGTAAAATGTTCAGGAGAATGATATTGTAATCTACCTTCTCTTCCTCTTGGTTTTCGCACCAGAGCAATAACTTTTTCATCGGGTCTCAACTTGTCTTCGAGATAAATTTCCCACTCATAGGGGCATTTGCAGGCCGACATGATCTTCCTTCTCTGCAATTTGCACTTCGACTTGATGACTTTGTAGAGTTTCCGAGGTTCTACGATTCTTCTTTTTTTGAAATCCGTATTAGCGAAAGGAAAGCGCGATCGAAATTGCAATCTCGCTTCGCCACAATATTCCAACAGTTGTTTCGCCCTCCAGTTGTTACATATGCGCAAATTGCTTGTTGAATCATTACCCTCTGCTGGATTGGCATCGAGTACTTCGATCTTGTGTACAAATTTCATTTCGACATTGTATCGCTTTGCGTTAACTTCGAGAACCTGTTGAATCGTGAGTAGTACCCAAGAGACAGACTGAATAATCTGCTTCGAGTTCATTTGAGGTCAAAAACTCAAGTCTATTGTGAAGAAAGCTTTCAAGAATTGCTGTGAAAGAGAAAGGTTGTATGATAAATTCGACAAAAAATAATTATGTTAGATTGCTCCGAGTCGAACGACGATTGCTGTTTGTATAGCTCATACAAATTACTAAGTAGTACAACATAAGTTCTATGCTCAAATACACCTGTTTTGGTTTATTTTCACGATGCAGTTTCTATGC
This sequence comes from Aspidiotus destructor, assembly GCA_035079395.1. NCBI lineage: Eukaryota > Metazoa > Arthropoda > Insecta > Hemiptera > Diaspididae > Aspidiotus > Aspidiotus destructor. The sequence goes on along the minus strand of JAVHKZ010000011.1, from coordinate 5,834,035 downwards.
ATGACTAGCTGTTAATTCTTGAATCCTATTGGTGACGATTGAAGTTTTTCAGTTCACGAAGTTTACTCAAAGGAGTAAGTTTGTCTCTTGTCCACGCATTCTCATGATATCTTCGTACCGCTAAATTCCATTTCGTTTCAAATTTTACAAGCTGGATCAAATCAAAAATTCTAATAATATTATCAGATATTTTTCAACTAAATCTCATTCTGATGGTTTCATCAATTCACAGTCATTTTCACTTCAGAGTTCGAACCGAAACCGAATACCTATCAAGAGAGAAACAGAGGATGAAACATTTTGCTTGTACGTTTGAAACGGACTGAAGATACCAAAACCCAAATACTAACCACAGAACAGAGATTACAGAAGAACAACAGCCAACTCTACTCATCATTGTTTCATTGCGCATGCGCTGGACAATGACACAACCGCTGTCTTGCGGACTAGAAATAGCAACCCCGTAAGCCGAGGGAAGGAAAATTTGTAAAAGAAATTAACATTCACCATGCTAACCAGGAAACACTGATGTGGCCTTACCTGTGTATATCCTGCGAGGTGTTTAACCTTCCAGAACAACACAGCTTACTCGCAGTAACAACCAGGGAACCTAGGATCGGATGATAATAACGGGACCAGATGGAGGTATAAGAGGACTTCACTCATGTAAATGGTTTGAAAACCTAGGTTCTCAGAAAGAATGACAAAAAAAGAATTAAAATTTTTGAGAAGAACAGCTGTTCTTTCACTAAGAGAAAAAATGAAAAGAAAAATCACAAGCTGTGCTCAATTTCACTCGAAGAGAGCCGGGAGGAAGACCGAAAAGAAGAATATTGGACTCATCAGGATCACTAGACCTACCGTAAAACGGAGACGACGACTTTCAACAAAATGAATTCCGATTGTTTTGACATTGATCTCCGAGGTCACAGCGAGTTGCTCTCGTAGATAAAAACCATACATAATTTAATGTCTGCCTATTTGGTGAATAAATTCAATCTCTTCTTCTCTCTTTTTTTCCCTCGCAGGTCTCTGGACCTTTAGTCCTCGGTACTCCTCTCGATGAGACAGATGGAGTGTGGCACATCAAGAAGTGTGAGTGTGATAGTGATAACAAGTTCATTCAGCGCTTTTGAAGCTATTTCAACAAAATAAAGCTTCAAATACGTTGAGATTTTTGTACGTTTCTATTTGAGCTATCGTAAAAAGCAATTTCCTAATGTACGAAAATTGAAGATTTGTTCCCACTACAGATTTTCCTATTAACATCAACTATGTGCTATTGAAATGGTACATCAAAAAACTAGGCCACATGTTCCAGTTTCAGATTTTTATTTTTGTGTTGGCTTTTACTGTATTTCACACTTACCGGCGTTGTATAGCCGCGCATAACTTGTAATAAAGAAAAAGTCACTATAGATAATCTCACATCGTCTCCTTATGTGCTGTTGCGGAAGAAAAATTCGTCAATTTCATCAGCTAAATTGTTCTCTTATATCGTGACGGAATTAATGACTTTTTTCTTCCTCTTTCTCGGTTGAGGTCTATATAGAGTAGTGAACATAACATCCAGTATGGAAGTTATAAACTGTTATATAGACGCTTCGAATTCGTTCGATATACGTAACATTTACGAGCCTCACACCAAACTTTTCGACTGTCTCTAAACGTTGGACAAATTTTCCGCGGCAACGATTCTACGCCACAATACACAATAAATTTAACGAAAATAGCGCGTCCTATAACCACAATCGTGCAATCAGCCCATGCAATTGTTGGAAAAGAGAGGAATGGTCGAGACGATAAAGTGACAATCATTTATTACACTTTGGTCTACTTTCTAGAGCACTTGCCTCGAACGCTCTTTTTGGCTTATAGGTCGGATTTGTAAATGAATTTTAGTTTTAGATTCAGATAGAATGATATTTCTAGTTGGTACTGGTATGAAAATTAAAATCTTTCTGAAAGTAGAGTTCGTATTTGAAAAGTAGGAGGTGGTTGGCGTTTGTATTACCAATTCATACTGTCCGTTCCTCTGAAAGCCGTATCAAGATTAAGAAAAGTGCGTTTGTTATTGGTGGATTAGCGTGGCAGGAAGGAGGTCGTCTCGTCCTGAATTTGGTAAAGCTGTACGTGATCATAACGGTCATTTTTGAAGTCGCGTCGATAGCCTTTGTTGTGACATCCATCGACAGCGTTGTGATCCTCAGCTCAAGGGCCTCAAAGTTCAGCATCTGTCGCGCCCTTCAAATACCGTTATACAAGTGTAGTTCAGTAGTCTGAGTATCCTTAGCTTTGACTATAAGAACAACAAACGAGCGATAGCATGCTGACTGATGAGCCTCCTGTGACTATAGGAAGAAGAGTCCTGTCCTTTGGGTAATCCAAGTAACATCTGAGTTCTCACCTAATTTGAACTGCCGTAGTTCGTCAATCAACATTCGATTTGTAGTTCTCTTGTGGTGGACGCTGCGCTGGTCGTAACTTCAAATTGATTTTGAGTCAAATTCTTCAAACCTTTTATCGACCTGAAATCGACTCCTCGGTTGGGTTGATTTACGGTCGATCTGCAGTTCTCTGGTAATGGACGCTGGTCGACTTTGAATCGAACACAAATCAATACCATTTCGAGTTGAGCTCTTCAAATTATCTATCGACCTAAAATCTACTGCTCCATTCGGTCGATTAACTGTCAATTTGTAACTTTCTGGTAATGGATGCTGGTCAGTCGACCTCTTGGAGTATTCTGCGTTTTAGATCTTCGCAATGTGCGTGGAGGAGTTTCTATCCAACTTCTGGGTACTTTCCTCTTCTCTGTTTCTATATTCTATCCAACCGAGGGGATTTTTGCATGAATTGTAGAAATTTTTCATCCTGTTATCACCGTTTACCAATTGAAAGATGGCTCCTCGTCGATGATACAGACCTCATCCCTAGGCCACTGGAAGGATGATCGACTTTGAATGACTTTATAAAAACTTGTTCACGGTACTTCTGTACTTTAGAAGGTACAGTGAAAGAATTTCCAATAGGTAGAATAGAACAAACTTTTGGAATCAAAATACTCTAAATTTTTCTAATTTGTTGTTCGTCAATAAATGTCTTCTATGCATATTCACGATTTGTGATTTTCAAGATTTTCGACGTTCCACAATCTCGTCGTTTGTTCGATTTTCATATAAATTTTCTATATTTTACAAGCCGTTGTCATTAATTTGATATCGCACGTACAAATCAAAATTTCTAGTGCAGTAGTACATTAAATTAAATCGATTGATTTCGATCTTTCTTCCTTCATTACTTTAATTTTGACTTTGGTCAATAAAGCATAAAATCCCACCTGTAGAAATACTTTAAATGACTGTTGATCCAAAAGATAAAGTTACCAAAGAAAGAAGGAGAATTTGATTCCGGAGGCTAACTGAAGCGCAACTTCGTCGCAGAACTAAAACAGAAGACGAGGTAATCGCGAGTCTCTAATATCAAAGAAAATTTCTCGAATAAGTGGTTTAGGTTAGAGGTACCGTGATTTCTGAAAGGGATTGTACCGATCTTTTCTTATTTTCTGCCACGAGATATTTTCTTGTCTTCCTTTATAAACTCGATCGCTTATTTGATCTCACATACCGCACGACGCTAAATTTAGCAAATAGGTCAACCAAGGACTTTAGTAACTGCTATATTTTATCCGGCGATTGCGTGAATAGCGTGGCAATATCCGGCTCAACTTCTAATTAATTTTCTTCTCTTTTCTCTCCAGCGTAGATAAACGGCAATTTTCCCGCTGTTTTATAGTCAGCTAAGATAATGCAAATACGGCGTGCAAAAATTCTGCTCATTTAAGTTACCAGTACGAACAAATGGCGAGACAACTTTGCATTCCATTTCTCGTACATTTTGTGTACTCGAACTGAACACGCCGACATACGAGAATATGTAAATTTGCGTTTAACTTCGTCGTCCCTTTTTTTTTCTCTCTCTTGAGTCGGACGTGACCGCGACGTTCGAACAAATTAAATTTCGGACGTCAGTTTTCCTTCACTTTTTTATTCGTTTTTTTCCTTGTCGAGGAATTTTCTTTTTTTCTCGCTCCTCCAACGCCTCGGAGATCTTTAGATAGATAGCAACATGACGTATCTCTGTTGGCTCGTTTACAGTTGACATTTTCAACGTTCTTTACACCAGCCAGAATATGACGTGAAGTACTTGTATATAACACCCTCCAGAGGACTGAATTTTCTCTGGATGTGTGTAGTTCGCTGGACTACTTATTACCCTAACACGTAAGTGTTACTTTAATCTTGTTGTTGTAACCGCAACTTGTACGGTGCTTCTATGTTCTCGACTTTTATCCCGAGGTAGTTGAATTTTTTTTCTTTTTGTTTTTTTTTTTTGGTCGTCCTCATCTCGGGTCTCTCATATAATGGCTTAAATATTACTATCTCCTAATTTCTTTACACCAAAATTGCTGTTCCAAATAGATGACGGGCAAAAGCCTTATCGGTCAACGGGCTGCTTTCAAGTACTTCAAAAACGTCGGGGGGCTTGATGAATTTCAGCGCAAATTGTGATGATACTTCATTGACATGAAAAACTGCACTTGAACGAAGGTTTCAGAACAATTTTTCAAATCCAATTTTGAGCATGTGACGTACAAGTATTACCCAGCTAATACGCGCCACTGATTGACATTTTACATTTCAAAGAAATTTCTACGACTCTGTTTTCTAGATAAATAAAACTGAGAAACAAAATTTAGAGGCCATTGCAGGTTTGCAATGGCAGCGGGGAACCAGCAACCTCCCACGCTCGCGATTACGTTGGCGCGAAAGTGCCCCCTCAGAAAATGAGTTGACTGAGCTCTTCTCAGTGCACTGTACAGGGTGGGGCAGAAAGATGTTACCACTTGAATGAAAAACTCCGCGAGGATTCCGCGAGAATTTCGTGGAGTTCCCCGGTTGACTGGTAACATCTTTCTGCCTCACCCTGTATACTAGGTCTGATATAATGAAGGCTGGAAGTTGAAATTTTGCATTCGCTGAAGTAGGTCAAGGTCAAGGTCATTGATGACGTCATAAAGCATCTTGGCTGGAAGTTGAAATTTTTTCAAGTCCCTAAAGTAGGTCAAAGTCATTGATGACGTCATAAAGGACCCCACGTCACGTCACGTCACGTAACGCAGTTCACAGAAACTCACGGATGCGGATGGAAAGTTGATATTGTTTCAAGTCCCTAAAGTAGGACAAGGTCATTAATGACGTCATAAAGCGCTATACGTTACGTCACGCAGTTCACAGAAACTCCCAGACGCGGACGCTTTCTGAGGATGTAATCCCCCTAACAATACTAGGCCTGATATAATGAAGGCTGAAGGTTGAAATTTTTTCAAGTCCCTAAAGGAGGTCGAGGGTCATACAACATCTCGGCTGGAAGTTGAAATTTTTCCAAGTCCCTAATAAAGGTCAAGGTCATTACGGACGTCATAAAGCCCCACACGTCAAGTCACGTCACGCAGTTCACAGAAACTCTCGGACGCGGACGTTTTCTAAGGATTGTAGTCCTCCTAACAATACTAGGCCTGATATAATGGAAGCTGGAAGTTGAAATTTTCCCAAGTCCCTAAAGGAGGTCAAGGTCATTGATGATGTCATAAAGCGTCACACGTCACGTCACATTACGCAGTTCACAAAAACTCCCGGACGCGGACGTTTTCTGAGGATGTAATCCCCCTAACAAAATGGATAGCGGGTTCCCCGCCATAAAGAAAATGGATTTCCCGGCGTAGCCAAATAAATAGAGATCATGTTTCATCATGTATTCTATAGCTCCGCTCGTCCACTCCCCTCCCCCCCTTCTTGGTCTAGTATAAGTCTAAAATTAGAACATTTTAGGCTAACAGCTTTTGCGGAGCTCACTCACTCCGCTCGTTCGCCCCTTCACTGTCAAAAACAGTGAGGTACACTTTTTTCAAAGATTATGAAGAGTAAAAATATGTGAAAAAAATGATCGCGATAAAATTGTTGATATAGATCCACTTCAATATAGAGGTCATGGGGGTGTGTACTTGCCAGATTTCTCAATCACCTGCGAGGTGTACTGTATACCTACACCTAATATAAGCCTAGTATGAAGGAAGGGGTGTACCCGTAGATGTCTCGGGAGGGTGATATTCGATCGCAGATTTCTCAATCACCTGCCTGGTATAAAATTTTTTCTCGGAAAGTCCATTACTTTGGGAGGGGGAAGAAGGGAATGTGTTTTCGGGGATTTTCGAACTGGGGTGCGGTGAGACAAAAGACATGAAATATGTTAAAAGGCTTCACTTTTGCAAACCGAAATTTGTTTCATATATTTGTAGTTTCAAAGTATTCAAACAATAATCAACATTTTGTATTATTTCTTAATTGATGATTTAATATCACTATACCTTTTATACCGTTTTAATAATAACCTTGTGGTCAAATTCAACATATACTCAAAAACTTTCTCATTATATCCTGTTTGAAACCGATTTCGACGTATCCTTTCGTTAAAATACGATAGATTCCTAAATTTTGCGCGTTAAACTCCGGTAGAAGGAATCCAAAGCTAGCAAAAGTTGTGAAGCTATTACAGTTACAATTTGAGTAATCCTTATTGTGGCATCCTCCTGCTTTGTTGTATCCTTGGGCGTATAAGGTTGAAATTGTGCAAGCTGAATTTGCGTTTAACCCGCATTTAAGGTATTCATCGTAACCATCTGCAAAAAAAAAAAAAAAAAAAAAATTAAATTCACTGAAATTGTATCGATAGTTTATCATGAATTTGAAAAATATAATTTTCTTACAACTTTCTATGATTTTAGAAAGGCTGTTTCGTTCGTTCAGCCTATTACAATAAGGAAAATTATCGTATCGATCGGCTGTACAATACTCAATCAGCTGAGGATCTCCATCGTCATCTACGGTTGCATTTGACTGTAGTACACAAGTGGCGTATAGACCATTGTCGTCAACGAGGATTTGTCCACCTGCGCAAATATGCTTGTGATTTTTCAAAACTGCGAGGACAAGTACCTTCGGTCTGCGCTCGCGACACTCACCTGGTAGAGTTTGATTATCTTGTTGTGGAGGGTCTCCGTACAGCGCGACATTTTTCAGGTGGGAGAAATCTAGACTCGCTAAAGGAGTCTTGTAGTTGTAAGGAGAACGATAAGGGCAATTGGAGAACTGATTTCCAGAGCAGTCATCTCCTTGGACTTTTATTGAAGGAAAAGTATTGCACGAAAGATTTGTGTCTTGGAATAACGTTTGATATGCTGAAATAGGTTTCTTATGTCATTATAAAGGAAATGATGAATGAAAAAATTGTGATTGCGGTTTCATGAGCATTCTATCAACCATTTACTAGCAGTTGACACAAATTGTTTATGAAGCTACCGGTAATAAGTTGCGATACAATGCATATTTTTCTGCAAACGTATGAGGCCTATTAAGACCATCACAAACGATAAAATCTGAAATATGCGAAACTCACAATAGTATGCAACTCCCACTGGTTTTGGTGTATGTATTAGTTGTACATCGTAACCGTACTCGACAAAAGGTGGCTCAGTAACTTCTTGAAACTGAGGACAGCCCGGTACAGTCACGTCTATGTAATAAAGATGGAATCCTTTTGTGCCATTCTTCATGGTGTATGTTAAATTGAATATATAACCGTAGACATCCAAAATATTAAGATAAGCTCTTTGTGCAGGCTGACAATCGTAGTAGAAAGCTAAATCAGTGGGAAAATCATTATTTGCATTTTAATAAAGTCTTGAAGCTTATAGTAGGTAGCGCAATCACGGAGTATGAGAGTCTCAATGCGAATTAGAGTGCTCCAGGAGAATTTCTGTTTGAGCCTTGTCCGAAAGAAGAACGGTCAAGATCTGTTTGTCTTATCGTTCTCTTTCGTATTTATTTTAGACAAAAGTAAATAATTCTTGAACTTTTAACTTTGAACTTTCTATTCACTTTTCGATACCTACATAATAAAGTTCGCGAGTATGTGTGTTCTGTCTTTGTTCCATAGAAACTCTCGTCCTCCAATCTTTTTCCTAATTTTAATGAGCGGGAAACCTGTCTTATGCGAGAATTCGTAAAAATCTTTATTTCAAGAATCCAGTACAGGAATACCCTTGGGCAAAATGTCCTCAACGTAATGTAAGAGTTTCTCAAAAATCGATCACTTTCCATTTGAATGTGTCTTAAGGCTGAGGGGTCATCAAAGTCAAATGACGTCACGTGCTGATGACGTGGTGACTTGAACAATGACATCGACCCAAGAGACTAGAAAAAAATTCAAGCTCCTTCTTTTAGTTCATAGGCTCCTATAAATTATGTTTTGATATAGATATGGTCAACGGTTACCAAAGGCTAAAAACCTCAGAAGCTGCTTCTACATCCTCTTCAATCTCTTTTTTTTTTCAGCGAGGAACAAACTATCTGTTTTGTTGAAGATGAAGGCATCCTCAGGAAAGGTGTGCGAGCGTGAATTTTCGAAAAATGTCCTTGATGTTCGGAGAAGAACTTGAAAAAATTTTGACCTGTAAGAAATTCATGATAGGAGGGGAACTTCGACCTTTCTTGAACTTGAACTATTTCTACTGGAACTTGAGAGGTGTTCGACTTTCACCGTTTTTGCTGATTTGACTTTTTAGCCGGACACCACACAGCGCACGGCAAATTTTTCGAAACATCCCGCTCCCCCTCAGAATGGGTTCCTTGTCAAAATCTTGACTTCCGAGCTAGGGATTATCATCGGACCGTAACGTCGCGGGATGTAATCTGATAACGTCATCAGATCGAGACGTCACAAGGACTGATCTATGACATCACATCGTTCGAGGGTCACGAAAAAATGTCGACATTGTAGCTATTTGGTTTTTGATCTTTGATGCATTTGTGAAGCAAAGGACAGTGGCGTATCCAGGGGGGGGGATTAGGGGGATGAATCCCCCCCCCCCCTTGGGTCTTTATATTTCTTGCCTTGCGTACGTATAACGCATGTGCCAAGAGAAAATGAGAGACTTTTTTTCCTCCTTTTATTTCATTCTTTCTTTTGGACCTCCTCTTTTGGAAATCCCCCCCCCCCCTCAAGTAAATCCTGGATACGCCACTGGCAAAGGATGGTGTTGCGAAAAGAATTAGTGGGAGCGGTAAATTGCTGAGGTATTAGATTTTTGAGTAGCTGACATAGTTTGTATACTATTTTAGGTGTAGGTAAGGTCCAAGGGGGTGATGTGCGAAATACAGGAGCTAGGCAATGGGAGTAAATTTTTATGTGAAGGAAATGGGTGAGAAAGTGGAGCATGTTGTTGAAAGTATTGCTGCAATAAATAGGACGATTTGGGGTGGATTTAAAGAGAATGTCGTGAACTGAAGTTTGAGTAAGTTGTAAGACAAAGGTGAAGAGATTCCTGTTGAATCATGTCGACCGTCGATTTAGGGTCGATTTCGAGTCATAGGCAATGTCGACTCCAAATCGACTGTAATTCGACGTCAAATCGACATCTTTACTGAAGGCCATAACATTACGGTCGATTTTGATGGTAAATCGACTGCTTGACTACGTCGATTTGGAATGGAAATATCGTCGACTTTGATAACATTGTGTTCAATATCATTTCGACTGTATTTCGACTTCGACTGTATTTCGACGTCGACTCTCAGGCTACCAAAAATGTGAACAATTCGTGCACCCGATGTCATCGGCAACGATTAGTCGATTTTCGGTCGATTACAATATTCTCATTGTTGACTCGAAATGGACTTAGAATCGAAGTCGATTTTGAGTCAATTTAGTTTGGCCCTAATGTTGACCAAAAATCGATTGGAGGTGGACTCATTGTCGGCGTCGAAATTGAGTCGAATCTTGGTCGATAAAAAATTTGAAAAGGTCGACTCGAAATCGACGTCGATTTTTGGTCGACAAAAAATGTGAACTTTGTCAAATAACGTAGACTTGACTGTTAATAAGGAGTCTGTTCTCGGTCGATCACGGAACTGAGGAAGTTTACGCGGAATTGACTTGAAATCGACGTAAATTCTTAGTCTACAAAAAATTTGAGCTCCGTTTAATGATGTCGACTTGATTTCGACTCCATATCGACCTGTTTCTTTCTGGAACTTCACTACTCTCAGATAAGTTATGCATTCATAGTTACTCAAGGAGGAATCAACCTACTACATTTTTTAGAAGCAAGCTACCGGTTAAAATGGTCAAGCAACGAAATCGACTTCATATCGACGTCGATTTCGGGTCGATTTTAGTCGTAAGAAAAGGCTCACTTCAAACCGCCTTGTTGACGACGTCGATAGGGAGTCGATTTTGGGTCGAAAACCACCGTCCACCTCGAATCGACTCAATATCGACGTCGAATATGAGCAGTATAGCAGACCATTCACCCAGAATCGACTTCATAACGACGTCGATAGTGAGTCGATTTCGGGTCGAAGGCCACCGTCCACCTCAAATCGACTCAATAACGACATCGATTTTCAACAGTATAGCAGACTGTCCACACTTTATAACGACGTCGATCTTGAGTCCTAGAAAACAGCTTACCAACCTTAAATCGACTTGATAACGACGTCGACTTCGAGTCATACATTGGAAACCAAGTCGATTTGACGTCGATTTGCAGTCGATTGCGGTCGATCTACGGTCGACATACCCCGGAACTGTTTTGACTGGAAATCGACGTCGAATTTTTGTCGATTACTTATCAAAATAATGGGTCGATGATGTCGATCAAGAGTCGACATGGTTCAACGGGTTGGTAGTCAAGTATAGTCGACGAAAAGGTAGAGGTAGATAACCTGATTCGGCGGCTAGACTTGGAGCGAGGTTACTGCGAGAAGCGCCCGTACAAATGCGAATGACGGAGTCCATATGATAGGTGATCCATAATCCAGGATAGATCGGACCGTGGTAGAGGAGAAGTAGGGTTTTACGATTGCAGCCGGTGGAAGGACGGGATAGGAATTCTAAGCCTTATAAAGCTCAGCTCTGAGGCTTTTGGATAGCCCTGAGTGTTTGAAGAGAAAACGAAGGCCGAGTAGTTTTACTTTCTCACTAACTGCGATAGAAATGGAATTGAGGAGGAAGGGTGGAATTGGGGTTTGTAATTTTTCAGGGTGATGTTTGGAGAGGTTAATGTGCCCGGGGATCCATGAGAAAGTTATTTGGAGTGTGAAGGAGACAAGAAAATGTAGAAGAGGATAACCTGATTTGGCGGCTAGACTCGGAGCAGGGCTAGTGCGGAAAGCGCCCGCGCAAATGCGAACAGTAGGATTGCGAACTGTGTCTAGAAAAGACAGATATGATGTAGACGCATTTGATAGAAGATCGGAGAGGAAAACTGTCGCGTCGCCAAATACTGTCACAAAAATGCGTCGCGATTCTTAGACGGTTTTACGAACGTTTTGGCGGGGACTATTCCTGCAAAATCGTCACGAAAAATCGCTACGGGTGTTTTCACACTTGATGACGCCATCAATGACCTTGACCTACTTTGGACTTGAAAAAAAATATGGAATTCTTCCTTATATAGGCCCAATATACAGTATACTACACGTATGCCAGACTAAGAAGAAAGGCGAACAAGCGGAGCGAGTGAGCCCCTGAAAGCCAGTAAACCTGAAATTTTGTGTACCAGACTACCCTCATCTTATCGTCGATGACGTCATCAGTGACCTTGACCTACTTTGAGGACTTGGAAAATTCCCCCAAAAACTCACGGGCTCTTTAACTGAGTTAAATGAGGGGAGGCAGGGAACCTGTTCTATGAGTCTTATGGTCTGGCTCATTGAAGGGGCAAGGCCAATTGGTGAATGGAGTATTGCATATCTAGTTACTTGAAGGAGATATTTTAATCGGGCTATCAGTGCTTCCAGATTTACGGATTTTCAATGCCCCCAGAAATTGGGATTTATCTATGGTTTTTGCGTAAAATGCGAATTTTTGGGCTCGAGGGAAAAGGGCGTTCCGATGGAGGGGTACACCCCGAGGCTTTTGAGTCAGTCGGCAAGTGTTGACATTCAAACTTCACCGATTATCTTGAGCGCAAACTGAAGCTCCTAGTCACTTGGCAAAATATTATTTTCACCTCCTTCAATAATTTCCTCTCGGAACGTCCCTGATGGTCGCTTATATGAGGAATACTTTTCTCCGGGTTATGACAGGCTAATACTGCTCTTCTGTAACATTGAGTCATTCAAGGGAAAAGTACCTCAGTTAAGAATATGAGAGATACCATTCTTATAATCGTTATTGAGAAATCATTCACTAACATACAGTATACTGGACTTGAAGTAGGCTTGGACTCCTCTTTGTATTATGTAGCTGTATACTAGTATGATAGGAGGCCGAGCTATGAGAGAGGGATTTAGAAAAAGGAGGGGGAAGACCTTCGGACTATACGCGATAGTTCGAGCTATAGTTCGCTTGCCACCTCTTAACTTTTTTATATGGCTTTTTCATTACGGAGCTGGAAATAGGCTAGTGGGTGCTAATTACGAGACTATACCAACTCTATTTCTTGGTGAGACGGAGTAGAGTTCTCGCTTCGGCTCGCAGTGTTTTAAACTTCATTGAATCATTTTGACCATGAGTTTTCCGAGTTTTCCAAAAGCGGTTTTGGGCTTTGTTGCGTGCGATAATGGAATTTTTGATTTCAGAAGACCACTAGCTTCTAGGAGAAGATCTCCTCTTTACGACCGTCCATAAAACAGATTTCCTCTTACTATTTTACAAGAATTCCAGATAGATTTACTAACTGCAAAATGCTGCGATGTAATCATCAAAACCAATGAACAGGGCACTCTGACCAGGTTGTAACAAACCACTCAAGAAACATACCAAGTTCGATATCGCCGATGGACGTCCGCAGTAAGCAGGATCAGGGCCTAGAAACACAGAAATCCATATGGAATTATGCGCATTGAATCAATATTTTATTAATTAGTAAGGTTTTGAATATCAGAATGCTTTCTTCTACAAATTTATATGATTCGGAATAATATAAATTGCATTGCAATTGAATGAACCGGACCGCTTTCGAAAATATTGATTCTCTTTATCACGGTTACATTACGAAATTGATCTTTTTGTGGTAAAATATTATAAACTATCCTTCCACACTTTTCTGCTATATTTATAGCATTTGAATGGGCTACTTGTTGTACCGGTATTTGTTATAAGAATTATTAGTGAAGACAAACGTATACCGATAAATATCCGAATGAATTTATTCTAAGTACATACTGTGTATACTACTAGATTCATAACACGACCTTAGAAAAAATGAATCTACCCACACCTACAGTTCTCACAATTGTCGGTATTACCCTTCTTGAACCCTGGTTACGAGTAAAATTGAAAAACTTGGGACGTACAAGTTCTCATTTTTATGCTTAGAAAATCCGGTCAAGTTTCAAGAACTGAGGAAAGAACATCTATATCTAAATATTAAAATCAAACATTTATGCAACTCCGACTCAGCTTTACGAAGTGATAAGACAATAATAAAATGTATAAGTTAGAATTTCTTATTGACGTAGAAAATTTACAAAAAATGACCTTACGCAGTGCTTTTTATTGACATTCAAGGTTATCTGTAATATAGTTATACTTATCGGCGTAGTTGAACTCATATCGCTGAATGTTTTATTACACAATGTATTGTGTAAAATGACAGGAAAATAAACTTTCCTCTCTCTAGGTGGAGTCCATCTTACCTTTTTGGGGTCTGGTATTTTGCCGGATCGAAAAAATATTTCAGAATAATTAGAAACCCCTGTCCGCCCCAAGAAATGTCTCTCGTGTTACGGCCCTATTTTGATCCTCTCTGAATAGACACCTAAGAGGGCTTCGGCCCATTAAAGTCGCCTATAAGTCTCTCACGGCTTCTCAATCTACCGGCTTCCAGGAGATTCCCGTACTATGCTCATCAGTACTTGCCACTGCCAGGGCGGCGTTCCCTCTTTTCTCGGGTTCACTCGACTGTTGACCGGTTTCTTGATCACCATCCTAAAGAGTACGTACGGCTGTGCGTTCTGCACAGTCCCTCCGATCCACCCCGTACGTAGTACGACAACTTGAACTTCGGTAGAGGCAGCACCCTATCTTTTCGCGGGGCAACGGCCCCTAAGATCTTCTAGAGCAATACCAGGCAAGGGCCACTTCTATTGTTGGAAGAGAGTTCCCGGCAATGGCCAAAGAGAACTGATTGGAACGTGTTAGTAGAGCTGCTTTTATAACAGTAGTTAGTACCGTATTGTAAAGTCATGCGTTCTCTTTCTTCAAGTCCTTGTCTAACTACTAGCGTTAATGGCGAAACCAACTCGTGTTCATCTTTTTGCATCCTTTCTCATCAATATCTCACGATTACGAATAAAGTTAAGCATCATCTTTGAATGCTGAGTTCTTAAACCTTTCGACTAAAGGTCTACCTGATAATATTCTCTACTTATTAAAGGTAAGGCTCAATTTCAGCCTTTTATCTCAAAACCTAAAATGTACGAGTAGTGCGTATGCATCGGATACGAACTCGCGAGAGTGCGTAATTCAGAATCAGCTGAGGTCGTAAAATTCCTACTTCTCCACGTTTAGGCGTAGAAACTGGTTAACGATCGTCGCGTGTATTTCATACACACACACGTGCGTTCTTTTTCATACGAATATTTTCGAGTATTCGTCTTCATTATTTTTCGAACGTAACACTCGAAAGAATTCTCTTTCCTCCGATCGAAGGATTTTTGGTTCAAAAGTAAGGATTTTGCATAAAAATTTCTTGCGCTCAAGGGAAAAGTAACTTAGACACATCCATGAGAGATACTTTTCTCCTGGTCGTTATAAGCTGATACTGCGGTCTTCGGTGAACGTCGAGTCGATCAAGGAAACAGTACCTCAGTTCATCTCATTAGAGATATCTTTCTCCTGATCGGTATTGATGAATGGGTCGAAGTCCGTTGAAATCTGTTTCTAAGTCTTACGAAAAATGACGGATACGGATTTTTGAAGATGTCTGGCATTCCCTGGAACAGGTACTTGATGCTAATAGTCCTTATCTTGGAACAGGTCACAAATGTAGTAAACTAGGACCAAAGAGAGAGGGCAAGACGTAGTGTGACGTCATTGGGTTAAAGCAGCCCTTGAGCCACTCAAACCAACATACCTGTACAAAGTTGAGAATGAGGGCGAACAAGCGGAGCGAATGAGCGCGTCAGCTAGTTAGCCGAAGGCTTATACCAAGCTAACAAATACTGGTGGCGGGCGACGTTGATATGACTTCATCCTAACCAACGTACCAGAAGTCGATATAATTGCTAGAATCGATTCAATATGATCGATAAAATCGATGTATCGCATCGAAGTATTGGAGGCTCTCTGGAGGAGACATGTTAGCTTCTGATCTTACACAACACAAAGTACGTCTCAACTGGCAAAGTTTGGTAGCCTAAAAATACAAGTATTCATATTATTGTTAATTTTTACCCTTCGCACAATTGCTAGCGTCACTGGCGAGCGTACAATGGAGGAAAACGAGTGAAAGTGAAAAATATAAGGTAAAACTTTTCATCTTGAACTAGACTTCAAAAACAACGTTTTTCTCAGGGCGTTCGGCGAGCCTGAACTGACATCATTTCAGAAAGTGAGGAAATTATGTACTTATTTTTTAGAATTTCAAGCTGGGCCTGTGGTATTGAAAGCTTCGTAAAATTTATCTTCAGCGTAAAAGCTTCTTAAAGCTGAATACTTTACGATGGATTTTATTTGCATGGTGATCATTAAGAAATAAACTTTGTGACTTCCCAAAAACTTTATATTCGTGACGACAGAAGTATTTTATTTTTTTTCAGTATCCCATCATAACTCCAATATTTAATTACTTTCTGAATTTGAAAATGATAAACAAGCGTATTATGGTTCATGGTCGGGAGATAGTGTGCGAAGTCTGAGTTGAAACTTTTTTGTCTATCAGACACTAAATATTTTACAATGGCGGCTGACCTTCCTCTACCAATTTCTCTATGAAGCACTATCGTAGACCTATCACGACTGCGTATCGTCTTTGTAAATTCAGAAAGCTAGAATAGCCTACATGTACAACAACATTCCAACTAATCTCAATTCTACCTCTGCCTCTGATCTCAGTTTTGCTCTGTCCAGCTCGCTCTTTCCTTATCTTGAGTTTCCGAACCGGGCTTATGCGCGATAACGATCACTTTCCTGTTATCCTGTCCTCCAATTTCTCTCACCAGTGTACTATTGAACTCCTCCCCCCCCCTCGCTAGATATTTGAAAAAGCCGATAATCCTTGAGGCTCTGACCCTCGAAACGCGATTACAGCACTTCATCCTTGACGCAGCTAAACTCTCCATGGCCTCTTCAGAGCTGAACAAGTCCCGTGGTAATTCAACACAATCTCAATGGCTATCAAATTTCGCAAAGGAATACTACGGATCTTCGAAAGTTTCAAATGCCGAGCTGATGTTATCAAATACAAGCAGTCCCGTACAAAAACTAGAACTTTAATTCGTTTGCCCAGAAAACTGTCTCAGAGCTTATTTGTCGTGGGTACCAATAAGCTTGCTTATTTGCTCCTCTTTGTGGAGGGATATAAAGCGATTACTGGGTAAATCCTCGTTCCACTCTCTATCTTCCATCTCGAATATGAATCTGACTCAAGTACTGTTTTTTTCCCCAAGGATATTTCTGAACCCCTTGCTTCCCACTTTGTAGCAGTCGACAACGACTTCCTGAATCTCAAATCCCAAGCCGAAGCTCACCCCTACTCCTTTACCACGGACCTCTCCTCCTACCTCACAATCATCCTATCTTCCCATCCAAACTCGACTCTACCATTCAAAGGAATCCAGAGAAGCCGCTCCTACAGGGCTACCAGATCTACGGATTTTTGGTCCTCGAAAAAGGTACGGAGTTTGTGTACAATCCGGATTCCTTGCGCTCAAGGGAAAGGTACCTCAAACACTCATGTGATAGATACCTTCCTCCTGGTCGTTATAGGCTGCCGTAACATTGAGCCGATCAAGGGAAAAGTACATCAGTTGTTGCTGTGAGAGATACCTTTCTCCTGATCGTTATCGGTATATCGGTTCAAGTCCTTTGAAATCCGTCTTCAGGTCTTACGGATTTTTGAAATATCATCTGGCAGCACTGCGCTCCTAGCTGTGACAACATTCGCGTTTTCACGCTCAAAAACCTTCTCTCCTTTACTCCACCCTACTCAGTCTGAAAACTAGCTATTGTTCTCTCAAAGATCCCTCCCTTCCCTCATATGATCGTTCTATCACCCTAACTTTCATTCCGGGGAAACTCTCCTCAACAAAAAAATACTTGTTTCTTCTCAAATCTAAAGACATCCTATCTCAAGGAAGGAACACTTCGCAGTCATCTCCGACCTCAAACTTCAATTCGAAGACTCTCCATCCTATTCTTCGATCTTCAGGAAGCTTTTCCCTGTGGTTGGCGACTCTACGTATTTCCTTTAGATTATTTGAAATAGACCTTTGTGGCAATTTACCCTTCCTCTTCCAGTCCTCCTTCCACGACAGATCAATAACAGTTCGAATTCATAAGAATTACTCTTCTCTCTGCTATACTACTTTCAAAATGGACCTCAACCTTCAATTCAAAGACTCTCCCACCATATTCCTTGATCTTCAGGAAGTTTCTCCCTGTGGTTGGCGACTCTACGTATTTCTTCTAGGTTATTTGAAATAGACCTTTGTGGCAATTTACCCTTCCTCTGCCAGTTCTTCTTCCACGCCAGATCAATAACAGTTCGAATTCATAGGAATTACTCTTCTCTCTGCTATACTACTTTCAAAATGGCTTCCCCAGGGAGAGGAATTGTGTTCTCTTGACGTTTGCAGATAACTTCAATGTCTCACTCGCTTCTAAAAATCTCAGAAGAGCAGCACGTCTTCTGCAACTCACCCTCGACAATAAGGTCTCCTCTTAGGCCTGGATCATGGGTTTCAATTTTCCAGCAAAAACCCGTTCTACTTATATTCCGTAAGAGTCACCCACGTATTTCCTCTTCCCCAACTCCTCCTACAGAACTTAAGATCAACCTCAAATCCTCCGCTAAATTCCTCAACCTCACCTTCGATTCCAAACACTCATGGAATCCTTGCAATGAAAAAAAATAATTTCGTATAACGGAGATTGAAAAACTGAGCATACTCTCGAAGCGTAGTATCATAACAATGAGGATTCCTTCATTTTATGCGGGGAAGAAGAACAAAAGTGTACGTGGTTGAAAACTGATAAGTAGTTTGTTCGCAGATTTTGGTAAGAGCTGAGTACGGTTGATTTTTAATTAAAACTTTATCCGGTGATTCAGTCTACATACACTGTAGAATAGAAACAGCCTCCGATGCGTACGCTTAGAGGGTATCCTCGAAAAAAATTGATTAAATTTTGGGCAAAGCAATCACAAGGTAAAAGGGTTGGATTAGGGCCGCATATTATTATAATTTAAGTACCGGTAATAGAAATACTATCTTCTTCTTTTTTCTTTTTTTTTGAATTGCTCGAAATTTCGAAATCTTGTACTTCACAATGCTCCCTAAACTTCGTTTCTTTCGAAAGTAGCCCACGCAAATAGTCTTTGAACAACGTACACGTGATTGAAACACCATCTTCGACGACTGCATTTTTTCCTCATTACCCAGAATGTGATGGCCTCTACTTTAAACTGCGACTTTTGTGATCTTTGAATGTAGCAAAACATTCTCGAATTTTCAATCTTGCCGCGAACAAAATAATGATTTTATGGATGTTGTTGACGTCACAACGCTACCGATAGTAGAAGAGGTTGGGTATATCCCTCCTAGGTACCAAGGAGGTGGACGCAGCAGTAAATAGACCGCAGAGGTTGGAAGTCTCCGGGCCCGGGTAGAAATTTTGCCGAATTTATCAAATCGACTAAATTTCTGCCAATTAGATAAAATCGGCTGACAGTTGTCGATTTTATAAAACCAGCAACAACAAGCGACATAATTGATCAGCACAAGCAGGACAATTCAATCAGTAGCCCACAGGCAATACTCGAGGAAGAATATGGAAATGGGAGGAAGGAACGGAAATTTGACGAGGAGCCAGAAGATAGGAGAAATGAAACAGCCAGTAGTTTGCGGAAGCAGGCGGAAAAAATGATTGCTCGCGGAAAAGGCATATTACCTCCAGTTCAGGTGGGCGACAATGTGTTTCTAGATATTCTCCCTTTTGATCGTAGTCGCACTGATCCACCCCACGTAATCGCCGTAGTTGTAGAAAAGAAGGAAGTGCTTACTGCTATTGAGACTTCAGCAATGATACAAATTTCAAGTTTCCACTTCATCTCCTGAAGGGTGGAGGGTGGGCAAAGGTGATAAGCTGCTAAGTGCGAAGTTCGAAAGTTTTCATAATAATTCACAACGGCAAGGCACTGTTGGGCTCGTATTAACTTCATCTCCTTTTGAAATCTAGTCTATCACTAATTCAGGTAACCGGTGCGAAGTTTCATACGTTGTCATTGAAAACGAAACAAGGAACGATCCCGTCGTAGATGCGACAGTCGCTTCTTATCGCGTTGAATGAAGTTGAAAATCGAAAATCACCTTTATTGAATGTGATTAATTGTCTGTTCAGGCTATCGATAAAGGCACCGCAAGCCCGTTCTTTTTTTCATCCAAATTTTTCGTACCCGGCTCTTCTTACTCCATTAACTTTAGACTGTTCACGAGAGGCGAAAAAAAATTACATCGGCTTAAGTCGAGATTTTCTCTCCTATCCGCGACCAGACACGCTAAGGATAAAGAGAGGATATAAAATGAAACTTTTCATACGAATTTTGTCAGAATGGTATAAGTTCAAGCGAAGTACCCTATAATATCCAATGGCGAGTTCGTTCTTAATTGAAAACGACTTATGCCTTCGTGAAAAGTTTCTCCAGAATACCGCACGGACTAGAACGGCACTACAGAAGTAAAATATGCGCCAAAAAAATTGATTAAAATTTTTAGCACGAAGTGTTCAAGGTTCCTAAATTCTCTCGTTCATTTTATTAACTAATCGAGAGCGTATTTTCGTAAAATTTGCTTATTTAAAATTTTGGACAAGTTAATCTGTGTCTAGTGTACTATTTCGTCTGTCCCATGTTTTTTTTTCCTCTCTCAAGCAAAATAAAAAATTCGCGAAGGCTGATTACATTCGCGTTCTTGTACTTTGAATTAAATGATACGCGGGGAAAAGGATTTTTAATTTATTCAACAGGAAGCTTTTACCCGTCAACTAAACTGATAGGATCTACCATCGTAAAAAGCATCTCAATCCGTATTCTATTTTTTTCCCTATCCTTTGCATTTACGTTTCGTCGTTCTAATAATCGTAGCTTTTAAACAAATGAAAAAGAGGATTCGGATACATTATGTGAAAAGGATGAAACAAAAAGTTTATTTTGAAGAAGTATTTCGATTGAGTCACACGTTATGTATACGTTGTAAAAAAGAAAAGTCGAGCAGAAAGCCTCTTCTGAGAGAGCAGAAACGATTCATTTTGAAATTTCTGTGAAAAAAGTTAACCTAGGTGTATACGATAGACCCTTGGTCTCGATGTACACGTCGCAAAAGAGAAGAGTTCCAAAGGTTTAACCAAAAACGATGCTTGCAAATTGTTACTACTCAATTAATTAGAATGCGCGCGTTTAGGTACTCATTTTATTTTACAGCAGAAGGGATGGCAAAATTCTGTCAGTATGATGCTTTGACCGTTTGTCTAAGGACATTTTGTCCAAAGTCTTTTCGTTAAAGAAATTAGGTCCACTCGCTAAGTCCAAGATTCTATCCAGAGACATTTAATCAATTTAGTACACTTCTGTTTTGTCCAAAACTATCACGTATTTTGATGGCATTGGAGTTTCGTGGCTTAGATTGATGAAAAAAAGAGAGGTGACAAAGTCAGACAGGACTGGGGTCTGAATACTGCCGACAAAATTTTTCGTATACCAACAGGAATCAAATTGAATGGCCAGTACATCAAAAATTTATGATACCTTCGCGTCAGTGAACTGCGACATAATTACACTGAATAGAGTCAACACAGCTACAAGGACATGATTGACAGGCACCACTTCGTGCTCCTTCGACGTCACCGAGAGCCGTTGCTATGCAGCATATGGGAGACCTCCTTGTCCGTTCGAATACTCCTCATGAAGAGTTGCAGAAGTTCTTTAATTTACTCAATGTATGCTGGTCCCCTCACTTTTTGTAAGTTGAATGGAAAATTTTTTGAGTTCCCAGAGGAGGTTGGCATTCCCATTGGGTCTCCATTAGGTTTCCTTGTGTCGGAGATCTTCATATTGAAATTTGAGTCTGACCTCTTCTCTTCAGGCCAAGTACTGTATTCCTGGATTATGTTCACTATTGGCACAGGTATGTAGATGACGTAAAAATCTCTTCAGTGAGTTTCTCAAGTATAGTATCCGTCCATCAAATTCATTTTAGAAATTAGAGGCTCTAACATTAAATTCTTGGATCTCACTTTCTCAGTTACAGATGGAGTCCATGAGTTCTCAATATATAGAAAAGATACTTCGACTGATATTGTTATGTAGCGTCTCAACCTCCGCTCTCCGGGGAGAGATGGAAACGGTCACAGGCCAACAATAGGACTTCGATAGAAGTCTCTAAAAAATTTCCAGGGATGCCAGGTTCTTTAATTAAACTATAAAATTAGGGGAAAAGAACCAAAACCCAAACACTAGAATCGAGAGTAGACCACAATTTTGAAATTGAAGCACCTACTGCTGAGGACCGCTTATTCCTCTACAATAAAGAAATTCGGGGTGGAAGAGCGTAAACGGAAAGCCCACCCCTAGTGACATTACGGCATATGTCACCGACGAAAAACATGAACGACACAACGGACATAACCCCATTGCTTTTCAATAATGAAGACAACATAAAGTCCAGACAAACATAGGGTGCATATATTGTTACGAACAAACACTTGACATATCGGCTTGCTTATAACTAACGAGAATTACCTCACACAAAACAAATAAAAATGCACAAAATAGGAAAAATCAATACGTCAAAGACGAAAGTAACGCTTAATGACATAACGAACCTAAAAAGTAAACAATGTTACGTGATCAAAACCTGCGGGGAAATTCGTCAGCAAATTTTGAAAAAAAACCAAGAATATAAAATTTTGAATAATAGGGAGACTTCCTCTCCCTCTGCGTGTGTCCCGACACAGAAATGGACAGCTCTATGCAAATCCCTACCTCAGGAACAACTAAACAAATCCTCCCCTCCAAAGACGAGTCAAATAAATTGGTTCAGCACCACCGGTTTGCTACCGCCATGGTACCCCAGGAACCTTAAAAAATTGGTACGCTCACATGGAAAAAATAAACAATAAAGTAATATTTTAAAAGAAAAATCGACAGACATAACAACATGGAGCGACCATGACCCATATGTCATAATTGGGGTAAAAAGATTGCAGGCCTAGAGGAGGTCCCGCAAACAGAAACCGCACATCACACTGATGTCGGACACAGATGTGGCTCGAGAGTAAAGACCCAGCCCGAAAGATAAAATTTTGACGATCACAAAAAAAAAATAAAAATCGTAACCGAATAGAATACGTACGAGAAAATAAACTATACGAAAATAATACCGTACTCACGTTGAAGTGCGACGATCCCGCGATGAACTGTGCACAATCCTCACGATCGACGCTGAAATAAAAATTTTATTAACAAGTCAGACCTCCCTTCTAATTATGGGGAAAGAGAAAGGAATAGACCTGAGACTCCTCGCAGAGTTTTCCCACGTAGACATATCAGAGACTTAATTTAGACACTAAAGATTGACATGGAAATACTTAAACGAAAAAAAAATAATAAGAGAAAGACACTTAATTGGTCATTAGGGATAAGGACCCATAAAAAGGACTATGAATAAAACTTTGCGGTCAGCTGGCGACGAGTGGTGATAGTTGCATTTTCCAGGGATCATCATTGGTGACAGTGCGCTGGTGAACCTTGCAAGAGTGCGAGCGATAGACAGCGGACGGATTGATAGATGGTGGACCATCGTGCACCGAAGACCATGATGAAGTAGGTCAGCACGATGGTGATTGCGATCGGGCTACGTCATGTTGACTGGGGATGATGGTCCCCGCGAAAAAATGCTTAGCCCTCCATGGCCAAAATTACGGTGACACGAATTGAAAAATGATCGGCGACAGAACTAGGAAACAATCGAATACGCCCAGAGAACGCCGCACAGGTGTATCACAAACGAAAAAGCCGAATTCAGTTTTCGAAAAATGGATTTTATATTACGGACGCTTACAAGACCGATTTTTTCAGAGCGGCGCATTTAGGAGAAAATTCCACGACGCTGGAAACAAATTTTACGACGATTCAATACCGACGATTTTAATCGAACAGAGATTTTTTTGCGCTTAGATACAGCCGCTAGCAATAGGCTCGTCGAAAATAACGATCACTTCGTTAAAAAGAAAACCGACGTACGATGTATACGAGACGCAGAGCGTCGAGGCTCGAGATATCGTAATACCGAGAGTTCAGAGACTGTCGATACCAGATGGCAATACCCAGCTCTTCCTCGAGAAGACAGATCCCTACCTCGTGAGTTTGTCCTACTTCTCCAGCAAAGGAAGAATAGGATACACAGTAGATGCCCAATCGCGGAATAGCGCCCTACTAGCTATTGGCTTTAGTTCGAGATCTCGACTCCACCCCGACAAATGAATGATCACTTGCTGGAATGAGAGAGACATGAACTGCTACGATGACTTCCATCTCTGTCTGACCATATCTTAAAAGGGTGTACGTGTCGGAACCTTTATCAGTATTCCAACCGAAAAGAATAACAATTTTTTGCTCGAAATTATACAGAGAAAAGTACTGTCCGGACTCCGACATCCTGAACCTACAATGGTCCGGTGCTCCGAGTCTGATATTCTCACCGGAACACAATGAGTTGGGACATGGAAAGTTTATAAACGGTAATAAAACTGATATTTTAAAAACAACGTCGCAGTCTCCAAAACTCCGAACGGCTCAGGAATGCCTATCTCGGCACTCAGTTTTATTAGAGCCTCGATCGGCTAAGAGATTTGATTAGAGGGACAAATATAGAACGCTACGCCTGAATAAGAGATATTCCAGCAAAAAATACGACATACTATCGATATTTTGCCAGAGCAGGTATTGTGTAGGCATACTAGACGCTCGTGACGGCCCATCTTCGCCGCGTATCGCTGCACCCTTTCATTGAAAAGAATACGTTGAATGATTTTATTTATAACCCGTATCCGACAAATATAACAATTCCGACCAGCTCGCACCGCTCATCATTTGGAATATACGATCGGTCGTACAGAACCGCCGAAAAAATATCGTATCGTCTTTTACGCGCCAGAATGTGACGCAACAGTTATCCACGGCTCGTCCTTCTGCCCTGTTGCCCACTAGTTCGCGGCGTTCAATGGCTTTATTCATCGGCCAACCCGCATCCTGCTGAACCAGGCAGCTTTCCATAAAGAACTTCAAATTCTAGAACACTTGGCCAGAGTGAATGAGGTCAACGTGGACATCGACCTTATGGTCCGTGGGAAGATCACACGGAATCGCCATCATTCTACCACCTCCCTCCCCTGCGATTTTTGCGGAGCCAGTAGAACTCGATTTATAAGACTCCCCTTCTTGAGAAAATTTTCCTCAAAATTAAGTCGTGCTTTCCGGCCTTTTGGCTTCCGGACGGTTTTTTACAACCCTACGACTGTAAAAAGGGTTACTTGTCAACCTAAAGGACCCCATACCGCCTCTTGAGGAGAGCGGAGTTTATAGCGTAGCTTATAAGGACTGTAATGGTATCTATGTAGGTGAGACCAGTCGTCAAGTTAAAATCCGAGTGGTTGAACATGTAAAAGACTGGGAAAAAAGAAGGGCGGTTCAGCTTTTGCTGACCACCTTATAACCAGTGCCAGTGGTCATAGTTTCAGGGAGGGATCTGAAACCCTCCTCCACAGAGAGAAGGCTTACTTCAAACGCCCTGCCATGCCACCTTAAAAGCGACAATGTAACTTCACTCAACGGGTACATTCCAGATGAAGGGTTGGTTCAACTAGTTTATGAGTATGAATCACAATCTCATACTCCGCTAGTTCAATCATGATTTCTTCACTGGTGTCGTTGTGACTGTACTTCTTTTCCACCTTGTCGGGTCGCTTTTCATCTTCGCCTGATAGTGGTTGTTCAATCGAAAACGCGCTCGCGGCTTCTTGTTTAATTTTTCTGCGGTTCTTGTAAATTGCCCTCCAGTTTACTCACTGAGTATTGTGGGGTATTTCCTTGATATAACTTCAGTGTTGGGAGAATCTCCTCGGCGAACCCCCTCTCCTAGTTGGGAACCGTCAATTTGGTAACTGCAAAGTTGCAGTACCCCTGGCAGACAAAACATAAGAACACACAACAACACCAAGTGGATTGCTGTGGTGATCTTTTCTCTTCTTCTTTCTTCAGGGATAATTTTCATCTTCTTTCTGCACACCTGAATATAGATGGTACTTAAGTGTCGAGTAGGCCATAGCCTGGTTCGTCATATTCGTCACGATTCGTAATCATGATGGAGTCTCAGCTTCGTTTGATGCTTCACCGATGTACGTATTTGTACATACAATTTTATGTTTTATATCCTTCACGCGTCGTACACTTACACCAATAAGTATAAGTGTGGAATGAGAAATCCACGAAGAAGGAAAATAGCTACACTCAGTGGGTTGAAATCATTTCAAGCAATGATAGAGCGCACAAGCAAATTAGTACGCGAATTTCTGTTTGACTGTTCTTAATCAAACGATTTTTGAATATGATTTTAGACCTGTCAGATGAAACCGTATACTGAAATTCAAGGGCATAATTTTGAAGAAAATTTAACGAGAAACATTATTTTTTCTAGGATTTCAACTTTTCGAAATATTTCCTAAAAATCAATGTTGGGAGCCTACAACGTGTCACAAAAACGTGAGCACAGCTTTTTATTTCTGACATAGCCTCTGGTCTCCCTTTTTTGTGTACTTTTCGCCTGTTTTATCGTGTATTGAATTTCCTGTTGAACCATGTCGACCGTCGATTTAGGGTTGATTTCGAGTCATAGGCAATGTCGACTCCAAATCGACTGTAATTCGACATCAAATTGACATCTTTACTGAAGGCCATAACATTACGGTCGATTTTGAAGGTAAATCGACTGCTTGACTACGTCGATTTGGAGTGGAAATATCGTCGACTTAGATAACATTTTGTTCAATATCACGTCGACTGTATTTCGACGTCGACTCTCAGGCTACCAAAAATGTGAACAATTTGTGCACCCGATGTCGACGGCAACAATTAGTCGATTTTCGGTCGACTACAATATTCTCATTGTTTCTCATTGTTGACTAGAAATCGACTGAAAAATCGACGTCAACATTGAGTGAAAGTTATTAGTTTAAGATTATATATTCTTTAAAAATAAAGTCAATTTTAAAGGTTCCACGACTGCATGACGACGTCGATCTGAAGTCGAAATATCGTCAACTCAGAAAACATTTTGTCCGATATCATGACGTTGACTGCATTTTGACGTCGACTCCTAAGCCACCAAAAATGTGATTGATATGAGAAAAATGTGAACAGTTTACACACCTATTGTTGACGGCAACAAACGGTCGATTTTCGGTCGACTACAACAGTAATATTGTTGACTCGAAATCGACTTAGAATCGAAGTTGATTTTGAGTCAATTTAGTTTGGCCGTAATGTTGACCAAAAATCGACTCGGCGTCGAAATTGAGTCGACTCCTGGTCGATAAAAAATTTGAAGAAATCGACTCGAAATCGACGTCGATTTTCGGTCGACAAAAAATGTGAACTTTGTTAAATAACGTACACTTGACAGTTAATAAGGAGTCTATTCTCGGTCGATCACGGAACTGAGGAAGTTCACTCGGAATTGTCTTAAAATCGACGTAAATTCTTAGTCTACAAAAAATTTGAGCTCCGTTTAATGATGTCGACTTGATTTCGACTCCATCGACCTATTCTTTTCTGGACCTTCATTACTCGCAGATAAGTTATGCATTCATAGTTAGTTACTTAAGGAGGAAACAACCTACTACATTTTTGAGTAGCAAGCTACCGGTCAAAACGGTTGAGCAACGAAATCGACTTCACATCGGCGTCGATTGCGGGTCGATTTTTAGTCGTAGAAAAAGGCTCACCTCAAATTGACTCGATGACGACGTTGATAGAGAGTCAATTTTGGGTTGAAAACCACCGTCCACCTCGAATCGACTCAATAGCGACGTCGAATATGAGCAGTATAGCAGACCATTCACCCAGAATCGACTTCATAACGACGTCGATAGTGAGTCGATCTCGGGTCG
This sequence comes from Aspidiotus destructor, assembly GCA_035079395.1. Classification (NCBI taxonomy): domain Eukaryota; kingdom Metazoa; phylum Arthropoda; class Insecta; order Hemiptera; family Diaspididae; genus Aspidiotus; species Aspidiotus destructor. The sequence goes on along the minus strand of JAVHKZ010000011.1, from coordinate 5,806,528 downwards.
AAGGCCATCGTCCACCTCAAATCGACTCAATAAAGACGTCAATTTTGAGCAGTATAGCAGACTGGCCACCCAAAATCGACTTGATAACGACGTCGACTTATTGGAAACCAACCAGTCGATTTGACGTCGATTTGCAGTCGATTGCGGTTGCTTTACGGTCGACATACCCCGGAACTATTTCGACTGGAAATCGACGTCGAATTTGTGTCGATCACTTATCGAAATAATGGGTCGATATGACGTCGATTAAGAGTCGAAATGGGTCAACGGGTTATTTCTGTTTCTCTTTCGGGAGCTTTAAATAAACTTTTTTCCCTGTGATAGATTTATCAGGTTGGATTCGCTTACGATGTGTACATGTACCTAACTTTTAATGGCATTGTTTAAACTGAGAAGAGCACTGGTATAACGATTAGCGGAAGTGTTTTCACCGAGTCCCAAGTCTCCTTAGATAAACTATCAAACGATGTGCGTAAGAAAATCATCCGAACGCGTTCTTTGCTCGCCACAATCTTTAATTGAACGATAGCGATAACAGATGTCAATGGTCTACCGTATTTATTTCGAATAGCATGCATGTGCATTCAGTCACTGACACTGCGTAGTAGCACAAGCTGAGCGAAGAAAACAAAAACATAATCTTTTTGAACTTCAATTCTGATCTCATTTTGAAGGCGTTCATCATAAGGTACGGTAAGCAATAGTATGCAACTTATAAGAAATAGACGAAATTGAAGACTTGAACACATCAGTGAGCTACAAGAGTTCGCGATCTAAAATAATTCTTTCGAATACCGAGATCAGCTTTACTGAATTATTCACAGGCGAAGAAGAGTTATACTATAAGTGGTAAGCTAAATTCAATTTATCATGAATTAAATGTAATTATTTACTAACATATGTACCTATCATCGCAGAAATATGAGGTTAGAAATAAAACAAGGAATACTCGAAGGAGGCGAGGACAAATCTTTGATCACCGGAAAAACTTTCTACAAGTTCATGAACATTCCTTACGGTGAGCCACCAGTGGGAGAATTGAGATTTCGAGTAAGTTTATATCTACAGACATCGTTATTTGTACTTTTCGAATTTGAATTTCATGCCTACCTACTTTTCAAAAAGCCACCAAAACCAGCCAAAAATTGGACTGGAGTGCGCGACGCTACAGGAGAGTCCGAATGGTGTATCCAAAGACTGTTCCATGGAGGCACTATGATAGGAAGTGAGGATTGCTTGAATATCAATGTTCTTACACCTGAGGTACGTACTCTTCTTCGCTTTCTATTCCAGTTCATTTTACATCGCGTGTTATCGAGAGAATTTTGTGTCTCAGCCTCCTGATCCAAACGCTCCTCTAAAACCGGTAATGGTACACTTGCACGGCGGTGCATTTATTCACGGTTCGGGATCGTTGAGGGTTTCTTCGTTCGATCATCTCGTCAACTACGACGTTATAATGGTTACTTTTTCTCAACGACTTCATATCCTAGGTAAGCGGCTAATTTTAGACTACGAACCGCGCGAGCTAAATTAAACGAGTTTGGCTCTTCTACAGGGTACTTGAACCTGAATACACCCAGCTGTGCCGGTAATTGCGGAGGTAAAGATCAAGTTCTCGCCCTCAAATGGGTTCAGGAGAACATACGTTCATTCGGTGGAGATCCGGATAATGTGACACTTTTCGGAGAGAGTGCTGGAGCCGCATCTGTACATTTTCTCGCAATTTCGCCTCTGGCTAAAGGTGATACTGTTGTGAACCTAAAGGGCTTCCGATACAGGCGTGTTTAATGATGAATGAAATTTTTTGTCAAGGTCTCTTTAAGAGAGTTATCGTTCAATCCGCTCACGCTCTCTCGCCATGGGCATTCAGACGACATCAAGAAGATGTAGCTTTTGACATTGGTCGGAAATTGGGTTTTGAGGGAGACGATCGTGAAGAATTGGCCTATTTTCTTAGAACGCAGCCGGCGGAAGTTCTCCAGAATGAATCGTGGCTCGCTATGCGTAACTTCAAAAAGGTAAGAAACAGAACGACTGGTCAAATCAGGAATGAAACTCCCCTCCCACCTCGTGGCAAACTCAAGGTCATCTGAAATCGGATGAATTCTCAGGAAATATTCCCTCGGAAAACGTGAAAGGGGGTTTCTCGCTAAAGAAATCAATCCATAAGCTGGGTCAGAGCTCACTCTCTCTTGGGTCGCTAAAGTGGCCACCAAAATTTGTTCCAAGTTCTTAGAGTGGGCTAGAGCCGCAGCCTTAGAAATAAATCATTCATAGAGTGAGAGTTGAAAATTACGTAGTCCAGAGCTTTGTGTCCCGTAGATAGCTAAAGTATCCTTCGAAAATGTTCTCTGAAGTAGATCGGAGCCTGGCTTTCTAGAAATTTCTCAAAATTTTTGAAGTAGGTCGAAATTCAGCACTTCGTACCCTGAGGATTACAATCTGCCAAACAGATAATAAACATTTTCCCTCTTCCTTGTTTGAACACTAAGTACTCGAGAAGGTCCCTCAAATTTGTTGAAAAATCTTATCAGTTATGTTGTGCACCAGTTGATTGAATCTCACTGCTGGTGAACTCCTCGTGAGCTCTCAGTGGTGGCTGAGAACTGGAGGAATAGTAGATACGCGCACTACCTCCCTCGGTCAGTAGCACAGACCCCTGTAGTGGCCTCATCGACGGACATTACGATCTCAAGAAGAATGTGGAGCCAGGCCACTCTCAATCCAAGACCTCCGGATCATTAAGGCAATGCCCTAAAGGGTGCATATAGGTGCCAGATGTACAATTTGTGGGGGACCACCGCTTCCTGTCTAAGATTGATTGTAAAATTTTATTCCCTTTTCACTTCTTTGTTATTGGGTTTGTGTTACGTATACAAATGAGTGTAATGTCCTAGCTTGGAAATCCTTAAAGCGATCTAAAGAATCAATTTTTCCAAAAGGAAAACCCATTCGATTTACGGACTCTGTTGTTCGTACCGTCTCTGGAGGAGGACATTGATGGCGCATTTCTACCAAACTATCCAGAGCATCTGATAAGAACTGCAGACCCAGTACCATCAATTGTAGGAGTAGCCGATGTAGAGGGAGCAACGATCCTCTTGGGTGAGTTATTGCCCGATACTGTAACCATTTTCACTCATTATTCGTGAGAGATATATCTGATTATTTCAGATGCCGAGGATCCGGAAGTTCTCATGCAGTTGAAAAACGATTTATCCGAAGTCGTAGAATCCAACATGAAGTGTGATCCTACGGTAACGTCTTTCGTGACAGCTACTGTTGAAGAATTCTATTTAGGTCGCAAAGGAAACGAGAAAGATGATTGTACACCGCGTTTATTGGATGTAAATATCTTAACACCCGCCCTACAAGAAGAATACTCCAAAATCTCTTCAAATTTGCGTCTAGAAAAAACCTAGAGGATAGGGTGGGAACTAATTATGGATGTGTGTGTACTCGGTGTATTTGCTTGAAGGTGTGTCAGGGAAAATAATATGAGATCTGTTCGGTCTGAATATTTTGATTTGGACGAAAAAATTTTGAGTCGAAACTGGAAACTACATGCAGCCATTTACGGTAATGTATTATCAATGTTGCAACCATCCACGCCGCTAGATGGCGTTGCAAAACTTGCTACGAAGCTTTCAATGTTGAAAGATGGGAGTTTCCAGTATTCTCCTTGTAGGGTATTTGGAGTTAACGAGAAGAACAAAGAGTGTGGTGCATGCTGATCTATGATCACTATTCTTTAACTTTATTTTGACCTCAGCTGTTCTCGGACTTACTCAACGTTCATCTTTACGATTCATTTGAGAATGTTATCAAATCGAATGAACCTCTGTACGTGTATCAGTTTGGTTACCAAGGAAATTTGAACGAGTCTCTGCATTGGAAAATGAAACTCCCTGGTAAGATTTGTAAATTCGATGAAAACAATTTTGTCGGACTTATTAAGAGCTGCCAGTACGTGACCTACTACATTTTTGAACAGTCGATTTCAGACATTTGATCGTGAGAATCTCTCTTGATTTCTTAGAGTTATTTGGTAATTGGTGAGCATTCAGAAAAAACTCATCCCAAATGTATTAAACTGACTGCGCCTACTCAGAATACTGAGCGTTATTCTCTGACTAAATTTCACTATTCATGGTTTGTCCATCACTTTTATGCAATAAAAGTTTGACAATCAAGTTACATGCCAGATCAAGCAGAAACAATTTTACCAACTTGTGCCATTTATGTAGGTAGACAAGGTACAAAATTATATCGATTTTTACTACTTTTAGGCAGTCTCCACGCCGATGAATCCAATTACATCACATTGTCTCGAGGTTTCTTCCCGGAGCCAAAGATGGACGATCGAGACAAGAAGGTATCGAAGAACCTTTGTACTTTGTGGACCAATTTCGCAAAAACAGGGTGAGTTGAAGCAAAAAGAAGAATCGTAGGTACGCGATTTCATTTCACAGCAACATCAATAATGACAACCTTACTCACGCCAATTGTTGTCCAACAGCCTCGAAACCAACGCCTACGGGGGGGGGGTCGACCCTCAGCCTTTTGGGTCAGTCGGCGAATGTTGATATTCAAACTTCACCAATTCTCTTGAGCGCAGACTAACGCTCCTAGTCACTCGGCAAAATATTGTTTTCACCCCCCCCCCCCTCCCCCTCAATAATTTCCTCTCGGAACGCGCCTGGAAACCAACCACAATTATTAGTATGGCCCAGTTTTCAGGCCTAAGCTTCCCACTGTGACCAAGTCTACTTTCGGCTTAAACTTGTTACCTTGTAAAACTTGGCTTTGAGAAAAATTTACTTGTCTTTTGGCGAAATTTCACTAATTTTTGGCTAATCAATGTTATGAAGAAATGTGAATTTGAATGGAACAATCAGGTGAATTGGAGCTTTTTCTCTGTCGTGAAAGAGATCCACTATCCAGTTTGTGTTCAACTCTATTGAGTGACTGCAATGCTGAATGGCAGAATTGTTGAACTGAACCGGAAATAATCTTTTTTATTTTTGTTAATTCTTTGGCCAAGTTCGTTTGGCCTGAAGAATAGAGGAGAGCAGTTGAACTCCAAATTTGAAAACTGAAACATTGTTTTTTCCTATTTTGAAAAAATCGGAAGAGCTAAAGAAAAATTGAAGAAATTTGGTTTCTTTCGGCTTACAAAGATTAAAATGAAGCTGCTCTTCTATCAGGAAAAATTCTGCTGAATTCGGCTTTCAGCTTTGCTACAATTCACTGGATGAAAGCCAGATTTATTTAAATTTTGTTAACTAAGAGCCGAAAAGCTTTCTTGATGTTTGCAAAGTAGAAAGACGCACTGAACTGCTCGAGTATTCAAATTTCACGTTCAGCTGCTCTCTTCTTTAGTCCAGAGTGACTTTACCAAAGAATTACAGAAGATAAGACAAATTGGTTTCAGTTCATTTCAGCTGTTCAGCTGTTCAATCTTTCAGCATATAAACCTGTGGTACAGTCATCCAATAGATATAAACACAAAATGAAGAATGGGTATCTCCCACAGGGCTGACAACCTAATTTTCCTGATCGTTTCATCCGGGTTCACATTCATTCATGACGTTGATCAGCTAAAATTCCCTTGAATTAAGTCAGTTGCAGTGTTGTCAAATCTACGGATTTTCGGTCCTCAAAAAAAGTACGGATTTTGCGTAAAATACAAAATTCTTGTGTTCAAGGGAAAAATACCTTAGACAATTCTACAGGAGATACTTTTCTCCTGGCCGTTATGAGCTAGTACTGCAGTCTCACGCAACATTGAGCTGATCAAGGGAAAAGTACCTCAATTACTCTTGTGAGAGATACCTTTCTCGTGATCGTTATTCACAAATTGGTGAAAGTCCGCAGAAATCTGTTGCAAGGTCTTACAAAGAATGCGGATACGGATTTTTTAAAGTAGGTATCATTTGGCAACACTAGTCAGCTAAATTTTTCCAAAGGCCAAAAGCCAAATTTTCAAAATTGTAACTTTCAAAATGTTTTCAATCTTCTGTCGCAAATTACTTCGAGTTTCGCTTTTCCATGTAGGTGAAGTTGTTGAAAGTCTTGAATGTACCCTTCCTCTACGGAAAATCGTGATATTACCCTTTAATACTCCTATAAGGATTTAAAGTAAGCATCTTTTGATGACGTCACACTCTCCTAACAACCTTTGCGTTGTTCTAAAATAGGTCAAGGTCACTCCTGGCAAATTATTCCGGATTCGAGACCAGCGAAAAAAGAGATGTAGGAATGAGTGAGTCGGTTTTGTTCTTATCTGAGGGATACGAGTGGACAGCACAAAAGAAACTAGCAAAGAGCTGGCCGACCAAGCTCCTAACATCTGTATTTATACAAATGCCTTAAAGAAGGGCTCCGGATTCTCATGATCGCCAAGAACCCTGGAGCCATTTATTCCGAGACTAGATCTTCTTCGAGGATAGATACGGCAAACGCAGATGGAAATAGAGGCTAATTTTGTGATAAGCACATACTCATCCATCTCGTAAGGTATTAAGTATCATCGTGCTATGCTTGAGTGACATCGACCTCAAAACGATGGTCAATTATTAGTTTGAATAATTCAAGCAGAACCCAGCTACACATCAGTTTGTGAGAATAGCCTGGAAGAAATGATCAGGTTGTTTTAGCATTAACATTTTGGACGAATACTGATGGTTCCCTTGAGGTCTCACTACGAAATAAAAAATAAGTATGCAATTTTCCATTCTGTTGAAACAAATAATATAATAGTTACTTTCTGCTCCAAGAAATATCGTGTTGATGTCGAAAGATGTTTATCTTGAGTTCCAATTTTTAAATTGTTTAATTTATCTATTCCAGGAATCCAAATCCTCCTCCGAAGAATGCGGGAAATGAGTGGAAACCGCACACACCGAGAAATCCTCGTTACCTAAGAATTGCCGAGAAACTTACCCTCAAGAGCGGAAAACTTTATGAACAAGGGACTGTGTTGTGGAAGAAGTTACTCGGAAAAAGCTCTTCGTCCATGGTGTATCCACGAGATCAGGATTAATTTTCCAGGAAACAAGATTTTTTTTACTGATTTTTATCGATATAATCATAAAAATATCCTTTTTACAATAATTATTATCCAAGTAAATATTACTCAATTTCTCAGAGTTGTAACCTCTTATCAGACTTGTTCCAGTCAACGTACTCGTGAAATATCTGCTGCCAAAACTGGAAACCCTCATTCCATATTTTGCCTTTCACGATTCGACATTTCGTATGAAATAGAAAATAAGACGGATTGTCAACTGTACATTGTTTCCATTGAAGATTTGTGTGAGGCAGTGGATTTGGATTCGAGGTGTTTGCAAAATTTGTCCAAGCGGCGCATAAATTGTCCATCATCATCCGATCTTCTTCTGATATTTGGATCCCTTTTGTAAGAAGTCCTCTGTTCAGAGTTATGTAGCCAGCTTGTGTCGCATGGAGTGCACCTAGAGCGAATTTTCTGTAGTATTTAAAATCAAGAATTAAAGAGACTTACAGTAATACTAGAAACGTACCAGGAAATAGGTCCGACCACGGTGAAATATTCAATCCTCCGTTGTAGTGAAACTGATGAATGTATAGTGGAGCAGTCACTTTGGTTGTTTTCTCGATAATCTCGTACATGTTCTTGAAAAATAGATGAGAATAAATCTGGAATATGAAAAGATAGCTGTGAGATGTATCACGCTATAAGTATCGAGAGAAGGAAATCATTTACTTCGACTAATTTTTCACGAATCTCTTGTTCTGTAGCGCAATTCCCCAGTGGATCCAGATAGAACTTTTTCATTTTTTTCACCACTTCGGGTACTTTTGATGAGTCACAAGGTACATTTGATTTTACTATGTCACTGAGGTCACATTTCAAATGCGCAAAAAATCTGTCATAATTCTCGAGACCTGTTAGAAATTATCATTCTATATTATGACTTCCCTTACATAAGAATGTATTACAAATAATTTGTTATACCAAAAAGTATGATGACGCCTTCGTTTTCAGCGACGCTGGCCATCATAGGCAGAGGTTGGTTTTTCGACACCAAGTTGATTGGATAGTCAGGAAGAAAAGCGGTCTGCCCTGTTTTCTCGATCGATGGTACAAATATCTTAAAACCGCTCATCGCAAATGGCAAATTCTGATGACGAAGGAAAATCAAGCACTCGTAAAAAGAATTTGAATCAGAAAAATGTGAAGCTAGAAAGATACATTAAAGTCTCACCTCTTTCTGAGCGACCACCAACTTTCGAGCTTCCTTCGTGAGATTTTCTGCTGATTGTTTTTGTAAGAACTTTACTAAATCCTCAGCGTCCGTTCCCCCGAAACCCAATCTTCTTCCAATTTCGAAACCTGCCTCTACTTGATCTTCTACAATGCAGGGACCAATTACAGTCCCGCTTTCAGCAATAACTTTGTGGAACAAGCCTGTAATATAGAACTCTTTGAATTGATGCGAGATTGCAAGTTACGGCTATCCATAATACGAAAAAAAGGCGATACTTCTAAAAAGAAAAGAAGTAACTAAATACAAAAAACCGCAGATCTGCGGTTTTTTGTATTTAGTTACTTCTTTTCTTTTTAGAAGTATCGCCTTTTTTTCGTATTATAGAACTCTTTCTTTAGGGAAAGACGCTTTCACTCCTGGACGATACGTTCAAGGAGGGAGAGGGAGAGAGAGAGAGACCGCTGGAAACGATTTGATATCTTGTGTAACATTACCTCCTGTTTACCTGTACTTAATGGTGAAAGGTTTAATAAATGTGTCGAGACGCCTCCGGCACTGACTCCACATATGGTAACGTTTTCTGGGTCACCTCCAAAGAATTTTATATTCTCTTTGATCCAATGCAAAGCTAGTACTTGGTCCTTACAACCGCAGTTACCGGTGCTGCTTGGAGTGTTCAAGTTTAGAAATCCTGAAACGCAAAAATTCACTAATCAAAATGAAAGATGCACTCACGACAGTGATAAAAATGGTCATCGACTAGTCTTTCCCGTAGCCAGAACCTCTGCAATCGATTAGGTTCTGATATTATAAAGAAATAGTCGTGCCATCTTGGTTTGCGCTCTACCAGCGTGCTCGATCTGCCACCTGAAACGTGCGTTCCATTGCATGTTGGGAAAGCTTCTCAACATCACCCATAAAACACCACAGGGAGGTAAGTTCTTACGCTGCCTAGGGCTTTCTTCTGCCATATTCTCCTATAGTCTTGCTTGGGTCAGTAAAGTATTGCCATCCCGATCGTTCCTGACCCATCTCTTGGATTGTGATCCTCGAACTACTGAGTAGGTGCTCTTGCAGGAAATCCAATGCAAATCACTTCTGAACTGACAACTTCCATTAAAAATCTTTGATAAACCCAGCGCAATGAACAATGAATAAGACATCGTAACTTACTGAGTAGTAAAAATCTTCAAACTCTTTCTGTGAGTTTCAACGCAACATGCATCGTCAAGTGAGAAACTTCCTTTGCAGCCGGGCACGCCGCTAGAGCGCACCCTAATGAAGAAAAATGCAGGAAGGACACACAGTGATGGTAGAACGCACTCTAGAACGGTACCAAGTAGCTGCTTTGACAGCAAAATATCCACAAAACTTTGGTAGATTTTTATGAACTTTTTCCTCAATATTCGTTATTCTCCATAAATCTCTGGCTGAGTCGTCACTCATTCTTTCTTTCATCAATACCATGGTTCATCTCAGAAAAAAATATGTCTGATAAATAATAATACCAACCAAATAAATGAAGCCTGAAATTGAACGACACAAAAACAACATCGTAATTCATAAGATGATCGGGTGAAGCGGCATCCATGTCTCCAGAACCCATGTAATATCCACCACCGTGTAGAAATACCATAACTGGTTTCAGCGAAGCTTTCGCATTTGGACGCTGAAAACAGTAAATTGCATTCTTCAAATCTGTACCAAAAATTGTATTTTTTACTCGCGCACTCACTTCTGGTGTGAATACGTTAATGTATAAGCAATCCTCGCTTTCATTGGGTGGAATTTCATTCGGCTCCGGTACAACTAGTTGTATACAATGGTTACGATCGTAGGTAGCATCTCTAATCCCCGACCATCCGCCGGCTGGTTTCGGAGGCTGTAAAATATGCGATCCAATTCTTAGGTTCGCTCTGAGGCTCAGATAGAGGAACTTCGCACACCTTCTGACGGATACAGATTTTTAAAAATATTATGTGGTAACACTGGTCCCCTTCCTATCACCTGTTCCAAGTCCCGTCCTATCATGTATATTAGAATAAAGCTAGTGTACTACAAGGATGAGTCCTAGCCTAGTTCAACTCCAATATATTGTATTGTGGCTCCATCCCTTCATGCAACGCTTCAAACACCATAAGACGGGGCCGGCATTATGTGTGTAGAGCACGTTAGTACTCTACACTCGATAACGGGAAGAGAGTACTTGGGAAAGAGTCTCGTTTTCGTTGTTGAATAGGTACCTACCTACCTTCTTTTCTTGTTTTTTGCTTGTTGATTTTTCTTCTACTCTACCTTCGGGAAAAGAGCCCAGTCCTGCCATAAGACTCAGAAAGGCACTTTCAAAATACCTCATAAAACAGGTTCCTTGCTTCCTCTCATTCAACTCCGTTAAAGAACGCGTGAATTTTTTTTTCCTAGGTTCTTACAAAAAGACGCGACGCTCAAGATTATGATAAGCAGGGAGGAAGCCATAATGGTAAAGGGTGCAGCTCAACTCGCGAGAAAATTTCCCTATGCAGAGCAACTTGATCCATTCGCCTCTCTCAGTGCTCCAAAGTTTGCGGGGGAGGGAGGGGTATCTGGAAACAGACGGAAGGCATTACAATGTTTCATGACGTCGGTAACCTGCATCCAGAACCTACTTGTTGAAGAAAACGCTATTCGCACAAGCAGAATGATGTTGAACCACATTTTCGTTTAGCACCTATCGTTTGAAGTGAAAATTCTCGATATGTAGGAAAAGTTCCAACCCCTCTCTCATCTGAGATCAAAAAGACGACCTCCAAGAGTTTATGTCCTTCATTTGTCATCTGGCCTCACCAATGTAAGAGGCTGGATGCTTTTTGGACTGTACTGTTTTCCCCGCCGAAGCAGCCAGGCCATGAGTTTAGTACACAAGACAGCGGTTCAATGAGTCATCTTTCTGCCCTGTGACCCACAAACTTGCGACCTTTTGTTCTTTTATTCATAGACTAGATCACCATATGCCTGAAGATTATACCAGAGGGCTGGACACTTTCTGGCCTTCATTATGTTCATTGCCCGAAGATACCATAAGATCAGTATCTTTAGGAAGGAGGCAGCGGTCGATACTCTTATTAATGAGTCATCTTTCTACCAGGACCACAAACTTGCGACCTTGAATTCTTTTATTCCTGAACTAGTCCTCAACATTTCTAAGAATTATCACGATCTTGTCTGAGAAGTTGACCATCTCAAATCTCTATCCTCGACATCGAGTGATCGATCCATAGGGAGGCCACAAAAAATTGCTTCGACTTCACCAGTTCCTTGCTACGCGAACTTTGGAGCGCTGAAAGATGTAAATGGATCAAGTTGCTCTGCCGAGGGGAATCTTCTCGCGAGTTGGGTCACACCCTTCGCCACTTTGGCTTTCTTCCTATTTGTTAAGAATCGAATACTCGGTGCTACCAGCGTACGCACTCTACCAAAATTGTGTGCTCTACACCTGAAAATGTAAGATCTACTATTCTAATAGCGTACGCGTTCTACCAGCGTTTCAAAGCTAGCGCACGTGCTTCACCAAACGACGCAACGAAACTCCTAAATAAGTTTGTGCAAGGTCTCATCTGACCTTGTGCTAGATATTGGAATTGGTGTTCACATTCGTCATTGAAATGCCGGTATCGAGGCCTGCCGAATTACCAGGAAGAGCGCAAACGACAATCACGTCCTGGTTCGAGCTTCATCGCGCTGTTTGTTCAGAAGTTCTGGCAGACAGACTTAAAATGACAGGTACGGAGGAAAATCCGATTCAGATCGATAAAGCACGGTTTGCAGGCCGTCGGAAGTACAATCGAGGTCGTCTACTGGGAGGCAATGCGCCGGCTGATGATAGAGATGATGAAGCTGACATACGCAATATGCGCAATCATGGCGCTAGAGTGGACGGTCCATGGGTCGTCGGGCTTCGCCAAGGCAGACGAAACCCGTATTTGGGTGGATGGAAGACCAACAGGCTTACAAGTAGATAGATCACACTTCAATTTGTGGTAGAGCACAAAACTTTGGTAGAGCGCGTACGCTAGTAGTGAAGATGAGGTAGAGCGCGTACGCTAGTAGCACCGAATACTCTTAGGCGTCTTCTTGTAAGAACCCAGGAGAAAGAAAAGTGGTTTCTACAAGATCAAATGTCAGGGTGTCCAGCAGCCCTCGAGGGAAAATTAAGGTTAGGGAGGTTGTCGTCTCTGAGTATTTCTACCTTTGTCGATCATTTCATCCAAAAGGATCAGAGATTCAGAGAGGAGTCGGAAGTTTTGCTACACATCAAGAATTCTCACTTCAAACGATCCAGGAGGTGTCTAATAAATCTCGACTTCGAAGCATATTTTTGGGCTACTGCACGGTTTGGTGCAGCATTAGGGCGTATTTTCTAAGAACATTGAAAGAACTGACCTAGCAATTGTCTTGAAGGAATGTTAGATCAATTTGAGATTGGGCAGAACGACTATTCCTAACGGGGACGAGAGGCTTGAGGAAATCCTGACCCGTAGGCCTCGTGAAATCGAACTGTAGACGGTGCATGGGTACCTATAGAAGAAGATCTTGACCAACTTGAATCCTAGCTCCGTGCTCACATGGGACGTAGAGAAAAAGAGAAAAACTAGAAAACCTATATCGTATGATAACTAATTCTTCGAATTATCGAACAACTCACTTGAAATCGAAGTTCGCCAACAGGAGGTAGCGCATAAGGAATTCCGAGGAACGAATAGAAAACTTTATTGGTTGTTAAAGATACGTCAACTCTGCCTTTCAAAGAACCTTGTTTTATATTCACGATCATGTTGAACACCCGAATACGAGCTGTTTATTTCGCAAAATTTTATCAACTTGCTATAACTCACGAGTAAAGAATTGACCACTTCCGAGATTTCTTAAGCGTATCAAAGTTTTACGAGATAGCAACGTGAATTCCGTCACTTACTGGCACAGATACCTCTTATACGATGAAGTACCTATGTTCTTGAAATACTCTACAATCACGATATTTTCGTTTGTTCGCAATTTTTTGAGGGAAACTGAATACAAAAACAATATTTCAAACAACCCTGCGACAATGAAGCTCATCAGCTAATTGATTTCCTAATAATTGACTGTGCGAATATTTTTGCACTTTCGAGACGCGCCGAGAATAAAAGAATATTTTTGCATAAACTCGTCACTATACAAATTAAATTCGAGCTTGTTTATTCGCTATCTGTCCCCAGTGAAGTTTTTGGAAATAATAACCGTATAAAGTGAAAAATTTCAATTCGATACTTTGTCGTGCACGCAGAATTTTTTTGAGTCGTAAAATTGTTCCCTCCTGAAAAAATTACTTACGTAATTATTTCATCGAAATTCTACGACAGCTATACAGGCGGGTGGAAGGACAATAATAAGAGTCGTTTGAGAGCGCTGGAGTAGAAATATAATGACCCGAATTCCGGGTGTTTTTTAAAATTGAAAAATGTACTCACGAAATTGAGGGACTCGCGGAGGTGAAAGAAAATTGTTGATGATAGAGTTAAAGTTTATTCTGGGTACTCGAGACTGTATACTTGTGCGTCGTTCTTTCATTTTAATTGAGAGCAAGAAGAGACCGGATACGTGTAACTCTTCATTTACGCTTACGTCAGTATCATTGGCTAAGATCGAGATTAGAAAGCACTGCACGTGTGAGAATTTACGTCATGTAATTATAAATTTGAGCTAAACAATAACAACTCAAAACTTTTCATCGAAAGAATATACACAGTAGAAATAAAGAAAAGTTTTACAATTGAAATTTATTATTTTTACTGTCGGTCCAATCAACATAGTGATGAAATACTCGCCTCCAAAACTCGAGTCCTTCTTCCCATATTCTGCCTTTCTCCATAGCAGAATTCTCGTTGAACACCATGAAGGAAGGATTTTCAACGGTAAATCTATCCCAAGCATCGTTATTTTCTGGTAATGGATTTGGGTTCGACGTCTTCGCGAAATTCGTCCAAGCAGTGCACAAATTATGAACTACTTTTTTGTCCGATTTACTTAGCTTGAGCGTTTGTGGGTGCAGACCTCTGGATAAAGTTATATACTCCGATTCGTCAGCGTGCAGTGCCCCTGAAATAATCGGTTGCGGAATCAATACATGGTTGAAAAGGACTGCTATGTGGATATACAACTATACCTGCGATATCCATCGACCAGTGCAACGACTCATTCAATTCACCAACATAATCAAATCGGTACACGTACAATGGCGCGCTATTCTTTGTGGTCTTCTCAATGACGTTGTAAAAACTTCGAAAGTATAGGTGAGAATAAACCTGCGAAAAATTGAACGATGAAATCGAGGTATATTTTAGACAGCGGTGATTTAACTCACCTCTATCAATCTGTCGCGTACTTCCTCCTCGCACGTCCTCTCATCCATCCGACCGAAATAATAGTCTCGCACTATTTCCGCAACTTCTTGTAAGTTTGACGGGTCGCAGGGTACATTCGACTTTGCAAGTTCAGAGAAATCGTATTTCAAGCGTGAGAACAAATCGTCGAAGTTTTTCAGTCCTTGAGGAAAGATGAGTAATTAGACTCACATAAAGAGAAAGACATATGATAAATTTGATTCATGCAAAACACTCGAGAGTTAGGCACTCCTCCCCCGAGGTTTCCAAAGTGTCTCATTTTCTTATTCATGTTCGACAACTCTATACTGGAGGAGGATATGGGATTAGGTGCAAGGACGCTTTTTTCCATGTCTGGGGCTCTGATGATGGCCTCACACTTGTTGAGAGCACTCTTAACATCTTCACTGTGATTAGGAAAGCTAAAATTTGAAAAAATTGGATACGGTCCTCTTGGGTACGAGCCAATGAATAAGAAATTCGGAGGTACAGACACGTAACAGATATCTAATTCGAGACGTTAAGATAGGTATCTGTTACGTGTCTGTACCTCCAAATTTCTTATTCTTATTAAGCTATAAAATTTGCATTCTCTTCAGCACCACATTGCTGAAGTACTTCATGATCCTCAGAGACTAGGAAGATTTTTCCATCCCCACAACAACATTACCCTCGTCAGCCTTAGTGCCGATTACATCTTCCTCCGTGATCTCCCTCTTTAACCTTTTGACCACTCTCTCCTCGTCGCAGTTTATAAGAGGGAGGGGGGTTCTCCGAACTAGTTCTTTGTACTTGTCTTTTTAGTGTCTACTCTTTCTTTGAGAATTCCATCGCACATTTTCAGTAAACTGAGGTAGCAAGTAATATGGAGTAAATACAAAAA
Source organism: Aspidiotus destructor (assembly GCA_035079395.1). Taxonomy (NCBI): domain Eukaryota; kingdom Metazoa; phylum Arthropoda; class Insecta; order Hemiptera; family Diaspididae; genus Aspidiotus; species Aspidiotus destructor. The sequence goes on along the minus strand of JAVHKZ010000011.1, from coordinate 5,790,992 downwards.
GGGTGAGCTCCAAGTTCCCTGTAAAAATAAACAGAGCAACGCAACGTCAAGTACCGATACTCGTAAACTTTTTTCCAGCCGTTTTCCCTTTCATCCACTTCTGTATTGGCAGCTTTTATATTTCAAACTTCACTTTGGAGTTCAATCGAAACTGGATGCACAAAAATTCATTTTTGATTCCTCAGTGTCTAGCCTCGGCCGTGGTCTAGCTGACCTATAAACTATTTGATAGGGATAGTAGCATTCTCTTCAGAACAGAAAGTATAATCGAGGGATGATAATTATACTATTATACCTAAAACTGTTATGACTCCTATATTCGGACGAAGGTGTATAAAAAGTACAATAGGAAGTAGGATAGTGACCCAAAATTTAAAAAAAAAGTAAAAGAAGTGAAGAAAAAAAAAGGTTCTCTTGTGAAAGAGGTGAATGCTATTCAACATTACCGTACCTGTATTTTTACTCGTGCCAAATGTGTTAAGTGCGCTTAACACATCTGAGCACGAGAAATTTATTGAAACCGTTTGTGAAACTTCACTTAACACAAATGGGAAGCAGCTCCCCTAGGGGCGACAATTGAGAAATTGAAATTTTGTTTTTTCGCAAAACGATAGCCCTCAGTCTGACGGATCCGTTTCTGCTCTTAACTCATTTTCGATAAAAAGTCACTCGTCGTATGCGCTGGATTAGTCTCCTTCTCTCTCCAATTGGGTCGGGCTCTCCGCCCGTTCGGTTTTAGACCAGCTTATCAAAACCCTACCACTGTGAAAGGCTTGTTTGTAAGGTTGAAGGATCCCATACCAATTGATGAGCGGAGCGGCGTCTATAAGATGGAGTGTAGGGATTGTAGGGGTTTTTATATTGGTGAGACCAGCCGTCAGATGAAGCTGAGAGTAGATGAGCATTTGAAGCATTGGGAGAAGCGAATCATGGCAAAAGAGATACGTAAAGAGATAATCAAAATACTGCATCGTTAAAATTCATGAGCATGAGCTCAAGGATCAAAATTATTTTTCACATTCTACTCTATGTGTTTAGACTAGCCTTGGCTCACAAGAACAAGAAAAACACCTTCAATTAAATTCGACCTTTGAATTCAATTTTCTAGTTCACCTTGCTTTTATACTTTCATCATTACTTACCGAAAAGCACACAAACTCCTTCTTTTTCGGCAACTCCAGCCATCATCGGTATCGGTTGGCTAGTCGAAATCAAGTTATGCGGGTAGTCGGGCAGGAAAGCGGTATTCGAAGGTTTCTCTATTGAAGGTCCGAATACAACGATACCGCTCATAGCAGCCGGCATGCGCTGGAACATTTTGCTGTTGCAAATAATTGTGGAATATATATATTAATTCTACCCTTGAAAAGTGCCGTACTGATTTCTGGGTGACAATTAAATGCCGGGCTTGTTCTACTAGAGCTTCCGCCGGTTGCGCCTTCAGAAATTCAACTAGCTCCTCCGAATTTGTGCCTACGAAACCTAAGTTTATCCCAATCATGAAACCAGCTTTCCATTGATCCTCAAGAAGCCAGGGAGCGAAGATTGTTCCACTTTCAGCGATAGCTTTGTGAAATAGACCTGAAGTATGACTTCGATTTAGCATTTTCAAAAACATATTATGAGATAAGAATATTGAAAACTTAGCAGGGTGAAAGTGGAAATTTCAAAGTCAGATCTGTACTCAGTATTGCAGAAGTTCATCCAGTCTATAAGGAATAAAGATTGTAGGTGAGACCATCAAAATTATATTGTGAGGGTGATTTTTTATTAAGGGTTGAGGTTTGAAGTCAGATTCGTGACCAGAGGAGGGCAAGAGCACCTAAAAAAAGTGTACTTGATAATGATAAAATATCAAAATTGTAAAGACTTATTTCCTCGTTAAGAAAATTCGAAAGTTCGCTTATGTTTACTATGCGGGGTGCGGTGTGTACTGGACATCATATTTTTGTAAACATTGTTGCCGATAAGTGTGACGTCATTGGCGTCACACTTTCGTCAATAAATTGTTTTCATAATCATTTTGAACATCAAAGTTCATGAATTCGAGCTTTACCGCGAGAAGAAAACGTTCCTTCCTTCAATATTTCCACATTCATGTCATAATTGCATGCAATAGTTTCGTTGTTTGACCTGCTTCTACGATACTGTACCTGAGGCAAGGGGCGAAATTGTCAATAAGTGCACCGATTGGGCACCCACGCTTTCTCCGAAAATTGTCACGTTTTTCGGATCACCTCCGAAAAATTCTATATTCTCTTGCACCCATCGCAACGCCAAAACTTGATCTTTACTACCACAATTACCCGTACTGGAAGGCGTGTTCAAATTCAAAAAACCTGGAGAAAATGAATTAATGATTCAAAATGAGTGGTACATCGAAGCTTAGATACTCAGCTCTCCTGGATACCAAGGAACATGTCCATTTTCCGCTCCTTATCAGTTGAAGGAAGACATCAACAGAAATAATCGAACTTCATCCTATTCAGTTGATGACTACATTATTGCATCATTTTTCTCCAAGTTGATGACGTCATTCTACGATGCAAGAGCAGCCATCACCTGAAAACCTAACTCTATGGAATATGAAGTTTGCCTTCTAGTGTTACAGTTGAAGTCATGAATCATGGTTCACCCCCCCCCCCCTCGAAATTTCCGCAGTTAAGACCACTGGGAAACGTCAACACCCTCGTATTCTACCGATAACGACTCACCAAATATGTGAAGTCTGTAATTGAACGAAACGAACACAACGTCGTAGTCGATAAGATGATCCGGTGAGGCAACGTCCATAGAGCCATCGCCGAAAAGGTATCCTCCCCCGTGTATATGGACCATAACTGGTTTCAAAGGTGAAGGTGTTACCTTATTCGGTGGCTAGAATGATGTAAAATTCGGTGCATTATGAGTCAGCTTGATGAAATACACGAACTCAAAGTCTACCTACTTCTTGAGGCGTGAAAACATTAATATACAAACAATCTTCATTTTCATTCTGCGGACTGTTTTCCGGTTGAGGTATATTCATCTGGAAACAACGGCTGCGATGGTAAGTAGCATCTCTGATACCATTCCAACTACCTGCTGGCACCGGGGGCTGTACACGATAAAAGTACCTAGTTTATGTTTATAGTCAACGAACTCATATCTGGTACTTTATGTTATGCTCTACCTGAAATCTGAGTGCTCCAATCGGTGGTTCGGCGTACGGAATGCCCAGGAATGAAACAAAAGCTGTACCGGTCGTTATAGATGTGTCATTTTTGCCTTTCACGATACCCTGCTTGGTTTTCACGAGCATTTTGAACAAACCGCACGAATGAATTTGAAAGTACGATAACGCAAGTAAAACACGACTGTGTGCGAGTTCACATACAATTCTTATTGAAAAATATAACTCGTGTAATTGCGTACATATACCTTTATCAGAGGATCGAGTTCTCTTCGTAATCAATTTGATTGCTTGTATTTGCGTCGATCTTTCTGACCTCTTGGTACGACTCGCGCACTGCTGACGGTCTCATTCTTGATAAGATTGTTTTATTATCTCATTTATTCATACCGGTGGGACTACGACCCAAAGTACATCAATACTCGCAATAGGAATCTAGGAATGTAAAAGAAGATTCCGTATACTACGTCATCTTCTTGTTTGTTCCTGATATCGTTTATTCACGCTCTTCATCTTACCTTATCTTCGATTCGTCATCCTCGTGCACGTCTTTGCTTTTCTTACATCGTCGTTGTTGATTCAATTCTGATCACACTACTTTTCGCTTATGTGCTTTTTGCACCTCCTTCCGGTTTACTTAGTTCTCCTCGGCTATTTTACGAAACGTCTTTTGTTTTGAATGCTTCAATAAATTAGAAGTTGCATTCATTCTCCGTCGCTTCATTTACTAGACTTGACAGTCTTATAAATGTGGATCATTGAATTTTTCTATCTGTCGGTTCATAGCGAATGTCGCCTTCCGATGACCATTTTCCATTTCCTCGGTTCATCCATAGACCCTCCTGTATGTTCCAACACTACATATTCCTTGCTATTCCCGCTGTTCAGCTCTTCCTGGGTCGACCTCTCTTCCTTCGTCCAATGATAAACCATTCCGTGACCTTCTTCGATAGCCTTTCCATCAGCATTCTTTGGACACTTCCGTACCATATTAAGTGTCTGGTTTTGATATCGTCTACCAGCGTATTCTAGACCTAGGACCTCCATTATTTCTCTGATAAAGTCATTTCTAACTCTTTCTAGTTTTGACTGTCTGGCTGCTTTGCTCCAGAAATTCATTTCTGTTGCTAGCAAGAAGTCCCCTGTCTTTTGTTTCAGCGGCCAGATCTCACGGTTATGTGTCACAATTCCAGTTATAGATACCGTCATTATTATAGCACTATCAGTAGACTAATAATTCATCAAGCTGCCTCCAATCGAAGTTCTCTCTCCTACCACCATTCCACGATGGCCCAAAAAACCAATTCAGAGACGTCAAAGAAATCATTCTTTTCAAAACGACATCTAGTTGTTAGTCTTCTTTTCCTTCCTGCTTCGTTTCCAGCTTCTCCGGCTAGCTTCAACCTTTTTTGCGAGGAACCCGCTATCTATTTTGTTTGGGGGATTACATCCTCAGAAAACGTCCGCATCCGGGAGTTTCTGTGAACTGCGCGACGTGACATGACGTGACGTGTGACGCTTTATGACATCATCAATGACCTTGACCTACTTTAGGTACTTGGCAAAATTTTAACTTCCAGCCTTCATCATTATCAGGCCTTGTATACAACGTACTGCGAAGAGCCCCGCCAACTCATTTGCTGAGGGGGCATTTTGATCACGTTAACTTATTACGTCATCTTTTCAAGACTTGGAAACTAGGCTATATATGATAGGAGGAGGGCCAGGGAGGTTTTGTGTACCCCGCTGCTATTGTAAACCTGCAATGGCCTTTAAATTCTTTCTTCATTTCTTAAATCCTCTAGCTGCTTCCTGTTCTCGCTATTGCCGGCTTTTTCTTGTTACTCGCCGCGGATACCACGAGGCAAAACGCTATCTTCAACTTCCCCGACGTCTTTGGCTTGGGTATGCCGCATCTACTTCCGTCGACTGCTCAACGGTCTACCGTGTTGCTCGTCGTGGAAGCGAAGATTACAGCATCTCCACGGTCTACGGTCCGCGAGTCTGACGTTTCCTTCTATACCTGCATTCCTCACACTGCCCCTTGTAGAAACCGCACTCGTAAACTCTGGTTTGCCCGAGCCAGTTTCGAGCTCCTGTCTCCATCAAAGGTTTTTCTTACTGACTCCCTCTTCCTTTCTCTCTCTTTCTTCCCACTCCTTCCCAACAGATTGCCAGATCTTTTCAGACAAAAGTAGTTTACCTTTAGACTCCTGATTTTCCTTCACAGCAACAACTGATGTCACGTATTGCCGATCCGCCGTCTGAGGCGATCGGCAGTTTCCAAAATAGACAGATTCCCAGCTTCTCCGTGACATTTGGACCGCCCTGCGAAACAACTTCTAGTCCAATGGGTCAATCATGATGCCGAGTTAATGAAAGAATGCAACCGTCAGCGCCGGGTATACCAGCTTAAAAATGGCCGCGAAGGGGCGCGGGCGGTTGCACCTGAATACCAGCTGGCTTTTAAAAGGCTGAAGAAAGCCATTAAAGACAGCCAGAGTGCTGCTTAGAAAGAGCTGTGTGAAATGGCAGAGGAAGACCCATTTGGTAAGCCTTACAAGATTGTGCTGAAGAAGCTGAAGAGCATCTCAGCAATGAGTCGAATGGAGCAAGATGTTGGGGGACAAATCATTGACGGCTTGTTCCCGCAGCACCCACCACCAATGCTGACGCTAACAATAGTGAAAGAGGATGGTATATCCCTCCTAGGTATCGAGGAGGTGGATGCAGCAGTCAATAGACTGCGGGGAAAGTCTTGGAAGGCTCTGAGCCCCGATGAGATTCCAAATCCAGTCTGAAGTGCCATACATTCAGTTGACTACATTCAAGTGCGATGGAAGAAAGCCAGGCTAGCGCTGATCGATGAGAAGGATAAACCATCTGGCCTACCATCCTCTTACCGTCCACTTTGTCTGCTGAACAATGTTGGGAAACTCCTGGAAAGAGTGAAAGCGAATCGACTGGAGAGCTATCTGAAGGAAAGAGTTATAATCTCTAGTTTTTTTTTTTTTTTTCTAAAGTATTGTATTTGATTATATAAACAAATATCAGGGTGACGCTAGGAAGAAACTGGCACACCTTTGCTTTATGGCTTCTTGGTGTTATGCCAGTTCCTAGCGTCAGAGTAATGAAAATAGAAAATATGTAGATAAAAGTAATGAGATGATACTTAGTGAAATCAATGAAATGTGAAAAAATACAATAAAATAATAAAATAAAAATAAATGAAATAAGATAAAATAAATAAACAATAAAACGAAAAATAAATAAAAAATGAAATAAGATAAAATAAATGAAACTAAAACAAAAAGAATACGAAAATGAAAATAAAATGAAATGAAATAAACGGAAGGTATGAAAAGAAAAGAAAAGTAAATGAAATAAATAAATAAAATGTACCGTAATGAAAATAAATAAATAAATAAATGCATGAGCGTGGAAAGTTGAAGAGTCTGATCTCGCCACCTGTGTGTCTTTACTCAAGTCTCTGATCAATTTTTTGTCTCATGAGTTCGTTCAAGAAACGTAGGTTTTCATTTATATTGTCAAAGTGGAAACAGAGGTTGTTAAGATCGAGTATTTCATATTTTTTTCGTAAATTTACAAAATTTTGACATGAAAGTAATGAGTGTAAGGGGGACCCGTCCTCCTCCTTACACTCCATGCAAATTGAGGTATTTATCTTCTTGTATTTATGTAGGTAAGTCGCAAAGAAGCCGTGACCCGTTAAAGCTTGTGTAATGTAATAGTTGACGTACCAATCTCTGTTTTTGTAGGTAAGTTTCAGGTCAGGTATAAGTGTATGGGTTAGTCTTCCTACTTGGCTGTCATTATATTCATCCTGCCATTTTTTTAGTGCTCTATGAGTGAGGATCAACTCTTTTTCTTTCTTGGTTTTTGGTCTATAATCCGTACCTTCGAATGTTCTTTTTTTCTCATTAACAAGTTCAATTTTGATTTCAATTGGCATCTCCCCTGTAATCGCATGGATTGAAGGATAACTGATTGTTCTGTAGCCTGACGCTATACTTATTAGGATTTTGCGCTGAATAGTTTTGAGTCTGCCAATTTGAGTTTGATTCAAGTTTGGAAAATAAACTGTTGAGCAATATGAGGTTATGGATATATAAACTGCTTGATAAAGGATTTTGCGATTTTTAAAAGAGAAACCGTATTTGTTTCCATAGAGGGCTCTGAAAATGTTATAGTACTTCATGATTTTATCATTAATATATTCTACATGTTTGCAAAAGGTCAGGTGCTCGTCTAGAATTATCCCCAGATATTTCATATAGGACATTGTTTTTGCTTTTATCACATTATTGTTGATTATGATGTTTGATTCCAAATATTGTTTGACTTGTTCTTTGTCATGTTTCCGAGATATGAGTAGAATTTGTGTTTTATCATTATTAAAGTTCAATTTTGCCGAGTTGAGTGAGGAAGTAATTTCAGAAATAATGACATTTATGTGTTTACATTGTGTAGAATAGTTATTGTTGAGCCCAGCAACCATCAAAACGTCGTCAGCATAGCTCACGATATTGATATCTTTATAATAGGATATTTTATGACAATGCGCCATGACAATATTGAAAAGAATTGGGCCTAGAACAGATCCCTGAGGAACGCCACAAAAGATTTCTCTGGAGGTTATGCAATTTCCTAATTCGTCATAGGCTCCAACAGATCTGTTGGTTAGAAAGGATTTGATTATATTGATGAGGGTATTAGGAATAAAGTAGCAAGTCAGTTGGTTTAAAATAGATGACCAGAGAACTTTATCAAAAGCCCCTGAGATGTCAAAGCTCAACAGAAGAACATGTCTGTTTCTTTTTCTACGTCATTGATGTATTTCATGACTCTTCTGACCGCATGTTCCGTGCCTTTCCCTCTCCTGTAGGCAAACTGATCATCATTCAAAATAAAGGCCTTGTCAAGCATTTTTTCCAGGTGGAATTTGATAATTTTTTCCATTACTTTTCCTAGGACGGGTAGGAGAGTAATAGGTCTAAAAGCTTTGGCATCAACCGGTTTCTTCCCAGGTTTATTTATGACTTTCAGTTTGCCTATTTTCCAGGAAGTAGGGAAGTGTGTAAGCTCGAGGCATTTTGTGAAAATTATATGAAGCCAATTTCTGTTATTGTTGTGGATAATTTTAATCATCCTATTCGATATTCTATCACAACCATTTGCTTTTTTATTTTTCAAAATTTTTATTATATCGTCAAGAACTGTTTTATCCAGTTCGAGGTTCACGTCATTGTCGAGATGGGGTAATTGATCAATGATAGGAAAAAATTCGTTAATCAGGTAGTCGTATTTATCGTTTTCAGTAATTAAATATTTGTTATTGATGAAAAAAGCAGGCATTTCGAGTTTTTGATATTTGTTCATAAGTATTTTATAGGGAGTTCCCCAAACGCACGAGTCAGAGACCAATTTTTTCCACGCTTGAGATTTGCACTCACGTATGAGATTTTTGTATTCTTTACTGAGGATTTTTAGAATAAGGCTATAGGTGTGGAGTTGAAATTGATATTTAGAAATGTTTCGAGGGGTGGAGGCACGTGAAACCTTCCCAGCGTAATTTCTCGTTTTCTTCTTCAGTAGTTTGATACATTTTTTAAGTAGTTCTAATTCTTTATTCCACCAGTCGTATGTTGTACTTTTGATCTCGGCTCTGCTAGAATCAGCAAGTTCAGTCAAGAAATTATTGAAAAATTTAATTGTTTCGTCTAGTTCTATTGTAGTCTCGCAATTTTGAATGTCATTCACAATGGTTTGTATTGTATTCTCATTTTTCTCCAGTAAGGATTTAAATTTGGTTTCGTTAAGCGCGTAGTAGGTTTCTTGTTTGGTTTGAAGGTTATTTTCATGAAAACAAAGATCGAAGCTAACCTGAGAATGATTACTTAAGGTAGATTCATTGACTTGAACTTCGTTGATTTTATTGCTCAATGTCTGTTGAACTATTACAAGATCTATGACACTCGATCCATTGTGATTGTGAAAAGTCTTAACATCATAAGGATTCATTACAAGAAGATCGTGAGACATGAGGAATTCTTCAAATGCGTCAGCCTTGATATGCATATGATAGTCTATCCTTCTGAGTTTTTCATAAATTGGAGATCGTACATTAAAATCACCTATTAGGACTTTGCTATAACTACTGAAAACAGAGATAGTGTGGGAAAGAGCTTCAATTTGCTCATCAAAATTTTTACTTGGTGCAAGATAGCATGCGCACAGAAAAATGTTCGAAAAAACAACTGCAATATAAAAGGATTCAGCTTTCACAATGTGAATAGGAGTATTTTTTTTGTAAAGAATCGCAATATCTTCTTGGCAAAGTGAGTGATAAGAGTTATTGGTTTCAGTCAACCTATTATTTTTACCTATATGTGGCTCAGGAATTGCAAGTAAGTCTTCTTGAAGTGTTTTTATTAACTCAGACTGATGCGCTTTGTTCCTCCCTACATTTAAGGATAGTACAGATAATTTGTCCAACACGCACGGTGAATTAGACATTACCTACTTACAATTAGAAGTCATACAGCTTCTCGAGGAAACTACGTTGCCTGGCGTACTCAGTACAAGACAGGCTAAAAACATTGTGTGTTACTTTCGAAAGCGCAATTTCTGTTGCCTTATCTAAATTAGATTCTTTACAGGCAACGACATCAAACTCTTTCAACACACAAGAGGTGCATATCCTCTTATCTATACATTTATCTACAACTGGTTTCAACTTATCTTCGGTCTTACAAAAATCCATAGAGTGACCTATGCATTTACACTTGCTACACAGTCTTACGGATATAAATTTTTCATATCTAAAACTACGATGACCAACTAGAATCCTACCTGGAGATTTCTCGATCAGTTTGTAGTACTGTTCCTTTTGCAGGCGAGCAACAATATTTCTTCTTTTAGTGATTTGTGATGTACTCCCAGATAGGTGAATTGGTTTGGAGCCAGTAATGTATTCAATTTCTTCGCTGATGATATTGTCGTCAATTTCTCCTACATCAAATATTCGAACTGTGGGATTTAGTTTTTTTCGATGTTTGGTGGTGGTTTCTGGTAGTTTGAGTTGCTCAATTTCATCTTTCATAGTGTTGAGATCGTCTTCTTTCACAAAATTCATAACCATTGTAGTCTTATCTTTGACGTACGTCGCTTTAGCCAGTTTGATATTTTTTTCACGAAGGTTTATCTTCTTTTCAATCTCTTCTAACGATTTTATTGTGTCATTTGTTTTTATGACAAGAGTGTGTGACTCCATTTTTTTTGGTGAATTCAGTTTTCCAACTTTTTCAGCGTAAGTAACAGTAGGGCCGGTGTGATGACTGTGATCTTGTAAGTTTCCAAAAGGCTTTTGCTTTTTGATGACATCGATTATTGAATGGGCAATATCTTGGCAAGTTGAGGTATGGATTTCTCTGAGAGATGCTATGCTGTCCTCAGCTTTCTGCACATTGCTCATTATTTTGTTGAGTGAATTAAGAATTGTCATTACCGTGTCTTTACTTAGTTGACCATCAGCGGATTCCTCCGAAGGAAAAACGAAGGCACGAGTGGTTTTATGAAATTTAATTTTAAAGGCATTCATAAGTGTGTTGCGAATCTGGTCAGTGGCTTTCTCTGCAGAAAGAAGATACGTACGACAGGTTGTGTACAAATTATTCTTACCGAGTTGACCATCGCCCTTGGGCGGGCCTTCAGCCATGTTCAAGATGTATCTTGTAAAAAGGGTGTAAGACACCACGCAAAACGATAGCAAGCAAGGTATGCAAGAAATAGCAAGCAAGAAAAAACACAGCGAAAACACTCGTCACATTCAACTTAACGTGAACGCGTCGTAACAGGCGAGGTTCAAAGTTGCACGTGAATATAATCTCTAGTAGCCAGTATGATTTTCAAACTGGACGCTGCACATCAGATGCTGGGATCCGGCTGAAGAGGATAGCCGAGCCAGCGGTCGCTACGCGTCAGTTTTACGCAGCCGTCAGCCTCGATATTAGAAATGCGTTCAATTCGATTCCTTGGGAGAGGATCTTGGAAGCCCTCAAGGAGGCAGAAGTGCCCGCATACCTGCTAAGGATGATCAGCAGCTATCTCAGCTGCCGAGAAATCCAAGCAGAGACGTCTGCTGGTACAAGGAATCGCCCAGTGACTTGTGAGGTGCCACAGGGGTCGGTCCCTGGGCCACTGTTGTGGTGCGGCGCATTTAACGGGATACTTAAGGTGAAGCTGCCGCCGGGTGTTGAACTTATTTGCTATGCGGATGACACTCTGGTAGTATGCACTGCCGAGACAATAGTAGCGGTGGAGAGCAGGGTAAACCGGGCCCTAGAGGTGATGACGCGTTGGATCGAGTCGAATGGATTCGAACTTGCAGCTAGTAAGACGGAGGCCTTTTTGTTCACAACCCGTCGAAAGTTCAGTCCACCCACCTTTCGCCTGCAAGGTGTGGAAATTGAGACCAAGAAGAAGATAAAATACTTGGGCATCTGGTTTGACTCGACTCTGAGCTTCAGGCACGATTTCCTGATGGCAGCGGAAAAGGCAGGCCGGGTAGTTGGATACCTAAACCGCCGGATGAGGAACCTAGGAGGACGAAGAGAAGCAAGAAGAAGGGTCATGATGAGCACCGCTTTATCGATCCTCCTACGTGGTGCACCAGTATGGGCCGACTCCATGAAGATACCATACAGAAGACGAGAGATGGTAAAGATCCAGTGAAGAGCTGCGCTGAGGTGTGTTAGTGCCTACCGCATTGTCTCGACGGAGGCTCTTGGCGTATTAGCACGTTCACCACGAATTGAGCTCTTTGCTGAGGAGAGAGGGGTGGTGTTTAAAGCAAAGAAAAAAACGACGACCAACCGTGAGACTCTACGGGTTAAGCAGGAGGCCAGGCACTCCTTGCTTGAGAAATGGGAAGCAAGAATTTCCCAGAGTGAGCTAGGCAAGTGGACAACCCGTGTATTAATACGCGACCTTGATGAGTGGATGAACCTATATCATGGCCAACTAGACTTTCACCTGATGCAGGCGCTAAGTGGCCATGGCTGCTTCAACAAGTACCTTTACAAGAAGTTATAGAAAGTTGAGCAGGCAACGTGTTCGCACTGCGATCAAGGGCGGGATGATGGACCGCAGCACACCTTATTTGAGTGCGAGGCGTGGAGGCGTGAGCGGGACAAGCGTAGTCGGTCTCTCCAAGAGACCGGGGTTGATGAAGCACTTGTTCCAATTTGCTTGGTATCCACCACGCTAGGTTCCGAAGAGCATGCAACCAGGTGTCTGCATTTGCAAGCACCGTCATGAAGAAGAAGATGGACCGGGAACGGAATAGCCAAATGTAGAACCACGCTATGGCCTACTCGATACTGTGTACCATCAACATCCAGATGTGCAGGAAGAAGAGGAAGATCATACCTGAAGAAGTTCAAGAGAAGCCGACAGCAATACAGTACATCTAAGATAGTGGTGGTCTTGTTGTTGTGTGTTCTAGTCAGGGGCACTGCAACTTGGCGGTCGCTGAGTAGAAGATGGGTTTCGCGGAGGAGAATCTTCCAATACTGAAGTAATACCCGAAAGGGTCGACCCCGGTGTTGGGGGAAGCAAAATCAACTGCTTACGCACTTCACTATGGAGGAAGGGCGGCACCGCACAAACAACATAAGCGAATGGGTGGAAAACATTTCACAGTCTGCTTTTTGTTAAATTTTCCCCCGAAAAAACATTCAGATTGTCATACAAAAAAATTTCACGGTGTCAATTATTTGACGTTAGGATACTTTGATACGAGAGCATCCGAGTGAACTTGAAAATATATTCTTACTTTCGTTTTTATTCTCTTTTGCCTTCTCCCTCGATAGTTCATCGAAAAGGAAAGTAACTTTCGAAGTGTGGTTAGACGATAGTGTACTTTTACGTTGTACCTATTCACGAGTGCGTCTCGCGTGACCCGACTGGAATTCAGCAGAGCGAAAAACCGAAATTAAATCAATTTTGAATATCTAAGTACGCGTATCAGCGAGCACCTTATTTTTTCATTTCACTGGGTGGTTTTCTTCTAACATTTGTTTGTCTTTTCCGTTCGCGCCGTTCTCCCTCTGAGTAGGTGTACATCTCTTGATGCTGACTACGGTGAAGCATTGATTGTTTCTGACGTAAAGATAATTGATTGCAGTTTTTCCTAAATGCTTTCATTAGTTTTAAAATTGGTACCCTCGCAAACCAATTTAGAGGAAGATTGTTTCTAGACTCAACAATGCAATTCAATTGTTCACAATGATTTTTTATTCGAGAATTCAGAATTTACGGAATTTGAGGAGCAGAGTTGCAAAATTGGTATGAGTTTGCATTGAGTAGGGTAGGATGGGCGAGCATAAAACGATTTTAGAATACTAGACCAGGTTGAAGATGAGGTCGTAGGTGGACGGATATGAACGGGACAGATTGAGGGAATCAAAAATTCTTTCAAGTTTGAAGATACTTTGGGAGCGGGAGAGGGGCCAGAAGAGCATAAACTTGTGACAATAATTATGGTCTGCCATGATTTTAGCTCCCTCTTTAGGTGTTTCAGGCGTCCACTCAGACTATGATCCATTGTGCTACTGTCAGTGCATCGGCCTCACTAAGTTCATGCGTCTGAAGTATGGCTCAAAGCGGATCGAGCTCTCCTACTTACGCCGATTCTCAGAAGCACTCAGCAGCGCTCTCCCTCCTTTCGGTTTTCAACCTGCTTCTGATATCCTTAGTAATTTCCTGGTCAACCTTGAACACGGTATCTGTAGTCATCAGGGTGTCTATCAGTTGATGTGCGAGGATTACCACAGCGTTCACATAGGTGAGAACAGCAGAAAACTGACCACCAGAGTCATCAAGCGAGTTGGCGCTTAGGTATAGGATCCCGGATCGCTCTACTTATGCCGATCTCCTTATCTACCCAAGTCATCAAACGCATCAAAGAGGATCGAAAGAGCGTACTCGGACTTACTGACATTTAGCGGAAGTAATTTCAATTGGTTGTTTTTATTCATGCAGGGATGTATATAAGGTGGGTCAGCTAGCGCGCCACTGTCCTGTCCAGTCCGAATAGCAAACAAGAAGAACTTGCAATCATTTGTCATAGCGAATTCGACGACCTCGTCTTCCTTAACAAGATGCAGTATGAATACGACAGCAGCTCCGCCTCTCTCTTCTTTCGTATCATCGATGATAATTAACGTCATCGACAATCTTCTTTAATTTGACTTGTTTTGTTTTCCTACAATCATCGCTGCATATTAGTCTATGTTGTAAGCTCTGATAATGGTCTTGGACCGAAAATGTTGATATTTTTCGGTGCTTCTTCATTTCACGTTTTGAAAGTCATTATTTTTACTACTCTATTTCCTCGACATTTCACATTACAAACTCGTCAGACTAAATTACTTCACGCTACCTCCTTCCCTAGTTGGACATCATAAAAATAGAAAAATTAGGTCAGCTCGCACTCGAGGAGGACATTTTAGGGTGAAGAAAAGGTCATCTGAAACAAAATGAAAATTTGAACTTCAAACCGAATGTTAGTTGAAAATATTCAAGATTTTCTCAAAAGTTCGGAGCACGATTTATCATTTCGCAATCGCACGCTCTCTGCATAATCATAACCATACGTATTTCTCCACTATAAATTACAAATAGGTACGTCAGAGTTTGTCGAAATAGGTCACATCATCGCGAATATGATGAGTTCGAGTACAACGAATGAGTATATTTTTCTCTTTTCTGTCGATACTTATTTATTTATTCTGCATCCGTTCGTATTCTTCCACTCATTTATTTCGATATTCAAATGAATTCGACTTTCGACAGAGAAACAGATTAGTTTTTACCATTCATCGTTACAGATGTCTTTATTCGTACGAATATTATTAAATTCCTCTCCCCTCCCAACGAGAATGCATCAACAAACGGATAGTCGTCTGAAGCTCCTTTATTTCTATCGCGGTTACCGAATTTTTAAAAATGAATTGAAATTTCCTTTGACACCTAGGAAAATGTTGTGGTGAGAATTGCTGCAAATTACTGTAAACGATGATAGAAGTACCTCAAGTTCGATTTCAAGAGGGTAGACTAATCCAGAGTGCCTGGTATTCATTATCGTAAAGAATGAAAATAGTAGAATCATGTGAAACAACAATTTCTTTCAACTTGATCAAACTCCACGCCTGATTTACTCTGCGGGTAAATACTGAAGCTCAATCTCTATTGTTGAAAGATAACTATTTAGATCAACATGTTGATGAGTTCTTCTCCATATCTTTACGATTTTACTGAATCGCAAGAATAAGGTTACTATCCGGTCGATGACCTAAGTTGAAATTATATCAAGCTGTATCTAGCAAATAACCCGCGTGTAGTTTGAAATGCTTGTTAAATAAAGAAAGAAAGATCTTTTCCGTATTATGATGAAAATAATATTGACAGATCTAATTTACTTCCATGTGCTTTGTTGAGTATGTACATAATATTACTGTCGAGTACATTTCTCCTATAAACCTTTCAGCTGCTTTCTAATGACTCCTATCTCCTCCACCCACAGTCGCCTGGTAGAGTTTCATTGACGTTTTGATAACTTCTACCATTTTGAATCGTCCTTCCCAAAATCGCTGGATTTAGTCGACTCATTCTCTGAGTCACATCTGAAACTTTCTCATATTCTCTTCATGCAGTAGAAATATTCATTGAATAATCCGTGGCCACTTGACCCTTCCACCAGCCAGAATCAAAGAACACTTCTACGTTTGTCTCCTGCTGATGTAAGAGTCTAGTTCGTTTCCCGTTTCCATATCATGTCCTAAATGTAATTTTTTCCCTTCGTCCGATGTGTGGTGCAACTTGTTTTACAATCCAGCGTGATCTTAAAACGTGTAGTGACACGTTGGGTCAAGTCGGCCAGACTAGAACTTGTAGTTGGTGAGACGGAGGCCATTTTATTCACGACCCGTTGAAAATTTAGTCCACCCACCTCTCGTCTGCAAGGTGTGGCAACCAGGACCAAGAAAGTGATAGAGTATTTGGGCATCTGGTTTGACTCAATGCTAAGCTCCAGGTAGTATTTCCTGATGACAGCAATGTGGGCAAACTTCTGGAGAGAGTGATAGCCAATCGCCTAGAGAGCTATGTGAAGGAAAGAGATATAATCTCAAGTAGCCAGTATGGTTCTCAAACTGGACGCTGTACGTCAGGTGCTGAGCCGAGTCAACGATAGCCACGCGTCAGTTTTACGCAGCCTTCAGCCTCGACGTAAGAAATGCGTTCAATTCGATACCTCAGGAGAGAATCTTGGAAGTCCTCAAGGACGCAGAGGTGCCCGCATACCTGCTCAGGATGATCAGCAGCAATGTAGAAGGCAAGAGATGGTAAGAATTCAACGGAGGACTGCGCTAAAGCATGTTTGTGCCTACCGAACGTGTCTTGACGGAAGCTCTGGGCGTATCAGCACTTCGTCACCACTCGAACTCCTTACTAAGGAAAGAGCGGTGGGGCCCTAATAAACAATGGCAGCGGGAACCCGCAACCTCCCGCGCTCACGATGACGTTGGTGCGAAAATACCCCCTCAGAAAATGAGTTGGCTGGGCTCTTCTCATTACACTGCATGCTAGGCCTGATATAATGAAGGCTGGAAATTGAAATTTTTCCAAGTCCCTAAAGTAGGTCAAGGTCAAGGTCATTGATTACGTCATAAAGCATCCCGGCTAGAAGTTGAAATTTTGCCAAGTCCTTAATGTAGGTCAAGGTCATTGATGACGTCACAAAACGCCATACGTCACGTCACGTCACGCAGTTCACAGAAACTCCCGGACGTGGACGCGGATGTTTTCTGAGGATGTAACCTCCCTAACAAGATGGATAACGGGTTCCCCGCTAAAAAGGAGACAACAAACGATCAAGAGGTTTTACAGGGCATGTGGGAGGCCAGGAACTCTTTGCTTGACAAATGGAAAGCAAGGTGGCTCAGAGCAAGCTGGCAACCCTGACGAGTGGATGAACTGAGATCATGATCCTCTGAACTTTTATCTGTCATGGGTTTTGAGCGGCCATCGCTGCTTCGCAATGTATCCCCAAGAGAAGTCAAGGAAAGTTGAGCAGGCTACTGCAACCAAATGGTAGGATGATGGACCACAGCACACCTTATTTGATTGTGAGGTTTAGAGGCGTGAGCGGGGCAAGCTTGGCTAGTCTTTTAAGCAGATTGAGGTAGATGAAGCGCTTGCTCCCAGTGCCCTGGTAGTCACCTTGCTAGGTACTGAAAAAGCGTGGAACCAGGTGTCTGCCCTGGCAGCCACTGTCATGAGGAAGAAGATGGACCTGGAATGAAATAGAGACATACAGAATTGTGCTATGGTCTACTTCACACCTAAGGAGAGGAAGATTAATCGAGCCCGAAGAAAGAAAAAGAAGAGACTCCAACCGCAATCTACTCGTTGTTATTACGTTCTTAAAGTTTTGCGTAGAGTGAGCAAGCGCAGCTTGCAGCAGTCCTCAACCGACACTACCTGACAATAGAAATCAATGAAAGCTTGTAGAAAGAAATCAAAAATGAAAGGGGAAAAACCACGAGAATTAATTAGAAACAATTTTCTCTCTCTTTTTTACTCAAATAAGAATTGAAGAACGTTTTCGTCGTGAATTATATTCATGAAAAAGATGGTATACGTCAACTTACATTTCGTAATCTCAGATAACTCGGAACGGAATAACAAATATTTTTGCAAAAGCATTCCAGTAATTTTCTTAAATACGATTTCATCTCTTGTCATTATTTCCCTTTCTCGTTCATCTTTGCGGTTTTTGGTTTACCCCTATTCACACAAAAAAGGGGAAGTTATCGCGAGTCAATGAAACAGTAAATGTATACATAAAAACGGAAAAGAGTGTTTGATAGTAAAGTCCACGCCAACCTTTTCCAAAAAATCTATAGACTTTCTCATTACTCCCACACTCCACTCAGATCACGGACGACGAACACCGTACTGGCTTGACATTTTCAAAAAACGGTCTTCGGTAATTTTCTTTTTTCTTCCTTTTTTCTCTCTCTTTCTCTCTCTCCGTCACATTTACGCTTTCATACCTTTCATCTTAATGCTTTTAGCCGTACACTCCATTTTAAAAGCGTCTTGACTCGATTATTTATTCTTTTTAACTTTAATGAGTTAATGCTCATGTACAAGTCCAGAATGGTTACAGTAAGTATCTATTCGTATTAAGAACCTTTGCGAAATCCTTAAATGAGCTAGCCTAACGACTGAAATCTTGGGTATTCGAGTAAAACAGAGTTATTACGAGTACTTTGTAATTGTTAGCATAGAGAGCCGCCTGTGAACTACTATTGAGGAGAGGTAGAAAAGATCGTGAATTTTGAGGAACGGTTATCGTCACTCGTGGCTGATTTTGGAAGGTGCCTTGAACAAGCTTAAGAATTGAATCGAGTTCTGTACAAGTCAACAGGAATGGATCTCTTGTAGACGTGCGATAGATCTTATTCTATGGATCGTTGGCTTGTCGTTTGGCCGACTTTTCACAGAGCTAGGTTCAATTATTATCGATATAAGTCGTACTTACGAGACGCTAAGGGCTTATGACCTCGAGCTTATTCAAATATTGAAAAAAACTCGCAGCCCACATACTTAGCTGCTCGGAATTGCTTTCATTAACTGTGTTAATTGAGGCAAGCAGGGAACCTGTTTTACAAGGGATTTTTCATCAGATACAGGTCAATTTTCGAATTTTTTACAAGTCCTTTTCCCATCATATATAGCTTAGAAGTGCCATCACTATCTGATGACGTCACAGAGCAAAAAAGGAAGCCTAAGACCTAGTACAGAGCTAGGACAAACTGCTACTATAAGCTATTATAAAGATCTTGTAAGCTTATGGTATGAAGGATGCCTAAACCTAGTATAAAGGAGGATTGGACCTAGTATACGCCTAGTATAATACGTAGTATAAACCTAGTATAATATACTGCATGAAGCAGAGAGACCTAGTATAAAGAGGCTTGGACCTAGTATACGCCTAGTATAATACGTAGTATAAACCTAGTATAATAAAGGAAGCCTAAGACCTAGTACAGAGCTAGGGACAAACTGCTACTATAAGCTATTATAAAGATCTTGTAAGCTTATGGTATGAAGGATGCCTAAACCTAGTATAAAGGAGGATTGGACCTAGTATACGCCTAGTATAATACGTAGTATAAACCTAGTATAATATACTGCATGAAGCAGAGAGACCTAGTATAAAGGAGGCTTGGACCTAGTATACGCCTAGTATAATACGTAGTATAAACCTAGTATAATATACTGCATGAAGCAGAGAGGATAAGTCCCCCTCCTATCACTTCATCAAAATTTTTCTAAGTCCCTTTTTCTTGCCGGACGGCGCCCGGCGTCCGGCGCCCGGAGCCCGGCGCCCGGCGCCCGTCATTTTCCTTCAGTTTACCCCCCGATAAAACAGGTTCCCTGTTAAAAATCGAGGTTCTACTATTCATGGATGTAGGAACTTAGTCATTACGAGAGGAAGGGAGGTCCCAGTGCTCAACTGAGCTCAGGGACTTTGATTTGAAGGATCGTAACTTTCATCCGCCCCTCTTAACCTGTTGGAGGATGATTATGATAAAAACTAAATCATGTCCTCAAATTTCCAACTGAACTATCGCATGTTACACCACACTGCGAGTCAACATTCCGAACTAGACCATTCGACGCTTTCAAAATCATGATTTCGATTCGCAACGGAAAGCTTTTTACCAGTCGAGTATATGTAGACTGTAAAATACCTCCCGTTCGCATGCACGCGTAGACCCGTACAATATTATCGAACCCTGCGAAAAGGCGACCTAGTATTTATGATTAGAAGCCAACCAACTATTTTGTTCACCTGTACAATATGCGGCGCGGCGAGACCAAATTTTTTCATTTCGCTACGAAGGGTTTGAAAGCTGCACGTATCGAAGCTCAATTCGCATTATCAATTCATACGATCGTAAAGCCTACCAGCATTTTCTAACGAAATTTTCCGCTAGCTATTCGTAAGAGGCACGCATACCGTATACGAATTCGTTGATTGCGCGAGTTCAAACCACACATTTTCAATAACTTTTTCACCCTTACAGCAACGCAAAAAGCTTACCACATCGAGTAATCATAAATACGTATGTCCAAAACATTCGTTAGTCGTTGCCTTCAATTTTGATGTCCTTGTCGCGAAGGAGCTGGGGATGAAGAAAATAGCCAGCTCGGAATCTCTTTATTCGTTTGTATCGACGTCATTGTTGTGCGATATTTGGAAGTATGACCATGGAAAATGATTCGTAAATCGAAATTATGTTTGATGGCACCTGAAAATTTGATCTATAATAACTCCTTTTTCTCAAATTTGTACATCGCAAATATGAGAGGAAACGAAATCGAAGCAAATTTGGTCCCTATTCTAGCTTGGCAATTGCTCCAGGGTGAATAGCCCGTGACTGGATCGTTTACTAAGAACAGTCGTACGAGGGTAGAATAAGCTGAATAAATCCACAAATTGCGGCATTAATAAAACTGTAGGTAGAGGAAACAACATGGAAAAAAAAAATTCTCTTTAATTGTCGTCCTAAATTTTAGAATTTTCATTTGTCAACATTGAATCATGCGAGGTAACATCGACAGCACAATGACTATAAAAGTGTTCGCTGGAATGCTGGACTAAAGATTGTCAGACGCAGCCGCGTAAGCAACACACGACTTTTCACCCAGGGCCGGATTTACACATTTTGCACTCTACGCCAGATGCAAAAAAAAAAAGGATTTCTTGGCGTTGCTAAAAATATAAAGATCATGTTTCATGTCTTTTCGCCAGTCGTCTTAAGCTCTTCATCGTTCAAAAATTTTCTAAATTTCCAGCTTCTTGTTCTAGTATAAGTCAATATCACTACTGAACAGCTATCCTGTTACAAGCATTCCATTTAGCGATTCTAGAGTATTTTTCAACGCTGAATGCAATGCCGTTTTCCGTTTTTCGCTAGCACATCGAGATTTCTTGTAATCGTCTTCTTTATTTGCGAAAAATCGCTGTGCGTCGTTGTGCAATGTGACGCTGTTATGCGTGCTTTGATACTGCTATTGTCGATGTGTTCCGCGACGATGCGCGGCGCTTTGTCGAAAGATTACAAAAAATCTCGACGTGCTAGCGAAAAACGGAAAATGGAATTGAATTCAGCGTGAAAAATACTTTTAGAATCACCCAATCAAACGTATGTAACAGAAAAATTTTTTTGGTTGTTCAGTAGTGTATTAGAGTATTTTAGGCTGACTGCTTTTTGGGACTCACTCGCAAAAGTTTTCAAAAATTTGCCCAATCGGATATGTTGTGGATAATGCTAGACATAAATATTTGGGAGTTCTAGGCTGAGGCTTTAGAGCGGCACACTCGCTTGATGTAAAATAAGTCTACTTTGGAATATTTCAGAGGCTAATGAGCTCTCTTGGTCTAGTGTAAGTCTACTTCAGCATATTTCAGGCTGACGAGATTACTGGGCCTTACTTGCTCCGCTCGTTTGTCCCGCTTCTTGGTTTTATTTTCATTTTATTTTTATTTTTATTTTTATTTATTTATTTATTTTTTTCAGAATAATTTTTTATTTCATTTTATTTCAATTTTAATTTTTTCTTCTTTTTTTCGAAAGAGGGTGGTACTTCCAGACTTCTTAATGACCTCCCAGGTATATTTTTTTATTTATAATTTCATCTTTATTTAATTTGATTTAATTTTTAATTAATTTTATTTTCATTCAACTTTATTTTTATTGTATTTTTTGAAAGAGGTTCGTACTTGCACATTTCTTAATCTCCTCCCAGGTATATATTTTTATTTTTTATTTTATTTTTATTTTATGTTTTTTTTTTCGAGAGAGGGTGGTACTTGCAGGTTTCTCAATGACCTCCCAGGTATATATTTTTTTTTTAATTTTATTTTTGTAGTATTTTATTTTATTTTATTTTTTGTTTTATTTAACTTTTTCTCTTTTTTTTCTCGAAAGAGGGTGGTCCTCGCAGATTTCTCAATGACCTCCCAGGTATATATTTTTACTTTTAATTTTATTTTAATTTTATTTTCTATTTCATTTTTCATTTTTTTATTTTCATTCAATTTTTTATTATTTGTTTTTCCAAAAAAGGATGGTACTCGCAGATTTCTCAATAATCTCCCAGGTAATTCACGGAAATTTCTCAAGTCCATTATGGGGGAAGGGGGGAGAGGGGGGTATTTTCAATTTAATTTAATTTTAATTTAATTTAATCTAATTTTAATTCAATTTAATTTTGATTCAATTTAATTTTGATTTAATTTAATTCTATTTTTATTTTTACTCAATTTTATTTTAATTTAATTTCAATTTTATTTTATTTTATTTTATTTCTTTTTTATTTTTGTTTAATTTTTTCTTCTTTTTTTTTTCGAAAAAGGATAGTACTCGCAGATTTCTCAATAATCTCCCAGGTAATTCACGGAAATTTCTCAAGTCCATTATGGAGGGAGGGGGGTATTTTTAATTTAATTCAATTTTAATTTAATTTAATTTAATTTAATTTAATTTAATTTAATTTAATTTAATTTAATTTAATTTTAATTTTAATTTAATTAAATTTTAATTTAATTTTAATCTAATTTTAATTTAATTTTAACTTAATTTTAATTTAATTTAATTTAATTTAATTTTAATTTAATTTAATTTTAATTTAATTTAATTTAATTTTAATTTAATTTAATTCTATTTTTATTTTTACTCAATTTTATTTTAATTTAATTTCAATTTTATTTTATTTTATTTTATTTCTTTTTTATTTTTATTTAATTTTTTCTCTTTTTTTTTCGAAAAAGGATGGTACTCGCAGATTTCTCAATAATCTCCCAGGTAATTCACGGAAATTTTTCTAGTCCATTATGGGGGAAGGGGGTATTTTTGATTTAATTCAATTTCAATTTAATTTAATTTAATTTTAATTTAATTTTAATTTAAATTAATTAAATATAATTTAATTCTATTTTTATTTTTACTCAATTTTATTTTAATTTAATTTCAATTTTATTTTATTTTATTTTATTTCTTTTTTATTCTGATTTAATTTTTTCTTTTTTTTTCGAAAAAGGATGGTACTCGCAGATTTCTCAATGACCTCCCTGGTAATTCACGAAAATTTTCCAAGTCCATTATTGGGGGGGGGGGGTATTTTCATATTAATTTTTATTTTATTTGATTTTATTTCAATTTAATTTATTTTATTTTATTTTATTTTTATTTTTACTCAAAAAGTGGTACTCGCAGATTTCTCAATGAACTCCCAGGTAATTCACGAAAATTTTCTAAGTCCATTATTAGGGGGAGGGGTTGATACTCGCGAATTTTCAATGGTGTATAGGGTGTCAAAAAAGACATGAAACATGTCAAAAAAGAAAAAGAAAAGGGAATTTTGAAAATTTGCCGCCCTATGCACGGGCTTATTGTGAGTATAGGTAAATACAGTCACTGTTTTCACCCCCGCCTGCAACTAAGCATTGTGCTTAAATGCTATCTTCAGAACTCCAATTCATTATATTATAAATCGTTCTCTCCATAAGAATTACATATTCTCGCCACCTCTCGCTCCTCCAATTCATTATTGATCATCACTGATTCTCTAGCGTCAGTCAATGTTATCCCCAGCTACCCTGCTCTTTATCTACGCATAAGCTGTTGAATTAACGGTATGATCGCATTTCTTCTGTTCCAACTCAATTTCAATATTCTTCATCTGCGTATCCGGCCAGAACAGCATCCCAAGAAACAAATAAGAAACCGAGAAAAGCAGCCAAACAGACAACCAACCACTCATCAGCCAGCTCTCCGATCACGTTTACAAGTACATCATCAATGCCTGGTTCAACCATTGATCTAACCTCAAATCACCTCCAAACAAGCTATTCAAAATTAAAAATATTCCAGTCCCCTAAGACTCCTTGAATCAACTCTCTGGCAATTTTGAGAAAACGGGGAAAAATGAAAGGTCAAAAGAGCTCTAGTTTCCAAGGTGTTCTGAAAACTTTCAATTTTGGATTAAAGTCCAGCTATTTTCAATTTCCGACCCCTACCGGCTATTATTGAGCTGGATTCTGCCGTAGTGTCCTTGACCAACGTTGGAAAAAAACTTCAAATTTTTTTAGCGAAGTACGTAGGCTTTATAAACTATACTAGGCGACATAAACGGAAGCGGCGGCGATGTAGTGATGTAGGAGTTGATTTATCAATTATGTAAAAGTATGTTGATTCTGAAGTCAATATTATCGATATTATCATGATTGATAAGATCTGGGAATCGTTGGTATTGTCGGCTAAGAAGCGAGCGTAAGTGCCTCAGTCTATGTCAGAATGCTAGAAGGACGAGTTTTTGTAAGTAAACAGCGGAAATAAATGGTGACGAAATCGAAAAAATTCGTAGATAGACAGGGATGAATGGAATGGAAAAGGATTGAGAAAGCCTATAATCTTGAAATTCGATTTTGGATGATCTATAGCTAAATATTTTGAGGCGACAATTGTACCACTTAGTAATATGGACTAGGAATAGAATTATTTATTACAAGACGAAACGATTCGTTATGCAAACAGTTGATTTACTTTAAAATTATGGATATATTTAAATTACTACAAATGTTTTAATGTTAGATCCAGTATTACTACCTTATCGAAGTGTCAGATTCTTAGCTTGTTATCAGTCGTGTAAATGTTTTCACAGATCCCGATGCTTACGGACAACATTTTCCAGCCGTTCATTCTTCCAACACTGTTAGGAGCTGAGAAAGTACAGCACAAGAACGCAGAGACAGAGCTTTATTCTTTGAAACACATGCAGAGAGAGACTAGATAGATTACGAATATATACAAAAATGATATTGTTACACAAGATACTTAGATCAGTGTTACCATTGACACGCCCCTTTAACAATATGCATTTTAATCATACACTTACACTTAAAATTAAACAGTAATGACTAGATTTAAATTACTCTTATTCTATCACGAAAATACTCAAGACTAGGTTTACCCAACGCTTTTGTCATTAAATCTGCAACATTTTTACAGGAATCCACCTTCGTTACGTTAATCAAGCCATTCTTATAATTCTCATAGGTAAAATATTGATGGATTTCAATATGTTTGCTTCCAGCACAGAAAACACCATACTTAACTAAGGCTAAAGCTCCACTATTATCTTCGTACATAGGCATTGGGGTTAAATCATTTTTAACACAAAAAGATTTTGTAATTCCTAAAATATATTTCAGTTCTGTGACTGATTCCGATAGAGCAATATACTCAGCATGAGTTGACGACTTTACAACTACCTTTTGTTTTTTTGTTTTCCAACTAATTACGTTGTCGTTAAATAAAATAATATTACCGGACGTTGATTTACGATCAGTATCGCCGGCCCAATCAGAGTCTACAAAACACTCCAATTTATCTTTACCACTTACGTTACTGTACGTTAATTTCTTTTCTTTAGTCAAGAATAAATATTTCAAAATTCGAAGAGCATATTTATAATGGGTTTGATTAAAATTAGACTGAAAACGGCTCAAATAATTTACACTATACGTTATGTCAGGGCGAGTAGCTAGACTGATATACTGCAAAGCACCGATTAAATTTCTGTAAGGTATTTCTACGTTAACATTTTCATCATTTATCGCCCCTTCTAATTTCAATTTAGGTTCCATAGGAGTTTTAAATAAACGGGTATTTTCATCGATTTTATATTTTTGGGCAAGACTCTCAATGTATTTAGTCTGACTTAGAGTTAATACATTTTCAACATGATTAATATCAATACCAACATACGTTTTAACGGGACCAAGATCTTTTATACTCATTTCAGTAGCCAGATTAGATTTCACAAAATCAATTACTTCTACATTATTACCGCATAGCAACATATCGTCCACAAAGATTAAAATATAAGTTTCATTTTTACCATTAATATTTGAGTATAAACACGGATCATATTTACTCTGTTCAAATCCTAGCTTCTTAATAACATCGCTAAAATAATCAAAGAAATTTCGAGGACTTTCGGACAAACCATAGAGTGACTTCTTCAACAAACACACTCGACCACTATTATCATCAAAACCCTGTGGTTGTTGAACATGAACTTTTGACCGAACATTTGAATTAAGATAGGCCACTTCTACATCTAATTGATGAATCATTAAATTTCGTGAACAGCAGTAAGATAACAATGTTCGTAGAGTAATTAAGCTAGCAACTGGGGAATAAATATCGTCAACGCAATTTGCTTGTTGAAATCCTTTTGCCACTAGGCGTGCGCGATATCTTCCATCATCTTTACGTCTGTACACCCATCTTACACCCACAACTTTCACATCTCCAGGATCAGGAACCAATCTCCACGTCTTATACTTTTTCAAGCTCTCTATTTCCTCATTCATAGCTCTTTTCCAGTTCTCTGCTTCAGGCCCACTCATTGCCTCCTCAAAACTGTCTGGTGTATTACCATTCATATAATTTATATAGATCACATGGTCTTGAAACTTTGCTGGTAACTTGACCTGCCTTTTGCTTCTTCTGCTTTCTACCTCCACAGTTTCCTCTTCTTCACCTGTCTCCACAGTCTCATTTCTCTCTTCATGAACTCTGGTTTCATGCTCATTATTCTCTTCATTAAAGGATATTCTTACAGGAGTTCGTTTGCGCTCACTATCTTTCGCTGGAGAAAATTTCTTATTCATGTCCTTCTCGACATCCGGAAAACCAATACATCTTACGTCCTCCTCTACTATGTCCACGTGTCTTACTACTTTCACTTTATTTCCAATCAACACACGATATCCAACATTACTATAACCAACCAGCACTCCTAAGTCTGCCTTTCGATCCCATTTATGTTCTCTTAATTCCTCAGGCACTTTAACAAAAACCTTGCTTCCATATAATCTCAAATTATCAACATTTGGTTTCTCCTTGAAAAACAGCTCATACGGCGTGCTATTCTTTCTTTGATTCAGACCTCGATTGTGCAAATAATTCGCCGCATCAATACACTCAGGCCAGAACCATACAGGTAAACGCGCCTCACGCAAAAGACATCTTGCCTTATCCATCAAATTTTTTCCAAAATTTTCCGCCTTACCGTTCAACTGATGCACATAAGCAGGGCACGTATTTCTGTAAATGCCTTTCTTACGAATGAAACGATCTATTCTCCCATTTAAATATTCGGTACCGTTATCGCACCTCAGCTCTTTCACTCTTTTTCCAGTTAAATTTTCCATAAGATTAACATATTCTACAAAACAATCATAAACTTGATCTTTCGATCTAATAGTATACGTCAATGCGAGATCACTATAGTCGTCAACAAACGTGACAAAGTACTTTTTATTCTTATATCCTAAAGGATGTTTACCATTTACATCCGTATGAACAATTTGTAAAATATCGGTGGCTTCTCTTCTATTATTATTAAAAGGTAAATTTTTCATTTTGCTTTCAAGACATATTTTACATTTTAAAAATTCGTCTTCGAATTTGTCAGGAATTCCATCCAGCAACTTATTTTTACTC
The DNA here is from genome assembly GCA_035079395.1 of Aspidiotus destructor. Classification (NCBI taxonomy): domain Eukaryota; kingdom Metazoa; phylum Arthropoda; class Insecta; order Hemiptera; family Diaspididae; genus Aspidiotus; species Aspidiotus destructor. The sequence continues at coordinate 5,763,143 of JAVHKZ010000011.1, read as the reverse complement.
AATTGATTTAAATAGCGAAAATTTATGTGTCCTAACATTCGATGCCACCTTTCTTTTTCAAGCATAGTACTAACGGAGCACACTTTGGAAGATTTTTCAAACAAGATATTACATTTGGTTTCATAAAGACCATTTTTCTTAGTAAAAGTAGCAACTAGTTCACGCGTATCAGGATCATAAATTTTTGAGTAATTACCAATGGAACTGATCATAAAGCCATTGTCAGTAATTTTTGAATAGCTAATAAAATTATGCTCAATATCTTTTACATAATAAACATCTTTCAAAATAATTTCCTGGTTGAATTTAACTCTTATTTTACCCTTCTTTGTAGCAAAGACTACTCTCCCATCACCCATTCTTACGCGCATAGGCGTGATCGTCTCCCACTCAAAAAAATATTCATCATTATTTACAACATGGTCTGTGCAACCGGAGTCTAAATACTTTGTTACATGCATAAAATTATTATCACAACTTTCTTTTTGAACTGAATTTACCTGTATACAAAAACTTTTTACTTCTTTGCTATTCTCACTTTTACTCACGACGTCATCACGATTTCGATTCCAGTCCTGACCACCACGATTTGAGTTCCAGTGACCAATTGATCGTCTGCCGCCTCGGCGTGAACCTCGATAACCACGATTTTGACCTCGGTTTCGACCTCGATAATATGTACCACGAACATTCTGACCTTCCCGCGGTTGATCACTTTGATTCGAATTTTTCGTAGGACAATCCTTCGCAATGTGCCCATCACGTTTGTGGCACTTGTAGCATTCCTTATTTTGGCTTAGGATACTGAATACCTTTGACGCTTCGGCTTCTTCAGCTCCATCTTGATTTGTTGAAATTTTTGCGTCTTCTTTCATCTCTTTTCGCAACATCAGCTTTTCTCGAATCGTATCTACTGTTCGTTCCGCCTCCGGGATGAGATCAATCGTTTCTGTAAGATGATCTAATGAGTCAGGAAGCGCTACTATGAGATAACTCAACTTCCTTTTTCGATCGATTGTTCCACCAGCATTTTTCAGATCGCGAACAAGGCCTTCAAATTTTGTAAAAAACTCATCGTGATGTTCCTGCTCATATCGCAGTCTACTGATTCGCCTCTCAATTAAAGCCTGCTTCGCTTCACTTTTCTTTCGATAGAGTCCATCCAATTTGTTCATCATCTCAAATGGAGAGGTACAGTCAATGATCAAATCTGTATCAACTGCTTGCGAAAATAAGACTTTCGCCTTTTTTTGCGCGAGTGTCCACTCGCTGTTTTCCATACCGTCAGGTTTATTCTCGGACTCAGCAGCGATTTTGCAGTTCTTCAGATCCAACACAAGCTCAAACTTGAATTTCCACTTATCGAAATCATCGCCGTTTTTAAATTGCGGTACACTAATGGTCATATCCATTTCTATTTTTGCTATCCAGCAGTAAAACAAATAAACGAGTTCGCAAATATTTCGCAATCCAACGAAAATTAACACATGACCAAGCACAAATATTCAAACATTTCGGCGATCAAACAAAGGAAATTAGCAGTTATTCCACAACGATCAGGTTAAGGATTGCACAATGCACAAATACGTGGATACGAGAATGACGCAGCATTTCTCACCGAACCACCACACTGCTAACATGAGACAGTACAGCACAAGAACGCAGAGACAGAGCTTTATTCTTTGAAACACATGCAGAGAGAGACTAGATAGATTACGAATATATACAAAAATGATATTGTTACACAAGATACTTAGATCAGTGTTACCATTGACAGGAGCCATCTATTCCTTTTTCGATGATTCTACTTCTAGATTTGCCTTCAAATACTCTAATATAAAATATTGAAAATCATCTGATGGATTCAAGGATGTGCACGCTAAATCTACAACTGTCTCATTTGTTGTAGTTCTAGCGCTAACCTTGAAACCTTTTTGTTCGATCAAGTATAGAAAAATAGGAAGTTGGTCTCCAAACGATGGATTTCCACATTGCTCGGCCATCAAATGCATTAAAGTCTTGTTTGCCGGATGCACGATTGTCGTATTAACGTGTAGATCGTCTACTAGAAACATCAGTAAATCTAAGTTCCCAGAAAAAGCCGCCATCATGAGGGCTGTTCTATTTGATTCGTCTACTTCATTGATTCGAGACATCATATTCATGTCGTCAACCAAAAACTGAACAATTTTCATGTTAATTTCGTCCCGTTCTTGCATGGGTGCTCTACCCGCCGCCACAAGTAATGCATTTGTGCCAGGATAAACATTCAAACTAGCATTTCTCTCACCTGCTAGATACTTTACCATATCTAATCTGTTGTGTACAATAGCGTTATACAGTGGCGTCGCGCCCGAGAAACTTTTTAAGTCAACATCCATGTGCTTGAGCTCTACTAAATATTTCACAATTGGCAAGTGAGCTTCTTCTGCCGCAATGTGTAGAAGAGTAAAATCGGGGAATCTACAATTGAAATCAGCATGTTTTTCTTCGATCATGTATTTTAGTACTGGTAAGCTGCCACCTTTCACGGCCATGGCAAGGGGATGATCTCTTGTCCACTTATCATTACACTTGAAAAACTCTGTATTATTCAATTTTTCGACAGAAAATATCACTGCATCCAATTTACCACCCACCGCGGCATTACAAAGGAGTGTCAAATTACCGCATGTATACAGTTCAACTCGATCCTGATCATGAAAGTCTGATATTGCTCCCTCGTTCATACCCTTTTCATATAACAGATATTTCAACATATCTACGTTACCACCCTGGGCTGCTGTGAATAATATAGCCCCATAGTTCGGATTTATGATGAAACCTTTTTCGTCAACTAAATACTTCAAGATATGTTGTTGGCCTCTTTTTGCCGCCCAAAACGCCATATGTCTAATATCGTTGTAGTCTAAAGTCAATTCTTTTTCTTTGAGTAAATATTTAAGAATATCCAGTTGACCATGTAAGACTGCGTAGTCCATTGCCGATATAGAATATTCACCTACTGATTCACATTTTCTTGCAGAACTATTTGTAAACATAAACTGTAACGTTCTTAAACTTCCCTTTTCGATGGCAATATATAGTGGGGTGATACCCTCTTCATTTACATCGAAGCATAAGCTAGTAGGTTGTGTCTGAAGGTCGTACTGAAGGTAGTACTGAACGAAACCAATGTAGTCTTTAGCGGTGGCATCGAATAAATTGGAACTCAATTTTGATATTTCTTCTTTCAAGGTGCTGTCGGCGTAGCGAATGTCTAGGCAATTCCAGGGCCATGTATCTGAAAACGGAATGCATAACGGATTTCAGTAGAAAGCTGGGGTATACATCGCGCTTCTGAGCGAAATAAATATTACGGATTTCAGGTTACGGATGCACGTATGCGCATCTGGTTTGAAAGAAGCATCATCCTTGGCCCAGAATCCCATTCTTTAATGTAGGGGTAAGTACTACGTAAGGCGCTAGAGATATTCTAGCTTAATGTAAACTGATGTTGAATCCGAAAGATCTAGTTGTAGTGGTGTATGTTCTTGATGAAACCACTAGCACTAGATTTTTCGGATTTGACGTCTGTTCACATTGAGCGAGAATAGCTCTAGTGCCTATACGTACAGATAAAAGAAAAATTATTGAATTATATGGGTAAGTCTTTGAGCGAGGGGTCAGTTGGAGAGCTAGCGTCACGCGAGACGCTCTATGACTTTACCAATGACCTTAAACTACTTCAGAACTTGGATTAAATTAACCGTCTCTACTTTGGGACCTGTATCTGTAGCTTTCATTATACTCTGGCTGACACACAGTATGTAGTATGAAGCTCCTGGTATATTGTAGGTTGAATTATCGTGAAAGTGGAACACAAGGACACGTAACAAATTTTATATTTCCAGTCCGTACATTTGGTCAAATGCAAAATGGGTCGAAAAACAAAGGGTAATAATTAAAAAAACATAGGTTGATAAAATTAAGAAATTTTAAAATTTAAAAAGACTAAAAACTGTAGCGGACTAGACGATATTTGAACGCGACCGGTTTCGATCCGTCACGGCGAACCATCAACGGGCAACTGTACAACAGATTGGCGGTGTTCAGCGGTGAGATCATCCTCTGTTACGTCTGAAAGGTAGCGTAGGGATGGGTTGGAGTGAGTGGCTTGCGAGTTATTCAATGCATGGTAGCGTCTATCTTTGAACAATTTTAAGGTCTCGATCTCTTCTAGTCTGTTCATGTTATCACCCTTGGCATAAGGCGCTAGAGGTATTCTCGCTCAATGTAAACAAACATCGCGGGATGTTCCCGTCCGAAAAATGAAGTGGAATTTGCACGTAAAGTCCACTTCATTTTTCGGATGGGAACATCCCGCGATGTTTGTTTACATGAGCGAGAATACCTCTAGCGCCTTATTGGCACACTGATGGAGTAATTTTAAACTGATTTTGTCAAAGCTGTGGTTTTGTCTCAAGCAGTGCCGTCCTACCGAAGTTGACTCCCCCTTAGTCAGCACTGAGTTTGGTCTTGCTGAGCGTCGGTGTTCCGCGAGGCGCGTCTTCAGGGATCTGCCTGTCTGGCCTATGTAGGAAGCGTTACACGAGGAGCAATCCATCCGGTATATTCCTGATTTTTCAAGAAGAGGTACAGGGTCCTTGAGCTTGGAGAGTTCGCGTAAGGTGGAGAGTGGGTAGAACCCTGTGTTGTAGCCGTACTTCTTCAGTTCTTTGGCAAGCTTCTCCGATGGTCGTCCAAGGTATGGGAGGCGCATGTATTTTTCTCTCCTCCTAATCGTTGATGCCGGGAAGCTTGGCTGGGATCTGGATTGAGATTCAGATAACATCCGTCGGAGCATCTTGCGTCTGGCTATCAAGTCAACATTAATTCGTAGGTCGTTGGTGTGAGCAATTTGCTTAATTATGTCTATTTCTCTCTGGAAGGCTGGTCTATCCATAGGGATTTCAATCGCCCGGTGGATCATCGAGTGGATGGCTGCGTGTTTGTGGTGGCGCGGATGTAGAGAGGATCCGTGGATGGATACGCCAAAATATGTCGTTTTGCAAAAGATCTCAAATTTTGGGGTGAGAAGCTCATCACTAAGGGTGGTAGGCAGGTCCAGGTAGGCCACCGACTGACTTCCCTCCTTTTTCCATCGTAAATTTTATAGGCTCTGCAAAGTTGTTGAGTTTATTGAAGAGTGAGTCGAGTTGTGAATCCAGAGCGTTCCAAATACACATGATGTCATCAACATATATCTTCTCCATAGGAGGACACCCTCTGCTTTCGTTGAATTATCAAGGACTGCGTATTCCAGGTGGTCGATGTAGACGTCGGCGACAAGTGACGAGAGAGGGCCTCCCATGGGGAGGCTATCCGGAAATTTGTAAGTCTTCCCTTGGAATTGGCACAGGTTAAACTCTAGACACTTACTAATGAGTTTCCTGCAGGCCCGGCGCCAGGCATTTTTCCGGTGTGGTGCACGCCAGAAAGAATTCAACCCCCTCGGTCTCAGCTTTTCACTCAATCATGGCGTCTTTTGTTTAAAGTTGATTTTTTTTTTCTTCTCTGAAAAAATCTGGTGTGGTGCACACCAAATACCTAGTATGGTGCACCGTGTACAGTGCCACATACGTAGCGCCGGGCCTGTACTTTCCTGAAGTCTTGCCACCTCGTTGTGTAATCCTTCCCCCTCTAGGTGTTTGCACATAATCTCAATGGATTCTTTCACTGGTATCTTGGTGAACATGGATACTACGTCGATGAGGTTGATGGTGGAGGTGGCAGGAAACGTGCTGTTTTGTAATTTTTTGGCCAGATCCATTGAATTTCGGATGGTGTATTTTGGGGAGAACCCAGCGAACGCCCGGAACCATTTTGCGAGGTATTTTGCGGCTGAAAAGCTTGGGTCGCTGAAAAAGGCTACAACAGGTCTCATGTTGAGTCCAGGTTTATGCAGTTTTACTTGACCGTAGAGTCGTGGAATAGCATAGCACATCTCTAAGGCATTTGAGGGATCTCCTCTTATAACGTGCGTGGATTTGTTTACCGCATCTCGTATTGCTTGATTAAGCGTCTCTAAATTAAAGGTTTCCGCTTTAGCGCCCGATTTTTCAAGGAAATCCTTCATCCTCTGGATATAGTCTGCTTTTTCCATAATAACAATGGTCTCTCCTTTATCGGCTTTTACCAAGGCTAGATCCTCACTCCGAATGCGTTTCCGAAGGGTTAAGAAGGTCTTTAGGTCAGTGGTCTTAGCACCTAATGTAGTTGAAATCATCTAGTCTATGAGATTTTTCACACGTTCTGAATTGAGTCGCCTATCGCTCTTGATACCGGGAGCTAGGTCTGCCATGATTATAGACTGTAATTGGTTGCGTTTTGTAATGGGCCATACCGCGAATTTTTCGCCCTTCTGAAGGAGGCGAATTTCATCATCAGGAAAGTTAGCCGTGGAGAGGTTAACTACGGGGTCTGCAAGATTGATAAGTTTTTTAGGAGGAGGAGTGTTTTTTGCCTCTTTTTCTTCAGTTAACCGACGTAGCTTGCTCAGCTTCAGCACTCTTATTTTCTGACGCAGGGAATCTTGGCGATGCGAGGTAGAGTTGATTAATCTTTCAAATGCGTCGATTGTGAGGAGAGTTCTCAGGCGCTCTCTGGATGTGTATTTGGAACGCTCCGGATTCACAAATCGACTCACTCTTCAATAAACTCAACAACTTTGCAGAGCCTATAAAATTTATGATGGAAAAAGGAGGGAAGTCGGTGGCCTACCTGGACCTGCCTACCACCCTTAGTGATGAGCTTCTTACCCCAAAATTTGAGATCTTTTGCAAAACGACGTATTCTGGCGTATCCATCCACGGATCCTCTCTACATCCGCGCCACCACAAACACGCAGCCATCCACTCGATGATCCACAGGGCGCTTGAAATCCCTATGGATAGACCAGCCTTCCAGAGAGAAATAGACATAATTAAGCAAATTGCTCACACCAACGACCTACGAATTAATGTTGACTTGATAGCCAGACGCAAGATGCTCCGACGGATGTTATCTGAATCTCAATCCAGATCCCAGCCAAGCTTCCCGGCATCAACGATTAGGAGGAGAGAAAAATACATGCGCCTCCCATACCTTGGACGACCATCGGAGAAACTTGCCAAAGAACTGAAGAGGTACGGCTACAACACTGGGTTCACCCACTCTCCACCTTACGCGAACTCTCAAAGCTCAAAGACCCTGTGCCTCTTCTTGAAAAATCAGGAATATACCGGATGGATTGCTCCTCGTGTAATGCTTCCTACATAGGCCAGACAGGCAGATCCCTGAAGACGCGCCTCGCGGAACACCGACGCTCAGCAAGACCAAACTCAGTGCCGACTAAGGGGGAGTCAACTGCGGTAGGACGGCACTGCTTGAAACAAAACCACAGCTTTGACAAAATCAGTGTTAAATCACTCCATCAGTGTGCCAAGGGTGATAACATGAACAGACTAGAACAGATCGAGACCTTAAAATTGTTCAAAGATAGACGCTACCATGCATTGAATAACTCGCAAGCCACTCACTCCAACCCATCCCTACGCTACCTTTTAGACGTAACGGAGGATGATCTCACCGCTGAACACCGCCAATCTGTTGTACAGTTGCCCGTTGATGGTTCGCCGTGACGGATCGAAACCGGTCGCGTTTAAATATCGTCTAGTCCGCTACAGTTTTTAGTCTGTTTAAATTTTAAAATTTCTTAGTTTTATTAACCTATGTTTTTTTAATTATTACCCTTTGTTTTTCGACCCATTTTGCATTTGACCAAATGTACGGACTGGAAATATAAAATTTGTTACGTGTCCTTGTGTTCCACTTTCATGATAATTCATTATGGCTCGTACACATGAGGCTATCGTTACCTTATTGTATGTTGAGCTAATTAGCTCATATTGCCTCCAATTCTAGGCTCTTCTGCCTTGAGCTTAACTTACAGTATTCTAGCCATCACTTCAAGTATTTTGAGTAATTTTTACCGTTACTTTGTGACCTGTATTCTTAATCTTTGTCGTTTTAACTTCTGTTTTGCTAAAAGAACAGGAGGCATTGGATCAAATATAAAGATTTTTGTTACTGCCCGCGTACTATAATCAAAGTTTCCAGTATTGATCAAAACGATTATTGATGGCTCGTAATTAGCGCTGCCAGGTCTACAGATTTTTGTTCCTCCAACAAGATACAGATTTTTCTTTAGATTTTCTTGTAAAATGCCGATTTCATGTGCTTAATAGAAGAGTATCTTAGACACCCATGAGAGATGTACTTCACTCCTGATCGTTTCAAGCTGATAGCACAGCCTTCTGTAACATTGAGTTGATCAAGAGAAAAGTACCTAAGTTACAGGTATGCGAGATAGCTTTCTCCTGATAGTTATTAATAAATCGGTAGAAATCTGCTCTTAGGTGTTGCAATAGATAGAGGTTACGGATTTCTGAAAATATCATTTCGCAGCATTGCTCGTAATGTTATTGACAGTGCTTCCAGATGATACTTTCAAAAATCCGTACCCGCATTTTTCGTAAGACCACAGATTTCGACCAATTTGTCAATAACGATCAGGAGAAAGGTATCTCTCATGGCAGTAACTGAGGTACTTTTCCCTTGATCAACTCGATGTTACAAGAGACTGCTGTATCAGCCTATATAACGACCAGGAGAAAAGCATCTTTTGTATATGAGCCCAAGGTGCTTTTCCCTTGAGCTCAAGGAATCCTCATTTTACGCGAAATCTGTAGAAAAACCTGTGTCTTTTTCGAGGACCAAAAATCCATAGATCTGGTAGCACTGATCAGTGATTGAACCTGTATGATGTTTGCAATGTTACAACAAGCGGTTCACGATTCGATGTTGACGTTACTATCATGAGGGTTTTACTTTTGTCAAGGAAAGCTTGTAACACATCTCGGAACCTGTACTCATTCCACTATCTAAATCCCTCAAAACCTCTGTCCTTCCTATTCGGGAATGCTGATGCTCAGAATTCTTAAATTTTGATTTGTAATTTGAAGGCACTACCGTCTACGAAATGAAGTAAAATAAGGAATATGTTGACGTTCAAATAATGCTATCATCATCATCAGAGCCGGAAGAAAAGCTGAAAACAGAAATATTGATGCAACATAGAATGCTTAACGATGATTTAATTATCTGCCGGAAATAACGAGAAAATCACCGGTGACGTAAGTTTAAGCCGAAAGCCGAAGCTGAAATTTTTGGCTGAAATACTCTGGGTATTAATAATCGGTATGCTTTATCTGGGCTGACGGCAGCTTTTGGAGCTTCACTTCCACAGCCGATATCAACTTACCAGCTGGTAAAAAAAGAATCGGATTGTGCTAAATGAAGAGATACCACCTTCTCTTTCTCGCAAAATGGCCCAAGTGACTGGCAAATTGAGCTAAGTGGTGTCTAGCCGCTGATTTGTATCGCGCAAAATGGGCTAAGTGTGCATGTTGATTGATATCGGCTTCACTTAGAACATTTATGCATTAGAAAAAGGTGTTCGGTCAGTTGGCTCAAACAGTTTGCACTCTCTATTGGGATTTAAAATACTTACGTGATTTGTCATTTTTATCAGTGTATAGCTGGATAGAGAGCATGAAAATCTACAACAATATGCATCAAACTCATTTTTGATAAAATTGTCAGTTAGCTCAATTGGGCATGATACTGTCGATTTCTTATTAGAAGTCAAATCGATGGAATATTAGGTTTCAAATAAAAATACTTGTGAGTGTGTTGGCCGACACTTTTGAAAGAACTTACCCATTGTCTGATTCGCCAAGCTGAGAAGGGACCAGCTTGGCTCGTTCATTTCCTCGCAGCCCGCGGCATCAGGATAAATTGTGTCGGATACATCTAGGTGAAAACAATGTACGTGTGTATAAAATATCTGATACAAAAAATAAAACTGGTATTTCATGTAGTTGGAATTTTTCTCTAGAGAAAGTATTTACTATACAACCATCATCACTCTGCTTGATCCTTGAGACTTTCTATGCCAGCCTTAATCTTTATCTCTGCGCGTTGAAGTAACCGAATCTCCTTCTTGCGTCCTTCAACTTTCAATCTTTACTCGCATACTCTGTACTAATCATTCCTCCCTATTCTTCTTTTTCTAAAAACTTATCTTCATTACCTTCATGATTCGAACCCTTTACTACCTGTGAAATCTCTGTTACATTAAATTAATCACTTTTCGGCTCTATTGTCAGAAATAATTTTTAGACCGACGTTTCGAATACATGGTACAGGCATTTTTGTACCATTCGTGTGTACAAATTGGGTTGTTCACTTGTTTCAAACATTTTTCTCCACCACTCGTCCCAGAATTTCTCGATTTTTCCGAATTTTTCAAAGTTGTCCGAATTCGGAGGACAGTTTAGACCTAGGCCACGGTTTGAGATATGAATTTTGTAGTAAATTTTACGGGGAATCTTTTTTGTTTCAAACAATTTCCTCTACCATTTGCCATTTCCGCAGTATTTGCCCAAAATATCTCAATTTTCTAAAATTTTTCAAAGTTGTTCAACTTCAAACGGCATTTTTAGGCTAACGGTTGAACTTGGGCTAATAAATGATACCTGTATTTTGTAGGAAATATGAAGGGGAATCTTTCTTGTTTGAAACTTTTTTCTGTAAAGCTTCAACTTTTCGAGATATACGCCAAAAACTTAACTAAATGCAAAAAACCTTCGAAGGTTTTTAGTATTTTTCTGCGGTTTTTTGCATTTAGTTACTTCTTTTTTTAGGAGTATCGCCTTTTTTCGTAATCATTTATAGAAAAAAAATCTTACAATACATGCGGGTATCGTGAACGTTCACCAACTCGGCAAATTGCTCTACTGGCCTCCGGCTCAGATCCCAATTTTGGCCTCGTTGGATAAACGCTCACTTTACCCGCATGTATAGTAATATACTAAATTTTTTTCGTACTGGTGCAGTTGACCAATCAGAAGAGCGTTCAATTAGTCTGAAAAAAAAAATCTAGCTGAAAAGCTTCTTCTCCATAGAAACTGCATTGAAAGGAGGCCCAAAAATTCAAGGTACTCATGAATACCTACGTATGTGTTCAAAATGGAAAAGATGTAAGTCATCAAACTATAACTTACCACTTTTGATCGAGTTTATACAAATCAATAATATTGAAATATGAAAAATCATTTTGTTACTTGAATCAAGTCTGAGCTCGCTGAATAGTAACTGTTTTGCAAAATATACCTATGTGAACAACGAAAAGAATGTCGTGCCTCATTTGGTCAAACATAGGTACGAACTACCATTTACGTTTGTATAAATGAATAATTGCATTACCAAGTGAATGAATGGACAACTTTGAAGAATAAAATTAGCCGAAGAGAGTAAAATCAGATCCTGGATACGACACTTCGTTAGGAACGATGATTTAAGGCTCAGAATTTCAAGTTGAAGTGAATTTGTAATTCAAAGAGGACCAAATTTTAATTTATTTAAAGATGAATAGAATAGGGTGGATCGGGGCAAAAAGTGAACTGTAATTTTGTGGGGTAAAAAGTGAACTGGGTATATCTCTTGTTCATTTCAATTTTTTTGAATACTTTCAGCGCCAATTTTTTGGAAAGACATTCTATTTTCAATAAATGACATGAAATACCGCTTTCCATTAGAAAATTTTGGAGAAAAATTGAAAAGAAGATTTTTATTTTTCCTTCTCGAAAACCAAAAATGGAATATTTTTGGTTTGAACGATTAATGTTCAATCATATATATACACCATTCAACAGAGATTTTTGTGATCGTTTGATTCCTATGACTGTATGAAAACAAATAATAATTATTCTAAAGCAAGTTATAAGCTATTAAAGTAGTGGGGTAAAAAGTGAACGTGTTATTCTTAAGTTCATTTTCTGCCCCAATTTTTTCTTTAGATTTTGCTTCATTTCTGGTATGTTGGGGCAATAAGTGAACTTGAGAATAACACGTTCACTTTTTACCCAGGGGGGTTCATTTTTCGCCCCATTTCATGGGGTAATTAGTGAACAGATTCTCGTCTTAAAAAACCATTATTAAAAGCTTCAATTATAACTGTGTAATATCAGAAATCAAAGAAGAAGGTTCAAAGAATCCAGTCATAAGTACATTATTTGTACCAAATAAATGATAAAACTAAAAAAAAATTATTCAAAAATAAAGTTTTGTTCTTTTTTTGCCCCGATCCACCCAGCCTTAATTTATCGTAGGTTTCTGACTTCTTACACGTATATGTTTGAAGATCTCATGTCTGCTTTTTTTGAGCGTGGAAGAGAGACAATGAAGACTGGTATAGAGAACAGGTGTTAAGTAATTCAATGAATAACATTTGAATATCTTTTCTTTCGTCGATCATTCATACAACCTTTAAGGTACGTAATCAATGTACAGTTCATGACTTAATGAATGGTTTTATAACGAGTTCCCGCTCTATCTCAACAAAAATACGTACGCAAATTTCAATCGTCGTTCAAATTATTCTATAACACACCAACTGTGCAAAATTTTAATGAATTTAGTTTTGAGCTTTGTAGAAAGGAAAAGATTTATTAGAGAATGAGATACATATTATACTTCCTGCTTCATGACAATTTTTTCAAGAGTTTTCGCGAACATAGAGGCCTCTGACCAACCTGAGGTATTCCTCTCTGTATGCCTCCGATCATAGATAATATAATATTGAATAAACATCGACTTTCTTCGCATCCAATGATTCTACACCATTTCTGTAAAGAACCATGAGACTCTCTTCATTAACTAGCTCCTCTGGCTTCCATATTTTGGAAGATTCCCTCCCTCTACTTTCTTCAGATTTTCCAAATGTACCTTGAAACCTCTTGCAAATTATACGTTGTATGGTTTTTTCCATGTTAAAGGACATAATAATTGTGAGGAATTAGTTTTACGAAGCCTGTATTAAATAAACACCAAAAATTGAATACAGAGACTGAATTTTTAATGTTTAATGCAAAAATTTGCGAGATCTTTCGGCACACATTACACGGCCATTTTCAAGCGAACGACAACTAAGACTAAACGAACAGACGTAAGAATACCAAAGAAAAGACAAGTACAAACAGAACCGCGGATGAAGACAAAGCTGATTAAAGTTCGCGGTGGTTACATAAAAAGGTGATTCATTGTACACCTTCCGTATGAGTTCATCTTCGCTGGTGATGTGGTTTAGCACACAAACGTCGTGATGGTTAATTCTCTTCGCGATTTCAATACTTTCCAGAGCTTTACGACGACGGAAGTTGGATTCGTAATGCAAAACGACTTCATCCTTAGCAAGGTGATTATTTTCTAAGAGATGTCCAGCAAAGGCAGATTTTTCCGGTTTTTTGTTTTCGTAAGCTCGCACATGGTCGGTAATACGAGTCCGGAAAGAACGCTTTGTTTCTCCAACATACACCGCAGGACAGTCGCGACAACGGAGTAAATACACTCCACACCTCGATAAGGGAGGGGTCGAATCTTTCCCATTAGGGAATAGCCTCCCAAGTTTAGAAAACGGATAGAAAAGAGGGGACTTGTTGATGGACTTAAGAACTTCACCAATTCGGGAAGTGAGATGGGGAAGATAAGGAATTAGAACATTCTTCCTCCTCTGAGAAGTTCTGGGGGGGTGGGTTGAGAGTAGAGATATGCTGTAAGGCATTCTTTACCTCCTTCCTTCGAATGAGTCCATCAACGTCAATCTTAATCGAATTGACCGAAGCAAGGTACTTGATTATAGAAATCTCCTTGTCGTAAGCATTGGGGGTGAGGGGAAGGGAAGTCAAACGGTGGATGTAATAATTGAAAGCTGCTAATTTATGAGAGAATGGGCAGAAAGACGACCCGTGAATAAGGGTGTCAGTGGTGGTTTCTTTACGGTAGATACCGAAAACATATCTATCATGGAGGAGGGAAATGGTCAGGTCAAGGAAGTTGATCCTTGGTCCTCCAATACAGGCTTCGTAAAACTAATTCCTCACAACTCCTGCAAATTGGCAATGGATGTTGGGTAGTTTAGACGTTCATGGAGTATGAAGAGGGGATATGACCAAGAGAATCCCAGGCCCGAGCGGGAATCGAAACCACGCGACCTCTCGTTTCAATGACGAGTGCGACAACCACTACACTACCAGACCCTAAATTGAATGAATGCTTCGAATACGGATTCGTACCCATGAAAGCGACATCTTTCGTCATGTAATAACAGTCTTCCGCAACCAGAACTCCAATTTCCCGCACCAGATGACCTCCCTTCTCATTCACTGTTGTCCTCAGCTGTTCCATTACTACAAAAATGCACCGTCTACTTTCGTTTACAGTCTGTGCCGAATCTCTCAATTGGTCCTGCAAAACTTCAGCTTCAATCTCGTTGTCTAGTCATGTAATAATTTTTTCCCTTCAAACTAGAAACATGCTACGTGGAGTACATCCGACGTTGCAGAAAGGCATACACGAAGAATTACGGCAAAACGCGAAAAGAACGATTTCTACTAAAATAAAATTTCAAGTTTTCTGCATTTTTTTAATTTGAAGGGAGGATGAGGCCACGCGAAGTTGTTCTTTGCAGATATTAATATAGCGTCGCTATATTCTGTGTCATTTTGTCTTCTCCTTTTTGACAAATTTATAATTTCCGATCGCTACCTCCTCACCATAAACAACCTTGAATTTACTGGTAACAGTTGAAAATCTGACCTAACTTTGTCTATAATATTACAGATCCCTGGACCTACCGACGTGACATTATTTCCACAAAACTATCCGGGTACAGAAGAGGATCCAGTACTTTTTCATCCGAGTTACTTCGAGAAGAAAATTCGAGTAAGAAGATTATTTTGTCATCGAAATGCACGCCTTGAGAATCGACTCCAACAAGAGAAGACAGCATCTCAACATCGCTGACCAGGCCTGTACTGACTCAACAGAGGGAATAACTGAATTTACTCACGTGGGAAGATCCACGCTTGGGATAAGTCGTATCCTACACCTACGCACGTTTGGTCTGTAAGAGCGTGATCGCAATTCAGCAGGATGAAGAATCCAAAAATTGATTCGAGTATGTAGGTACCTAACAGGCATGATGTGTATGAATCACCCAACTTGAAAGTTTTTCGAGTACAAATGGTTGTGAAGAGAGGTCAGCAAATTGCTCCTCTGAAACTAACAATTCAATATAGAACTAGAAATAAACAAAATGATGAACCTGTAGGTAAGTAAAATCAAGCTTATTCGAAAGCACCCTCAGGCCTCGAGAAGCTGTCTACGAGGACAACAAAACATAGAATACGGGTGAAACCGCCATTCCAACAACACCAGGCCATGATCGCCCTATCTTAATGAAAATTCGCTGGTTCGTCGTTCACCTCCCGCAAGACATACTGTAACACTGATATTGTGAGAACTATTTGAGGTTTCGAGTTTTTCCTAACGGTCGGAGGTTACCCCGTGAAATCTTGCTCTTTTTTTCTTCGCAATTTTATTAAAAAGCTTTTATCATCTTGATAGTTCGTAGCGCAGTGCAATGTGAACGCAGCACAGTCATAAAACCGTTTTTGATTTCGTTTACCACATTAAATGACTTTTCGAGTGAAGCTGAAAAAAGCACTGTATTACGGTTCAACGTTATTTTTGTTGTCATTTCAGTATTCCTTATTGCGCTGAACCGTCTCGTCGTATATTTACCCGGCACTTGGCGTCGTAAGTACAATGTCGTATTTGAATTTAAATTAGCGCGAAGGAAGCAAAAATACGCGACGGGGTAGCCACCGATTTAGTTGCCGATAAAACTAAAGCTTCTTTGCAAAACGCATAGATGCTCTTGTGAGTCAAGTTGTTTGTGTATGTATGTAGTCGGTTTGTAAGATCTGGGATCGTAAGTTGAAAGAAACGCAATCTCTGTTCCAGTTGATGCGGGAGAGAATGGAAAGCGTCATGTTGAATGGAAGATCATGAAAGTGCTATTTTATGGATAGAAGCGTTCGCTAGTCTGTATTTGGTCTTATAATAGCTCAATTCTATAATCTACTATTGGCTTAGTAATCTAGAGCTGTAGCAGCGTTGTGCGCAACCGAGAGCGCGGAGCATGTTACTTGAAAGAAGGAAGAAGACTGCAGATTAGACTGAAATTGATCAACCGTGTTAAGTGAGTAAATTTCCTTTAATTTTGGAAATCAGGATCCGAGATAGAACCTCCTCACTTAACGGATTTTTGCAACTGTACTTCTCCTCTCTTCTTTCTCCTCATTAACTTCAACATAATTTTATTTGCATCCTGTGTCATGTAGATCTATTGGAATACATGTGATAAGCAACCAGTTTCAAACGGGAGGGGGGGGGGGAGGTATTCAGTACCGTCATCTGGCAACTTACTCCTTATCGAGACAGTGCAGTAGGCTTTGAAACACCTTACCGCAGCTCTTAGTTGGATCTTTATAATCTCTCTTCTCCTGTAGGGTATCTTCATTGAATCAGCCCATCTTGAGACACCATCTAAGGAAAACTACAAGATGGTGTTTATCATGATCCTCCTTGGGGGTGAAGTACCTGGGCATCTGGTTTGACTCAACGCTGAGCTTCAGGCACCATTTCCTGATGGCAACGGATAAGGCAGGCTGGGTAGTTGGATACCTAAGCCGCCTGACGAAGAACCTAGGAGGACCGAGAGAAGCAAGAACAAGGATCATGATGAGCACCGCCTTGTCGATCCTCCTATATGGTGCCCCAGTATGGGCCGACTCAATGAAAATACCTTATCCCAAAGAAGGTAGATGGTAAAGATCCAGCAAAGAGCTGCGCTGAAATGTGTTAGTGCCCACCGCACTGTCTCGACGGAGGCTCTTTGTGTATTAGCACGTTAACCACCAAGCGAGCTCCTTGTTGAGGAGAGAGCGGTGGTGTTCAGAGCAAAAAAGACAACAATGACCAACCGTGAGATTCTACGGGTTAAACAGGAGGTCAGGCGCTCCTTGCTTGAGAAATGGAAAGTACAAATCACTGAGAGTGAGCTGGGCAAGTGGACAAGCCGTGTGTTGATACGCGAACTTGATAGGTGGATGAACCGACACTATGGCCAACTAAACTTCCACGTGACGCTGGTGTGAAGCGGTCATGGCTGCTTCAACAAGTACCTTCACGAGAAGTTGAGGAAAATTGAGCAGGCATCGTTTTCGCACTGCAACCAAGGGCGGGATGATGGACCAGAGTACACCTTATTTGAGTGCGAGATGTGGAGGCGTGAGTGGGACGAGCGTAGTCGGTCTTTCCACGAGATCGGGGTAGATGAAGCGCTTGACCCTAGTACCCTGGTATCCACCATGCTAGGTTCCGAACAAGAATGGAATCAGGTGTCTGCATTTGCAGCCACTTATGGACTGGGAATGGAATAGGCAAATGCAAAACCACGCTATGGCCTACTCGACCCCTGTGTACCATCAACATCCAGATTTGCAGGAAGAAAAGGACTAAGATCATCCTTGAAGAGAGAAGAAGATGAAGAAACTCCAACAGCGATATACTATGTTGTGTAATTTGGTGGTGTTGTTGTTGTGTGTGTTCTTATGCTTTTTGCGTACCAGGGGGGCACTCATTGCTGCCAGGTGATAGTATCAAAAATAGGTAACCTCCAATTTTTGTAAGACTTGAAAACAGATTTCTACGAATTTTGATTCATCCATTAATAACAATCAGGAGAAAGGTATCTCTCATAAATGTGGCTGAGGTACTTTTCCCTTGATCGGCTTGATTACGGAACATTTTTCAGCCTACAACGAGCAGGAGAAAGGTATCTCTTTTCGAGGACCAAAAATCCGTAGATCTGGCATCTTAGGGGGCACTGCAGCTCGGCGGTTGCCAAAGCAACTTGGTCGTTGATGAGTAGAAGAGGGGGTTCGTTGAGGAGATTCTTCCAAGGGTCGATTCCGGTACTGGAAGAAACAAAATCAAATGCATAAGCAAACCGCACCCACTCCATCATGTTGGACAGGGTGGCAAGGACATGCGACATGAGCGATAGAGACGATGTCCATGAATTCGCCATCTATAGGAAAGATACTTCGACCGATATTACGGTCCACGGCAGATCTTTCTGCCCTGTTGCTCCGAATTATATGCCAGTTTCAACAGTTATATCCATCGGTTCCGTTGGGTCAGCTTGCTTTCCAACAGAAGCTTTCGACTATAAAGCACTTGGCCAGAGTGAATGAGGTCAGCTTAGACATTGACCTTACGGTTCATAGGAAGTCAACTAGAAAAAGCCTTGATTTCACTACTTCTCTCCCCCGCCATCTAACCTCAAATGGTAGAAAACATTGGATTAGGCTCCCGTTTTTGGGAAAATTCTCTTCCCAATTGGGTCGTGTCCTCCGCCACTTTGGGTTCCGCCCAGTGTATTACAATCTTAACACTGTGAAAAGTCTCTTTGTTAAGCTGAAGGAGCCTATCCTATTGGTCGAAAGAAGTGGCGTTTACAGGGTGGAGTGTAACGACCACGGTACATTATAGAGGTATTGACACAAGGCAAAATTTCTGTCGCCCGAGTTGTGCTAATTCATACAGAATTCCGCTACGCTCGCGGCGATCGTTCAAATACCTTCCACACCCCACCTGTGACGGAAGCTTACCGGAGGTACCCTAATGTTGCCAAAATTTCCGAGGGTTGTAAACGGTGAAGAAATTCAGATAGGAAGATTTTTTTTTCCTTAAATATGAAGAGCATAGTAAATTGTGTCCATTTGTACCAAGCTTCAGATTTTTAGGTCTACAACTGACTCTTGTACAAATTTCTGAAAATTGGTGAATTTACACTACGTAGTATTTGTATAGTTTCCCTGTTTAGTTTTACCTTGCAACGATCCTAGCGCATATTGTATCAACTGACACAACTCAGGCGACAAGAACAAACACGGCTACTATACGTTTGTGTCAATACCTCTATAATGTACCGTGGTAACGACTGTAATGGAGTCTATATAGGCGAGACTGGCTGCCAGCTCAAAATTAGAATAGATGAGCATAGGAAAGCGTGGGAAAAAAAGAAATCGGGTGATTTGACCTTTGCGGACCATCTTATTACCACTGGAAATAGTTTTAAAGAGAGTTCTGAGTTCCTCATCGGCAGAGAGTCCTCGTATTTCCAACGTACCGCGCTAGAACATATTGAAATTGAATGAAATTATAAAATTGCTTTACTCGCACAGTAAAATAATGTACAAAAGTGTACATAAATAAAGCAATTTTATAATTTCATTCAATTTGTAATCTCTGCACGAATAAAATTCATCTTATTGTCATATTGAAATTATTCGCCATCCAAATAGCGACAACCTAAATGTGCTCAACAGGTACATACCTGATGAGGGGTTGATTGAACTAGTTTATGAGTATGATTAACATTGTGATGACTCGCTAGTTCAGTTATGATTTCCTCGGTATTTCTTGTTTCCAGCCGGAAGTGATTTAGTTGCTTTCACGTTATCGTTGACAATGGTTTTTTGATCGAAAGCGCTCCGATATATTTTTGTTACGCCGTTCGTACACATGGTCGAGATAGACATTGTGTGATTCATTCCCGCGACAAAAGACTTACCGGAAGAGACTACAGTTCTTGCTTTGGCGAGGGTTTTCATTAAAACAGTTTGGGTGTGGGAGTTCTGATGGCTTGATGAATTTTGAAGGAACACCGATGGACTTCTTTACGTTTCCTCTTTCCTAAAGAGTGTGGTATGAAAGATTCGGCGGCATCAGTTTTTGAGTTGTTGGAGGAGTCTGGAAGTGAAGAGGTATTTAGAGTGAGGTCTTGAAAGAGATCCCAGTTTGCTTTTTTGATGAGCGAGCGAGGAGGGGTCGAGAAAATGTTATTGGATAGCGTTTGAAATTGAATGAGAATGCCGGAAAAAAGTCGCTGTTGGTCGGGGAAGGTAGACTATAATGAGAATTTGTTTGACAGGAATCTTTTCTTGAAAAAGAATCTGGTCATTGTACTTATACTTCAGCATGAAGGCTGTGAGTAGTGGACCTAAAGTGAACTGAGTAAGCTCGCAACAGTCACCAACTTCTGAAAAAGAAGCCACTAGCGCCCCCAAAAAGCTATTAGTTCAAGATTTCTTATGCTAGCTTTATACTAGGATTGTACTAGTCTTGAAATATTCTTAACTGGACCTATACAAGCCAATTCAAGATCACAAAAAGGGGCGAACGAGCGGAGCGAGTGAGCTCAACAAAAGCTATCATCTTGAATTATTCTATATTGGGCCTATACCAGATCCGCGAGAGCTACCCAAAATCCACTAGCTACTAAGAAAGACATGAAACGTAATCTTTATTCATTTGGCTCTGCCAGAAAACTTTGTACCCACCCCAAGCCAGCATACACACACACGGTACTGCTCAGTAAGATCTGGAGAACGTGTGAACATGATGCAACGTTCTCATCTCAGACGAATCATCACCGCAGTTGGGTTTAAGCTGTCACAACACTAGCTAGATACGCACTCTGGATGCGCATCATAAGACTAATCAATTATAGTTGAAACACGCTTCTGTACGCTTGCTTCCTCTGCGAGTACGTAGACTCCGCAAATCCACATAAGAGTTACAATATTCTTCCATTCTTATAGCGTCTGCTGAGTATATACGATTCATAACGTGGACGCACTTTTTTAGCCGGGAACCCGCTATCCATTTTGTTAGGGGGATTACATCCTCAGAAAACGTCCGCGTCCGGGAGTTTCTGTGAGTTGTGTGACGTGACGTGACGTGTGTCGCTTTATGACGTCATCAATGACCTTGACCTTGACCTACTTTGGGGACTCAATGCCCCCCGCTATCCATTTTGTTAGGAGGATTACATTCTTGGAAAACGTTCGCGTTCGGGAGTTTCTGTGAACTGCGTGACGTCACGGGACGTGACGTGTGGTGCTTTATGACGTCATCAGAGACCTTGATCTACTTTAAGGACTTGAAAAAATTTTAATTTCCAGCCTTTATTATAACAGGCCTAGCTAGCATGCAGTATACTGAGAAGAGCCCAGCCAACTCATTTTCTAAGGGGGCATTTTTGCGCCAACGTGATCGCAAGCGCGGGAGTTTGCGGGTTCCCCGCTGCCATTGCAAACCTGCTGTGGCCTTCAATTTTTGTTCCATATTGTGTGTAAATAGTGTATATAAAACATGGTAAGTTTTAATGTAGCAGTTTATGTAAAAGTATGTGCTCGAGAGCAGCGATAGCAACGTTGTAGGAAACATCTGGAGTCATCAAAATTTCTGATAACCAGCGAGTTGGTTGCAGTCGCGAATTTTACCATTGTATTTCGTACTCCTTGAAACATTCTACAGCTCATTAACTAAAATACGTGTAGAAAAAACTGCTGCTGGAACGTGGTCATGAGGACACGTCATCCACTTTGCGTGGGTAGATTTTAGACTGCTCTCGATGAACGGAAATCAATCAGCGCATTTGTGCTACTGTGTCGAGTTAGTGTAGGTCTCTGATACGAGTTCGCGATTGTTTAAGTATAATATTGCGGTCATTCCTTATACGTTATAATTATAGACTTTCGGTACTGTACGGTATATTCTCGATTTACCGGTAGTGTCCGAGTGCTCGAGTGCGTTTGTGAGTGTAGTTCTGGTGCTGTGTGAATTTTGGATATTCCCTTTGGTGAGTTGGTTCACTGAGCACAATTCTTTTATTGTAGTATTATTCTATGTACGTATAGAATACGATAAAGATATTCGTAGCTACTGTTTAATGGTAGAAATTGTAGTACGAGTATTTATGGTACATGGATTAGTTAGGGAAAAGTATGTTTTTCCTTATTAAAGTGGCGACGACCAGGAAGGGACTGATCAGGCCAGTGAGGCAGCTGTAGCTGCGTTTTGCTTGATGAGATTGCACAAGTCCGAGTGTTGGTGTCTGAAGTTACAGCAACCAGGGTCGGTTGTATTAACGGACTGATCAAGATGTGGAGGTGGCTGTAATTTCTGTTGTTGTGGATCCCTTTCGAGCGTAGGCTGGGGGAAGTGATAATGTTGTATATTGTTGACGTTAATGAAGTGAAGGCCGCGCCGTGAGGGCGTTTTGGCAGTTGATAAGAGGTGCTACTGGATCTTGTGGAAGGTAGTCGACACTGTGGCGTGGCCACTGTATAGTGTCGGGGGTCTGGCTCACAAATCGTTAGTAGGGGCCGGCCAACCTCTGCTTTCGTGGTAGTGGGAGGATCCTGCTTCGGATTGGACTTGTGCAGAAAACAGATCGGAAGAAGAGATGTACGTTGGTGGTAGAATCTTCTTATGAATCATGTTGGTCAGTCAAGTACTGTGTTTCCACCAACGCTCTCACTGTAGTTTTTGATGGTTCTGCTTGTCGTTAATTTTAGATTAGTTTATGTATAGCGACGGGAAGAGTGCTCAACCATTTTTAATTTTACAGGGGTCGTTTAGATGTTGTGAACCAATCAGCAGTCATCAGCACAGCACAGGTAATTAGAGTTCTGGGTATAATACTATCATTCAGTTTAGGTGTCAAGTATCTCCGCCCCTCTCTTTGTACGTTTACATGTGAAGAGAAAATGAAAACAAATTGCAAAAAGAAAAATGTTTGTAAATTGAATAAAATGTTTTATGAATAATATAATGGAAATTTGCATAATAGATGAACTCTTGTACACTAAGGCTTTTTGCAAGTCCCAAATTTTATGAATTAGGTCAATCAGTCAATGTTATGTACCTTGTTCATTCAAGAAAAAAATTACAAATTAAGAGCGGATTTTGTCTTATAAACTTTTACTCATTTATATTTTACAGAAATTCTATTTTCTATTCTTTGTTCCTCATTCATGTTACCTACATAGTTTAGTACTAACCCATCTCTCTCAACTTATTCAGAGTAATGGTCAACAATGATGAATATTCATATTTTGAAAAAGAAAAATATATCTATATTCTACTGTATGCCTGGTAAATTCTGTACAATATATCTGTTTCAAGAAGGTTGTAGACAAATGTGTTCAACATTTATTAAAAAATAGGAATTCCATCATTTAAGGTAATTCAATACAAGTCATGAAAATTTTAAGATAAAGTTAAAAATGTATATAGTTCAAATGACAATCATTGAATAATTAATGTAGAACACAATAGATTATGTTGCGGTATTACAAACCGCACAGTTAAATTTTTATTAGAAACCAAGAATAATGACAGAATAAACAAAATGAAAAATAAAAGAACAGAGCCGAATCACAATCAAATTGAACGTTTTCGGCTGAAAAGCCATTTTCACGTGCGGTTTGTAATACCTCAACGTAATTTATTGTGTTCTCCATTCATTATGTCCCGCTACGTTTTTCAGCGATTGCGATTGACTCACATTGAATAATTGTTTCGGTTTTCTTTTTTTAGGTTTTTTCCTTATTTTGAATCATTCCAATTGCCGCAGCTAAAATGTACGATCAATTATATTCTATTCTGGAGAGAAAGTATAAGATTTATCAACGCGTAGAGCGATGGCTGTATTTCTTTTACCATCTTATTGGAGGAGCGTACACATCAAATAGATTCCCTGTAAAGGCCAAACGAGCTTGGCTCTTCTTGAACATATTCCTTCTTGTTTCTCTTGCTATTGTTCCAGCTTCATATTATTACATGTACGTCATTCCTTTTTTCCAAGAACCTATAGACCTAAATATTTTTGTAAGAACAACTCTTTCCAATTTTTTTGTATTTACAGTAATAGTTTTCTACCCAATGGTTGTTAATTACTATCGCAGTGGACTCGAGGTTACATTGAATTACATCACAAAATATGCCAGTTCTTTGATAAAAACTTGCAGCGATTTAGAATCTTTTTCAAATCCCTTCCTAGACTACTCAGACCCCTTACATTTACCAGGAATCTTGTTCGCTATTCTTTATTCTTTCAACTCATTTTATTTGTTCATACCCATTATCTATGTGGCATTTTTTTATGAGGATGATTCAACATCTCTTTATAATCACTACCCCCAGTTTGTACCTCTTAAGGACCTGCTAAATCGTGAATTTCATTGCATAATTTCTATGATAGTGGCCCTATCAGCGATTGGAATAGGGGCAGCATTTGTCTCATTGCCCGTTTTTCTCTCAATGGTCACTACACTGATGAATAATATAATTTTTGATTATTGTCAAAGAATGAGTAATTTTTCCAAAACTGCTAGAAAATATTTGGATGAAAATGAAGAATTTATGCGTTCTATACAACATAAGATCGAATATCGCGATGATTTTGAGGAAAAACTATCATCTTTCATCAACGAATACCATAAATTCACCAGGTGAGTTTGAATAGCGTAGCATTGAGAAACTATAACAAACCTATCACATTTAGAATGAGTTTTAATTACCTACTTTTTCAGAATTGTGACAGCCATACAACCATTTATGAACATCTTTTTCACGATAGTAGTGACCTTTTGGAGCTCTTTAATGTTTGGCAATATGTACAGCTTTTTGGTTAGTAGATTCAAATTCCACTTTCAACTTCCGTTCTGTTTTTGTTGACAATTTAACAAAGTTTTGCTTTTCTGCTAGACCTAGGTCAACAAAATGCAGTCTTCAGATGCGACAGATAATAAGTTAATTATGATTCGTCACAGAAGAGGGTGGCAGAATACAATTTATGATTTTGGACTTTTTGAGTGCTTGAATGAAGGTGGAGGGTGTTTTAGTGGAATCGCGGTGAGCTAAAAGTTGGGGGCGAGTAAAAAATTTAGAAGGCATTGCGAGTTTGCAATGGTAGCGGGCAACCCGCAACTTCCCACGCTCGCGTTCACGTTGGCGCGAAAGTGCCCCCTCAGAAAATGAGTTGGCTAGGCTCTTCTAAGTGTACTGTGAACTAGGCCTGATATAATGAAGGCTGGAAGTTGAAATTTTTCAGGTCAAGGTCATTGACGACGTTGTAAAGCATCCCGGCAGGAAGTTGAAATTTTTCCAAGCCCCAAAAGTAGGTCAAGGTCAATAATGATGTCATGAAGCGCCTCACGTCACGTCACGTCACATCACGCAGTTCACAGAAATTCCCGGACGCGGATGTATTCTGAGGATGTAATCTCTCAAACAAAATGGAAAGTTTAAATTGCTCAATGTGCCTAAAGTAGGTCAAGGTCATTGATGACGTAATAAAGCATCCTGGCTGGAAGTTGGGATTTTTCCAAGGCCCTAAAGTAGGTCAAGGTCATTGCCGATGTCATAAAGCGCCACACGTCACGTCACGTCACTCAGTTCACAGAAACTCCCGGATGTGGATGTTTTCTGAGGATGTAATCCCCCTAATAAAATGGATAGCGGGTTCCCCGCTAAAAAAATGTTCGACTGTTAGATTATCTTGGTGACAGTGGGGACAAGAGAGAGGAGTTAGGATGTTGGAGTTGATCAGGTGAGTGAGGGTAATTTTTGTATGATCAATTATTAGACGTGAAAGAATGACTTCTTCTCGTCTCATGTTCCTAAAGGAGGATGGCCAGGGGACAGGAATATTTTTGATGCTGAGGAGTTTGTTGTTAGTTTCATTTTGTCAGAGGGTGTACCAGGATTGAGTTGTGAGGGAACGATAGCGATTTCCATAATCAAGGGCTGGAAGGAGGGAATTATTAGATATTTTGTTGAAGGAGGTGGCAATTTTGGCGGCTTGATCAACTGTATTCGTGTTCTTGAAAATTAATGAGACCTGGTACCCATATGAATATTATTTCGGAAATAATTGAGTTGAGTGTGAGGCGTGTAAGGAGAATGCGTTAGGATAGAGGGTTAGAGATGTATGGATCGCTAAGCGAGTGGAGTGAAGAGAGTGAGTTGGTGAGGAGAAGGAATTTTTCAAATTGGTCAACATCTATCAATATTGCAATGAAAAAGATACAGTATGAATGCACTTTGAAGGAATATCAAACATACAAAGTAGCTCTCACATCCCCCAGGGGACTTTGTATAGTTTTTATTCATATCTTCATATTTGAATTTTCTGCAGGGACAAAAGAAAATATTCATTATATGTCAACACATGTTAGTAATCATCAATGATTCTATTTACTTCTTGGTTGCTTGTTATATGGGTCAAATGTTTCAAATCATGGTATGTGATGAGAGAAAATTCTTATTTTTCTTCTCATAGCCTACTTCCTATTTTTATTTATTCATTTTTTTTTTTTTTTTTCGGAACATTCAAAAAGGAAGTTTGAGCTTATTACTTATTATTAGACTATTTAATGAATCTTCCATCTATTGCAGGAGGATGCAATCCAATATGAAATTTATAATTTGCCTTGGGAGAACATGCAACCTCCGACCAGAAAATTGATCAATATTTTCCAGAGCATTATTCAAAATGGGCCATGGAGTGTCTCTGTTTTTGGTTTCTATAAAGTTAAAATGGCACTGTTTCCAACCGCTCTCAACCTTATGTACTCATATTTCACATTTTTGCGTTTTGTTACTAATGAACGGAAGGCGTAAATACAATGCTCGTAATATTTCTAGATAAGATCGTATTTCATATAAAAGTGTTGTGTTACGACCATATATTTTCATCAGTACATTCTCGTGTACTATTCTTGATATACAATCTGAGGCGCAATTGACAACGCCAAGGAGGGGGGTTTGGCAACCCCCGAAAGTCTCACCAACCACCACCTTTCTCCTCCATAGACAATGATTTCATATGACGGATTAAAGCCAGTATATACACTCGGCTATTCTGACAGGCACCACAAGAGCTGGCAACCAAGAACTTGTGATGACCTGCTTTACTACTAGGACTCAGCGCATCGATTGAGAGCCGATATTTACATTTGGCTAATATAACAACAACGTGCACCACGAGTGCTGGCGACCAAACACTCGTGATGATCTTCCTTGGTACAAGAATCTGCCGGATCGTTATTTTGTAGAACGACCATCAACGACCGTCAATAAGCGATTACATACGCAATATATACGCTGCGTAAATAGTACACGATCAACGTTAAACACTCTAGTCGGCAACCGAACTAGGAAAAATGACTGCTGGCAACCAAGACAGTGAAACTGCTAGCGATTTCTCCTACTTATATGAAGGAAGGTAGTGCCGTACTGTACACATCTACCATCTCGGCGTATACCTCAAAATATAATAATACGATCAACGAAAATCGACAGCCATTTCTGATTGGCTAGCATTACTCGCGACTCATTTCTCGTTTGAATCACGTTCAAATCACGTGTTCACGTAGTGTTTTCTCACTTTTACAAATAGTAGCAGCGTATTAGACTCTTTTCTTCGAATTCAGTTACTTTGTCGGCGCTACCCTCATTTAATTTGTAACAATTATTTACTGTACTATCGATCAGATTTTGTTAGTTGTAATAGTTGATATAACTTTACTTCACATTCGTGTACTTCAAAATCCTTCTTGTCAAAGTACTGTTACTTTTAAAATGAAAATCATAGAAGTGAAAGAAAAAAAAAAAATCATTTCGCCATGTACAAACCGTGCCAATATAAAGTGAAATGAAACAAAAAAAACCATCATTAAACTCGTGGCGTCCTTCATATCCTCCCCTACATTTGAATTATTCAAGTTTCCTCCAAGGTGTCCCAGCTACCGAGCGCTTTGGATTAAATAACCATCGTCAAAACATAAGCAAAAGAAAGCGACTGTACTCAACTCAACTCCATAGTGTGAATCATTCTCGTAGACCATTTCAATCAATTCCTCATCAGGAATATACCTATTTAAAACGGTGACGTCGTTGCTATTCCAATATCGAATAATTTCAATACTTTCAAAGGCCAGCCTTCTCTGGACCATAGGGTAACTGTCCAACTTGACCTCATTCACTCTGACCAGGTGTTTGATTGTCACAAGTTCCTTCTGGAAAGCAGCCCGACTCAAGGGGATTTGAGTCAGGCTGCTTTAATGAAACCATTGAACACAGCTATCTTGTAGGCAAGAGAACTGGAAGATTACAATATCGGTCGATGTTTCTTTCCTATAAATACCATACTCAAATAAGCCATCTCTAATACAGATTGACAAATCCAAAAAGTTTATTGGTGAACCACCAACTTCCAAAAAGAATTTTTCGGTAGGGTATTGGCCATTGAAATATGTGAGAAACTCACTAAGGATTTCTGTGTAACCGATCTACGCACGTCGTCTACGTACCTGTGCCAATAGTAGACGCTACTCCATAGCACCCGGCCTGAGGAGAACAGATCAATCTCAAATTCAGACTCAACCGCTTCTGAAAGAAGAGAGCCCAAGGGAGACCTCAAGAGAGATCCCCTCTTACTTGGGGAACTCGAAAAATTTCCCATCTAATTTTAAAAAATTAGAGACCTTCAAAAGGTCAAGAAATTCCTCCAATTCATCAAGAGGGGCCCCAGATTTAATGAGCAAGTCGCCCATATATAGAACAACGATGGCCTTAGTCCAACTACATTAAAAGAACATCCCGGAGAAAAACTTACGTCCTTCAACCTATCCGCCGAGGAGTAGGAAGAAACAAACTCCACACAAGATTCAAGTTCCCCGTCTAACTTACAGCAATTAGGAGCCATCGAACATTCAGAAGGTCGAGAAATTTTTCCAATTCCTCAAGAGAGACCCCAGATTTAACGAGCAAGTCTCCCATCCTTGGGGATGTGACGGGATAATCCAACAGCATCAAAAGAACATAGAGTCTATCTCGGAGGATAACACGTCTTTTCAACCTATCCACCAAGGAACACGAGTTCTTTACTGACTAGAGAGAAACAAACCCGAGATAAGATTTGAATCGTTGAAATTGAGCTGGGGAGTAGAAGGATGAAGAAGCGAACGAAACGACCGGCCGCATAGGGATACTTTTTTATGTACTTCAGGCAACTCATAAAGGAGGAGCAACAAGATTAGGTTCAAAGATGACTTTCTTTGTCGAAGGACTCTTGATGATAACTTCAGTGCAATCAATGAAATTTCTGACCTCTTTAACAAAATGGGGAAAACAGACGTAGGAGTATTTCTCCACAATTACGACCGCATTAGCCTTATCAGGCTTCGTCAGGATCAAGCCCACCTATCTGAAACTCCTCTTCAAGTCTAGGATCAAATCGCTCCCAGCATTACTTATGCGACAAAGGGAACTATCGCAGATGTCATCAGCGCACTTTTTTTGGACATTCACGCCAGGTCCAATCTGCATCGTCTTATCAGCTGCAACATTAGCCAAGGTCTTTTAGTAAAATTATTATCGAGAGTCCTGGAGAGTCCTTTGACCACAAAATCCTCCTTAGAACCTAATCCTGTCCTCTCCGATCTTGGTAGTAGAAAACGCAGAATCATACTTTTTTTCTGGTAAATTTTTTGGGTTGTTTCCTCTGCTCTTCTGGATTGTTCCTCGCCGATCATTTGATTGAATCTGCAATACCCCCCCCCCGAAGGATCTTATTTTGTCTTTTTTGATGCTAAAAGCGTGTTTTCGCATATCCCCTTCCTCTCACTCTTGAACATGCCAGGTCTTTATTGGCAGAAACGCGGTTTCTCACGCCCATTGTCATGGAATGGAATTATTCAAGTTGGAGAATCAGCATCTTTTGACATGTTTCATGTCTTTGCTCTGGGCTCATCCTTATGGGAATTTTTCACTGTGGCAGTGATTCTCAAATCTGCGAGTCCCCCCCCCCCCCCCTTCGAAAAGGACTTGAAAAAAATTTCGAGAAAATTTTCTCAGGAGTGATTCTAAAATCTGCGATTACGAGTCTGAGTCCAAGGGACTCCTCCCCCCTCTGTAGGTTTTAGCTTATCCTAATATAATGAAAATGCGTAGGCTAGATTTATACTAGGCTAAGAAAACTCCGAGAGCCATTATGAAGCTATTAGCTTGTGACGTCGTATGTTCGGTGACGTCATAAGTCGGTGACGTCATGAATCGTCAATCCTAGTTCGCTTACAACATCTAAAATATACTACAGTAGACTTACACTAGGCCAAGAAGGTTCATTAGCCTGAAATATTCCAAAGTAGACTTATACTAGACCAAGCGAGTGTGCCGCTCTAAAGCCTTAGCCTAAAATATTCTAAAGTAGACTTATGTCATAAAAGATACTTCAATGATCTCTTGAACGGGAACTCTCAAATATTGATTAGGCAAAATTTCCAAACTATATGAAACATGATCTTTATCTTTTTGGCTGCGTCAAGAAATCCAATACTTCCTAAAGTCATGAGCCTACTTTCTTTCTTTTTTTACAAATTCCCTGGCCTGAAGTCACCCGTGTCCTTATCGGTTCCCGCCTTGGCTTGTTGGTTTCCGAGGTGTTCTTCAAACGGTTGGAGATGAAGATATTTCAGTCCTGTTTACACCTCCTCCACCATGTTGTTCACTGGCGCCAATATATGGACGATGTCCCTTGTCTTGGGATTGACACCCTTTGCAATCTCCAATCCTTCCTAATGTTCCTCAGTAGTCGTTACTCCTTGTCAACTTCCTCGACCTTTGGATTTTAAATCTTTAAAACGAGCATTTTGACTGATATCTCTGTCCAAAGATTGCCGTTTGCCTTTTTCTTCACAAGCTTGCCATCTTCAATGGTTTCATCAGCCGTCTTTTTCCTATTCCCCTCCCTCCAAGGGAGTTCTTCTGAGGAGCTCTGTGTCATTGAACACCTCGCCTATTCAAATGGCCTGGAGTCAATGTCGACTGAATGGTCTCCAGGAAACTTATTAGAGGCCTCAGACTCCTCCACCTCTCCTCCCCAAGAAACTGTTGGTTTGGCGGGCAGGAGGGAAAGATGAGTGCGCTTGCTTTATACGGATTAGCTATCCTCTGACTTCCGTACCACTTCAAACCTTTTGATATTTGTCCGGCGTTCTGAAATCCCTTCACTATTAGTCCTCTCTTATATTGGTTCATGTTAGAGTGTGTAGGGTAGTTATCAGCCGTGCCCGCACTAGGGTCACATCGCGTCCCATATGGCGAGTCTCTCGCGTGCACGTTACCTGTGAACCCTTTAGCTCTACTTATCGCGCTACCTCTGTAGATTCCCGATCATCTCGGGTTAACCCTTTTCATCGTTCCCTGGTGGGGAATGACCACAGTTGGCGTAGCTCTCCAACGGTTTAAGGATTCTAGCCCTATTCTTGAGAGAAGTGGAGTTTATAAGGATTTCTCGACTGATCGGCCATGTATATCGGGGGCCCAAGGAGGGAAAAGCCCGCAGTTTTATATCAGGGTCCAGGAACACGTTCATGAAGTCCTTTCTACCTTCCCCCAAGAATGTTCGGCATTGGGCGAACCATCCTGCCAGTGTCCGAATTACTCTCATTTACTCTGGGAAAGTGTGCTGTGGTCAAAAATTCTCTGTAGAAAGTCGCTTCACTCAGAAAATATGCGACAATTTGTGGACTACATCATTGGTCAAAATACCTATCGCTCCCATAAATTATAGGTTCATAAGAACTCTCTCTATCTGAGGTCGTGAAATCCATTTGGTTTACCGAGGAACCACCAACTTCTAAATTCTAGAAATGAGGTCAACATAAATAAGAAATTTAGAGTGAACTTCTTTCTCATGAACTTTCACTCATTGATATTACTTAGGAGTTCTTTGTCTTTCTTTCAAGTTTGTATAGTAGCAACCATCTCTATCTTACTTTATTCGGTGTACTTAATAGCTAATGCGGATAAATATTCATGTTTAAAAAAAACAAGGCGTGTACCCACAATGCGGTCGAAACGTCCAAAAAAAGTTTCGTGACGAGTTTGTGTTGGTAATGACCACAATGTGGTCGAAACGTCTGGAAAAGTTTCGTGTTGTATTTATGTGCGAGAAGAGCCGCTTTTTAAAATAAATAGTGAATCAATTGGTCGCCTTAAAATTTTCGCGGATGCGTTGAGGAAGTGTAAAGTTCAAGTGAATGAATACGTTTTTCGGGTTTTGAAAATCATTTTTCACATTTTTATTTGGAAACGAGAAAATTCTTGTTTTGTATCATTTTAATTGTCGCAGCCAAATGTATCACCGGACTTATTCTATCCAGGAGACCAAAGATAAAATTTATCAGCGCGTAGAGCGATGGCTGTATTTCTTTTACCATATTGTTGGAGGAGCATACACATCAAATAGAATCCCTGCAAAGGCCAAACGAGCTTGGCTCTTCCTAAACGTAATCTTTCTTGTTTTTTTTGCTATCTTTCCCGCCTCATACCATTATCTATACGTAATTCTCTTCTTACACAAGCCTGTAGACTTGAATACTTTTGTAAGAACAACTCTTTGGCTTGTGTTCCCGTTAACAATAATTGTTTTCTATCCAATGGTTGTCAATTACTATCGCGTTGTACTCAAGACTACCTTGAGTTACATTACACAATATGCGTATTCTTTAATAAAATCGTGTAGCCATCTACAAACATTTTCGCATCCATTTTTAGACTACTTAGACCCCTTACATTTGCCAAGGATCTTGTTTGCAATTTTATATACTTTCAACACATCCTATTTATTCGGACCCATTATCTACCTAGTATTTTTTTCTGAAGATGAATCAACATCACCTTCTGAAAGACATTACGCACAATTTGTACCCCAAATAATTTCCATGAGGATAGCCTTATCAGCGATTTGTTTGGGAGCAGCATTTGTTTCTTTGCCTATTTTTCTTTTAATGATCACAACACTGGTAAACGATATAATTTTTGACTATTGTCGGAGAATGAGTAATTTTTCCGTGGCTGTTAGAACTCATTTAGAAGAAAATGAAGAGTTATTGTATCCTTCAAAACGCAAGATCAAATTTTACAATGATTTTGAAAAAGAATTTTCGTCATTCATTAAAGAGTACAACAAATTTACAGCGTGAGTGTATTATTGTATTCAAAAGATAAGAAGTTAGTGTCATATTTATAATAAGTTTGAATTTCCTTTTTTTTAGAACTGTGACTGCTGTACAACCATTTATGAACATCTTTCTCACATTGATAGTGACCTTATGTAGCTCTTTGTTATTTGGCAATATGTACTACTTTCTGGTGAGTAGATTAAAAGTTTATTTCCGAGTTGCGTTTCATTTTTACTTACATTCACTCAAACATGTACATTTTGGCTACGCTTTGGTCTATACACACCATATCATTTTTACTTTAGGCCCTGAATGCGATAGTATATTATCATAACCCATTACCGAGGTGGCCAAATTCTATTTTGAAGGAGACAGAGAGAGGAATAAAATAAAAAAAGGTGAAAGATTTTTTCTTGTTAATGATCTAATAGAAAGACTTGAAGTAAAGTCAATAATATATTCCTGACCAGAAATAAATTGCCAAGCTGCAGACCAATAGAAGAAAAAAAAAGAAGGATTTCTTGGCGTTGCCAAAAATATAAAGATCATGTTTCATGTGTTTTCGCCTGTCGTCTTAAGCTCTTCATAGTTCAAACATTTCCGAAATTTCCAGCTTCTTGTTCTAGTATAAGTCTATTTTAGAGTATTTTAGGCTGACTGCTTTCTGGGACTCACTCGCGGCACTCGCTTGATGTAGTATAAGTCTACTTTGGAATATTTCAGGCTAATGAGCCTTCTTGGTCTAGTGTAAGTCTACTTCAGTATATTTCAGGCTGATGAGATTACTAAGCCTCACTCGCTCCGCTCGTTCGTATCGCTTCTGAGTTTTTTCAGAATTATTTTTGATTTTATTTATATTTTATTTCATTTCATTTTTTGATTTTATTTTTTTTATTATTTTTTTGGTACTCGCAAATTTCTCAATGACCTCCCAGACATTTATTTTTATTTTCAATTTTATTTAATTCAATGTAATTTTATTTAATTTTATTTATTTTCAATTTTTTTATTCAATTTTTTTTTATTTAATTTGATTTGATTTAATTTAATTTTATTTTTTTATTTGTCTTTTATTTTATTTTTTTTCATTTTCTTTTTTTGAATTTATTTTATTTTTCTTTTATTATTTTATTTTTTTTTACCGAAATTCTTCGAAGTCTCAAGGTCACAACCAGACGCCCCCACAATTTTTAAGAATTAGGGGGTAGAGAAAAGACATGAAACATGTCAATAGGAAAGGCCCATCAATTGGATGGCTGGCATTATTGGAGACGATACAAAAATGTGTGAATTTGAATCAGTTTTATGGATAGTGGACACCCAGTGCCTGGGAATATGCTTTGTGAATGAAAAAGAAAAAAAAAACAAAAGCAGTTGACTTTAATCAATTGTAACATTGCATCCTGATATGAAACAGGTCCGTCTAGAAGTACCAGATTACTACGGTACTGAATAATCTGAAACTAGATTTCTGTCTAATGTCTCAACATTTTTTGCCCAAAAGACTTTGTTGGGTTTTTCATGGGTAAAATATGATTTTTTATTGTTATGCAGGGACAAAGAATAATATACGTTATGTGTCAACAAGTGTTGGCGGCAATTGATGATTCCATTTACTTTTTGATAGCTTGTCATATGGGCCAGTTGTTTCAAACCATGGTTCGTGATGAAAAAGTACTCTGAATTCTTATTTTTCCTCTCATACTTTGTTTTTTTATGAACATCTGAAAATAGTGTTTGAGCTCATTGAGTTTTTCTGCAATGCAACCCATTATTAGATGTTTTAATAAAGTAACATCTCTTGCAGGAAGATGCAATTCAATATGAGATTTACAACTTGCCTTGGGAGTACATGCAACCTACAACCAGGAAGACAATCAATATTTTCCAGAGCATGATCCGAAATGGGCCGTGGAGTTTTACCGTTTTTGGTTTCTATAAAGATAACATGTCATTGTTTCCAACCGTTCTCAAACATATGTACTCATATTTCACGTTTTTGCGCTTTGTTACTAATAAACGCACAGCGTAAATATAATGCTTGTAATCTTTCTATAAAATCAAATCTCATGTAAAAGAATTTATATAACTTTATTGCACATTCATGTATTTTAAAATCCTTCTTTTCCAAATTGTCTTACATTTAATGAAAATGAGAATCACCAAAGTGACTGTGTAATCTACAGACCGCGCCAATAAAAAACGGAATAAAAATCATCCTCTTTAGGCTAGTGGCATCCTTCATATACTTCTCCAAATTATACAAGTCTCTTGATCAATTGTTTAGGTCGTTGGTGAATTATATAATGGATTGTACTCTGAGTACAAAAAACTGCAAGGAATACCGATCAGGAGAAAGGTGTCTCTCATAAGAGTGGCTGAGGTACTTTTCCCTTGATCGACTCGATGTTTACGGAAGACTGCACTATCAGCCTTTAACGACCAGGAGAAAAGTATCTCTCATATGAGTGCCTAAGGTACTTTTCCCTAGAGCGCAAGAAATTTGTATTTCACGCGAAATCCTTATTTTTGAGGACCAAAAATCCATAGATCTGGCAGCACTGAAGGGTAGCAATTGAATTCCATTTTTGCTCTCCTATTTGTGTTCTGCTGCTAGTTGCCCTTATCTTGGAACAGGTCACAAATTACACCTATATAGTGACCTACCTGATTCGGGCCTAGTATAATGAAGGCTTCAGATAAAGTTGTCTGGCCAAGGGCCCAGTATAAGCCTAGTTTGTAGTACATGGAAGAATAGTATAGAAAATAATCTGGTCTAGAATATTACAACCTACTACAGTACGAGTATACTGATTCAGGCCTAGTATAATGAAAGCTTCAGAGACCCTAGGACATTTGCACGGACGGACGCACGCACGCAAATTTCAAAATTAAGGGTCAGAGCAAAGACTCATGAAACATGTCAACACTTAGGATCGAATACTATCTCTCTTCTCACCAAACCATCCAAAATGGCGTCCCACGAGGAGAAGTCTGGAGTGTCCCACTTTTGTTTGATAGCTATGAATGACATCACAAATTGTATCTCCTTCCCACTTACACAACGCCTCTTCGCCGATGACTACAATATTTCCCTTCGATCTTCAAACCCTCATCGAGCATCACGACTCCTCCAAGAAATTTAAGACAAAGTATCCACGTGGGCTTCAGACCGTGGGTTTCGCTTCTCATCGAGCAAAACTGGTTTCGTTATCTTCCAAAGAAGACGCCGTCCACAAATTTCACTACCTCCTCTATTCCTTCAAGGCTTTCCAATCAAAATTCCAAACTCTTATAAATTCCTGGAACTTACCTTTAACCACAACCTATCTTGGATCTCTCTCATAAAACTTCTCAAAGCCAAATGCCTAAATGCCACTATTGACATGAATGAATCTTTTATTCTATTTGGTTGAGCTAGAAAAACCAAGTCCCTAAACAAACACTAACCAACGAAATTCCTGTATCATAATTATATTCAGAGGGCAATTGCCTAATGAATACGTAGGGTTTTTTACAAATCATAAATTTTAGAAAGAGAGTCCGTCAGTCACGTACAGGAAATAAAATGAAAAATTGAGAGTAGACTTCTCTCTTATAAACTTTTTATCATGTAATTATATTACGTGAAAGTTTTATTTTCTATTCATTGTTTCTCTCTAAAGTTTGTTTAGTAGGACCCATCTCTTTTATTTTGTCCAGAGTAATAGCCAACGCTGATATTCATGTTTGAAAAAAAAGTCAACATTTTGATAAATAATGAGTTCCAGCTCAACGACCTCCCTCCGCGGCTGACATAAGTCAAGTCCCAGCTCAGTAGCTTTCCTGATGGCCTGAAATAAATTGAGGTCCAGCTATGTAGAGTTAAGAAAGAGTCGAGCAGGCAAAACTAATTCTTCTCAAGGAAGAGAAAGGGGTTTCATCCACAGTTTCCTCATTTGTGACACCAGTTATTTCAACTGAAAGGGAGGAGCACTATATTTTTTTAGTATCTTCTTGGCCTCAAAAAGTTTCTCGCGATCGAATTTTATATTTCAAGAAAACTCTCGACCTTCAGGATGATGTTACATCCACTCTCAAATTAATTCAATTTCAAAGTGTCTTGTACCAAGAGAATTCGTCTATTCTTGTACGTCATGCACGAAGGTAATGTTCGAAAAACTCGAGCTTTTTCAGTGTATAAGGTACCTAATCTACTGAAACTCTCAGTTTTTTTTCTCTTTTCTAGTTACTTGGATGATACTCCGGATAAATGCACGTACGATTTTCTTTAAATCGCTTTTCATCTCTCATTAAAACTGTATGGTATTCGTTGCTCTCTTGCCTGTGGCAGCTCGAAGCGCGGAGCAGTAAAAACGTATAACGTATCGAAAATGTGAGCGAAGTTGTTTTCCCTACCTTTCCCTCCCAAACTTAATAATAGCATTTTCATACGTTCGCTGAAAATAATGAAAATTGTAATTCCCCATTCTCGTTTAACGATGTCTATATGCTCGCTCGTATTACCAAACCGAAGTTGGAACATTGGAGTTGTTCTTTTTTCTCTCTCGCTCGCTTGTCGTATTTTAATAATTCTTCATGCACAAGAAACTATGAGCTTAATGAATCTTCGTCCACGAAAATGCGTTCGGTACGCTATCATGTTCCATCGAACAAAGGGTTTGTAAAAAATGGTCTTTGAAGTGAATTTTTTTAATTGTGACGGAAAATATGCTAGGAATTCTAGCTCGAGACGCCGTCTCAAAGACTTCGTGCATCTTTGCAATAGCAGTTTAGTTAAATGATATTTTATGAGAATGGTCGTTTATCTAGGCTTTATTCTTCATTGCGGGTTGTATAACGAATGATAATTGTTACAGAACTTTTAAGGTTTTTGGTCGCAGGGAAATATGATCCGCTTAGCGATCCGTATCAACTGCTCTGTTGTTAAAGTTCTAATCCTGTGAGCTGTAACAGATTGAGGTTGAATCGTACCTTTATGGAAATTGTTATTTCGTTGATGAGCTCGACGTGTACCAGAGAGACCTATTGTCTCATCATCATTATTTTTAGCAGGGAACCCGCTATCCATTTTGTTAGGGGAATTACATCTTCAGAAAACGTCCGCGTCCGGGAAGTTCTGATGTGAATTGCGTGACGAGACATAACGTGACGTGTGACACTTTATGACGTCGTCAATGACCTTGACCTACTTTAGGGACTTGGAAAAATTTCAACTTCCAGCCTTTATTATATCAGGCCTTGTATACAGTATATTGAGAAGAGCCCAGCCAACTCATTTGCTGAGGGGGCATGTTTGCGCCAATGTGATCGCGAGCGCGGGAGATTGTGGGTTCCCCGCAAATTTTTGTTCTCTACTCTAACATTGTCCAAGAGTCCTATACATCCAAGACGTCACGGTAAATTAATGATGTCATACTACATCAAAACTATGTAGAATTTGAATAAAGGTGGAGTCATTATAGCTGGAAACTGGATCCCTCACCAGAAAGAGTTTTATTGACATGTTTCATGTCTTTTTTGACGCCTGGTGCACTGCTGAAAATTTGCGAGTACCCCCCCCCCCCTATTAATGGACTTATAAAATTTTTTGAGAATACCTGTGAGGTTATCCAGAAATCTGCGAGTACCACCTCTCGAGTAAAAATAAAAAATAAAATAAAAATAAAATAAAAATAAAATAAAAATAAAATAAAAATAAAATAAAATAAAAATAAAATAAAAATAAAATAAAATAAAAATAAAATAAAATAAAAATAAAATAAAATAAAAATAAAATAAAATAAAAATAAAATAAAAATAAAAATAAAATAAAAATTGAATTAAAATTAAATTAAAATTTAAAAAAAATTAAAATTAAATTAAAATTAAAAAAAAAAATTAAAATAAAATGAAATAAAAATAAAAATACTTTTCCCGTGCGCGTGCGCGTGCTAAATTTACCTGTGAGGTTATCCAGAAATCTGCGAGTACCACCCCTGGAGTAAAAATAAAAAATAAAATGAAAATAAAATAAAATTAAAATTTCAAAAAATAAATCAAAATAAATTAAAATTAAATTAAATAAAAAAAGGTAAAGTTAAATAAAATAAAATTAAATTAAATTAAATAGAATTGAATTAAATTAAATTAAATAAAAATACTTTTTCCGTGCGCGTGCGCGTGCAAATTTATTAAAATTAAATTATATTAAATTAAATTATTGAATTAAATTAAATTAAATTAAAATGAAATAAAATTGAATAAAATAAAATAAAATAAAATAAAATTAAATTAAATTAAATTAAAATAAATTAAAATTAAATTAAATTAAATTAAAATAAAATAAAATAAAATAAAATAAACCTAGGAGGTAATCCAGAAATCTGCGAGTATCACCCCTTAGGTAAAAATAAAATAAAATAAAATAAAATGGAATAAAATTAAATAAAATTAAATAAAGTAAAATTAAATAAAATTAAATTGAATTAAATTAAAATAAAATGAATTAAAATTAAATTAAATTAAATTAAATTAAATTAAAATGAAAATAAAATAAAATTAAATTAAATTAAATTAAAATTAAAATTAAATGAAATAAAATAAAATAAAATTCAAGTAAAATAAAATCAAAATTAATAAAATAAAATAAAATTCAAGTTGAATAAAATCAAAATTAATAAAATAAAATAAAATAAACCTCGAATCACCTGGGAGGTCATCCAGAAATCTGCGAGTACCACCCCCTGGGTAAAGATGAAATAGAATAAAATATACTAAAGTGGTCTTGTACTGGACCAAGAAGCGGGACAAACGAGCGGAGGGAGTGAGTCCCAGTGACCTCATCAGCTTGAAATACACTAAAGTGGACTTGTACTGGACCAAGAAGCGGGACAAACGAGCGGAGCGAGTGAGTCCCAGTGACCTCATCAGTCTGAAATATATTGAAGTGGACTTGTACTGGACCAAGAAGCGGGACGAACGAGCGGAGCGAGTGAGTCCCAGTAATCTCATCAGCTTGAAATATACTACTCCAACGTTGACTTATACTAGAACAAGAAGTTGGAAATTTTGGATATTTTTGAACGATGAAGAGCCTAAGAAGACTGGCGAAAAGACATGAAACATGATCTTTATATTTTTGGCAACGCCAAGAAATCCTTCTCACTTTTTTTTCTTCGTCATTAGTGCTCTACTCGAACATTGTCCTAAAAGAAACTGTGAATTAATGAAATCACTGTCAGTTGATGACGTCATTCTACAGCATAAACCCAGAATCTGAATCAATGTGCTGTCATCAACTGGAGACTGGACCCCACACAAGATAGAGTTGTATCGATCAACATTTGTGACCTACTCCAAGATGAAGGCAACTAGCAGCAAAATGCAAATCTCCCAGAGGAGCGAAAACTGACTTCAATTGCTAACCTTCAGTGCTGCAAGATCTAGGGATTTTTGGTCCTCGAAAGTAAGGATTTTACGTGAAATACGAACTTCTTGCGCTCGAAGAGAAAATACCTTAGACACTCAAACGAGAGATACTGTCTCCTGGTCATTATTAGCTGACACTGCATTCTTCCGTAAACATCGAGTCGATCAAGGGAAAAGTACTACAGTTGGCTCTATGAGAGGTACCTTTCTCCTGATCGGTATTGATAAATCGGTCTAAGCTTGTCAAAATCTGTTTTTAGGTCAGACGAGACTCGATCCCTTATAAGATAAGAGTCTTTTTGTCTCGTCATCATCTGTGCTCTCCTCTCATCATAATGACGGCTCCCTCCTTCATGCCTAAAGTTTTGGCGGCCTATCTGCGACCTTGCTCCTCCATATGCTCCGGTCCTCGGCTTTGGCCTGTGTGCTGTTCCACTTGGCCAATCCAACGACTTGGAGACCTTCCTCGTTTCCGCTTTCCTTCAACCTTCCCCTGGACGAACAGCTTTTCCAAGTTCTCTTCCTGCCAACGTACAATGTGGCCAAAGAACTGAATCATCCTCCGGGAGCATATTGTTGATAGTCGCATTTTCACTTTTAGGGTGTTAAGAATTGAGGCATTATACGCGCAGCATGCGACGGTAAGCCC
This sequence comes from Aspidiotus destructor, assembly GCA_035079395.1. Taxonomy (NCBI): domain Eukaryota; kingdom Metazoa; phylum Arthropoda; class Insecta; order Hemiptera; family Diaspididae; genus Aspidiotus; species Aspidiotus destructor. The sequence continues at coordinate 5,722,208 of JAVHKZ010000011.1, read as the reverse complement.
ACATCTCAAAGGCATCTATTCTTTTCCGATCCATCATCTGATGGTCCACGTCTCGGCTGCGTACAGGAAAACTGGAAGCAGCAGAGTTCTAAGAAGTTTTTGTTTTGTTCCCCGGAGGATCAAATGATCCTCCCATATCGTCGTTAGTCTTACAGTTGCGTCTCGGGCCAGAGCAATTCTTCTCCTTATCTCCTCGCTGTCGACAGTTGATCCAAGGTATACAAAACGATCGACTATTTTGTAATCCGACGGGCCATGGTGGCGGGCAATGAACATCATTTTCGTCTTGACCCTGTTGATGATAAGGCCTAGCTCTCCACTTTCTTCTTCTATTCGTTTAAACAAGTTGTCCATCTCCAGCATTGTCTGGGCGCATAGTGTTGTATTGTCGGCGAGCATTAGAATGCTTAGTTTTTCCATCGATTCTTACTCTACCGTTCCAGTCTTCTAGGGTACGGTGCGGTGTATGATATATTTTCCATACATATTGAATAACACCAGCGACGAGATGCAACCCTGTCTCACCCCTCGGGCAGGGTCAAAAGGGCCAGATTCCCTTTCTTGTAGTCTAACTACCGCCGTACCATCTGCGTACAAGTTTCTAATGAGAGCGACCAAATGTTCGGGTGCAGTCATTTCGACAAGGATCTTCCAGAGAGTTTTCCACTTTACACAGTCAAATGCTTTGTTATAGTGGATAAGCGGTGTGTTAAACTCCCGGCATTTCTCGATCAGCTGGCTCACATTGAGTATCTGCTCGCGCGTGCCTCTTCCTTTGGCGAAGCCAGCCTACTCTGGTGGGATTTGCTTATCCAGGAAGTGCTTCATTCTCTCGTGAATGACATTTAGAAGGACATTGCTTGGGTGTGATGTCAGCATGATGATTCGGTAGTTTTGATAGCTCTCTGCTTCTCTTTTTTATACTGATTTGGTCTAGTCAGATGGCCACGAGCCTTTATCCCAGATTTCCGTGCATATCTCATGAATAATATCTACAGCTATTTCTCTAGGGGCCTCGAGAATCTTCGCAGTGACCATGCACTTGCAGCCCGGCCATTCCTGAGTTTCTGTATACCTTCTGAGATCTCACCTGCGAGTATTGGTGGTTCTCGTCTTCTGGTAGCTTTACCGATTCCATCTTCTCATCTTCATGAAGACTTTGACAGTATCTTTTCCATCAATCACGAATCTGTTTTTCGTTTGTCAGCACCTCGCCATTTTTATCCTCGTTCGCCCCCATTCTAGCTTTGAAGGAAGGATCTGGTAATTCTTTCAATTGTACGGAACATTGCTGCTGGTTCGCTGTTTCTATTATATGTTTCTACCTCCTCGCAAATGCACTTGATGTACCTATTTTTATCCTCTCTGTATCATTGCTGATAGTCTTCTGTATTCGCAACTTGCCTGCGCACCTTTTATCTTCAAGTCTCCTCGCTTCTCCACTATACCGACTGTTTCATCTGATATCCATCCTTTGCTTCTTGGGTATCTCCTCCGGCTTTTCACCACAGCTTCTGCCGCCTCGTTTATCCCTATCTTTATGTTCATCCATTACTCTTCCATGGAGCCTTGAAATCTTCCAAAAAGAAACTGTCCATCAATGCCACCCTCTGAAAGTTGATGACGTCGTCCAACGTCAACATCGCAGAACTTCAATTGGTTTCAAATTTTGATTTCAGAAGCGTCTGACTTGATTTGGATTATTTTAATATGCGATACTCAACGCTTAGAGGACCTGGGATTTTTGGTGAATTTTCAACGGAGAAGAAATTCGGCTAGCCGAACCTTTTCACCGCTGAAATTATTATATCTTTGCTTTTTTCATTTCGAGAAAGCATTTATTTTCCAGGACGTTGATTGGACATCAATTTGGCATTTACGATAAACCCATGAAGAAGAAAACAAATTCCACCGCACATAATTCAACATCGCGGCACACGTCGTTACAGCTTCCGCTCATTTTCGAAAGAAATGGGGAAAAAAAAGAACGCTTTTGTGCGAACTCGTGCTCTCCATTTATGTTTCTGATATTAGCTTTTGTACGAAGTGTAAAAAGTCATGTTTCGCGAAGCTAAAAACTTTATCGCGCCATCGGAGGATCACAAACGTGTTTTAAAAAATGATTCAGCAGAAAAAAAAAAAGTAACGATTACGATCGTGTTTTCACGGAAAACCTTCGTTCTTACCCTACACAGAATTATAAACATCACGGAGAGAACATTACAAACGTAAACGTCGAGATTTTCATTGCCCATCTAAACTGGTACGAAATGGTATTAAGTGGAATATGAAGTCGTTATGTTGTCGCACTCCTTGTGCCTTTGATTTCGCAACTTTTTCGACTTCTATTCTCCGTGAGAAGTGAACCTATATTTTTCATCGAAGTCGCACACGTTACCATCATTTTTTTCACAGGCTCAATTTTTTCCTTTTATCGAAGAATGAGAGCATAACTACGTCGTCTCTCTTTTACAGAGGGCTATTTTAAATGGGGCATAAATTGTCTTGGAACCGTTTTACGTTGTGTAATTTCTCCATTATTTTGGTTAATATCTCTCGCCTAATTGAAATCGTTAATCAAAAATTAATTACCCGTTATTTTCGGGGTAAACGTCGTCATGCGGAAATTGTGAACCAGGCGGTTTCTTCATTAGAGGTTCTGAAAAATATCGACTGAAAAATGATGACAAAGTCTCGAGAAATACGTACGAAATGGAAAAAACGAAAAAGAGGCATTAAAAAAAATTCCGCTTGTGTGAGGCAGGAAAGGAGAAAGAATGAGACGTTCAAAACAGACGAGCAGAGTTTAATGTCAACATCCACGTTTTTAATTTTACGTCAAGGAGGTCGAAATCAATCTTACGTTTACGACTTCGGCCTACCTATTTTAAAGGTATTTCCGTTCACCGCGGGGAAGAAGGAATAAAAAGTCGATATGTCATACAATACCTACTTCGCTCGCAAAAAGAAACTTTAAAACTCGTACGCACGAAAAAAAATTTTTCAAAAGTTGTATTTTTGTGTCCGCCGGTGTGAGTTTAGATTCATTACCGATGCCACGACCTTATACACATATCGGTCATCCATTATCATTTGAGCTTCGACGTTTATTTTATTGACCAACATTTCGAAATTTCGACGAGGAGGAAAAGTTATCGAAGCATCTTTTGAGGATAAACAAACTCGCTTTCTTCGTCATCGTTGCGTGCAAATTGGTCGTCATTAAATGCTAAGAACTTTTTGTTATCTCGTCGAGAAAATGTATCGACTTCTTTTTTTTTCTTTTTGGACAATGATAGTTAGCGGAACAGCGCGATGTCTGGGAAATACACGCTCGGCGATGTCTCATGTTTTTCTTTTTTCAATCTCCCTCCTTCACCCCGCACGTCTGCTCCTGTGCGTGCAATCAGCAGTTGGAAAATGTTTTTGTTTTTAATGTCGATCATGGCACGGTGTGACCGAATTCTTTACTGAGATCTTTATTTCTCCTCGAAGCACTCTTACTTTTTTACTCACATCTTTTGTTTTTTTCCATTATTAGCCCTGAGAGAGCTCTTCTCGACATTATCGGACTTCCTTTAGTCGTTAAAATAAACAGAATCCTCGACTTTATTATTTTTGGGATTTTCCATCCTTTCGTTCACTTTTATTTCTTCCTTTTACTCTTTTCACTTCCAGTGGTTTGTACGGAATACGATAAGGTTCGCTTACGAGTTTTATTTTGGATACGCGCGCATTTAGAGTATACAGTCAATTTGCTGGATTGCTATCATGCACCGACTCGGCGTAATAAATAACGCGGGATCGTAAATTTCGAATAATTTTTTATCGGTTAATAGCACGAGTACCGGAATCATTCGTTTACTGGTAATGAGCTTTCGCGCTAGAAAGTTAGATGCTCATTCACGATTTCCTTCTGTAATTTACGCTTTCAAAAGGTAGTAAAACTGAGAGAGTCTATCAGATCTGATTCATTTCTTTGCTTGAAATTAGAATCATTTTGTTCCATTGAGAGTGGAAAGTTGACTACGATGGAAGGCGGAAAGAAAAATTCAAAATTTTTGAATAAGCCAAACATTCAGAGGATAAAAACCCCGAGGTCATGTAAGAGATAGAAAATCGATGCAGTATTATAATTGCCTAAGAGCTGTTTGCTCCGCGGTGCAATTGTTAATTATTACGTAAATTCGAATATGGATAGATTAAGGGGAAGTGGGAAGAGGTTAATGTTGAGTTTAGTGTATAGGGTAGCACGAATGGTTTCCTGGTTGTTTTTGAGTGCTTTAGTGAGGGAGGAGGGTCGATGAGGAAAGAGTTGGATGATCAACTGTTGAGAGGGCTAGTTATGTAAGGATTTCTAATTCTTGTGCGACTCGAAAAAATGACGCGACGTCTTCTCGTTTAGTGTTCCTAATGGATGATGACCAGGTGGCAGGGATTTTTTTCTATTATGAAGGAGTTTGTTGTTGGGTTGATTTTTCCAAATGGTATACCATGATTGAGTGATAAGTGAACGGTAGTAACTTCTATAGTCTAAGGAAGGAACGGGGCATTTATCAGTTATTCGGGTGAAGGAGGTGGCTTGTTCAACGGCGTCATGGTCGGAGAGTCAATGAACCAGAGGATCTATCCGAAAATTATTTGGGTGTCGATAGAGTCGAAAGGGTGAAGTATGACGAGAATGCGTTGTATGATTAGGCCTGAGTTTTGTGCGTCTGTAAAGAGTCGGTGAGGAGGAGGAATTTTAATTAGGAGGAGTGAGTGTATTTTCCTGTTTTGCTCAAATCAGGAAAGCTAGAAGAAAAAAAACTGAAAAATTTGGCTCTTCTGGCTTTCAGCTTACAAAGATTTAAATGAAGCCCGCTATCATCTTCGCCCTTATCAGTGGAAATTTAGCTGAATTTGGTTTCTGGCTTCTGGCTTTCAGCTGGCATGCAATACTTTGATTCAAATTCTCACTTCTTGGTATGACGTCATTGATGAACAGTTTTTTTTTGGTTGATGTTGGAGTAGAGCACAAATGATGTTAAAACAATAAGTCTCATCTTATATGTGATCTAATCTCCACCCAAAGGCTGAACTTAGATTCAAATTCTGAATTTTCGGTATACAATGACGTCATCAACTGAAAGTGAAGTCATTGATGCATAATTATTTTTTGGACAATGTTAGAGTAGGGAACAACTGATGATCAAAAAGTGAGAAGGATTTCTTGGCGTTGCCCAATAGATCATGTTTCATGTCTTTTCGCCAGTCTTCTTAAGCTCTTCATCGATCAAAAATTTCCAAACTTTTCAGCTTCTTGTTCTAGTATAAGTCAACTTTGGAGTATTTTAGGCTGACTGATTCCTGGGACTCACTCGCTCCGCTCGTTCGTCCCACTTCTTGGTCCAGTACTAGTCCACTACAGTATATTTCGAGCTGCTGAGATTACTGGGCCTTACTCGCCCCGCTCGTTTGTCCCGCTTCCTGGTCCAGTACATGTCTATTTTAGTATATTTCAAGCTGATGAGATTAATTCAATTTAATTTAATTTAATTTTCATTTTATTTTTACTCAGGGGGTGGTATTCGCAGATTTCTAGATGACCGCCCAGGTAATTCGAAGGGGGTAGGGGGGAAGGTTTATTTAATTTAATTTTAATTTAATTTTAATTCAACTTAATTTAATTCAATTTAATTTAATTTTAATTTAATTTTAATTCAACTTAATTTAATTCAATTTAATTCAATTTAATTTAATTTAATTTAATTTTTATTTTTATTTTTATTTTTATTTTTATTTTTATTTTTACTTTTATTTTTATTTTTATTTTTATTTTTATTTTTATTTTTATTTTTATTTTATTCTTTTATTTTATTTCATTTTAATTCAATTTTATTTTATTCAATTCCATTTTATTTAATTTAATTTTATTTTATTTTTACCCAGGGGGTGGTACTCGTAGATTTCTGGATGACCTCCCAGTTGATTTGAAGGGGGCAGGGGAGAAGTTTTATTTTATTTTATTTTTATTTTATTTTATTTTTATTTTATTTTATTTTTATTTTTATTTTATTTTTATTTTATTTTATTTTTATTTTTATTTTATTTTATTTTTATTTTATTTTATTTTAATTTAATTCAATTTTAATTTAATTTAATTTAAATTTAAATTGAATTTAAATTTGATTTAAATTCAGTTCATTTTAATTTAAATTCAATTCATTTTAATTTAAATTCAATTTATTTTAATTTAATTTCAATTTAATTTTAATTTAATTTCAATTTAATTTAATTTAGTTTAATTTTATTTAATTTAAATTTATTTTATTTTATTTTATTTCATTTTATTTTATTTTATTTTATTTTAGTTTATTTTATTTTAGTTTAATTTATTTTATTTTAGTTTAGTTTATTTTAGTTTATTTTGATTTAATTTAATTTAATTTAATTTTATTTTATTTTAATTCTATTTAATTCTATTTCATTTTATTTTATTTTATTTTATTCTATTTTTACCCAGGGGGTAGTACTCGCAGATTTCTGGATGACCTCCCAGGTGATTCGAAGGGGGGCAAGGGGGAAGTTGTATTTTATTTTAATTTCATTTCATTTTAATTTAATTTAATTTTTTAATTTGTATTTCGATTTTATTCTTTTATTTTATTTCATTTTAATTTAATTTAATTCAATTTAATTTTTTTTAATTTTATTTCATTTTATTTCATTTTAATTTAATTTAATTTAATTTAATTTAATTTAATTTAATTTAATTTAATTTAATTTAATTTTATTTAATTTTATTTTATTTAATTTTATTTTTACCCAGGGGGTGGTACTTGCAGATTTCTGGATAACCTCCCAGGTGGTTCGAGGTTCATTTTATTTTATTTTAAATCAATTTAAATTAAATTTATTTTATTTTAATTCAATTTAATTTAATTTTAATTTAATTTTAATTCAATTCAATTTTAATTTAATTTAATTTCAATTTAATTTAATTTAAATTTAATTTAATTTAAATTTAATTTAATTTAATTTAATTTGTATTTTATTTTTACTCAGGGGGTGGTACTCGCAGATTTTTGGATGACCTCCCAGGAAATTCACAAAAAATTTTGCCAAGTCCTTTATAAGGGGAAAGGGGGGGGGGGGTACTCGCAAATTTCCGGAATTGCATAGGGTGTCAAAAAAGACATGAAACATGTCAAAAATAGGATTTTGATGTATGGAATCCTGTCTTGAGCTCATGGCTGTAATTTGTTTCAAAATCTGCGTTTTAGACAAAATATGACGTCATCAGCTTACTGTGGCGTCTCTCATGTACTGGTTCAATTTTTTTTTTGGACAATGTTAGAGTGGAGCACCAACAGTGATAGAGTAGTACGACTGTAATTTCTATGGGATCCAGTTTCAACCTGATGACTGCACTTTCATTCAAATTTCGCGTTTTTGGCGAGCAATGACGTCATCAACTTACAGTGACGTCACTGATTTACAGATTTGCTTTGGATAATATTGAAGTAAAGTACAAATGGATGATAAGGCAATAGAACTCTATCTTTTATGGGATCCAGTCTCCACCTAATGGCTGCACTTTGATTCAAATTCTGCGTTTTATGCTTAGAATGACGTCATCAATTCACAGTGACATTTTTGACGGACAGCCAGTAGGCTATATCTCAATTGATGATAAAACAATATAGGACTCTATTTTGTATGGGATCCGGCCTACTTTGATTTAAATTTTGCCTTTTTGGTATGGAATGACACCATCCCATTATGGAGCCATGATTGAAGTACAAAAAATTATCCAACTGCGGATTTTGTTTCTACAGTAAGAAAGCTTAATGTAGAAATGAAGTTGCAATTGTGGTATTTGGGAGGGGAAGATAGGAGCCTGGGAACTCTGATCTTGATCAATGTAACGTCTTGTATTCTAATCGACTTTGACTTGTCTAGGGATTACCCTAATTAGGTCATGCCATTTAAGTTGGTCAAGTGCATATTTGTATTTGTACCTTGGTCGGTAATGGGCAAAAGAATGCGTCTCTTGATGTAGATCAGAAACGTTCAAAGTGTAGGAAGTTAAAGATTTCATGATACGTACAGTTCCAAGGTAGGAATGTACGTCTACCTACTTCCTTCTTGTTTCTACTTTACGGCGAACTCTTGGAACTGGAAATGAATGAACTTAATTTGCCTTCGAGCTATTGTATTCATCTGCTAGTAAAAGGACCCAATCCAAGTTTTTCACTTTTCTTACTTCACTAGCCATTTAACGTCATAGACTAGTTTTTATAGAAAGCAGCTTAAGAACTCTCAAGTAGGTACTCTTTTTTTTTCAATCAAAGAAAACTGAGACTTTATCTTGATGACCGAGGTAAAGAAAGAGAATTCAAAAAGAGAAGATTCTTTAATTAAAGAAAAAAGAAGGGGAGAGCTTCGCGATTTGATATTATTTGTTGCTTCCAACAGAGAAAACGATGGCTAATCTCCACTCCGAAATCAATTTTCTTTTTTCCTTGCAGATAAATAAAAGTTAGCCTAAATCGAGAAAGAAAGGAAATGTTATCTGAAATTTAGCAATCAGTAGAAATGATGCTCGTTTTCGGAGCTGGTCCTGCAGCAGTGTGTCAGTGACGTTGAAAAAGCAGCGATATTAAAAATTCATTCATCATTCCCACGATATAAATCGCTTTGCTGCGAACGTAATTACCGAGGTATTAAAAAGGAGCGGCGACATTGCAGCGGTCACCTTATTATGTGATCGATTCAAACGATGATTGGTATAACAATTGCTCATCTTTTTGACAGTTTACGCCAGCGAAATAAGAATAAAAGTATGATCGATATTTTGTCCTCTGCTTCGAGCATTCTTGTCACCCTGAAGGCATCAATGAAAATCCTCGTCCCGTGAGACGACGAAAATAAACGCGGGAAGCAATTAACAAAATATTCGAGTATAATTTTCACTCCTTAGAGATTTCGAACAACTTGAAGAGACGACTTCAATCACATCGAAAGCTTTGATTTATGCGAAATAGAGAATTTTCCCTACCAATGTCGCTTCAAAATTACTCGCGAAACTTTATGGAAGCTTTTTCGAAAAGTGTGTTGAAGAAAGAAAAACCTTGTCTCATATTTTGAATAACGAAGTCAGATGGATATTTACAAAAGTATAACACAAGTTAGTGTGGTAAAGTTCATATTGCGAGACATATGGTTGCGAAAAGACACTAATATTCGGAAAGCGTGACAACTTGCGAAGAGAAATTTGCATAAATATGTTGGATTCTCCCGCGTTCCGACATTTTCTCTCGCTTTCTTTGTGTAGAGGAAGAACTTATATGATTGCCGGATATTTGAAGGTTTAGCAGTGTTTAACGTTTTGAGGTTCGTGATTGCATTTTGAATGCAGGCGAGTATCACACGCTTTTTCTGTAGCTGTCTTCCTTCTCTGTCTGTTCCTAGGTTGTCAGAAATTCGCTTCACCCTGAAATTCGGATTCTCGATCGTCCACAGTTGCTGAGTCGTCCCTTCGACCATCGGGAAACCGGAGGCCTCTAGATGAGTGTTTTGAAGTTTCCTCGCCGAAACCACAAGAGCAGTCGCTGTTGGTGACTCTTGGTAGGTGAGACTTGAAGATACCGTACCCAGTGGTCGCTTGCGTGCTCCAGAAGCTAGCGGACGCAATCTAAGGTAGTGAGTTCATTCGATCTTTCGGCACGCTTGCGATTCCTGCTCCCGCTGATGCTTCCTTTTACAGCTTCCGAACTACAGAAAGGGAAATGGGGTTCCCTTTGTGATCAAGTCTCTACTCTATTGTGACATTCTTTTAAAATACTTCTTCCTTCTGACCTTACGACTCTACAAATTTTTCACCTACTCCCACTATCATTAATTCAGTGGACTTTGCTGAACAATTTAGAGATGGACAGTATCCGCCACTTTCCATCTTTACACAGTACTTAAACCTTGGTACCAGCGAAGGTGTTTATTGACTTGAAGGTCATGCTCCTTCAAGGACGTAATTTTCCAGCCGAAATCACGTCCGCATATCTACTGCTCTATCTCATAACATCTACAGATTCCGGAACAAGACTTTCTAGTTCCAGGATTACGTCTTCATGGAGAGTCATTAGTCACTTCTCCTGGCCAACGTTCTTATGGGTGCCTTTGAAACCACCTTCTCTGCTGATGAAGAGTAAGCTTTTCATACAATTGAATGAAAGAGATGCGTGAAGCCATAATTTGCTAGCAGGGGCGCCACCATCGGCTGTAACAAACTTTGTAGGACTCCTGGATTCATTCCACGATGATCGACTAAGATTCACTTACTAGGAAGAAGGCCTCTCTCGACAGTCAATTCCTCCTGGCTTCAATGTCTCTCATATCGATCCCCGGAAGCTTCCTTCAGTAAGCGACCACTCTGTACATGATCCATCACATACTATCACCCCCCCCCCATTCCCCTTCTCCCCGTTTTCCGAAGCAGAAATATGCGTCATTCAACAGATTGTCAACACGAACGCAAAAAGGGATTTCGTGTACTTATTTTGATCCACGACAGAGGTACCGCTGCTCTAAAGGCAAGTTTTGACAAGAACAATTTTAATTTGTCAAGAGACGACTGACGAGCTCATAAATCTCTCAACCTCTAGGAAAAGATTCCGAGCTTCAACTTTTAGGACAGGAAAAAGTTTTCACCGAACTGAAAGAACGAGAGAAAGGATGTAATAAAACTACATTCGACACTCTGCTAAAGAAAGAGAAGAATTTCATCATGCAAAAATCGTATCGTCGTTCGAACTATTAGAACAAATTTGCATCTCCTCTGTTCAACTTCGACTTGATTATTTTCTGTTATACGCAGCAATTGTTGTACCGTATATACTTTCCATCAACTGAGTAGCAGAGCTTTTTTTTCTCCCTAGAAACATTTTTTTTTTTTTTTGCACCGAATCGGTTGTATAATTTATGCAAAATTATTCTATACATTCTATTTCTTTGTAAAACAATACGGAAATGAACGGCGAGAACTGTGCACTGGTAGAAGATGAAGCAGTCGTAAAAAATATTTCTTAAAGTCGTGCCTTTCATTTTTCTTCTTAGCGGTATACTGCGAACTCGAAGGACAAGAAGGTCCTTATCGGTGAAAAAGAAAACGTACAACATAATGGTATCTGTACACGAGTAAAAATATCATTCCTTCTAGCGTGCCGAGCGGAAAAATAGTCCATTTTTATCAGACCCGTATCGCGAAATGAGAAAATCGAAATCGCGGCGGTGGTGGAGGCGAAAGGAATTTGTTATTTGCGATATTTTTTCGACCCGTCAAACTATGCAAATTGAGCGACAAAATATCGTCTAGATGTTTTTTAATATAGAAGGAAAATAAAGCGCAGATTCATCATGCCAAGTTCAATCCGGCGTGCATTTCCTTTCCGCCGCGCTCGAATAATTCTTCGCTTGTTCCGAATGACTTGGGAATGGGCTACGGGTGTGTGGAAATTTGGATCGCTTAAAATATTTGGCTGACACGACCTAAGTAGCGTGACGCTTCTTCGTCATTTATTCCACGAAGGGTAATTGATCGATTAATTTCATTCTGAACACGACAAGATACCTACCAATCCTATAGCACGTATATCACTTGGAAGATTGTTGATGGTAGGAATAGTGTTTTTGCTTTCCAGAAGATTTTGCCCGATATGCACAATCACTAAATAAATGATGCATTTACTTTCCACCAGTATTCATTTATTTCTACAACATTGTGGCACAATTTCCTTCAATAGTGTCAACGTGCGCGACTGTGTTTAGATAAGTCGACATCTACCTATTTTTGGGTCCATACGTTCTAAACGAAAAACGATTTGATTCCCGTTTCCCCTATACCTACCTTTGTTATTGATCTAAATCATGGATATTTATTTCTACAGTGTACTGATCCACCAAGATGGAAGAGATCTTCATCTTTGCCTTTCTCTTCTATTAATGTATCACCTTGTATACCGGAGAAGAACTAGTTTAAACACAAGCGGCCCGCGAGAGGCTGGAACAGGTCCGTGCTATCTGTTAATTGAATCAATTTTAGGTGTTGTAATTTTCATGCTAACAATTACCAATAGTATTAGCAATTTCCACGTCCACAATTACCACTAGCATGGGCTATTCCCATATCCACAATTACTAGTAGCATCAACAATTCCCTTGTCCACAGTTGCCAGTAGTATTTGGCAATTCCCATATCCACGATTACCACTAGTGTAGGCAATTCTCATATCCACCATTACCAGTAGCATTGGAAATTTTCATGTCCACAATTACTGGCAGCATTGGCCATTCTCGTGTCCCTTAATTGCCAGTAGCATTGGCAATTTCCTTAATATCCAGAATTACCAGTAGCATCGGCAATTTCCATGCCCACAATTACCAGTAGCATCGGCAATTCTTTTGTCCAAAGTTACCAGTAGTATTTGTCAATTCCGATGTCCACAATTACCACTAGCGTTGGCAATTTACATTTCCACAATTACTAGCAGCATTGGCAATTCTCGTGTCCATAATCGCCAGTGGCATTGGCAATTTTCATGCCCACAATTGCCAGTAATATAACGTCGTGAGCTTGTGACGTCATCATCAGAAAAATTTCAAAATCACACAAGCATTGAAATAATATATCTAAGTCCACCTCATGTACTGGAGGAGGGAGATAGAAATTTCTTCAAGTCTTTGAACAAAGTCAAGGTCACTCACTTGGTTATTATGTCATCAGCAGAAAATTGCAGCTAAAACTTTCAGCATTGGCTTGAGCTCATAACTTTGGAAAGTTTGTCTTCCAACTTTTGGCTGTTGGATTGCAGGTTTGCGATGGCAGCGTGGAACCCGCAACCTCCCGCGCTCGCGATGACGTTGACGCGAAAATGCCCCCTCAGAAAATGAGTTCACTGGGCTCTTCTCAGTATACTGCATGCTAGGCCTGATGAACTGGAGGCTGGAAATTGAAATTTTTTCCAAGTCCCTAAAGTAGGTCAAGGTCAAGGTCATTGATGACGTCATAGAGCATCCGGATGAAAGTTGAAATTTTTCCGTCCCTAATGTAGGTTAAGGTTATTGATGACGTCATAAAGCATCCTGGCTGGAAGTTTAATTTCTCTTTTCCAAGTCCCCAAAGTAGGTCAAGGATGGATGACGTCATAATGCATCCTGGCTGGAAGTCAAATTTTCTCCGAGTCCCTGAAATAGGTCAAGGTCAAGGTCATCGATGACGTCATAGAGCATCCGGATGAAAGTTGAAATTTTTCCGTCCCTAATGTAGGTTAAGGTTATTGATGACGTCATAAAGCATCCTGGCTGGAAGTTTAATTTCTCTTTTCCAAGTCCCCAAAGTAGGTCAAGGATGGATGACGTCATAATGCATCCTGGCTGGAAGTCAAATTTTCTCCGAGTCCCTGAAATAGGTCAAGGTCAAGGTCATCGATGACGTCATAAAGCATCCCGGCTAGAAGTTGAATTTTTTTCAAGTCCCTGAAGTAGGTCAAGGTCAAGGTCAAGGTCAAGGTCAAGGTCAAGGTCAAGGTCATTGATGACGTCATAAAGCATCCTGGCTGGAAGTTGAATTTCTCTTTTTCAATTCCCTAAAGTAGGTCAAGGATGGATGGCGTCATAAAGCATCCCGGCTGGAAGTTGAATTTTTTTTCTGGTCTGTAAAGTAGGTCAAGGTCATTGATGACGTCATGAAGCATCCTGGGTGGAAGTTGAATTTCTCTTTCCCAAGTCCCTAAAGTAGGTCAAGGATGGATGACGTCATAATACATCCTGGCTGGAAGTCAAATTTTCTCCAAGTCCCTGAAGTAGGTCAAGGTCAAGGTCATTGATGACGTCATAAAGCATCCCGGCTAGAAGTTGAATTTTTTTCCACGTCTCTAAAGTAGATCAAGGTCATTGATGACGTCATAAAGTGCCCCACGTCCTTTCATGCAGTTCACATAAACTCCCGGACACTGACTAAAAATTGCTAGAGCTTGAGAGGGGGGGCAGTGCATCTTCCTAAAGGAAAACTAGAAAAAAACTGAAGAAATTTAGCTTTTTTGGCTTTTGGCTTTTAAAGGTTCAAATGAAGCTGGCTTTCAGCTTTGCTCTTATCAACAAAAATTTGGCTAAATTTGGTGTTTGGCTTTCAGTTTTCAGACGGTTGCAATACTCTGGTCCAGAACCGGATTAAGCTTTTCGGCGCCCCTTGGCACTTCCTCGTTAGCGCTCCAGCGGAGAACGGAGAATTACTTTTTCTCTCTCTCCCGCATGCGCTCCGTCCTTTGCTACTCACATTTTTTTTTCGTCGAAAATGTTGCGCCCCCTAAAAATTTTGGACACGTGCCCCGTGGGTAATATGGCGCTGCTTTGGTCATCAGCTTGTGCAAATTTTAGACCTAACCCAAGCTTTACAGCATATCCACCATGTATACAGGATGTGCCAAAAAGACGTTGACAGTTGAACGAAAAACTCCGGGAGGACTCCGCGACAATTGCGTAGAGTTCCCCGGTTGACTGTTAACATCTTTTTGGCGCACTCTATGTACTAGAGGTGGAAGCTGGAGATTTTTCTCAGTTCTTGAACTAGCTTTAGTTTTGTCCCCAGAACAGCGGTTTTCATCACCCCAAATAAAATTTTATGAGGCTTCTTCTTCATACATGCTGGTAATTATTTGAATATGGTACTGTAATTGCTCACCCTCTTCTCATATATATTTCTCGCAGTACCTCTGTCCTCATCAGCTCGTGAAATCATCAGAATTTCATCTTGTAAATGAGTATGACACCAACCTGAGGAAGTATTCACGTCTAGTTAACGGTCCAGAAGAAGGAGCTTGAAATATTTTCAAAGTCTTCTGTAGATTATGATGTTATGAGCTCATGGGTCATCCGAATTTGGTCATCCACACTTGGAACCACCCCAATCCTTAGGACATATTTGGGTCTGTTTTATTGCGGAGACAGTGCTGCCAGGTGATAGTATCAAAAATCCGTATCCGCCATTTTTTGTAAGACCTGAAAACAGATATTGATCCATTAATAACAATCAGGAGAAAGGTATCTCTCATAAACGTAACTGAGGTACTTTTCCCTTGATCAGCTCAATATTACGGAAATCGCAGCATCGGCCTATAACAAGCAGGAGAAAAGTATCTCTCGTACCAGTGTTTCAGATAACTTTCCCCTGATCGCAAGAAATCTCTATGAAAGAAAAAGAAACCGTATCTGTTTCAAGGACCAAAAATCCGTAGATCTGGCATCCTAGTGCGGGGAGTACTTGTTATCTCCTTGAACTAGGTCAAGATAACCCACTAGGTTATGACGTCATCAAAGTTTCGTCACATAAATCTGAGAATGACCCTCAGCCTTAAGACGTAACAAGCTCTAGCTTAAGTATAAAAGGGGAAATTTTGAACTTTCTTCAATTCTCTAAATTAGAACAAGGTCACTTACTAGGTTCTAACGTCATCGGAATTTCGTTGCGTGAATTTCAGCATCATTCCAACCTTTGGACGTGTTCATCAGGTCTAGCTTGAGTACTAGAGAAAAACGCTTGAAATTTCTCTACATCCTTGAAATAGCTTAAGGTAACTCTTGTGACGTCTTTGAGGTTCCATCATCTAAATCTGAGGATGATCAGGAGCCTGAAAAAGTATCTATATCCAGCTTACGTGCTAAAGGAAGAAACTTGAAAGTTTTTTTAAAGTCCTTAAACTAGGTAAAATCTCACTTCCTAGGTTATGACGTTACCAAAATTTCTTCTCCCAAATCATTTGAAATTCTTCTCTTCACGGTCAATTTTAACTATTTCTGCGACAAAATTTGATACAATCCTCCCTCTCCCTCCCACCTTAGACCTAGTTTAATGGAGGACCATGTTAGGCCTACTTAGTACAGTCCAGCATGCTGTATGTTGGGTCAAATATATTGGAAGCTAAGGATACAGGTCGCAAAGTAGCGAAGGTCAAAATCGTTCTATCCCTATGACGTCCATAGGTCACGATTAAACGACGCAAATTTTAGAATCACCTCAGCTTTAAGACCCTCGCAGAACAGGCCCGCTATTAAAATTCCCCGCGCAGTGTCGAGTTTCATGTGTAACGAATGAGCTGAGGGGAAGTTAGACAATTTCAATCATCGTTTTCTGCTTATCGGGAATGTAAGGAGGTTCTCCCTTCCAATTTCAATATCGAGCAAAGCAGAGGGTGGTTCTGAAGTATAAAAATAGAAGTAGTCGTTGAAAAACTTTGACTTTTTCAAATAATGTATTATGATCAATGATTGAAAAATCCCTCATAAAACAGGTTCCCTTAGGATCTTTCGAGCAACCGACATAGGGAGCTATTTTGGATTTGCTTTTCATATGAAATAACTAAGTGAGGATTCACCTATTTTTGTATTGTTTGGTAAGCAAATTATGAATCATTTATGAATTTTGGATAATGTAATTTTTTGTATAAAAGGACGTTCAAATATACTACACACTTGTGTTTCTGCGAGTGGTTTTGAAAACCTTCCAAAAGTTATCTACTCACGATACTTGGAGCCCGCAACAACGTTATCGAATCAACTCATGATAATTTTTAATACGCTCACCCTAGCACTGAGTTCTATCAAGGTGCCTCCTAACGCCCTGTCAAACGAGCCCGTGGCGATGTGTAAACGATCTAAGGACAGAAAAGCGAGAACTTATTAACATAGTCTACGTCAAAAAAACCTCGGGGCAGCGGAGGAAATGTCGTTCTGAAGAGCGTACACACGAATATTTTTTTCGTTCGTAAAATAAATTCTCTTCTATACCAGTGCTGTCCACGTGTAAGGCGCAAAAAGAACGCGATGGGAGGAAAAAAAAAGTAGGACTCAAATAATAAGGATATAAAACGACAAATGTATCGCGCAGCGCACGTCATTTTTACGTTCGTTCAGCCTTTCCCAACAGATTGAATCATTGGAGAATAATTACGGCGGTAGATGTTTTATGTGCATCGACGATAGACGTAAAAAGGACGAGCCTTTTCGCTTCGCGATTCCGCGCTCTCATTGCGATTTTGAGAAACTCGCGTAGTGCGTGTGTGCTATACGTTACGGTTGTAAAGTTTTTATTTTTCTTGGCTCGTATATCGACTTCAACATTGGCACGAGCGTTACCGTTTCATTTGCGACGAGATGCCTATCAGCTTTTTTTCCTTTAAGACGAATAAAAGAGAGTCTGATGCGAAAATTTTCTTTTCGTGCTGCTGCTCGGTAGCGGCGTAAAACACGCATCGCCGAGCGAAATAGATACGTGCCAAAATGACGATTCGTTAGGGAAAATTTACGCTAACTACGCAGAGGAGAAAGTTGATCAAGGTTGATAATGGACGTAGACTACGTTGGTGGTCGTCGCCGAAAAAGAGCCTCTGGATTGTTTTAGACGAGAACACTTCGAGAGAATAGGAAACTTTTTTAAAAAGGAATTCAAACTCATTCGGAAGATTGACGTAATCGTCATTGTTATTGCTGAAAAAACAATCTCGAGAGAGGAAAAATTTCCCGTTTCAGTCAAAAGTTTTGTCATACTTCATGTAGCTTACCACCTCGTCTTTAAATTGAAAGGGACTTTATCTTGGAACGACTCGAGTTTCAAAAAGAATGAGAAGAAAGAAAGATGATTTTAAAAACTACTGAAAGACGGCCGATAGATAGGCTTATCCATTGAAATTATAAGGAAGCACTTTGGGCGGCTCGCGGAATACATGCGGTTACAATTTACCGGGTTGGATGAGGGAGTGGAGGATTATGAAACAACGGAAAACGCACGAACTTTTGCTCTTTTTCTGTTGTCTTTCTCGCGTGCGAAGCGATCACCGAATCAATTTCCCCGCTGTGATCGACCTTCACACAGGCCTCTTAATTTCGTAGTCAATTTTTCTCAACTTATGAGGAGAAAATTCACTTACTTGTTTTTTACTTTATCGACTTTAGCCGAAGAGTGTAACATTAGGGAGCGAAAATTTGGAACATTTGAAATCGAATTTAGACTACTTCCCCTCTCATTTGAAGCCACGAGTTGGTATTCTTATTTGTGGCTCAGAAGTTGAAATTTCTCTAACACCCAAACCGAGTCGAAGCTGTCTTACCACTCAGATATCTGCGATCATCTCGATTTTTTTTCTGAATCCTCATATTACGTTGAGCCCTACTCCCTTCAAAACCATTCAAAACCATATTAATTTGTTTCTCACGTATCCTGATTGTTGAAATTCTTAAACGTGTTTGAAGCAGATCAGAGTACTCTTTCCTTCATATAAGTGTACTTCAATTGAATTTCCTGAAGGAGGTCGCTTATCTCCAGGAGAGCACATCATTCTCTGGAAGAACGGTGAACGTGTTTCCAACTGATCCTGAAGAGGTTCCCTGTTATAAGTGACAGAGCAGCCCAAAAAGAGCTACTGTATCACATTTTGAGTGAAACTTAGCATAGAAGGTGAAAGACGGATATATTTCACCCAACTCTAAAATGGACGTAAAACAATTTATTTTCCCACCATTGGTAGAGAATTTCACTTGGAGGGTACGAGGACAATGGACTTGATTGTTGTATGAGAGGTCCTATTCGGAAAGAGGGACTCTGGTCAACCGACCGTCCCACAACTGGTGTTACGACTACATATCCGAAGAGTGAGCTGAGAATATTTTGACCTCTGAGCCAGATATGTGAAGGAAGAGGTGATGAGGGGGGGGGGAGGATTTGTGCCAAATTTTGTCGCAGACATAGTTGAACTTGACCGTAAGGAGAGGAATGTCAACTGGTTTGGGAGACGACATTTTGATAACGTTATAACCCGGAGAGTGAGATTTGATCTAGTTTAAGGACTTGAAAAAACTCTCAAGTTCCTTCTTTTAGCACATAAGCTAGACATAGATGCGTCTTCAGGCTCCTGGTCATTCTAAGATTTGAATGATGAAACTTTGATGACGTCACAAGCTTATAACGTTTCAAAACAGTGAGTGGTCTCAACCTAATTCAAGTGTATAGAGAAATTTCAAGCCATTTTCTCTAGTACTCAAGCTAGACTTGATGAACACGTCTAAAGAAAGGAGTGATTCAGAAATCCGCGCAACGAAATTCTGATAACGGCACAAGCTGATGATTATTCGAAATGATCTGCTCGCATCGCTAGCCGGGCATTTTACAGCCCTGAGTTCAGCGAGTGATCTTGTCTGTGCAGGTTTCTGATACCGGCGACAAGTTTGTAGTATCGCCTCTCTCTGCAACAGACCTAATGCGGCTCGGTGAGCTGGAAGTGATATTTTCGAGCGGGACTAGAACCTACGATATTTCGTTTCGCAGTCTATTACTCAAACCGCTTGACCACCGAGACCACACGATCGAAACAAAGTCTTCGCGGAAAGAGTAGAACAGGTAGCCACCCTCTAGTTCGTCCTCGATACGACGTCACGGTCGATTTACACGAAAATAAAAACGAAAACAGAAACGTATCAAATCGATGACTAGAAGAGGAATAGTATAGATATTTGTAAGAAAGATTTCGTTTTCTTTTACAAACTAGGTGAAATTACAGGGTTTTTGTTGGCACACTTTATTCAAAGCACAAGATTTCAACCGTCATTTTCAGGAAAAACGTACTGAATAAAAATAAAAAAAAGATGGACTAGATGCGAAACAATTCATGAATGAATGATGATAGACTCGTGCTGGCGAGATTAGATGTGTAGTATTTTATTTATTATTTATTTACGAGCACTTAGCTACTCTGAGGGCTACATGCTCGACGGAATAGTACAGTTTGTTATTAATCAAAATTTGGTGAACATCTTAGAATTAGAAATAGAATTGAGGATACGTGTATTAGAGTTAAGGATTGACTTAATAAACGGAATAATATAAAGAGTTTAGATATGTCGGTAGAAATGAGTTTGTCGTAAATATTGAAGGTATAAAGATGTGGTTTCTTGGTTGTTCTTTGGTCCTGGGAAGAGAAGACGTTAAGGGAAGAACGAAGAGATGAAAGTTGGGGACGTGAAAAAAAAATGTTGTGCTGTTTTAAGGGATCTTCTTCGGAGTAAGGGCAAGATGGAGGTAGTAGAATGTTGGGGTTTAAAAGGTTCGGGTGTGGCCAATTCTTAGACGGGTCAGAGTGACTTCTTCCCGTCTAAGGGGTCTGTTGAAGGTGGACCAGGGTACTGGACATTGTTTTACGGAGAAAAGTTTCTTCAGAGTTAGGAGTTTCCAGTGAGATTTCCATTTGTCAAGAATCAGGGAGCGAAAGTGAATGTTGTAATCTAGAGCAGATATAGGGGATTTATCGCTAATTCTCGGAAGGGAACAGGCTTGTTTTGCAGCTAGGTTAACTTTATCGTGATCAGGATGATTGATGTGACCGGGAATCCAGATGAAAATGATGTGAGAGTTGATGGAGCGGAGGGTGAGAAACATGAGTTGAATGCGTTGGGTAAGAAGGTGTGATTTGTGAAGGTCGGAGACTGAGTGGAGTGAAGCAAGAGAGTCTGTTAGGAGAAGAAAGTTGTTATTTGGGGGAAGTTGTGAGAGGTGGGATAGACGAGAATATTTGAAGACTGGTGTAATCCTAGTATAAAGTTAATCCAAAACCTAGTACTCTAGGCAGTCTGGGGATAGGATAAAGTAAGAATTTACCATTTTCTGACTGCCCGTTGAACCATGTCGACCGTCCATTTAAGGTCAATTTTGAGTCACAGGCAATGTCGACTCCAAATCGATTGTAATTCGAAGTCAAATCGACATCTTTACTGAAGGCCATAACATTACGGTCGATTTTAAAGTTAAATCGATTGCTTGACTACGTCGATCTGGAGTGGACATATCGTCGACTTGGACAACATTTGGTTCAATATCATGTCGACTGTATTTCGACGTCGACTCTCAGGCTACCAAAAATGTGAACAATTTGTGCACCCGATGTCGACGGCAACAATTAATCGATTTTCGGTTAACTACAATATTCTCATTGTTTCTCATTGTTGACTAGAAATTGACTGAAAATCGACGTCAACATTGAGTGAAAGTTTTACCAGTTTAAGATTATATACTTAATCTTTAAAATGCAGTCGATTTTAAAGGTTCCACGACTGCATGACGACGTCAATCTGAAGTCGGAATATCGTCAACTCAGAAAACATTTTGTTCGATATCATGTTGACTGCATTTCGACGTCGACTCCTCAGCTACCGAAAATGTGATTAATATGAGAAAAATGTGAACAATTTGTTCACCCATTGTCGACGGCAACGAATGGTCGATTTTCGGTCGACTACAATATTTTTATTGTTGACTCGAAATCGACTTAGGATCGAAATCGTTTTTGAGTCAACTTAGTTTGGCCCCAATGTTGACCAAAAATCGACTGGAGGTAAACTCATTGTCGGCGTCGAAATTGAGTCAACTCCTGGTCGATAAAAAATTTGAGAAGGTCGACTCGAAATCGACGTCGATTTTTGGTCGACAAAAATGTGAACTTTGTCAAATAACGTAGACATGATAGTTAATAAGGAGTCTATTCTCGGTCGATCACGGAACTGAGAAAGTTTACTCGCAATTGACTTAAAATCGACGTAAATTCTTAGTCTACAACAAATTTGAGCTCCGTTTTGTCGACTTCATTTCGACTCCATATTGACCTGTTTTTTTGACATGCTTCATGTCTTTACGCTGACCTGATCTCCCTGACCTCAATTGAAATTTTGCGAGTTTTTTTTAACGCAAGTGGGCCCCCCCACCCCCATTTCCCCGTGAGTGATTCGAAAATTTGCGAGTTTTTTAACGCGAGTTCACCCCGCGAGTTCACCTTGCTTAGTTTATATTCGAGCATTATTCTAGCTTTATGGTGGCTTTATACGAGCTTTATACTGAGATTTCTCAAGTCGTCTGACTCTTAGCCAAACCCTCATTATACTAAACCTAATATACACTTTATGAAGGCTTAAATCTTCTGACTCCTAGAGAAGGTTCATAGTTCGCCTTGCCTAGTTTACATGCTAGTTTAAACTAGCTTTATACTAGGAATACCACAGGCTCATTCCAAACTAAGCTCCTTTATACCGTAGGCTCATACTAGCTAGGCTAGATCTCTCTTTGATGTGTGCAGTGAACTCACCGCGTTTGCGAGTACCACCTCGCCGTATGCAAATGACCTTGGGTTTCTGAAGCTTTCGTTATACTAAGCCTGAATCAGTATGCTGTAGTAGGAGTAGCCTACATTATAAAAGCCTAATATAAGTCTTACATAATTATTTTAGCTTGAAATGTAAACTAGATTTATACTAGATCAAGCCAGATTGCTACACTGAATTTGAAATTTGCTTGCGTACATCCGTGTGTCGGAAGCTTTCATTATACTGAGCCTGAAGTAGATTATTGAAATACTAAAGTAGACTTATACTAGACCAAGAAGGGGGGTGAACGAGTGGAGTGAGTGAGTGAGGCCCCCTAATCTCATCAGCCTGAAATACTGAAGTAGACTTATACTAGACCAAGAAGCGGGGCAAACGAGCGGAGGGGAGTGAGTGAGGCTTCCTAATTTCATCAGCCTGGAATATACTTAGGTAGACTTGTACTAGACCAAGATGGGGGCGAACGATCGGAGCATGCTACCTTATAGACGACATGAAACATGATCTTTTTCTATTTGGCTCCGCCAGAAGTTTTTTTCTGGAACTTTACTACTCGCAGATATCTTAAGCATTCATAGTTACTTAAGGAGAAATCAGCCTACTACAGTATATTTTTGAGGAGCAAGCTACCGGTTAAAACGGTTGAGCAACGAAATCGACCTCTTATCGACGTCGATAGTGAGTCGATTTCGGGTCGAAGGCCACTGTTCACCTCAAATCGACTCAATAACGACGTCGATTTTCAGCAGTATAGCAGACTGTCCACCCAGAATCGACTTGATAACGACGTCGACTTCGAGTCATACATTGGAAACCAACAAGTCCATTTGACATCGATTTGCAGTCGATTGCGGTCGACATACCCTGGAACTATTTCGACTGGAAATCGACGTCGAATTTGTGTCGATTACTTATCAAAATAATGGGTCGATTAAGAGTCGACATGGTTCAACGGGTGTGCACGAATAAACAAAAGTTAGTCGACTTTCGATTACATTGATACCTCTTTTTTACAGGAGCTGATCAGAGATGAAAATTTTCGAGGAATCGCAGTGAGGTATTGAAATTTTTGAAATTTCTTGCTATTCGAAGATTCCACCTCAAGACTTGATTCTTGAAACGTTTACCATACCACGTACGCACACAATTCATGGAATTTAAAATCTTTGCCGTATATTTTACCACAATATTCGCCTGCCCTTCGAGCGCTCTGCAGTTTATCATACAAACGTGTATCACTGAACTACGTACTGTATACTTTTATACGTAACGGCGAAAACCTGTATTTGAAATTCCTTCTTAAGAGCGAATGACGCATTTATACTCGCAAAAAATCTGTTGCTTGTATCGAATGCGTATTGATAGTTCAAGATTATAGCGATTGGTTATTTTCAAGATTTTACAACTGTCATTCAACAGAGATTAAAATAAATTTTGGCATAACTACGTTGAAAACTTATTCAATGAAACGAATACACGCTCAGATACAAAAACAAAAACATCGAAGAAGGAGAGACCTCGAATATTCGGCGATCGATTCTAATCGCGTGGAAAAATACCGACAAACGAAAGGACTGGAGCTGACAGTAGTTGAGTAAATTAGGAAAATAGTCCCATCAGTGATCTCCTCTTTGAAGCAATTACGTTTTTACGTATCGACTTTCTTTTCTTTTTTAATTATCATCACGTTCACTTTCTCAACAGCTTTGTCCAACCGGTATGACTGAGTAATTATTTCCGTACGGAGTTTTTATTATTTTGTCTCTCCGTCTATGCTGAAATTCTCCAACGCAATCTCTTCCTCCCTGTTTGTATCCGACCGTCATTTAATGTAGACCGGTCAGAATGGCAAGAAAATGGCGTAAGTCATTCGCAAATTTCATTGAAGGTAAGTAATCGCCTAAAATATGCGAAATTTTGGTAACCTGTCATCACTGTTTAGAACATGAGAAGTAGTGACAGGTACAGGTGAGACCATATAAAGAATAGATTTGCAAAGATGAATCACAATTCGATGAATAAAACCGACGTCAGCGAGAAGTCGGCGATTGGCAGAAAGAAGGGAAAGAAAAATCGCTTTATCGTTACAAATACGGTATAACGATTTTTCGAAAGCCATTGTCATCAAAGAACTCTCTCAAACATTACTATCTAGGCGGATTTTTCTGAAATCAAAATCAATCAACAATTTTCGTTTTACACTCCCTCTGAAATTCTTAACTTCATTTGATCAATAAAGAAACAAAGAAACCAGAATCTCGAAACAAAAATAGCGACTCGACTGTTTTCATAGCTTAGTCGTGACGTTTCGATACTTTAAAAAAATGTTTAATTTTATAAAATTGCACAATTTTATTCAGATCGAACCGGTTTTGCAGCTTGAAAAAGAAAAACATGGTGTATCGTCAGCGACAAGGAAGCAATTGGCTCATTATACAAGGTAAAAAAAAAATGATATTACGAACCGAGTAGTTAATTTATGATGTACGAGGATGATTCATACAAAGTTATATACGGCAGATAGTTACCATATTATGATGACAATAATATCTCGTGTCCCGAATAATATTTTCACCGTTATCTACTTGCCAAACGAAACGTGAATTTTGGAGTCGATGACTGATTACGAAACCAAATAATTTCGGGGGCATTATTCTAGATGCGTAGCGTAGTCTTCTTAAAAGAATAAAAATTATGTGTACTCCCCCTCCTCAAAGTGGATTTAATGTTTAGCATTTATCTTACCGCCCACCCCAACCCTTTTACTGAGGTTAATGACCTTGACCTACATTCGAGTATTTATGAACGCAGATACGTTCATAGCAATACTGAATGATGAGAGGGAAGGATCATGAAACAAAATTTTCCGCTGTTTTTCAGTAAGAAGAGTTCTCGGGTCCAAACTCCACCACGAAAGAATTGCCTATCTACATTTTTAGAACTTTGAAAGAATTTTGACCGTGGAGCTCGACCTGTAGATCTAGGACGTGGTCATCAAGGGGGAGAGAAATGGAAGCTGGAGCCCTGTACGAAATCAAAAAGCAAGGAGAATTTTGACTTAGTGACTCGTGGACTCCGTCATTAGAAGACGGGAACCAGGAATTACAGTGGAAGCGAATTTCAAACTCGGTGTGTACTCGATTTTTACGTGTATTACTCGCTTATGTCGCATGTGCAGCGTCGTCCCGTTCTCCATGGTGGAGTGGGTGCGGGTTGCTTATTCATTTGATTTTGTTTCTTCCAGTACCGAAAACGACCCTTTCGGGTATAACTTCAGTGTTGGAAGAATCCTCTCGGCGAACCCCCTCTTCTGCTTGGCAACCGTCAAGCTGCAGTGCCTTGGCATGCAGAAAACACAAAAACACACAACAACATCACCCTAAAGATATAGTAAATCGCTGTTGGAGTTTCTTCATCTTCTTCTACCTTCAAGGATGATCGACGTCCTCGTCTTCCTGCAAATCTGGTTGTTGATGGTACACAGGTGTCGAGTAGACCGTAGCGAGGTTCTGCATTTGCCTATTCCATTCCCGTTCCATCTTCTTCTTCATGACGGTGGTTGCAAATGCAGACACCTGGTTCCATGCTTCTTCAGAACCTAGCCTGGTGGATACCAGGCTACTAGGGTCAAGCACTTCATTAACCCCGATCTCATGAAGAGACCGACTAAACTTGTCCCGCTCACGCCTCCACGCTTCGCACTCAGATGAGGTGTGCTCTGATCCATCATCCCGCCCTTGGTCGCAGTGCGAACACGTTGCCTGCTCAACTTTCTTTATATTCTCATAAAGGTACTTGTTGAAGCAGCAATGGCCACTACCTGCGTCAGGTGAAAGTTTAGTTGGCCATGGTGTCGGTTCATCCACTCATCAAGGTCGCGTATTAACACACGGATTGACCACTTGCCCAGCTCACTTTGAGCAATTCTTACTTTCCATTTCTCAAGCAAGGAGCGCCTGGCCTTTTGCTTAACCCGTATAGCCTCACGGTTGGTCGTTGTCTTTTTTTTGCCCTGAACACCACCGCTCTCTCCTCAGCAAGGAGCTCGATTGATGGTGAACGTGCTAATACGTAAAGTGCCTCCGTCGAGACAATGCGGTAGGTACAAACACACCTCAGCGCAGCTCTTCGTTGGATCTTTACCATCTCTCGTCTTCTGTATGGTATCTTCATGTCATGGAGTCAGCTCATACTGGTGCACCATATAGGAGGATCGACAAGGCGGTGCTCATCATGATCCTTCTTCTTGCTTCTCCCGGTCCTCCTAGGTTTCTCATCAGGCGGCTTAGGTATCCAACTACCCGGTCTGCCTTTTCCACTGCCATCAGGAAATAGTGTCTGAAGCTCAGCGTCGAGTCAAACCAGATGCCCAGGTACTTCATCTTCTTCTTAGTCTTGATTTCCACACTTTGCAGGCAAATGGTGGGTGGACTGAACTTTCGACGGGTCGTGAATAAAATGGCCTCCGTTTTATTAGTTACAAGTCCGAGTCCAGCCAATTCGATCCAACGCGTCACTACCTGTAAAGCACGGTTTACCCTACTCTCCACCGCTACAATTCTCTTAGAAATGCATATTACCAGTGTGTCATCCGCATAGCGGATAAGTTTAACACCCGGCGGCAGCTTTACCTTAAATATTCCGTTAAATGCGATGCACCACAACAGTGGCCCAAGGACCAACCCCTGCGGTACCCCACAAGTAACCGGGCGCTTTACTATACTAGCGGACGTCTCTGCTTGGATTTTTCGGTAGCTAAGATAGCTGCTGATCATCCTGAGCAGGTATGCGGGCACTTCGGCGTCCATGAGGGCTTCCAGTATCCTCTCCCATGGGATCGAGTTGAACGCCGCTCTTATGTCGAGGCTGACGGCTGCGCAAAACTGACGCGTAGCTATCGCCGACTCGGCTATCCTCTTCAGCCGGATCCCAGCATCTGATGTGCAGCGTCCAGTTTGAAATACGTACTGGCTACTAGAGATTATATCTCTTTCCTTCAGATAGCTCTCCAGTCGATTAGCTCTCACTCTTTCTAGGAGTTTCCCAACATTGTCCAGCAGACAAAGTGGATTTTTACGTGTTTGGGTCAGGTCATCAAACTTCTTCACGTGTATAAATTTTGACCAGAATCATTGACTATACACGTACCAGACGAATACTCGCATTGTTGAAAAAGTTGTCACTTTGAAGGATACTGACACCAGAGTGTGCTGCGTGTTAATACGTTGGTGTAAGAGAGAGGGAAATATGTTCTGTCTCTTTCACTCTGCCGGTTAACACGCAGCACACTCTGGTGTCAGTATCCTTCAAAGTGACTTCTTTTTCAACAATGCGAGTATTTGTCTGGTACGTGTATAGTCAATGCCAGAATTGAGGGAGTGAAAACACTTTGACCTCGAAACGCGATGTATTTGGTGTTGATCAGAGGAAGAAAGGGTTGGAGCGGGCAGTTGACTCTCAAATCTAAGCCACCAACTTATCAATAGCGTCGCAGTTTCATAATTATCAATGAAGTACTGGTTCATGGGGGGGGGGGGAATTTGCTAGTTCGCTGGCAATGTGGAGTTCCTGAAGAGCAAAGGCTTTAGCAAAGTTCAGAGATTTAGAAAAAAATTCAAACTTCTCATGGACAAATGAGGGCAGATGAGAATAAATGATGAGGATAAATATAGACCGATAAAGACAAAGGAAGACAAATAAAGAAAATTGAAAACAAATGAATACAATGATAGGGACAGTTGAGGATCATAAAGACAAATGGGACCAGAATAGAATCAAGGAGAGCGCACAACAAATGAAGACAAATAAAATGAGGACAGATGAGGACGAATGAAGACGAAGACAAATGAGATTAGTTAAGGACAAAGGAAGACGAATGAGAAGAGGACAGCTGAAGATAATGAGGAGAAACGAAGACAAATAAAGACAAATGATGAAACATGAAGTTAAATTAAGACAAAATGATGACAGATGAGAATAAATGAAGACGGATAAGGGAGGATGAGGACAAAATCTGACAGATGGGAACAAATAGAAACATGGGAAATGAGGCCAAATGAGGGCAAATGGAGATGATTTCAATGGGGCTATGGGAGCTTAGGCCAAGTCATTACAATCAGTTGTGGGGAGGGGTTCAACCTAGTTTATGGTGGTGAAAAGAAGAAGTGGAGGCTAACATATCTCTTCCAGGCATAAGTAGCTCAGAGGCTTACTAGCTAAAGGGGATCATCCGCTCTCAGCTCGTTTGCCTCTCTTTTCCCCAGTATTGATTAGCTTGATTCGAATATAGTATACTACTGTAGGTTAGGCAACACTGCACTGACAGGCTCAATCGTTTTGCTCGATCACCACCTCCTCCTCTCCATCTCCGATGTTTCTCAAGCAAGCATCACCCTAATATACTGTATGTTGGGCTAGGACTCCATCGATATCCTTGTTCTACAATGTGCTTCAGGCGACTAGTTTAGCCTATTTCAGCCTTATTAGAAGTAAGTTAGGCTAACGAAGAACTGAAGCGTATTTATGGGAGGGGGACAACCTCCTAGAAGATTTCCAAAAACCTGTAAAATCATTTATTTTCAACCAACCAGGGAATCTGTTTTATGGGGGGGGGGGATAAATTCAAGAAAAATGACTGGTGCCAGATGCCGTCCAGCAAACTTGCGACTTAGGAGAGGGAGTCGTCTGACAAAATTTGGGATTTGAAGAAATTTCGATCTTTGAGCTATAGGTGATAGGAGAACGACTTGGAGAAATTTTGTTTCTGCTTGATAAAAATTATCTCTTCAAAAACTCTTCACCCCTCCCCCCCCCTGAAAGAATTTCCAAGACTGTCTCTGGCTAGCAGACAAGCTCACTCGTTCTTTTCCTCCTTTCACCAGGATTTCTTAACCTCAAATCTCTTATTAAGATCAAGATCATTGATGACGTCATAGTGACAAGAATAATGACAGAACCCCAAACTAGCATAGTATTGTAAAGGTTTCACATACTGTATCAAGTCAAAGTCACCTATGACGTCATTTAGAACCTTGGGAAAATTTTTCCAAGTCCTTAGTGATTGATGACGTCAAAATGAAAAGAAACAACACTTTCTTAACGAAGTTGAGCGAGAAACGTAGGGAACCTGTTCTATAGAATAAATTCGATTCTAATGCTGAGAATTGGAAGTCAACCCTTCTATCATGTTTAACTCGGAAATTTATATTTGTCGATGTAATGGTTTCAAAGTCAAAATTCCTCGAAATTCCCTTCTTATGAATTGAAAGGGCTCATTGCGGTGCTTTCAATTTTTCTTGTTTACTCTGTTGCGCCCGGCGGTCCGCACGCCACGACGCTGTTAGGGGCACCTGTCGACTGCGTAGGCTCCTAAAAGCGTCGGGAGGTGAATCGGCAATACGCGACATCGAATATAGTATGGTTAAATAAGAACGCAAAGGTTGCAGAAAAAACTGTATCTTTTATTTTGCTTCGCCTTAACGTAAACGAAGAGATGCGTGTGTAGGTGTGTGTGAGAGAGGGTGAGAGAGTGAAAAAGAAAGAAAGAGAGATCGACCGATAGGGAGACTAGTCCCGCGGACACCGCGGAGGCTTAGTCTGAGAGGATACTCTGTCATACCCGCGGGCACCGCGGAGAGCGACAGGGGGGAAGACTGTAGAAAGAGAGAACCGGTCCCGCGGGCACCGCGGAGGCTCGGCTAGTAGGGATACGCTGTTGTACCCGCGGACACCACGGCGAGCAACAGGGGAAGCGATTGAAGACGTAGGGAAACCAGTCCCGCGGTCACCGCGGAGGCTTGGCTTGAGGATACGCTGTTGTACCCGCGTACACCGCGGCGAGCAACAGGAGGAAAGAACCTTAGCGAGATGAGGAAGACTACACTCGCGGGCACCGCGGAGAACAGTCCGAAAAGCTAGGAGGAAGTAGCGAGGAAGGTAAGCGAGAAAGAGAAAGATAGCGGGAGATAGCGGGAGATAGCGAGAGAGAAAAGCAAGAAAGGAAAGCTGGAGGAAATGCTGGAGAAGCCAGCAGAAAGCAAGAGAAGCCGGTAGGCGAAGCTGCCAAAGAAGTGACAAAATCGTCTCGCGGAGGCTATTTTACAGGGTGTCTGGAGGAGAGAATCGGTGCGATCACGTGATGACGGTGGTTGGAGATTTCTGATATTTGGGGGTGGTTCGCGAACAGCTCGCGTTCGCTACGAACGAAGATGAAAATAAAATGAGAAAAACGGTAGACGCGCGAGAAAAATAGTTACATATTCGAAACGATTCGAATAAATATTTTAATTTGTGTGCACAACAACTCTCTCGAGTATTCATTTTTCATTATGCTTAGCCGTAACTTTCAAAATTGAATTCATTCTCCCTCTTATAATGTATTATTATTGTTCGAAAATTGAAATATGTCCGTCCCTCTTTTGTTTTATGAACTGACTTTGAAGTCGAAATTTTTCTAAGTCTAACTCTTTTATCAGGGTAGGTCAGTTTTTGACGGACAACGAACTGCACCAAAATCTTTGACAAAACTCCCCATGGAATGGGCTCTTGAGAGTTTGGCCGGCCAGAAACCTAAACTAACTTGATAGAAGGACAAACTCTAACCTAACCCAACTATAAAGAGGAAAGTAACACGTTTAGTGGCTAGCTTCTCCCAGGAGATTGTTTCCGATATGGAGGTTCAAAGAGTGTCTCTCGGGCTCAGAAAATGATTATGTTGCATTGTATTTTGTAACTTGTAGAAGGAATACCTAACCTAACTATGACAGGGAGGCGGGGGGGGGGGGATTGGAAATACCTGGAGAGTTAAAATTTTCCAAATCAACCTTTGACCTATGTAGGGGTTTAGGATCGCAAAAAATTATAAAGGAGGTTGAAACTTGAAAAATTTTTGGATAGGTCAGATTTTGCTGCAAATTTTCCAAAATAACCCTCTGTAAAACAGATTCCTTGTTGAAACCGTGACGATTTTTCACGACGATTTTTCCATGAGTACGCCATCTTTTAAGCATTATTACGAAAAGTGTTAACCCTGAATCCTGAGCTATACATATGATAACAATTTGTGGATAAAAAAATGTCATGTGGAGGCTCTATAATTCTTAGAACATGAAGGGTGCGACTGGCATTTGCCACCACTAGAGCACAATTTATACTGCTCAGACGTTTCGCTACACCTACTTCCTACGACCAAAGACGAAGGAAAGAGAACTCTTGATGTATTTCAAGGTAAATAATATACGGACAGAGACGAGCAACAGTAGGACTGATTTTCCACTACCAAATTTGATAAACAATTCGTGTCGCTTATTTGGTTGAAATTATTTCAAATCCACCTCTAAATGTACGTGGCTTGATGATTGGAATATTTTTTAGTCTATAATTCGGAGGTCAAAATCATTCCAAGTTTTATATTTCAGTTTCATGAGGTCTAATTCTCCCTTCCGAGTTTACAAAGTAGAAAAATTCCTATATACTTTTTCCCCTCCCGAATGGTCCCCGCCCTTCCTTAGATCAATTTGTCCAAAAGTTGACATTTGGCGAGGAAATCCCAAAAAACTTGAGCACTGGAGGCTGTGACAGGAATGTGACTTCAGAAATTTCTGATTTCCAATGGTATAGTACAAATATTTCGCCTAATGGTCGATCTATTCGTTTATCGCAATCGATTACCATAATCGAAATTGAAAAATTCTCCGTTACAAGTTTTCAGTCCACGCGATGAGCAGCGAGTTTTTTCTTCTATTTCGACATCGATCATAATTCGTTAATCGTGTTGATTGAATTGAAACCTTCGCTTCCTCATTCTTTGGTGAAGAAAACGCACCACGTGATTCATGCACGTGTATCGTTATTCAAAGTAGCCGCAAGGTTTCGCAAACGCGTTCGATTTCGCTTTCCGTTCTCACAACAGCGTTGTAAGGGGCAACTTCGGCATCGTAGTTTTCGAAAAGCCGCGTTTGTTGATATTTTCAAAGATTTCGCACTCTTGTGTAAACGACAATCGGAGGCGAACGCATGTCAGAACGTGCGAGACCCATTAACAGAAACAATCAGGGTCATCCTCAATGAACGCGCGTGAAAGCACGCACTTTGTGCCGCAAGCGTGAGTCAATAGACACGCTTCTGCTGATCTACTCGCATACATTAAAGATGACCTTGCATAGTTTGAAGCACCCAATGAGCCAATACGGGGCGTCAAGAAAATTTAAAGCTTGCATTATAAAAAAAAAAAAAAAAAAGTGCGAAACATTTAACATCTATATTCATTTTCTACAGAAAATTATCAAGTCGGCGACCTCGTATTTTGAAAAGAAAAAAAAAATCGTAAAAATCGCGAAACGATAATGTGTCAACACACATACAAAGTATCACAGTGTATACGTCGTAGTACGTTTTCTTTGTAGCTTCAATATTTAAGCTGCGTTTGGCAACGGCGCACTTTTCGTAACCCACCTAAATTTGGTGGCCAATACTTCATAAGTAATGACGAAAACGTATTACATGTAAAATATAATGCTGTATATTAATGAATATACTCTGTATACTACCGGGCATGTCATGTATCTACGTACTTAGGCGTCTCTTAGGTCTATATGACTGGCGACTGAAATGAATAATGTGATTGTTGCCACTCGTATAATATAATTAGATACCGCGTATACTAAATTTTACAGAAACGCAATTATTTCCCGTTTCTTTAACGAAAACGCACTCCTCGCGTGTGCTTCTTTTTCATGTTTATAGGGTCCGAAGTCCTCGTTCGCGCCTATGGAAGTAGACTAAGACAAGATACGCGCATGCGTGGTGAATTATACATGCCATCATCATTCTGTGCTTGTCGGCTGTTCGGACGAGTCACTATTTTCTAGTCTAGTCGAGTCGCACCGGGCTGCCGATGCCGGTATTCCCGTCCTTCCGTTTTAGGAACGCGTTAATGTACCGTCTACCTACGTGTAAATTTCCCAAATTTCGCGGTCTTTGATCGTTTTATTTTCGTAATTTCTTTTTTGTAAATTCATACCGTCTAAAGAGCAGCTATGTAAGTGCCCTGCGAGTATCGAACAAATCGAGTTCATAAAACGAAAAAACTCGTCTGTAACTTGTTCAGAACTTCATTGTGGTAAATGAGCAAAAAGTTTTCAAGTATCTGAGCAGTTCTTCCTGTCTACGAAAGCTGAATTTTGTGGAATGGCTTGTAGGAGGAAACACCATGGAAAAAGGCAGAGCAATTTCTTTGATGAGGAACCTTGCATATGGATGGCACAAAATTAGCTAATCTTTTACACTCGGAGCCAGTTTTATCAACTACTTTTAAAATAACGAGACACGTTGAGCTCAAGCGCCCAATTTTGGCGATGTAAGCTAGGATTGGCACTAAAAGTCTAAAACGACGATTGGCACTTTGGTGAAACTGGCCGTAAGATCTTCCTCCCGAGGAAAAAGTAGCTCAACAGCCAATTTACCATGTGCGAAAGCGGTATGAGATATTGAAACTTTCGGATCCTACCTCATGCCAATCGCAAGGTAGCTGAACTTGCTGCTTCGGAAATTTTTGAGCAATCAAATAAACTCAAGAGTTCGACTTTTTATAGCCTGGAAACTTTGAATCATAATATAAGAAGATAAAAATTCTAACCTCAGGTTTTCATCGGTAAAGATCTCTCGATTAACACCCCCGCGTTTCTCTTGGAAGAAGTGGAGTCCAATCCAGTTGGACATGGACCTGAAAAAATCTTCAGCTGGGATTTTAAGAGGGTAGTTTTTCTATGAGTGGTTATTATAAAAAATTTTCCTTAGGCGCCGAAAATTTTTCAAGTTGCAATCTCATTTATATGAATATCTATCCATTAATAGGGAACTTGTTTTATGGGGGTGGGGGGGAGTCTTTCTGGAAAAAACGTCCGCCGGCCAGCCGGCAAATCTCACAGGTCGAAAATTTTTCCTCTCATAATATATTCTAGTATAAAGCTAGTTTAGTTAAGTAGCTTGATTTCAATAGCTCCTTTGAATAATTAGATATGCAATGTTTCCAGCACCGCCCCTTCAATGGGCCAGATATCCAACGGTTCAAACGCCCTAAGATCATAGCTGCCAGATCTACAAATTTTGGTTCCTCAGCTGATTTTTCTATGGATTTTGCACAAATTGCGGATTCTTGTGCTCAAGGAAACAGTACTTTCGTCACTCATATGAGAGATACTTTTTTCTTAGTCATTATAGGCTGATACCGCAGTCCCACGTAACATTGAGTCGATCAAGGAAAAAGTACCTCACTGACTTGTCTGAGAGATACCTTTCTCCTGATCGTTATTGATGGTTGAATGAAAGTCTGTAGAAATACGTTTTAAGGTGCGGATACGGATGTTTGAATATCATCAGGCAGCATTGCCTGAGACTCGAATAAACGCCCTGCCAAAATACCCCATAAAACAGGTTTCCTGCCTCACCTCATTTAAGTTGAACTCTGCCCAAGAATCTGTGAGTTTTCATAGTAGTCCAGTCAATCTAGGCAAGAAGGAGCTCCAGCTGGACATGATTCGAAGAGTACACGTTTCTTTTTGAGAGTGGTCAGGAAGACCACCTAATGCAATTACCAAGAAGTACTACTCACCCCCCCCCTCCCGTAAATCCTTCTTATGACCAACGTTGCCTTTCGAAATTCAATTTTTCGCCATTTTCTCGATGACTAAGCACTTTAGAGAAAAAAGTTTGAAATAAAAGTTGTTCCTCATCAAATTTCCTATAAAATACACTGCTCTTTTTTTACTGTACCTCTGTTGGTCATCTTGAAAATGGCTGACTTGGCAGCATACTTTGCACTTTCAAAACACTTTTTCCCAAATTTTTTTTCGAAAAGTACGCATCTTAGAGTAAAAAGATTTAAACAAAAGTTGTTCCTCATCAAATTCGCTATAAAGTATATCACTCACTGATCTCTCTACGCCGATTAGTTTGCGTGAAAATCGCTGATTTGTTTTCAAGTTTGGATTCAACTGACAATTAAGGAGAAGACACTTTCCTCCAATATTTTCAATAACTGCTATAAATTTATTCAATAGGAGTGAGATTCATTCAAGCCAATTCATTTTGGTTGCAACTCGAATGGGAAGGCAGGATGCCATCGCGGTATCTGGCCTGAGCTATGGTGGATTCACCCGGCGGCCAAGGTTTTTACGGTTTCCAGCCCCATTGTAGTAGAGGTTTACCGGCCTGGGAGTGTCTGGAGTTTGTCTCACAAATTCAATACCGGAGTCTTATCAACCCCTTTCGTTGCGGTGGTAGAGAGGCTGCCCTGTCTGAGGTCTCGAGACGTTGAGTCCGTCAACTTGGTCATCTGAAGGCTTGTGAAGAAGGATGTTGTAGGTGATATGTGAGTATCAAGACACTCCTGAACCACCCAAGCCATTATACGATCATGGGTGCCTGAGAGAATACCGGAAAAAGAAGGATCGCGTCATTTCAAGAGCAGGCACGAAACTGCGGTACATGTTCTGACCATCTGCCTAGGATTCGTCAGTGGCCGCTCACACGTCTTGTCCGTCCTGCAGGAGCACCACCTGCCATGTATGGGAAAAGTTATGCAGTAACTTTGGCAAGAAGAGAACCCAAACTTCAGAATGAAGTCGAACTACAAAAGTGCCTCACTAACTTAATATTCCTGAGCGATGAGGTCACCCTTCCCATAGTGGAAATTGCAAGATAAGTCTTTGAAGGGCTCAGATTCAGGCGGATAATGTGAATTATTAAACTTCTCCTGGTCCTGGGAGACCTCTGTCAGGCCTACTCCCAGGGTAAGATTCCCTCTCGGGAGCAGTCTTTTCGGCAGCGCCTATCGCAAATAATACCCTCCAGCTAAGGAGAAAGATATCCCTCCCCCAGAAAAGGATTTTGAATCTATTGCGGAAATGATTTTCTCATGAATCTATACGTGAGTATATTCCAAATGTAATTGTGTAAAACTCATCCTCCAAGAGACCTAATGTCCATTGAAAATTTGCTGATTTTTTCTGCAAATTACTCATTTGACGAAGTAAATACCTCAGAACAAAAATAATGTTCATCGTATTTTCAATAAAAAGGTGTTCTTACAATTTTTCAATTAACGCGATAGAAATCGAACAAACGGTGCGTCAAAGTAACGCGTCGACATTCCAGCACGTGGCCGTGATGCTGCTGCACAAAGAAATAAATTAAGCACGATCCATTTTTGCCAACTCCGCCGCCCATCATTATTCTCGTACCGCGTTAATTAAAAATTGAAATTAAATCCTCTTCCTCTGGAAATTTCACTTAGATCATTCTAGTGTTGAGGTTTTTTTTTTTTCGTGGGTCGCAAGGTTCGTCGTGAGAAAATTCAAAAAAACCGTAATTTTGGACATCTCGACGCATATAAAATAGCCGTCGAACCCGCGTCAAATTGAAGATGAATTTGCCCAATTTGTATCGCAAATCGAAAAATCACAAGAGTACTTTTTCTTGTAAATTTTATGTAGATTACTTTTGTACTGAGGTACGTTCATCGTAGGTTGCGCGGTTTACGAAATAAATCGGTAAATTTGATTTTTGTCACACGTTCGGCCTCTCGGGATTTTCGTTCATTTATGGTTACGAAATTTAAAATTTTTTCAAGTTGCAATAGGAAGGAAGGAAAATTTTTTCGTAAAGAGCACTATCAATTACAGAACGTTGAAATTTACATTCAGTGCAGAGCCGTGCATATTTCAGCTGACTTCGTTCAAAAAACCATGAGGACATTTTTGAAATG
The DNA here is from genome assembly GCA_035079395.1 of Aspidiotus destructor. Taxonomy (NCBI): domain Eukaryota; kingdom Metazoa; phylum Arthropoda; class Insecta; order Hemiptera; family Diaspididae; genus Aspidiotus; species Aspidiotus destructor. Next base: position 5,685,271 of record JAVHKZ010000011.1, on the reverse strand, counting down.
CTGACATATTGATATTTTTACTCTCCTCATCGATCAACAGATTTGCGTCTGTGAGGGTATAAAAGTATACCTTTATCGCCGTTCACCGACCTTCCATCTACTTGATTGTGATTCCTTTGAAGATGGAGGTCATACTCTAGTTTTCAGACTAAATACTGGATTTTTAACTATATAGGAAGTGGAGAAGTGATTTTGAACTAGTTCAGGATTCAAGGATTTTAAAGAACTTTGAAGTCTACATAGTAGATAAGAAGAAATCTCCCCCCCCCCCCCCGATCATTGAGAATACTTCACGAGTAGCGGACGAAGACAAAAACGTTAACTTTCTGGTAGGCCTGATAATTATATCTTACATGTGCGTGTCCATACCGTTCTCCTCCACCCTTTATCTCTTACTGATGACCTTGACCGAATTCAAAGACTTGACCAATTCTTTGGAACTCCCTGAGTTTGTGTCTTTGGAATTACGAACATGGGGAACTTTTGGGATCCTTTCTTCTCACTTCTGGATTCACGTTAGTCCGCCAGTAAAGAAGGACTGCGATAAAATCAAATCCTCTAGTAAATCTCATGACCTTGACCTACTTCAATCTCCAACTTTTGCGTCCCTATAAAAGAATGAGACTGGAGTTTCAAACTAAGGAAACTTATGGGATCCTTTTTCCTCACTTCTGGATTTACGAACGTGGTAGAGAGGAACTGAGACCAAGCCACACCTTCTAGTGAGCTTCATGACCTTGACCTGCTTCAAAGACTTGGAAAATTTTTCTTGTCTGTCACCAAAAGGTCGACAGACTTGAACGACCGCCCCCTCCTCCCCCTGTCCTCGACTAATAATTTGAACGCGAATTTTTTAATTCAAATTCGTTAGATGCCATTAGACGTAATTCTAGCAAGTGTACTTTCAATGTTTATCAACAACAAAGTACTCCTAACTTTATCATCTTATCTTTTCAAGTCTATTACTGTATTTACAATTTTTTTATCTTACTTCTGCCCTGCTCTTTGACCGATAACGAATAGAATTAGGAAATTCACTTTGATGCGTTCATATCTCCTTAGTTTCAGTGCATTTTTGGTGTTTGTAAGACGTGACAAGCATAATATTTAGCTTAGAGGTTCAAGTCACGTTTAGGGACAAAGATCGCGAACATTTATGGTCTCCAAAATCTCAGACGACCACGACGATAGTCAGACTTGCAAAGATTTTTGATTCACGATTGCAAGTTGATTTTAGAGGTTCTCAGAGATCAGTTCACCTCAATTATCTATTTGTTTTTATAGCGATGTTGGACCTTCAACATAATTTTATGTTGGCCCTCCCAGAAAAATCTTCCACATTCGAGCCTGGATGACACGTTTTTTTTTGTTTTTTTTTTTGTAAGTTCATCGTACCCGCTGGAATAGGCCTATACGTCATATAAAACAATAACGTAGCCAAAGGATTATAGCTTAATTCCCTTGCTCTCTTCTGACTTCCTCTCTCGTTTGCGATTGAGGGGTATCTGTTGAAAGGACGTCCGTCTAGAGCGTTCGCTAAATCATCAATGTTTTTCTTTTGGGACGTTGAAAATACCTCTTCAATTATTCGACACCTCATTAATCCAAGCAAGAGAAGACGCTCTAGGAAAAGCTGGAGAGCTGAAAAAACAGAAAAATAATTATAGTCTACATGAAAATTGTTTCACTCATCTCTGTCATTGTGGAGTATTCTTCGAGTTTACATTCTCACGTACTCCGTACTCATCGAATAGGATTCGGAAGTTTCTAGTGAAGATCCACGTTGCTCACTCTCCTTAAGCCCTTTCTCATCTAACGCTCAAGAATCGAAATTTTCCAAGTCCTATTTTCTCTGTACGACATCCAGAGCATAAATTATTTCAAGTTCCTCAAAGACGGAGCTTAGATTTAGAATGGCAAAGAAGTTTATTCTCTCGGGTATGAATTATGCGGATGTTTTGGAAGTTCTATTATTGTAAAAAAAAGTAGGTTTTGTTTGTATCGCTGAGCAAGCTTTACCTTTTCTCGCTCTTTCTTTGTTTTCGTCGCAATTAAACTAACGTAAATTAGTTGAATGATTGCCTATTACGTGTACTAATTACGAGTATGAATATTATTCTTACAAGCCACAGCACAAATTTATATAGCAACAATGCGTGTACGCGCTTCTAAATGGAGGGTTTTAGTTCTTATGTACATACACATGATTGACCTGATGACATCGAAAAATTATTGGACGAAAAACCTGCTGGCAAGTAATTCTTTATGTTCACATCAACAGTGCGAATATCCAATTTTGGAACATGGTAGTCAACTTTTAGTTTTCAATTTTCGAACTACCTTTCGATTCTTGCGAATCTTCTGGCAATGCCCGCGTAGTGACGACGGACTATCATTGCTGCCTTCGATCGTCTGTCATTTTTGGAGTAAGTTTCTGGTAACTTTCGTCTCTGCCCGTATCCACCTTTGTTTTTGAGTCATGTTTTCTGCAAATTCTCTTCCTCTGCTTGAGATGAAATTTTCCCGGAATCCTCTAAATGGACTAGCCATCCCTCTCCTTCTCTCTATCTCCTTCTTAACGTCTCCTCTATTTCTCCCTGGTTCCTCATGACGTCACTTTCTGTGTTACGCTTTTCCTACTTGTACAACCCTCTAAAGTGGATCGAGGTCATTGATAAAGCCACATTCTATTGTTTGTGATTCTCGAAGACCAGTTCTTTAGAGGGATTTCAACTAGCCAGACGCGAAGGTAGAGAAAGGTATAGAATATTGCTTAACTTTCAAAATTAGCCTCTAAACCTCATCCCATAAATTCTTCCGCTTCTCCGAATTTTCAGGTACCGGTACCTAAAATTATTTTTAATTTTCAAAATAAATGAGATTCCTCCCCTTTGGACAGAATTTGGGAATTCTCTAGATTAATCAATCTCAATGAATCACATTTTAGCATTTTGTATGCCTGCAGGCTATGTAGATATATAAGACAGAGACTACTGTGAGAAAAATCGTCACGAAAAACCGCCACGGTTGTTTGTCGCGCTTGATGACGTCATCGCGGACCTCGACTTAATTTAGGGACTTTGATCTGCGTTATTTCGGATCATACTAGGCCTGACACGCAACATACTGGGCTAAATATTGACCAGTACTTTGAGACCTAGCATTTTATTATGCTTATAAGACTGGGAATAGTCTTAGAAAAATCTATACAAAAAGCTGTCACGGTTTTATGTCACGCTTGATGACGTCATCAGGGACCTCAACCTATTTGAGGGACTTCGAGGATCTTGTCCTTTGCTACTTACCTGTATCCTCAGCCTCACATACAATATAGGTACTGGAGGTTTCATATACTGTATGTTAAACCTACTAGCTCTTACTTCCCCTTAACGAGCTCACGACACGGTTTGACTTCATGGAAGACTTTGATCTACTGTCAGTCTCATTTACCTTTATACTAGACCTAACGGCTATTGATTTGACGCGGACGCTTAGCACCGAAAACGTCAGAAAAATGTAACTTGAATAAAAACTTTGAGTAATTGCGCTGTTAGAATGGTCATTGGTACTGAGGTGGGTTCAAACTTCCTTACCTAGATCCCTCATTGCTCTTTCGTTAGGATTATTTCAAAGCTTGTAAGAGGCAGTGAAGTTTGGTTCTTTATCATATTTTTTTATGGATTTTTTCCAAAAATTGGAGCCAAACAGTCTGTCGTTGACTGATAGAACCAGTTTCACAAGTTTGCCGCTTAGACTATCATAAGGATACTTCATTTCTCACTGACTCATTATCTTCATGCAGAAAGAATCGGTCTTCTGAGGAGTCCTGAAATTTTTAAACAATGTGCTTAATAACTTCAGTGCTCCATGATTGGGTTCTCTTACAGCAGCTCGAATGTAATTACATCTCACCTCAAAACCTTCATACATTGACACTAAATTAATACTCTAACATTTCTGAAATAGTTCAGCTGTATGGAATTGATTAAACCTGATGTTGAGGTAAGTCTAACACATACTAACTTGATGTTACTTATCGCAAAACTTTCTCTTTTCGTCAAACATCATAAGAATCAAAGCTCGCTGAAATTGCAGAAGCAGACTGATGACTGATGAGTTTCTTCCTGGCTAAATTGAGCGGACACGGACCTAACATTCAGTATTTCTAGGCTTCACTTTGGGGACGAAAATATTTCAAGTCAGCCTACAATAATACTAGGTTAATCCAGGCTCAGCTTCTTAACCCACGATACTCCTCAGCTGAGTCACTCAAACTACAAAAGCACTGCTGCCAGATGATATTTTCAAAAATCCGTAATCGCCATTTTTTCCAAGACCTAAAAACTGATTCCTATGGACTTGAAGTGATATGACAATAACAATCAGGAAAAACGTATCTTTTATACATGTGACTGAGGTACTTTTTCCTTGATCGACTCAATTCTTGGGGACGACAATGTCAGTCAATAGCAACCAAGAGAAAAGTATCTCTCATACGAGTGACTAAGGTACTTTTCCCTAGAGCGCAAAAAATACCTATTTTACGCAAAATCCGTATTTTTTTCGAGCATCGAGAATCTGTAGATGTGGCAGCACTGTCTAAATTACGTTACTCAGACGTGACAGAGCGATCGCGCAAGCATCGCTACATTCATCATGGGGTAGTTGTAGTTGAAATGAGGAAGGTAGGAACTGTGGGTCAGGGAGGTAAAGATACAATGTGGCTGCAAGTATTAGACGTGGAAAACGAAGTCGAGAAAATCGCAAAAAAGATGAGTTTAAAGTTTTGAAGAAGCTTGAGGATTGGTATTTCTTGAGGCTGAAGGTTACCAGAAGACATGTCAATGATTTTTAGCCCGATAGTGTCTTTTTATGAGTTTGAAAGTTCCGTTTTTGCCCCAGGAAAGTATTTTGCTTTGAAATCATGATTGCCGTCTTGGACCAAGCTTCCACACATTGCCTCCTGTAGCGACTCTTCCGCTGTTTAATCCAAATATCAGGCTAAGAATAATGTGGGCGAAAGAGCGGAGCAAAAGAGCCCATCAGCTAATTAGCTCAACATATATAACCACTAAACAACCAATACCAGAATTTTGGTATTTTTATTCAAATTTCTAGCGTCGTTACTCTCGTCTTTAATCGTTTATGATGTCTGCCAAAGAAACCAACAATCTTATCCAAAGTGCATTGTTGTCTATCTATTTATGAGTTACATGGAAGAAGATTTTTCGTCGTAATTAGTTAGTCGCCCTTCTACTCAACACGTTTCTACTTTCAGCAAATTAATTAATCTGTATGTAAGACATTGCAATTCTATGCATTGTTTCTACGTCTTTGCTTCCTACAACAGTTTGAGAATTATTTACAAGCTGCGAATGTCGTCATGCAGTCCTACTCATTGAGTGAATGTGTATCACTTCTTTTTCAGCCAACCGAGGTACCATTTCGTCGTCCCTCTTGACCTCAATCTTCCACTTTGTGGGTCGTGCATATTTTATACCCTTATTTTTTGCTGACATTACTGACGGCCCTTTTTTTTTGCAGTTAGATGGTAAAGCTACTGACGTGGTCCAAGAAGATTGTTCGTTTACACAAGGAACAATTTTTGTCTCCTGGCCGAAGATAGACGTCTCTCGCCTCTGTTGTCTCAAGATTTGTAAATGTTTCTTTCCGTTTATGTGAAGATCAAGATTATACTTTGAGCTCGTTTGTATCTTCGATTATATTTGCATAATGATGAGAGTTTTCTGCGCTTCAGCTTTAGCTTATGAGACTTTATGTTCAGAATGTTTCTTCTATAACTAGTTCACGGCCTCTGAAAATAAGCAAGCTCTGAAGGCGAAACACGTAATCTTCGGGCTCGAGTTCTTTTCCTTTCCCAGCATAAATTATGAATTTTCGGCGAATTGGCAACTGTAAATGATTTGACTGGTTCTTGCGTGATTTTAGAGTCAACGACGCTCTTAGGGTCAAAATCTGTCGACTATAATCGTAAATTTTTGAATGGAAGATTTCCGGAATGACTCATTTCCGACAAAATGATGTTAGGAAGATCCCTAGTAACAGTTTTTTTTTTTTTTTTTTTCAAAATGTACTTTCAGCGAACAAACAAAAAAAATTAGTTTCACTTGAAGTTCGTCATGTCATAAACTTTGCAGTTTCCGTAGCATCCTAAATTTCAAAAATAGACCACTAATGTGCCACACATTTTTTTTTTATTGCACTTGGCAAGTTTACGCTCAAATCTACTACACTCGGAACACCCAAGATATTTTATTAAAGAGTTCAAAAAAATACATACACGCTTTTCGCTGAACAATGACCCTTTTTACAGATGACTTTTTGAAATGATATCAAGTTTGGGTTTGAAACAATTACAGTACGTAATTTTGTGGTATTCGGGGATATTAATTGTGATTTTCGATTTCAAGAGAGAAAATTTCACGAATCTAAGCTTTCTATACAGCTTTAGGGAAAGAGAGGGAACATCTTCGGCGATCTAGATTCTCAAAATATTCCTTCTGGTCATTGTGATACATTATCTTATTTAAAGCATACACTCTTATTTCGTATTAATCTAACCTTAGGGGCAAAAATACTGTCTTCTACTTGACTGCCTCTCATAAGAGACTATTTGTGATCAAGTCTCCACTTAGAGCATACGCTAGTAAATGAAACTTTTACCATCAAGATACTTTGAGCTTTAAAACGAATATTTCTGAACGAAGAATATTCTTCCCTTCTCCTTCACACCTTTTTAGGGCGAAGTTCTCTACTCCGATCATAGAAGCACCCAAGTTTTCAGCTGTTGCGTTCTCAAACCATATTCTTACGCTATTTTTCTTGGACTATCGAGAGACCCCGTTGTTGATTTAAATACTCGTTAATTTAACCTTGTACGGTACATTAATTGTACTTGTATTAGTTTAGGTAGGCTGCCAGTAAATTTCGAACTGATGTTTATCTTCGCGTGTACGTACGTTCACAGATACAGAGGTATGAGAAATTAATTGTACTTCCGCTGATAGTCAGCATGAATTATACAGCGGGTTGATGATAATTAATGAATGAATGAAAAGAATTCCTGCAATAGGTTCGAGACTTTACCTACGTACACGTGAATGTCTCTATTCGAACGCCGTCAGGCAGAAGAGTCCATAGAGGGAGGGCACTCACAAATGTTGGGCGAAGTTTTTCAGAGGTGTGAAAAACCAGGGTGGGAGGAAAAGCGACAATTTTGTCGATCAGATACGAGCATATCTTGGCACTTAAGTACGAAGTTGATGAATATGTAGAAATTTCTCCAAATAAGTGGAGTAAAAGGTACGAATGTGGGCCTCAATAAAGGAAGCGCTAATTAATTTTGCTGTTTTTTGTGGAGTACCGTTCACCCTTTTTTGGTATATTAAGTAATTCTATATTATTGTTACCTCACCTTAACGGTTCTTCTTCCATTTGCTCTCTTGTCTCATTATTCAGCACTTTGTTCATGTGAAAAAATCACAAATGTGGGCTTGTACTGAAGAAACTTCTAAAATGGATATAATGGACCGTATTAAGCGTGCCGGCGTGGCGTCGACACGTTCTGAAAACATGAACGACCCCACCTGTATTTGTGAAGCACCACTTACCCCAGTTTACCGTATTTGTTCAAAACAAACTATCGATTCCCATAAGAAATGCATGGGAACGTTTCGATCATACACTCTTATTTAAACGTAAGAAGAAAATAAGAAAAGAAGAGTTCTTATTCAGAATCTGGAAGTTCTGAAGTATTCATAAATGTATCTGTAATTCTTTATTCATCGTTTGTTTTCAAGTATCAACAAATGATCGAAACGCCCTGTGTATTTCTTATGGAGTTATTTTTTGTTTTGAACACAAACGGTAAACTGGGATAAGACTGTGTTAAGGTGGGGCTTCAAAAAAATACGGTCCATACAAAAAAATCCTAAAAATGTATTGATCTGATTTGGCTTCGATAGGCTAAGTGTGCTTCCAGAGGTTACTTTTTTGACATTGAATCTGGATGGTACGGCGCATATTTCCACGCGTGTACGCTTGGTACCTTTTGTGGGCAATTCAAGACGTTTCCTAGGCGTCCTGAAGTAGAAATATAGTCCAAACTTTGCGACAGAGTGGGCAAAATCTAATTGATTTCATGTAAACCTCCATTATCAACCAAAACTCAGTCATAAAAACCGTTGTTCGTTTTTGCTAGTTAGAGCATCGAAGTCCTTATTAACATTGGAAAGATGAGCGGAAGATAGCGGGCACACCGATATTCCAAACGAGATTTTCTACTAATTTTTTTTTCTTTCTTTCCCGCTTTGCAATTTGAAAATATCAACATGCCAGCATAAGTTTTAGAGTCTAAGAGCCATAGAGGCCCGCGTTTGGACTTTTTATTCTATCTCGTTTCAGAACGTTCTCCTTCCAAAGGTTTATTTTTCTTCACTCATAATCAGTTGGATACACCCCTTTCTAGAGCTTAGGTACCTAAATTTTTTGGGCCATGCCAAGCAATGGACTTTAAAATTAGAAGTCGCTTCTTATATCCCTAAACTTCCGGAATAGAAAAATTTTCGTTCTGATAAGTTCATTATTAAGTACTCTTGATAAGGCGGACCGATAAGCATACGACAATATAGTTGACTATTCTATTAGTTCTACTCAACACATAATTTCGAGATGTCGCGTCTCATTGTTTTAGCTATAGTATGTTTATGCCCCATTTGTCGAGAAGCGTTCAGTAAAAAACAGCACCCGAGTAAGTCCAAACGCTCCTCACATCAAAAAGTATGAAATTTCAGTAGATACGTAAGCCCGAGGAATATCTTCATTACAGATTACATAACCGCAAGAGACCTGGGTCGAGAAATTCTCGCCAATAGATATGTTCCTATAGCGTTAAAGACGGACACAGCCAGATCAACTCCAGCCTCAGAAACGAGAGTCAGGGTTTCTAAAACAGCCATTATGACATGCACAAATACTGGAACTAATGGTAGGCCGACACAAGCTGGCCTGCACTAGTTTACTGTTTGAAATTATAATTAGAAATGGAAAAAGAGAATTTTGCTTTCAAATTTTATCCATCAGCGTGAGTCTGGTTGAAGGTGAAATATTTGGGACGATAAAAATAATTCGGACTGTTGAAGCGATCGAGTTCATATTCATTCGTTCCTCTTTCAGTGACATGTCAGGTCCCGAAAAGTTCGTGCACCGTCACTGGAGGAATATTGGGCAATTACACCTACGATCTTGATTTGATTATCGTCTTATTTGATGCTGTTCCTTTCAATACACGCACGACAGGAACACAGGATGGAATAGGGTGAGAGTACACCAACCAATGTGTAAATCTAATTATAGAGTATTTAATTAATGGATTTCAGCACTCCAGTGTCTGTGAATTTGAAATTTCTAAACTGCGCCTATGCAAATCCAATCGCCTACGGTAACGGTATCATTAGAATACATTTCAATACCATCGTGGTAAGTACAAACCGTTAAATTTTATCTCAGAAATCAATTATTTTCTCAACTTCCATTTAATGTTGATTGCAAACAGATCGGAAATGGATCCAATCGCGAGTTCCAGCCGTTTGCAAAACTTGTCCTCCGTAATATAAGACCATTCAACACGACAGCTGCTATGCTCCTGAAAACTTTCACGCCTTGGGTATTCAACACGTTTAAGCCACCTTACTTTGCCTATGCTGGAAGTTTATCAAACCTGCCGAACACAATTGAAATTGTATACCTAGTTATCAGCGTCTTCCTTCAGTCTCTATCTCTGAGGTAATTTGGGTATAGACTATAATTTACTTTAAATTTTGAAAATCTCCTGACCTAAGATCTCAGTGACATCATCGGGGAGGCTTGAATAAAATGTTCATATCTTCTGAGTCAATGATGATAATATGAAATTGTAAGCCCGCAGAGCGGTCATCCAACAGAGATAAACACAAACAGGAGAATAGATATCTTCCGCAAGTGTGTCAAGGCCTCAATTCTCTCGATCGTTTTATCTAAACTGACATATTGACCAGCCAAAAATCAGCTGAATTTTTCCAAAAGCCAAAAGTAATTTTCCAAGATTGTGAGTTCGCGCCCCAGCTAGAATTTTTGGCTGCAATATTCGGTTTCTGAATAAAGTCACAGCGGTGGGGGGGGGGTTGTAGATGTCAGTGACGTCATCAGAAAGACTAGAGATAATTCTTTATCTTTGGGACCTATGACGTCATCAACTTGTTACATTATTGAAAGAATTTTGAAAATTTTTGTATGTTTTCTGGGTCAATGGCGTCATTGGAAAGACTGAGGAATAATTTGGATACCTTTGGGCCAACAACGGCTTTGTCTTATGCCTTCATCGGAGAAATTTGAAAAATTGAAAAAGTTTGGGTATTTTCTTAATCAAACTAACTTTATGTTGTGTTTAAATACCACTGAGGTTGTGAATCTGTGACGTCATCAGAAAGACAGAGAAATACTTAAATCATCTTCAATGACGTCATCGGAATTCAAGAGAAATTAAATATCTTCTGGGTCAATGACGTCATGGAACTGTGACGTCATCAGAAAGACTAGACATAATTTGGGCATTTTTTGGGCCAATGACATCACTTTTTCAAAACAATGGAAAAATTTTAGATTTTTCCAGATTAAAATTGATTAAGAGTGTGTCAATCACGTCATGAATCTGTGACGTCATTAGGAAGATGAAAATATGGTCTATTTGCGTTATTTCAGCCTGTTTTTGTAGGTTTGGGAGGGGGGACGTTCCCTTTGTCCCCCCCTCCGCAAATCCGCCCTTGAAGACCTAAAAACTACCTGCTTTTACCAATCTATCAATAACGATCAGGATAAAGGGATTTGTCATACAAGTAACTGAGGTACTTTTTCCTTGACTGACTCAATGTTATGGGAGACTGCGGTATCAGCTCATAACGACCAAGAGAAAGGTATTTCTCACTCGAGTGACTGAGGTGCTTTTCCCTTGTGCACAAAAAATCCGTAGAAAAATTCGTATCTTTTTTGAGGAGCAAAAATACGTAGATCTGGCAGCACTGCAATACTCCGAAAATTATAAACTTGTATCTTTGTCATGAGCTTGAACCCTCATCAGAACCACTGGAAACAATTTGTGTTTTTTTGGCGGATGACATCATTGGGAGAATTTTGAAAAACTTTGGCAGGCGCGGATCCAGATCGTTATCTTGTGGGGAGGGGGAATGTTAGTTGCACTATATGTGCTAGATATTTGAAACTAAAAAATTTCTTCCACCATACAATTAATAATTTATTTTTCTAATTTTTAGGGGGTGTAAATTTCCCCCATTCCCCCCCTCCGTAGATCCGCGCCTGCTTTGGTGATTATTTGGGCAAATGACTTTATGGGCTTATAACTTCATCGAAGGAATTTCAAAAAATTGAAACAATTTTGGATATCCTCTCGGTTATTGAGGTCACCACTTGATTAGAAAAGTTTAGATGTGAATGAGGTCGCAAATATTTGACGTCATCATAAATGTGGGGAAATATTTTCAATATCTTTTGGGTCGATGACGTCATAAACTTGTGAAGTCAGGTGATGTAAACGCCCATGTCGTCATTAGTCTGTGATGTCACCACAAAAAGACTAAGCAAAGCTAGCCACTATGTATTTAATAACAAAATGTAGACATCTTTTGGGCAAATTACGTCATCAATTTGTGATGTCATCAAAGGAATTAAAAAAAAAATGTAGGCAGTTATTGTTTGGACCAACGACGTCATTGACTTGTGACTTCATTGCAGGAATTTAAAAAAACTTGTAAAAATCTGGGATATCTTCTGGGTTGATGACGTCATAAACTTGATCTGGAGAGTTCAGCTAACAATGATTTGATTGATTTGTAACGTCATCGCAAAGCTTGTGACATATTTTGGATATCTTTTGGGTCAGTTACGTCATCAAGCTCTGATATTATTCAGAAGCTGAGTATTGCAAGCGAAAATTTCAGCTTTGGCTTGAACTTACAACCTTGGAAAATTTGGCCTTTTACTTTTGGCTTTTAGAAAATGCAGCTGATTTTTGGCTGATCAATATGCGAGTTCAGGTACAAAGATCAAGAGAAATGGGGCTTTGACACACTTGCTGAAGATATTGGCGGGGAATTCGCTATCCATTTTGTTAGGGGGATTACATCCTCAGAAAACATCCGCGTCCACTTCCGGGAGTTTCTGTGAACTGCATGACGTTACATGACGTGTGGCGCTTTATGACGTCATCAATGATCTTGACCTACTTTAGGGACTTGGAAAATTCTAACTTCCAGTTGGGATGCTTTATGACGTCATCAATGACCTTGACCTACTTCAGGGACTAGGAAAAATTTCAGCGTCCGGGAGTTTCTATGAACTGCGTGACGTGACGTGTGGCGCTTCATGACGTCATCAATGACCTTGACCTACTTTAGGGACTGGAAAAAATTTCAACTTCCAGCTGGGATGCTTTATGACATCATCAATGACCTTGACCTACTTTAGGGACTTGGGGAAATTTCAATGTCTAACCTTCATTATATCAGGCCTAGCATGCAGTATACTGAGAAGAGCACAGCCGACTCATTTTCTGAGGGGGCATTTTCGCGCCAACGTGATTCCAAGCGCGGGAGGTTGCGGGTTCTCCGCTGCCATTGCAAACCTGCAGTGGCCTCTAATTTTATATTCTCCAGTGTCCCCCTGCTTACGATGTGTTCCGCGACGCTCCGCCGCGAGTAAACGTAAAGGTAACCCCCAAAAACACGAGCCTATCTCAAGATACGAAAAACGTCATCGTTTCCAGCATAATAAGTACTTCTGAACTCAATTATTCTCGGGCCGGAGAATTTCAAAAAATTTCAATTTGTTGGGTCGTGATACTAGGTTTGTTCGATTTACAATTAAATTCCTTTCTTTCATACATTTCTTTTTCAGTACTACAAGTATTTTCTAGCACTCAGAAACCCTTTTAATCAGCCCGTACTACAACCTCTCGCCGTTCACGAACAAGGCAGCCGGCTGATGGTCCAAGTAAACAGTCGCGTCGAGGTGAAATACAGTCACAAGAATCTTACCTGCTACAATTAAGTTGAAATTGTTGTATAAGCATTAGATATTAAAAATTTTACTAGGCGCAAAATTGCCCATGTTTTCAAGTATGTACTTCTGTTTGGTGCCTCAAAACCCTCGCAATGGTATCACATACCATTTTGTTTAGTGATGAAAACCATCCACTCAATTTAATTAAGAAGAGGAAGAACAAGCAAACTTAGCTTATCAACTGCTTACCACTTCCGAAAATTGAACGGCTCCTTCGGAAACGAGCTTTGCCCTATCCATAGTTGACGAACTTGCATAAACCTCAAAAAGTATTGCCGTTCACTGACCCTTACCACTTTACAGTTTGAATTCGTAGTGCAGCTAAAGAATTTCTTTAATCTCATTAGTACGTCTCGTTGGAGAGGAAAAACTCGATTTTTTCGATCTGTTTCGAACCTACCTGTGACGTATCAACTTTTCGTTACAAACGCCTGTAGATAGCAAAGCAAGTAAACGATACTCATATTGTGTGGCTTAGGAGCTCTCTGGTGGCTTCCGTATTTCACTCTCACGCCCTCGAACATGTCAACGAAAATACGCATACAATTCATTGCACCGCACTAACCAGTTCTCTGTATCTTGTCAACCCTCTCTTTCTCTTCCTCCTCTACCGTTCGTTCATATGTACGAATAGGTAATACCACGGTAATACGATCAGGATGGTTTCAATATGTAGCATTCGTAAAATATACACCGATGTTTTTTCGTGACTCGTTTCATTCACGCCGAGCGTATGATCTCCTTGTGCAGCTGTAGGTCGTAATAATAACGATAGTATCTCTGCACGAATATCCTTCCAGTTGTTCGACTACATCATAACCTCGCGTCGAACATCATTTTTTTTTCTGGGCAGTATAAAGGTGTTCGATTGAAACTTGCCATCTTGTCGAACATTTGTTTCTTTTGGTTCTCCAAACGGAACTTGCTCCGGGAGCTGACTTATTCTGAGCTGAAATTGCCGTAGTCAGTGCGGTGTTTTCAACTAAGGTAGGTACTTATCATCTTGGGTCTTCTTTTATGATTTGGTCTTGGTGAAGGTCGTCATCTTGGCCGTGTTGAAAGTGACTTCCTTTTTGCGCTTCAGATTCTGAAGCACTCGATATACTCAGCTGCTTCGACGTTTATTAAACGTTTGAGCGTTACACGGTTAGGTTAGGTGATGTCCAGTCTATTGGCCGGCCATAAGTGAATCTGAAATATTCTGGTATGACGTGTTCTAGTCTTCCAACTCCAAAGCCGCGTGGGCAGTTGTTAATCTCGCGTCTTTGGCGCTCTATGAAGTAGTCATTAAACACTCCATGACTGGTGGTGCAAATGAGGAATTTGAGGGAGTTTTAGAGTTATCCTACTGATTTTTCTGATAAAATAGGTTACAAATTTTTGACATTGTACGAGTTCGAATTGATTTTAGGAAGAGGTAATGAAAACAGATCTATTTTCTTGATACTTAACATGCTCTGAGATTTTAAGGGATATAATTTTTTCCTCTGAACGATTGACATTTAGGTACGTTCAATTCTTCTAGGTCCGCTCCTTCATACATAAGGCTCGGAGGAGGTAATTTTCCCGTCTCGTTCCCCTCTCCATATTTGAGACTAGAAGGTCGAAATTTTTTGAAGTCTCATTTCGTTGAGGCTTCGAAGTTCGAAATTTTTTCCATTTGTATGCAATTTGTATCAATTCTAAAAAAAATTCAGATGTTTAAAAATTTTCATACTTTTGTATCAATTTTTATACAATTTGTAACAATTTTAAAAAGAAATTCACAGGGTCACAAATTTTCATACATTTTTGTATCAATTTGTATGCAATTTGTATCAATTCTAAAATAAAATACCGAGGTTCACTAATTTTCATACTTTTTGTATCAATTATAAAAGATATTTAGAGCTTCAAAAATTTTTTTCAAACAATTCATTTCTGGTAGTCAATAATTCAGGGGCTACAACCATACCTCCTGGCTGGCTCTGGCATACAATAAAATAATTTTTCACAATTGTACAACCCTCTAAATTCAGTGGCGGAAATTTTTCCTCCACTGATTTTTCATCATAAAAAATTATTTAGCACAATTGCACATCATCCTAAATCCAGTGGCGGAAAAACTTTCCTCCACTGACGATATTGGATTACTCATGAAATTTCAACGTTATCAAAATCATTTTTCTGGCAGAATCACTGGAGCGTTCGTTCGTTCGTTCGCTCGCTCGCGTGTGAGCGTACGCGTACCGGCTTCTCCTTATCAAATAAGTTTCTCCAACAACGACGAAAACTTGCTGTTTGTAATCTGTAATATTGACAACTGAATACATTCCTGTTAATTCTTTAAACTACAATCGTTTAAAACCGTCGAGAGAAGATCTGTATTCAAAATGTATACATTCATGTTACGAAAATCGATCAACCCTCGATCAGCTAATCAATTATTCCGCCGTTATTGTGACAAGAAAGATCTTTCCAATAGCTATGTTCCCTACACATGTAAGTACCTACCTATTTTTATATCTACCGCATACCTCTTACCTCAGTCCTTAGAAAATGAATAAATTATACCTTGTCATTTCAGTGAAAGAAATTTTCACCAGAATCGACAATTCGTTGTACGATTTACGTAAATCAAACGAAGAGACTCGGAAGAGTAATTCCGATCTACGGGAAAAAATATCCGATCTTGGCAAAAAAATATCTCACACTCGAATATTCTCAGCCATCATTGCTGCGTGTATGTTTGGTGCAGCCGTTCGAGAAA
This sequence comes from Aspidiotus destructor, assembly GCA_035079395.1. Taxonomy (NCBI): domain Eukaryota; kingdom Metazoa; phylum Arthropoda; class Insecta; order Hemiptera; family Diaspididae; genus Aspidiotus; species Aspidiotus destructor. Next base: position 5,669,391 of record JAVHKZ010000011.1, on the reverse strand, counting down.
TTTTGTGAGTATGAATATTGCACATACAAATATCTTGAAAGTATAACGAACATTTTTTATTTCATTATTTTCAGTTTCAAACCCTATATAGTCAAAGTTCAACCCGATGCAGTAAATTAATCGCTGTTCGTGTATCGCCACGTTAATTTGTGTTACATCCACGGATGTCATAATTTGTATAATCATCTCTTTTGTAATAGGTACAGCGAAATATTGTAAAGTCAAAATAGTTTTATTGATGCGCCGGATCATCACATAGAATGGTTATATCCTCGCCTCTCTAATTATAGATGCGGGGAGAAGATGCGTTTGCGATCTTTCACATCACTATAGTATTGAAAATTCTACATCATCTACCACAGTATCATGGAACAGAAAGAGCCATAGGCGCCGACTTACGTGGGTGTGTGGATTAGTAGTAACCCACGGAGAAAAAGTACGTGGGTGAATTAACCCACGGAGAAAAACCACAAAACAAGAGAGGGGGTGCGCGCAGAGTGCGAAATATTTTGCGCGTTAGCGCGGAAAAATTTTTTGTTTAGGACTAACCCACGGACATTTTGAAAAGTCGGCGCCTATGGAAAGAGCTGTTTCGTACACATGACGCATGTGAATAAGCTTTTCATCTAAAGGAAACCTGTAATCATATTCCTAAATGTGATGACCGAATTACTTCATTGCACATAATCGGTTCCGAACAAGTTTGATTCTTTCTTTCTCAATAGACGGAACAATCGAACCACTCAGTAGCGTTGAATTAGTTTCGAATACCTAGAGAAATAATTATCAACCAACGAACAAGTTCTAATCACATTTACTCAATTTGATATAAGTAAATTCATTAGTTTTCAGGTGGTGGAGGTTTCTTCGGATTAAGGTGAAACTCCGCCTTTATCTTTCCTATTGCATCCGATACAGCATCCGATATAGCTTTCGATGTTTTCGCCTCCATTTCGGAAATCGCCTTCCGTGTTACGTCTTCAAATGCTTTAGCAGCGTCCTGAAAGTTGAATTATTAAATCTTACTGACAAGAAGTACGAATATGTGACGAAAATTTTCGAATATATCGTCACAAGCCTTACGATCGTACGATATTAATTCGTAATTTATTTTATACAAGCCTCCCCTCCACCAGTGCTGCTAGATGATACCAGATGGATACATACTCAAACTTGTAACACAAAGGAGTACCTTGAAAGGTAGCCACAGAAACGAAAAAATTTGCCGGAGCGCTTTCGATTAAAAAACCATTGTCAACGACGACATGAAAGCAACTAAACAATCTAACGGCTAGAAACAATGAACCACCGAGGAAATCATGATTGAACTAGCGAGTCATCACGATGTGAATCACTCTCATAAACTAGCTCAATCAAACCCTCATCAGGTATGTACCTGTTGAGCACGTTAAGGTTATCGTTATTCAAATGGCGAATAATTTCAATATTTTCGAGAGCTTTTCGTTTGAATTCCAAGGACTCTCTATGGAGGAGGGTTTCAGATCCCGCTTTATAACCGTGGCCACTAACCAAAAGGTGGTCCGCAAATGCAGACGGACCTATTTTATTTAACTCCCACTTCTTAATATGCTCATCTACACGAATTTTGAGCTGGCGGCTAGTCTCACCTATGTAAACTCCATTACAATCATTACACTCCAATTTATAAACCCCACATTTTTCGTTCAAAGGGATGGGATCCTTCAGCTTGATAAAAAGACTCCTTACAGTGTTAAGATTGTAGTACACTGGGCGGAAACCGAAGGGGTGGAGGATACGACTTAATTGGGAAGAAAACTTACCCAAAAACGGGAGCCTGATCCACCGCTTCCGGACAACAGCCGTCAGATTACGGGGGAGGGAGGTAGTAGAGTCAAGGCATTTCCTAGCTAGCTTCCTACGAACCATAAGATCAATATCTAAACGGACCTCGTTCACTCTGGCCAAGTGCTTTATAGTCAGAAGCTCATTATGGAAGGCGAGCTGACCCAATGGAATGCTGGTCAATCGATGAATGTGACTATTGAAACCAGCGTATTTGTGAGCAACAGGGCAGAAAGAATTGCCGTGGACCATAATATCGGTCGAAGTATCTTTTCTATGTATGGCAAATTCATGGACACCATCTCTATTAGAGATAGTAAGGTCCAAAAAGTTAATGGATGAACCGCCTACTTCCAATGTAAATTTAATGGAAGGATATTGAATATTTAGATACTTGAGGAACTCCAAGAGAAGATCCTGAGGACCGGTCCACGTACACAACACATCGTCGACGCACCTGTGCCAGTAATAAATGTAAATCTAAGAACACCTGACCAGAGGAAAAGAGGTCGAACTCAAATTTAGACATGAAAACCTCCGAGATGAGGGAGCCCAGAGGAGAACCAATCGGGATGCCTACCTCATCAGGAAACTCAAAATATTTACCATCAAATTTGCAGAAATTAGGGCACCAACAAATATTAAGTAAAGTAAAAAATTCAGCAACTTCTTCATGGCAGATATTAGATTGGATGAGGAGGTCACCTATGTGTTTCATGGCCGTAACTTTTGGAATACTAGGAAATAAACCCACCACATCAAAGGAGCATAGGATGGAACTTGGCGGTAGAATATCATCCTTAAGCTTATCGGCCAAGGAAACAGAATTCTTTACAGAGTAGGAAGATTCAAATTCTACTCTAGATTTAAACCAGCGATCCAAGAACTTCGCCAGGAAATAAGTAGGGGAAGATACAAAAGAAACGACTGGTCGCATTGGGATGTCCCTTTTATGAACTTTCGGCAACCCGTATAGGAGGGGGGGCGCAGGATTAGGCTCAAGAAGCCGCTTTTTAAGCCTGTCGGTTTTAATAATAAATTCACAATTACCGACTACCTCTCTGACCTCAGCAACATGGCTAGAGAAATTAAAATCGGCATTTTCCTTGGCGCCACACTGGTTAAGAACGTCGTAGACCTTGGATACGTAGGAGGACTTCTCCATTACAACAATGGCATTACCTTTGTCAGCCTTAGTAATGGTTAAGCCCTCCTCTCTAACCTTCCTCTTAATCCCTCTGATCACCCTGGATGCATGATCATTTATTCGGGGGAGGGGGGTGTTGCGGATAAAATCGGCACAAACCCTCTGGGTATTTACCCCAGGCCCAATTTTTATTTCCAGGTCCGCAACCACATTAGCTAGTGTATCAGCATTATTAAGAGGTGGTAACCCAAATTTTATCCCCTTCTCCAAAAGATTTAACTCATCGCTCTCGAACTCAACATTAGTATAATTTACGAAAAATGTGGGGTTTATAAATTGGAGTGTAATGATTGTAATGGAGTTTACATAGGTGAGACTAGCCGCCAGCTCAAAATTCGTGTAGATGAGCATATTAAGAAGTGGGAGTTAAATAAAATAGGTCCGTCTGCATTTGCGGACCACCTTTTGGTTAGTGGCCACGGTTATAAAGCGGGATCTGAAACCCTCCTCCATAGAGAGTCCTTGGAATTCAAACGAAAAGCTCTCGAACATATTGAAATTATTCGCCATTTGAATAACGATAACCTTAACGTGCTCAACAGGTACATACCTGATGAGGGTTTGATTGAGCTAGTTTATGAGAGTGATTCACATCGTGATGACTCGCTAGTTCAATCATGATTTCCTCGGTGGTTCATTGTTTCTAGCCGTTAGATTGTTTAGTTGCTTTCATGTCGTCGTTGACAATGGTTTTTTAATCGAAAGCGCTCCGGCAAATTTTTTCGTTTCTGTGGCTACCTTTCAAGGTACTCCTTTGTGTTACAAGTTTGAGTATGTATCCATCTGGTGTCTTTGGTCATAATTTAGAGAACCGTATTAATTGTGCTAGATGATAGTTTCAAGAATCCTTACTCGCCATTTTTCTCAAGACCTAAAAACAGATTTCAACGGAATATTACTTATTCATCAATAACAATCAGGAAAAAGGTAGCTCTCATACGAGTAATTGAGGTACCTTTCCCTCGATCGATTCAATGTCACGGATGACCGCAGAATCAGCTCATAGCGACCAAGAGAAAAGTATCTCTCATAATGGTGTCTGAGGTACTTTTCCCTCAAGTACAAAAAATTCGTATTTTACGCAAAATCCGTAGAAAAATCCTTATCTTCTTCGAGGTTCAAAAATCTGTAGATCTGGCAGCACTGCCCTCCGCAGGTTTTCAGAGCTCGAAAAGAGCTCGAAATTCTTCCAAGTTCTTCTCCTTGTACGAATTCGGTTCTCAATTATTGAGAATTAATATACGTATCTGACTGAGGTGGGCATTCTTTCAAGTCCCTCATCTATAAAGGTTTGAACTATGGAATTTCAATAAGTCCCACTTCCAAAGGAGTTCAAACGTTAAAATTCTTCCAACTCCCATTTCTTCATAGGGCCCGTGGGGTGAACATGTTTCCAAGTACCCATTTTTCTATGTACGATTCAAAGGTCGAATCTTATTAGTAAGGATTCACAGTTCGAAATTTTCCCGCTTGCATCTATGATAAGGTTCAGGACTAAAAATTCATTCAAATCCCCCTCCTCTAAGGTCGAAATTTCTTCCAAGTCCACCTCTGGAAGCATTCAAAACTTGAAAATTCCTTCAACTTCTCTTTTTCTTATGTTTAACTCCGAGATGGACATTTTTAAAAAGTTCCATCTCCATAAGAGGTCGGACGTCGAAATTGTTCTAGGTTGCCTTCTCATATAGCTCCCAAAAGTAAAAATTTTTCAATATCCTTCTCAGTAAGGTTTCAGAGCTTGGAAGTTTGGATTTCAACCCCCCCCCCCTGTCACACATGTATGATTTATAGGTCTGTTTGTTTTTAGTCCTACCTGTGTAAGGGTTCAGATCTCAACATTTTTCTCAACTCAACCTCTATGGAGATTCAGAACCCTAAATTCAGTAAATCCCCCCCCCCTTCTCCATCTATCTAAAATGCCACCTCGGAGAGGGTTCAGAGGTCCAGATAGTTCCATTCTGATTTTGATAAGGTTTCAGGGCTAAAAACTTGTTCTAGTTCCCTTCCTCTTACATGACTTCGCGGTCAGAATCTTCCTAAATCCACCTGGAGGTGTACATTTTAAGAAGGACCCTATTGTATGGGAAGGTTTTCGAAGAATTTGCCTTCGCTGTGCGATACTTAGCGAAAACTGACCTACCCTAATGAAGGATTTGGACTCTAAGAAGTTTTGACATTTCAGTCGTATATGAAAGAAGGGGAACTCAAAAAACTCTGCCTTTTGAGTCATAATAATTATAAGAAAGGAAAGGGACTTGGAAGAAAATTTTGACCTCAGTTTTAATTGGATCTTGTGTAAAATACGGATTTCTGGCGCTCAAGGATAAAGTACCTTGGACATTCATGAGAGAGATACTTTTCTCCTCGTCATTGTAGGCTGATACTGAAGTCTCTCGTAACATCGAGTCGATCAAGGAAAAAGTACCTCAATTGCACTCACGAAAGATACCTTTCTCCTGATCGGTATTGATGGTTCGGTCGAAGTCTATCCGTCGCAATCTGTCTTCAGGTCTGACGAAGAATGACGGATACGGATTTTTGAAAATATCTGGCAGTACTGATTGAGGTTCAGACCTCGAAATTTCTCCACGTCTCCCTCCTCAGTCCTCATCTCATATATCTGACTCGAGATTGACATTTCCCTAATTCCACCTCTGTAGAGCTTTAGAGCATGAAATTTTATCTAGTTTCGCCTCAACAGGGGTTCGAATCTCAGAATTCTTCCAAATACATCTCTGCACATGGCTCGGAGGGGAAAATTTTCCCTAATGCGACGTCTACAAAGGTTTTGGAGCCTAATATTTTCAGAATTTCCTTAATTAGATTAGATTGAATTAGTTTTGTGGACGGAAATTTTCCCCAAAACCCTATCTATAAAACAGGTTTTCGAATAAACCTAGATCTGATAGTGCCGGACTAAAAGCTCTTATCTTCAAGATGTACTTTCAGGTATGTTTTGATAGAACTGAATAAATTTTGATGCACGACGGCACATTCGGGGGAAAATAGAGGTTCGCAGAAGTACAGGGAGGGTAAGAAAGAGCAGTTTATCATGAAATTGAGTCACGTTCTATCTACGAAGAAAAAAAGGGAGGATGTATGTGAAAAATGGTTACATTTTAGACAACCTTCCAGACTCTCTTATTCATGGAACAGGCTTCTCACACTTCTAGAATACTTTACAGATCTACGTACAAGAATTTTCGATAACGCGACCTTCCAAATATTCTCAGCCGCTCTCACTCCTGGAATAACACAGTTAACGAAATCGTCTCAACATAAAGCAAGCTCCGAGTTCTTGAGACTTTTGCCTTGAAACGTTGATTGCCATAGGCTATTTAATTTTGTAAATTGATGCATATTAAAGCGAAGAATGACGAAGAGTTCGAATCTCGTGTACGTTCAGATAATATACAAACCCATCTTCGTATTACAAGCGGTATCTTGTCTGTACGGAGTGCCAGTGTGTCGCGTTCCGTATACGACCTAGAAATATCATTCGAAGATACAACGCAATTCCTCTCGCTCCCCCAATAACCATCAAACACTGGTGGCATTCCATACCGAAAATAGCGGAGTTCAATTTCGTTCAATTTGTATTCGTTAGAAAATTGAGATTTTATTCGGAAACGAATTGTCTTCTTCCGTCTTCAGCTGGCCTCCTCTTTCGCTGTGCCAATAATGTCTGTTTAACCGTGACCTCTAGCGTGGGTAGGAAAATCGATTGCCAGATCTTTTATCGATTATCATACGTAAAGTAGATCACGAGACGAAAATCGATTCTTTTTTTTTTCGTGCGCACTGAACTATTTTTTCATCGCGGGTCATCATTTATTTTTAGGTGACAATGGTATTGATGATAATAAGAAGACTTGCAAGCGTACTTTCTAGGAAATTAGCCTGCTCGTGTTTTGGTGTTGTGCCCACAAGACCAATATGTTAGTGTGTTTTTAAAACGGGATTCCAGACATATTTTTTTTTGTCTCAACGCAGTTGTGTGGGGTGATTCTGGTTATTAAAACGCAATTGACGAGAAAAAATCCCTATTCTTATTAACAGGGAATTATGGATGAGCACTACTTACTCTCTAAATGGCAAAGACCCACCGGAGGGAAAACACGTGCAATTAACGGTACTTATTTATGAATCATTGTATCGGGAAGTTTGGACAGAGATTTTTGAGATAATTGACGCAGAGCCCAGACGTCTACGCGCGTCGAAATCTAAACAATGAAGGTCGTAATTAATTCAATATGAGGGGGAGGATGTGTAAAATAAGGATTGATAACCTGCAATAAAATGGAAATAATATAATTCAGTAGCATCGCGGCAAAAAAAAAAAAAAAAAGGTGGCGCTATGAAGATTTATGAATAAAACAAGAATGTATCAATCAATAAAATAAAATTCAGAAGCGTCGCTGTTGAAAGAATAAAAAATGATGATTTTAATTGATCTCAATAGTTTGACTCTATAGCACCATCATTTTTTTTTTTCTGGTAGAAAATAACTTTCGAGTTAATGTAAGTAAAAAAAGATTTTAATACGATAAAAAGGTAGCAAAAAAAAAATGGTAGAGAAGAAGGAATATTCTCGCGTCAAAATAAAACAATTAATAAGCTCAAGAATACAAAGTCGTCTCGATCCATTCATCCAGGTGGAAGCTAGCTGTGTCTTTGCCCGCCGCGCGTTCCTGGTATATCTCGATCATCGACTTCAGTCGCACCGCGCACATCATGAAATCGTCGAACGAAATGGTTCCATCCTTGCCGGCGTAACGATGACTTAGAACGTTCAAAACGTGAGCATTTAAATGGTAACCGGCCGAGTGGAGGGCCTCTCGAAGCTCGAACGGACTCAGGAAACCAGAACTGCCTTTCTCGTGCAATTTGAACACTCGATACCACGTCTGGATGTCGAGCCACAACTTTTTGAATTCTTCGAAACCCAATTTCCCGGATCGATCGACGTCCATCATAGCGACCATGCTGCGGCAAACGTCTTTCGAGAATCCTCGTTGCGCATCGAATACCGTCGCCAGCGGAGTTTGTCGACACATGGTGCCACAGATGCACGACAATAGCGTTGATAATTGACTATCATCGGTACGCGGTAACTCATTTTTCATAGCGTAATCTAAAATTTCTTTCAACTCCATCCAGTCCACTTCTAGGTCCTCGCCGGCGATCTTTCTAAAGAACTCGCGAATACGTTCGCTGCGTTTTTCCTCCTCTGCGTCGCTACCTTTCAGTTTCTCTTTCACGTCGTCATCCACCTCACCCATTTCCACCTCTTCGTCGTTCTCTTGCAGGTTGCTCTTCTTCTCAGAGAAAACTCTCAACAGAAATTCGCCTTGTTGATTCGGTTCGAACGTGGACGGAATGATGCAGTAGACGCCGGGCGGTACTTGGAAACGACAAGTCACCTCTCGTAGATTGACAAAAGCGTTACAACGCTTATACGATTGAGTGGTGCGGAAATAATCCATATTTAGCGGTTTGGGAAGCGAATCTGGGTTCTCCAATTTGTAGATGACGAAACCGATAGTCAAACAATCGGCTCCGATCTTACGTAAAGCTCGTCGATTCTTTTGCATCAGGGCGACAAAAATGGTGCATAGGTTATTGTTGTCGTCGTCGGAGTCCTCTAACGTGATCCGATACTGCGGGTTGTAATGAAACGTATCCAAATTATTTCTACACCCTCCGGCCGTTACTCCGCGCACCCATTCGCCTTCGAATAAGCTCATCTCCCAGTGCTTGCCCTCATCTTGTAACTCTTTGGGTAGGGTGTTAGGATCAATAAGACACACCTCTAGCCGATCGAAGCGTTTTGAGAAATCTTGGTACGACAGCCAGAACTCTCCGTCATGGTCAAAGGTAAGGCCGAGTTTTCGTTTGTCCTCGTCCGAAATGAATCTCCATTCGGCGGATTTATCGCTCCACGCTCCTTTCCATTCGGTTTTACCCCACGGATTACGAAGTCGAATCAAGGGTATTTTACCTCGCTTGCCGGGGGTCGCTATATCCACGTACTTGACGCTGGTTATACTGTACGCGTGCCCTTTGACCAAACCGTCTGGTGTTTCGGCTTCAAAACTGTTCGGATCGGCTTCTATAGCGCAGGCCATTAGAGATTTTCGGGCGAAACATTTCTCCATGGTTTGGAACATATCTGTTGCTGGTTCTTGAAGCTCGAACATGACGGCCACGCCGCCGGTGAAATCTTCCATAGCCTCGGAAGTACCGCCACCTTTTAAAGCTTCGTACGAACCGTGCAACTTGGCGAAAGCTTTTTCCAGCAGTGCGCTCCAGAATTCGTTAGACTGTGAAGAGTGCATGTATACTAGCTGCCCTCCAACGGTGGGTAACCTGTCGTCGATGACGACGTCTATCCAACGTCCATACTGCCAAAATCTGAAGTGAAACACACCGCAGTATTTGTCTTTAAATCCTTGATCGGTAGGAACAACTCGAGCAAACAGCTCTTCTTCAAGGGTTAGATTTGCGACAGCAGCTAAAAGCCAACAGTCACCTAATTCACCTTGCATTATGTCGAAACGAGAAGCACCTTCGACGATGAATTCGGGGTTGTCGCTAATTTCGTGCGGTCGAAGCCATCTGAAACTTCTCGTCGCAGTCTTACTGAAAAATAAGGACGAATCAGCCGCCTCGAATTCGGGATCCTCGAACAGCCGCCCGCTTTGTAGATGTTGATCTTGTATCGCGTAGAAATCTTGCGGTTCGTTCGCTCTCTTACGGAGGCTGGTTCCTTTCTCGCCGAGAATTTTAAATCGATAAATTGAAGGTAATAACGTTCTATCGTTACTATTCTGTAGGAACGGATCCTGGTTCAAATCGCCGATACGTTGGCACAGCTGTTCCATTTCTCCGTTCATTTTGCCTTTGAGGGAGAAGAAACGGTACACTTTTTTATTTCTTTCTTTTCACCGAAACACTGTTGTTTAATTCGAGAAGAACACTAGTTATTCATCGGAACGAAAAAACGTACAAAAATAGTCACGACGCGCACACAAGCAGAGCGGTAATTCTTGACGAGACAACGTTCGACCCATTCGACGTGCGCGTACGAACGAGCACACGAAACAACTGTTGTGGCAGAGTAAAATGTAGTCAATATGAATACGAGGCCTGAATGAGTAGGTAACGCTTTCACGTGTGATGGAAGTAATAAAAACATCTATCTGAGAGCTTCGCAGGTCGAAGCTTTTATTGATATCTGTCGTCAGCGGAGATAAATAATTTCAAATCGCGCGTTATCATTCTGAATCGAACGCTGTTCTATCCCAAGCAGCGTGACCACAGCTGTCTTTTTTATTGTATTTTGCGACTGTTCGAGCTTTAGAATGAGTGAAAATTCCGATCATAAAGAGGAACCGATGTCTCCAGATAATGATTATTGCGCGATTTGCCTGGATACTATAAAGTGTAATAATAGGGCTCTTGTTCACCCTTGTGGGCATCCGTTTTGCCTATCATGTTTAAAATATTGGCTTCAGGTGATCTCTCACTTATAGGTGGTACAGTGTGAATACTTGTACCACTAGATGATGGTATGGATGAAGAATTAATTGAAGATTTTGTTTGGCAGTTTCGAACGGTTTGTCCTTTATGTCTTCAAACTTCAGAATGCATTATCAAGGACGGAAGCCGAGACAACAGTCCCTCTTGCAGAATTGCATTAGCCCGATCGCCGACGCGAGATGATGAAGACGTTGATGAATTAGTGCCGTGGTATGAATATGAAGAAGAAGATGAAGATGATGAATATTTGGGAGATTCTCCACCATCATCTCCTGGAAATACTTTACCATCATCGTCTAGAAATACTCTACTACCATTACCGTCTACAATTTTAGTCATACCAAGTGAAAATTTTGAAACAAGGAATTTTAGAAGATATTATTCAGTAATCAATGGCCAAAGGGTCCATGTTTTTACAATGGGCCCAAACCCATTATCAGATGGTAGTAGTACGTCAACGCGTGATGAAACATCAACTATCTCCAGAACCCCGTCACCATTCAATGACAGGTAGATTATTAAAGACTCTAATCACATACTCTGCTGGGTTTTCAAAATGATTAGGCCTAGCCGTTAGCAAGTACAACTCATCACTACTATTTAACGTTAATAATAAGAAGTCGCTTATGCGCAAATAACCTACGTGGGCCTACTTATTTCATTAAAGTTTTGGGTGTTTTTTTTTTTAATAGTAATAGTACCCAGGTGTAATGAATATAACATTGATCATTGATAAATAAACGTGTATGATTTAAATTCTAGCGACCTGCAATCTTACACTCCTCCACCGCAGCATAATGATGGCCTAATAATGGAAGTAATGGGAGAAGAATCGCCTGGTGAACATCAGCAACAAGATCCTGAAAGTGATTATGATGGGCCATCTGGGACAGGGTATCAAATTTGCTTTCTTTATGATTTACCTAGATTCTAAAATTGTTGACCCATTGATTTTAAGTAAGTAGGTTCCCTTGTTGAAGTATTGTTGTTATTACCGCACCCTGATAGACCTGATAATGATGAGCCATCCAGGTAAGTTTGAGGAACTATAAAAGATAGGTATGCGCAAGTGATAAGAATCGGTGAGCAATCTAAGTAGTATCCTGAGAGAATTTTAATCATCAAACATTGATACAAGAATTCTATCTCAAAAAATAAAGTGAAAACTGGCTCATTTTTTTGCTTCTATTCATGAAATCTATTTAATAATAAACCAAAATTCGTTGTTTGAGATTAAAATTTCTCTCACGGCACTCCTGAAACCTCATGAAACAGCTCCTCCTGCGACTTTATCAACATGGCAACAGTCCTGCCGTCCAATAAATTAAATTGTCCTACTTATATATGCAGAGCTAGGCTATACGCAATACCAATTCAATCCCCGAAACTGGGTATTTCGAGCATTGTTGCGTGTGTGTTAGTGACGAAGATTCGTATTCACACGCTATAGACTACTATGATGATCGAATGCATAAATATAGGTACCTACGACAATTTTTTTGTCGTATACTTATATGCAATGTGATGTGCCGTATCTCAGAATCGAGAGTTTCTTGAAGGAAATAATTAATATAATTGAATTCTACCTACCTACGTTAAAAACTAATATTGAAGAGCTACCTACATTTAGTGATCTGACTTTCTTCCGAACATATTTTTCAATCTATTTTGATACTTTTCCATGATCGTTGTTCTGGCATATACGACAATTCAACTTTTCTTATCACTTGCGCATATTTTATATAACTTAGCTCCTTAGTAAGTTCATTGATGAAATTCACAATCTTGCTCAGTAGGTACGGTATTTGCGTCGAAATACTTTTGCTTCGGTGCTATTGGTGCTCACCTCACATTTCCTTTCAAGAGATTAGTACCAGTTGGTGATACAAGATATAGATGCGATCTCTTTTGAGTTTGATAGTGATAACACTACCCAACAGCCAAAAAATCGCTGAGCTGAAATTATAAAAATATTAAACAAATTTTCAACGCTGAATTCAATGCTGTTCTCCGTTTTTCGATAGGACGTCCCAATTTTTTGTAATCTATTCGTTTATTCGCCGCGCATCGTTGCGGAACGTAACAACCTTCTCGATAGCTGAAGTATCAGCTATCAAGAAGGAACGTTACGTTCCGCAACAACGCGCTGCAAATAAACGAAAATATTTCACGCGATCACGAAAAATTGGGACGTCCTATAAAAACACGAAGAACGGCATTATATTCAGCGTTGAAATAATTCTTTTAAAATTTTATAATTTCAGCTCAGCAATTTTCAAAAAGTTTGAATTTGTTGCATTGTGTAATACTTTGATCATTTTACTCTGTGGATCATTGATATATAGGTACTCTTATTTAAGTTGATGATGGTTTCATTCATTCCAGCTTCAGCAACCATGGACAAAATGAAACAGCTGAGAACACTTCAACGCAGCATACCGGTAATATGATGGGCCTAGTTGTAGATTTGGAAGAAGAGAATGACTGTGTTTATCAACAACAAGATCATAAGCGTACTTATGATGAAGCATTTGGGACAAGGTATCATCATCAATTTTATGTACTTACATTCCCATGTTCTAATCTCTATTTCATTACCGCTATCAAGGTCTGATGCTGAGTCAATCATGTAAGGTATTGATGAAATACACAATCTTGCTACGCCACCCATATTATTTGTGTAACAGAAATATCTTCTATCTATAACATTATACAAATAATTTATTTTGCGGCACTGCCGTCGAATCAAAAAGATGAAAAGACAAATGACGGAAGGTAGTTGTTACTACCAAAACGTCGGTCATTTCTCTCTTCATCTTTTCAATTTGACGGCAGTGCCGCAAAATAAATTATTCGTATATATTTTTCCGTCGAGACTATTCCGTTTTAATTATTTTATAACATTATACTTAGTACATTACTTAAATCATCGATAAACTCATAAGTTGATGGTCTCTTTCATTCCAATTTCAGCAATGTAGAAACTGGAACAGCTGAGAACATTTCATCGCAGGCTAATATGGACCGAAGCTCTGAAATGGTGGTTAATCAGCAACAAGATTTTAAACGTAATTAAGATGAATCATTTGAGCGACAGGGTATTAACTACCTATGCTTCTAATGAAAACTCATTGATTTTATGTAGGTTTCACTGCCAACACTTCAATTCTATTGCCGCCGCCTGGATCTAACGCTGAGTCATCCAGGTATTAATGGAAATCAATCTTGCTACTGTAAAAATTACTTGCTGCACTCTTGAACAGGATGAGGAATGTCAAGTTTGAGCCGTCAATTGCTTAAGTCAAAGCTTAAACTGCTTTTTGATCAGCTTATAAGCCGCTCAAGCCTTAGTTGAAAAGTCAGTCATTGAGCGAAACAGCTTAATAAACTTGACGGAATTTTTTTTTTTTTTTTTTCAAGTTTGGAGAAAAGAATCCCTCGCTCAGGGAAATTCAAAACTGCTGTACAAAACACCTATTTCTCTAGATTTGTATTACGGATCTTGATTCTTGAATTCTTAAAGTCAGAATTCTCTAAAAGAGTACAACTCAAAATCACTCAAGAAAAAAAATACTCTTCTAGCATCATCAAAGCTCTTCTTCTTTTTTTTTTTTTTTTTTGCTCGTTAAATTGCAAGACTCTGGCAGCAAAACTTTTCGTAGTTCGACTACCGGTAGTGAAAAACAACCTATTCAATTCCGTTTAAACCTCCGGAGTGACCCATTAGGTATTACTAATCAGAACTAAGATATGAACTCGAAAAATTCAAAGTTTCCTTGTTATTGTTTAAAACTTTCTATATGTAGGTATCAACTTTTTTCACTTTCTTCAATACCTGTTTGATTCATAATTGAACACTACGTTGGGGCTATCCCGGAAATTAAATAAATTTCTATCACAAAGTTGTGAAACTTTTACTTCGAGAAGCCAAAGAAGTAAAAATTTCCGACAGTAATGTCAGAGACAATCTTGACATATATTTGTCTGTTATATCTATTGTTCGAGGATTCAGAAGTGTCAAAAGATATCCACACCGTCTCCTGACAACTGTTGGAATAATTCTCACATCTAATTAGGTATATAATATTTTACGTTGAAGAGTTCTTTGTAGAATCTAGCCCCTGAGGCGCATTGTCGATTTTGATAAAATTTACAGAGACACCTATAGATACCTAGCATAGGTACCTAGCCTCAGACATTACAATCATCTTTTTTTGGGAAAACTCGATGGAAAAGGGATAAATTTTGATGTAACTGGTCGTATATATAAGTATTACATTAATAATTTCATTGTTTTGAATTTCACAGCTACAAAAACCCTGACGATGGACAGGCGTAAATGCCCCGAAATTACTTCAGGAAAGTTTGCTGTAGGCCTACGGTGGGCTAGTTACCTAATATAGATATAAATTTGGACAAAGTTTGTATCATCAAGTTTTGGTTTAGCAATACCTATAGACAATCATTTTGGACCTCAACATCAAAAACATTCTTAGTAATAATAATTATCGATGGTGATTCATACTTAATTCGTTAAT
The DNA here is from genome assembly GCA_035079395.1 of Aspidiotus destructor. Lineage (NCBI taxonomy): Eukaryota > Metazoa > Arthropoda > Insecta > Hemiptera > Diaspididae > Aspidiotus > Aspidiotus destructor. Next base: position 5,654,280 of record JAVHKZ010000011.1, on the reverse strand, counting down.
TTAATTTTATTTCTCTTTCCTCAAAACAATTTTCTATATTTTTGTACACTTACCTTCCTCTGTAATTCTTTGACTCATTTTAAATGTTGAACATCCTAATCAAACGGTAATAACTTAGTCCTGAGTATTTTACCGTCTATACCATGCTCTTAATTACGTGTTTAAGTACATATTATTTTTTGACTCTCGTTATTGTCACCTATAAGGTCAACATTTTGAATTCAATTTTCTTTAATTGTATGTATTTCAAAATTTTGGTCCGTAATCTTCATTACCGACCGGTATTTATTTTCAAATGTTTTTTTTAATCATAAGAATTTTCTTTTGGACAGGTACCGATTCTAAAGTTTCTTTGCACTTAATTTTAACTTATAAATTGTTAGAAGTTCCCGATAAAGAAAAACCCCATAGTTTCCCCATCAAAATATAGCAATCTGGGGAAATTAAGGGCCAATTTGAGGTAACGCTCTCTGATTGGTCAACATTCTTATAGTCTGACTAAGCTTCTTGCGTTGCTAAAAGTTTCCCCACGTCACCCCAGAAATACAGCTTTTTCATTGGTTGAGAAATTTATATTCACACATTGCTCTCAGTTGACTATCAGTTGGTTCAAGTTGCCCCTCTTTTGGGTGAAAAAACTTGAGGAAACATAACGTCAACTGTAGGAAACACTTCCCAATCGGTGGACATGATACTCAGCTGATTCAATTGCTAAAAGTTTCCTCTTGTTACCCCAAAATGGCCGCTTTTTAGTTGGTTAAAAATTTTTACTTTCTCGTTGTTCTCAGTTGCTTCATAGTTACCCCAAGTTCCTTACAAGCGATTCTATTCGTTATGCAACCGTTGTACGCGTGTGCTGTGGGGTTAAGCTTGCGTCAATTTTGTAGGCTTAATTTTGTAACAACAAAGTTTATTATACATTGCATATACATTGAAGTTGAAGGCAGTTTATGTTTACTTGATCCCACATGCATATTAGAGTAAGACTAAGTTTGAACAAAATATCGACGCGACAAAAAATAAATTAATATTTTTCACTAATGGATGGAATGGAATTGACTATCAAACAAGAATAAATTGTCGTAATTTTTGTATGTTTTGAAATGGCACAGTGATAAATTTGCATTTTCTTCTTAATATCTGTAGGTACCGAAAGTAATTACTCCCTCCTGTGACACGTTTTAATGTCAAAACTTTCAATTAAAGCCAAGCTTCTCTTTTACTTAAGTACAATAAATTTTACTTCTTGTGGGTTTCAGCATTTCACCTGACAAAGAATAAACACGGGTAATATATCCTTGTCAAAATTAGGAATAAGGACAAAAGGGCCGCTTGTACCAAAGATTAAAATAGGGTATCCATGAGGGAATCGTAGATTGGTAAATAATTTCAATGAGGATACCCGGGTATTCAACGGGTATGAGGGTATCGGAAGAGGGAATTGGATCCATTGGCTCGAAATACCCTCCAAACACCAGCAATCCCGGATGGAATACCCGGGAATTGATCGGGTATTCATAAAGGAATTGTAGATTATTATTAAAAAGTATTCGCTGATTGGTCAATTGAAATTATGATTTTTGAATTCCCCCTTGGAGCCCTCAATACCCGCGGGTATTTCACGGGTACATTCATGGGGAGTATAAATTCTTTAGCTAGAAATTTCAAAACTATAAGAAATTATTACAAATCTCTGCTAAATAAACTTGGTATAATTTGTAATATTTTCTATTTTCCAATTATCATTTTCAGACGGAACAATTTTTTTATGCTGATCCACCTAATTATCAAATTGATTTTCAAATTGATTTTTGATAAGGAATGTTGAGTTACTTTTAGTTTTTCTCAATGAAATATTCACAGAACAAGACTTGAAAACCCTCCTGTGAACTCGAAATGAGCTAAATTGTCAAAACTTGATTGCCTCATTTTTCAACTTAGAATAAAATGTTTTACGTTACATTTTTATGGATTTCCAAGCTCTACAAAGTTTATAATGAAACAGTCATTTTTTTGGAGAGCTGCTTACAAAACCAATATTTACAAGATATTGGATTCGGGGGTCGAAAATAGGCGCCACGTAAAGTGTGCACCCCTTCCACCATGTGAACATCTTCTAATTGGAAGATCAGTGTATTAGCACCTAATTTAAGAATCTTTTATCTGAGATTCTTGCGAGCTATTTGTGAAGCAACTAAGAAGATACTAAACTAGAGGTAGGGAATCGAGTACCAGCTCCGGAAATGCCTGGAGCTGGAGCTGTTCAAAGGAGCCAAAGCCCGGAGCTGGAGCGAGCTAAAGAAGCCGGAAGGTTGGACCCCGAGGCCTCCGCTTGTGAAGTCGCCAGCTCCATCAAGGCGGAGTGGCTCTGGGCGGAGCCGACGGTCGGAGCTGTAGGCTCTGAAGCCCATTTTCCTGCCGTTTTTTGCTTTTATATAATTATGGTCTAACAAAACAACATAGTTATTTGAACTGTTCAATTTATACAATATGTTAATAATTATGGGTACTTGGGAACACCTAAAACCATGTAAAACACCATTTCCTTATTTCGCTCTTTTATTTTGGAGTATGTATTTTATAAGAGACCCTGCTGCCTATCCACCCTTATTACTGCTGTACAAAAAAATAATTGACATATATCAATATCACAAATAAATTGCATTTCGAAAAAAGATACCTCTCTTCCATGAACAGAACACCTACTTCCGCAAATTGTGATTTGTGATATGTGTCAATTATTTTTTTTATGGTAGCTTATAAGTGTAATGAGCCAAGAAGAAGCCGGAGCCAGAGCTGCCGGAGCCCATCTTTTAGTTGGAGCTTGAGAGCTCCAAAAAGTACCTGGCTCCGACCCAGGGAGTTGGCTCCTGGTTCCGGAGCTAGACGTTTGGAGCTGGACGTCTGGAGCTGGAGCCGACTTTTCAGCCTCAACCTCTGAAAAACACCAGAGCAGAGCCGCTCTGAGAGCTCCTTTTGGTGCCAGCTCCCCACCTTTACTAAATCGCGAAAACACATTTTTGATTCTAAAAAATCAGATTTTTGTTTATTGATTGTCACTCTTTGGGTTTAAAATTCCTAAATTTTTCAAAAAAGAATTGCATTTAAATCAAAATCATCCAAGGATTTTTTGATTGCTAATTTATACAAATTGCTCAAATTCACGATCACTACTGTTAAAGGATCTATTTCAAAATTTCAGCCATCTCTACGATAGGTCCCTGTAGGTTAGTTAGGTAGGTCACGGATAGGTAAACCAGCGACACGAGTTCGAATCCCCGCGAGGCCTTGACTACTTATCATACAAAATTGCCGAGTACCTAATTTTTTTTTCCTCAATTCCTCTTTTTTTTCTCTCTCAGTTTCACTGTGAGCTGAATCGCAATTAATTATTAATATTACAGTTGATAATTTAGCTTAATTAGCTTCACCTAGAAGGGGACACTTGGGCAAACTTGAAGCAACTGTGTATGTGGCAACTTAAGGTGACAAACAGCAATTTGGGGTAACTTCTATGAGGCAACTAGTGGGGCAATTATATTGTGGGGCAACTGGAGTCAACTTGGGTAAACGGAAAGTCAACTAAACATCCAGCGTTGTGCGTTCTCTGATTGGTTGAAAATCGTCATAAAGAGGCAACTCTTGGGGAAACTACGGGCAATTTTGATTCAACTTGGGACATGGCAACTTGGGGAAACGGAATTCTTTATCGGGTTTCTCTGAAATTTCATTTTTTGATTCGGTATCATTAATTTAAATGTAAGTTAGAGTTATTGATTCAAGGTACCGGTATAAATTTGTTCATTTTTATGAATTATTTTCTTTTTATAGGTACTTCCCTATTTTTTTCCTACGCTTTAACCGCTTTCAGTTTTGTACTGATTTTATTCGGAAATATGACTTTCTTCTAGTTTCTTATGCAAAAATTTATTTCAACAAGAGAAAAAGAAGATGAAAAAACACGTTTCATTGAAACGAACCTGGACAATATGAGCGCTGTCTGTACCAGAGGGGCCATTTGCTAAATTCATCAGAAATTACTGACTAAAGCCTTTGTATTTGCCCCAAAAGTTGAGAACGGAGGGTGGAGATGGGAGTTTCTAGGTCAATTATCACAACCAAAATGTTTTGGTAAGGTCCTCTTCTATTTTGACCAGGGCTGGAGCTGATGTTTCATTTAGTAATTTTTTTTTTTTTTTTTTTTAAATATTTAGTACAAGCTATGCAAGATTGTGGTTGAATTTCACCAAAGAAGGGAAACCCCGCTCAGGTGGAGAGGAAACAAAATATAGAAATGTTCTGGCGGAACCAAATGAATGAAGATCATGTTCCATGTGTTTCTCTTTCTCATTATACAAGTATTTTGCTGTTGAGTGTCAGTATGGCTGTGTGAATGGAATATACAAAATGAATGCTGATACGCTTAGCAATCCGTATCATCTGTGCTATACCTCAGGACATACCAGGCTGGTTGCACTTCTCGTGGTCTAGTCAGAATATTAAAAGCTTGGTCTAGTATGAGTCTACTTTAGAATATTTCAAGCTACTATCATTTGGGAAACTCACTCGCTCCGCTCTTTTGCCTCCCATAGAGTTAGTACTTGAACTAATAGCACTTGGGGAGATCATTCGCTCCCTTCCTTCGCTCTTCTCCTCGTTGTAGTATAATTCCAGTTAGGAATATTTTAAGCTAATAGCTTTTGGGTAGCTCACTCGCTCTCATTGTTCGCCACCTCTTTGAGTTACTATGAGAATATTTCAAGCTAATAGCAGCTTTAGAAGAACTCACTCTCTCTGTTCGTGTGCCTTCCACCTAGGTTCAGTATGAGTCCAGTTGAGAATATATTAAGCTAATAGCTTTTGGGTAGGTCACTCACTCCAATGGTTTTTGGGGGGGCTCACTCGCGGTTGGCATAGTATGAATCCAGTTTAGAATATTTCAAGCTAATAGCTTTTGAGGGGTATAGTCTAGAACAGTGGTTCCCAAACTGTGTGCCGGGAGATCCATGAGAGTGTGCCGCGAGAAAAGAACATTTCAGATTACAAATTTTTCGAAAGTCTTTACTAATATAATTTTAAGTATGCCACAAGTATAGTTTTGTCTCACTTCTTATCTAGGATGCATTCAAGAGTCATCATCACGAGAAGTACTGCGGTTTTGTATGTATTCTTTACAAGACTCATTCAGTTTTTACTATGATGTATGATCAAGTGTGCCGCGGTATGTAAAGGGGAGAAATATAGTGCCGCGAGGAAGAAAAGTTTGGGAACCACTGGTCTAGAATAACAAACGCGTACAAAAAGATCTCTCAAAAATATTCTGTGTACCTACGTTAATTTGGGTAGTTCTGGCTATACCTTCATTATGCAGTATATTAGCCTTTATCGAACTGGGCGCTTACTAGTGGTACTCGCGGATTATAACAGGATCTGGGGGATAGGGGGGGGGGGGGTCCCTCTAAGAAAACAATTTAGAGGCCATTGCAGGTTCCCCTCAGAAAATAAGTTGGCTGGGCTCTTCTCAGTATACTGTATACTAGGCCTGATATAATGAAGGCTGGAAGTTGAAATTTTTCCGTCCCTTAAGTAGGTCAAGGTCAAGGTCATTGATGACGTCATAAAGCATCCCGGCTGAAATGTGAAATTTTCTCAAGTTCCTAAAGTAGGTCAAGGTCAATGTCATTGATGAAGTCATAAAGCATCCCAGCTGAAAGTTTTTCTCAAGTTCTTAAAGTAGGTCAAGGTCGTTGATGATGTCATAAAGAATCACGGCTGGAAATTGAAACTTTTCCTAGTTCCTAAAGTGGGTCAAGGTTATTGATGACTTCATAAGGCATCCTAGCTGGAAGTTGAAATTTTTCAAGTCCCTAAAGTAGGTCAAGGTCAAGGTCATTGATGACCTCATAAAGAATCCCGGCTGGAAATTGAAATTTTTCCGTCTCTAAAGTAGGTCAAGCTCAAAGTCATTGATGACATCATAAAGAATCCCGGCTGGAAATTGAAACTTTTTCAAGTCTTTAAAGTAGGTCAAGGTCAAGGTCATTGATGACATCATAAAGAATCCCGGCTAGAAATTGTAACTTTTCAAGTCCCTAAAGTGGGTCAAGATCATTGATGACTTCATTAGGCATCCAAGCTGGAAGTTGAAAATTTTCAAGTCCCTAAAGTAGGTCAAGGTCAAGGTTATTGATGACGTCATAAAGCATCCAAGCTGGAATTTGAAATTTTTCCAAGTCTTTAAAGTAGGTCAAGGTCATTGATAATGAGCCAGGTATGCAACGCATCAAACACCATGAGAATCAGAATAGGCACGTAGTTCATAAAACAGGTCCCCTGTCACCCCTCATTCAAAACCGTTAGAGAACCCATGAATTTTCCAAGTCCCCTCCTATCACCCATAGCTCAAAGGTTAGAATCTTTCCAGTCTCCCTCCTATCAAGCTCGGAGGTCGAAATCCTATCATCTATACTAGTATAATACAAGCAGGATTCCTAGTCTAGTTTAAGGTCCGGTATACTGTATGTTGGCTTACCCACTCTGGTGAGCCAGATAAGCAATTTTCAAACACCACCCCTTCAATAAGCCTGATATGCAACGCTTCAAACGCCATGAGGCTCAGAGTAGGTCTTTCCAAAACTCCCCGTAAAACAGGTTTCCTGTCGCCCCTCATTCAACTTCGTTGAAGAACGTGTAAGTTTTTGTATCGCCTACGGGGTATTTTGTCCAGTGAATTCTAGGAAAGTTTGTCCAGTCAACTCCAGGACGTTTGCACAGTAATTTCCAGGGAATTTTATGCAGATTCCAGGAGGTTTGGAGGTGTACTCGCTAATACCTGAATCACCTACGGAGTACAAGATTATTTTTCAATCATCTACGACAAGAAAAATTTTTTCGAGGCCCCTTATTTTGGGGGAGGGAGGGTGTACTCGCGGATTCTTAAATGGTGGAACTAAAGACAAAACATTTCGAAAAGACTTCGTAGCAATCGAGAAAGTTTTCCATGGCGTGGTATCAATGAGAAACCATACCCAGGATGTGTTGAGGATAAATAGTTGGACAGATGAGGATCGATCAGTAAACTTTTGTGTTGTTTAGCAGGGCAGCAAGAGTGCTAGAGTTGGAGTTGGGTGAATAAAACTCATTTCTATGGATATTAAAGCGATGGTCCGCAAGGCGGGTGAGATTTTCAGGAGAGAATGATTCTGGAGGAATAAGGTGTTCTATTTTCACTCGGGCAATTTGTACATGCATGTGTACATGAGGAACACATTTTCCTCTCTTCTTAATAGGAGCCTTTCTTCATCCAACGAATCTCAAATTGTACTCCAATGCTTGGTCTGTTTGTTTCGTGGAATCTATAATATTGATTGAATCGATTCGTCTTTCCGGTGCTATCTAAATCGATACGGTGTCTAATCAGGAATTTTTATCCATATCTGAATGAGGGAAATGTTGGTTCTATCGATGTGTAATACGCCGAAACAAACTTCGAGATTTCATCTGTTTTTTCTACGGATGTGCACTTGGTAGTGTCGTATTTTTCTCTTAAATTTATAAGTGGATTCACATACTCACATCGTAGTTTGTCGTGACATGTTTTTTAGATACTTTCTCGTTGTTCTTATAGTTGACGTTGCCATAGGTGCACCAGTGAATGATGTAAGTACAATAATAGGTACTCTAAAGAAGACGAAAATTAGCTCGTTGAAGTCTAATCACGTATAGATTCTCGCTAAAGTTTGAGAAAGATACCTAAGTTGGACGTACGATACATCCCTAGGTCTCCTGCGGCCCAGCTTTGCCAAAACTCCAAACTTTATCCGTGTTTTGATATTTTTATCTCTCTACTTATTTCTTCCGCTAGTTACAGGAGCCCCTCTTTCCCTGTACTGTGGTTCCGGGCAACGTAAACTTAGACCTTCTGCCGGGACTCCAGAAAACTTTCAGTTCTGTCCCAATACATAAGCAAAAAAGTGTGGATATTTTTTGTATCTACTGGAAAACCCCGTGGGCTCTTCTAATTCCAAAGAAATACGATCTGTGTTTTTGACGACGTCGGGTGAAGTTACTACATTGAAGGCATTTGAACTCAGGTTCAAGGAAATATATTTGTAATCGGCATCATTCGAAGACTGGAACACATCGGTAAGATAGTGCTTATGAATACTTTTTTGACTTAATAGAAAACATTGGCAATTCTTTTTGATCGAAATCTATCGGCACACCTAACGTGAGCATGCGTCTTAGTGGTGTGCCCCGGCATACCGATGGAGAAAAACTATAATACAAATGATCTATTCTTTGATTCTTAGGAAAATATGAGGAACGATTACAAGGATCTCGAGGAGGATTACGAGGACCACAAGGAGGACTACGAGGATCTGAAGGAGGATCCGAATGTGGATTACGACGATTTCAAAGAGGAATACGAGGATCTCAAAGAGGCCTTCAAGAAGGATTACGAGGATCTCCAGAAACGTTTGACGACGTCTGATTAATTAGACCTAGGCATGAAAATTGAACTGTTGGGAGTCCGTTCAAAGAACTGTTTATGCTAGTTGTGACCGCACATAGTAGAATTTTCAAGGGCTGTGGTTCCTTTGCATTTGAACAGAATGGAAAAGATAAGGCTTATACAATGAAAATGATCTCAAAGGAGGCGCCTGACCGAATAAAAACGGAAGAAAAGTCGGAACACTGCTACGTTAATTTCAGAAAACTATACCTAATTCAATTGCCTAGCACTGACTTTTACCTCAAAAATAAATGATGTTTCCAAAAATTTTCAATTTAATTTTGAATTTCGTACGCGTGTTTTTAAACCTGAACAAAATTTTGCTCAAATAGAGACGCTGTACAAGAGGAACGATCTGCATTCGGCTTGTGGTGTGAGCCTTTGAATCTTTCAGAGCACAAAGACGTTTCTACGGACTTTACATTGCTCATCTGATGGTAGACTACCTGTTATCTGTCGTGAGTCATGCGAAATTCAAGACGTGACCTTGTTGTTAAAGGAGTATACATACTACCTAAATTCATTCAAGGGATTTTTTCGTAATCTAAGGATGGTTACTGAGGTAAAGTCAGAAAGCGTATCATGGGAATTCATTTCATATGCCTTAGCTTTTCTGTTCTGATTGATAAAGGATCCACGGCCCTCGAAAATTCATTCTATAAGCAATTACAACTAGCATGAATTGTTGATAGAACGAATTCCGGCTGTTCATCCTCCTGCAAATTAGGATGGTTTTCTCACAAAATTCAATCCGTCGTGATACAACTGGGTTCTTCAAGTGGTCGTGGAGGCAAATTTGCCAATGTATTTAGGCAATCGTAACCTACTTTGAAGACTAGAAGAAAAGTGGGTATGGACTGTCTTGAATTTCAACAACGATTATTTCAGCATACTGGCATTGTCCTACAAGAATTTAGCCTATTATGAAATACCACTATCATGTGTTGCCGTGGCTATTTCCTTCGTATTCAGCTTCTAGATGAGAGGAATTTCTGGAAGAGTTTTCAGCTAGAGAACCAATCATCACAGTCCTGCGAAGAATGAAGCGTTGGTGTACCCTTGTATGCATCCTTCTTGCCTGTCATGTTTAATGTACATTTTATTCAGAAAAAATTAAATACATAATGACTCTAATTACGTGAGCGCGTTTTCGGCGAAATGCCATTATCAAGAATAGGTGATGCTGAAGAAGAGAAGACGAGAGAGACCATCAGCACGCAACATCTGTAAATAAAAACAAGACTCTTCCATAAAATTATAAATTCTTTACCTCGCTGACAGAAGCTAAGCAGAGAGGATGGAATTTAGCGAGATACCATAGCAGGAGGTATGGCACGTGCAAGTTGGGCGATGACTGCTTCCTTTTTGCGAAACGCAGAGGAGCTTAAGGAGATAGAATAGAGCCTACGGATGAGGCTCAGATAGGCCGCGTTCTTGTAGGCGGGAGGGCACCAGGAAGTAGCATGGATAGTTGTGTCAAACAAGTATTTGAACTCGTATCTATTACCTTGAATGGAAATGGAAAGATCAAGGAAATTAATTTCACTCTCGCCAATCTTCATAGTGAATTGGTTAGAAGGGTGATGGCTGCTAGAAAAAGAGATTTTCTGACAAAGTCAAATAAAAATAAAGATCATGTTTCATGCCTGCTGGTGAATGACCTCATTTATATTTCAAGGTCACGCCTGCTCCGGGATGAGATCACGGCCTAGCATGAGAATTTTACTCTTTGAGTACGCTCCGTTCTCGAACTAATATTAGCGTGAGGAATTATGACGGGGAGATCCCCAGGCTCAAGGGGAAGTCCTTCAATGTTTTCGTCATAATTCCTCTTCCAGCCTTATCTATATTAGAGATTTCATTAGCTCGTGACTTCATCTATTATGGCTGCCCATGACGTTCCGAGACGACAGCCTGTTACGACATCATCAGTCATAACGTCACCAGCATTCATAAAGTCATCAGCTTGGGTTCTCTCCCTTCCTCACTCTCTTCAATTCTCGGGATCACTCACTCTGCTCGTAGGCGAAGTTATGAATGCTGAAGACGTCCCGAGCTGATGGCGTTATCAGTTTGGGCTCTCTCTCTCTTTCTTATTTTCTTCTATTCTCGGAATCACTCACTCTGATCGTGAGCCTTCCATCAGGAATTAGTGCTTGAATCTCCCTTCTACCACACCACCGGGTCAAGACTGATAACGTCATACTTGCAGATTGAAGAATTCGAGTACTACTCTTTGGCCTCCATTATACTGGGCTTACTAGGCCTACTATTGGCCTTCATGAAACCAGGGATGATGTGATAGTTCAGAGGGATTTCAAGGTTACGACCAGTGCTACAAGATCTACGGATTTCTAGTCCTTGAAAAAAAAAATTGGATTTTGTGTGAAATGCGGATCTCTTGTGTTCAAGGGAAAAGTAGCTTAGTCTCTCCTATAAGAGATACTTTTCTCTTGATCGTTATAGGCTTTCCATCATCTTGATTCGATCAAGAGAAAAGTACCTCAGTTAAAAGTACGAGAGATGCGTTTCTCCTGATCGTTATTGTTGAATCAGTTGAAGATTGAAGAAATCCATCTCCCGGTCTTGAAAAACATTGTGGATACGGATTTTTGAAAATATCATCTGGCAGCAGTGGTCACGACTGATGATGGCACCAGCTGATGACTCACAGCTTAAGGATTAAGGACTGGGGCGAAACTCATGGGGTGATGTCAGTTCATACATTTTGGAATTAGGGGCCAGGATTCAGGACGCTCAGATATTATCGATTCTGGAGGGAATCCGACAGGTACCCCAACACCTTTGAGGAATAATACTTGCCTTAGACAGAAATTCTCTACGGAAGTCAACCGTAAGTTCAAGAGGAACGTCGGGAAGAGGACAGTTACATGAAACGATAGAAAGGGGAACGGAAAGGCGACTCTATGGACAAGGTCCAACGAATTCTTGACGGAGTGAAGGGAAGGGTAATCACCCTTAGTAATTTTGAGCCAAATATCGAAATCTCGGCAAAAATTGTTGGAGAGAGCAGTACAAGGTGAATATGCCACACTGTTTCATAGGTTTTTTCGAACCCCTTATAAACGAGGGAGGACAGAATTCGAGGGATAATCACGTGGTTAATCATCACCCTCATCCCTTTGACGCAGGAGTTGAAATTGAAGGACGCATTCTCCACCACGTGACTGTTTTCCAATAAAGTCCACTCTGGAGATTCGATCCTCGATAAAATTACGGATCATTTTCAAGAGGAATGAGTTAACGAAAATTACAGTCACCGTATATTTTATAGAGCGCCCTCTTAAAGTCCACTCTATCCATGATCACCACAGAAACGATTTTCAAGCTGTATTTTGGATTACTGCTTCCCAATAACTTCGCGCATCTTTTTACCACTTATAGAGTCGCCGATCCCGATCCGGATAGTCAAGTCTGCCACTACTACAGCTGTGGGTACCCTGGAAGAGTTGAGAAATGCGACAGCGTGCTTTAGGCTTTTTTCAACAGATTTATTTTATCTTCTTCAAGTGAGGACTTGGGATAATTCACTCCAGGGCCAAATTGGTGATAAAGTTCCAGTTTTCAAGTGTATCAGAATTACCTTTTCGTTTCGGGAACTTATAGCATGCTCACGGCGGGCAACAGCGATGTCCACACAAAAACTATCAAGTCTAAGGCCTTCGAGCTCCTCGAACGCCAATGTTCCGTCTACAGCTTCTATCGTATTTTTCGCGTATCGCATTCAAGAAATGGTACTTCAAAGATGACTTGCGCCCCATTGGCTCCATTCAGAACTATATTAACGAATGTGGTCACCCAAAGTTGGCTGAAGTACGAATTGAAAAGGTGGTACGATTGCTTTTGAGAAACAGGGGCGTATGAGCGTGCATGCATGCCCAAAATCGTCCCCTAAAAACCGCACCTCCGGCATCAGTATCCACCCCTTGGGGCATTACTTCGGTAAACCAGAAGGCTAGAATTGAGAGTGGAGTAGCTCTATTTCTCCTTGGGTTTCGCGCGCTGTGCAATGTGCGTCGATGAGGCCACTAAAGAGGTCTACCCTACTGACCGAGGAAGGGGCTCAGCACTCAACCTGGAATCCAGGTAGTCCTGTACCATGGACACACGCGTATCTACTCCTTCACCAGAGTTTTCAGTCACCATTGAGAGCTCACGAGGAGTTCACCAGCAGTGCTTCGCGACTCTAGCTTCTCAGGCGGGGGTTCTTCCTCCTCTCCTTCCTCATCTATTATTGGCTCTTGTCTTGTGCTTGCCTTCTTTTTCTTCTGTTTACGCTCCCTCCTGAACGTCCTGTATATAGTGGTGCTGATGCTGACGATGTGGCAGCAGCAGCAGAAGGGATGGTACATGTAGATGTGAGAGGCTATAATATAAACATCTGCTGCTCTTATTTGGCGTCCATTTTCTTCTTCATTACCTTATCGGCAAATGTAGATATAAGGTTCAATGCCTCTGTTGTTCTCAGCATGTATGGGACCAAATTACTTGGAGTGAGTTCTTCATCTTACCCGACCGCAGAGAGAGACTGTTTCAGCTCACCCCGCTCACGTCTCGACGCCTCATACTCGAAGATGGTGTGTTGTGGTCCATCATCCCGCTTCTATTTTGTGTAGGTAGTTGTTGAAGTACCCATGGCCACTCATCATTCGTATAAGATGAAAATTAAACTGGTCATAATCTCGATCCATCCTCTGTAGTCAGAATCTAAGGTGGTATGATAGGTAAAATTCAACCAAGCGTTACCTGATGTTTACTTATTGTAAAGATATGTCATCAAATCCAGATGATGATTGAATAATACCAGATATCGCAACTCCTGATGATCCTTATCATCTGGAACCGATTTATAGGATATTTCCCCGATTCCCAAGTAAATATCAAATGTATAGCTCTTATACCAACAAAATATTAGACATTTACGCTGTTCCTCGCTCCTCCTTCCTTGTGCCTCCATGGATTCACTTCAATGTGCTCACATTATGTTCTTATATTTATTGATCTCTGCTTATCAAGGAAAGGAGTTTCCTACCATCAAATTTTTTCATCCGCTGCAAATTTTAAATTCTCAACCATAATCTTCTGATGACTGTAAATAAATACGAAACGTGTGTTAATTCCTTTTTCAATTGAACACCTCACAAGTCAGCTCGTCTCATTTTTATTTCGGGAGCCAACTTTTCATATTAAAATACGCTGTTTTCTCCTAAACGTTTATTATGAAGCGCCGAGCCTCGCGTTGTGACTTAGGCTTACGATAAAATTAGTTTCAGATGTCCGGAGATACTCTTCTTTTTTAATATAATTTACGAGTATGGTGCGCTGCCTTCTCCGCCTCTTCTTGTCCCTCAGATACATCCTTTCTCCTGCCTCTAATGTAGGGTTCGTATTTAAACAAAAAAAATTCCGCGTTATTTTTGCACATCTCGTAATACGCAATGTTCCATTCAGAAAACAGAAAAAATGATTTCGCCGCACACCGACACATGATGCAGATTCACACGATTCATTTGTTAAGAATTTCAAACGTTCATTAATCTTTTAGGCAGATCTGTTGGAGAGAGCTAGAAAAACAAAAGGAAGAAAATTAAGCTGTGATACGAAATACAATAGGGAATTCTTTATAAAATTTCGTATCACTTTACAAATTTCTCCATGTTTTTTAATCTCTCTGAAAAAAAAATTCAAATTGCGGCGCAGTAACTAAACGAATGTAAACGTATAGAAATTAATTTTATTTTCGACATTCGTATTTTTCATTTCTACGCGCGGATGGTACGCACCCCCCGTCTTTCTACCGCATGCATACTCGTACAATAATAGCCTTTTTCTTTTTTTTCTCTTTTCTGATACGTTCTTTCTTGAAATTGCCCCCAGTGTGCGCGATAACAGGCTCGTACCTAATATTTTTTTTCAGACCACGAATTTATTCACGGTTGCCTTTACTTCTGTAAATGCTACCTACGTAATGCTCCTATCTGGACCACACAAATCTGCGGCCTTTTTGTCAGTTAGTGGATGCGAAATAAAAAGGTCCGGGAACGAAAGTAACTTATCTCTGCACGTACATCTTTGAAACCCGCAGCCATATTTCGCGTGAATATTTTTTTTTAATAATGTGAAGTATCTTTCTGGCAGACATTTGAACTAATCGTGATTTTTTCGTATTGCCTCGCCGCCTACAGTATCCCCGAATACAAGTGGACTTGAGCTTGTGCTGTATTTCTCTCGGAGGAAATGATCTTTGGTGGCGAAGATATCTCTTTACTCGTATTCGAGTAAGTATTCGATAAATATGATGAACAAGGAAATTAAAGGCAAGAATTTTTCGCATAGTGCGGGATGTGACAAACTACCGAAGGGAAAATATTCATGAGTGTATTCTTTATTCAGATTTTGTCTAGTTCTACTTTTTCACTCACTTACTTACATGAAAATCATAAAATACATACGATAAAAAAAAATTCGAAAAACAGAAATTAAGTTTCTCTACTTCTACGTATCACTTCCTGCTAGGGTTTTTGACACGAACAAAAATTTGTATCAAGACCGTACTTGTAGAGTACCCGGTACTTTTTACTCAAAGATTGTAAAGCACTCGCCTAATTGAATTAAGAACAATAATTTTTTATTACAGAAATAATTTTTTTTTAAAATTCGAACAAAATTGAATTTGTTTTCTAATTCTACATCTTCAGAATGCGCAGAAAAATCAATATTTGTTTTCAAACTCCATAATGGCCATAGACTAAAACTTCCGTTGTTGCTAGGTATATATTTTTTGGTAAGTCTTCAATAAAATTAAAATAGCCTATTAAAACTTTCTTTTTTTATTTCGATATTTTACATGATTTGTAACCTAAAACAGAAAAATTATTTCAATAATTACTGTATTAATTATCAAAAATAAAAAATGATCCAAGATGACGACATACTCAAAACAGTAAAACGAAGGAGTAACTTGGGAAAGAGCCACTAAATGCTTAAAAAATGATATTTTGCAAACCAAAAAAAAAAAAAAAAAAAAGATAAAAATAAGAAAGACTGGAAAAAAATATTTCTTTGAACTTCTATGTCCTTTACAAAAATATAAATTTGAAATCAAGCACATGACACGGCATTGTGTAGGAATTTGAAAAAATTATAATACGTAGCCTATAGTGAATGATACAAGAAAAAGAAATCTTTAAACTCTGTCATATGAACTTAGTAAATCGATTAGTTCATTTAGAACGGGATTTAGGTAGGTACCTCCTTATTCTCGATTAAAAGAATTGTCGGGTACTTTTTTGTTACCAAAACACAATCATGTCTGTTAGAACATATTGAAAACAAAATAGTTCACTCGAATTGTGAATTAAATTCTCAGAGTCTTGGTTTCATCTAGATCCTAGATACATAATTTATTTTTACTGCAATTAGAAGTTTACAAAATCCTCATTATTAATATTAGGTACTAATTTTGTTTACCTATTCACATGAAATGATTTTCATTACGGCGTGAGTTACCTCTCAATTCAAATGAAAATCTACCTATACAACATGGTTCTGTTAATCAGTGTTTGTTTTTTTCTTTCTTTAATAACTGTCTGATGACCGGCAGAGAACGCGTCTGAACTTGAGAACCGGTACCATATTTTTGAAGTAGGTGCAAATTATTTAAAATTGGCTATCGAGAATTCGATTTTATTTTCATCGATCGTTATTATTGATTATTTACTATTAATATCATTTCTTTTCTTCTTGTATTTATAATAAGGAGTTTTTGTACTCTTGGTATTTATTGTACATAACAAAATTATTTTCATTCTTTTTATCCTTATAAGTTGGTACGTATTATTATACATTATACGAGTTTTTATTGATTTACAATTAGCAATATTGATCATTTCATCGACTTTATTCATTTAGAAAATAAAATTAACACTTAAAGAACATTATATCCGAAGTGTTACCAATATTCCCTGCTCAATTTTTATAATTTTACAGCCAAATCGCTAAAATGACGATCAATCTGTGTTCTATTATCATTATCAAGCCTGGAAACGAATATTGCTATCTTCCTTGTTCTCGGTGACGTCAATCAAACTCGGTTTCGATATCCGAATTTGATGGTGCTCAAGAAGAGTAAAAAAACTTTTTTTAAATGAACTTTTCCATAAGAAACAAAATCGAATTTCGATCATTTTTTCATAATTGAAAAGAAGAACATATAAGTTTAAAACAAAAATACTTCTTCAAGTAGGCCTACCTATAATTACTTCCCCATCCTCATTATCAACGTTGAGTTCGTTATTTATTTGTATTACTTTCTAATTTTGATTTAAGAAAAGTTCGAAATGTTTCCTGTGTATTCTTATTGGAATTGATGATGTTCTAAACACCATCGCACGGATACTATTGCAAAATATTGCGTAGTGCAAAGACCGTAGATGCGTACTATCGATTACAATATCAGTGAAGGACGTCGTATGAACGTGGCCCAATCTCGACACCTTTCTTGTGAGCAAACTCAACTAGGTAATCAATTCGAAAAGACATTAAAAATAATATGTAGGTAGCAGTAACGGTAATAGACTTTTTTGTTCCGAACGTATCCCGTTGTGCAAAATACCGTCACGTGACGCGGTTGTGACGGCGCACATTTGCGCCACAGTTGGGTCACAAAGAGGGATCACTGTACTTTTTAAATGGGTGATCGCCGTCACAAACTACCGTCACAAGCGTCACAATTCTCCTCTGTTCCCAACTGTGACGGCATTTTGCACAACGGGTACCGGTAAGCTTTTTGCATTCAAGTTTATTTCAGCTGGTGAGAATAAAGTAAGTTGATATTAAAGTAAAAGAAGGTAGGTAAGAGAGAAAAATGATAAATAATAAGAGGAAAGTCCCCTAGTTTCTTTTGAAATTCTTATTTATTCATATGCGTCTTGAATTTGAGAAACTGAGCTACAAAATTGATTTATATTCCAACCCTGTTTCATCAAACCCATGAACCTATATTATTATTTTACTCTCAAATGATCGACATTGATTGACGAGAAAAAAAATATATAATCTGACTTGGTGTTTTTTATTTGGTATATTGAGTGAATTTTAATAAGTCTATTATTTAATGCTTTTGAATTTTGTAAGCTCGGAATAATGGAGTAGGAACAGCTTTTTAGCGCATTATTAAATCTTGTCATTTCAATTCAAGTGAAGAAAATTCTTTTGGTGCTTTCAATATTGATGTTTTTTTTTTTTTTTCTTTTTTCACAATAACAAGCAGTGAAATTAAGTACTAATTGAACTCCTCATTAATTTTCTCTAAAAAATTAATGAAAATAAATCCTACAATTCTTCTTCTGGTAGTATTATTGTGATTTCCCATAGAGAAATTTTTATTATCATTGTGCTTGACTATGAGAATAACAAAAAGAAGTTTAAAGAATTAAGTAAAAACATTTACTTACTACCTAGGGAGTTTTTTTTTTCTTCTTCTTCTTTTTCTTCTTCTTCTGTCATTCTTCTTGTTTTAATCCAACCATATTATATAATTTACAGGAAAACAAAATAAACAAAAACAAAATAACGCAGTCAAAAAAAAATAAATATGTAAAAAAAATAAATAATAGAAGGTACAATCAAAATCAATTACTGCGACATAGTCATCCCTGTACGGATTGCTGCCAAGTTTTAAGTTTGATAAGTGAAGGAAATGTATAAGATTATTGGCTCTTTATACCTTATATTAGGAGAAAAGTCACAGAAAAATAAATAAAACAAAAAAAAAATAATAACAACAATAAAAATTAAATGAATAAATAAATAATAATTAGAAATAGATAAAAAAAAAATAGATAGATCTTACTTTTCCACTTTTTATAGATATTTTCTATTCTTTTTTTGCGAACTTTAACGTTGTGATAGAATTGAGTACTCCAAATTGTTTTGGGACCGGTTCTGTGGGAAATAGGGAGAGGGGAAATAGCTAGAGTGGCTTTGTTGCAGTGGAAGGCGTGCTGAAAACTCCAACTGATGAAAATATCGAGATGTACAGAAGTAATCATAAATTTATTATTTTGAAGAATAAATATTACATAAATTAATTTTCGGTCGCACCAGTCTCGGCGTTGTCGCGGCTTTCAGTGGGAACCTAACGGACAGAGAATGAAACATCTATCCGTCAGTCTCGCGAACGAGAGTAAGTTAATTCAAAATAACTACGAAGATTTAAACGAGGTCGAGGATCGTGCAAGTCCTTAGTGGGTCGAACCAGAATAATAGGAAGATCATTTGATTATAACTAAGTACTTACTTCTAGAGAAATCATTACGAATCGCTGAGGTGTCTCGGCAATGGAATCGTTTGTCGCGAACATGGTCGTGTTCAACAAGAGGTACGTAAAAATCAGAGAAGAGATGGCTAACTTCAATGCGAAAATTAGTGCCAATAAACGCATATATTTGCCACGTTAGCGCGACGATCGCTTTGTTATGATTGGCTAATACGCACGCTGCAGCAGCGGTGGAGGCTGCATTCCAAATATTTTTGAGTGTGGTAGTAGAAAACACAAGTAGGTGTGTAGTAGTAGTGGTGAAATACAACAGCGATTACAGCGCTAACGTGGCAAATATATGCGTTTTTTGTCTTTAAAATTAGCCAAGAGTTAAATATCTCTTCTCTGGTAAAAATATTGTGACAGATTGGCGGGAGAAATTGAGACGTGCCAAATCTCGTTTCTATGGATTTCTTTTATTAGGTTTGTTAGCCGAATATTATTCTTCAACTCCTGAGAGGAATTGAAGTCGGAAATTGCAGATTTCGCAGATTCTCGACAATTTTCGACAGGTTCTGCTAATGACAATCGACAAGAATTTACCTAATTAATCGATGAGTGTTGGATAAACAACTTTTACTCGTTGATCTTCCTCACACCCTATGTGGCCCTGCCCATTTGCTTTGAAACTTTGGTCTCCTTCCTTTCTTCCTCTAGGGATTGTACATTCAGACTTTATCACCAGGTTCAAAAAGTTCTTCTGATGTGCAAGCCCAATCAGGGGGGGGGGGGATATTTTTCCCTGGATCCAAACTTTTGAGAGGACCCTGTTCGAATACCAACACCGTTTGTTTACTCATGATTTTCTTTATTTCCTGAAAATTTCACTGCATGAGACTACAAACCATTTTTTTCTCCGGGCTCGCTTTTTCTCTGCACGGCCCTGCTAAAGTGTCAATGTTGTATGAAGCCTTTGCTTTGGTTTAGCTCATAGATCTTCTGAAAAAGTTCCTTGAGTTGGATTAAATACTCTTGAGAAGCCTGTGGTTTTTGAGGAGGCGCTCCAAACTCTAAATCACATTATAACTGTAGCTCGCGTCCAAAGATAATCTTTGCTAGTTTCCTTTGTAGACCCATGCTCTGATGACCATATACCAGGAAAAAATGGAGTATCCACATCTCCCAGTCCAATTGGTCTTCATCAATGACTCTGGCTAAAAACTCGTCTACGGTATGGTTAAATTGTCCAACCATCCCGTTTGACTGTGGATGGGATAGTGTGGTATAAGTTCTTCTATACTTTTGATTCAAAATTTCGACCCTGGTCTTTGTGTAATTGGAAATGCACTCCAAAGCGCGATATCCAGATTTCCGTCAATACATTTGCAACAATTGTAGCCACCGTCCAAAGTACAGGCGCGCCTATTGACATGTTTCATGTCTTTGCTCCGATCTCGCCCTTATGGGAATTTTCACTGGGGCAGTGATTCTCAAATCTGCAAATTCGCTAAGAAAGCGCTGAGAGCCATTATGAAGCTATTAGCTTGTGACGTCATAGGTTTGGTGAGTCATATGTTCGGTGACGTCATAGGTCGGTGACGTCATAAGTCGGTGACGTCATAGGTCGGTGCCGTCATAAGTAGGTGACATCATAGGTTTGATGACGTCATAGGCCGGTGACGTCATAAGTCGGTGACGTCATAGGTCGGTGACTTCATAAGTCAGTGACGTCATAAATCGTTAATCCTGTTCCGCTTACGACATCTGAAACGGAGCGAGTGAGGCCCAGTAATCTCATCAGCCTGAAATATACCGAAGTAGACTTATACTGGACCAAGAAGCGAGACAGATCAAGCGAGTGTGTCGCTCTAAAGCCTTAGCCTAGAATTCGAAAATATTTTTGTCTCACATTATTCACAACATACAGTATCTGATCGGGCAAAATTTTGAAAAGACATGGAACATGATCTTTATCTTTTTGGCTGCGCCAAGAAATCCAATACCTCTTAATCATTTTCTCTCCCGCTCCCTTTTTATTCATGCACACATAATTCAGGGGTGCCTCTACTTTCATACCTTTCTTCTGTTCGGCTAGAAAATTAAAACGATTTTGCTGTGTGATGAAATCGCGAGGAGAGAGATCTGATAGCATGTCTGAATGAAGAACTGAATCAAGTCAAACTTTATCAATTTGTTACGGAGGGAAATACAACATGTAAACTTGTCAAAAGTGATTTAGAATTACCCGACGCACAGAACAGTTTTGGTGCGGAGATTACGATTAAATTTAAAAAAAAAAAAAAAAAGTGACGGATTTTCTGGTGTAGCCAAATAGATAGAGATCATGTTTCATGTCTTTTATGACAAGCTCCGTTCGTTCGCCCCCCCCCCCCCCTTCATGGTCTAGTATGAGTCTACTTTAGAATATTTCAGGCTAATGACTTTAGAGGGGCTCACTCGCTCCGCTTCTCGGTCTGAAATAAGTCTATTTCAGAATATTTTAGGCTAATGGCGAACAAGCATAGCGAGTAAGCCCCCGTCCTTGGTCAAGCACCCCTCCTTGGTCTGCTATATTAAATTGAAGGCAGATAGAAGATTATTTTTGTTGCGAATTATCAAATGTTGACTGCTCGGAAATAGAAATCAGAACCTAACCTAACCTCACCAAAAGAGTAGGGGGGTAATACTCGCAGATTTCTGAATTACCTAACAAATCTAAAAAATTTTCTCGAAAAATTTTCTAAGTCCATTATTTGAGAGTAAGAGGATGGTACTCGCACAGGGAGGGAAGTTGGTACAGACATGAAACATGTCAAAATCATCATTATTTTGGTGCATGAAATTGACTTCACGTTTCTGAGTTGTGTATTTCCTACGGTTCACACCTCCGAAGGTGATTTACTATTAATCTAGACCTACAAATCTAAGAAAAACAATCACTGCACGCAATAAAACCACGCGATAATTTACCTATACCATTTTTCATTATAGAAAAAGAGGGTGGAAATACGTCAACGATGAAAGAAATGAAGTCTTGCCAAAATCACGTCCTGTCTTCGTGCTTGCCAAATAGGTGTGATTTTACAATTTCAAATCAGATATTTTAGATGTTGAGACTTATTTTTGCGTACATAGGCTATACCTTAATAAACGTAAACATATTATGGGTGGACAGTATTTTCGCCCTCGCTAAATTTGTAATTGCAGTCGTCACTTTGAAAATGCTACCAATTTCGATTAATTTTCGTTATCTTTCGATATAGGTACGTACAGGTTATATTCAATCCTACGCGCTAATTTATCAACATTCCGCTTTCTGATCTGCAAATTTGAGAAATCGTACTATAATTAACTGCGGCGTATAATACTACAATTTGATTAGAATCTGTTGCGTCGTTTTCAGGAAGCGCACGCGAAAACGCCAAAGCTCCTTTGCTACCGTTGTTATTTCGCTTTCCAACCCGATCATTTGCCAATTTTCCCTCCGAACAGCACGCGCGTTTTACTTTCGAAGAATATTTCATTATCTTTTGTTTTCGACAGGTTTATGGATGAACGATTTTTCTTATTTTGAATGAACTATGGGTAGGATTGTTGTCGCGTTTTAAAGGTGCTATCACGTTCAGACTCGAGTTAAGTCAGTTTGAGAAAATTAATTAGAAACGAAAAAAAGTTCGTGACAAATTTCTCTGGAGGAGGGTATGAAATTCGCTAGACCTTCTCTAAAACCACGACGTTGACCACGTTATACACTTAGCGAGTATAGAAGTTCATAAATCCCCGTAGGGTGGTGTATCTTGTGAAAAATGTAGGTACAGCTTCTTAAACTTTGTTTTTGAGAGAAAAAAACTGGGTCGGCCAGAAAAGTGGGCTTTTCCTTCGAGGATAGTGCGTCTTCTTACTATGGAATTAAAATCTTTTTTCTTTTTGTATACTCGTAAGACAGTAGAGACGAGTTAATTCAATTGCGTGTTTGATTTTTTCCTAGTTTATTTATTTTCTTGAGAGAAGGCAAAATTCATCAAAATATTCTTGTAAATACCGGTAGTCATGCCAAAAAGTTTTGTTTGCTCTGTATTGAATAATCACCACCCACTCTAAGAAAATAATACTATCTCCCGGGTTATAACTGTCCCTCAGCGCACTATCCACTCAGACTATGCACTGAAACAGGTGTTCCTCCTGTCTGTTACCGCACTCTCCCACTCATCACTAACTTTCTGGCCTTGATACCCCAAGACCTTTTCTATCTTTTCAAATTTTTGACAGTCTTTTGACTGTCCTGGAAAAAGCGTCACGGTTTTCTGTTATACAATGACGTCATCATGTGCATCAGTGACCGTTACCTGCTTTGGGACCTGAAAAATTTTAGGCTTTCGCTACTTTAGGGCTAAGATTTGATCTACGGATTTTAGTCCTCAAAAAAGAAGCGGGTTTTTTCTTTTATAGATTTTACGTACAATATGGATTTCTTGCGATCAAGGGAAAGGTACCTTAAACACTAGTACGAGGGATACTTTTCTCCTAGTTGTTATAGGCTGATACCGCTATTTCCCGTGATATTGAGCCGATCAAGGGAAAAGTACCTCAGCTACATTCATGAGAGATACCTTTTTCCTGATTGTCATTCAAAATCCGAAGAAATCCATTTTTAGAACGGATTTTCGATGCTATCACCTGGCAGCACTGCTCAAGGGTTTCAATCGTTTAGCCCCCATTATTCTGGGCCTAACATTCAGAAAAACGGCGGCTCTTGATTGGTACTACTTCTGGAAAAATCGTCACGCTTTTTTCACACTTGATGACATCTTTGTGTGCATGAATTCTTGCAATTACTTCACGGACTTGGAAAAGTTTTGGTCTTCGCTAATTTGGGATCTGTATTCTTTATAGCCTCCATCATGCTGGGCCCCCCACTCATCACTAACTTTCTGGCCTTGATACCCCAAGACCTTTTCTATCTTTTCAAATTTTTGACAGTCTTTTGACTGTCCTGGAAAAAGCGTCACGGTTTTCTGTTATACAATGACGTCATCATGTGCATCAGTGACCGTTACCTGCTTTGGGACCTGAAAAATTTTAGGCTTTCGCTACTTTAGGGCTAAGATTTGATCTACGGATTTTAGTCCTCAAAAAAGAAGCGGGTTTTTTCTTTTATAGATTTTACGTACAATATGGATTTCTTGCGATCAAGGGAAAGGTACCTTAAACACTAGTACGAGGGATACTTTTCTCCTAGTTTTTATAGGCTGATACCGCTATTTCCCGTGATATTGAGCCGATCAAGGGAAAAGTACCTCAGCTACATTCATGAGAGATACCTTTTTCCTGATTGTCATTCAAAATCCGAAGAAATCCATTTTTAGAACGGATTTTCGATGCTATCACCTGGCAGCACTGCTCAAGGGTTTCAATCGTTTAGCCCCCATTATTCTGGGCCTAACATTCAGAAAAACGGCGGCTCTTGATTGGTACTACTTCTGGAAAAATCGTCACGCTTTTTTCACACTTGATGACATCTTTGTGTGCATGAATTCTTGCAATTACTTCACGGACTTGGAAAAGTTTTGGTCTTCGCTAATTTGGGATCTGTATTCTTTATAGCCTCCATCATGCTGGGCCCAACAAACGGAAAACCGTCACAAAAAATCTTTTTGACGGTTTTTTTGACTGGTACGTGTGCGGGAAAACCGTTGTAGTTTCTTTTCACGCTTGATGACGTCATTGCCTATGTGTATCAGTGACCTTTTCATACTTTGGAGACTTGGAAAAATTTCGGCCTTCGCTACTTTAGGACCTGTATCCTTCAGCCTCCATCACATTTGTTTAACATATAGAAAAACTGTCACCAGAAATCGTCACAGTTTTTTTCATGTGCAGGTCTAAAATTAATTCAGAACTCGTAATATTATCTGGAACTCTCATTATCAACGATCAAAAAGTGGTACAGTACCTACATTTCAGGACTTGTATGGTCTTTTTCGTTGGGTTCGTTGTTATAGCTAATAAATTATAACTTGAACCATACAGATTATAGCCATTGGTTGAGAAGTCAATATGATAGGTACCGGAACAAAAAGTCCAATAAAAAAGTTTGAGTTCATAGCGGCACAGAGCTGCAGTAATCAGCGAATTATGTTTGACTTATTACCTCTGAGATTGCTTTATCAAGTTCCGAGAACTACGTTACTCATTTTTAACCAGGGCTGCTTAGCCAATCAGATTGGCTAAAAGCTGAGCTAAGAACTAACGTTTTTGAGCAACTAACAGCTAATGGCTAATCTGCTCTGATTGGCTAGCTAACGGCTAGCTAAGGGCTAAAAATTTTAACATGGGTATCGGCATTGCAGCTTCTTTTAAACTGTTTTTAAATGAGATGTTACTTTTGGGCTAATCGCAAATCAGGTCTGCAGTCTGCAGCCACGCTCACGCATTACCGCGCTCACTTTCACAGTTTCACAGTTCACTTACTTTTAGATTTTTAGGGCAATCAAAGAGCAAAGAAGTATTGACTGGGCCTGCTGGCAGTGCTAGAGCTTTCTGATTTTGAAGAAAAAATTCAATGAAAATTAGCCGTTGGCTATTTCAATTTCAATGGCTAAAGGCTAAGCTAATTGCTAATTTGATCTCATTCATTAGCTAGCTAAAAGCTAGCTAATTTTGAGAAAAATTCCTTGGCTAACGGCTAATGGCTAAAAGCTAACGGCTAGCTAAGCAGCCCTGTTTTCAACAAAATCCGAACTAAGATGGCGGCGTAACGTACCTACATAATATGAAATCCCTAAGCGCACTGCCTAAGCGAGGCCATAATTGGCGGTAGAATAAAGTTGATAACGGGCAACGCGAAGACGAGTTTTACTTGTTGATGACGAACGAGTAACGAATAATGAGCTGATGACGACGATCGTAGGTATGTGCGCACTTCAATAGTTCCTAACCACCGGTTAGCGTGTAATATTGTTTACAAAAAGATTATTATCAACTTGTAGGTATCGAAAGAATAAGTAAAATAATTGTGAAGGTTGAAGTTCGAATGCATCGATCTCAAAAAGATCATTTCTCTACTAGTTAAGCGTTAGGCCTGGGCTACTGTACTGAATGTAAGCAAGACGATATCAATACAGGTATTTTCATCAGTTTTAAGAATTGTAGATATCGGTTTCATAATACGTAGTTAGTATTATGTATAACCTACGTATTATCACACTGTGAACTATTAATTCTATCGCTATCACTGCCGGAATAAGAACTGTGCGCATTTCGGCGGTTCGTGTTTGGAAGCTTATGACGTCCATGAGCTGTTCGTGTGCCCTGAGGAAACTGGAGAGAGGCGAAATCAATTTGTTTGGAATTTATGTAAATAATGATGGTATATTACGGGCTCAACACTTTCTAAGATCTCAGAAATAGTTGGGCGATAGGTGGCAAGTATATTTAAAGGATAGTATATTTCTCAATTTGGACCAGAGTAAGGCACAATGGAGCTGATTGGTTTCACCGCAGACCGTGCAGCTCAGGGTGGCGAATTTAAAATGAAGGAAAAACAAAAAAAAGTTGGATCATAAAAAATGTGTGACGTATGGATGAAAGAGCAGCGAAAAATTTCTTCTTCAGGGCGGGAGGAGCCTAAAATTGGCACTGTACACCATTCTCGTGATTCAGATTCTTCTCAGAATATTTTCAACCCTCCTTTCCTCCCTAAGTGGATTTTTGATTTTCAGCGATCTATTTATATTTTTTCACCATCTCGAAGTCATTCCTTCACGAAAAAGTATTTTTTGTATCAAGAATTTAAAAAGTTGAAATTTTTTTCAGAATATAGCTACCAACCCTTCGCTTCACGTTCTCTTCCTTCCGATCTCTGTATCAAGATGAACGCAATTTTTCCGGCAAGACGCTGGAAAAGATCCAACGATGTTGCACGTTTTCCGAAAGTATGGCATAAATTTCGAGCGGAAGATAAACGCGGTCAGGTCCATGAAGTTCAAATTCAAGATATGACACCGGATCAGCGTGAGGAAGTTTGGGATATATTTAAGGAGCATTTCTATCCAGACGAGGAGCTACACAGGTATATTAATTAATGTTCAGAGATTGAACTTGTGAGTCACCTAGTCGTGGATTTTTGATTGTGATTTCGATAGTCAATGGGGACCCATCGCTCAGTAATTTGAAGTTTTCTGTAGCTATTACATGTCTACTTCGACCCGAAATTGTGGTACTTTATAGTGGAAACAATCATACCTAATTTCCCTTCTTACGCATTTACAGACAAATAAATATACTCGATGATCACGAGAGTATGGCATCAGAAAGGCTGGTTTTTGATAATATCGTCGATCAAAATTTAACGATTGTTGCAACTCTCGAGGGCGACTCAAAATCCCGTCGTATCGTTGGCTGTTTACTCTTGATAGTTATAAGTAAACAAGACTCGCCTCTTCCAGACGTAAGTAAAATTCACGATGAGACATCACCCTAAACCCAAACCAACACTCGCACTCCGAATATACTGTTTCTAGTTGCCCGGTGAAGCTGCCGCCAAATTCGATCACCTCTTCCATTTATTACGAGATGACATCAACGTATTCGAAAAACTAAACTCGAATCATCTCTTAAAAGAATTCGGACTCGTAGTGAAACGAGAATATCGACTCATGAATATCGGCACCGAATTATTCAAAACCATGGAACGTATGGGAAAAATATTTCATATCCCAGCTTCCGTTATTCTGCTTGGGAGCATTTCATCGCAAACCTTGAGTGCGAAACTCGGGCTCGTTATTCTTAAGGAAGAAAAGTTGAAAGATTGTAAGGACGAAAAAGGAAGAGTACTTTTCCCCGACTTGGATACTGCGGTGATTCAGTATGGTTATTTCAAGTATTTCTGAGAATAATTGTTCGACTTAGTTACAAATATTATGTTTGCGATTATTTATAAAATTTTTCTAGGCATTAGATTTTTCAGCCGTGCCTCTTTGAAGCTTTACGAAGTAGTAGTACACTAAAAACTATCCTGTAATACCCGTTGAGCATTTGATGGCTAAAACTTCCCCAAAATTTCTTCATGAAGACATTTTGGGATTTTGGGGAATAGGTGTTTTTGCCATGTGGGCATCAAATATTCAAAGGTGTTACGACCATATATTTTCATCAGTACATTCTCGTGTACTATTCTTGATATACAATCTGAGGCGCAATTGACAACGCCAAGGAGGGGGGTTTGGCAACCCCCGAAAGTCCCACCAACCACCACCTTTCTCCTCCATAGACAATGATTTCATATGACGGATTAAAGCCAGTATATACACTCGGCTATTCTGACAGGCACCACAAGAGCTGGCAACCAAGAACTTGTGATGACCTGCTTTACTAGTAGGACTCAGCGCATCGATTGAGAGCCGATATTTACATTTGGCTAATATAACGACAACGTGCACCACGAGTGCTGGCGACCAAACACTCGTGATGATCTTCCTTGGTACAAGAATCTGCCGGATCGTTATTTTGTAGAACGACCATCAACGACCGTCAATAAGCGATTACATACGCAATATATACGCTGCGTAAATAGTACACGATCAACGTTAAACACTCTAGTCGGCAACCGAACTAGGAAAAATGACTGCTGGCAACCAAGACAGTGAAACTGCTAGCGATTTCTCCTACTTATATGAAGGAAGGTAGTGCCGTACTGTACACATCTACCATCTCGGCGTATACCTCAAAATATAATAATACGATCAACGAAAATCGACAGTCATTTCTGATCGGCTAGCATTACTCGCGACTCATTTCTCGTTTGAATCACGTTCAAATCACGTGTTCACGTAGTGTTTTCTCACTTTTACAAATAGTAGCAGCGTATTAGACTCTTTTCTTCGAATTCAGTTACTTTGTCGGCGCTACCCTCATTTAATTTGTAACAATTATTTACTGTACTATCGATCAGATTTTGTTAGTTGTAATATACGGCCTTTCCTGACAGAGTTTGGTCCCCAAACTCTTCTCCAAAGATACAGTGACTCGTCTTATTATTGACGTCTTCAATTACGGACCAATTAGTTGATTTTTCAATAACCGGCAACAAATAAATCTAGCCATGCCTCTCCACGTTATCATCTGCAATTCTCTCCATTTTACGCCATTGTCATCATCATTTTCTCGTTTTAATTATTTGTTTTTCTTTCTTCTCCCTCGTTTTATTGCTTCAATGGGTTCTACACGTTTTGGGTCCTGACGTTGCGC
This sequence comes from Aspidiotus destructor, assembly GCA_035079395.1. Taxonomy (NCBI): domain Eukaryota; kingdom Metazoa; phylum Arthropoda; class Insecta; order Hemiptera; family Diaspididae; genus Aspidiotus; species Aspidiotus destructor. The sequence goes on along the minus strand of JAVHKZ010000011.1, from coordinate 5,625,235 downwards.
TATTCAGAACCAGCTACCCAAGAGTCAATTTCAGTCATTTTTCCAATAATAACAACTTTATCTGCAATGTTTTCTGCATCTTTTGGACTTACTTTATCAACAGGTCTTCTGCGGCGCCTACTTGTTGATAGCAGTCCCTACTCGTATTCAACTTCAAAATCAAAATCCAGAATTAATCACCGCCATCTGGCTATCAGCCAAACTTGGTAACATCTCTCTAATGAGCCAATTTCTGGCACCTGTCAGCTTCTGTCGTGTGAACATGGTCTACAATTCAAATCAGCAAGAGCGGATCACTAATCCCATACCTATCTTTTCATCTGATGATTTCTCAGGACTAATTCCAAATTGATCCAATGTTTCTATGGTCTTGTAGATATTTCAATTGGCTTTATCAATGCTGCAAGGTTTTGATCTAGAATGACTCTTCATTCAATGTCAGTGAACAGATCACCACACTTCAATCTAGCCAACACATCATAAGAACGAGCTTCATAACAATTTTTCTCACTCTACATTTTCAGTACAATTTTACTTCTCCAAGAAGAGAACTTTTAGAATAGCCTAGCTCTTTCTATCCATATTCCCACTATATGGAAACGTATCTATGTGGTTTACCATAGGTAAACTGTCTATCCATCCAATATTTATTCTTAGTAGACTGTAATCACTACTATTTACAAGAACAATTTAAAATATTCCTAAAAATGGTTTCATTCTTCAACCAAGAATGCACTGATATAAAATTCCAACTATCTTCTTCATCTTACATTTTTCAAATTTTCTTATTTGCATGTCAATGTACTGGTTTAATTCATGCCACTACTTACAGCAGCCTGAGACAATAAATCTTTCTGCTAAGGCTATCAACTTGCCTTCCTCTAAATTGTTTAAGGACCAATCAAGTATCATTTCAATTCTAATTCAGTTTCTTCTTTTGAAAAATTTCTCAAAAACTACATGTAAATATTTTCCTTCTTTTGATTCAATCTATTTTGCTTTCAATGCAATATATCATAATTTCTTTGCGGAACAGTTTCTTCTGTGAACCTTTGATATGCCTGGGCTTTCTTCAAAGTTGGGGAGTCTGGCCAGCCTCCCCAACTCTCTTCCTACATTGGGCCATTCAATCACTTCCAATACTTCATTGGACATTCCTAATTACATATCTTCTTTGCCCATTCTTGTAGGAATACCTGCCTGGCATTGGACCCTCGGCCCTTCACATCCAGCACAGTATATCCGCCTGACCTTGGATATGGTACCGTATCCTTCGCATTCAGGTCGGATCCATCAATTCCATTTTCCATCTTTTTCATTTTCCATCATTTTGAGCTACAACCATAGGGCTTTCCCCTGATCTATGCTCCACCCTGAATTGACCGCAGCTTTTCAATCATCTAAGCTACTAGACAACCTCCACCTCTGGTAAAGGTCTCTAATCAATCCCAGGTGTTCTACACCTCCATCCTCTGCGCTCCTACCACCAGACAGCAAGCAATGCCCAAAGCAAGGTAGTAGGCGACAGCTTCTATCCCTCTACTCTCCACTTTGCCCCACCAACCATCTGGTGACGTTCACTTTGAGGATGAAGGGCGCCAGGCTATCACCATTTCCTCAGAATCAGCCATCCGCAATTCAACTATCTACTCAGTATTTTCTCAAATTAAAAGGATCAATCACTTTTAGATTCCAGCCATCACATTACTTTCATTTTGCCTATTCTTTAAAATGTAAATTGACGCATAGAAATGTATGGCTTTTCTCAACGAGCTATATTATTCCAAACTTGATCAGTATTTTTCATCTTATTGCGCTCTTTAATTTTACTTATTTTATTTTTTGCAAACAATTTTCTTATGTCAGTGTTCCTTGCTCTTTTTTTTTTTTTGAATGAGTCAATATTAGATGAAATTTCCATCTTAATTTCTTTAAACGCTCAGGCACAAACATTGCCTTCTCTCTTTACACCAACTCTCATTTTCTTCTCAAGTCTTCTTAAATACCTTTCCATTATTTACAGAGGCCCTCTTCCTAGTAATGCAGCATTTCATTTGCTAGGAGAAGCCAAAATTTATAGCGTGTCATAGTGGCTATTTTCTTTAATCTTCACTATTCATAAGTGCGTCAACTTGCCACCAGAATTCACTCCAGATTCTTTGGTATAACTACCGTCAAGATAGGCAACCGCACTGGTTCTATTGTCTTAGCTGAAACCACAGTTGGCAAAATACTTTTCTTCATGTTAGACCACTCTGCTAAAATTGGACATATTTTACAAGCTGCTAAATACCATTGCTAATAAATATCATCTGCGTAACTTTTGATGCAAGTGGCCCAAAGTAAGCAAACGGGATTATATCCCTCATTAGATCTCCACGGTTTGGAAAAGAAGTAGCATTTTTCCCATAGTTCTTTCTTATACCGGAATTGGTAGTTAGGTTTGAAACAAGCTGTCAATTTTCTTTGCTTCTTCAAAGCTCAAAAATTTACCCAAACATTCATTGTCCAATTTGCTCTTCTGGACAAATACTTCTTCAGGGTACAGTGATTTGGACTTCTGCACAACTGATGTCATATGCAAAATTTCATTTTCATAAAATAACTAAGTCCCTTGAAGTGGCTATCATGCTGACACCAAGCTTATCAATCAACTTTAGAATCATCTGATTTATAATTTTCTTTGATGCTTCTTCTCCAATTATGCTCTCTATCAGAACAAACAGAATCCAAGATGCCTTAATTTTCCTCTTCTTGAGCAGTATTGCTTTGTAAATACATCTATACAGTACTACTATTCAATTGAACATTTGCAATCTCTCATTGGCAATATTGATTACTGATAACAATTCATCCAAGCATAAGATGCTCCAAAGCATAAGGAATAAAGAAGCCACTTTTGTTCGGCTATTTTCTGTACAAATTGCCGACTATTCCTCGAGATACAACGTCCAACTGCACAGCTTCTCCCTCAGGGATAAACTGGATGCCTTCTGAGACATAGCTAATAATACATCCCAATTCAGTTTCCATCTCCTTCACTATCATCATGATTAAATAGTCAATACTACAAATCTTTCATGAAGTTTATACTGGTTATCAATCTTCCATTTCGAAGCTTGAAATCTTGTATCAAAATCTTCTCATCACCATTATTGAAGTTCCAAGTCTTTTCTTGGGTCAGCAATTCCGAATCAACTTTTATTTTTATTTTGCTGACACTGCCTGCTATTCAATTTTTGAATCTTCTTCTTTACATGTTCATTAATCATGTTAGTTTAGGCTGCTTCATATTTTAAATCTTCTTCTCTATGTAGGTATCTTTTCAGTTTATCAAGTATAATGGGAATGAATTACTAATCCCACTTCTGAAATGTTACGACCATATATTTTCATCAGTACATTCTCGTGTACTATTCTTGATATACAATCTGAGGCGCAATTGACAACGCCAAGGAGGGGGGTTTGGCAACCCCGAAAGTCCCACCAACCACCACCTTTCTCCTCCATAGACAATGATTTCATATGACGGATTAAAGCCAGTATATACACTCGGCTATTCTGACAGGCACCACAAGAGCTGGCAACCAAGAACTTGTGATGACCTGCTTTACTAGTAGGACTCAGCGCATCGATTGAGAGCCGATATTTACATTTGGCTAATATAACGACAACGTGCACCACGAGTGCTGGCGACCAAACACTCGTGATGATCTTCCTTGGTACAAGAATCTGCCGGATCGTTATTTTGTAGAACGACCATCAACGACCGTCAATAAGCGATTACATACGCAATATATACGCTGCGTGAACTTTGCGCTTGTTTGGTCAACGTTTGTTTTTCCAAACTAGTAGCGTAAAATACTATTTTTTCGTCAGAACAAAAAAAAAAAAAAAAAAGAAAAAAACTTCATCCTGAAAATTGGATAAATTTTTGCAAAAATGTGACCCCGTCTACAGAAACCCACCTTAGCGTTATCAGTAACGCATGTTTTTCCTACGGTATGAAACTGATAACGCTTCAGGTGGGTTTCTGTAGATGGGGTCACGAATATCCAAAGGAAGAGAGATTAAGGAAGCTAAAAAGCGGGTAAAATAGGCAACCATTTTGTTTCTAACCTACTGCTAGCTGACGGCTTCTCTACTGACTGCATTTTTAGTAAACAAAAACTCGACCCTGTGGCTAGCGGCTCTGTATGATTTTTCTTTCAAAATTGAGACCGAGTCTCTAGTTTTGCCGTCGAGTTTTTGTTCACCGAAAATAGAATCAGTATAGAAACCATCAGCTCGCAGTAGGCTACAAAAAAATGGTTGTCCATTTTACCTGTTCTGGTACAACCTTAGCTAGTTAGCGAGACTTGTTACAACACTAGCGCACTTAACGCGTGTACCTTGTTCCTAACTCACGCTGTTTGTATCCGTGTTGGCAACCCTGTACTGCTGACTTGATCCTGGTTAACTTGCACTAACGAGCTGGGCCTCAATTACAACCAACGTCACGTTTTTTTGTCACCTCTTTATCACGCTTAACGAGTGGTCGGAGGGTGTTGACAGGGGTGATATAAAGTGATGAAAATTTTTTGTCATTGGTCGTCATTGGGACCCTGAGAGCAGTAAAGGAGAGCGCACATCCTCCCATTGCAAGCTTATAGGTGGCGTAACTTGGAGTTGGCAGTGTTGGTAGCCCTGCGTACAAAAGTGATCATGGTTCAATTTGTATATCTCCAAACAGTTTTTAATTTCAGTTTTCCACTTCAAACATGAGCTTTAGAAAAAAATTTTCATCACAAAAAATGTTCGTTTTAGAATTCTCTACAACTTTGATTCTCACACTGTTCTTGATTAAAAGCCAAATAACTTCAGAAAATGCGTTTGAACTAACGCATGTATTTGGTCTATAAGAAAAAAATCCATGATCACCTTTGTAACTAGCGCTACCTAGTGCAGGTTACGCTGCCTATTGATTAGCAAGACCATCACCAACAAAAAAATCAGCTGCATGACTCATCAAGCACAATTTAGCCAATTACCCAGCTCCCAACAGTTGAAGCAAAGAGGAACTGTATTGACATAGAATGAAATGGACCCTTTTTAGCCAAACCCAACCAAGCGACATGATAACGATCTGGGGAATAGAATAATCTCCACCTATAATGAATGAACATTTCTCCTCTTCTCCAGATTGTTATCATGTCGCTTGGTTGGGTTTGGCTAAAAAGGGTCCAAATATGATTGCAGAGTCGGATTTAGGTCTGCTGCCTCCCTGTACAAAATTATTTTTGCCGCCCCTAAACAAAAAAATTTTGCTCGCTTTGCTCGCAATTTACCGTCTAAGGTGATAAGGGGAGGGGGGGGGTGTTGGAAAAAGAACAGTATTTTTGAATAATTGATAAACCCGGTATACCGGTTTTTGGAGCTTTGAAAGAACCGGTTAAACCGGATTTTAACAGGAGTTCAATAATTTTACATTTTTGCCATCAGGAGCGCTAATAGCGTGGCTTCATAGCGGTTCCAGAGCGTAATAAACTTGTGTCTTGTGGACTTGCGGTCATGCATTCGACTTTTTCACTTCAAGCAACGAGATTATAAGAAAGAAACACAAAAAAGAATTAAAACAAAACAACGTTAAAAACAAACGCCAAAAGTCAAAACACATAAGTTGCAGGCTAGCAGCCTCGCAGTTTCGACGCTCTGAGTCACTGACTGCCACTGTCGATCAAATCATCAAAATAGATTCTTAGATTTAAGAAAGCACCTATTTCGCTGATTGGTATATCATGGACCAGGTCATGAAAGCCGGAACATGCAGATCTGGCCACAGCTAAGTAGGCCAACCGTTTACATATAAATTAATGCAAACCGTGCCAAGTGAGTTTAACACATTTTCTGATAGAGAATTTAACGGCCTATAATTTTTTTTCTCTCCAATTTTTCACAAAATTCAACATGTACGCACTGATTCTCAAAAAACCACTTTTTACCCATAAGAGCACATGTAAAAGTCGGCCTACTCTCACAGCGTTGCCGTTCTGTGCATGTTCCGGCCTTCCTTTGAGACGGCCATGACCAGGTCTGTTTTCCAGTAATGGGTCAGACATTGTTGGGGCACTTCAGATACTCGGTTAAATACTGTACTTGATTCAGTCTCGGAAATTTACTGGTTATCCAGGTTTTTCAGGAGCAAATAACTGGTTAAACCGGTAACATAACTGGAGTTGCCCAACATTGGGGGGGGGGGGGCATGCATGCATAGTTGGTACGCTACCTTAGAAAAATATAGTTATTTGTGCAACAAGGGAGAAAAATGAGCAATTTCTCAACAAGTGTGAAGTTAGCGACACGAATCAAAAGCGAGGGTCAATATTTGCACTGAGTTGAGAAATTGCTTTTTTGAATGCGTTGCACATAACGTTTTTCTTTACACGATGAAACAGCAAAAAGCGTAGTAGTTTTGTTGCCCGCGTATATTCATATCTCACCTAGGGTAGATATGAAAATTCATATCTACCCGTTCGCGCATGCGCAGTACTGATATTGACACTACTGAAACCCATATTCAGGCAGCGTTGTTTCGCATACAAACCGAAGCGCTTTGTTCTCGTAAATTGAGTAGGATATAAAGAAAAAGAATCATAGTCCGTGGTCATGATGTCGACCAAAAAAAAATGAAAAATTTACCGCCCCAAAAATCTGCCGCCCTGTGCAACTGCACACTCTGCGCCCCCGGTAAACCCTCCGCTGTATGATTACCTTATCATTTCTTCAGTGCTTTCATCAGAATTGCTATGCTACAGGGTAATGTTGCTTCCCATAAATATGTTGGTGGAGCAAGATACGGTGAGGCCAACTCTCAGGGGAAACAGCCTTTTTTTACCAGGTAATTCCCATTCAAAGAGACCCAATTTTTTTTGTTCTAGTCTCATCAGATACGAGATTACAAGAACAACAAAAGTTCTGTTCAATTGTTCACAGAATCCGACCGTTCTTGAGATAAAGTGATTATTTTGAAAAACACCCATAAGAGTCTGGGTTATTTTCCCCCCAGGTTTGATATAGTGTTTGTGTCGTCATGTGTCATTGCCTCATGTTCAACGAAGCAGCTCAGCATGCTTACAGAGGGACAAATTTTTTGACTATAAGATTTTCTTCAATTAGAACTACTTTCATGTTCGAATTCCAAATTTCTGCTCAACCTTTACATTTTCTTCGCTGATAGGAGTCTTCAGTACTAGCGCTGCACGGCCCAAATTGGCGGTAAAATACAGCTGGCGACGGGCAACGCAAAGATGAGTTTTATTCGATGACGACGAACGAGAGGCGAATAATGAGATGAATGAACCTAGGTAGTGCGAACTTCAAAAATCGCAGTGAAGGTTATATACCGTATAAATCAACTGTATTCATCTCGAAAACAGCACTCATTTTACTAATGAAGCGATAGGCCTGGCTTACTGTTCCGAATCTGAGCGCGAGACGACATCAATACAGGTATTTTCATCAGTTTAAAGAATCATAGTTGCGTAGATTTCATAAACTGCAGCATATTGTCGCACTAGGTATAAAATATTTCTATCGCCAACAATGAGAGAGTGAAAACCGCATGTGCATGCAGTTGGTTAGCTCATGGAAGCTCATCATGTCATGAGAAGTTTGTGGGCTTTGAGAAAACTGAAAAGAGGTTCGGAATTGTGTGAAGAACGATGGTAGCAGACCTAATACTTTCTACATTTCAACAATCTCGAGAATAGCTGGGCGAAGGGTGCGGACGTTCAATCATATCGAGAGAGAGATTTTTTCGTCATAATTTCCTTCCTTATCTCGACCAAACTCAAACTCTATCGATCGGACAGAGTGTAAGTACGATCCTCATGTTGATTTGAATCATTCTCTAATTCTTATTAAGGGCATGTTCTACGTGGTCTTCATCATGTGTTTGAGATACGCTGTAATTATACTTGAAACTCCGCGGCTCGCAGCACACCGTATGGGAAAAGACTAAGAATTATTACTTGAAATTAGCTCTAAATCTCATGAAACTTCGGAATCTACTTATGAATAACTGCATCGATAGTGAAAATTTGCTTCACTAAAAAGTTTATTTTCTGTTTTTTCTAGAATACTTACCAACCCTTCGTCATCTCGATATTACGTAAGATGGACGCAATTTTCCCGACAAGAAACTGGAAAAGACCCAACGATGTTGCACCTCGTCCAAAGGTATGGCATAAATTTCGAGCGGAAGATAAATACGGTCAAACTCATGAAATACAAATTCAAGATATGACTCCGGACCAGCGTGAGGAAGTTTGGGATCTTTTTAAGGAGCATTACTTTCCAGACATGGATTTATTCAGGTACAACATGTAACAATGTTTAGAATTAGTTAAGTAAAAACAAACATTAAACTCGCGACTTACACTCAGTCACTCTGATATCGTCAATTGAGGAAAATTTTAGGGAGATTCTTAAGTTGGTCGGAGCCCTCCCTTCTCAGATACTTACGAGTATTTTCGAAATCTTTCAAATCCTCAAACTAGGTTGGAGACCATTTCTCTTTCGGAATTTTCTTAGTCTCCCTACTTTTATAATACAGGTAAGGGAAAAGAAAAGAGGATATTTCCCCGCAATTTTTAAGTAATTGGTTATTTAGAAAAAATTCAGTGTTGAAGAATACTTTTCTTTGTCTTTTTTGTAGTTCAAAAATGAAGATTCTACGAATCCATCCCTCCCCTCACCTCCTCGACCAATCCTCTCTCCAATGATTTATCAACGAAAAGTTGAAATTTCGAAGAGGAACCTATTTTAGGTCGGATAAGGCGAAAAGGGGTTCTTCATTCCTCATTCGTGGGAGTTTTCTGTTGCCTTCTTCTTCCTTCTTTACTTGCACTTCTTTTCCCGCTCCAACAACCTCGGGTCATACGACTATGATAAATTACGACTTTCAATCGGCTTATATCCAGAGGAGACTGACCGGCTGTTCCGAATAAGTTTCGGTCACAGAGCAGCTATTTATGTTTGGGGTATTTCGACGTCGACAGGGAACTGTTGGCATTTTATACTGTATGCAATTGTACCTGATCTCTTTTCGTACGTGTTCGCAGACTGGTGAATATACTCGAAGATCACGAGAGTATGGTATCAGAAAGGCTGATTTTTGATCATGTAGTCGATCAAAATCTAACAATAGTTGCAACTATTGATGATGAATCACAATCTCGTCGTGTCGTTGGCTGTTTCCTCTTGCTAGTTATAAGTAAACAAGATTCATCTCTTCCAACGGCAAGTACACCCTGTGAGACACCATCCCGAACCCAAAGAAACACTTTAAATTATTTGCATTTTTCTATTATAGTTACCTGGTGAAGCCGTCGCAAAAATCCGGCGTCTCGCCCATCTATTTCGAGATAAAATCAACTTGTTCGAAAAACTGAACTCAAATCATCTGTTGAGAGAATTCGGCCGGGTAGTGAAACGAGAATATCGACGCATGAAAATCGGCACCGAATTAACTAAAACCATGGAACGTATGGCTAGAGTATTTAATATTCCCGCTGCCATCGTTTACCCTGGTAGCGTTTCATCGCAGATTTTTCACGCGAAACTTGGGCTCGTTATACTTGAGGAAATCAAGTTGAAAGATTGTAAGGACGAAGAAGGAAGGGATCTTTTTCCTGATTTGGACGCTGCGGCGATTCAGCAGTTCGGTTATTTTAAGTATTTCTGAGTACAATTTACTAATTTTTTTCCACCTAGTTACCTACGTCATTTTTCTATTAAAGCGGGATCAAACTTCTTGTCTGTGCCTTTTTAACGATCTACAAATCAGAAGTACACTGAAAGCTCTCTTTTTTGTTTTTAATTTTTCATAGTATAAATCGATTTGAATATGGCCATCGAACTAAGTAGTCAGCTATTGACGTTATCATATCTACGTTTTTGGATTATTAAAATTATTGATTTCAAGCGTTAATGTGACGTACAATTTTTGTTCTGATGATGAGAGACCTATAATTTGGTTTGCTGTTAATTGGACCTGTGCATAAAATTCGTTACAAACCAAAAGTCACAGTGAGGGTTATTCCTTGATTGCCGTTTCGTTTTTTGCTGAAGATGCTCTTCAAAAATAATTTTCGTGTTTCTTCAAGAATATATCATATTTTGTTCGAATACAAGTACGTCCCTACGTATATCATGAAATCGCATTAAAATACAGTCATTTTTTTTATCAACATACAAGTATTTTTACTATTTTCATGAAAAAGAGTTGAAAGATTGTAAGGACGAAAAAGGAAGAGTACTTTTTCCCGACGTGGATACTGCGGTGATTCAGTATGGTTGTTTCAAGTATTTCTGAGAATAATTGTTTGACTTAGTTACAAATATTATGTTTGCAATTATTCATAAAATTTTTTCTAGGGCATTAAATTTTTCAACCGTGCCTCTTTGAAGCTCTACGAAGTAGTAGTACATACACTGAGAACTATCCTGTGGTACCCCCGTTGAGCATTTGATAGCGAAAACTTCCCCAAAATTTCCTGATGGAGACATTTTGGGGCCATTTTGGGATTTTGGGGATATTTTACATCCCATGGAGACATCAAAAATGTTCAACGGAAACTTTTTTTCCTAGGTAATATATAATGATGAACATAACGTGACGTAGTCAGCTATCGACATCATTACATCCATCTTTTTAGATCATTAAAATTATTGATGATCTAAAGCGTGAACTCGACTTAGAATTTTTGTATTGATGGAGAGACTTTCAGAACCTTACACTGACTGATAATTTGGTTTGTTCGTAATTGAACCTATTTATTTGTTGCAAGAAAGCTATACACGAAAAGCATGACAAGAGTTCCTATTTCATTCGTATTTTTTCTAATATAAAATACGAGAAAAATACGTGAATCATCATCAGTATAGTAAGACAAGTACGTACGTCATGATATTATTTCCAAATACTGTCTTTGTTTTCTTTTTTTTTTTTATCAATCTCTGTATCTACATAATACCTATTACTTTTATTTCCCCTTTACTGAATTTGATCAAGGACCGAGAGACCGTGGCGTCAGGAAAGCAGATTTCAGATCATGCTGAGGATCATCAATTACTCGTGTTTCTACCCTTGACTCTCTTCTAAAGCTAGGAAATTGACCACGTATTAGACCGATAAGTAAGTAGAAATTCATAGAATGCACAGCTTCTTGAATTCCTCAAACTGGGCGCGGGGGCTTCCCCTTCAATTGCTGAACTCCGTTAGATCTGCTGGGCTTTGACTGACCCTTGGCACACTACGCACCACCCTTGCTTTATGAGCTGAAGCAGGTATTCCTCATTTCTGTTACCACGCTCTTCCACTCACCGTTAACTTTCTGGCCGTAACGGCCTGATACCGAAATTTTTCCGTATTTTCAGATGCTCTCAGCCGCCGCAATTCACTCATTCTTCTTTTTCAATTCCACCCTAGCATTCATCTTATACTTATAGGGTCTTCACTCATTCTTTATTGGTTTACTCATCAGATACAAGATTACAAGAACAACAAAAGTTCTCTTGGGTTATTTTTCCCCCTCGTTTGATAAGAAAGTGTTTGTGACGTCATGTGTCATTGCCTCATGTTCAAGGGAGCGGCTCAGCATGCTTACATGAAATCACAAAGCGAGAGCTATATCCGTGCCGTGCATCTATCAGAGCACGCCATTAGTCAGTGGTAATGATAAATCTGAAAAGGTGAATGTACACATTTTCCCTATTCATTTACACAGGTACTCTTTATTAAATTGGAATGTCTTAAAAAGATATTTTCCGGAGTAAATAAAGCGAGGGACCAATTTCATTTCAATTAGAACATATTTTCATGTTTGAATTCCAAATTTCTGGTCATCTATTACATTTTCGTCGCTGATAGGAGTCTTCAGTACTAGCGCTGCACGGCCCAAATTGGCGGTAAAATACAGCTGACGACAGGCAGTATTCGATGACGACGAACGAGAGGCGAATAATGAGATGAATGAACCTAGGTAGTGCGAACTTCAAAAATCGCAGTGAAGGTTAGATACCGTATAAATCAACTGTATTCATCTCGAAAACAGCACTCATTCTACTAATGAAGCGATAGGCCTGGCTTACTGTTCCGAATCTGAGCGCGAGACGACATCAATACAGGTATTTTCATCAGTTTTAAGAATCATACTTACGTAAATTTCATAAACTGCAGTTAAATACCGTAAAATATTTCTATCGCCAACAATTTGAGAGTGAAAATCGCATGGACATGCATTTGGTTTGCGTATGGAAGCTCATCATGTCGTGAGAAGTTTGTGAGCTTTGTTGAGGAAACTAAAAAGAGGTGAGGAATTGTGTAAATAACGATGGTAGCAGGCCTAATACTTTCTAAATTTCAAAAATCTCGGGCGGTAGATGGTGTATGTGTACATATCAATGAGTGCGGACGTCCAAAAGGAATCATATCGAGAGGTTGCGTGTTCGATTCAGGTTGATAAACTCTATCGATCGGACTCAGTATAAGATGCTCATGGTGATTTGGATTATTCTCTAATTCTTATTGAGGGCATATGTTCTACGTCGTCTCGAACATGTATTTAAGATACGCTGTAAATACTTGAAACTCCGCAGCTCGCAGCACACCGTATGGGAGAGGATTACGAATTACTACTCGAAATTAACTCATGAAACTTCGGAATCTACTTATGAATAACTGCATCGATAGTGAAAATTTGCTTCACTAAAAAGTTTATTTTCTGTTTTTTCTAGAATACTTACCAACCCTTCGTCATCTCGATATTACGTAAGATGGACGCAATTTTCCCGACAAGAAACTGGAAAAGACCCAACGATGTTGCACCTCGTCCAAAGGTATGGCATAAATTTCGAGCGGAAGATAAATACGGTCAAACTCATGAAATACAAATTCAAGATATGACTCCGGACCAGCGTGAGGAAGTTTGGGATCTTTTTAAGGAGCATTTTTTTCCAGACATGGATCTATGCAGGTACAATATCTAATAATGTTTAGAATTAGTTAAGTAAAAATAGACATTAAACTCGCGAATTGCACTCAATCACTCTGATATCGTCGATTGAGGATAATTTTAGGCAGATTCTTAAATTGGTCGGAGCCCTCCCTTCTCAGATACTTACGCGTATCTTCGAAATTTTTTCATATTCCCAAACTAGGTTGGTAACCTTCTCCCTGCGAAATTTCCCCGAGTCTCCCTACTTTTATAATACAGGTAAGGGAAAAGAAAAGAGGATATTTCCCCGCAATTTTCGAGCAATTGGTTATTCAGAAAAAATTCAGTGTTGAAGAATACTTTTCTTTGTCTTCTTTAGTATGTATGTAGTTCAAAAATGAAGATTCTGCGAGTCCCCCCACCTCCTAGATCAATCCTCTCTCCAATGATTTATCGACGAAAAGTTGAAATTTCAAAGAGGAAACTATTTTAGGTCGGATAAAGCGAAAAGGAGTTCTTCATTCCTCATTTGTGCGGAGTTTTCTGTTGCCTTCTTTTTCCTTCTTTTTTTGAACTTCTTTTCCCGTTCCATCAACCTTGGATCATGCGACTATGATGAATTACGACTTTCAATCGGCTTATATACAGAGGGGACTGACCGGCTGTTCCGAATAAATTTTGGTCGCAGAGCTGTGTACAGTAAGAAGAGGAGTTGCGATTTTTCCATCTTCGAATCATCAGTTTTGAAGTAGGCTCAGAAGAATTTCGATCTTCGAGCTATTTATGATTGGGGGTAGCTACGAAGATATTTCAATGTCGACCCGGCATTGTTGGCATTTTATACTGTGTGCAATTGTACCTAATCTCTTTTCGTCCATGTTCGCAGAGTAATAAATATACTCGAAGACCACGAGAGTATGGTATCAGTTAGGCTGATTTTTGATCATGTAGTCGATCAAAATCTAACAATAGTTGCAACGATTGATGAAGACTCAAAATCTCGTCGTGTCGTTGGCTGTTACCTCTTGTTAGTTAAGAGTAAACAAGATTCATCTCTTCCAAAGGCAAGTACACCCTGTGAGACACTATCCCGTACCCAAAGAAATACTTTAAATTATTTGCATTTTCATATAGTTGCCTGGTGAGGCAGTCGCAAAAATCCGTCGTCTCTTCGATCTATTTCGAGATAAAATCGACTTATTCGAAAAACTGAACTCAAATCATCTGTTGAAAGAATTCGGCCGGGTAGTGAAACGAGAATATCGACGCATGAAAATCGGCACCGAATTAACTAAAACCATGGAACGTATGGCAAGAGTATTTCATATTCCCGCTGCCATCGTTCACCCTGGTAGCGTTTCATCGCAAATTTTTCACGCGAATTCTGGGCTCGTTATACTTGAGGAAATCAAGGTGAAAGATTGTAAGGACGAAGAAGGAAGGGATCTTTTTCCTGATTTGGACGCTGCGGCGATTCAGCAGTTCGGTTATTTCAAGTATTTCTGAATATGATTTGATAATTTTATTCGACCTAGTTACATCAATTCTTTCGGGGGATATCAGTGTTTTCGACTGTGCCTCTCTTAGAAATATACATTAATTTCTCGTGGTATCCTCTCTTTATTCTTCTTTTTCGTAGTACACAATTTGATTTGGAGATGGTAGTCGAACTGAAGTAGTCAGCTATCGACATTACGACCCCTTTTCGATCTTCAATCCCAAATCAACGATCCAAATTTTAACAAAGTCCTCCTATCCTATATTTTTTTCGACCTCCACAGGCGTATCCACGAGTCTGGAGACCCCTCATCTCCATGAAACTCTACGAAATTGGCCTCCGAGGTCACCTCCTAAGTATACTGAATACCTTCCTAAACGACAGAACCCTCGCAGTAAGAATCCATAACATAACCTCCCTCTTCTTCCAGTTCACTATGGAGTCCCTTAAGATGAAGTATTTAGTGTTTTACTCTTCCTATTAGCAATTGATGATATAACTACGTGCGTCATACCCCTCTCACCCAACGCCTCTTCGCCGACGGCTTTAACATCTCTATTTCCTCCACTAAGTCCCCAAAGAGCCCACAGACTCCTTCAGGAAGCCCTAAACTCAATCAACACATGAACTTAAAAAACGGTATTCAGATTTTCTCCCTCAAAAATCTACTCAGTAATCTTCAAAGAAAGAAACCCTATCCCTTCCACGGCAAACTTCTTGGCTTACAGTTTGACCAAAAACTTATGCGTGTCCCCCAGATTAAATCCATTAAAGCCAAATGCACACGTACCTTCAACGTTATAAAATATATATCCCATCCCTCGAAAAGTTGCAACAAAAAATTACTCCACCAACGGTACAAAAGCCTCATCGGCTCAAAACTAGACTATGACTCACCAATTTATAACTCAGCTGACAAAACCGTCTTCGCTCTACTTGACCCCATCCAAACTTCTACCCTCAGAATCGCCCTAGGAGCCAGTGCTGCCAGATGATAATATCAAAAATCCGTATCCGCCATTTTTTGTAAGACCTGAAAACAGATTTCTACGGATTTCTATTGATAACAATCAGGAGAAAGGTATCTCTCAAACATGTCGCTGAGTTACTTTTCCCTTGATCGGCTCAATGTTACGGAACATTGCAGTATTAGTCTATAACGAGCTGGAGAAAAGTATCTCTCGTACCAGTGTTTTAGGTACCTTTCCCTTGATCGCAAGAAATCCATATTGTACTAAAATCTCTAAAAAAAGAAAAACCCGTATCTTTTTTGAGGACCTAAAATCCGCAGATCCGGCATCCTAGCTAGGAGCTGTTGGCACCAGCCCTCAACTCAGCTTATGTGCAGAAGCCTCCGTTCCCTCCCTCCACTTTCGCAGACTCACACTGACTGCAAACTTCTCCTCTTCTATCTCACAATTCCCGGATCGGCCTATCTTCGACCGCATTTTCCAACAAAATACTAATCATCCCTCAAATAAACATATCCACCTCCAATTCAAACACCACATACATAAATCATACGTAGCTAATCCTCTCAAACACATACATACATCCCCCTCCCCTTGGACTCTCCCTGAACCTCAAATACGTCTCAATCTCACAGAAATCTTCAAAAGCGATCAATCTACTTACATCCATCAAACCAAAAATCTACATCAGGATTACCCTCACCACACTCTCCGCCTTTGTGACGGATCTAAAACAAAAAAAAAAAAAACAGCACTCCATCAATGGAAAAATCACTTCATAACGCATCTGCAACATCGCCTCCATATTTACAGCTGAACTCATGGCCATACATTCCTGCCTCTCCCATCTCGCTCAACTTCCCCCTAATGGAAAATTCCTTCCCCTTACCGACTTATTCGCTTCACTCCACTCCCTTACCAATACATACACCTCTAACCCTCTCACCCAACGCATTCTCCTTACACGCCTCACACTTAACTCAATTAACTCCGAAATAATATTCATAAAAATACTGGGTCTCATGAATTTTCAAGAACACGATACAGTTGATCAAACCGCCAAAATTACCCCTCCCTCAACAAAATATCTGACAACTCCGTCGTGCCAGCCCATGATTATAAAAACCACTACTGTTCCCTCACAACTCAATCCTGTTATTCCTTCTGGAAAAATCAAACTAACAACAAACTCCTCAGCATCAAAAAATTCCTGTCCCCTGGCCATCCTTTTTTAGGAACATGAATCGAGAAGAAGTCATTCTTTCACGTCTTAGAATTGGTCTTACTAAATTACCCACACTCACCCGATCAACTCCAACATCCTGACTCCTCCCGCTTGCTCCCACTGTCACCAAGACAATCTAACAGTCGAACATTTTTTCACTCGCCACCAACTTTTAGTTCACCGCGATTCCTCTAAAACACCCTCGTCCTTTATTCAAGCACTCAAAAACAACTCATATCCTGTGCTCTACAATACCTCAAACTAACTAACTTTCACTCTCACATGATTATAACTCCCACAACTGTACTAAATTACAATAACTACTACACTCCAACTATGATATCATCTGGTAAGGAGAGTTGTGTTTGTGTGTATTTTTCTCGCGTAGTAGTGACGTACATTGTTTGACAACCACGAAATTTTCGCGGGTCCTATCGCTTCCGATTTCGGTTCTAGCTAAAGGTTCCGACCTCCACTTCGAAATCAAATTCATTTGCTGTAGGTGCCTCCACCTCATTCCGTACTCTCAAAGCCATGTCTGCTATCAGAGTTGTGCCATCGTTATCTTTTTTGTCCGCAGTCAATATCTCCAACCTGCCTCATATAGGTACTCGTAGCTTTGAAAACATTCGGTCGTTTTTGAGGAAAATTTCTTTTGATTGTTCCCTAATTTTTACGCTCGAACATACGTTACGGAAACGGTTAATAAATCCTCTTTTACTAAACTACTTACATCTCTTCAATGTGTACACAAAATAACGCACAATATCAGACAAGATAAACGTACAAGTAAGCAGAGAAGCACTTGATGTTGAAAACTTAAAAATAGCGTTAGTTATTATCATACGAGTATAAATTTTACTGTTAAGTGAACATGTGACAGTTCACAATTACATTCAAAATCATTGTCAAAGTTCTTTCTCGTTCATCCCAATTTTTAATTAGTACCACGTGTCCTCTATGCAGGCTACTTTTCCAGACAGAAATTGGAAGCGACCAAAGGATGTACCTTTCCCAAGAGTATGGCATAAATTCCAAGCGCAAGATAGGCACGGTAAAACTCATGGAATACGGATTCAAGACATGACGCCAGACCAGTATGAGGAAGTATGGGAAATTTATAAAGAGCACTTCTGCCGTGATGAGGAGATCAACAGGTAAGTTCATTATGTTTAACAGGCTTCTAACGTTCTTAGGTTAGTTGAGTGACCGCAAAACAATATTGTGACAAGCCGAGGGAAAGCTAGTGGGACTCGGAAAGATACCGTTTTTCTAGCTATATGAGCTGGTGGTGCCAGAAGAATTTCGCTGGTGGTTAACTTTCGCTTCCCTCCTTTCCAAGCTCGTGTCTCGAACCAAGACCCCAAATAAGTGATGGTCGAGGTTCATCTTCCTCTGGGATACTTACCATAATTTTCAAACGTTTTTCCAAGTCTCTAAACTAGCTTAAAGCGTCTCCTCGTTCCCTCGGTACCACAGTTTGGTCGAACAAATCAAATAGGTACTGAGAACCGAATTACCAAAATTTTTAAAATTAGGTCAAGTTGTGATTCCTCTTTTGATCCGTTGTATTTTCAGACAAGTTAAAATACTCGAAGATCAAGAAAGTTTTGCGTCGAAAAAACTGAACTTCGATCATCTTGTCAGTCAGAATTTGTCGTTGGTTGCAGTTCTTGATGTCGATGAGGATACGAAGCCTTGTATCGTTGGATGTTTACAACTAATGGTAATCAGTAAAGAAGATGCACCTCTTCCCAAGGTAGGTACTGAATACTCAGATAAAACATTAGTACTTATTTGAAAAATTCAATGAATACTCAATTCCTATAATTACCTTTCCGTAAGTTGCCAGGTGTAGCCCTCGCAAAAATTCGGAATATTTATGGTTTACTGCGAGATGATGTCAATATGTTTGAAGTACTGAATGTGAATCGTTATTTGAAAGAATCAGGTGTGGTGGTAAAACGGGAGTATCGGCAAATGAACATTGGCTTCGAATTATTGAAAACGATGGAACGAATGGGGAAGGTATTCCGTATTCCCGTTGCCGTAGCGACCTTTTCTAATCCTCAAGTTGTGAGTTTGGGCGCTAAACTCGGGTTCATTGTAGTCAAGGATATGAAGCTCAACGGATATAGAGACGAGGAGTATGGATTCACATTTTTGGACTCGAAAGATCCGATTATGCAGTATGGTTATTTTAAGTATTTCTAAAGATATTTCGACTGTTATCATTAATACAACTTTTGTACTTGTGCGACGAATTCATCTTACTTATATCCAACAATATTTTTCACTATTGGACTTTTTATCATTTTTTTTTTTTTTTTTCATAACGATCCCTGTTTTGATCATTTATTTTTATGGCAGCAATGTGGGGAGGTGGGAGTGGGTGATTTGCGGGTGACCAATTCTTAGTTGGGTGAGAATGACTTCATCCAGTCTAAGGGGTCTGTTGGAGGTGGACCAGGGTACTGAGGATTGTTTTATGGAAAAAGTTTATTTAGAGTTTGGAGTTTCCAGTGACATTTCCATTTGTCAAGAATCAGAGCGAAAGTGAATTTTGTAATCTAAAGCAGGTATAGGCGATTTATCGGTAATTCTTAGAAGGGAACAAGCATGTTTTGCAGCTAGGTCAACTTTATCGTGATCAGGATGATTGATGTGACCGGGAATCCAGATGAAAGTGGTGTGAGAGTTGACGGAGCGGAGGGTGAGAAGCGTGAGTTGAATGCGTTGTATGAGAGGGTGTGAGTTGTGAAGGTCGGAGGTGGAGTGGAGTGAAGCGAGAGAGACTGTCAGGAGGAGAAAGTTGTTATTTGGGGGAAGTTGTGAGAGGTGGGAAGTCACGGAACTATTTACTGAGAATTCATAAGATGTTATTTAAACCTATCCGAAAAGCAAATAGAAGAATTGGGGGATTCCCTGATTAAAAAATTGATATTTTGGATGATGATAGTATTCTTGATTTTGGGCAATTCCGTGAGAATTGTCCTTAGCTGCACATTTGCTGTTTTGGAACGCTAGCAGAGCCAGCGCAAAGGTCCCGCTGATCGAACATGCGCTCGTCTATTAAATCATCTTGAACCTTGAGGTTGAATCTTGATGTAAAACAAAATAGCGTCTAATTCGAACTTGCGGGCAGGGATCGCACGAAAGAAATTAGGAAAATGCCGTTATACACAAAAGAGGATAAGAGCTCGGAACGTTCAAACGCTACTGGACTGTGAAGAGAGCCCAGCGGAAGACAGGGCGGAACTCTAACATTCCTTTCCCTCTCTCTCTCTAAAAAAAAAAAAAGGAAATTTAGGTAAGAGCAATGAATCACCGCGTACAAAATAGGTATGTATTCACATTTCGAGATTTATAATACGAGTAGAACTGCTGAAGAAGAGAAGATGTACTTCAAAACAGTTTGCCTGACTGTAGGGTTCTT
The DNA here is from genome assembly GCA_035079395.1 of Aspidiotus destructor. Lineage (NCBI taxonomy): Eukaryota > Metazoa > Arthropoda > Insecta > Hemiptera > Diaspididae > Aspidiotus > Aspidiotus destructor. The sequence continues at coordinate 5,605,128 of JAVHKZ010000011.1, read as the reverse complement.
TCCGCGTACTCGTTTGCATGATTCCTATCGTAATTGTACTTGCTTTCCAAGTACTGGTGAGGGGAAGGCAAAGAAATCGTAATTTATTGAAGTTACATTCACCATGTCTTCATATTCAAAGGTCAGACTGCCTGAAATTGAAAAGATAGGTACAGTCACTCGAATAGAGAACTCCGGTTCTAATCCCTCCAAATGGGATAACGCTGAATGAAACTCTTGAATTAGGTACAAAATTAGATTATATTAAAGTGATCAAAAATTCATCGATCCTGTTAGGATCATTTTGGAGCAACAAATTTGTAAAATAATAGTCGTACGAAGGTAGAATAAGCTGAATAAATCTAGATATTGCAGCCTGGATGAGATGAAAATAAATAAGTAAATTCTCATTTGAAGTTTCAGTTGTTATCATTGAAGCATGCCAGATAACATCGACAGTTTAATGAAGATAAAAGTGTTCGCTAGCATGCTCGACCAAAGATGTTCAGAAAAACTCGCTGATGAAGTTTGCGATTGATTCTTTGAATACTTCGCATTTCATGTAACATTTAGAGTGTCTGTAAAATTCACCTCGTTAATAACTTGTTGCGTTGTTCATGAGCAAACATGAATTAGTTTGCCAGAAGTGCATTATACTACCTAATTCGTACGTTTGTTTGTGAACAAGCAAAAAAAAAGGTTTGGTGGAGTTCTACAAACACTCTCAATCTTGATTATTTTATCAACTTTTCGAAATGATCTGCTCGCATCGCTAGCCGGGCATTTTACAGCCCTGAGTTCAGCGAGTGATCTTGTCTGTGCAGGTTTCTGATACCGGCGACAAGTTCGTAGTATCGCCTCTCTCTGCAACAGACCTCGTGCGGCTCGGTGAGCTGGAAGTGATATTCTCGAGCGGGACTAGAACCTGCGATATTTCGTTTCGCAGTCTATTACTCAAACCGCTCGACCACCGAGACCACACGATCGAAACAACGTCTTCGCGGGAGGAGTAGAACAGGTAGCCACCCTCTAGTTCGTTGTAAGAATGAATTACAATACGACGTCACGGTGGATTTACACGAAAATGAAAACGAAAACAGACACGTATCAAATCGAAGACTAAGGGGAATATTATAGATATTTGTAAGAAAGTTTTCGTTTCCTGTTACAATCTAAGTGGAATCACAGGGTTTTTGTTGGCACACTTTATTCAAGACACAAGAATTTCAACGTTTTGACGAAGCCGTACCGTCATTTTCATCAGGAAAAACGTACTGAATGAAAAATAATAAAAAAGGATAGACTGGATGCGAAACAATTCATGAATGAGTGATAATAGACTCGTGTTGGCGAGATTAGATGTGTAGTATTTCATTTATTATTAATTTACGAGCAGTTAGCTACTCTCAGGGCTACATGCTCGACGGAATAGTAGGTAGGTACCTATAGTTTGTTATTAATTAAAATTTCGTGAACATCTTGGAATTAGAAACAGAATTAAGGATACAGTAGGCCTACATATATTAGAGATGAGGGTTGACTTGGTAAACAGAGTATAAAGAGTTTAGATATGTTGGTAGAAATGAGTTTGTCGTAAATATTGAAGGGGTACGGCTGTGGTTTCATGGTTGTTCTTTAGGGCCTGACGTTAAGGGAAGAACGGAGTGATGAAAGGTGAGGGCATGAAAAAAATGTTGTACTGTTAAGGGGTCGTCGCTGTAAGGGCAGGATAGAGGTAGTGGAATGTTGGGGTTAGTAAGATGGGAGTAAGAAACTCACTTAGGAGTTCTGCAGGACCGGCCCACGCACACAAAATATCGTCAATGTCCTGTGTCACCTGTTTCAATAAGAGACGTGACTCACAAACACCCGGACCAAAGATAATAGATCAAGCACGAATTTGGACATGAAAACTTCCTAGATGAGAGAACCCAAAAAGGATCCAATGGGCAATCCCACCTCTTCAGAGAACTCCAAAAATTCATCATCAAATTTCAGAAGTATCGAGGTCGAAAATTCATTTAATTCCTCAAGAGGGGTACACGTTGAACAAGCAAGTCACTTATCCGTTGGATAGTCGTGGCCTTGGGATGTTTGGGAAATAGCCCCACAACATCAAAGAAACGTAAAATTGATCCAAAAAGAAGACATACATCCTTCAATTTGTCAGCCAGAGAACCCGAGTTCTCAAGTGCATATAGAGCTGCCAGATCTACGGATTTTTTGTCCTCGAAAAAGATACGGATTTTCTACGGATTTTGCGTTAAATACGTATTTTTTGTGTTCAAGGGAAACGTGCCTTAGTCACTCGTATGAGAGATACTTTTTTCTTGGTTTTTGAGGACTGGTGGCGCAGTCTCCTCTAACATTGAGTCGATCAAGGGAAAAGTGCCTCAGTCACGAGTTTGAAAGATATTTTTCTCTTGATTATTATTGTTGGATCACTGAAAGTCCACGGATATCCGTTTTTAGGTCTTAGAAAAAATGACGGATACGGATTTTTGAAAAACATTATCTGGCAGTGGTGATAGGGAAAGCGCCACACTCGATAAGAACCACGATCTAGAAATTAGGAGAGGGAGTTGGTCGGAGAAGAAACAAACGAGAGGACTGATCGCCAGCGTATTGCAGCCAGCCGAAAGCCGAATTCAGCCGAATTTTCGGCCATTAAGCCAAAAGCCACAAGCCAGTTTTATGTTTACTCTTCGAAGCCGAAAGCCAAATTCAGCCAAATTTTTTTGGCTGATTTTTGGCTTATTTCTCATATTATATAATACGCGCGAAATGACGTGTGACACGCTTCTCATAGCAGCAGTCTGGCTTTTGCCACGATTTGGCTTTCTGCCTCGTTTGTCAGTTTGTCACTCAATCCACAGAACACAGATTCAGATTTTCGTTACGTTTTTCATTCCTTGGCTGCAACGAAACGACAACTAAATCATCAGCCGGTCAAAAGTCAGCCAAAAATCAGCTGAAATCCCGCCAAAAAATCAGCGATAAGCCAGTCATAAGTCAGCCGAAAGCTAACCAAATTTTTCTGATCAGCCATAAGCCAAATCCGAATTATTTCAAGGTCGTCAGCTTCAGCCGTAAGCCGAAGCCCAATTTTTCGGCTGCAATGTTCTGCTGGTCGCATCGGGTTATTTTTGACATGTCTCATGTCTTTTTTGACACCTGGTGCACTATTGAAAATTTGCGAGTACCCCCCCCCCCTCCCCCCTCCCCCTGTAATGGACTTAGAAAATTTTTGAGAATTACCTGGGAGGTTATCCAGTAATCTTAAATTAAAAATGCCGTGCGCGTGCCTGTGCAAATTTATACCCTGGATTGATTCAGAAATCTGCGAGTACCACTTTTTGAGTAAAAATAAAATAAAATAAAAATAAAATAAAAGTTAAATAAAAATTAAATTAAATTAAATTAAATTAAATTAAAAATGCCGTGCGCGTGCCTGTGCAAATTTATACCCTGGACTGATTCAGAAATCTGCGAGTACCACTTTTTGAGTAAAAATAGAATTAAATAAAAATTAAATAAAAATTAAATTAAATTAAATTAAATTAAAATACTTTTCCCGTGCGCGTGCGCGTGCAAATTCATACTCTCGACTGATTCAGAAATCTGCGAGTACCACTTTTTGAGTAAAAATAAAATAAAAAATGAGAAGGATTTCTTGGCATTGCCAAAAATATAAAGATCATGTTTCATGTCTTTTCGCCAGTCGTCTTAAGCTCTTCATCGTTCAAAAATATCCAAAATTTCCAACTTCTTGTTCTAGTATAAGTCAACTTTGGATGAGATTACTGGGACTCACTCGCGCTTGGTCCAGTACAAGTGCACTTCAATATATTTCAAGCTGATGAAGATACTGGGACTCACTCACGGCGCAAATTCATGAATCAGTCGCGGGTATAAATTTGCACGCGCACGCGCACGGGAAAAGTATTTTTAATTTAATTTAATTTTTATTTTATTTTATTTCATTTTATTTTTATTTTTATTTTTATTTTCATTTTAATTTTATTTTATTTTACTTGATTCTAATTAAATTTTCATTTAATTTTTATTTTCTTTTTATTTTCTTTTTATTTTTACTCGAAGAGTGGTACTCGCAGATTTCTGAATCAGTCCAGGGTATAAATTTGCACGCGCACGCGCACGGGAAAAATATTTTAATTTAATTTACTTTTAATTAATTTTAATTTAATTTAATTTTTATTTAATTTTTAATTTAATTTAATTTAATTTTCATTTAATTTAATTTAATTTAATTTTCATTTAATTTAATTTTCATTTAATTTTTTTTTTATTTCATTTTTACTCAAAAAGTGGTACTCGCAGATTTCTGAATCAGTCCAGGGTATAAATTTGCACGCGCACGGCATTTTTGATTTGATTTTATTTTATTTTATTTCAATTTAATTCAATTTTTTATTTTATTTTTAATTTAATTTAATTTTATTTTAATTTGATTTAATTTAATTTTTATTTTTATTTTTTTTTTGTTTTTTTATTTTTACTCAAAAAGTGGTAATCGCAGATTTCTGAATCAGTCCAGGGTATAAATTTGCACGCGCACGCGCACGGCATTTTTATTTTAATTTAATTTAATTTTAATTTTATTTAATTTTAATTTAATTTGTCGGCGTGTTTTCACCCATGGTTGGCCCAGCTGAGTAGCCTTGTGTCTTTGGCTCTTTGCCTGTTATCATTATTAAGATCGCGTGTTCAAAAATTTGTGTTATCGGCGTCCTCCCGTTATTTGGAGATTTCTTATCATAACAAAATTATTTTGTAATTTCGATCCTTTTTTTAGCTAAAAAAGTTTTGTTATTTTTGTTTTTGTTTTCGTTATGCATGAAAAATTTAGTGATTTTGGGGTGACTTTGCGCAAAATTTTTGACTTTTCTCTTTTAGAATTTTCTGGAATAGGTAACAAATTTATTTACTTTTGTTTTGGTATGAGAGGCGTGCCTTGCGGCTAGTAGGCGAGTATTAATAAATTTGATTGAATGCTCTAATTTTCTGTTTGTGGGTATTTCCGTGTGAGCTATGCTGAATAGCCTTGTGTCTTTGGCTCTTTCACTGTTATTGCATTTTGAGGTTCAAGCAAGTGCGATTCAATTTTGAGCTATTATTTTGTATAGGTATTAGGATTGCGTATTTGAAGATTAGTGTCATTGGCGTTGGCGTGTCTTTACCTGAATGCGTGTTTGGGAATGCAAATGAAACAATTATTTAGGAATGAGGTGGGAACGCCACAATGTAAAAAGTGTGTGTCATCATGAGTAACGTTTGCCTATTAATAAATTTGATCGAATGTTCAAACTGTATAATTATTTTCTGCGGATGAATAACTGTTCATAAAGTTTCTGTATCTTCCTCGGTAGTTTGTTTTTACAGAATAGAAGAAAAGTGATGAGAGATGAATTCTTGAAATTGATCCAAACAATGTGAATGAAAGTTGTGTTGAAGCGGTATAGCAGAATAAATAAAATGATTGTTGTGTATCCTGATTGAAGCATATAATCGGTATCGAGCTACGGTGAACCAATTTTGACCAAACTCAATATATATCCTCCATAAGGATGCCCAAAGAACATTCATAGGTTGGAGCCCCTTCTTTTCCGAAAGTGAGGGAGCATGTATTCGGGGCCCTAAATATGAATCAATGTTGACCAAACTCAATATATATCCTTTATGCAGATGCCTAAACAACATTCATAGGTTAGAGCCCCCAGAGCTCTATCCCTCACCCCTGGGAGGGGGGGGAGCGTGCATTCATTGTAGCTCAGTCCAAGTATGGAAGTCACTGACAGTGTGATGAGAAAGAACTTCAGCATTTAAGCAAGCAGCATTCTGCAATATTTTGCAATTTGACATTGTGACGTAATGGAAAATCAATCCATCAAAATTCAAGAGAAAAGATTGGCCGACCCTCTTCCAACCTGGTACTGGCTGCTTGTTATTTAATTTTTTTTGATTACTGGATAACCTCCCAGGTATTTCTCAAAAATTTTCCAAGTCCATTGTAGGGGGAAGAAGGGGGGGGTGGTACTCGCAAATTTTCAATAGTGCACCAGGTGTCAAAAAAGACATGAAACATGTAAAAAAAAATTAAATTAAAATTAATTTAAATTAAATTAAAATGAAAATAAAAATAAAATGAAATAAAATAAAATACAAATTTAATTAAATTAAAAATACTTTTCCCGTGCACGTGCGCGTGCAAATTTATACCCGCGACTGATTCAGAAATTTGCCCCGCGAGTGAGTCCCAGTATCCTCATCAGCTTGAAGTATATTAAAGTGGACTTGTACTGGACCAAGAGGCGAAACGAACGAGCGGAGCGAGTGAGTCCCAGTATCCCCATCAGCTTGAAGTATATTAAAGTGGACTTGTACTGGACCAAGAGGCGGGACGAACGAGCGGAGCGAGTGAGTCCCAGTATCCTCATCAGCTTGAAATATATTAAAGGGGACTTGTACTGGACCAAGAAGCGGGACGAACGAGCGGAGCGAGTGAGTCCCAGTATCCTCATCAGCTTGAAATATATTAAAGGGGACTTGTACTGGACCAAGAAGCGGGACGAACGAGCGGAACGAGTCAGTCCTAGTAATCTTATCAGCTTGAAATATACTATAATAGAAATGTACTGGACCATAAAGCGGGACAAAAGATCGGGGCGAGTAAGGCCCAGTCTGCTGGTTTGTCCCAGGAAGCAGTCAGCCTAAAATACTCCAAAGTTAACTTATACTAGAACAAGAAGTTGGAAATTTTGGATATTTTTGAACGATGAAGAGCTTAAGACGACTGGCGAAAAGACATGAAACGTGATCTTTATATTTTTGACAACGCCAAGAAATCCTTCTCACTTTTTTATGCACTAGGATCAGGTTCCAAAACAGCTTTCTTAGATAAAGGGTCTCAAATTATAACTTCACTACCATTAATGAGACTCCTAGCGTGTTTGACAAGATGAGGGAAGCTGACTAGGGCATTCTTCTCAAAGCACATCGTCAATTTTGGAGATGTATGAAGATTTCTTCATAACAAAGACGGGTTTTCTTCTATCAGCTTTTATAATAACTAGTCGCACCCCACTGATCTATACCTTCTAAAACCTTTGATCAAATCACTCCCGGCATCACTTATACTCGGGGTGGGAGTGTTACAGACCAATTCGGCACATCTTCTTTGGATATTCACGCCAGGATCCATCACAACATTTGCTTTTATGAGGGGGAGGGCGGGGAGGTAACCCAGACTCCAATTCTTTTTCAAGAGGGTCAATTCATCACGATTGAACCCAGTTTTACGACTAAAATTGCTGAATGGTAGCCTCTTCAGCAAGATCTATTTCACCAGCCCAAGCCTTTGAACTCAGAAGAGAGTCAAATTTCCAAATTTTTTCCCCTCAATTTTAGCTCACAAAAACACGACAATCGTTATTAGCAGAAGGACTAAATGGATCAAACTCACCATGATGAAGAAGTCCAGTAAGCTGGGAATGAACCAAAAGATTGAATCTAGTGGTAAGTTTGAGCTGACCTTACCACTCAACTCCGTTGGTATCCATTTCTCTGTCATAAAATTTACCAACTTTTTAGTTGTGGAATCACAGTCGGAGTCGGTGTTTGCAACTTCCTTCGAGTATTCTTCTTAATCAAGGCTATAATACATAAGTGATCTGTCGTTTAGGATTGAACGAACTAGACTCTGAAATAGAAATTGGTAAGATTGGTAAAGCGGGATCTCGGGACTACTATTGAAGATGCGGGGTTTGACATGTTTCACTGAGCCACCCACTTGATTTGAAACTTCGCGATTGCTTCCATCCCCCCTACAATAATGGCACCTTGAAGTCAGACGGAAAATTTTGGCTGAACTTTTATCTAATTTAAAATTTTGTGAGTTTCTTTCCTCTTCTAAGACGTAGGAAGAGAAAGCGAGAGAGTCCATGAGTGCATGCCGTATACCGAAGTCCGAGCAGAGTGCGAGAGCCCTTGAGTAAACTCGCTCAACGTACAATATAGGTTGAGAAGAGAACGAGCGGAGAAAGTGTTTGGTGTCTGGCGCGAAGTGTACCTTACGTACTCGAGTGTCTAGAGGTGGGAGACGTGATGAGGGTGTAAGTCCCTAAGATGCGCTAGAGAGGATTTCCATGAAACAAGCTTGTGATGAAACAGCAGACGCTGTAGTGGCAGATTGGTTTCTATAACTTACGTGTATTACTCACAGACAGATAGAAACTGCGAATATTTGATTATTCAGACATAAAATTACGTATACAAACCCAAAGGTCACAGTTTAATTACTACATTCTTTTTTTAGTCGGCTTCGACAGATAGTAAGAAAATTTTGCACCGATAGGTAGAAAAATTGACACCGGTATTATTGATCGTATTCAAAACTATCGAAATACTATTAGGAAGTTTGAATATTCATTTCGATTAGAATAATTATCGCTGGGAAATCGTTTCTGTCGTTTCCAGTTCAACGAGAAGATGAAGATGATGAAACCCATGAAAATACAAATCCGAGATATGAAGCCTGATCAACGCAAAAAAGTCTGATGAAGTTCCAAATTCGTACCCTGTAGGCCTATAGTCATTCCATATATCCTCTTACTTATATCACGAATTTTTGTGCGGATATCTCTTGAAACGTCGGGGTAAAAAAGATTTCTACATATATAAGTCTTCGGTATCGGAAATTTGCGACACGCTTCTTCCAAAACGATTGACGTCATTAATGGCCTTGACCCAATTTAAGGTCTTTGAGAAAATTCGACTTTCGCTACCTTCGGACTTGTATCAGCCTTCATTTAAATTAATTTTTTTTCTTCATTTTTCTCTCCTTTATCAAGTGTTCAAAGCTCCATCTATTAGTTAGTATATCTCAGTCAGTCAGTTCAGCGTGATCACAAAATATCATCAAGTGTGACAAGCCCGAGTAGGTAGAAATATTTCAAAATTTATGAGCCCTTCTACAATCCTTCAAGCTTAAGAACTCACTGCCTCTGGAATACTTGTACATTCTTTTCGCTCGAGTTTTTCATTTACTAACCCTCCTTGTTCTCTAGTTTTGTTCATCAGGTACCATCATGCGGACTACATTCCCCCAAAAAATATGGAAGCGGTCCACCAATATTGTACCTTTCCCAACAATATGGCATACGTTTGAAGCCGAAGATAAATACGGTAAAGCTCATAAAATACGGATTCAAGATATGATGCCAGATCAACGTGAGGAAGTTTGGGATATGTATCAGAGGCACTTCCACCCAGATGAATACGTTTGCAGGTAGACTAAATTCATTAGTTTAATACAATCTCGAGTAGACTACTTAAGGGTATGATTTTTTGTTCTAATTTTAGCCACCTAAATTTCATCGAGGATCGAGAGAGTATGACGTCAGAGAAGCTGATCTCTGATCATGCGATGGATCAAAATTTAACAATAATAGCTGTTCTCGACGAGGATGACGGTACCAAGCCTCGTATTGTTGGAGGGTTAAAACTGATGGTTATCCATAAGGAAGATTCTCCTCTTCCAGAAGTAAGTACTCTCCTCTTTCACGATATTTTATGTTCAAGAAATCGCTCAAAATCGTTCATTAAAAGTTACCAGGTAAAGCCACCGCGAAACTCAACAATATTCTCGATTCATTACGAGGCGGTATCAATATTTTCGAAGAATTGAACTCGAATTGTCTGTTGAAAGGATGCGATTTGGTGGTAAAAAGAGAATTTCGTAGAATGAATATCGGCATCGAATTACTCAAAACCATGGAATGCATGGGGAGGGCATTCCATATACCGGCTGCAGTGGTCACTCTTGGTAATCGTTCATCTCAAGCTCTGGGCGCCAAACTCGGCTTCACGCTGCTGAAGGAGGTAAAGTTGAACGAGTGCGCAGATGATGAAGGATAATTTATTGTTCCGCATTCTGATGCTGCCGTGGTTCATTATAGTTGTGTTAAGTATTTTTAATATAGTTTTCATCATTGCTGTAAAAGTATTTGTAAGTACATATGATACGTTGAGTAAGCCTGCTCTTTTTTGTACTTAGGATAGTGTAACTGGTCCCTTCCTCCCTCTCCCCGGTGCATTTTTTGCGCATAAATTTAACCATCATGATCAAAATGGTACATCTTGTTGGAAGGGTCCTGTACACATGTCCGCTCTCCTGAATTTACTATGACCATTGAGTTGTATTTGAGGGAGGGAGGAAAATCTAGCTATGTTCATAGATCAAGTTAGGGGACTTGAGAAATTACGATTATCGAGCTCTTTATAGAGGGAGCAGGAGGAGGAGGAGCTTGGGAGATCTTTGAATTTTGAGCTAAACATACTGCATAAGGCGATATATCTGAAAACTCACGGTTTCTTTAACGGAGTTGAATGAGGGGAGGCAGGAAACCTGATTTATCAGTCTTATGGTGTTTGAAACGTTGTATATCTGGCTCATTGAAAGGGCTAGGCTAATTGGTCGATGGAGTATTGCATATCTAGTTACTTGAAGGAGCTATTTTAATCGGGCTATCAGTGCTGCCACATCTACAGATTTTCAATCCCCGAAAAAATTGGGATTTTTCTACGGATTTTGCGTAAAATGCGGATTTCTTGGGCTCGAGGGAAAAGTACCGCAGTCGCTTGCATGAGAAATACTTCTCTCCGGGTCATTACAGGCTAATACTGCTTTCATGTAACATTGAGTCGTTCGAGGGAAAAGTACCTCAATTAAGAGTATTAGAGATACCATTCTTATGATCGTTATTGCATGAGAAATCATTCACCAACATACAGTATACTGGACTTGAACTAGGCTTGGACTCCTTCTTGTATTATACTAGCTTTATAAGTACTGTTATATATGATAGGAGGCCGAACTATTTGATGGGGATGTATATATCTAACTTATTGTACACCGTTTCGAAGTTCGCCAACGGGCGAAGCACACCCTTAATATAGGTGTAAGGTACTGTAAGTTAAGCTTGTAGTTCACAGGGAAATTATTCGCTCCGCTCGTTCGCCCCCATATGGATATCAACACTAAACCAAGGGCACTAGGCCTACTATTAGCCTTCATGAAACCAGGCCTAAGATGAGGCAATATAAGACCCTTTACCGAACCACTTATAGACTACAAGGATGAAGGAAGGTGGGCTAAGCACGGAAATTTCAGAATCAGGCTCGGGGTCACGCTTGATGACGTCATAGTTGGAGGCAGGGTATTGCAGCCAAAAATTTCAGCTTCGACTTTCGGCTTACAGGTCTCCAATATTGAAACAAGTAGAGAGCCTAGTATAAACTTTTAGGCAGGAAAAGTTGGTGGTGCTGGAGAAAATTTTGCTGATCGGCTCAAACTATACAAATTGCATCACAAGAAACGCTTACCTATTTGACAAAATTAGAAGTTGATCTCTTGTCAGGAGTAAAATTTTGAGTGAACATTCAAATTGTACTCTATGGCTTCAACGCTGGCAGAATAATGCCACTCTCACGCTTTAAAACAGCCATGATCATACATTTTCATACTTTTCTTGAACTATTGCGTCTTCTAACGCGAGTGGACTGATTCTTCACAGACACGTTGCTTCCAAGCGATTCGTTCTTTTCAGAGTACTCGGATTGCTCTTCGACGGCAACATTTTCATTTATTCTTTGCGCATTGCTTCACTCATGGCTCTGGACAGTTTGCCAGTATCTGTTTACGCGTCAGTGACGACTGACGTTAGGTTGTATTCTAAACTATTCAAGTTTCTAGGTTCGTGCTCGTCCTACTGTTTCCTTCTTCTAAATTATTCATTTTAAAAGCAGTTTTTCCGTGAGAAATAAATAAGTCGGTGTCGTTTTTGCTTTTCCGATTTGCGTTGTGTTATACGGGTATCAAGTAAAACGTAGATTGTTTTATCAACGATGGATAATGCGGTTCCATGCAGAGAGCCGGTTCATGTAAGTGGAGAACGCAATTGCTTGCGTGGAGCCGATATCTACGTTAAGGACGAAAGAACAAACATTTATTGCATTTTTGTCACTTGGTTGTTTGAGCTAGGGGTCGGAACGTTTTGCTTGAACCAGTCCCGGAATTGATGCAAATCACAAAAATTTTCTTAGAGCCACAATCAAATTCTAACCAGAACCTTTTTAGAAAAATCTAACTAAAACCCATGTAAATAGAAACCAGAACCAGGATCTATAGGACCCGCAAAAATTTATTCAGAGTATTGCAGGCGAAAATTTCAGCTTTGGCTTTTGGCTTCCACTTACAACCTGAAAAAGTTTGACTGTCAAAAAAGTTCAGCTGGCATGTGGTTCAATTCACCTGGTATAATTCAGCAGATTTTTGACTGATCATTGTGATGAAAAAGTCAAGAAAATTGGGGCTTTGTTATACTGGTCAAAGATACCCATTCTCCAGTTTGTATTCATCCTAATTGGATAATTGCTTGACAGGCTTTGCTGAACGGCCAACAGCAGAACTGAGCTGGAAGTAATTCATTTTATGTTTTGGAAAGCCAGGTCTGACCTAGACAGTGAAGGAGTTGAACTTGAAATTTGAACACTCAGGCACTAGTGATGGGCGATAGTCGATAGGCTCATGCTATCGATAGTCCCGATAGTTTTTCCTAAAACTATCGATACTATTGATAGTTTGAATGAAAAACGTTGAACAGGAGAAAAGTACTTGTGCTACTCGTGGAATAGACACTTTTCTCCTGATTGTTATTTGTTTGGAAAATCGTGTCGAAGAATGTATTCTAGTGTTACCAGATGATGGACGCGACTAAGAAATACCTCAAAAACGTGGCCCCCCACCTAAAAACCACATATGTGTCCAAAAGTGAACGGTGAACGATCAAATATTTGTTATTCCAGTTCCTGTCTCTTTCTTTCAAATAATTTATCAGTAAATTCCCACCAGTTTTGTGATTTTGATAAGAAAAGAACAATTTTTGTACTATCGATAGTTTCTCAAACTATCGATTCACAAATCTATTGTTTTGCCCGATCGTTTTTTTTCCCCCAAAAAACTATCGATAGTATCGATAGTCTATCAATAGTTCCCATCACTATCAGGCAGTGCATTTTCCAACTCAACAAAATCAGGGAAGGTAGAAAAAATTGATAAAATTTCGCTTATTTTGGCTTTTGGCTCACAAAGGTTCAAAGAAAGCTGACTTCCAGCTTCTCTCTTATCAGTAAGAATTCAAGTGAATTTGGCCTTCAGCTTCTGGCTGGCTGCAAACAAAGACTTTGTACATGCAATTAGTTTGTGATATTTATTGTGAGCGATTGCGGGCTATAGCTTTTCTACATTCATAATGGGTGTAGCATCTTGGGGTGGAGAAAATTGGCCGATTAGTGGTTGTATGCCAAGAGGGTGAAGATGTAAGTAGGATACATTTATTATACCAAGAAAATAAAGTCAAGAAAATTGCCAAAAACTCCAGAGCTGTGTGGAGTCCAAGTATGTACTGCATATCTGTCATATTTTGCGTAAGATAGTAAACAACTTTCTGGTTGTTGTTTGTTTATTTTGAATTGTAGTGATGGGCAATAGTCGATAGTTTCATACTATTGATCGTTCCAATATTTTTTCCAAAGTACTATCAGGACTATTGATAGTTTGGATGAATATCGTCGATCAGGAGAAAAGTACCTATTATACTTACAGGATAGATACCTTTCTCCTGATCATTATTTTCCCCGAGAATCTTGTCAAGGAATTTATTTCAGTGTTACCAAATGATGGACGCGGCTAGAAAATACCATAAAAACGTGGTGAGCACATTTGTGTCCCATAAACAGTCAACTATTCGACATTCCAGTTCCTTTCTCTTTCTTTCAAATGTGTTATCAGTAAATTTCCATCAATTTTGTGATTTTGATAAGAAAAAGGAGAATTTTCTAACTATCGATCGACGATATTATCGCCGTCGTTTTTTGTCTATCGATGAATCCCAACTTTATTGAATAGAAATATGTATACTGAAAAATAATACCAGAAGTAGAAACTCTTTTTAATTTTGTGTTCGCAAGCGACTAGCGGTGGAGAATAGAACTAACATAAGCAGTTCTGCCAGATCTACGGATTTTTGTTCCTCGAGAAAGATACAAATTTTTCTACGGACTTTGCGTAAAATACGGATTTCTTGTGCTCAAGAGAAAAGTACCATAGTCACTCATATGAGAGATACTTTTCTCCTGGTTTTTAAGGCCCGATACCGCAGGTTTCTGTAAAATTGAGTCGATCAAGATAAAAGTACCTTAGTTATAGGTAAAGATACTTTTCTCCTGATTGTTTTTGATAGATCGGTGAAAAAATATAGAAATTTGATTTTAGGTCTTGGAAAAAATGACGGATACGGATTTTTGAATATTATTTGGCAGCAATGATTTTTTCACTGATTTTGCGTAAAATACAGATTTCTTGTACTCAAGGGGAATTTACATTAGTTGCCCTTATGAGAAATACTTTTCTCTTGATCGTTATTGCGCGATATCGCGATTCGCTGTCACATAGGCGACTAAGGTACTTTTCCTTTGTGTACAAAAAATTTATATTTCAGGCAAAATCCATGGAAAATCCGTATCTTTTTTCGCGAATTGAAAACCCGTAGATCTGGCAGCACTGCATCAGTAAGGAGAGTTGTGACTATGAATTTGTGTGTATTTTTCTCGCGTAGTAGTGACGTACATTGTTCGATCACCACGAAATTTTCGCGGGTCCTATCGCTTCCGATTTCGGTTCTAGCTAAAGGTTTCGACCTCCACTTCAAAAACAAATTCATTTACTGTCCGTTCCTCCACCTCACCTCGCACTCTCAAAGCAATGTCTGCTATCAGAGTTGGGCCAATTCTTTCACGATCGTTACTTTTTTTGTCCGCAGTTAATATCTTCAACCTGCCTCATACAGGTACTCGTAGGTTTGAAAACATTCGGTCGTTTTTGAGGAAAATTTCTTTTGATTGTTCCCTAATTTTTACGCTCGAACATACGTTACGGAAACGGTTAATAAATCCTCTTTTACTAAACTACTTACATCTCTTCAATGTGTACACAAAATAACGCACAATATCAGACAAGATAAACGTACAAGTAAGCAGAGAAGCACTTGATGTTGAAAACTTAAAAATAGCGTTAGTTATTATCATACGAGTATAAATTTTACTGTTAAGTGAACATGTGACAGTTCACAATTACATTCAAAATCATTGTCAAAGTTCTTTCTCGTTCATCCCAATTTTTAATTAGTACCACGTGTCCTCTATGCAGGCTACTTTTCCAGACAGAAATTGGAAGCGACCAAAGGATGTACCTTTCCCAAGAGTATGGCATAAATTCCAAGCGCAAGATAGGCACGGTAAAACTCATGGAATACGGATTCAAGACATGACGCCAGACCAGTATGAGGAAGTATGGGAAATTTATAAAGAGCACTTCTGCCGTGATGAGGAGATCAACAGGTAAGTTCATTATGTTTAACAGGCTTCTAACGTTCTTAGGTTAGTTGAGTGACCGCAAAACAATATTGTGACAAGCCGAGGGAAAGCTAGTGGGACTCGGAAAGATACCGTTTTTCTAGCTATATGAGCTGGTGGTGTCAGAAGAATTTCGCTGGTGATTAACTTTCGCTTCCCTCCTTTCCAAGCTCGTGTCTCGAACCAAGACCCCAAATAAGTGATGGTCGAGGTTCATCTTCTTCTGGGATACTTACCATAATTTTCAAACGTTTTTCCAAGTCTCTAAACTAGCTCAAAGCGTCTCCCCGTTCCCTCGGTACCACAGTTTGGTCGAACAGACCAAATAAATACTGAGAACAGAATTACCAAAATTTTTAAAATTAGGTCAAATGTTGTAAATATATTGATTGCTCTTTCGATCCGTTGTATTTTCAGACAAGTGAATATACTCGAAGATCAAGAAAGTTTTGCGTCGAAAAAACTGAACTTTGACCATCTTGTCAGTCAGAATTTGTCGTTGGTTGCAGTTCTCGATACCAACGAGGATACGAAGCCTTGTATCGTTGGATGTTTGCAAGTAATGGTAATTAGTAAAGATGATGCACCTCTTCCCAAGGTACTCTAATCTTCAGATAAAACATTATTATTTGAAAAATTCAATAAATACTCAATTCCTATTACCTTTCTGTAAGTTGCCAGGAGTAGCCCTCGCAAAAATTCGGAATATTTATGGTTTACTGCGAGATGATGTCAATATGTTTGAAGTACTGAATGTGAATCGTTATTTGAAAGAATCAGGTGTGGTGGTAAAACGGGAGTATCGGCAAATGAACATTGGCTTCGAATTATTGAAAACGATGGAACGAATGGGGAAGGTATTCCATATTCCCGTTGCCGTGGCGACTTTTTCTAATCCTCAAGTAGTGAGTTTGGGCGCCAAACTCGGGTTCATTGTGGTCAAGGATATGAAGCTCAACGGGTATAGAGACGAGGAGTATGGATTCACATTTTCAGACTCGAAAGATCCGATTATGCAGTACGGTTATTTTAAGTATTTTTGAAGATATTTCGACTGTTATCATTAATACAACTTTTGTACTTGTGCGACGAATTCATCTTACTTATATCGAACAATATTTTTCACTATTTGACTTTTTATCTTTTTTTTTTTTTTTTTCATTACGATCCCTGTTTTGATCATTTATTTTTATGGCAGCAATGTGGGGAGGTGGAAGTGGGTGATTCGCGGGTGACCAATTCTTAGTTGGGTGAGAATGACTTCTTCCAGTCTAAGGGGTCTGTTGGAGGTGGACCAGGGTACTGAGGATTGTTTTATGGGAAAAGTTTATTTAGAGTTTGGAGTTTCCAGTGACATTTCCATTTGTCAAGAATCAGAGCGAAAGTGAATTTTGTAATCTAAAGCAGGTATAGGCGATTTATCGGTAATTCTTAGAAGGGAACAAGCATGTTTTGCAGCTAGGTCAACTTTATCGTGATCAGGATGATTGATGTGACCGGGAATCCAGATGAAAGTGGTGTGAGAGTTGATGGAGCGGAGGGTGAGAAGCGTGAGTTGGATGCGTTGTAAGAGAGGGTGGTAGTTGTGAAAGTCGGAGAGGGAGTGGATCAGCAAGAGAGACTGTCAGGAGGAGAAAGTTGTTATTTGGGGGAAGTTGTAAGAGGTGGGAAGTCACGGAACTATTTAGAGAGAACTCATAAGATGTTATTTAAACCCATCTGAAAAGCAAATAGAAGAATTGGGGGATTCCCTGATTAAAAGATTGATATTTTGGATGATGATAGTATTCTTGATTTTGGGCAATTCCGTGAGAATTGTCCTTAGCTGCACATTTGCTGTTTTGGAACGCTAGCAGAGCCAGCGCAAAGGTCCCGCTGATCAAACATGCGCTCGTCTATTAAATCATTTTGAACCTTGAGGTTGAGTCTTGATGTAAAACAAAATAGCGTCTAATTCGAACTTGCGGGCAGGAATCGCACGAAAGAAATTAGGAAAATGCCGTTATACACGAAAGAGGATAAGAGCTCGGAACGTTCAAACGCTACTGGACTGTGAAGAGAGCCCAGCGGAAGACAGGGCGGAACTCTAACGTTCCTTTCCCTCTCTCTCTAAAAAAAAAAGGAAATTTAGGTAAGAGCAATGAATCACCGCGTACAAAATAGGTATGTATTCACAGTTCGAGATTTATAATAGAACTGCTGAAGAAGAGAAGATGTACTTCAAAACAGTTTGCCTGACTATAGGGCTCTTTCCGCATACTCGTTAGCATGATTTTTATCGTAATTGTACTTGCTTTCCAAGTACTGGTGAGGGGAAGGCAAAGAAATCGTAATTTACAGCCCGCGTTTGTTTGATCAAAGTGGAAGAATGAGCAAAAAGTCTCGTTCTTCCAGGCAATGGAGGAAATATTTTCGAAAAGCTTGTCTTCTGTTGCGTGCTTGCGGTCAGAGATCAACTACTGCCCCGTGTATGATTGAAGCGGACAAATACGCGAAAAATTTCCTTTCTTATTTTCAAGTCGCCACTTTGTTTGTCCACAATCAATATCTCCGTCATTCCTCATATACCTAGGTTTGAAAACATTTGGTCGTCCTCGTGAAAATTTTTTTTACGTCGCTTGTGAATGATTGTTATCCAATTTTTTTGCTTGAATGCACGATTAGATACGGAAAACGCTAGCCTAATGAATATATTCTTTCTCTTCAATGTGTGTACAAAATACCAGTAAATATCAGATGAGACTGACGCACAAGTGAGTAGATACGTATCGAGTGTCAAACACTTCAAAGTATTGCGTCAGGTAATATCATATTAGTGAATTTCACTGTCAAGTGAACTTGTATAACAGGTCACAAAATAATGATTGTATAAAAGTGGAACATTGTAATCAAAAGGTTCTTTCTTGTACTTCTCAATTTTTATTTACTCTCACGGCCCATTATGCAGCCTACTTTTCCACAGAGAAATTGGAAGCGACCGAAGGATGAACACATACCTTTTCCAAAAATATGGCATAAATTCCAAGCGCAAGATAGGTACGGTAAAACTCATGGAATACGGATTCAAGACATGACGCCAGACCAGCATGAGGAGGTTTGGGATATCTTTAAAGAAGACTTCTGTCGTGATGAAGAAATTAACCGGTAAATTCATTTATCTAGCAGGAATATAAACCTAAAAACTACGACGTAGGAAAAGCTAGTGGTGCTGGTAAAAATGTCATTAGTGGACGAGAAAGGCGCGGCGTATTGAGAGGTAGATGTTGGTGAAATTTCGCCTTTTCAGTTTCCAACTTCTTGTCACGAATTTGAAGAGGGTTCCTCTCGGTGCACCTACAGTCACTTCAAAACGTTTCTCCAAGTCCCTAAACTTGATGAAGGCCTCTCCTTTGTCCTACGGAACAGCACGGTAGACGTTTTCCACGAAGTAGTCCTACTTAGCTAGATATTCTGGAGTTGTGGACAGAATCACGTTTTTTGAGAATAAGATCAAAAGATACATCGATTTTTTTTTTGTTATTTTTAGACAAGTGAATATACTCGGGGATCAAGAGAGTATGACATCGAGAAAACTGATCTTTGATCATGTTGTCAGTCAGAATCTATCTTTGGTGGCAGTTCTCGAAGCCAACGAGGATACAAAGGCTTGTATTGTGGGATGTTTGCAAGTAATGGTAATTAGTAAAGAAGATCCCCCTCTTCCAAAGGTAGGTACTCGTAAAACATTATACACTTTTGATTATTGGAAATCTAGAAAAATCCTGAACTATTATGTAAATTTCAAGTTGCCAGGTGAAGCCCTCGCAAAACTTCGGAATGTTTTTGCTTTTCTGCGAGATGGTATCAATATGTTTGAAATACTGAATGTGAATCGTTATTTGAAAGAATCTGGTCTGGTAGTGAAACGAGAGTATCGACGAATGAAGATTGGCTTCGAATTATTCCGAACGATGGAACTAATGGGGAACGTATTTCATATTCCCGTTGCCGTGATGACCTTTTCTAATCCTCAAACTATTCATTTGGGCGCAAAACTCGGGTTTGTTTTAGTCAAGGAGATGAAGCTTGACAAATATGAAGACAAAGAGTATGGATTCACTTTATCGGATTCGAAAGATTCGGTTATTCAGTATGGTTATTTCAGGTATTTTTGAGAATACCTCGACTGCTATTATTAATACGACTTGTGTACATGTGCTATAAATAGTATCTGTGAAAAGGGCGTCCGCTCAATCATCAATGTGTGTTTCTTGTGGGATGGAACGCTCTTTCCACAGATATGTCCTCAAATAGTTTTGTAACAATAAATTTTCAAAAGAATTTCTTAATTTTTATTGTTCAATTTTCCATTTTTTTCTAATTTTATTTCATCACTATCCCTACTTAATCTTCTTGGTCTTGTGTACTACGATTCAGTCATAAGTTCTAAAACCCCCAACTACGAAAAATCGGAACAATAGTGTTGTAATAGCTTGCTAGGTGAGAGGCAAGTTCAATTTGATAACCGATCATGCGCTTGTAAACATGAACTTCCCCGATATTTTTTTGCCACAAGCATTAATCAATGCTGTCGTGGATGCTTACGGTAAATTCGAATTGACTCATGAAGAGATGCACCTATCAAATTTTCTACAGTGCTCTACGAGGAAAGTAACTCGCAAAAGGTGTCTGTACAAAATGTGACTACAATGTTAAATAATGATTTTTCATTTTGTTCGTTCTCAGTTGTGTACCATTTCATCAATCATGCACAGCATTATTTACGAGACTGATTCGAGTGAGCCGGTAATATGATTCAATAATCGATCCTACCTATTAGAAAACATCGCAACAAGGAGGTGTGTGTCAACAGATAACGATCAGCGCGAAGCACTCTAGAATGGCGAAAGAACGATAGGTACTCGATTTTTGAAAATACGAACATTGAATATCATTGTAGTACCATGCAGTATAATTATTGGTTCAGGCCAAAACCAGAGTGAATGCGAGTTGCGGAATGCGATACGGAATGCGAGCGAATAGAATGGATTTTAGTCCCTCGCATTGCTCGGTCGTTCTCGCGTTGCTTATAAGCACTGCACTGTGTAATTTTGTGAATCGTTCTCGTATTCGTTCCGCAACTCGCAATCACTTTGGTTTTGGCCTCAGGTTTATCTACATACTTTGGTTCTATTTTTTCACCACTGGATATGCAGATTACCTTCCCAGAAAGGAACTGGAAGAGACCTAATAATGTTGCACCCTTTCCAAATACGTGGCACGTATTCCAAGCAAAAAATAAGCTCGGCAAAACTTGTAAAATACGGATTCAAGATATGAGACCGGATCAACGCGAAGAAATTTGGCACATACATCTCACACACTACTGTCCAGATGAAGAACTTCACAGGTATCTTAATCTACCGGTTTAAGATTATGTATAGTTTTTCAGAGGTACATCGAAAGGTACCGCAACGCGTACATATAGCTCAGAGGGACTGATTTCAGCCGTTTATTGTAATCTAGTATCATGAAATTGAGAATAAAGGTCCCAAAGTACCAAAGTTCGAAATTTTTCCTAGCCATTGTGGTAGGTTAAGGTCATTGATGTCGTCATAAAGCGTGACGCATCTCGCGTTTTACCGATTTTCGACTAACCACCAGCCTAAATACGTTATGCATGTTAAGAAGAGGGAGAAAACCTTGAGGGCACAACGTAAAAGCTAAAATATCTCCTCCAACGACACGTGATGTAACATTTTTTATGCTGAACTTTGATACCATACACCGATTTTATCGATCATATTATTGTCTTGGCTCTGCCTATTATATCAAATTTTGATAGATGTTAGGTCACGATGACATCATAGTAATATTCCCCTCCATCAGTATTTTCAAGTTTAGCATAAATCTAGTATTCCCTATGTTAGGCTAAGTAGCTTTCTAGCTCACACGCTCCGCTCGATTGTATCCACAACCTAGTGTAGTGAAGGCTTAGTATGACTTGGTGTGAGTCTATGAGGGCATACTTTGCTCTGTCTGTCTGTCTCTGTCTCTCTCTGTCTGTCTCTCTCTCTCTGCGCGCGCGCGATCGACATATACAGCGGGGCAATCGCGGCATCTTAGGTGTTGCACTCCACATTTAGATATAAGGGAGGCGTGTCTTACTTGTTACACAAAATTCACGGGTTCTTTAACGGAGTTTAATGAGGTGAAGTAGAGAACCTGTTTCATGGGGTATTTTGGAAGGGTCTTTGATTGAGTCTCGGGGTGTTTGAAGCGTTGCATATTTGGTCTATTGAAGAGGCGATGTTTGAAACATTTCATATCTGGCTCATTTAAGGTGTGGTGTTTGAAACATTGCATATTTGGTTCATTGAAGGGGCCAAGTCCGTTGGTGTATGAAGCATTGCATATCTAATTACTTGAAGGAGCTAATGTAATCAGGCTCCTCGTATTATCCTAGTTTTACATTACACATTATTATACATGATAAGCGGGAGACTTTTGAAGATTTCCGATCTCCAAATTCTTTATGATAGGAGAGGACATGAAAAATTTTCGACCTATGAGGTTTGCCGGCCGGCCAGCCTATGGAAGACGGACGTTTTTTTCAGGAAAGACCCCCCCCCCCTCATAAAACAAGTTCCCAGTTGATAACCAACCAACTTGGTGGTATGGGTAACAAAACCTCAGATTAGGACTACTAAGAATTATAACGATACCAGAGATGAGGGGTGATAAGTAAGAAGGAGGGACAGATTTCTTCCTTTTCTTCCTCTCCTCGGGAATACTCAAGGATCTTGGATCAGTTCCCTTGTCACAAGGGATGCGATATGGAGGTTTATCTGGTTAATTTTAGCAATGCGCTGGATAAAAGTGAGATCTTTTTTGAAGCTGGGAGGAGATTGAGACCCACCTCGTTGGCGATGCGATGCTTACGTTAAATTTTTAAGGTACATCTATTCTGCTTAATAGTGATCTGGAGGTGAGAAAGTTGTACTCGATAGTGAACTCAATCGAAGAGTAGAGACAGAAGTCTTGGACTAGGGCACCAGACCCAGCCAAAGCGCAGAATACGTCATTAACGTATCTCCGACAGAGGACGACGTGTTTGAAGAGGAGATAGTTGGAAGGGGAAATTTCAGATTCCAGCCTATTCATAAACACTTCCGACCATAAAGGTGGCCCAATCGGGGTACCAATGTCTTGAGGCAGTTTGTAAACCATGAGGTTAAATTGACGGACATTAAGGGCGAGACAGCTCTGAAAAACAGAGGTGAATTCCGATTTTAGAGGAGAGGGGACTACTGCCTCATTTAATAACTCCTCAATGTGCTCTGTGGCAGATTTCGGAGGCGCGTGAGGGAATGGAATTGTTACACTTCCAGGAGGAGAGGTTGTGTAAGTAAGAGTTTTTTATCGAAAAATCGGGTTTGAAGCTATTGATCTGCTTGCGCCAAATATCAAGGTATTTAGCAAGCTTGTAGTAGGGAGTAGAAATGAAAGTTATGGTGTTTTGGGAGTCCGTAGACGCGTGGGGTCTTAGGATTCGGAACGGGAAGAGCCTTCCTGAGGGGTTCTTTATCTAGGAGTAACTTACTTCCGCTGATGCATGCCGGCGTTGAAGAGTTGGGCAGCGATGGCATTCATGGAACTCAGGCAGTTGGCCAATTTCAGTCCGGCCGGTCCATGAACACGGTCGATCTGTACTTATTGGTTTTGGTGAGCACGAGGTAGTGGTTTTTTATCTCAATCTCGCTCCCTCCAGCTCATTGCTAAAGTCATCCAGATAAACCTCAATATCGCATCCTTTGTCAAGATGAAAAAAAATTTAAGCGTTCTTTACCGGACTTACATGAGGGGAGGTGGGAAACCTGTTTTTTGAGATATTTTGGGAGGAACTTTCAGTATGGTGTTTGAGACGTTGCATATCTGGCTTATTGAAGGGGTCACGCCAATTGGTGTATGAAGTATTGCATATCTATTTATTTGAAGAAGCTATTTTAATCAGGCTATATACAACGACCTCTACGCTAAACATTGGTAGAAGGACTTGGAAAAAGATTGTACTAATGTCTGACATACAGTATACTGGACTTCAAGTAGGCTAGGACCACCTCTTGTATTATACTAGCTTTATACTAGTATATATGGAAAATTTTCCACCTTTGAGGTTTGCCGGCCGACGGACAGTGCACTCCCCCCCCCCCCCCGATACAACAAGTTTCCTGTTA
This sequence comes from Aspidiotus destructor, assembly GCA_035079395.1. Lineage (NCBI taxonomy): Eukaryota > Metazoa > Arthropoda > Insecta > Hemiptera > Diaspididae > Aspidiotus > Aspidiotus destructor. Next base: position 5,581,441 of record JAVHKZ010000011.1, on the reverse strand, counting down.
ATTTACTCCAATCTACCATCACCATTAGTGCTCCTAAGTAGAGGGAAAGGATGAAGAAACCTGTCCCTCTTTCTTACTTACCTCCCCTTATCTCTGATATTGCTGGAATTCTTAGGAGTATGAATCAGAGATCAGTCAATCACCCTTACCTCCAAATTGGTGGGTTATTTTCGAAAAAAAGACACGCCCCCTCATCTAAATGTAGATTGTATAATATCCTGAGATTCCGTGATTCTCCCGTTGCTTATGTCGTTGAATGTGTGCGCGTATTCAGAGTGGGGATCAACGACTATGTCAGCGCTCTTTTTAACAACAACTCAATCAAAAACCACTTCGCAAAGCATCTTCTTGAAAACAAGCACCTTTGAGATGGTGAGAAAATAATCGCTCTGGAGGAAAATAGAAATCGCTTGCTGCGGCTTACAGCATGCTTACGATTTCAAAAATCGTGTGGTGCATGTAGACCTCATTCAGCGCCAGGCGGCGCATCATTCTCCGTGAGACGACCTTGATTATCTTCCGACGTCCAGCAAATCGAGTCCCGTCAATTGGAATTGGGTTGTTTTTACTCTGCTCACCAGAATTCCCGAGCAAACAGCGCGACACAGCTCAAACCAGAGAGTTCCCGTTGTCTTGGCTCTGACTGTTCTTTATTTCGTCCTCGCGACCGGCATTCCTATGACGGACAGGGCTCATGCTAGGCTAGTAAAGAAACATTGGAGAAAGGAATAAACAAATTTTACTGATTCACCGCAGTTTAATACAATATACGCGAGCGTACGTTTGGTAAATTTACCATGGACTAGCGATAACGAAACTGAACTAGACAAGCCAGATACATGCACGGACTGAACTCAGAAACGTGAACATGAAGAACATGAAATAGCGCGGGAAATAATCAATAAAGAAATTAAAAGCCTATCAAAACTTAACCAAAAGCTAGAGGAATTTACAACCAATACAAAAGATGGTCAACCTAATTAAAATAAGCACCTCGGGTGAGGTGTTAGGAGGGTCGGCGGGTTGATTTTCATTTTAAATCTATTCAAAAAAAGAAAAAAAAAGAAAAGAAGACTTTTGGTTTCTTACTAACGGATATTCTTGCGGATATTTTTGCTTTGCGCATCCTCAGTAGTAACAGAAAAGAGAATTTCTGTTTTCATAAGAATGAAATCATTTCTTAACGAAGGTAAATGACTTTGTTCTTGGATATACAATTATTTTTCATTCACTCTCGCCCCCTCCCTCCTTCTGAGAAAGAAACACTTCATGAAACACCTTAAAAAGATTCCATAGCGAACATTCCTTTCCTTGCGGGCTAGTTAACCTATTACTATTCAACTCACCGCACAAAAACTATTAATCCGATTTTAGAAGAAATAGCCTCTACAAGCAAATTCACGTTCATGACTTCAATAACTCTAAATTTCATGAAAATCAACTCCATAGCTAAGGAATAATAGTAATAGTAATAACAATAATCTTACCTCCAGATTCTAACAGGTTAAGAAAAAAAAATTGTTAAAAATCATAAAAATAATAATTCAGTTTAGTGATGACGTTTATATGAAAATTTTATAATTGCACTGATACTCTGTTAGCCTTCAGAAAGCTCATTTTGTATGGGATTTTGCAGACTTTAATAAATAGCTTATTGAAAGAACCTATCAAATGTTAAGCTTTTGCAATATCTTTAACAAAAGTAGAACTAACAATGAATATTTTTATGGTAATACATCCCTAGGTTAGATGGCAAACTCGGATTCACTCAAATAGTATCTACAGTCACATCTCATATAGATACCTTTTTGCTAAACAAAGTTGAAATTATGAGGCCATAATAAAATTGCAACCACCAATCTTGTAAATAATAATAAATAATAATAATAATACCGGTAATAATAAAAAATAGAAGTATGTGTGACGAAAACAAAGCAATAGGAGGAATATGTTCCACAAAGAAAGTCAAAAACGCACTGACAAGAATTTTCTCAGCTACCAGAATACTGCAGTTTATGATAGGAGAAAAGAAAGAAAGAATAATAAAATAAAAATAAACTTGAAATAGAAATAATAAACCTAATTAAAAAAATGAAATCAAAATAAGGTTAAATTTGAACGCAGTGATCAGTAATCTAAAAACTACAGAGGAGTGAAAATTGAGGAAGTCAGGAGGAGGTGAGTCAAATAATAATGGAAGAACGGAGTCAAAGAGGAATGAGAGTCAAGAGAATCAGTAAATTAGAGAAAATTAAGCCAGAGAAGCTCAAGGAGACCTCTGGGAGGAAGCGAGGAGGAGAGGAAGGAGGGAAAGAGGAAGTGAGACAAGAAATGAGAGGAATGTGTGGAACACTGGTAAAAAGTAGGAAGAATCCAAGAATACTCACCACAGGAGGACTCCTCCTAGCCAAAGATTGAAAAAGGGGAAACCTGCCGGCTGAGAGTCATGGAAAGCACGAGGACGGAAAAAACCGAGGGAAAGAGGAGAGAAAGAAAGAAATGAGGACAAGGAAGGATCAGGAGAACACATAGGGAACAAGGAAAACGAAGAGAGGAGGCAAATACAGGAACTTCTCCAGCTTGGTGGAAAAAAGGGGAGGGTTCGGACAAACATTGACCAAATCACAGGAAATACCATACGGAATAATAATAAATTTGAACATAACTTTATCACCAAAGTTGAAAAGATCAGATGACATGAATTGAAAGATGAAAATAAATTGAAGGAAGATTTTCCGCGGGAGGGTAGCGTATCTGCTTTCAAGGGTCTCCCATGCTAGACGTTCTCTTTTGACATGTTTCATGTCTTTGCTCTGGTCTTATCCTTATGGAAATTTTCATTGTGGCAGTGATTCTCAAATCTGCGAGTCCGAGTCCACGAGTCCGAGGCCCCCCCCCCTCTCGAAAGGCACTTAGAAAATTTTCGAGGTTTTCTCAGGGGAGTGATTCTGAAATCTGCGAGTCCGAGTCCGCGAGTCCGAGCCCCCCCCCCCTCTCAAAAGGCACTTGGAGTGAGGCCCCTTAATCTCATCAGCTTGAAATACTGAAGTAGACTTATACTAGACCAAGAAGCGGAGCGAGTGAGGCCCCTCAATCTCATCAGCTTGAAATACTGAAGTAGACTTATACTAGACCAAGAAGCGGGGCGAACGAGCGGAGTGAGTGAGGCCCCCTAATCTCATCAGCCTGGAATATACTTAGGTAGACTTGTACTATACCAAGATGGGTGCGAACGATCGGAGCATGCTACCTTATAGAAGACATGAAACATGATGTTTTTCTATTTGGCTCCGCCAGAAGATTTTTTTTATTTTTGAGCTTTTGATGTGCAGTAATCTATTGGTGAAATTCAAAGCGTAGCCATTTTTGCGTGACCCATTTTTCCATCTTGTTCTGAGTTCCTACATGGTCTGAGTACATACGAAAGTTGATGAATTGGGGGCGTAGTCCGTGTGTCAGGCATTGTCTAGTTTAGTTGCGTTATCGCTCGTCAATGGTAAGTTTACCGAAAGCGCGCTCGCGTATATTGTATTAAACTGCGGTGAATCAGTAAAATTTGTTTATTCCTTTCTGAAAATGTGCCTTAACAGAACCAACACTCGTAACAGAACCAACACTCGTATTTGTAAAACATTGGAGAATCGCAGATCACTCTTTGTCAGGCATGGGACAATCCGCTTAATGGTGTTATCATAAAGCTTGTATGCAATGAACAGAAAAAGTTTTCATAATTTCTGTTTATTTATTATTCATTTTTCTATTGACCCTGAAGTGCGTGGTGCTAACATGCTTCAAAATTCGCCGAGCCGTGGCAAAGGAACAAATAGCGGCCACCCTGGTCATATGTTGTCAGATGACTTTTATAAAATTCCTTTGTATTTACAGACAATCCAAGATGTTCGAAGACCCAGAGAGTATGAATTCAAAGAAGCTAATTCTCAATCATATAATGGACCAGAATTTATCTTTAGTGGCAGTTCTTGATGATGATAATATTGATACTAGACCAAGCATCGTTGGGTATTTGCTGTTGTGCGTGGCCAGTAAACAGGATTCACCACTTCCTAAGGTACACCAAGTGATAAGAAAAAAAACAACGTATTACTTTTCTTTACTGCTGTGAACCTAAATTTCCCCAAAACCTTTATTTTCAGTTGCCAGGTGTAAGTCTAGCCAAGCACATAAAATTAATTCATTCGCTGCAAAACGGTATCAATACGTTTGAAGAACTGGATTCGAATTATTTGTTGAGAGAATTTGGTTTGGCGGTGCACCGAGAATATCGACGCATGAATATCGGCGCCGAATTATTCAAAACAATGGAACGAATTGGAAAGGTATTTCATGTTCCCGCCGCTGTGGTTACTGTGACTAATCTTCCATCTCAAATTTTAGCCGCCAAACTAGGGCTCACACTGTTCAGAGAAATGAAGTTGATCGAATATAAGGACGAGGAGGGTCGAATACTTTTTCCGAAATCCGATACGGCAGTGGTTCAATACGGTTATTTCAAGTACTAGATTGTTTATCATAATATTGTACACGGGTATACACCAGGTTCCGAGTTTTCGCGAGTAAACAAACCTTGAAAATTTTTGGAATTGGCAAAAATACTTTATTATAATTTTACAAAATTTTATTGAATTTTTTACCACTTTGTACCCTTTACAGAAAACATTCGTCGTCGGGCACGCTGGAAGAAAGAAAACTAAATTATAATTTTAATGTCTCACGAAAGATTGCATAAGTGCAAGTCGTCAACGATCGTTGTATTTTTTAATGCTAAAGTAACTGCATACGCGAACAAGTCAGGCGAGTTTCAATTCTACCCGCAAGCTAAATTTGATCTTAATACAAAAGAGTGCGCAAGTGAATATAGTGGTTAGCATTGACATACGTAGGTATACGAGCTTTAGCTTGTGGCTTCGATACACGAGAAATATGATCGTAAAACGTAAATGGTGATATACATTATATCGTACCTGGAAAGATATAAAGATTAAAGGAAAAAAATCTTGAAACATAATTATGATTTGTCTAGATCTTCCGAATCGATAGAGTCATAAATTCTGCGGGTATTAAAATGTCTACGAAAAATTGAACGTGCCAAAAAAATCACTCAATTAGCGCCACTATGATAATTACGTAGAAAAGTCGACATTCACCTTCACCCATACACAGACGAGTCCATCGCCAAGCGTGTTGAAATACTCGTACGTTATTAATTATAAAATAAGAAAGTCTTACTAAGATATTTTCTAGTTACGACAACCGTTCGCTACGTGGACAATCTGGAGTGGTTCGTTTTCTGACCTCCACTTCTTTCTCTCAATAGTTTGTGTGCAACAATTGAACTCACTCTACAAAGTTGATTTCTTAGTTCGTATTGAAGGCGATATGTTCACAGTTTCAGCATTACTTCCTAAAATATTTCCATACATGCCTCTCCTTACGCTCCACCCTCCCATAAATTTGCCTTCTTGGACACCCTCATCCACCATCATCTTTCCCTCCCTTTCTGCTGTTGCTATTTCTCACAAAATTTGTTTTTACGGTCTAAGACTTATTTCTCAAACTTCAGACTTCACTATCTCTCTTCCGCGAAATTCGCCTGCTTCGAAGAGGAAACAGGAAAATGGGTACGTTTACCCTGTTTAGGCGAGCTTTCTTCTGTGATTGCCGATTTCCAGCATTACGACGACACCTCTTCTGCATAAAATGAAATATTTTTTGTACTTTCGTTCGCAATTTAGCTTCTCCACCTCCCCTTGATTCCTAGAACTTTTCATACATGTCAAGGAAGGCCATGGCATAACATTAAGATCGGCATCACTAAATAAATTCTGTGTTTCACTTTCAACTGAAATCCCGTAAGATAGGCTTCCCTGTATTGTTTCAATCTATGTTACTGTGAATTTTGATAGCTGGGAAAGATGAACTATCTCAAATTGACTAGGTTGAAATTTAAATGGGCCGTGAATAATCGTTAGGAGAGAAAATATGACGTATAAACTTGATGTTTTCATCTCTTCTAGTTATGAAATTCAAAACAATCTACGCAAGTAACGGAAAAATCTGATTCTACTCGAAAAATACGAAATTTTCCATAAGTTTTAACATCAGAAAACAATGTTCCGGAACAATCGCAGCCCAAGACGTCAACTACACGAGGACGCGGGAATGAAGGAGAAGTAGTATACATAAATACCGGTAATTGCAGTCTTCCGTTCCCATACTGTCGACTCGTCCGTGCTCTCAAAGCGGAATTGAATTCCAATCTGTCGAACGTTCAAACTTTCCGTTGTAAATATTATGAATTTATACGTACCGAAAACGAAGAGAATTTGTCTTTTTGCTGCAAGACGCATCTTCGTGTGAAATGATCGCAATATTTTGCCTAGTATACCCGTAGAAGATGAAATTATGCCCTAGACTTCGTTGATGACTATCTGAATGAATATTTCAGAATAATTTATGAAAAGAAAAAACACGAGATGCACTGCTATACACGATTTCAATGGTGTAATAAAATGAATACGATTACGTTTTCAATATTTCCTGGGATTTTCAAACAGAAAAACACTTCCGCTCTTCGTTCAACGTGTTGGAGACTTTGTTTGACAATTATAAAGGTGTGAAGAACTGGATCGATTTTGGACTGTGGAGGGGTTTTTGGTTGTGCTAGGGAATGGGAGTGTGCACACGATAAGAATGGCTGGCAAATCCTTGAATGAAGAAGGGGAAGTCGGAACAAAACAAAGCTCTTTTGACTCCTAATTTCCATTTCCAGTTCATTGTTACAAATGAATCTTCCTTTTTGAGCAAGAAACCTGCTATCTCTTTTGTTGTGGATATTTTCCAGAAACTTCCGCATCCGACGTTGATGACGTCATCAACCAAAGGTGTGTTAGGTTACATGACAGAAAAATAGGTTGGGCGATTTTGGTAATTCTGCCAGGTCAAGACAAATACGAAGCATCCTGGATGTCGAGGGAGGGATGAACGTGTTGATAGGAAGAACGGGCTTCAATTTGAAATGGTAGTCTAGATAGGATTCTTACGAAAGAAACAGTAAAAGAATTAATACGAGATTCTAAATTACGGCTATTACCCTATTTAAACATTCTGAAGCCAATAAACACGACTCTTTTAATCCTCTGTGACAAGGTCTAAGAGTCCTGATAACATACTCACAATTGAAGGCTTGCAGTAAAGGACAGGAAGGCTTCATACTCAAATGAGTACTTAATTACAAAACCGCAGACAACGAAAAGAATACGAAGCTTTCGACTAAAATGTCATCCTCAGCCAAGACAAGAACACAACTGACCGAACGAAAATACCACCACCAACCTCGAGAATGACTGGAGAAGGACGAGACTAATCATCGAGTTGTGAATCATGAATAAGCTCGATCAGACCTTCGTCCAGTATGTGCCTGTTAAGAGACTACCTGAATTCTTATGACGAATGATTTCGATGTTCTCTGAAGTGGTACGCTTAAGTACGAGCTCTCTTTGTGGAGAAGCACCTCATAACCCTCCAAGAAACTATGCCCATTAGAAATTAAATGGTCAGCGAATGCCGAATCTCTCACTTTACCCCCTGCTAAGCTGTCTTGTGCTCATCGACTCTAATCTTCAGATGGCGACCGGTCTCCCCAAGATAAACACCCTTACATCTTTACATTCTAACGTATAAACTCCACTCTTCTCAGCCTCAGGAATTCGATCTTTCATCCTAACAGACAACCTTTTGACAGTGACAAGGTTGTAGAACGCAGGTCGAAAGCCAGAGGGGCGAAGGGCCTGGCCTAATTGAAGAGAAGACTTCCCCAAAAATTGGCACCTAATCCAACGCAGTTTCTCGCGGCTGATAATAAGGAGGAGGGAGGTAGAAGCGTCGAGGCATTTCCTAGCAATCTTCCTATGCACCAACGCGTCTATGTTTAAGTGAATCTCATTCACTCTGGTCATATGTTTTATGGTCAGTAACTCCTTTCTGAAGGCAGTTCGACTCAAAGGCATATTTGTAAGTCTATGAACTAAGCTGTTGAAAGCAGCATATTTGTGGGCAACCGAGCAGAATGACGACCCGTGGACTAAAACACCGGTCGATGTATCTTTTTTATAAATCTCAAACTCATGAACCCCATCTTTTTCGAAGACTGTAAGATCCAAGAAGTTCATCGAGGAGCCTCCAACTTCCACACTAAACTTCATGGATATGTAAAGCTCCTTTAGATTTGTGAAAAACTCCAAGCAGAAATCTCGGGGGCCAGTTCACATACATAGCGGGTCATCTACATATCTGCACCAATAAAAGATATTACTCAATAAAGGATGGCCAGAGGAGCAGGGGTCAGATTCAATCTTGGACATCAACACCTCAATAGGAACACAATTTATTATTAAATTTGCAGAAATTAGGAGACCCGCACAATTTGAATAAATCGAAAAACTCACTCAACTCGTCATGAGGAGTGTTTAGGTTCACGAGGAGTTCACCCATCCGCTGCATAGTGAGAGCCTAAGGAATGTTAGAGAAGAGGCCTAAGACGTCGAAAGAACAAAGAGTCGAGCCTGGAAGGAGGAGCTCATATTTTAGACTATTGACCAGGGTAGAAAAATTCTTAACAGAGTAAGGAGGCTCAAACTCGACACGGGATTTGAACCGACGATTTAAATATTTAGGAAGGAGGTAGGAGAAAAGATGAAAGACACAACGGACCGTATCGGCATATGTTCTTTATGGGCCTTTGGTAAACCGTAAAGGAGGAGGAGGAGGGGAGGGAGGGGGTAAGAGTTAGAATGGTTCTCTTTACTCGCTTACTCTTAATGATAATTATACTCCTTTTGGTGACACTGCGAACCTCTTTGACGTGGTTCGAGAAACTGAAGCTATCATTCTCTTTTGTTCCACACTGCTCAAGTACATCTTACAGTGCTGCCAGATGTACGGAATTTTGGTCATCGAAATGCGTGAAATACGGATTTGTTGTACCTAAAAGAAAATTACCTTAGTCGCTTGGTTGAGAAATACTATTCTCCTGGCTGATACCGTCGTCCTCAACATTCAGCCGACCAACGAAACAATACCTCAGTTATCCGTATAAGAGATACCTTTCTCCTGATCGACATTGATAAATCATTTAGAGTCTTCAAAAAGACGTGAAAATTCTTTTATGGTGGATCATTCGGTTCTGTCGCTTGTGCAGCGCCGCCTTTCCTCCATGGTGGAGTAGATGCGAGTTGCGTAAGCATTTGATTTTGTTTCATCCACCACCGGGATCGACCCTTCCGGATATTACTTCAGTTATGGAGAATCTCCTTGGCGAACCCCCTCTTCTCGGCAACTGCCAAGCTACTTTGGCAACCGCCAAGTTGCAATCCCCCCACCCCTCGGAACGCAGACAAAGACACTAGAACACACAACAACAAAACCACCACTATCTTAGATATACTGGATTGCTGCTGGCTTCTCTTCATCATCTTCTTTCTTCGGGGATGATCTTCCTCTTCTTCCTGCAAATCTGGATGTTGATGGTACACAGTATCGAGTAGGCCATAGCGTGGTTCTGCATTTGCCTATTCCATTCCCAGTTCATCTTCTTCTTCACGACGGTGGCTTCTGGTGTGTTGCACGGCACCACACCAGATTTAAAAAAAAAAAAAGAAAAAAAAAATCAACTTCAAATAAATGACGCCATGGATGAGCGAGAAGCTGAGACCGAGGGGTTTGAATTCTTTTTGTCGTGCACCACACCGGAAAAATGCCTGGCGCCGGACCTGAAAGATACCAGGCTATCTGGAACAAGCTCTTCATCTACGCCGATCTCTTAAAGAGACCGACTAAGCTTGTCCTGCTCACGCCTCCTCGCCTAGCACTCAAATGAGGTGTGCACCGGTCCATTATCCTGCCCATGGTCGCCACGTTGTCTGCTCAACTTCCCTTAACCTCTCGCGAAGGTTCTTGTCCAAGCAGCCATGGCCGCTAAACAGATGAAAGATATAACGGGCCGCATCGGCATATCCTCTTTTTGGACCTTAGGTGGGGGGGGGGGGTTGAAAGTTAGAATAACTCTCTTTACTCGCTTACTCTTAATGATAACCGTCGTCCTATTGGTGAAACTTCGAACCTCTTTGACATGGTTCGGAAAACTGAAGCTATCATTTTTTTTCTCTCCGCACTGCTCAAGTAAATCATACAGTGCTGCCAGATGTACGGACTTTTGGTCCTCAAAAAAAAAATACGGATTTTTCTGCGTAAAATACGGATTTGTTGTGGGAAAAGTACCTCAGTCGCTTGTCTGAGAGGTACTCTTCTCCTGGCTGATATCGTCGTCCTCGAAATTGAGCCGATCAACGAAACAATACCTCAGTTATCTGTATGAAAGATACCTTTCTTCTGATCGATTTCGATAAATCATTCGGAGTCTTCAAAAATACGTTCTTTTATGGCGGTTATGCATTTTTGAAATATTATATTATGGCCGCACTGACTTACATTTTAGAATCATACGAAGACTTTTCCGTCACAGCTATCGCTTTTCATTTTCAGGCTCAGTACTTTGTAATTACTAAACCCTCTTCCCTTACCTTCGTCTGCAATTCTTCGATCATGCTACTCACCATATTATTTAGACGGGGGAGGGGGGTGTTGCGGACTATTTTGGCGTGCTTCTGTTGGATCGTTGAATCCGCAACCACGTTTGCGAGGGCATCACCATTGTTGGGAGGAGGTAAAGCGAATTTTAAACCTTTCTCCAAGAGGTAAGGCTCGTTGTCACTGAACTCAACCCGAGAATAGTTAAGGAGCCTAGGTTGGAAATTCTGAACTATGTTATCGCCACTGACACCTTCCTCAATAAATCCGTTCTTTAAACTCATTAGGAAGGAGAGCCTACCATTTTTCTTAATCCTCAAGACAATCTCAAATTTGGGACACTTCTCGTTATAACCTCATACGCAAAAAAAGGTCAAATTCAAGAGGTTGGAGCATAGTTCCCGGGAGGGTTTTAAGGTGCTTCTCCGCAAAGAGAGCTCGTATTCTAAGCGTACCGCCTTGGAGCATATCCAAATCAATCGTCACAAGAATACTGGTGCTCTCATTATGCTGAACAGGCGCATACCGGATGAAGTTCTGATCGAGCTTATTTAATGATTCACAACTCGATGATTAGTCTCCTCCTTGTCCCGTCATTCTCGAGGTAGTCGAAAGCGCTTCGTAGTCTTTTTGTTTTCTGCGGTTTTGTAATTAGTTACTCATTCGAGTATCAGCCTTTTTTTTCAAAGAGAGGCAGTAAGGAAGAGGAGTCGATGAACTGCGCCGTAGAAGCAATAAACTTGGCAGTGAGCGAGATTGAGTGGCATTGAAGAGGAACAATCTAGTTTCAGCGCAAGCGTAGATTATTTAGTGAATCAGATTGTATTTTACAATTACTTTTTTCACTATCGGGCTCAAAGACTTGGAAGTTCGAAAGTGGTGTCTTGACACTGCACTGTCTTTCTCATCACCATACCACGAAGTACAGCGGAAGTTCATCAATGGTACCAGTCGAAGCCCGAATGAAACTTTAACTACCTATTTGCACAAATATTCTATTTTAGTTTTTAATCCCAAAATAGAAGATTCTTCCTCCATAGTGGGGCGAGTGCTTCCTATAGGATAATTGTAAGGGTCTTTATAGGTACAATAATATTTGAACTGACAAGTATTTCGATTGAAACTAGGAGGATGAATTCCCGTGCCATTTGTGTCTGAAACCTGTCCTCTACTGCAAGCCTTCAATTTTCGTCTCTCATTCTACTCAGCATCAGGACTACAAGACCCTGTCACAACAGATTACAAGAGTCGTGTTTATTTACTGCGACACTGTTCAAATGGGCTTAACCGGTCGGGAGCTGGAGGAGAGAATCTCCGAGCACGCCACCTTTGGATTATCCGCGACATTGGGGAAATTTTGTCTAAAAATGAACTAGAGAAACAATGTGAATAAATTGCAAGTTCGTGACATTTCAGAAAAGGTCAACGTTCCATCATCAGGTAATCGCAACTGACGAATAATCAAACACCGACGTACCGTCATCATTGCCTCTGTTCTTTGAAAGGTTGGATCCAGTCTTGTAGCCAATTTTTTCTCATAATTACTGAATATTGTGAGAAATATTGCACAGATAGAGCACAATACGTCTTATCTCTAGCATCATCAAGGTCTTGAAAAAATTGTGTGCCTCTCTGAAAGGCGATGGCTTTCCTCCCTCTGCGAACACTATTGACGTTGTTGGAGAGCGTAATATTATTAATATGAAAGATATTTTCAAATATAGCGAGGATTGAGAGAAAAGCTGGAGGACGTTTAATATTTAATGAAGAAGTTTTACACTGAGGCTGTTAAAGTCATGAATCCTCATGAAGTTTTAATTTTCCCCCCCCCCCCCTCCTCCTATTAGCTCCGTTTATGAGGTACTTCGTAATAGTTTTATCTTCTAAAGAATTCATTTTCTGCATTCAAGATAGAATTCGGAAATTCATTAGAGCGCACTCTCGTTATACAAGCCATGGAATGTTAATAGTCAATCATTATACTCCCCGATCTCCTGAGTCCAAATTACTCGATGGTATTAGATGATGACGTCATTACAAATAAAATTACTTCACCAAAACTCGCCTATCTATTTTTTTCTCATTTCAGACATCGCCGAATACAACAAGTAACCAAACTGAATCACCTTAGTATTTGACGTAGGAAAAACGATTTTACCATTCTCGTCTACATATTCGGTCAATTTTACCTCTTTCAAGAGAGTAAAATCGAGTTTCCTACTCAACAACTGAGATGCAATGTCACCGAAAGTAACTACTGCAGCTGGAATGCGAAATATGTCCGCTATACGTTCCATAGTTCTGATTAGTTCTGTTGCGATACCCAAGCGTCGATATTCAGGTTTCACTACCAAACCATTCTCGAACAGGATATATTTCGCGCCTAAGTCATCGTACAAAAAGTTCGAAACAAACTCGAAGTTAGGTCTAGCCATTTTTCGGACTGTTTGAGCGGCAATAGCTTTAGGATTCTGTAAAATGTTTTGAATATTTTAGAAACTTTCGAAGTATGCTTATTGCGAAAAAGATATCACCCGTACATCTGGGAAAGTGGGATCGCTTCTACTTGAAATCGACAAAATAAAGCTTCCAACAATAGACGGTTGTGCATCCTCGTCCTCGAGAATCGCCACCACGGACACATTTTGCCTGGCTACAAAATCAAATAAGCGTTTTCGAGAGAATTGCAAGCTCTCTTTATCTGCGCTGTAATTGACCGCTCTAGAGTGAGAATAGCGATGTTGAAAAGTTAGGGACTAGAATATATCAAGGAAGAATATTAATGATCTTGAGCTTCGTACCTGTAGATTTCTAAACCGAAGTTTCCGTAGAAATCTTTCTCAAACATATTCCAAACTTCATCGTATTGATCCGACGTCATATCCTGAATCCGCAATTTGTGACTGCGACCATCCTTGTCTCTTACCGAAAACCTGAACCACGTATGTGGGAAAGGCGCTACGTCTTCGGGTCTTTTCCATTCCATCTGTTTTGGTGTTTGATTCAATACCTATCTGACTAAGATCGCAGCGACATGCGTTCGGCCGGAATTCATCAAGCTTACTATTCATTGCTTTCAATTGGTTTAAATAAGCGGTGCTTATCTTGCATAATATTTGCTAGAGCGAAGATAATATTTCGAGTATGTTGATGTGCTATGTATGGTAATTTTAAAGTGCGTAAAGAGGATGATCAATTCTTTCTCGAGTCGTGTGCGATAATACGTGAGAATGTCGTGTTGAAATTAGAATAATTACGATTTTAGATAAAAGAAGACAAGAAAGTGCCGATTTGCTGAAGAAAAATACTTGATTAGCGATTATTGCCATTTTTTGATTTTCTTTAAAACTCATCTCACTAATGAATCTTGAAACAATTTTGGACTCTGAACCTCTGTAAAAATGGAAAAATTTCAAGGTATAAACCTATAAGCTAGGTTACGTTTATGAAGTCACTACGTCTGCGTCTTGGACGGACTTGAACAAATTCGATTCTTTATGGAGGGAGAGTTGAAAAAAAACTTGAACCCAGGCAGAAGAAAATTAAACTTCGAGCCTTCAAGTCTTATCTAAATTTTTCCTTCGGGCATAAAAGCTAGCTAAGACTTACACAAGCTGCGCCCAGAAGAGTATTTTCGGCTAAGATTCTTCAAGTTTAGACTCTTTTTTCTCACTATAAACTTAGCTCAAGCTCGGTTGATTGATTCTGAAAAAAGAACGAACGAATTGGCCTCAATAGGGAGTCCCTAAAAATCCGAATTTTTCTGAGCTCGATATTTGAAATGTTTTCCTGTCCAACTCCTTTGATGGTTGGATTTTTTCGGTGTACGCTAGCTCAAAAGTCGGCATTTTTCCAACTTTTTTTCATGGTATCCACAGCTTGATATTCGAATTTTTTTCAACTTCGACTTCTTTGAAAGGAAATCTCCCCCCCCCCTCCTTCTATCATGAATTCCATATCACTCAATGGTCCGATGCAGAAAATGAAATATTCTTCCCTTACTCTTGACTAGATTTGAGTAGGCCTGTTTCTTCGAGCGAGAGGATGTTAAAAGTTTCTCCTTCTCACCACCTCATAGAACAGGTTCTAGAAGTTGGAGGAGGGCCTGACTCCTTAAATGTACTTGGGTGGTCAAGAGGAGATGGAGCAGGAATTTGAAATATTTACAAGCAAGAGAACATGACATCATCAGAGCTAAAGACTGCTCCTCAGAATCCCAAACGACGAGGAAAGACATACTCGAGAGTGAGACTCAAGACTGAAACTCAAGACTGAAGGTTGAGACTCGAAACTGAGACGTCTCAGGCTCGAGTCAAAATCCTGAGTCCCAGTCTCGAGTCTCAATCTCGAGCTTCAGTCTCAAATCTCAGACTTTTAGTTTCTGTGTCAAGCCTCAGGCCCGAGCCTCGAGCCCAAGCCTCAAGCTCAGGCCTTGTGTCTCAGTCTCGAGTCTGAGTCTGAGTCTCCAGTCTCAAGTTTGCGTCTTAAGTCTCAAGATCGAGTCTCAGTCTCGAGTCCTAGTCTCAAGTGTCACGCTCCAACTCAGTCTGAACTTTCAGTCTCGGTCTCGAGGCTCAAACTCGAGTCTTAGTCTTAAACACGAGTCTTAGTCTCAATCTCGAGTTTTAGTCTCAAGTCTCAAACTTCAATCTCGAGTGTTGAGCTCGAATCTCTGTCTCAAGTTTCTGTCTCAAGTCTCAAGGTCTAATCTCAGTCTTGTCCCCTTGAGTTTCAAGTTCCAGCCTCAGTCTCGAGTTTCAGTCTCGAGTCCCAGGCTCGAGTATGAAACTTTAATCTCGAGTTCCAGTCTCGAGTCTCAGTATTGAGCCTCAGTCTCGAATCCCAGTCTCGAGTGTCAAGCTCCTACTCAATCTCAACTTTCAGTCTCGGTCTCAAGGCTCAAACTCGAGTCTTAGTCTCAATCTCGAGTCTCAAAGTTCAATCTTGAGTGATGAGCTCGAGTCTCAGTCTCAAGTTTCCGTCTCAAGTCTCAAAGTCTAGTCTCAGCCTTGAGTGTCAATCTCCAGTCTCAGTCTCAAGTTTTAGTCTCGATTCTCTCTATCAAGTTTCAGCCTCGAGTGTAGAGCTCCAGTCTCAGTTTTGAGTTTCAGTCTCGAGTCTCAGTAATGATCCTCAGTCTCGAATCTCAGACTTCAGTCTCCTTCTCAAGCCTCAAGCTCGAGTCTCGAGCCCAAGTCTCAAGCTCAGGCCTTGAGTTCCAGTCTTGAGTCTCAAATTTCAGTCTCAAGTCTCAAGCTCGAGTCTCGGTCTCGAATCCCAGTCTCGAGTGTCAAGCTCCAGCTCAGTCTCAACTTTCAATCTCGGTCTCAAGGCTCAAACTCGAGTCTTAGTCTCGAGTCTTAGCCTCGAATGTCGAGCTCGAGTTTTAGATTCAAGCTTCTGTCTCAAGTCTCAAGCTCTGATCTCAGCCTCGAGTGTCCATCTCCAGTCTCAGTCTCAAGTTTCAGTCTCGAGTAACTTTAATCTCGAGTTCCAGTCTCGAGTCTCAGCCTTGAATGTCGAGCTCCAGTCAAAGTCTCAACTTTCAGTCTCGAGTATCAGTCACAAGTCTGAAACTCGAGTCTTAGTCTCGAGTCTCAAACTCCAATCTCGAGTTCCAGTCTACAGTCTCTGTATCGAGTCTTAGCCTCGAGTGTCAAGTTCCAGTCTCAGTCTCAAGTTTCAGCCTCGAGTCTCATGATCAAGATTCAATCTCTAATGTAGAGCTCGAGTCTCAGTCTCGACTCTCAGCTTCGAATGTCAAGCTCTCGTATCAGTCTCAAGTTTTAGGTCCGAGTCTCAGGCTCTAGTCTCGTACTTCAGTGTGGAGTTTCAAAATTCAATCTCGAGTTTCAGTCTCGAGTCTCAGCCTTGAGTGTCAAGCTCGAGGCTCAGTCTCGCTTTTCTGTCTCAAATCTCAGTCTCAAATCTCAGTCTCGAGTCTGCGTTTTTTTTTTCTTTTTGATTTTGTTTCTGTGTCTCGACTCTCAAACTCGAATCTCGAGTTTCAGTCTACAGTCTCAGTATCGAGTCTTAGCCTCGAGTGCCAAGCTCCAGTCTCAGTCTCAAGTTTCAGCCTCTAAAGTAGAGCTCGAGTCTCAGTCTCGACTCTCATCCTCGAATGTCAAGCTTCTCAAGTTTTAGGCCCGAGTCTCAGTATCGTGTCTTATCCTCAAGTGTCGAGCTCGAGTCTCAATCTTAAATTTCCGTCTCAATTTCAAGTCTCAAGTATCAAGCTCCAGTCTCAATCTCAAGTTTCAGTCTCGAGGCTCAGGCTCGAGTCTCATACCTCCCTCAAGTCTCAAGCTCGAGTTCCATCCCCGAGTGTCAAGCTCCAATCTCAGTCTCAAGTTTCGGACTAGAGTCTCAATATCAAGTTCGAGTCTCAGTTCTTACTCTCAGCCTCGAGTGTCAAGCTCCAGTATCAGTCTCAAATTTCAGGCCCGAGTCTCAGGCTCGAGTCTCATACTTTAGTCCTGAGTTTCAAACTTTATTCTCAAATTTCAGTATCGAGTCTCAGTATCGAGTTTCAGTCTCGAGTCTTAAGAAGGATAAACCACCTGTCCTGCTATTGTCTTATCGTCCACTTTGTCTGCTTGAATACGTGGCAAGCTGCTGAAGAGTGGGATAGCCAATCGACTTGAGAGCTAACTGCAAGAAAGAGATATAATGCAAGTTGTGCACGGCTTTCAATCTCGAGGCTATACATCAGATGCTGGAATCAGGCTCAATAGCTCAGCCAAGTCAGAAATATAGCTGTACATCAATTTTGTGCACCTATCAGTGTCGACATAAGAAATTTGTTCATCTCGATCTCATGGGAGAGGATAATGAAAGCCCTCATGGAAACTGAAAAATTCTTCTTCAAAGTGGGAGGTTTTTATTTCTAAACCTCCTCTCAACGATATTGTCTACTAAAAGGAAAAACATTCAAAATTTTAGTAAAATTGGTATAGCATACAAACGGAGCCTGTTCGTCAAAAAAAAAAACCGCTTTGAGGTTCATGAAAAAAAGTCAACTTATAACTTGTAGAGAGAAGATTTCAAATGTTGTGAAGTATGAAGAAGCTGAGTGAAAATTTAGATTCACTTTGTATGTAGTGAAGACAAGTAAACTGGGTAGTCCATTAGGGTACAAGTAACCTTTTTGTATTTTTAAAGATCAAGTACAGACACGTAATATGTGTAGAAATAGAGAGCAAACTTTTGATGCTCTTCTTGTCGATTCACCAAAGGAATAGTGTACTATCAATAGTGCGAGAATAATTTGTTATTCAGTCGTAACTTGTCAGTCTTATCGCTGATTCATGATCGAACTGACGCGAGTGCGATATTTTTCTTCTCAACTTGAATTCTTTTATTTCGTCTTTTTTCTCCCGATCGTTCTTAGAGCTCCAACTTGAAAAATATCATTCCACTTCTTATAGCTTCATACGTCTACACCTGCAATTCCAAATGGCATTTGCCGAGCCAAAAGATTCCAAAAATCGTAGAAGATGGAGAGCCGAACAAAGGTTTTTACAGTATCAAGAAACGCTGCAACACCCACATAAATGTTTCCGCGAGCCGGAAGATACGCCGGTCGATGTGGATTTTGTGGTAGGACAACTCAACAAAATGTATGAAACGGTTGCTAAAGAAGAATATACAATCTTCGAGGATCCAAAGGATGTACGAGAAGCCAGAAGATATAGAAGATCAGCAAATGCCTTGATTTCAGAAAAGCTCGTTCTAGAAGCTCTAATAGGTTACAACAAAGCTATAGCCCACGCTCCAAATCTGAGCGAGGAATTAGGTTTGGCTTACTGCGAGCGATCAGAGCTTCTATTCAAAGAAGGGCTCTACTATGAATGTTTGCTAGACATTAATCGAGCTTTCGAATGTATACTTAACACGGAGTCGAGAGATAAAATAGAGGAGCGGAAAAAATCGTGCCTCACGTACTTGCAACCTGTGGACCAGGTTATGCAGAATCCAGATACAACAGAGCCCGCCGAAGATCCAACAGTTAATTTACCCTATTATTGTCTTAGTGAACTGCATCTGATAGAGCCCTCTCGAGCGAAATTTAAGATGACTGCGGTGCAGGACTTGAAACCGGGTAAGTCATAACAGTGTATTCTAATATTGATGCATAACAAAAAGCGATTCTATCTTAGTAAAGAATAAAGTGAAGATTCATGAAAACTAATGTCACGATTAAGCAAATTTACGTGATTTGTTTTTCGAATGGATCGATCAGTGGCGGCGATAGGCGAGTGCGGTCGCTCTCGGGCGTCGAGATGTCAGGAAAAATTAGTAAAAACTCATATTTTCGGAGAAAATCAAGGACGACTATCGCCGCCCCTGAGATCCTTCCAGATATACTATTGCTCGACAGTTTTGTAGACAACATCGTCTCTAAAATGATACATCGTCATCTTCTATTAACAATACCTGTATCATTTGGAGACAAATATCGGATACGATTTTTAATCGTGTTTTATGCAGGCCTATAGTAAACCCATCTGAGTCATATATCGATTCCTCAAAGAATTTTGAAACTTATGAAGCATCATTCTATCTCTCTGATAGATTTTGTACTTCTTTTCTCTTACCTGAGATGAATTTTGTGTAGATTCGGAGGCACGAATCATGCTATCAGCTGAAAAGGACAGCTGTTGGATAGTTCATTAAATTTTTTCACCAAAAGTTGATAAAATATTTCGAGTTACAAAACTATTGAACGAACAAAAAATGTCGAATTTATTTTCTCCGAGACGTTTACTATGATACCGTTTTATTTTCAGGAGACGTGATATGTAAGGATAGACTGTTTTCCGCCGCTTTAGATATTCACCATCGATTTAAGCGTTGCGATTTTTGCTTGAAAATGTTTGGCGCTATGATTCCATGTCTAACGTGCACGCAGGTTGGTACGTAAGAATATCAAACGATTGAACGGGCTACTTTTCACCGCGCGTTTTCGAAGTAGAGGAAATGGCTGGACAGTAAAGAAGTTAATTTTTTTAAAACTTACGCTCCTAAATTTTCCTAGGAATTTGATTACGCATCCTTACTGCAATACGAGCAGAAGGCTATGAATGAAGATGAACGCGTGGAGTCAGCGGGTTAGCCGAACACGAAGGGTACTAAGTTTATACCAAGTTCTTATGACGGCATCATGACCGAGATTGAGGTGCATAAAAAATCGATGTATCGTACAATTTCTAGTCAATCATATACGAGGTCAAGGAGAGGGACGAAGGAACTGAGCAAAGGAGTCGTGAGCCATTGTGTTACTCCTGTACGAGGCCATGAGTCACAGGTTCACTTACTCGTCTCATGCGTCTCAAGAACAGGTTCTCTAAGTTTCTACTTTGACTACCTAAAGATTGATGACGTGTCTATTTTTTGTTCGACATCCTAAGGAAGCAATCTTTTTCCAAAGTTCTTGAATTAGGTCAAGGTCATTGATGATGTGTCTTATAAGTTTCTCGTTGAACTTCTCCAGAAAGCCATTTTATCAAAGTCCCTAAATTGGGTCAAGGTCACCAATTATCATACGTCTCAAAGACATGTTTTCTAAACTTCTTGTTCAACCTCCTGAGGAAGCCATCTCCTCTTCTTAAATTAGGTCAAGGTTATTGATGATGTGTCTCATGTGTTTCAAAAACAGGTTTTCTAAATTCTCAGTTTGACTACCTAAAGATTGATGACGTATCTCATAACAAGTTTTCTAAATTTCTTGTCCAACTTTTCAAGGAAGCCAGGGGTGGATCCACTGGGAAGAGGGGAATGAGGAAAATTTCCCATGACGCGACTATAAGAGAAAGAACCTTGAAAAAACTCCCCCCCCCTCCTCCTCCAGAAAATGATGGTCTGGATCCGCTCCTGAAGGAAGCCATCTTTTTCCAAAGTTCTTGAATTAGGTCGAGGTCATTGATGGTGTGTCTTACGTGTCTCCAAAACAGGTTTTTCAAATTTTCCTGTTGGACACCCTCAGAAAGCCGTTCTCTAAATTGAAGTCCCTACATTGGGTCAGGATCACTAATTATGTGTTTCATGCGTCTCAAAAACAGCTTTCCTAAACTGCTTGTTCAACTTCCCGAAGAAGCTTTTTCTTTCCAAAGTTCTCAAAGTAGGTCAAGGTCATTGATGATGTGTCTCAAAAACAGGTTCTCTAAATTTTCTTGTTGGACTTCCCCATCTTTTTTTTTTGAAATTCTTAAATTAGGTCATGGTTATCGATCATTTTTCTCATGCTCTCAAAAACTCTGCTCGTTCGCCTTTATTCTTGGCCTAGTTCCAGTTTAGAATATTTCAAGCTAATAGGTTTTGAGTAACTCACTTGCTCTAGTATAAGTCCAGCTGAGGATATTTCAAGCTAATAGCTTTTACCTGTTTCATCGGGGGGGGGGGGGGGGATCTTTCCGGAAAAGACGTCCGCCGTCCGGAAGGCAATCTAACCTTACCTAAATCAACCATGACCATGGGACTTGGAAAATTTTTTATTTTCGTCCTATTGTCCTATCGCTGATAGCTTGAGGAATGAAATTTTTCCAAGTATCTCTCTTATCACCTATAGCTCGGACTATCACGTATAGTTCGAGGGTCAAAATTCGTCGCCCACCTATTACTCAAGTTCGAAAGTCAAAATTCTTTTCAACTTCCCCTTCCTTTTTCTAAATCCATCTTTAATAGCTCAGCCTCCTATCATAAAGCTAGTATAATACGAGGAGGAGTCCAAGCCTAGTTCAAGTACAGTTTACCGTATGTTGGTGAATGATTTTTCAATAAGGTATCTTTCATACTCTTAGCTGAGGTACTTTTCCCTTGAACGACTCAATGTTACAGAAGAGCAGTATTAGCCAGTAATGATCCGGAGAAAAGTATTTCTCATACAAGCGACCGCGGTACTTTTCCTTCAAGCCCAAGAAATCCGCATTTTACGAAAAATCCGAAGAAAAATCCCATTTTTTCGGGGATTGAAAATCCGTAGGTGTGGCAGCACTGATAGCTTGATTCACCAATTGGCCTAGCCGATTCAATAAGCCAGGTATACAACGTTTCAAATACCATAAGACTCATAAAACAAGTTCCGTGAGTTTTTGTGAATGTAGTCTAGTATAAGACGTCTACTTTAGAATATTTCATGTCATTTGAGTTAAGTAGCTCAACTCGCTCTACTCGTTCGCCTGAATAGTTTATTGAAATTATTGATTATCGATGAGAAAACTGAGGTGGAGGTTGGAAAAGATCAAGGACTACTACGGTAGATGAAAGTAAGTGAAAGACAGATAGTTAAGTGAGTTTGTGATCGTAATGGATTTGTAACAGAAACGGAGTGAGAGAGACAAAAATATTTTCATGATTTATTTATGACGGTTACTCTGATTGTAAGAAGTCCATGGGTCGACTCCTCTAAGCTTGTTTGAATGCTGATTTTCCCAGAAATCATGCTAGGAATCGAGTATCAAGGATCGATAATACTTTCCAAGTTCGGAAGCGGGGGTGGGCATAGATACAGGGTCAGAACTTGGTGGGATTTAGGGAATCCTTGGCGACGAAGATAATCGCGTCACGCTCCGGGAAGTTGAAGTGACATATGGTGTTGTAAGTTTGGAAATTATTAGTCAGATCGAGTCGGATATCTGGAGAGCGGGTCTAACTATGGAGAAGTGAATAATATAGAAAGGAGGGAGAAGTCGAAAAGAATTTTGACCTTCAATCTCAACTTCCAAGCCCCTTGGAAAAATTTCATCCTTCAAGCTATAAGCGATAGGACAAAAACAAAAATATTTGCAAGTCCCATGGTCATGGTTAAGTTAGGTTAGTGAGTTGGAGGGATTCTTCATAATTACGAGACATCCTAAGGGTAAAATAAGGAAATACAGTCACGTAACGAAATTTTATCTTAACACGACCCGCGTTAGCGCCGATTTCTCCCCCTTTCACACGATCCGTAATTCCTCAGATCTCACCGCGAAGTTGGTCAACGCTGAGTTTCCTCCAGACTCTCTTCTGGTTTCCTTCGATGTGGCTAATTTGTACACCTCCATCCCGGTTTCTATAAGTATTGATTATATGCTCGATCTCCGTTCCTCTCGCAATATTCACCCTGTCTCTATCTGGGCACTATTTACGAATTTCCCGACGGCCTACCTACGGGCTCTCTCCTTTCCTCGCTAGTGGCCGACATCTTCATGGATCAGCTCGAATCTAAATTACTGTCTAATTCTCCTCTTCCTCAACCTCACATTCTCACCTGGCCAAGATGCGTAGACGACATTCTTTGTATTTTGGAATGGTCCCGTACTTGAGCTAAAATCTCTCCTCACCTTCCTCAACTCTCTTCACTCTACTATCAACTTTAGTCTCAAAATAGGAGGCTCTTCTATCAATTTTCTCGATCTCACTATCTCTCTCCAGCTTGAAGCTGAATCTCTCATTCCTCATTTCGCTATCTACTGGAAGCCTTCCAATACCGGCGTCCTCATTAATGGCTCATCTCTTCATCATCATTCTCACAAATCTGCTGCTTCGCTAGCCTCCATTCACCGCCTCCTCACAATTCCTTCTCTTATCGAAAAAACGCACATCACTCATCTTGCTTGTCTCAATAACCTTCCCACTCGTATATCTCGTAAATCTCTTCAACGAGCCATGTCTTTTAAACACAATTCTTTGCGAGCTGATCCCCCCGGCGAAAGCGTTGGATCCGCCTCCCTTTCCCTAGCCGAAGCTCTCGAAACCTATGATTACCGGTGCGCTCTCTATTCTATTCTCATTCTAGGTCACTTATCCCTTCTTAAGGATAAACTCTCCCCTAACGATTGTTGCGGTGTTTATCGAGCGAATTGCACCACCCCTGGTTGCTCTGCTGTTTACATAGGACAGACCGGTCGATCTCTGAGTGAGCGATGTTCAGATCACAGTAAGGCTTTTCGTCGCCGGGAGCCCGGTAAATCCGCTCTCGCCAAGCACTGTCTCGAAAGTGGTCATCCTTACACCTCCATCAAGTTCGAACTGCTTCATGAAGGCACCAAGGGACGCTTTCTCAAGTCGAAATTGTTGCTGCCTCATCCACTTTAGGCGATCCTCTTTTGAACGACACCCGCTTCACTATCTACAAGTTTTATAGTGAATCATAACTATATCGTCATCTTCTTTTTTCTCCTTGGTCTCGACCGCACATGTTTCGTTTGTCCGTATGTTTACAACCTGATGATGTGTCGCTGCGACGACATTTCATTACGTGACTGTATTTCCTTATTTTACCAAGTTAGGTTTGGTTGCCTCCCAAACGGCGGACGTTTTTCCGGAAGACCCCCGGTAAAACAGGTTTCCTGTTGAAATTGGCAAAGAAAGTAGGGAAGCGGTATTTGAGGGGGATGGATACCAGCTTTAACGCAGAGGCTGAGAGTAGGGCTAGATTGTTGTGCGCCGAGGGCTTGATTTACGTCAACGACCGATATAGTGACAGACAGAAATGAGTTTTGTGATCGGTCTCTGTGACGTCACGATGTTATGATGTCATAGACTAGCCCCTAGCTCGGAAGTCAAAATTTTAACTGGAAACCTATTCCATGGGATTTTGAAAAATTTTCCGTCTCCATAGCTAAAAGCCTTTTAAGTCTGACTCCTAGTTCTGAGGTCGAAATACTTACAAATCTCCCTCCTCCTGTAGTTGGTGGATCCATAGCTCAACTCGCCCGCAGGTATCGCATCGGTAGAAAGAGGTTTTGGTCAACGCGTCTTCACGAGGGCCGCGCGGAATAGACCGGTGTTATAGTCGGTTAAGGTGTACCAGAGGAGACAATCCTTCCTTCTTCATTCACTCGTTTTAATGCTGCAAGACAGGTGTCTTTATACCGCTTGCGCTAGCTCCCTTTGCGCTTGAGAGTGGACTGGCTTCATTTTCTCCACGAGTTCCACGCGCTGTGCAATGTCCGTCAATGAGACCACAACTGGGTTCTACCCTACTGACCGAGGGAGTGCTCGGCACTAAACCTGGAATTCAGGCAGTCCTGTACCATGAACACACGTATCGACTCCTCCACCAGAGCTTTAAGCCGCCGTTGTGAGCCCACTAGGGGCTCTCCAGCACCGCAACGCGACCTTAAAGTTGTTTTCGTCCCTCCGGCATAACTTCTTGATTCGCCTTTTCCGTGCATGGTGAATGGGGTGTGAATGGCTTTTTTAAAAAGTCAGTGTTTCAACCTTACTCGCTTTCTGTTCGGCGTCTCGGTGATGAACTGTTTAGAGTCAGACCACAGAAAGCATTCTCCGCCTGTCGCTACCTTCCGGTCACACGTTCTTTTAAGGCTCTCCCAAAGCCGCCAAGTATACTTTGCAGAACGAAATTTTACCATAAATGATCAGTGATCGTGCCGCTTTCCATGATAGTGTTTTTGCGATCTTGCAGAATGGTTTTAAGCGTTTGCTGACCACTATGCAGTCGATTTTATTGTGGCATCTATCATGAAAGCAATCTGCGTACGTGCTGCTGGTGGTCTAGAGCGAACTGAATCAACTTCTCTGCATTCTCATTACGAATGCCAACGACAAACCCATCGACATGCTCTCGGAGTTGTTCATCATCACTGGCGTCTCCAATTTCGCGTATCCAAGTCATAAATTGTTCATCCTTGTTTTTTCCTTTTGCAGGTAGTGTACTGCTCAAAATTATGTCGTGAAAAAGCTTACAACATGTATCATCGTGTAGAATGTAAGGTGATGAGGCTCTATGAGAAGCACACGAGAGATAAATTAGCGCTGAGAACATTCCTCGCTGGAACCAATCAAGGAGAAAACTTGCATACGATTATAGAGGAGATACCATGGCGGTCTATTTTTGACCAAGCTTCAACAACAATTAAAACTACGTGTAAGAGTCTACTTACAAAAAAATATCGAGTACTTCTCTGGAACTGGTTAAAATTAGGGAAGCACATGCTCTACGCCATGGCTTCTCGTGCGGATATTCTCTTCACAGTCGTGCAAATGGTGATCGCGCTGCGAAACGTGAATTTCTTTAATGCACTTCCTTTGAGTTCGCTGGTAAGTCAGAGCTTTTACAATTACTTCATAACTTTAACGAATAATTCTTGAAATGTAAACGGTAAAAAAACGATTCTACAAAAAATTTTCGGCTTGAAATCGTGATAAAATTTTGATTGATTGGTAGGGTGCCTCGAACCGATATCCTATTTAACTAGCGACCTTATTTGATTACAATCCTCATTGTTCTAACCAGCGGCCGAAAGTACCCCCCCATGATGAACTAGAGGCGTCGTTATTACTGTTGAACCATGTAATTTCCTTGGAAAAAGAAGAATATAGAGTTATTCTTGGAAGACCTCCCTGGGACTGTTATATGGGGGATGAACGTATAGGTTTTGGCATTTACGTAAGCCAATGTTCATCATCCGATCCTCGTGCTTCAAACGCGATTGGATTCTACATGTACTCCAACCGAAGCCGTTGTTATTGTGCCAGAACACTAATAAAAAAGGGTGAAGAAGTAAGTGTGAAGAGGTTCTTCCGTTTTCCATTTGTCATGGTGAACCTCATCTCATAATCGACTACAATTTGAACATTCTTCTCTATTTCCATAGATATTGTGTTCGTACACGCAGTTGTCAGAGGCACACATGTTCGTTGTGAGCCATGATCCTGCCGGTGTTCAAAATCAAAATGTAGACGGTGTTCAAAATGTAGACGGTGTTCAAAATGTAGACGGTGTTCAAAATGTAGACGGTGTTCAAACTGGAGACGGTGTTCAAAATGTAGACGGTGTTCAAAATGTAGACGGTGTTCAAAATGTAGACGGTGTTCAAAATGTAGACGGTGTTCAAAATGTAGACGGTATTCAAAATGTAGACGGTGTTCAAACTGGAGACGGTGTTCAAACTGGAGACGGTGTTCAAACTGGAGACGGTGTTCAAACTGGAGACGGTGTTCAAAATGTAGACGGTGTTCAAAATGGAGACGTAAGTTTTGACTCAGTTGTGATGTGATTCTTTTTGGTGAGAGCTTGTTCTTTCAGAGAGGCTGCAGAAGTATCGAAGCTATGTTTGCAACTAAATTCAATTTCATCAAACAGCAATGCCTATGCCTGTACGCGTGGGTCGTAGGTCAAGATTGCTCGAAATCCTTCGGTCCTTATTTGAAGCGCGTAGGGTTTCCTGAAAGGTTTAAAGGATTTTCCTCGATCTCTTGGTGGTGATTGGTCTTAGTTCACTTTGCCGAGCCCAAGCTTACCTTCCCTCAGTAACTGAATGCTATGTATCAATACCAAAGTCAGATTTTTCCCAATTTCAATGTAGGTCAAAGCCGTTTGGAATCAGAGAGTCTTGCATCACGGTCTTGGCGGTAGATCGACGACAGTGGAACATAGTTAAAGCATTCTTTACATTATCATCAAAAATTACAGACGCGAATACAGTTCTGCCCAGAATTCCGAGCGAGGCGTTTAAAATCTGGCGACGCTATACCACATCATTGTGGATGTTAGTCTCCCCGGTATCTCCAGCTTTGGAATCAACATATCCCATTTCGTTTCTAAATTTCACTCTCATGTTTGGATTTTCGTCCCTCTGTCCGCCCGTCCACTCACTTGACCTTGAAACTTGGTAAATGTTTGGGGCCGTAAGTATGATGTATGAAGAGGACGACTTGGAACTCTTCACCATGCGTGAGTTATTCTGGATACCCACATTCATATCATGACCATTGAACGCCTCGATCACTTTGTTTGTGTACTTTCCTATGTATGCAATCGACCGAGAGTACCTTCTCACCATCCTATCCTGGGCTCCCTCCTTAGTTTCGATTTTCCCTAGGACTTCCTCCACCCTACCTCAATGGTAGTCATTGGCTTCTGCGATCTGCTCCACTATCTCGATTTCTGTTCTGTTCTCTTATTGTTCTTCAGTACAGAAATAGCTCGATAGAACTTGTGCCAGAGGTAGTAGTAGTAGTCATTTGGGACGATGGTGTCTGTGTGCGTCGGCTTCCTGTAGATTTTGTGTTCCATCTTGTTCTCATCCAGTGTGAGTGTAGGGTCCAAATAATTGATAGTATCATTGCCTTTCTCCACTGCGAATTTGATGGTCTCATTCATCGCATTCATTTCCTAAAGCAATTGTTCCACCTGTCTATTAGTTCCTGTCCTCACGATCAGGATATCATCTACATATCTGGCCCAGTGTTCTATCGAGTTTCTGAACTTGCTGCTTCACAATGCAATATCTAGTTTTCCATAACAATCATGAAATTCTCTGCTAGCATTAGTGACAGCGATGGTTCCATTTTTCTGACTGTAGAACTTGTTATTGAAGCGGCAGTAGTTTTGGCTCAAGACCTTTTCTTCTAGGTTAGCGTACTTTGGCTCATCAAGGTTCCTATGATATCTGTACTTTTTGACCAGGGTGAGAAGTTCCTCTTGCGGTATGGTACCGAACATGTTTGTCACATCAAAAACTATCAGCCAGTCGTTATTCTTGATTTCCAACTTGTCCAGCTGCTCCATCAGCTCACCGACGTTTCTGATGTTTTTTCTCGGTGCAACTTGGCAGTCTTCTTTCAAGAACATGGCTACGATCTTTGCTATCTTGTAGCATGGTGATTGGATGCTGTTGACCTGGGTGGAGTTTTACAAGCCCATTGAGTTTTGGTGCTATCGGGTTCATTTCAGAACGTCCTTCCATTGCCAGGTACAATGTACCGTTTCAACACAGCTTTCAGGTCTTCTTGATATTTCTGTGTTGGGTCTTCTGTCAGCTCTTGGTATCCATTCTTTCCGATGTACGACTCCTCTTTTTGGGTGGTCCTCCCACTACCGTGTTGTCTTTGTCCGCCTTCGTCAAAATCAGGTCATTCTGTCGGATCTTTTTTTGGAGATCTGTGACCTTCCTCTGCGTTACTTGATGCCCAACAGTTATTTGGGAGAAGAAGGTAGCTTGTTCGGCGGCTTGATCAACGGCGTGATTTTCAGAAAGGCTATCATATCCAGGTATGCATTTGAAGATTATTCATGTGTTGATTGAGTTTAGAGTAGGATGAGTGCGGAGAATGGTGTGTTGTGTGATTGGGTTGGAGTTGTATGCGTCTGTAGGGGAGAGAGAGAGAGGGAGAAAGTCGGTGAAGGGAAGGAATTTGGCGTTTGGGGATAATTGGGGAGATGGCACAGGCAGGTAAATGAACCTGTTGATTCGGCTGTGCATCAATATGGAGGTTATGTTGCGGATGCGTTGTGAAACTATTGTTCTATCGATCGAGTATGAAAAAACTGCCTTATTAGACGTTCTTGAAGTAGATTCCAATGTGTTGGCTGCAAACAGTTATGTCAAACTTGGGGATTTCTGTGAGATCGAGACGTATCTTAGGTTGAAGGAGAGTCCAAGGTGTGGAAGTTGAATGTATGAGTTGTAGAAGGATTTGCTATGAACGGGTCATTAAGAGAGTGATGGAATACGAGGCGATTATGCTTGGTGGAGAGTTGATTGTTCTTAACGTGAAGGACTCGGTTGAAAATTGGGTGTTGCGGAAATGGGGAGACGGGAGGTTAGAGTGACTACAAAAGTGTTTCAGGCCTCTGCGCATAAATTAGACTTGGGCTAGTACCCACAGGCAATTCTGAGAGAGGAGGTTTGATCAAGATGAGGACAGTTTTTTTGGTTGAGTGAAGATGTTCAACGCGCGTATGCGTTTGCCCGCGCCAGGTGAGTTTATGATCGAAGTGTAAGCCGAGGAATTCGACGTAGTTACATAATGGAATTTCGAAGTTTTGTAAAATTAATGAAGGGAAGCATTTTTTTGCGAGAATGATTGAATAAGCTTTCGAGGAAGAAAACCTAAATCTGTTTTACACTGTCCGTGTCATGATTGAGTTAAGCGTTTTCTGGAGGAGTCGGTGGGTTTTTTGTGGGTTAGCTGGGTTGGCAAATACTTGGGCACTAGAAACTTCACCTTAGAGATACTGGGTTTTGGACTGAGAGGGAAGGGGGGGGGGGGTTGCATCATGGGTTTTAAATAAGAAAAATACGACCAAGGTTTCATATAGACTCGGCTACACATCATCAGGTATACTGAACGATATAGAATGAAACAAGCGAGTGCAAGAGAGGAAATAGGAGAAGAATAGGAGATGGAAGTTAGGTTGCGACGTGCTCAGATGAATCACCATGAAAGAAGTAATAGATGAACGGATTGTTGAGATCGAACTTCGTTTCGTTCATAAGATTATCCCTCGAAAAATAGGAAGCGGCTACGATTTCGAATTCCTCCAGCCGATTAAGGAGTCGGCCTTTAGTGGCTCTATGGAGCAGTTTGAAGCTGATCTGATCAAAGTGTTTGGCAATGGCGGATTTTTTAGGAAGATTATTGTTAAGGGCTGAAAGATGCTCGGCAGATCGCTCGGAGAGAGTGCGACCAGTCTGACCTATATAGAAGTCAGAGCAGCCAGGGGCATTACAAGAAGCTTTGTAGACGCCACAACACTCATCATGAGGTAGTTTATCTTTGAGAGACGATAGATGGCCAGTAGTGAGGAGAGAATAAAAGGCGCATTTGTAGCCGTACGATTCAAGAATACGGGCGATTTTATAGGTGTGATGACCCAGGAACGCAGGACGAATCCAACGAGTGCGAGAAGGTTGATCGACACGAAGAGGAGGTGAGGTAGAACGAAGAGTGAGTTGAAAAGATTTGCGAGAGATACGTTTCTCGATGTCGTGAGGAAGATTGTTGATAGGCAAGATGAATGATGTGAGATTTTGGATGAGAGAGGGGAATGGTGAGGAGGCGGTAAATGAAAGCGAGAAGAGCAGAAGATTTGTGCGTGTGATGATGGAAAGAAAAACCATTAATGAGGATGCCCGTATTAGAGGACTTGCGAAAAATAGAGAAACGAGGAACGAGATAATTATCCTCTTGGTGAAGAGATATAGTGAGGTCGAGGAAGTTGATAGATTTTCCCCGTATTTCAAGGGTGAAGTTGAAATTGTGATGGATGGAGTTGAGATGAGAAAGAAGAGAATTGAGGTCGGACGAGGGGCCATTCCACACACATAGAATGTCGTCAACGTATCTCAGCCAAGTGATAATATGAGGATGCAGAAGATGAGAACTGTCGAGGAGGTTGGATTCGAATCTGTCCATGAATACATCAGCGACCAAAGAAGAAAGAGGAGCGCCCATGGGAAGGCCATCTGGAAATTGATAGAGGACGCCCTGGTACAAACAGATGTTATAGTCCACACATACGGAAACAAGAGTTTTGAATGCAGCAATAATGTCAGAGTGGACATTACAATCGGAGAGAAGGTCCATCATATACGTAATAGTAAGAGTAACAGGAATATGAGTATACATACTAACTACATCAAAAGAGGCCAACGAAGAATCGGGAGGGAACTTAGAATCTTTCAACTTCGAGGCTAAATCGGAGGAATTTCGAACAGTATGGCGCGGAGAGAAATTGGCACAGAAACGGAACCAATGACCTAGGAAACGGGCTAACTTGTAGGAGGCATCGGTATAATACGCTACAACGGGACGGATGGGAAGGTCAGGTTTATGCGTTTTCAATTGCCCGTAGAGGCGCGGAGGAGCCGGATTCATCACTAAGACAACGTTCCGATCGGATCTATCAGGAAGGATAAATCGGGACGAGAGAATAGCCTGTCTTACTTTCTGATTATAGGAGTTGTAGTTGACTTTAGAAAGATAAGCGCCGGAAGAATTGAGGAAAGTCTTTATTTTTTCATGATAGTCGGAAGCGGACAGAACGATAAGGGCCACACCTTTATCGGCTTTTGCAAGAACACAGTTAGCGGATTTGAGTTTGTGAGATATGGATTTGTAGAGTTGGAAATGGGGAGAAGGATTCTTGCTTATTGCTTTTACAGTATCTCTAATGAAGTTTGTTAATCTACCAATTCCTGCAGCTATGTCAGCCACGAAAATCGCTTCGAGGTGCTCACTTTTTGAATCCGGAGGGAGCGCAACCCGTTCATCTATTACTTCTTTCATGGTGATTCATCTGAGCACGTCGCAACCTAACTTCCATCTCCTATTCTTCTCCTGTTTCCTCTCTTGCACTCGCTTGTTTCATTCTATATCGTTCAGTATACCTGATGATGTGTAGCCGAGTCTACATGAAACCTTGGTCGTATTTTTCTTAATTAAAACTTTTCAAGGCTTCGTCCTTTTTTGTTCTAATTTTGAGAATAAAATTTGTTACGTGATCGTATTTGTACTCTCTACTTCTACTTTATTTACACACATTGACCGCAGTTTCGAACCGTACTGGTTCATCTTTCCGTACAACGAAAATCAGTACGGTTCAAAACCGCGGAGAAGAAGGTGTAAATTTTTAAGTGTGCAAGTATGTAACTGCCGTCCCTCCTTCCAGGAAAGAGTGATTTTGGAGCGAAGAATTTATTGTGGCCGAGTGTATGTTGTCAAGTGCGAGGGGGTGTTTCTCATGTTTTTTTTTTTATAGTAGTTTGAAGTCCTATATCATAGGATCTAGGGATTTGAACACTTCCTGCAAAGCCATATTCCAACTTTTGTATTACTTTCTGCAACTATTGATCAAGTGTTACAGCCAGTATAAGACATTAAAATATATTTATGAGCTTAGCTGTCGGATGACATCTCAAATTAATCTTTAGATTAGAATAAATATTTTTTTGCACCTTTACAAAGACTTCTATTTTATTTCTTTCAAATTTTAGGAATCGGCAAAAAAAAAGAAAAAGAGAAAGAAAAAGAAGAAAAAATGAAGTGATTGAGAAATGAAATCATAACTTGGAAGATCTGAGTTGCCCGGAGGTTGATCAAGAATTAATTAGTCGTAACATTTGGACACTTACTTGGAGAAGTCATCATGTTTTATTGAACAATGCGAATACCTCTTGATATCCTTTCTTAAGTAAAATTTTCCTGGCATTCTTCTTTTTTTTGCATATTTTGTATACCTCGTAATGAGGGAAGTTATTGACTAAGTAATATTTTAAAGTACAGTATTTGCGAGAATTTCGTAAATTAAAATTTTTGGGAAAAGTAAGTTTGAATTTGAACCCTATTGATTTATTTTAAGTGATATTGTACTGAGTGACTTCAAATGAATGCCTTCAATCTTTCTATTATAGTTATATGCTATTTTGCTTTTAAACGAAACTAATATTGAATTTCAATTCCGAAAATTCGTTCTCATATTTTTACTATGACAACTTACTTTGCTTTCTCATTTTCTGTACTCAACGTAATTTTATGTTTTGTTCTAATTCAACTATTTTAAAATCAAACGTGAGTTGTACGTATATGTTTTAGTAATTCATGACCGATTATGTACCGTATTTTTATTTTTTCGTGATTTATCTATTTTCATTTGGCGAAAGTAAGTTTGAATTTGAAACATAGGGGATCACCTTTCGATCTTTGTGAAAACAAATACCCACTGGATTCCTATTCCGAAAATTTGTTCTCATTTCAAGATCATACGTTATTTTTCTTGTCCATATTCTGTACTCAATGTACCTAATTTTATGTTTTTTTTTTTCCGCTCACTTACATTATTTTAAATCAGGTATGAGTTATACGTAAATGTTTTATCAATAACAACCATGGTTTGACTTATCTTTTTTTCTTTCATCCTGAAATTCGGAGAACGGCAAGCAGTATGACGACTTTTGATTGAAAGCTTTTTCTCCGATGATGAATTCCCAGGAAACTAATTCTGGTGGTCCAAGATATCTCACAACTGAGAGGAGATGACAGTAAATCTGAAATCACTTGTTGTGGTCCAACATGCCACTCTAAAGCCTTCGCTTTTGGTACGTCAACGTCTCTCCATTTCTATAAAAATGTTGAGATCTACGTGAATCCCTATCTTTCTCTATTCTTCCATGACGAAATTAGAGAACATTCTAGTTTTCTCATTAAAATGTTTCGCTAATTACGTGTACAGTTAATGATCTTAATAGTTTACGGTGAGATTTAGTGGATACACGTTGCGGATAAATTAATATTGCGAGTGCGCGCGTGTAAAGCAAAACTATTGGAGATGTGCCATAAATTCGTGCGAATATTGACTATCAATTTGTTATTCGTACGCATAAAAGTAATCTTTACGCCAAAGATGCGAGTATTATACGTATTTTGTATCAGCACTAGCTCTCATTGAAACGCAAACTCGTATGTGAGCGTAACTGTATTTCAATAAAATTTTCCTGCCCGGAACAGCGAAGGAATATAAAATCGCTTATCGGGATCTATGATGAACTTCTGACTAATTAAAAAAAATTCCGTTCGTCTCGTCGGCACATCGAATATACGATGCGAAGAAATGAGACCGCTAATCTTCCATCGATATGATGTGCGAGCGGATGCTCTTGTCGACTTTCAAAAAGTACATTTCAGCCGGAATATTTGTTGTTCTCCTTTTCCAGCCACAGATCAAACGTTTGAGAGTAAGGAAACCTCATTTTTGCCGAAGGCTTCATACTGCTCCTTGCTAACCCCCCCCCCCTCCCTCCGTTCTAAAAAATTACGTAAGCAAGTATTGAAAACGTTTTTAAATGTACAATTTTACTTCATTACTTACTTTTACAAGAGTACTTTCTGATTTTCTGATGTTATCCCATCATCTGGAGAACAAGGCCGTAAACATTAGTTTTTACTTATTGGTTATAACAGTGCTGTGCTGTGAATGGTTCACTTTTAGAAACTCATTCTTACACTAATACGACATTGTGTTCTTATTGACTTCAACATGCTGCCTAGTGATTGGTTCATTCTTAGGGCCA
Source organism: Aspidiotus destructor (assembly GCA_035079395.1). NCBI lineage: Eukaryota > Metazoa > Arthropoda > Insecta > Hemiptera > Diaspididae > Aspidiotus > Aspidiotus destructor. Next base: position 5,547,038 of record JAVHKZ010000011.1, on the reverse strand, counting down.
AATCCTGCGTTTATCAGTGCTGCTAGATGATGATATCCAAAATCCGTACCCGCCATTTTTTCAAATACCTACCTAAAAATCAATTTCTACCGACTTCAACCAATTTATCAATAACAAACAGGAGAAAGGTATCTCTTGTAGAAGTAACTGAGGTTCTATTCTCTTGATCGACTCAATGTTACAGAGGACTGTGGTATTAATCCGGGAGTTTCTGTGAACTGCGTGACGTGACAAGACGTGACATGACATGACGTGACGTTATCAATGACCTTGACCTACTTTATGGACTTGAAAAATTTTCAACTTCCAGCCTTCATTATATCAGACCCAATAAACAGTATACTGAGAAGAGGCCCACCAACTCATTTGCTAAGGGGATATTTTCGCACCAATGTGATTGCGAGCGTCTTCAACTTTGTCATCATCTTCAAGACTGGGAAACTAGGCTATATATGATAGGAGGAGGACCAGGGAGGTTGCAGTTTTAGGGTTCCCCGCTGCCATTGCAAATCTGCAATGTTATTGGTCAGCTATGTTCTCCTTCTTTCGTCCAATCACCAGGCCAAATAATTTTTGCTGTCAAATGTAATTACATTGTTCAAGAGGACAGCTTTTACAATCTCCATCTGTTCTCAGAGTCTACTTTTTTTTCTGCAATTCTCTGTATGTATGACTTCAAATATTACCTCTCCATTGTGGTGTTCTTTGTCAAAGTGCAGTGTTTGCCAAACAGCCACCTGCCATCTTCTTTCTGCCTTGACTTTTTGTGCTCCTTCTTACTGATCTCAAACTTTCTCCCAGTCTCACCAATGTAGATGCCCTCGAAATGCTCTCAGCTGAGCTAGTAAGCTTCGCTCATGCTTTCCTTGTCCTTTGCTTCCATCTGGTCATTCCTTATTTCCTTCACCATGGGTGGCTTACTATGGACACCCACATTTACATGATAGCCATTGAACGCCTTTATCACTTTGTATACTTTTTCATGTGTAGTACAGATCCGGAGTACCTTCTCACCCAATGGCGGATTCACCATTGGGCGATCTTGGGCTGTAAGCCAGGGTGGTAAAACTTTTGGGGCGGCAAATTCCAAGGAAATTATAATTGGAAAGTGGAGAGGGGAAAGGGAGATGGGAAAAACTTTGAATGAAAAGTAGGGAATAGCCCAGGGCGGCAAATCATCTAAATCCGCTATTGCTTTCACCGTCCTATCATTGGTTCCCTTCTTAGTTCCCATTTTTCCAAAGACTCCCTCCTCTACACCTTTATAGTAGCCATAAACTTATGCGATCTGCTTTACTATCTGGATTTCTTTCCTCTTCTCTTCATTGTTCTTGAGTTCAGAAATAGCTCGACAGGAGTAGTTCTGAATGATGGTGTCTGTGACGAAATTCAACCGTCAGGCAACATGCCGCTCCAGGATATAGTTTATTGGCACAGATATTTCGATGACGTTGTATACCTCTAAAATGGTCTACTCTCCCTACAACCTTATTTGGACAAAGGCAGACAAAGGCAATATAGTAGAGGTAATTAAGGAGGAGGACTACACTCAAAAAGTGGAGTCGTACGTCGCAGAGAATTGATACCAAGAGCTGACTAAAGAAGCCAACACAGAAATATCATAATGACCTGAAAGCCGTGTTTAAATGGGATAATATACCTGACGATGGAAGGACGCTTGAGATAATCCCGGTAGTACCAAGATTCAATGGGCTTGTAAGGCTTCACAGAGCAAACCGTCCAATGAGACCCCTGGTCAACAGCATCCAATCACCATGCTAAAATTATGTATGATATCGATCCAGAGTACCTTCTCACGTCTTGGAGAGAACGCACTTTGAAAACTTATAAGCATGGGGGTATGCTGGACGAATTCCTGACAGAGTAGGGAGACTCGAATGCGACGCGGGATTTGAACCATCGGTTCAGAAATTTAGCTAGAGAGTAGGTAGGAGATGAGATGAACGGCACCACCGGCGTCATGGGCATATCGACTTTATGGACCTTAGGTAATCCGTAGAGAGGGGCGGGGATAGGATTAGGATTAAGAATAGCTTTCTTCATTCGTTCACTCTAAATGTTGACAGTACACTCATTAACAACATCCCGAACTTCTTGGACGTGTTTTGGAAAACTGGAGCTGTCATTCACTTTTACCCCACACTGCTGAAGTACATCATACATCTTAGAATCATAAGATTACCTTTATCGGCCTCAGTGATAACAAGTCCCTCCTCCCTTACCTTCTTCTGCAATCCCTTGATCACTCCACTCACCTTGCCGTTCATACGGGGAAGGGGGTGTTGCGGACTATCTCAGCGCACTTTTTTTGGATATTGCACCCGGGTCCTATTTTCATAGTCAAGTCCGCAACCACATTAGCGAGGGCCTCACTATTCCTAGGAGGAGGAAGAGCAAATTTCAGACCTTTCTCAAGGAGGTAAGATTCCTCCTCGCTGAATTCAACCTGGGAGTAATTAAGAACCCTAGGTTAAAAACTTTGAACAATATTCTCACCACTGACCTCCTTTTTCGTAATAATGGATAGCCGTAACTTGCAATCTCGCATCAATTCGAAGAGTTACCATAGTTGCACAGAGAATTCAGGATTCTGAAAAATTTCAACTGCTATACATAGTACATACATAGACCATTTGACTTTCCAGGAAGTTCGATGACTAAGTCCGCATCCGGGAGTTTCTGTGAACTGCGTGACGTGACGTGACGTGTGGCCCTTTATGACGTCATCAATGACCTTGACCTTGACCTTGACCCACTTCAGGGATTTGGAAGAATTTTCAACTTCCAGCCTTCATTATATCAGGCCTAGTATACAGTATATTGCGAAGAGCCCAGCCAACTCATTTTCTGATGGGGCATTTTCGCGCCAACGTGATCGCGGGCGCGAAGACACCTGCAATGGCCTCTAATTTTTTTTCTCTCATTTTTCAACGTTATTTATAACGATTGTCAATTACACCCTGCGCAGCTTCATCCTACGATTGCAGTATAGACTTCGGATATGCTTCTAAAAACGATGTCTGAGTGTCATTGTCATTTTAGCTGATGTAATTTACGAGTAAGATTTTGAAACACGCGAAAACATTTGGCAGTAAGCGTGCTAGACTGATATTAATTTTAGGAAACGTTGAACTCATCCAAGAATGTCGGTAGACACCAGTTTTAATGTATGAAGTAGGTAATGCGGTAATTGGTTAAACATATGCTGTACAGTAATGCGTGTCATTCATAAAATATTTTTGTATTATTTTCAAGAATTTTTCGTGCTGTGAAAATCGAGTTCGCACGAGCAATTCCAACAAAATATTTACGAGGCAATTAATTTTCGAAGATGTCATAAGAATCATTTGGGCAATGTACCGAAGTTTGTTGTCACACGAGGCAAAATTACTTCTATCGTATGAGTCGAGTTGGTTTCGGTCGTATGTGAATGAGAAAATATTTCTTACAGGAAACCCGTCTTATATGATGTCTAGGGAAAACGACCGTTGACTTTTAGGAAAATTAAGGTTCCGTTGTAATCTACTTTAGGGGCGTGAAAAAGTTTCGACCATTCAGAAGTCACCATGACCAAACATCTGGACGCTAAACCAGGAAACAAGATTGAAGTATATTGCGGAGGTTGAAATTTTGTCATTTTTCATGTCTTCACCGGCACCCCAACCCTCTATTAAAGATCCGCAAGGCCGAGTCAACCTCCCTAGTGATGGACTTAGAATCTCGAACCCTCGACCTAAACCAGAAATCGGAGTTCTCCATCAGTCCGAGCATACAGTATATTAGGCTGTACTAGCTTCAGTATGCTTAAATTAGACTATAAATTAACAAATCATGCAACCGAACCTGGAAATCTACTAGTCCAAAAGAAAAAAAAGTAGGATATTCCAGCCAGGTAAGAGCCGAATTCAGCCGAAGTTTTACAACAGTGGTAAGCCAAATGCCATTTTGGCTGCAATGCTCAGCAAACGAAAGAAAACCCGAAGTTACTCAAGTAGAATTCATTTAAATGAGCGCTCTACACAGTATTCGAGCGTATACAGATTTTATTGAAAGTGGAATGAACCAGATGAAATAAATCTTTGAAAGGAGATACAAGGTCATCGCATAATTACAAACAGTTGAAAACGTGAAACGATCTTTGTTTGTTCCACCCTGTCCTTGCTCGAAGATATATATCGAGAGATACAACACAAACAGTAATGGTTTTATTGAATTTTGCCTGTTCCGCTTAAAACCAGATAATTAATAAAATTCTCACACCGCGAAAAGCTTCTTCCTCCCAATGTTGCAAGTGGAATGTTTCGAAAGTTGGCTCGAAAATGTACACTCTTCTTGAAGACACTAACGTGACAAAATGGTTTGGATGAAATTTTCGCACTCGCGTATACCACATCTAAAACTATAAAGCGATACGATATCTTCCCGCTTCTGGAAATGCGATATGCGATAGGCGGTAATAAATCGTTATGCAAATGCATGGAAAACGCCCCTCGAATGGTCATATTTTCTTGAACTGTAACATACTAAAAAGCTGTACGCGTATATTCGCCTTTTTGGTTTTATTATGGGTGAAATATTGCCGGTAAAAGCCTACATACTTTTTAGCTCATATGAGATACCGCTAAGTTGGATGAATAATATAAATATTTTTCTTCTTAACTTATTTCTATTTTTAGAAAAAGTTTTGTAAACGAGTACAACGTGACGAGCACCTTTATGGAGATGGAACCTCTCAGGTATTTTTTTGTAAGAAATTGTTGTAATGTCTTCATTATTCAAGGTTTCCAAGAGATTACTCATTGCTCGACTGCCTCACTACAAACAAAAGGTTTATATCTCCAGCCCTCCTCATAGACTCCCAAGACGTCTACTCCGTACTTCTCTGTCATTTTTGATATTCTGAAGGATATAAGACTTCCCCGGCAACAACCATTTGTTCTTTCGATGTGGTTGGTTTGTTCCAGAGTATTCCTGAAGCCAAGCCGTTACCATAGGCCAATATTCCTCATAATGAACTCCAGGAATTCTTCGATCTCTTGAATATCTGTTGGTGTCCTAACTATTGTAAGTTTGAAGGGAAGTTTTTCGAGTTTTCAATTAAGTAGGGATCCCTATTGGATCTCCTCTACGCTCCCTCATTTCTGAAATTTTCATATCCAAGTTTGAACTTGATCTCTTTTCCTCGAACCAGGTGTTACTGAGTCACATTCACTATTGGCACGTGGATGATGTCCTGTGCGCTTGGACTGGTCATCCAGATCTCCTTGGTGAGTTTCTGAGATATCTCAATTCCTGCTACCCTTCCATAAAATTTACTTTGGCAGTGGGGCGATCTTCCATTAACTTTTTGGACTTATCGATCTCTGTAAGTTCGGGTATCCATGAGTATTGAATCTATAGGAAAGATACCACGACGGATGTCTTGGTGCACGGAGCGTCTTTCTGTCCTGTTGCTCATAAGTGAGCAGCTTTCAATAGCTTAGTTCACAGATTGACTCGTATTCCTTTGAGTTAATCTGCTTTTGAAAAAGAATTATTAACTATAAAACACCTGGCCAGAGTGAATGGGGTTAATGTCGATGTGGACATGATGGTTTGGAGGAAAACTACTCGGAGAATTTTTGATTCCACCACCTCCCTGCCTCGTGACACGAGCAGTGATCGTCGTATGCGCTGAATTAGCCTCCCTTTCCTGGGGAATTTCTCCCTCCAATTGGGTCAGGCCCTCCGCCCGTTCGGTTTTGGACCAGCATATTACAACCCTACCACTGTGAAAGGGTTGTTTGTAAGGTTGAAGGATCCCATATCAATTGATGAAAGGAGCGGCGTCTTTAAGATGGAATGTAGGTATTGTATGGGTTTTTATATTGGTGAGATCAGCCGTCAGATAAAGCTGAGAATAGATGAGCACTTGAAGCATTGGGAGAAGCGAAACTTAGGAGAACCAGCCTTTTCCGATCATTTAATTAACAGTGGTCACAGTTTCCGTAAGGGATCCGAAAAGAAAAAAAGCGATACTTCTAAAAAAGAAGTGACTAAATGCAAAAAACCGCAGAAAAATACTAAAAACCTTCGAAGATCTATCGACTAAGAAGTCATCATCAGCGAAAGACAAGAACGCAACTGACTTGAAAGACCGAAACCAACCTCGAGAAAAGACGAAAACAAAGAAGAAACTTCTCATCGGGTTGTGACTCATAAACAAGCTCGATCAGATCTTCGTCCGGTATGTACCTGTTCAACAGAATGAGACCACCAGTGTTCTTATGACGAATGATTTCGATATGCTCCAAGGCAATACGCTTGAAATAAGAACTTTCTTTGTGGAAGAGTACCTCGGATCCCTGTCGGAAGCTGTGCCCATCAGCAATAAGGTGGTCAGCGAATGCTGACTTCCCCACTTTACTATCTTCCCAGGCTTTCCTATGCTCCTCAACCCTAATCTTGAGCTGGCGACTAGTCTCTACGATATAAACACTCCTACAATCATTACATTCTAACTTATACACTCCACTCTTCTCATCTTTAGGAATTCGATCTTTCAACCTAACAAATAACCCTTTACCAGTGACGGGGTTATAAAATGCAGGTCGAAGGGCCCGGCCTAATTGAAGAGAGAACTTCCCCAAAAATGGGAGCCTAATCCAACGAAATTTCTCTCGGCTGATAGTGCGTGGGAGGGAGGTAGTGGTGTCGAGGCATTTCCTAGTAATTTTCCTACGCACCAATGCGTCAATATCCATGTGAATCTCATTAACTCTAGCTAAATGTTTTAAGGTGAGTAACTCCTTCCTGAAAGCAGTTTGGCTCAACGGAAATTCAGTAAGTCTATGGACTAAACTGTTAAAAACAGCATGTTTATGGGCAACAGAGCAGAATGACGACCCGTGGACTAAAACATCGGTCGACGTATCTTTTTTAAACACTCCAAACTCGTGGACCCCGTATTTTTTGGAGACAGTAAGATCCAAAAACTTAATGGAGGCGCCTCCCACTTCCACGGTGAACTTCACGGAAGGGTATAGCTTATTAAGATACGTGAGAAATTCCAAGCAGAGCTCTCGGGGACCAGTCCACGTACGTAGCACGTCATCTACATACCTGCGCCAGTAGAGGATGTTATTTAAAAGAGGACGGCCAGAAGAAAAGAGATTGGATTCGATCTTAGACATGAACACCTCAGAGATTAGGGAACCTAAAGGCGAACCTATAGGAATACCCACCTCCTCGAAAAACTCATACAATTTACCATTAAACTTGCAAAAATTACCTCAAAAGATCAAAAAATTCACTCAACTCTTCGTGAGGAGTATTGAGATTCACCAGGAGTTCACCCATCCGCTGCATAGTGACAGCTTTAGGAATGTTAGGAAAGAGGCCTACAACGTCGAAAGAACAAAAGATCGTGTCTGCAGGGAGGAGCACATTTTTTAGGCTATTGGCCAAAGTGGACGAATTCCTGACAGAGTAGGGAGACTCGAAATCGACACGGGATTTGAACCATCGGTCCAGAAATTTGACTAGAGAGTAGGTAGGAGATGAGATGAACGACACCACCGGCCTCATGGGCATATCTACTTTATGGACCTTAGGTAATCCGTAGGGAAGGGGGGGATAGGGTTAGGATTAAGAATGGCTTTCTTCATTCGCTCACTCTTAATGATGACAGTATACCCATTAACAACATCCCGAACTTCCTGGACATGTTTTGGAAAACTGAAGCTGTCATTCACTTTTGCCCCACACTGCTGAAGTACATCATACATCTCAGAATCATAAGAAGACTTCTCCATCACAACTAACGAATTACCTTTATCGGCCTTAGTGATAACAAGTCCCTCCTCCCTTACCTTCTTCTGCAATCCCTTGATCACTCCACTCACCTTGCCGTTCATACGGGGGAGGAGGTGTTGCGGACTATCTCAGCGCACTTCTTTTGGATATTGCACCCGGGTCCTATCTTTATAGCCAAGTCCGCAACCACATTAGTGAGGGCCTCACTATTCCTAGGAGGAGGAAGAGCAAATTTCAGACTTTTCTCAAGGAGGGAAGATTCCTCCTCGCTGAATTCAACCTGGGAGTAATTAAGAACTCTAGGTTGAAAATTCTGAACAATATTCTCACCACTAACCTCTTCCTCAAGGATTCCATTCGTCAACCTCATTAGAGAAGAGAGCTTCAATTGGATCCGAAAAGCTCCTCAAAAAGGAGAATTCCAAACGTAAACGAAAAGCTCTCGAACATGAAAAAATAATTCGTCATCTCAACACCGATGGAATTACTGTCCTTAGGACGTACATTCCGGAAGATGACTTGATTGAACTTGGATACTGCAGTAAAACTTGTTCGTGTACTCTCCCACGTATCTTTCATCTGCACATGCCTGAAATTTGAACTTCGCTCTTATTATTATAGATATGATTCACACCGTGATTTATCGTTTAATCAATCTTAATTTTCTCCTCCGTCTTGTCCGTTGCTTTCATTTCGTGCCTGAAGATGGTTATTCAACCTGAAGCGCTTGTCGCATAGATTTTTCTACGGTTTTCTGCGGTTTTATGCATTTATTTACTCTCCCTTTTGAGTATTTCCTTTTCATTAATATGGACTGTAGTTTAGAGGAAGGCATTCGTATAATCCAACTCACCTTACCTGATCCCTTGAATTTGAGTCCGAGCGTCCGTGCGACTACTATGACCTTGGAAACACCGCATCCGCAACATCGCCTCCATATTCACAGCTGAACTCATGGTCATATATTCCTGACTCTCCCATCTCGCTCAACTTCCCCCTGATGGGAAATTCCCTCTCCTCACCGACGCACTCTCTTCACTCCACTCCCCTACCGATACGTACACCTTTAACTCTCTCACCAAACGCATTTTTTTCACACTCCTCACACTTAACTCAATCAACTCCAAAATAATATTCATATGGGTACATATCTGATCCAATTTACACTCGAAATGGGTGGAAGAACCTTAAATTTTCTCGATCTAACTATCTCTATTGTTGATGATAACGTAAATCATAAATGCTTCGATTTTGATATTTATAGGAAGCCTACTTCTACCGACATTACTATCAACAATTCTTCCTTCCACCCTCATAATCATAAGAATGCTGCCTTTTTAAATATGATACACAGAGCTATTAACGTACCTCTTAGTCAATATAATTTCAATAAAGAGCTCTGTACTATAAAATATATCGCTCAACGTAACGGTATTCGAATTGATATTGATAAGATTGTTAATAAGAAACGTCGATCCATTTTCCGTAATTCTATTTCTAGCCTAAATCTTAATATTACTAATGAGAAAAAATGGCTCAAGATACCTTTCATAGGTAACATTTCGTATAAAATTTCCCGTGTGATTCGACGTATAGGTTACAAGCCAGCTTTTTACACGCTACATAATCTACGTTCTTTCTCTAAACTTAAAGATCCGACCCCCCTCTTCCAGCAAAGTGGTGTTTATCTTTTAAGCTGTAACGACTGTAATTCTGTTTATGTGGGCCAAACCGGCCGTTCTTTAGACTCCCGCGTGAAAGAGCACGAAAGCTCTTGGAGATCTCGCCTAAAATTTTTGAGGAACGAGTCCAAAACAGATTGTGCTAATGGAAAAAGTGCCTTCGCTGACCATCTCGCTGAGACTGGCCACAACTTCATCCGTGAGAAGAACGTATCTCTACTACATCGGAAGAATAAAGGCAGAACTCTTGATAAGCTCGAGGAGGTTGAAATATGTAAATATTATCGTAACAATGCCGTACGTTTAGTTAACGACCTTCAACTACAGAGTAATTCTACCCTCGTTGCACGACTCTGCACGCTTAGTTCTGAGTCACCTCTATGATTTGAACTTCGTTATCTCTTTCGCTCGTATTTTCACTGTACCAGTTTATTTGTAAATATCTGATGATGCGAACGTTTTTATTGTTGTTCCGCGAAACCGGTCATAAAAAACCTTTTTAAATAACCCTACGTGTCTGTAAATTATTTACTTTCGATAATATGACTCGTAAAAACATTTCATCCCTCATTACATATCTGACAACTCCCTCCTACCAGCCCTCGATTATAAAAACCATTAACGTTCCCTGGTAACTCAATCCTGGTAAACCTTCTGGAAAAATCAAACTAACAACAAACTCCTCAACATCAAAATAATTCCTGTCTCCTGGTCATCCTCCATTAGGAACATAAGACGAGAAGAAGTCATTTTTTCTCGTCTTTGAATTAGTCCTACAAAAATTACCCACACTCACCTAACCAATCCAACATCCTTACTCCTCCCTCTTGCCCCCACTGTCATCTAGGCAATTTAACTGTCGAATACTTCCAGCGTGTCATGTAGAAGGTTTTTTTCATTATTTATTCATACAAGTACTGTCATATACACTAACATTTACTCGCAAATTTAATTCTATAGATTCAATGTTGTGGGCTAGCTTCCGCATTCGTTGCTAGGCCGGATTTAGGTGGCTTCTGAATTCTGCCGTTGCTTTCTAGACGACATTGACAGGGTATTTCCTCCGCAGCCTTGGTAGTTCTGGCTCAAAGCCAGTAGGTTCGGATGGCTATGAAGACGTTGTCATAAGATGTGACATGGCGGCCGGCCGTCTGTCTGACTGTATTGACGTTGAGGTCTCTGTGTCGTAGTTGTTGAATTCAAGAGCTGTTTCGATCTCCTGGTTTGGAAAATTTAGCCACATGCTATCTGATTGTGGGTCATAGCTGGAAATCGTGTAGTATCCGAACATTAACTTATAGATGTGGGCAGTAGTGGGAGCGTCTTCAAAGGATCAATTTTTATGAAAAGCTCACGACGATAAAATTGATAACCGTTCTGCAAATCATCCCAGCAGTAGCGTTTTCGATAGAATTGTTCCATAATAGGATTTCGCAGAACCCATGGATATCCAGTGATCTCCAAATCTTTGTTTTCTTACAGATTGAATTGTAGAAGCGGGGTTAAGAACTTTGCGGGGATGGTTCCTTGCACCAAACTGGTACCCAATATTTTCTTCGCAGGCAACCCAGTATCATGAAATGATTTTTCGGTTCTGTCTTCAATATTTCGCGCCTAGTATATCAGGTTCGCACCCATCGTAAACGTTATTTCAGTTTTATTTAAACCAAACGCTTCAGCAAAGTCGTCGTCAGAAGTTAAATCGACGAAAGCATTCATTCCTGAACTTTCCAAGTCTACTAAACGTATTTTCGGCACCCCGGCCACGAAAGCTAGGCCAAGATATTCAACATTATTCTTGATTACCGTGAAAAGACTATCAAGCATAATTTTTACAGTCTTTGCGACTTCCCTATTGTGCAGGCTCACGGACGCATACTGAAACGAATAATCGCATTCCTCTACTAGTATGACGATAGGCTGGCCGTTGAATTTTCGACTTAAGGCTTTGATAAGACAATTCAAATTGAAAGATTGCCAGATATTAGGATCTAGCTCATAAGAGAGCGCTATTCCTATCACTAGGTCGTGATATCTCTTTCTAAACTCTTCTTCTGTCTTGAAATTTTGTATCTGACCCAAATTTAGATGAATAACTGGATATTCTATCCACTTCGAAATACGACCGCGACCTTTTTTTTTGGCCCATACTTAGCTAAATACATCGTATTACCGTCTTTCTCAATGGCCAATCCTTTGAACTTGTCTCTGTTTCCTCGAAAAAAATCGCACATCATGTCTACGAACGTCGAATTGCCTAATCTACAAGGGCTAGTTGAAAACCAAAGTGTACCCGGGCGTTGCAACAGCTTTCTTAGATACAGCGTCTTGTCCGTGAAGAGAAGATTTTTCGCCCAAACGCTCTTCCAATCTGAATCATGTTCTGGTAATCTTTGTGTTGTGGCTTCAGAAGAATTCGACGATGTGGGGTGAGCTTGATGAACAGCACCCATTATCATCACTGATGCAAACACGAAAACAAGCTCAATAATCGTGAAGCTGGTCATCTTTGATTTCTTTTGACTCTCCGAAAATTGTAGTTGAGAGAATGAAATAATGAAGAACCATGAAAAACAGAAATTTGACAAGACGTCTATGAAGAGGTTCAGTACCGGTATGAAGAAAATTCGTATAGGCAATCTTCTCGTTTGTAATATGGTAGGCCTAGTTGTGTTCATCTATCTATCAATTAAAGACACTTACGTAATTACCAGTGTGAATTTTTCCATAGGAAATCAAATATGATTAGTTTCACGATTATTGTGTTCGTTTTCGTGCTTACCTTGGGGATGATAACAGGTACTCAGACTGACCTCACATCGTCAAATCCTTCTGAAGAAACAACCCAAAGATTGCCAGACCGTGAATCAGATTGGGGTAGCGATCTCCTCTACATTATCTTTGCCAGACTCCAGCCTTGTGGTAAATGTCTAAGCCGTGTGAAAGTCATCACATAGGCCTTTTTGGATAGATCCTGTAGCGATCTTGCGCTGGTTTGATCATGGCCGGATGCTCTCTTAGGGTTGAGCTTCTGTATCTCTGCTTCTATTTCTTTTCGATTAAGGCGTTTAATCACGGAGAATTCGTTGCATTGCTCTATGCTCGGGGTGATGTTGTCGGGTTGGAACGTGGCTTCAGGGTGGAGGGCGAATGTTTCTGCTCTTTGAGTGTCGCTTCTTGTCCATTCCCCTGGAATTCGTAGTGGTGGTACATGTGTAGCTTGGTGATTTCCTTGCGGCTTTCGCTACTTTCCATGATGAGAGTTTGATTCTCTCGTGGTGTCGAGAGACTCCACAAACTCGTGGATTATTTCCTCATTATTTCGTCTAATAAGGTTCTTTGATTTTGTCAAATATGATTGGTCTTTCACTGACCTCGATTTTGGCCATCTTTGCCTGGCCTTTTTTCTTTTTCGGACAGTATTGAGGACTTCGCGTGGGTATGAAATTGCAATGGGAGGTACTGCTTTCGTTGGTGTTGCTGCTATAGCTCTCGCTGCTTGTTGGTGAATTTGGAGGCTGCTTCTTCCAGCTCTGCTATTGATTTTACGTGTAGTCTTACTCGAAGATCAATTTTCTTGTCGATTTCTTGTCTGTAGGCTTCCCAGTCTGTAAACTTGCTGGATAATTCCGCCTCGTCTTCTTGTACCATAGTGTTGTATTATTGGAGATCACATACGTCCTCAACATTGATGTAGTTGGCTGAGATGCCTTGAGTTACAAAGAAGTCGATTTTGAAAGTTTGGTACGATGGGTTCCAGTATGGTGAAGTGAACCACTCATGCATGGTCCTTAATCCCATTTCCACCATCAAATGCATAAGAGAACAAAGATTTGGAGATTACTGGTTGTCAACGGGTTCTGTTAAATAAATTATCGACCAATTTTAACGAAAACGCGACAGCTGGGATGATGTAAAGAACGGTTATTCAATCGCTCGCCATGAACTTTTCATAAAAATTGATCCTTTGGAGACGCCCCCACCACTCCCCATCTATATGTAAATGTTCGGATACTATACAATTTCCAGTTATGAGCCACAATCAGATGAAGTGTAGCTAAATTTTCCAAAACAGGAGATCGAAACTGCTCTTGAATTTAACATAGCCATGTATATCCCAAGCAAAGGAAATTTATCCATGAGGATTAGCGACTTATTTACTAGCCTTATTCGTTATTTCCCATCAAACCAGTTTGATAGAATTTGTATACCTACATATTTCACAGAACCTGTGGACATCCAGTAATCTAATATGAAATCGAGAAATATGCGTAATTGATCTGCTGCACCACCCATCGTCAAATTATCCAGTATTTTCCCGCAGGCGACCTGGTACCATGAGATGATTTTTCGGTTTTGTCTTCAGTATTTCACCCGTAGTATCCCAGGTTCGGACCCATTTTCAACGTTGTTTCAGTTTCTGTTGACCCTCATAGTCGAATGTTATAGTTGAACCAAATGCTTCAGTAAAGTCTTCGTCATATTTCAAGTCGACAAAGGCATTTATTCCCGAAATTCCACTGTCGAACATAGCCTCTCTCGACTCCCCGGTCACGAAAGCTAGACCAAGATATTCAACATTATTCTTGATTACTGTGAAAATAAAAGTAAGCTTAGTTTGTACAGCCTCCGCTAGTTTCGTATTATGGCTCACCAACGCATACCGAGAGGGATAATCGTATTCGTCTATAAGTATGATGATAGGCAGGCCGTTGAATTTTCGACTAAAGGCTTTGATAAGACATTTCAAATCAAAAGATGGCCAGATATCAGGATCTAGATCATAAGAGAACGCTATTTCCATCAGTAAGTTGTCATACTTCTTCAGAAACTTTTCTTCTGTCTTGAAATCTTCCATCTGACCAAAGTTTAGATAAATAACTGGATATTCTATCCACTTTGGAATACTACGGCGGTCTTTTTTTTTTTTGCGAATACTTTGCTAAATACTTCGTATTACCGTCTTTCTCGATGGCCAATCCTTTGAACTTGTCTTTGTTCCCTCGAAAAAAAACGCACATCATTTGGGATCCACGAGGCCCAGTTGAATACCAAAGTTTTCCCGGGCGTTGCAACAGCTTTCTTAAATACAACGTCTTGTCCATGTAGAGAAGGTTGTTCGCCCGAACGCTCTTCCAATCTGCATTAATTTCTGGTAATCTGTGTAGTTTCTTCAGAGGGACTCGACGATGTGGGGTCAGTCTGATGGACAGCATCCATCATCATCACTGATGCAAACACGAAAACGAGCGCAATAATCGTGAAGCTGATCATATTTAATTTCATTTGACTCTCACCGAAAATTATAATTGAGAGAAAGAAATATGCGTAGGAAAGAATGAAGAACGATGAAAAATGGAAATCTGACGCGATGTCTACAAAGAGGTTCAGTACCGTTATGAAGAAAATTCCTATCGATAATCTTCTTGCTTGTGATATGGGTATCGAAATTTCTTTCCGTAAGATTAGTATTATCTTCGTATCATTGAGGAGATAAATTGTTGTCTGTTATTTTTTCATGGTGAAACGATACCAAATTTTGGTGATATGAGAGTAAAGAAAATATGCGGATTTATATTCCCAGAGTAGTCATCCCTTATATAATATGAGACTAACGCAGGTGCTTAGTAGCCATGGCTGCTACAACAAGTACCTTCATGAAGAGTTGAAGAATGTTGAGCTGGCAACGCGTGCGCTCTGCAACCAAGAGCAGGATGATGGAGCATAGCATAACTTATTCGTGTGTTCGTGGCGTAGAGAAGCTTTGCCGGTCTCTTCAAGAGATTGGGGTATGAAAAAAGGATTGAAACTCAAACGAGTAACCAATTACAAAACGACTTTTTCGACTAGTCATCCTCAGCGAAGACAAGAACACAAGTGACCGAACAGAAGATCGAAACACCATCACTAACCTCGAGAATGACGGAACAAGAGGAGACAAATGATCGAGTTGTGAATCATAAATAAGCTCGATCAGACCATCGTTTCAACATAATGAGACCACCGATATGGTCTAAGGCAGTACGCTTAAGTACAAGCTCTCTTCGTGGAGAAGCACCTCAGAACCCTCCCAGAAACTATGCCCATCAGAAATTAGATGATCCTCGAATGCCGAATCACCCACTTCACTTTTCTGCCAAGCTGTTTTGTGCTTTTTGACCTTAATCTTCAGCTGGCGAGCGGTCTTCCCAATATAAACACCCTTTCAATCTTTACATCCTATCCTATACTCCCTCCACTCTTCTCATCTTCAAAATCTCACGGGTTCTTTAACGGAGTTAAACGAAGGGAGGAAGGGAACCTGTTTCATACGTCTTATGGTGTTTGAAACGTTGTATATCTGGCTCTTTGAAGGGGCAAGGCCAATTGGTGTATTGAGTATTGCATATCTAGTAACTTGAAGGAGCTATTTTAATCCAGCTATCAGTGCTGCCACATCTACGGATTTTCAAACCTCGAAAAAATTGGGATTTCACGGAGGATTGTGCGGATTTCTTGGGCTCGAGGGAGAAGTTTCGCTGTCGCTTGAATGAGAAATACTTTTCTCCGGGTCATTAAAGGTTAATACTGCTCGTCTGTAACATTGCGTCGTTCAAGGGAAAAGTACCTCAGTTAAAAGTATGAGAGATACCATTTTTATGATCGATATTGAGAAATCATTCATCAACATACAGTATACTGGACTTGAACTAGGCTTGGACTCCTGCTTGCACGTATTATACTAGTATATATGATAGGAGGCCGAGCTATTGGAGAGGGATTTAGAAGAAGGAGGGGGAAGTCGAAAAGAATTTTGACCTTCAAACTATACGTGAGTCCGAGCTATAGGTGATAAGAGAGGGACTTGGCCTTTAAGCTATAAGCAATAGGACAAAAACGAAAATTTTTTCAAGTTCCATGGTCATGGTCAAGTTGAGTTAGGTTAGGATGCCTCCCGGACGGTGGATGGCGGATGTTTTTTCCGGAAAGGCTTCCCGATAAAACAGGTTCCCTGTTAAAAATCGATGTCGCTCCGTAATTGGCCCTAAGGCTGTTAGGCGGCACGTAAATCTAAATAAATAAATAAATAAAATCTTCCAACCAAACAACCCTTTGAAAATGACTGGGTTGTAGAACGCAGGTCGGAAGCCAAAGGAGCGAAGGGTGCGGCCTAATTGAAGAGAAAACTTCCCCAAAAATGGGAGCTTAACCCAACGCAGTTTCTCGCGGTTGATAGTACGGGGGAGGGAGGTAGTAGCGTCGAGGAATTCCCCAGTAATCTTCCTACGCACCAACGCGTCCGTATCCAAGTGAATCTCATTCACTCTGGCCAGATGTTTTATGGTCAGGAACTCCTTTCTGAAAGCTGTTCGACTCAAAAGAATGTTAGTAAGTCTAAGAACTATACTGTTAAGAGCAACAGAGCAGAATGACGGCCCGTGGACTAAACCACCGGTCGACGTATCTTTTCTATAAATCTCAAACTCATGGACCCCATCTTTTTCGGAGACAGTAAGATCCAAGAAGTTGGTCGAGCAGCCTCCAATTTCAAAAGTAAACTTTATGGGTGGGTACAGCTCATTTAGGTACGTAAGAAACTCAAAGCAGAGATCTCGGGAGCCATTCCAAGTACATAGCACGTCATCTACATACTTGCGTCAATAAAAGACATTATTCAATAAAGAGATCATAAACACCTTAGAGATGAGGGAACGTAAAGGGGAACCTATAGAAATACCCACCTCGTCAGGGAACTCATAGAATTTACCATTAAATTTGTAGAAATTAGGAGAACAGCACAACTTCAATAAATCGAAAAACTCACTCAACTCCCCATGAGGAGTGTTTAAGTTCACAAGGAGTTCACCCATCCGCTGCATAGTGACAGCCTTAGGGATGTTGGGGAAGAGGGCCACGACTTCAAAAGAACAAAAAGTCGAGCCTGCAGGGAGGAGCTCATTTTTTAGGCTATTCGTCAGGGTAGAAGAATTCCATAACAGAGCGAGGAGGCTCAAACTCGACACGGGATTCGAACCAACGATCAAAATATTTAGCAAGGGAGTGGGAGAAAAGATGAGAGACACAACAGGCCGCATCGGCATATCCACTTTATGGACCCTAGGTAAACCATAGAGGAGGGGGGGGGGGGGGTTTAGGAGTTAGAATGACTTTCTTTACTCGCTCACTCTTAATGATAACCGCACTCCTATTGGTGAAACTTCGAACCTCTTTGACCTTGTTCGGAAAAATGAAGCTATCATTCTCTTTCGCTCAACACTGCTCAAGTACCACATACAGTCCTGCCAGATGTGCGTACGGACTTTTGGGAAAAAGACGGAGTTTTCTGTGTGAAATACGGTTTTTTTGTGCTTGAAAAAAATGTACCTCAGTCACCCGTTTGAGAGGTACTTTTCTCCTGGCTGGTACCGTATTCCTCAATATTGAGCCGATCAAGGAAAAAGTAACTCAGTTATCTGTGTGAGAGATACTTCTCTCCTGATCGACATTGATAAATCATTCAGAGTCTTTAAAAATACGTGGAAATCATTTCTTAGGTGCACAATAATACACTAATTTCACACACGTAACTATGTTTCAAGCAAACGACCGCGGTTTTGATACTGACAGCGGCTCATCATCAGGCGGACTGAGCAAATTACAAAGAAACTTTTAGCTCTTAGAAAAAATGGCGGATACGTTTTTTCGAAATATTATTCAAGGCAGCACTGATATACATTTTAGAATCATACGACGACTTCTCCATCACAATCATCGCATTACCTTTGTCGGCCTAACCCCTCCTCCCTTACTCTCTTCTACAATCCCTTGATCTCGCCACTCGCCATATCATTCATACGAGGGCTGTAGCGGACTATCTCGATATCGCAACCGGGTCCTAAACTTATCATTGAATCCGCAACCACGTTTACGAGGGCATCACCATTGTTGGGAGGAAGTAAAGCGAAATTTAATTCTTTCTCCAGGAGGTGAGACTCTCCGTCCCTGAACTCAACCCGAGAATGGTTAAGGAGCCTAGGTTGGAAATTCTGAACTATGTTATCGCCACTGACACCTCCGTTCTTCAAACTCATCTGGAAAGAGAGCCTATTATTTTTCTTAACCTTCAAGTCTACTTCAAATTTGCGACACTTCTCGTTGACCTCACGCTAAAAGCGGTCTAGTTCCAAGGGGTGAAGCATACCCGAAAGCCTAGAATGAACCAAAAGGTTCAACCTGGTGGTCACATTGGGTAGATGAAGCGCTTGCTCCGAGTTTCGAGGCATTCGTCATGCTAGGTTCGAAAGAAGTATGGAACCAGGATTCTACATATTTTGCTGCTACAGTCATAAAAGGAGATGGACCTGGAATACAATAGGCAAAAGCGGAACAACGCTTGGGCCTACTCAGTGCCGGATTTAACTCATTGGCCGCCCTAGGAAGGAAACGTCCCGCCGCCGTGTAAGAATCATTTCTTCGAAAATTTTGCCGACCCTCAAATTTTTCCGCTCTAGGCACGTGCCTATGTTGCCGGCACTGAGCCTACTCAAAACTTGTGTACCATCCACATCCATGTGTACTGGAACAAGAGGAAGATTGATTGAGCCTGAAGAAAGAACGAAGAGAAGAAGAAACTCCAACAGCGATTTACAATATCTGAGGTGGTGTTTTCCTCGTGTATTCTGAAGTTCTGCCTGTCTGGGGGCACTGCAGCTGGGCGGTTGCCAGAAAAAGGGGAGGAGGTCGCCGAAGAGATTCTTCCAACACTGAAGTTGTTCCAGAAAGGTTCGATTCCGATTTTGGAGGACACACCCCGCACTCACCCCCCTCCCCATGGAGGAGGAACGGTACACATGCCACAAAAGCAGATTTCTTATACAGCTAGATATTTTAAAAAATTTGCAGTCCCTCTTCCAATGTATAATGTCCAACCTTCAAAACACCCTCTTGCGGTAAATGGTCAACCTTTAGCTCGTGAATCGAGGTTTTCACGGCCTCTCTTCCTCTCATTTACATGAAGTCGCAATTGGCATCCTACCGTCTCTTAACTACATTTTCCCTGATCTATACATTTATTTCCCCTTCCCTCCCCACGAGGGTCAGAATTTTTTCGAGTTTCAAAAGTAGGTCGAAGCCTTCACCCTCTCCCGAGACCCACGGATGTTTTTCTATGTAACCCAGAAGTTCCTCAAATAAAATCCTCTGATCTAAAAGTACAAAATTTTCAAATTTCTCGAGGTTGTTTTCTAGAATGCTGAAAAGAAAGCTAGTTGCAGCATTGTACATAAACCTATCCTGAGTTCTTCATTTCTTGAGCTGTATAGTGATGGGGTTGCTCCACCGCTGCGTGGTAGAGATTTTAGATAATTACGACATTCGATTTACCCCACCGGTTGGTTTTGCGGGTACATAAAATACACTAATTGGCTCAAGTTATACTCGTCAAATAAACTCGCGATATTTCTCCGCTCTGAATTATTGCCTAGACTACAATCCTGGCGTAATAATGAAAGAAGAATGTCTACAAAAATCGCGATGAGAGGTGGCCTACACGTTAAGGTTTAACATCATACAGTTTCGCATGGTGGCGGCGTGTTCAAGGAAAAATAACGTATTTTTTGCCACTTACGAGCCACAAAACTGCGAATAGTATACGGGGTATATTATGGGACGGTACATAGAATTTTTATTGCCAGCGAAGAGAAAGGAAACATGATACATCGCTGTACGTCATCCGATATAGAATTTGTCATAAAGCGCAAAATGCGTAAAATTACTTTTTTTTTTTTTTCATTTTTAAAGCTAGAACGTTACCTATCGAGTATAATAAATAGTCCAGAGGGACGTTGCCCTGAGATCATTTGGCAGTCTAACGGATGAAATTCTCCTCTTTCCGTCGCCGCATGATCTAATACCATAAAATACGCTGTCGTATAATACGTAATTTTAACATCAGCGATTACATAATCGCGAAGCTTAATGGTTTTCCCTTTCATTAACCCAGCTAGTAAAGATTTTCTTCAAAGGAAACACTTACATTTTTACCGTATAAAGCGTGGAAAGGGTGGTTTTTATGATGCCGATTAACGAACCGGAGGCCAAGTATTTTCATTGACAATGTAAAGCCAAAATTTATACGATTTTCTTTCTCCATAACTTTTACGAACCGTTGAGACGTAAATTGATTTCAGTTCAGAAATGTTCGCGGCAGCTGTGGAAGTGGCTGAATGATTGCGATGCGTTTTGTTGATAGAATAGCACACCTCAAACCCTCTTAGGACTTTCCCTAGGTTCGCAAGGTTCAACAAACAATACGTTGAGTGATGACCCCTAGTGACTGCTGCTTTGAATTCAGACGGACAGGGGAGAATAAATTCTTCGATTGACTCGGCCAAGTGGCAAGGTATACCAACCAGGCTCACATAAGATTGTTCGGTACAATAAACGTCTCCATAACTATTACGGTATTAAGTAGAGATTGATTCGACGCTCTACTATCTCAAAACGAATGTCTCAAGTAATCTGAATGAAGCAACATAATCTTAAAATACAGAAGACCATTGGAATTTAGAGCAAATATCTTCTAAAAACACAATTCTATCTTAACTACAGCGTATCAATGTAACGAATAACGCTTTCGAACTCCAGGCTAAATCACGTACTCTTATCTCTCTGATAATTCTAATCCGGCCTGGAGCTCTTTGAGTGTCGTATCGTTCACTTTATTAGTAAATAATAGAGTTCTGTCAAAAATAATTGTGTCATCACTGTGTATGGAAAAATAATGGCAGTAAATTGATAATTGCGTAAACTTGATATTTACGTACCAGTCTCGAGGTATAGAGAAGTTCCTCGAATTCACAGTTAGTTTTCTAAGTTACTGATTGTCAAAAGTTATCTTGTAGAAAGAGACATCATCGTTTCACGGTGGTGAAGAGAAAATGCAGCGTTCAAAGATTATCTTTTATATCCTCCCAGTTAAAGTTTTCCCAGGTCCAATAGTTCTTCTTAATACAAATAGTATCTTTAAAGGAGGCAGGCGTGGATCCACGAGGGGGAATTCTTCTCCCCAATTCCTAAATTATACTAGAAAAAACTTCGTTAACCGGAAATTTAGGGAGTTGGGAAAGGTCTCTCGAGGTGAGGAGGGGGAAAAAATTTTTTCGCGCAGAATCGCCGGCGTGAGTTCCTCCTCCCCCCTCATAATGACGTTCCGGATCCGCGCCTGAGGAGGAATTACTCGTAGCTGGTCACAAAACTAGGTCATAAATCTATATCGGGGACATAATTGGGTGAGAGTACCACAGACTGAGGGATAGAATTACGGTGAATCGATTATCACTACACAACAAAAAAAAAAAAAATTGAAAACCACATGAACGAAATTATACGATTCTAAAAGTATTTTCGACGCTGATCACGATGCCGTTATCCGTTTTCCAAGTTTTGGCCCGGTTTTCAAGAAATGATCAAATCAAATTCCCGCGCTTTGTTGCGACGCGCAGTGTATGTTCCCGTTCTCGCGAAATTCGATAGCTGGGTAACATACGCCGCGCGTCGCAATAAAGCGCGGGAATTTGATTTGATCATTTCTCGAAAACCGGGCCAAAACTTGAAAAACGGACAACGGCATCGTGATCAGCGTCAAAAATACTTCTAGAGTCGTATAATTTCGTTCATGTGGTTTTCAATTTTTTTTTTTTTTTTTTTGTGTACCCTAGTGTTATGGTATAGCCAAGAAGAGAAGTTGAGTGCAAGCGTCTGAGTGTTTGGGCTATTTTCTCCTCTTTCATAGAACCTAGAACCCTCAAAACACACGTGAAGCCTATGACCAGAAAATGGTAGATCTTTTGTCAAATCTAGGCGCGTCCCCAAAACCTGAATTCGAAATTGATGACTACAGCAGCCGTATTCGCAATGCCATAAATAAATCCAAATTTGTTATACGCTGCAAACCGGACACTCATTCAAATGTGCCCTAGCCCCCCGTGTCTTTATGGACAAATCAAACTACATAAAGATGGAAACCCGCTCCGACCAGTTGCTGCTTACTACAGTGATCCTTCTTTTCTATTAGCCAAGTACCTAACACAATGGTTTAAAACCTTCTCTGAATTCAACCCACTCTACAGCATTAAAAACTCCATGGAATTAGCCGAAAATCTTCAAAATCGCGAGTTTCCTTCTTCTTCAAAACTTATTTCCTTCGACGTAAAGGCGATGTACCCGAAGATTCCAATCGCTCCGGCAATCAATCTAATGGTAGAACACTTACTAGCCAACCATCTAGAATCAAATATCATATCCGAATTCCGCCACCTCCTCGAAAGTTGCCTCAACGAAAACATCTGTACATCTACCAATTTCCAGATGGCCTTCCTATGGGAGGACCTCTATCCTCCCTAGTAGCCGAAGTTTACATGGACAAAATGGAACAGCAGATCCTCTCCTCGTCCCCTCACACTGATAAAGTGTTATTCTGGCGTCGCTATGTCGACGACATTTTGTACGTTTGGAATGGCTCCGATGACGACCTCCAGGAATTCCACAACGAGCTCAACTCCTACCACCCTTTCATAGAATTAACCATCGAAATCGGAGGCATGTCCATAAACTATCTTGACCTAACAATATCACTCAAAAAAGTGGAGCAAAATGTCATCCCTCAATTTGATATATTTCGAAAGCCCACGTTCTCAGGAGTATCCATCCACAAATCCTCATACCATACATGGCCTCATAAACTCGCCTCCACAATGTCGTCGATCCATAGGCTAGTATCTATTCCACTCTCTAAAACCTCATTTAACAACGAAATAGTCCAAATTCAAGAAGTCGCCAAAATAAATGGACTAAACATCAACGTTCACCAACTGGCTAAGAGAAAAATGGTGAAAAGACTCCTTACTGAACGTAATCCTCCCCCTCCCCGTTCAACTGAAAAAATCAAATGGTTAAGGCTGCCTTACCTTGGGCGACCTTCTGAAATGTTGGCACGTGACCTGCGAAGATTTGGATACAGACCAGCATTCTATTCAGTCACCACCTTGAAGAGCCTTTCAACCCTCAAGAATAGGATCCCGCCTGAAGAGAAAGCTGGTGTATACAAAATCACCTGTGGAGAATGCCCAGCATTTTATGTCGGCCAGACGGGAAGAGAACTGAGTACCCGAATCCAAGAACACAAATCGGCATTTTATTCGAAAAATCCAAGCAAATCAGCCGTCGGTTTCCATTGCCTCACCTTCAATCACGACCCTGAGAAAATTAATACAAAGCTTCTCCACTCTCAAGGAAAAGGCCAGCGTCTCAATCGTCTGGAAGAGATAGAAACCGTCAAACACCATCATATCGACCAACATCATTCCTTAAACGATATAGAAGCAACGTACTTCAATCCAATAATCCGTCACGTATTAAATTACTCATCTGACATTAATTTATGACTTTTCTTGACTTTTTCCAATCTTAATTTTTCTTTTCTTCTCATACAATTCTCCGCTTCTCACTGTAGTTCGCCTGATGATGATACGCGAGACGTATCGAAACCGGTCGCGCTGGTTAAATTACCAAGTATAACTCCATTCATTTTCGTTTATTTTATTATATACTTACATTTAAAATTAATTCTACTTTTCGACCCTCCAAATTTATTTGTTTTTCCATTTTTGACTACGTTTTATCCAAAATTTGACTTCATTTTATCCATTTTATTCAAAACTTTCGACCTGTGAAAAAAATTTTATTGTGCCGTACTCGGTAGTTTAATAAATTCCACTGTTACGTGCCTTTGTGCTCTTCATTATCCTTATCTACGATGGCTCGTACTCTCGAGGACAAAATAGAATTCACAATTTAATCTAGTCATAAACTATGTATTTTCGGACTCGGACTGACTTATGACGTCACAAACTAATAGCTTTCTAAGTCTCTTTCGAGAGAGGGTGCTTCGGACTCGCAGATTTGAGAATCACTGCCACAGTGAAAATTCCCATAAGGATGAGTCCAGAGCAAAGACATGAAACATGTCTAAATTCGCAGCTTCCCACTTTATGCTTCATTGGTTGTGTGCTCTTCAAACCGATGGAGTTTGGAGAAGAAAGAGCAATTATGACTGGTCACTCGCTCGGAAGAATGTAATCGGCGAGATAGCGACTTTTCTTCAGGCCTCTTCCCTCCCTCCCTTCTGCTTATTACTTGTCAAGAAGATTACGCTGGATCCATAAGTCCGTTCTCGGCTTCCAGTCCTACAAACTGGCTCGTATCTTAAACACTATAGCTTAACTCGACGACAACGACCAACTAAGATTAACGGGTAAAGCAAAAGGCCAGGCGCTCCTAGTTTGAAGAATGAAAAGCAAGAATTGCTAAGAGTGAGCTGGGTGGACCTCCATGAGTGGTTGAACCGAGACCATGCTGAGCTTAATTTTCACCTGATGCAGGTTCTAAGCGGCCATCACTGCTTTCACTAGATGTTGAAGGAAGTTGAGCAGACAAAAAAGTTCACTCTGCAGTCAAGTGCAGGATGAAGGACTAAAGTACACCTTATTTGAGTGTGAGGTGCCTAGACGATCTTTTCAAGAGATTTGGGTGGATGAAGCGATTGCTCCGAGTAGCCTGAATTCCACCATACTAGAGGTTCCGAAAAAGCATGGACTCAGGTGTCTGCATTTACAGCCACAGTCCAGAACAAGAGGATGGATCTGGAGTGGAATACAGAAATGCAGAACCGCGCTACGGCCTACTCGACATCTGTCTACCATACAGATAAAGGTCTGCAGGAAGAAGAGGAGGATTGATTGAACTTGAAGAAGAATAAGAAACTCCAACAGCGATCTACCGCAGCAGTTTAGCGTGCCTGCGGGCACTGCAGTTAGGTGGTTGCCAAGCAGATTTCTCCAACACTGACACTGTTGGAGGAAACAATTGCACATGCGACTGAAGCGAATTTGGAAGGCTCTTTTCGATTAGAAAAGACATAGAATTTGATTTTTTAGGAAAACGTGGTCATTGGGCAGGGTCATTTGACTCACAGTGAAATTTTTAGGAAATGATGTCTCCGTTCTAGCTACATGATATTCCCGTGAGATTGATTTTAGACTAGATTTCGTCTGAATAATTCGATTACAGATAGATTCGTTGGTATTTAACAATCAGTAGGTGGATGTATATACTTTCCAAATAACATTAACGTGGGATGAACTTGTGCTGATTGTCCAGTGTATACGTGTGAATACATAATAATAGGTGTCGACGCTGTTAACCTTAATTACGATTATGTTACTAGGTTAGCGGTGCAATATAATAAATAGACCTATAATTACCATACCCTTTATCAATATATAATCAAATTTTCACGGTACATAAGTTATTCACTGTTGACACCGTTATTTGCGCGTTAAATTCAGCATAAAAAGAGAGTCTATTACGAATATTATAATCGAGTAAATATTATAATGACGACGGCGGCGGCGGTATTAAATTCCCTCGAGGACAGACGTACAGTATTGTAATTGGTAAAAGCTGCTCGTATTTGTTTTTGAATATGAAATTAGTCATTAGTTAAGAGCTACTATACGGCACGAGCAGTTTATAGTCGATCACCTTTTATCCGCTCAATCGAAATGGATTCACTAGATAAAACTTACGTCATCGAGTAACATGTATTCGCGAAGTATTCATCGTAAAGCCCAAAATTTGCCTCTCGTCGCACGACGTCTTCGTGTTTTGTTTATAAACTTTCACAAGAATTGCATAATTTTTTCTTTTTTTAGTGAATATTTACATACTGGCAAGGATTTTGATCTCTATAACTAATTGCAACGTAGGCCTATACACTCATCGTGAAAATATTCGACTGCTGTTTAGGAAAAACTTGGAACTGGTTTTCAAATGTCTATCAGTGTCGGCTCTTTGGATTCGTAGTTTGGAGACACTACATTATTGTTGTTTGCGCTCAGCGAGAGTTGAATAACATTGTTTCGACTCATTAGTGACCCTGGCTAGCGCGTTTACCTTTTGGCCATAAGCTACAAGTACCATAACAAACTCTCATGATGTTGGGAAACTATTCGGATCCTCTGGCGATGGCGTAGGCTCTATCTCCCTCCCATCCCTTCGCGTGGACTTTACTACGAACGGGTATTATGCTGTCTGAAGTTAGATAGACACGAGATGTCGAAGGTACTGTTTCAATATTAATAGACAACTCGTAATTTGTAATGCTCTCAAAATATCGCCGGTATTAATTTTCGCCGCGACACCGCCGATAAACGTAAATACTGGTTCGGACTAGCAAATACAAGACGGCATGTGTGGTTGTACTGTACTGTTCTGTACAGAAACGTTTCATTACTTACGAATGTTCCGCGCCACTCGATGATGTAAAATGAATGAATTATTATTTCCGCACGAGTTCTCTGTACACCGCACGTGCTCATTAACGCCACACTGCAGGCCGAGTGTAGAAGTTAAAGACGCGAGGAATTTTCAAAATATGATACCGTCGACTCGTACGTATCTTGCAATTTGACTCCCGCTAACGTGTAAGCAAATACAACGATAATGAAACCCGATCGATAATGTTTATTATTATTCTTTCTTATCTCATCGGAATTCGAACAATCTCTTGAGAGAGAAAGAGAGAGAAAAAAATAACGAAGGCGACAGTGCGACGACAAAGGTAGATTAAGACAGAGGAGAGCTAAGAGCAGGGTGATTGAGAGAATGATAGAAATAAAGAAGGATGGTGGGGTGAAAATAGAGAGAGAAAGCAAGGTAGAAAAAAAAGGGGGGAGAGAGTTAAGGACAAGAACCGAGGAAAACACAAAAAGAGGAACAATCTAACCTCAAATCCAATCATCATCGCCCTTCAAGAAATTTATCTTAGATCTCCCCTCAAACTATTTTCAGATACGACCACGCCCACTCGATCTACACTCCCAGATCACTACCAAATATTGCGGTTTTAATTCCTATCCTACAACTACACTCTTTTCCAATCCCCTTCTGCTCACTATACCCCCTTTTCACACAACACATCTCCCCCTCTTACGTAATTTTTGAAAACTTGAACGCTCACACGCAAACTATATCTCATAACAAATTCAAAATTCCCATTGACCGATTCCGCAGAACTCTCCATACCTTACTCTTCAGGACAAAAGTGACGTAATCAAGTCCCTTGGTAGTCAGACGACTTTCACCGAGCTATCAAAAATCGCAAAAAAGCCCTCTGCACTTAACTCACCCGCACCCGAACTGATTTTATACTTTACAAGAAAGCGTGTGCCAAAGCAAGAACTCTGGTCCGTTCCGGAAAGAAACAGCCCTGGAGCTCATATGTTGACAACTACGAATTTTCTCAACAAGCGGTCTGGTAACTTTTTATAACACTACGATCTGTCACGCGGTTTCTTTGTTTTCGTCGGAAAGTTGCAGTCGTCCAAAATTTTAGCTTCGGCTTTTGGCTTCTAGAAAAATTTTGCTGGCTTGAATCAGCTGATTTTCGGATGATCAATGTGTAAGTTTGGATGAAACAATCACGAGAATTGGGGCTCTGATATACATATCAAAAATACCTATTCTCCAGATTGTGTTCATATACTACAGTCTTCTATGCTGAACGGCTGAATAGCTGAACTGAACCAGAGCTAATATTTCTCATCATTGTGGAGCAATTGGACTTGAAATTTGAACACTAAGCAGTATTTTTCCTGTTTACAAGAAAGCTGTTTCATCGTTCACCATCCACCGTCCGTGGTCCGGCATGAGTCGAATCGATCATACATAGCTCGGAGGTCGGTATAGCCCCTCCAGTTAACTACATATGCAACGCTTCAAACACCATAAAACTTGGAACGCTCTTCTAAGGTACCTAGGAGGCAACCCAGGAAACAGGTTCCCTGTCTCCTTTCGTTTAACTCCGTCAAAGAACCTGTGAATTTTTTTACAGGAATCAGGGAAGCTAGAAAGAAGCTGAAAAAATTTGACTTATTTTGGCTTTCAGCTTAGGACGGTTTAAATGAAGCTGTCCTTCAGCCTCGCTCTGATCAATAAAAATTAGACTGATTCCGGCTTCCAACTTGCTGCAAAGCTCTGTTCAGAAGTTCACACCACCCTGCTATCCCCCCCCCCTCTAATAATCCGGTGAACTGTACCCCTTCTCTTCCTTTATTGTAAACTATGACGTCATGAGCCGTTATATCGAGGCTCCCTCCAACTATGACGTCATCAACCGTGACCCGAGCCTGATTCTGAAATTAGCGGGTTCAATTCATTTCCCTTCGTCCTTGTAATCTATAAGTGGATTTTAGTACCGACTTTTATACTGCTTTACGTTAGGCTTGACTTTATGAAGGCTAATAGTAAGCCTAGTATAGTTTAGTACAGTGGTTCCCAAACTTTTGTGCATGATGACCCGATTTCAAAGTTGACCTATTTCTCGCGACCCTCTGTCCCAGCCAAAGAAAAAAAGAGCAACAGTAAATTTGTATCTTTATATTTTATATTTACAGTTAATGAAAAATGATAATTATCAGTATGATTTTCACTTGTAAGTAGAAGTGTGCGAAGAATGGGCTTGTTTTCGGAACTTAGCCATCACTGCTGGCACGTCTACCTTCGAACCAGAAATGTTTAAGCGCAGAGAATGACTGAGCTCCAAACGGTTTCTATACTTTGTCTTCAGGCCCACCATAGCTGAGAACCCAGATTCGCATAAGTATGACGACGAAAATGGCAGAAGCAAGTTCAGGGCTTCTTGTGACAGGACAGGGTATTTCTGACGAAGGCATATCCAAAAATTTATCAAGTCGCTCCTATTGAAATTTTCCTTTTCCATTGTATCCTCAGACAAGTCAATCAATTGCTCCTCCGCCGCAGTTGATATTCCACACTTCTGATTTGGTTGGAAGGGGGCAGCTACCCACATTCTCGTTTCACACTTCTCCATGGAATCTTTGAAGTACGTATCAAAAGTACTGCGCAACGCTTGTAAGTGGTCAATTATTTACCTCTGAACCTCTCCAGGAAGAACAAGCTCGTTAGTACTCAAAAAGGTGTCGAGGGTTTCACAGCAATCAAACTTTTCTCCTTCAATATTCTCTTTCCAAAGCTGGAGTTTCCGCTTGAAACTTCGAATCTTGTCGTGGACTGAAAATATATGCGAGCCTCCGGATCCCTGCAGCGACAAATTGAGCTCATTCAACTTCCCAAATACGTCAGCGAGGTAGGAGAGTTTCATTACAAAGTTTTCATCTCGGAGCAAGTTTAAAAAATGGGTACCTCTATCATACAGGAACAGAGCAACTTCATAATACCGACTAATACCAAACAAGACAGAATTTATCGTGCATATCACAAAGATGAGACATCGCTTGCTCTTTATCGTTCTGCCAGCCAAATTATCATTCTTTCGCCTGCTGAAATCTATTCCACCTCTTTTAGCGTTTTTTTCAAACATTTCTAGAATTTTTTGCGACCCATCCACAATTTTCAGGCGACCCACAAAAGGGTCGCGACCCATAGTTTGGGAACCACTGGTTTAGTATACTGTACAGTCCAAAGCTAGGGGGTAGTTCCCTAATTCTGAAATCTGCAAGTATGACGTCATCATTCATGACCGAGAAGCCTATTTTTTCAGGGAAACTCGATCAGTATTACTGTTAGGCCTAGCATAATGGAAGCCGTTGGAAGGTTTACCAGGAGAGTGAGCAATTCCAAGAATAGAAGCAAGGAGGGATGAGAGATAGGGCCTAAGCTGATGATTATCTTGTGACGTCATAACCATCCATGATAACTCGGCTGCCTCTCACATCATCATCAGTAACCGTTACGTCTGCTTATGACGTCACCAAGCATTCATATACTTTTCTCTTGGTCGTTACATGCTGATATCGCGGCTTCTGTTATATTGAGTCGATCAAGGAAAAAGTACCTCAGTCACTTGCATGAGAGATACGTTTCTCCTGATCGTTATCGCTTAACCAGTGAAAGACGGTAGAATTCCATTTTCGGGTCTTAGAAAAAATGGCGGTTACGGATTTTCGAAAATATCATCTGGCAGCAGTGCGCGGGATTTGTCGGCACTTGCTTCGTGTTTCTCCTTCCAAGATTATCTCACGGATATAAATTTTACCGACTTTTTTCGTCACTTTTCTACTCAGGTATTTCATCGATCTTGCGATTTTTTGGATTTGTTTTTGGACTACAAGAAAATTCGATGGTACATCTCTTGGGGTAACAAATATACATCGAACAAACTGAAAATTACGAGAGACAAACTTTTGCGATAAAAATGTTGACTTAAACGTTCCTTCCTCGCATTGGCTCTCACGTCACCTCAAAATTCCAACCTTGACGTCATAGGTTTGGTGACGCCATAAATCGGTGACGTCATAAGTCGGTGACGTTAAGAGTCGGTGACGTCATATGTTTGGTGACGTCATAAGTTTAGACTTCATAGGTTTGGCGACGTTATAGGTTTGGCGACGCCATAAATTGGTGACGTCATAAGTCGGTGACGTTATGAGTTGGTGACGTCATAAGTTTGGTGACGTCATAAGTTTGGACGTCATAGGTTTGGCAACGTCATAGGTTTGGCGACGCCATAAATCGGTGACGTCATGAGTCGGTGACGTCATGAGTTGGTGACGTTATGAGTCGGTGACGTCATAAGTTTGGTGACGTCATAAGTTTGGTAACGTCATAAGTTTGGTAACGTCATAAGTTTGGTGACGTCATAGGTTTGGTGACGTCATAGGTTTGGTGACGTCATAGGTTTGGCGACGCCATAAATCGTTGACGTTAGGAGTCGGTGACGTCATAAGTTGGTGACGTCATAGGTCGGTGACGTCATAAGTCGGTGACGTCATAAGTCGTCAATCCTGGTCCGTTCACAACATCTGAAACATACTAAAGTAGACTTACACTAGACCAAGGAGCGGAGCGAGTGAGGCCTCCTGATCTCATCAGCTTGAAATATACCAAAGTAGACTTACACTAGACCAAGAAGGCTCATTAGCCTAAAATATTCCAAAGTAGACTTATACTAGATCAAGCGAGTGTGCTGCTCTAAAGCCTTAGCCTAGAACTCTCAAATATTTCTGTCTCGCATTATCCACAACATACCTGATAGGGCAAAATGTTGAAAAGACATAAAACATGATCTTTATCTAATAGAATTAATACGGTCCGAAACATTACGGTTACACATATTGTAAGATACTCAAAAGAGTAACGAAATAAAAATTTACTTACAATGATCTTTATCTTTTTGGCTGCGTCAAGAAATCAAATACCCGCGAAAGTCATTTTCTTTATCTATCTTCTGTTTTTGTTTGGGGTGGCGCAGCGATGAGCCGTGAAGGTGGATGCCGGTAAAGGAAGATTTTCGAGAAATTTTGAATTTGGGTCTGAGCTTGTTGTTTACCGGTTCTAAGGAAACATTGAGTTCCAAAAAGTTTTGAGGTATTTCCTCCCCTCTCGGATGAGGACCGGATATGCGAAGATTGGGAACTATGAGTTCTCCATCGGTAGATTGTAGCAATTATATAAAGATGAGTTTTGAAAACTCCTAGAATAAGTGCACCCGCTGTCTCGTCTCCTCAATTTTTCAAAATTTCATACCAGAAAAATAATATTCGTAAATTTTATGTTTCTAAAATCTTTCGCATTAAATAAAAGTCACGAGCGTCCCTGACAAGTTCCATAAATTCAGCGTCCGTCGGTAATATATTGCTTCGATAGATTTTTCAATTTCGCCTTGATATTTGGTATTCAAAATTATGCGCGGGACACTTTGTTTGAAGTTCTTCATAATTTTGCACAGTTTCTTCGTACCCGAATGTAGTTTTTGTGTAGGTAGGTACCTGCTTGCTGAAATATTCGTAATAGCTTATGCAATACTTTTCGAGGCGCTTGGCCTCTCGACTGTAGGCGTGCGATATATTTTGGACTCGGTGCCGCAACTTGTAACGAGAATTTTGAACATTTTATGCACGTTGAAACGGGCAAACGTGTTGATCTTATGCAAAAGCACTTTTTTTTTCGCAGTCAAATAAGCATTTTCTAGGTACTTATTTCAGACAAAGAGAAGAGAGGGTTAACGTTAAATATCTTCCACGTGGACGTTCGATTATTCATTCCGTCTTGAGTTCGCCATTCTCGTGAGCAGTCAAAAAAGAAACTTCGTGGAATTATATCGTTGAAAACTGTACTCAGCATAAGTCGGTTTACGCGGATTCCTTATTCTAAATGTTAAGTACGTAAATTTTGTATCCGAGAGAGCCACAGTTTATTAAAAGTTTCGGTAATATTCTATTCACTGTCGAGGTTTTACTGGATTTTATGAAAGTTTACGGAATGTTTCGTAGGCCTCTCTCGTCACTTTTGCCTGAAATTAGTTTAACTCGTGTCGAAAATATAATTTAAGGAAGGGAAAGCTACACGGGAAATCTTTTTGACGTGTAAATATTTTATAAAAAGAACAGATCATTCTTCAAGTCTCTTGGACGAAAATTTTCCAAACGGCTCACTATGCTGTACGTGAACTCACTTCTGAATTCTAGTGGTACAGAATATTTCTACCTCTGAAATGTTTCTTCGTCATCGAGGTTCTCTCTTTCTTTGAAGTCCTGTGTCTTCACGTAGACCTGTTAGCTTGGAACTTAAACCCCTGGAAACTCCAAATCAGAAATGAAAAAGTATTGTTGGGTCAAACCGATGCGAGAACGCAAGTTATGCAGAGAAAGGTCACAAATCTACAGAAGACTCGACAGAACGACCTGATCTTGACGAAGGCGACTAAAGGTAACACGTCACAGTATGGTAATGGAGAAGGACGGCTACTCACAAGCATTGGAGTCTTACATTGCAGAGAATGGATACCAAGAACAGGAGAATTATCAAAAAAGGCTGAGAACTGTGTTGAAAGAGCGCAAAGGACGCTCAAGATGAACCCTGTAGTACCAAAGCTCAAGGGGCTCATAAACCTTAAAAATAACAATCGTTCAATGGGACCACTGGTCAACAACACCTAATCACCATGTTACAAGATAGCTCGCAGATCGCGGCCAGCTCTCGAAAGAAAATTACCAGTTTGAACCCAATTGAGTTGCAAAATTCTCGGATGCCTCTAATGGGCATATAACATCGATGCGAAACAAACTGATATTCATCATTTAAAACAACGCATCGTGAGACGTTAATAATAATGCGGTATTACGTGTTAACCAAAGCCCCGGATATAGGCGAAAACGCTAACGAAATAATAATTGCCGTACAGGTAAGTTTTTAATACCGTATAATGACGACGAATACGTAATGGGAAGGACCAGTATTTTTACCGTGGCAAATAAACTCTTCTGTACTATGGACTACACGACCAGACTTGGTAATAAGTCAGAATATCGCTGATTGAAATTTTCTGTTCATTATCATTTTTTCTTTCTTAGGTATAAACGCTGCAAAACAGGTTTGTAAGTAGAGGGCTAGACCTAGATCGATAACTATCAAAAATGGGGAAAAATTCGCAAAATAACAATTTTTCCACACGCGTTGATGATTTTGGATTTGACGTATGAGTTGAGTAAAAAACTAGAATTATATGAGCCTATTTTTCTTTTAATTACAGGCCTGTTTCCGCATTCTCGTCGAGACTCACCGATGTGTATCATGCACCTGACCAATTTTGGATTACCTAGTTGTGCGTCGCCGATGTTGATATATTACGTATTTACTTCGAGACCTTCTTTGTCTAAATGGGGAACGACTCACTCTGAGAAAAGAAAGAGACATCATTCATAACAGAGCGATACAAAACATTGAATGTTTGAAGATACAAACTTATAAATTCAAAT
Organism: Aspidiotus destructor; assembly: GCA_035079395.1. Lineage (NCBI taxonomy): Eukaryota > Metazoa > Arthropoda > Insecta > Hemiptera > Diaspididae > Aspidiotus > Aspidiotus destructor. Next base: position 5,512,705 of record JAVHKZ010000011.1, on the reverse strand, counting down.
TTACGAGTCACGAAATCACGCCTAGCTTAATACATATATTACCTGTTTTAACCACAGGCTCGTTCATCCTAAATGTTATTTTTCCATTTCTGAGCAGCATTTTTACAATAAAAATTACGAATATGTTTCTTGTTAAAGATATGATTTGCAAATTTTAAATTAACGATCTTCTCGCTGTCACACCCTTGACTATTCAAATTTTTAGAAAGATGTAACTCGATCCGAATGACTACGTAGGTTTGTTATTGACCAGTCATGCTGAATTCACATTTTCGACTGTGAATGATCCGTGTTTTTTAGTCGGTTTAAGGACCGTGATACACGTGAGATTGTAGTGAGTCATAATAAGGAATCTTACAATATCAAGACTTCGGTAGCGCCTTGGTCCAAAAACTCCACATCTTTAAAAACATGGAGGTCTCTATTTCTGGATTGAGGACTTTACTTCCGCCAAAGTTGGATCATTTCTGCCGATTTCTTCTTTGAAACTTTTGCACCGACGATTATAAAGAACCTTCCGTCGTAGAAGTAGCCCTCATTTTGAGCACACGTAACTTGTAAGATACGTATCTTTCGAATGTGTGTAATGTTAATTGAAGTAAACACGACAAATGCTTTAAAAACTTCCCGTTGCATCCGCTATATTTCATCATACACGGCTCTTCTTAATGACCAGCAAATCGCATTCGTATAATTGTTTGCTACTCATTATTGCGTTTATATAGGTACTTTACGTTTTGTTGTTATCTTCAGTTTTTATTCGTAAGTGAAATAAGGCCGGTAGTACAACCGAAATGACTGCCAAGTTTTTGTGGTTTATAGTGCCCGATTTCCTTTTATCTAAAACGCGTTGTTCTCTTTTAAGTTGGCGTAAATAATAATAATGTCAATAAAATAGTCCACGAACAATTAAACTTTTATAGCGAGGTAGAAATTGTAGTTTTGTCTGAGAATTATGAGGTGTGGGCTTTTCTGCGTGTCATCTTCTGTTTCACTTCGAAAATGGACATAAAGAGCATCCAAAATTTACTCAACTTACATTCTATAGTTCACCTCATCTTATTCTGTTCAATTGTGCTGCAAAAATTTATTCTTCTGAGGATGCACAACCTCTACTACTCATGCCTTGAATACAGAAATGCCAAGAACCAAATTGCGCTCTTCTATCAGCAGCCCCACAATGAAATTATTCTCTGGATCTTCTCTTCCTACCAATATTTTGAAGAATCCGGGCCCCTCTTCTCCTCTCGTTAGCCCTACTTGAGTGAAATTTCTGGTCTTGCTCTACCGGCTTCTCTAACTTTCTCACCAGCATCCTTTTTCTGGTCGAATAACCGTTGCGAGTCATTCCTCCTACCGTATAGAAACCATAGACATAATTCTGAAAATCTGCAAGTTCCACGAGTTCTGAATCCTGGCCCCTAATTCCAAAATTTACGAGCATAGTGTTCCATCCAAAACTTTTAGCTTCAGCTTTCGGCTTAAACTTACGACCCTGAAAAATTTAGCCTCTAGCTTTAGGCTTTTGAAAAAATTTTGCTAACTCTTGGCCTAATTTGGCTGACTTAAAGCCAGTTGTACAATCAACTTTGAACCAAGTTCACGTGCTTGATCGCCCAATTTCGGCCAGTCAGGTTCAAGGATCCGCCCTACGTTACGCTCTGAGATTGTACAATTGGCACTTCATTTAGCTCCTTTTCGGCTGATCAATATGTGAATTTAGATAGAATGATCAGGAGAATTGGGGCTTTGATACATAAGCGGAAAATACCTATTCTCCAGCTTGTGTTCATCTTTGCTGGATGACTGCACTACAAGCGTCTATGCCGAACGGCTGAATAGCGGAACCAAACCAAAGTCTTTCTTTCTTATCATTGTCGATTCCTTGGCAAAGCAATCCGGCTCAGAGAGTTAAGCAATTGAACTTGAAATTTGAATACTTAGAAGCAGTACTTTTCCTATTTTGCAGAAATCAGGAAAGCTAGAAAAAAAAATTAGAGGCCATTGCAGGTTTGCAATGGCAGCAGGGAACCCGCAACCTCCTGCGCTCGCAATCACGTTGACGCAAAAATAACCCCCTCAGCAAATCATTTGCATGGGCTCCTCTCAGTATACTGTGTACTAGAATTGATATAAGGTAGGCTGGAAGTTGAAATTTTTTCAAGTCCCTAAAGTAGGTCAAGGTCATTGATGACGTCATGAAGCGTCACACGTCACGTGACGTCACGTAGCTCACAGAAATTCCCGGACGCGGACGTTTTCTGAGGATGTAATCCCCCCAGCAAAATGGATAGTGGGTTCCCCACCAACTTTTTGCTTAGAAAGGTTTAAATAAAGCTGGCTCCCAACTTCGCTCTAGTCAATAAAAACTAGGCTGACGTTGGCTTTCGATTTTCAACTGGTTGCAACACTCTGTTTTCAAGCTCACACTACCCCACGATCTCCTCTCCTAATAATCCTGTGAATCGTACCCCTTCTATTGCTTCATTAAACTGAGACGTCATACTCTAATGACGTCATGAGCCGTGACTCCGAGGGCCCCTCCATTTTTGACGTCATCAACTGTGTCCGAAAGCTTGATTCTAATATTGAGCCCTTCCCTTCATCTTTCTAATCCATACGTGGTTGAGTATAGGCTTCTACTCTGCTGTACGTGAGGCCTGATTTTATGAAGGCTAGTAAGCCTAGTATAGTTTAGTATACTGTACAGCCCAGGATAATGGAAACTAAGAAGTAAAACACCCCAATTCGGAAGTCTGCAAGTATGAAATGATCCGGAAGCCTGTAGTATAGAGGAAACTCGACCACTGTTACAGTTGGGCGGGAAGCCGTTGGGAGGTTTACAAGCAGAGTGAGCGATTCCAAGAATGCAAGGAGGAAGTAAGACAGAGCTTAAGCTGATGACGTCATCATCTTGTGACATCATTACCATCCGTGATGGCTCCGCTGATCATCAGTACTCATTATGACAGTATTGCCAGATCTACGGATTTCTTGTACTCAAGAGAAAAGTACCTTAGTCACTCTTGTGAGAGATACTTTTCTCTTCGTCGTTGTCGGCTGATATCGCGGTCCCATGTAACATTGAGTCGATCAAGGGAAAAGTACCTCCGTCATGAGTCACAGAGATACGTTTCTCCTGATCGTTATAGTTGAATCACTGAAAGTGCGTATAAATCAGTTTTCAGATCTTAGAAAAAATGGCGGACACGGATTTTTGAAAAATCATCTGGCAGTAGTACATTATGGCTGTTTGTGACGTCACCAGCGTCTTTAACGTCGCTTACAAACGGAGTGAGTGAGCCCGAGAAAAGAAGAGAATAAGGAAGAAAATTCACGGGTAAAGAACCTTTTATTGAGTCTCACGGTGTTTGAAACGTCGCAAGTCTGGCTCATTGAGCGTGCCTATTAAATTACCTGAAGAAGCTATTCTAATCAGGATCCTTGTATTGTACTAGAATACTATTGTATGATTAGGAGGTGGACAGAACATTGTCGACTTCATGAGAAAATTTTGCTTTAGGCCTCTTAAAGTCTGGCGACGGCGCTGTTTTTGTCTGTCTTATTTTCTTTTGAATTGGTAGGTACGCTTTAAGAATGGTTCGACAAAATTGTGGATTCTTCTGGAAATGAAATTAGGTAGGTAATTGATAACGTCACTATTTCCTGCTAGAATAGGAAAACAGGTTTCCGGTAGTATTTTCTCCCATCGATGAAGGTTCCTTGAACTGACGGAAATTCTTAATCGCATACGTCGTTCACTAAAAATCAATATTCTCTAAATGATGCACTTGCGTTGTGATGATGTCAGCAATTAGTAAAAATTATGATCACCAATCACGTCCCTCATAATCGTAATTCGAAAAACGTACATTATTAACATGAATAGGAAATATTAGGTACATTGTATATTTGTGTTTACATGCAAGTACATGACTGTAATACGCCAAAAATAGAATTATCTAGCACCCTTTTCTTTTTTTTTTCATTCTTTTATTTTACGATCTGTTTGACTACTAATTCAAGGGAAGATAGAGGAGACTTCTCTTTACCTAACAAACTCGGTTCTTTTCGCCGTCTTACTTCTGCCATTCACTTGACACAAGAAAGTAACTATACACCTGGCATTTGGGTGCTCAATAGTTCGAATGTCGAATAAAATTCGAATGTCATGTGCAGATGAGATTCTCCACGTCATTCCCGTGTTATTCGACACTACCATATGCACGACTCTACGAAGCACAACCGCAAAAAAAGAGAATACGAGGTGTTTTCTTTGTTATAAATGTTGAACTTCATAAGTTCATTTAATATATTACGAAAATCATCGACCTTCTCAATGATCGCTGAGGTCATCGAATTGGTTGTATGAAGAAGCTGATCGAATTTTGTGGTTACCTTCCATGGACAATACGCGATTTTACTATCGATGTAGCAACGGCGCTAAGATGGCAAATGATGATCATCATCTCCGGAGCAAGACTATAAAAAATTAGGGTAAACACCAAGATAAAGGTTTGGTAAATAACCTGAGTCACATCGGTCTCATCCTAACCGGACCTAGTCATTGGAAGAATCATCTAATAGATCAAGGCAAATTTAATATTGTGGGTAATTCTCTCTTTCTCTCGTTACCTTATAGCCAAATAAACCATTGAGCACTGATCGAGACTCACTTTCCGAAACAGTGAAGACAACTCATTCCCTTACGTCATTAGTAGGGTAAACGATGAAGCTCGTCCATATTGAGGAACTAAAAATATCTCGTCAGATAGAAGCCCTGCAGGAGAGGTGGCAATTGAGAAAATTGAAACTGAAGTCTTATAGCAGGCCTCCATCCTCATCTCATTATACTTAATTCAAAGAAACAACTCCCCGTTGAGCAGCTGTTTTATTCGAGGCAATTCCGTCCAGTTTGCAGCCACGTGGATTCAAGTTGCGTCAAAAAAATTTATTCCCTGCAAAATATTCTGAGCCCATGGCAAGCAAGGAAGCTGTTCTATTGAAGATATCCATGACTTTGATTATTTAGTCAAGATTTTTTCGAGTGTCCTTCGTGAGACTTCTCCAAGCCCTCTTCTCTTCTTGTTTTTCAATCGAGCAGAGAAGAGATGAAATACTCGTATGACTTCAATGACATCTCAACTCTCAGATGAAAATCCGCGAATATCCCCCCCCTCTCATGTTTTTGGACTTCGAAAATTTTCAAGGAATCTTCTTTACTCTGGTAATCTGAAGCACACCCCCTTATACCAGGAAGCCTATACTAGTTCATACCAGACTTATAGTAAATCTTTAATCAGCCTTTTCTGGATATCGGGGCTAAGGCTTCTACTAGGCATGTCCTAGAAAAGTACTCTTGTGATGCCGTAGACTACTTGTATAAGAGCAGGATTTCATACTGGCTTTGCACTGGGAGGCACATACTAGCCCTGCCCTTAAAGCCAGAGCTCCTACCAAGTAGTCTACCTGTATCCTAGCAGCATACATCCTATATCATAGCGAAGTGTTCCTCTTCTGGTTTCATGCAGTTACGTACTGCTCAGTCCGTTAAAAACATTGCTGCCAGATAATATTTTCAAAAATCCGTATCCGTCACTTTTTGCAAGACGTGGAGACTGATTGTAGGATGCCAGATGTACGGATTTTCGGTCCTCAAAAAAAGATGCGGGTTCCTCTTTTTCTACAGATTTTACATACAATACGGATTGCTTGCGATCAAGAGAAAGGTACCTCAGACACTAGCACGAGAGATACGTTTCTCCTGTTTGTTATGGGCTGAAACTGCAGTATTTCGTAATATTGAGTCAATCAAAGGAAAAGTACCTGAGCTTCCCTAATGAAAGATACCTTTCTCCTGATTGTTATTAATGGATCAATCAAAGTCTGTAGAAATCTGTTTTTATGGCGGATACGGGTTTTTTAAACTATCTTCTAGCAGCACTGATAAAGAGACTTCTTAGTATACAGCAAATAACGGATTTTGCGTGAAATACGAATTTCTTGCGATCAAGGTAAACGAACCCTGGGCCCTCTAATTAGAGATACTTTTCTCCTGGTCGTTATAGGCTGACAGTGCAGTCTCCCGTAAGATTGAGTCGATCAAGGGAAAAGTACCTCAGTTATTCTTACAAGATATACCTTTTTCCTGATCGTAAGTCCGTCTGTTTTTAGGTCCTACAAAAAATGTACAAATTTTTGAAAATATAACAATCAGGAGAAAGGTATCTCTCATACAACTGACTGGGGTATTTTTCCCTTGGTCGACTCACTGTTACTGATGAAGATCAGGAGAAAAGTATCTACCGTCCTGCTCACTGAGATGCCTTTTCCTTGAGCACAAGAGCTCAGTATTAAACGCAATAGACAAATTTTCTGGTGACGTCAAAATTGTAAATCAGTGTTACCTTTGTGGCTTAGAGACTTTTTGACTCCCATAAGAAAAGCACAGAGAGCAAAGATCACTGTGTTACTAATTGTGAATGAACCATTTCTCAGTATCCAAAAGTTCATTTACAAGTTCTAGGAACCTTATAAATTATTAATTCTAACTATAACCAACTATCATAAAAAGGTTCTCCTTTATTTACCTGATGATCTTTGCTCCCTATGTTATTCTTATGGGAGTTCACGAATTTCAGAAGCTTGTGAACACCAGAACGGATACTTTAGCCAATTGTTATGACGTCAGAGGAAATTTGTCTATATCCGTAGAAGAATCCGAATTTTTTTCGAGGACCAAAAATCCGTAAAACTGGCAGCACTGGTCAGAAAGTAGATTGTAGATTCATAAAAGCAGAATGAGAGTGAATTAACGGGGCGAGGGAGATACAGGAGCCACAAACCCCAGACTTGGGAGCCCCTCAGCCTAACACCACAGCGTTGTTGGAGATACAATACAAATGATGTTTTATAAAAGACAACACCAGGTCATACTAAGCGCGGTTGGTCTCGAGCGATTTGATACCGTTCATCATCAGGATTCCTGCAACAGCCAACTCGACGTCTGCGTTCAAACGAGAAGAAAGCTTTGGTAAAGATGAGTCAGCCTCGCGAATCTCATCTGAAGAAGTATTAAATCAATGGATTAATATTGGTGAATTCGAGATTGTTAGGGCGACGATTTCGGTTTCTTCGAGCCGATTTAGTAACCTAATCTTCAAGCGTCGATGGAGGAGGGAGATTTCCAGTTTTTGGATCGTGACCCTCTTGGGCGCAATGGTTGGACATACTGTAACTGTATTAGAAGTACGGTGCTCGCTTAGTCTTAGGTTCAAGGTTCTACCAGCTTGACAAATGTATGTTGATGAAGATGCACCACAAGACACCCGGTAAACTCCAACCTCATACAGTTTAGGAATACGATCTTTGAAAGAAACCGGGTCAGAAACGGTGGAAAGAGTATGAAAACCTGTAATCTAGGCATCAAAGAGGAGCAACTAAAGCTTTCAAAGGTTTACCTAAGAAGGGAAGGTGTGGCCATTCTTTTTTCTTCCGTCCATTTGTAGGGTTCAACTCTGTCAGCAAAGGTCGCAGGCGTTTCCGTTTGATGGATGGTCAGACGTCAGGCTCAATTCATTCGATGTTTACAACCTTCTCCTCGAAGGCAATGTAGGAGAGGGAGATAGTGAGGAGCCGGTGTACAGCGAAGTTGATGGCGGCCATTTTATAGATATTGGGACATATCGTGACCCAAAACGAATGCAGTTATGATTGACAATAGTGTCTAGCAGATTCACTTCCATAAAAATATTATGTTGAACTTTTATTTACTATGTACCGCAAACTCGAAAACCTTCTCCTCAAAAAGCCGCTACGAGGGAGGAGAATAAACCACACTTTGGTCAGTATACTAGGGTCCAGAGAGCCACATAGCCTCAGATACGATGTACTAAATCTGATACTAGAAGTAGAATGAGCTCGGGAGTCGCACGACCCAACATACTGCTTTCTAGACTTTGGAGCCACTCAGCGTAACGTACAGTCTAGGATGCCAGATGAATGGATTTTCGGTCCTTGAAAAAGATACGGGTTCTTCTTCTTCTATAGATTTTACGTACAATACGGATTTCTTGCGATCAAGGAAAAGGTACCTTAGACACTCGTACAAGAGATACTTTTCTCCTGTTTTTTAAAGGCTGAAACTGTAATATTTCGTAACATTGAGTCGATCAAGGGAGAAGTACCTCAGCTGTTCTCATAGAAGAAACGATTCTCCTGATTGTTATTAGTGGGTCAATCAGAGTCCTTAGAAATCTGTTTTTAGGGCGGATACGGATTTTTGAAACTATCTTCTGGCAGCACTACAGCCCCGGGAGCCGCGCAGCTCAGCTTCGATTTTAGGGCAGAACGAGCCCCGGAGTTGTACCCCGCAACATACAGCATAGTAGACTTGGGAGCCACTCAGCACAACATGCGAGCACGATATATTGCTCATACTAATGCTAAGAATGGAGACCAACGAGCGGAGTAAGGTTCGGGAGCTGGTCAGATTAACAGAACTTCGGCATTCTTCACGGAGACAATTCCTTTAATCTTAATGTACTAGACTTGGAGGCCTTTCCGCCTAATATACAGTTGAAGGCCGTGGGCTCATTTCAAATCCTTTAAGCGAAATAGAAGGACATGAAACATCATCTTCATTTATTTGGCTCCTCTCTTGGCAAGGAACCATAAAAAATCATCTTCCATCCGCCGCCTTTCCAACAAATTGTGGTTTCGAGAGGACTAGGGCTCTAACTTATATCAGGAACGTGTATTCCTCAACTGTATGTATCAGGACTTGTGAGGAAGTTTGAATATTGAGTTGCATGTAGGAGGTGGGGGAGTTCTGAAGAAATTTTGATCATCGCGCAATGGGAGAAAATTTGGAAACTTTTCGATTTTCAAGCTGTGTTTACGAGGGTAGGGGAATTCATCCCGATCAGTTGGCCACATATATAAGGAGAGGGAGCTCAGTAGTATTTCAACCTTTGAGCAGTATATGTCCTTGAGGAGGACGACAAAACTTAGCCTCACCATCTAGTTGCACCATCTTAAGAGTATTATTTTACTTCCTCTTCTTCTCTTTCTTCTCTTTCTGTTTAGAGATCATATTGAGTCAAACTCGAAGTCCCATCAGTTGATATGTCTTTAGGTCCCGTTCTTCGAATCCTTAGATATCCATGGTCAACCTTCGAAAACACTAGAAAGGTCACAGTCTCTTTTGAGAATTACAATTTTTTAGAAAGATGACGAACGGTAGGCATTTTGACCTTTTCCCAAAAAAGCCCCACAAAACAAATTCCCCATTAAAATTTCAGTGTTTGCTACTGTCGCTCGTGGGATCTCTCAGGGAGCAGGATGAAGTATCCAAGTCCATAGCTTTTTTGGTGGGAGCTCTCAAATTCTCCAAATCTACAAACAAAATATCACATCCTCTAGTTGGGTAAGAAAATAGATGACTGCGAGTAGGGCACCTCATTATGTTTTACTTTGTCTCTTCCTTCTCTATCTTAAAATGGTTTCGAAGAGTACTGAAGTTTTTTTTTTTTGTAAATAATTTTGAAATAAAATCCGCCTTAACATCGAACTTTGCCCTCTTAGCAGAGAAAAATTATAAATTCACAACTTCATTGAAGAAATAAAATTTGCCAGTATAATCGCAATTTCGAAATAACCCTCACGATCCCATAGAATTCCTAATGTACCTAATTAAGGGAGATTCACGAATTTGTCATTGATACTTTTTTTTTCTCGTTCTACATGCAAACTGGTTTGCCAATATAATCGCTAGCCAACGCCAAATAGAAAACTCGATTGCGAAGAAAAAAAAACGATTTTTTTTTATTGTGAAAACGAGTTAATACGAGTACGATGCTTACAAAAAAGCGAAGTCGGTATCATATAAAAATCGAGACGAATTCATCACTTACCCATGAGATACACATAGGAAAATGGTGTACAAAAATCGAACGTTATACGAATAGACAATCTTAGAATTAATCAGTCTTTACCGAGAAGAAGAGAGGTATAAAAATACGAAAGGGAGAGAAGCGACGATGCCAGTCATCAAACGCTCGAAGCCCGTAATTTCGTGCTAGACACCATTGTCGATTCAACCCACAATCTGATCTCCGGTGGACATTCCGGTTTCGGTCGAATATCGTTGGTCGCCTTGGTCAGGGGATTCTTCATCAGATCGACCATCAACTCATCGACGTTGCACTTGACTATTTTCGTCCTTCCATAAATTATGGCTCTTACGAAATTATCGTGTTTGCTAATAAACCTGTGCTCCGTGTAGAAGCTACTTTGATCCCAATAGACAATTTGGGTGGTTATATGGTACAGACTGAATAACCTAATGAAGCGGCGGTAACGTATGGATGTGGCCCCTTGAAACAGAAGGCCGCCTTTCTCACGTAGCCTTTGCCACAAGCCGGTACGAATGAGGAAATCGGTCCTTGCAAAATCCACCTCGCGCAAATACCTGGCATTGTTCATGTGGAAGAGCAGGACATCGATATCCGTGGTCAGGCAGATGGAACTGTACGTGGATACGTCCAGTACGTGCAATTTCTTTTTAAAAAATCGCGAATGCAAATACGAGATCAGTTGACGAAGAAAGTAATTTATCTCGAGTAACCAATATATTAACAACAACACTACCACCAGTGCGGACACCACACTTACGGTCGCGAACTCCATCGTAGAGCGTTTTTCTCCTTTTTAAAAACGAACGAGGAGCAATAATTGAACGACGATCGAACGTAACATTTTGTTGAACTTAATAACGTTATCGATTTTACAACGAGGCTAATCGCGCGGCATCGCGAGCGATTTTCGCGCGTACAGATAGAGCACGAATATTGTGAAAATATACGCAATACCGACGATACCGAAGGCGCAAGTCGTACTGAGAGAACGCGCAAGAGAGAACCTACCACAAGTTGTTGTTCGTCTGCCGAGCAAAAAAAAAAACCATACAAGTAACACTAGCTGACCATGAATTTTTAATAGCGTAAACACGCATCGCGATAAAACGATACTGAGAACTGGTTGATCGACGCGCGTTCCTTCTATAAACGTTATTTCATACCACAAGATCTGCAATGTGGACTTAATGACGCACACTTGTACACTTGCACGCACACCTACACGGGGATTTTATGTAGCGTGACTCCGACTCACTGCGGTCTGATTCAGCAATCGTCTCAAACGTGTGAACGACCATCAACCAGCTGCACATTGCCCACTACCTAGGTGCTGCAATAAGGTCTAGTTAAATGCTTGCCAACAACGGTAAAGAAACTAAATCGTAGTCCTAATTCCGGACGTTGCTCCCTACATTTTCAAACGTACCTCAAAAATATGAAATTATTCGTTGTATTCAGCCTAATTAATGATTGACCAAACCCAATGAGTTCTTTCCTCTGCCTGAAGTGATGACCCTGACAATGAGAATCCGGTTACTCGATTATTACGTCCAATAAGGAGTGACAGAATATTGTAATTTGCTCTCGTACGCACTTACTGATTAATTTATATTCCGGAAACAGTATACCTCGTTTTGTATCATCGCTCAAAGCTAAAAATATGACGCTTATCATTCAAAACCTGTAAGAACGTCAAATGGTCAAATTTTACTAATTGTACAATAAGATCTTGCCAATTTTCCGATATTTTTTCGTCTTCTGTTCACGTAGGTGTTGTAAAATAATATTCTAAGCTTGAAACAGGAAAGGAAATTGTTTTTCCTGTTAGCCCTGAGCGATTAGGAAGCTGACAATGTTCATTGCAAAAAATACGTCGATGGATGCAGACAACATTTTAATAATGGATTTGCATTTTCTTGAAGGCTTCTCAAATTTTGAACTTTTCTGAGAGGGAGTCTAATATTTGATTTGTTTAATATCTCCCCAATATGCAAAATATTTGCTGTGACCCTGACGCATTACGGTAACTGAGATACAACGCGTCCCGTAAGGGGAAAAAGCAGAACACATTCAAGTCACAATATGAAGACCATATCAACCCGGCCCACTTTTTCTGAGTTGGTGGCACAATATGATTACATCTCAGAAACTTGACTACTAGATACAAAGTTTCTCAGACGTGTTGCATGTGTGATCCCGAGAAGCAATGTAAGATCATGATATGGTCACTAGAGAGGAACCCCTTTGCATCTTACTTGACATTCCTATTTGCAGGAAAAGTACGGAGTGTCAGCGTAGACGTACCCCCAATTTTGGTAACGAATTAAGAGCTCATCTTCTTTGCTGCCGTGATCTCATTCAGCAGGCTATGGAGGATGTGGCGTCATAGGATGAAGATGATAAGGTAAATGACTTACAGAGAAAGGACGCCTTCGACGAATCTACAAGGGAGGAAACAAATGTCACAAGAAGGTCACGGATACGCCAATTCATGAACACAAATGAAAATTTTACGGCCACAAAATAGTCACAAAAAAGTATAGCTACCATGATCCTTTAATGTGACTGCAATACCTTTCATAAATAACCCATAGGTGCCTCAAGTCACTCCTTCGACTCAGCTCACCTAATATTACCCGTATGTTATCAAGAAGTAACTAGTTCGACGCTAACTACCGACACAACCAGGTCACAATTTACAGTCACACGGGTAAGACAACACTCGGCACTGGTCACACATTTCCCTTGCTGTACCCTCATTTTGCACGTCACTTATTGTCATTGACTAGAGTTGTAGCCGTCAACAACGACTGGCTGAGAGCGATTCATGGCTTGATCCGTTCTAGGGTACGCTGTCAAGTGATTATCAAGCAGTCTACTCTCAATAATAAGCAAGGGTATCACAATCTTTGACTATGTACTAACATTGACTGCGTTTGCGGACAGCGCTTTTCAGACATCAAAAATTGGGCACAATACAAGCTTGGGTGTAAACGTTCTACTCACACAAACAAAATGTGTTACTGCTTGTTGTAAAAGTTCGTTTACCCACAAAGTTATGATTAGGAATCTGCCCAAATGCTCAAAGCCTTCAGCGTTTGGCAAGCCTGAATTGATCTTGGCTGTTGTAATTCCACCTCCCCCCCTCCACCCTTCCCAATTCACAATAATGAAGCTTCTACTGTTTGATGAGTAGTGCGCGGGTTTGCAAAAAAACTCATCCAGTATGTCCCAGCCAAACAATAGCCTCATGTTCAACACCTTTGAAAATGTCAAATGAGGCTTCAGCTTTCAGCTTTCCAGCAGTCAAACACATAACATTGGGTTTGATGTTAATCGAAACAGAGTGATAAATTTTCCAGCTTATTTTCAGCTTTTCTGATTCCCAAAAAATGTGCAAAATACAGTCAAGCAGTTGCGCTAGAGGCAGGGCTTGAGGTGGCGATTTACAGAAACTGGACAAGAAGGCAATAATATTGTATTTTTTTGCTATAAGAAAATACTCATAAAATCAGCTCAACTTCTTCTAATATGAATTTCTATCAAAAAATACAGAGCGCAAAAATTATAGCTGTCAAAATCTTTTTTCTAGGTAACCCTGTTTGATATTTTTTGCAGAAAATTTATCATTACCATCTTTTTCTTGTCCTAATTCACCAACCAGAGAGACTGCCGACAGATGGCGCATCACTCAATGTATTTTACAAAAATAGGAAAACAAACACTGCTTAAGTGTTCAAATTTCAAATTCAACTGCTCCTTTCTAGGCCAGACTAGCTTTGCCAAAGAATTATCAAAAATTAAGAAGTTCAGCTGTTCAGTATAGAAGCCTTGAAGTGCACTTATCCTCTAAAGATGAACCCAAACTGCGGAGAACAGGTATCTTTCACTCCAATTCTCCTAATTGTTTCATCTGCTGAGCTCTTCACAACATTGATCAACCAAAAATCAGCTTAATTGAGCCAGAAGCCAATTGAATTTTTCCAAAAAACAAACGCAAAAACCAAATGCCAAAGCTAGTATTTTTGGCCGCAATATTCTATTTCAAAAATAATGAAAATATTGTATCAAAGTGGTTGCCATAGAACATAACAAAATCAAAAACCACGCATGACAAAAAGTAACTGACCTTGATAATATAATTTAAGTGCGAGGGCTTTATTAAGTTCTACACAAGCCAACAAACAATTTCCATAATCATTAATTCTCTACTTTCTAGGGTGCCTATAGTATCTATAAGAGTACATCTAGAAACAAGCAAACATCAGCGCTCCTAGCATGGCATCGCCCATAGTTCAGTATCATCACAATGTGACTGGGACAACTTACAGAAACCCGGCTTAGCGTTTCTCAATGGCAAACGCAAAATACATGCATCACTGATAACGTTGAGGTCATCTAAGTATAACAAAAATTTTAAAAAAAACAAGGCAAACCCAATAATTTTTTCATAACGAACAAACGGCTCTGTTTGTTCTCTCATGAAACCTGTGCTCTAAAATCCGTTCCTAGTTTGTCATAATATATTTACGCATCCTGTATTATGGAGCTTTCTTTGAAGCTCCTGCAGAACATGGAATTAAAATTCAAAGGGTGGCTTTTATAGAATACAATAACATTCAAACGTTCTCTCTATTGCTGAATGTTGCTTCCTGACACAGTTGTTCTAGTTTGAACTTTGAAGTGCATTGAGGTGGCAGGACACTTGACCATTTATTTTGAAACTTGAAGATACCTACCTACCTGAGGTATAGTTATACCAGCAGGTAGCCTGAAAGATAGTCAGTTGAAAGATATAGATTGTCAATTGATGATAATAATAATTCCAGAAAGATTACAATAATGAAGAGAATCATCATCATTGATTCATTGCCCTTGCCTTATACTGCTTAGTTGCTGATTGTGAGAAGTGAACTCAGAACTGATTGGGAATTGTCTTCACTTTTCAGTAAGTCAATCAGAGCAAGATCAGCCGTGGCAAGATTCAATTACCAATCAACTTTCTTGTAGGGGTCGGAACCTTTTGCCGGAACCGGTACGGAACCTATTGGAACCGCTTAAAAATTTCTTGGAACCGAAAGGAACCGAGAACCGGAACCTTTTCAAGCAGAGTGTGTGAGAACCCTTTGGAACCGAAACGGGATTGGAACCGGTACCGGAACCAGAACCGAATCAATGAAGCGGTTCCAGTTCCACATTTTTCATTGGGCGCTAGCCATATAGCGAAGTGAAAAGAGAGAAAGAGACTCAAAAGAAGTCCGATAAAGCTACTTTTTTGTAAACTGTTGTTCTTTGGTTCATGATTGATGTTTCAATTATTGCGTCATCAAAATAAAATATTGAGGAATATTTGTCAAAAAGGCGTTTGATCAATGTAATTCTTATGGAACGTACGCCTTTTTGACAGAGAGCTCCTCAATTGAAAATCAATCCGCGAAAACGCGAGAGCGCGAGACAATGATAATGGATCACGAAACTACGGAGTACGGAAGTACGGATTGTTCTGCCTTCACCTTCTTTGGTTGTGTTATGCGTTGAATTTTGATTTAAAATTTTGAATTCCGTTTTAATTTTTGAATTAATTGATTTTTCGTCATGAAATATGACTCAAACAACCATCAAGCCATTTGTTCCCAAAAATGTTTCCTAAAGAGAATTTCATTCATTCCTTCAAAGGCTTCAAGTTTGTTCTTTCCCATCTTTGTCTTTCAAATGCTCTTCATTTGCTCTTAGCCTATCCTAATATTTTCTGAGAACAATTTGATTTAATTTATCCCGGCTTGAGAAGGAAATAAAAATTTGAAATTCCCATTTTGTTCCATTCCCATCCTCTTTCATTCATTCCTGAAAAACCCAAACCCTACTGTGTCTGATTCCAAGATGAAATACACAGCACACGCATAACATTTTAGTATTTGCCTATATCTGCTCTGGAGCTCTAGTACATATTAGCGCTCCCACAACCTCAACTTTTATGGAAGTACTAATTAGAACCGGAACCGAAAACCGGTACCAAAACGAAATTTTGAGAACCGGAACCGGTACCGGTACCAAGAACCTTTACGTTATTGGAACCGGAACCAGAACCGGTACCGGAACCAAAACAGTAATCAGGAACCGGAACCGCAAACCGGAACCGTTTCACGCAAAAGGTTCCGACCCCTACTTTCTTGTAAATTCTTGGGCAAGCAAAGTGCGTTCTACAATGACAAAAATAATGGAACTGAACAAAACTGTTTCAAAGAGAGCTGAGGACAACATAGCTGATGATAAGCATAATTTTTTTCACAAATCAACTGTATAGTGAGGCGCTAGAATGGAGCTGCTTACATTCCTCTGACGTTATGATGTGAATATTATAGTTACTTGTTAGGCCCAAAAGCACCCCTTTTCTGAAACTAATGTATTCTGCCTTGTTTTGATATTATAATGATAGTCAAACTCGAAGTCAAAGGTGTCAATATCTTCACAACCGCATAGGACTTATACCAAAATCAAATCTAGTTCCTAAGTTAAAATCAAAGTACCATGGTTTGAACTTGCGGCCAAATTGAAGTCATGCAGCTGGAGTCGATAGTGAAATACTCTATACTTTTGATCAATTTAAAATTCAAGAAAGACGTTTGAATTTGTTGGAAGTGTTACGCATGAGATGAAAAAACAGTAAACAAAACACTTCTTGTTGCTGAGTGAGCAAAAACAGAAATTCCAATTTAAAAAAGAGAGGAATTAGGTATCCTCCCAGCAAAACAAAAACTGCCCCTAGAAAAAAAAAATTCAATTCATTCTTTAGCATTAAAAACAGAGTAAACAATTGAAATGATATATAAACGCAAATTAGCGGGGAGGTTAACAAAACGATTGCCTTGACGAGTCGAGCGCCCGTCTACGTCTTACGCTAGTGCAACGCCGCTTCAGAACGCTTGGGTACTACGTTCTAGAAAGAAATGATCATTTCCACGTTACCACTGACCCAATTAAAATGATATTTTGTATTTCCATTGGAGAAAGTCTATAATTTCGATTAGGCCTAGTGTAAATTGATTCAATGATTTTTCATCAGAATAATGCAGCTAATTGATAAGTTGAAGTTGTTGATTTTGCAACATTTTCGATTAGGTATTTCAACCACTCAACAGAAATTACAGAAAAACTAGATGGCAAGCAGGACAGTAATTGGCAAACGACATCGTTTTCAGAGTCAAAAATAATTTAAGAATCAATCAGAACTGTTCATGTTTCTGCGAAAAAAAATTTTATTGTTGGTCAGTGTAATCTTCAAAGCATCAAAGATAGGTATTCATTTAAAAATATATCTATTTATAGAATTGAATAAATTAATTTTAGGTATGGCAATAAGTCATGAGCACTTGAGGAGAATTAGACAATGACCTCTTCTTCCACTTATCTTTATTAAAAGAATGCATGAACTTGTCAGCAAAAAGCTTACTGGTTCTAAAGTAATTGAAGGAACAAATCAATCGGTACATAGACCGGACGGAAACGACGAAGTTATAGATCATTTCAGTCGTACAGGATACACAGGATACGCCTTGCATTATCTCCTTATACGACGTCAGTTCTTTGTCGAAGTCGTACATAATTTAGCGAACTTTGCTTGGACGCGCGTGCTATTGCAAAAAGATATTTTTTACACCCATCGAGTCGGTACCGCGGCGTGAACCACGAAGATATGCGAGACATTCTAAATAACGGATGCGAATCTTACGTGCATGGAATGAGAATTATTTCTAAAAAAAATTTAACAGGCGGACGTTGCCGGTTTCGCGACACGATAAACGTCATAAAACGGTTTTTATGTTCGTTCAAAGCTTATGAATTGCAAGACAATAATAAATAAATGATAGACTGTCGTATGTAAGAAGATGCGCGTACTCTGGTTTGAACGATGAAACTTCGAAACATCTTCTTCTGATCTTCCAGTTGCAATTCTCCAAGTCATACGGGAGACAATCGAGAATGCGTTTATCGTCGCAAGATAGTACACTATTTCACGAATGTTTGGATTCTATCTTGAAATACATTCTCGTAATTCTTGGGACGTTTTGAAAATGTAACACGAAAACTCGCTTATTCATTTGAGCGTCATAAATAGCACGTGTTAAGATTACGAGACTGGCTACACGATACCAAAGTAGTCTATCGATTCCTATCATTTCGATATTTCATTGATATCGCGCGAAAATTTAACCTCGAAAGAAACTCTCACAAAATGATGAAACAAAAAATATTGCAAATATCTTCATTCTTCTTTCTGTATTTGATCTACAATCAAATAGGTATAGTTCAAGCGGAAAAACGAAACTTTATATCATACGTTCGAAATTTCTTTTCAAAAATATTTCAAAATTTTAAATACATCGTAAAACGAGAGAAAAAAAGAGAAAAGATGTAGGGTAGACCCGAATTATGTTCGTTAAATGATTAGATAGTTTATTCAACCATTCGATTACAACGAAAAAAAGGGATACTCCTAAAAAAGAAGAAGTAACTAAATGCAAAAACCGCAGAAAAATACTAAAAACCTTCGAAGATCTATCGACTAAGAAGTCATCATCAGCGAAAGACAAGAAATTTTCGGACTATCAATAACAAATCGAGCAATGGTTGCTTTACGTTTAAGAAGGAAAATACGAAAACAAGAGAGTTTGACAGAAAGCAAATAAAGAAACAAGCAAATATTCGACCGGCTAGTGGAAAGAGCAAAGAAATCTCGTTCGATATCATCTTCTTCGCCTGTATAGCATTTGCCCGACTGATCGGTGATCAAGTATTTTAATATACGAAAGACAAATACGGAGATGACGGCGAAGGAATAATTTATAAACCTAGGCCCTTGGTTTACAGAAATTCAAGCCAGCGTATTTTGTTCTAGTTTCTTCTTCGATGAGCAAGAAATTGATTGTATTCACATATCATTCAGTAAGCATGCAGCACTGCTTTCAATCTGCGCAAAAAGAGAAAAGAAATTACAGAATGAGCTCCAGCTCGATATTCTTTGAAAACGATTATCAAGGGTCTCACCTGTCCGGTACTTGGACCAACAATCAAAGCGATGATGAACGTATCTTCGGTTTCGCCAGATCGATAAGACTAAGAGACCTTGATACCTCAACCATTCCGTTGGACCAAATTGAAGGCTTCAACGGACTCGGTTACAGAACTCAAACCTTCAGCTCAATAGCTTTTTGAATTTACTGACGATCTATAAGAAAAATAATAGTTGAGAACATAAGATTTATAAAATTATAATGTTGACTGGATCAAAGCGAAGCAAATCGCTGAAATAGTAGCCAACGTTTCAACAATGAAATCAAGAAAATTTGCGACCATGAGACAATGGAATTATAAAAAACGAGTTTCATAGTTGAAGTTACCTTCGAAGTTTCACCACAGCGTTCTACTCATTTGTCTTTCACCATTTATCAGTATTATTCTGTCGTAATACTCCAGAATCACTCGAATACAATTTTCATCGAAATTACGTTTTTTACATCGTTGACAATATAAAAAATGTAATTCTGATAAAAATTGTAGTCGAGTGCTTAACTGGATTATTGCGGCAGTACTAAACTCGGTACTTTCATTCAAAACTAAGTAATCATGATCTATTATCTCTAGGGAAAAGCAAAAATTTTTATCAGTCAATTTTCTCATCAACTAAATTGATTACACTAAAAAATTCGCTTGCCGCTCAATCAGTCATCCTGCTTTTAAAACGATAATAGAACGAGTTGTTTCTCTTAACCTTGAATAACTCAAAGAAGTTGAATTTTACAGACTAAATTTTGCAGAACTTCTCGTAACTCGAAAGTTATTCACGGATAACACAACCCGACAAATTAAAACTTTTTGAAAATTGCTGAGCTGAGATTATAAAATCTTGAACGAATTTTCAACGCTGAATTCAATGCTGTTCTTCATTTTCTGATAGGACGTCCCAATTTTTCGTAATCGCGTGAAATATTCTCGTTAATAGCCGATACTTCAGCTATCGAGAAAGTGTGTTACGTTCCGCAACGATGTGCGACGAATAAACGAATAGATTATGAAAAATTAGGACGTACTATCAAAAAACGGAAAACAGCATTGAATTCAGCGTTGAAAATTCATTTCAAGTTTCATAATTTCAGCTCAGCAATTTTTAGGCTGTTGGGTTGTGTAATCTTTGTTCTTCTCATACCGGATGGATCTGCTGAAATTCGATAAAATAGGAAGTTTGATGGGAGAAATTTAATTGTACGAGATAATTATAAACTTTTTTCTTCTTCGCTTGGAAAAGAACACTTTGGACACGAGCCTCTCAGTTTGTATTTCAAGAAAATCATTTCGGAAAAATTTTGTCAATCAGAAAACTTTGATTCGATTTGTAAATGAGATAATAGGGGAAAAGTTTCACTCATCTTTTTTAAAAATGATGGACTTCCGAAATGATAATGACTGCTTTGCCTTTCTAATGATCAGGAAATGAGTTCGAACGAGAAAGGAAGCTATGATTTGATTTTTGTTCGATAACTTCCCCCGTCAACACTTACAATTACAATCTCTTTTTTTTAGAGATGATATCATTGAGAATTACGCAGAAAATCAATCATTTCCGTCAAAATATATCCGATGCATCGAAAAATGTTTCATTTTAATAAAATTCTCGAACTTATGCAGGTTACATGCGAAACATCGAGCAAAAAAATGACACCTAGATATACCAGCGAACAATTTTTTCCCGGAAATAAAAGGGTGCAAGCTGGTTTTTGTATTTTACCTAAATGTCTACACAGCCAACCAACTTCGTCCATGTTTCGTTCGAATGGATCTTCTAAACTCACGATCGAGTACTTTTTGATGTAGAAACAATATAACTCAGCAAGTTGATCGGGTTCCAAGAACTCAGCAAGATTGGAATTGGCAGCTTTGAAATGTATTCGTATTGCTTGTCCCTGAAATTCAAGAAGAATAATTAAACGTTATTTTTTACATAACAATCATGATACTATTTAGCTGGAAAAGATTCTTTTCTTTGCTAACGAGGAACCGGTTATCACTTTCATTGAGGCTGCATCCTCAGGAAACGTAAACCTAAAAAAAACAAGAATATTCCATTCTTCTCTTCTCTTTTTTTTCCAGCGGACTTGAAACGAAAAAAGTCCCAATAAGCAGGACCTTGATTTGATCACTAATCAACTAGAAGACGGAGACTTGGAAGAATTTGAGTTAAATAGAGTACGATGATTCAGAATCATCTTAATGCGAGAATTGAATTGCCAAAAAATTTCCCTTTCTTGAACAAATTTAGGGAACATTTCGGGATAAATGTAAATATCTGATGTTTTCTAGAGAACGAAGTGCTCTGATACCCTTCCAGCAATACGCTAGACTCAGTTTTTCTCTCTGTCGTTTCATCAAAGAGATCAATATAGGGAACAATGCCGGCGATTTTTAGTCTTTCGAGCAAGCAAAAATGATACGACATTATTCGTACTTGTAAAATTCAGAAGCAACCGCATCCGATCCTATTTTCATTTTTCCATCGTAATCAGCCGTCATGATGGCTTCCTTGATCAGCTCGAGAGCTTCTTTACCGTCTGGCGGCAGCTATTTCACTGAAACGTTTCACGAAAACACTGTACGTTTTCGATCCCATCTTTCTGGTTTCTTTGAATGAGGTCGCGCCTAAAACAAAACAGATATTAATCCTTGAGTCTGCGATTGATAAGTAACATAACTCTAATTAAGAAAAATTGAATGCCGGATACAAAAACGGAGAGGAAAATTTCTCCTACATTATCAATCAATTGGCTCAAGTATGATGAGTGTTTTCTTGGAGAAATAATATTCGCATCCCGCAAAATTGACTTTTCATTTGGAGTCGCGAAAGTTTTTTTCGTTGAGAAAAGTATGAGGTTTGTTTTAGAAACATTTTTCTTCAGACCCTCTGAAGAATTTTCTTTCTTGTTTTGGCTACTATTGTTTATAATTTCATTCAAATTACCTTGCAGTATGGTCGTCGAGGGCGTTTTGTAAAACATCCGTAGCTCGAGAAGAGGTGTATCCCGAGGAGAGCGGAAGTTAAGGGCATACAGGTAGCTAATTAATCAAGGAGTAAGAAGAAGGTGGATCGCAAGGGAAGAATCTAGGCTCTGCTAATAAGCATCTTGCCCCCATAAAACGGGTTCCCTGGTCACCTCTATTAACGTAGTTACTGAGAGAGACTTCGCGATGGAGCTTTTTTTCTTGTGCCTCAGACGGTGTTTTAGAAAAACAGCCTACTTTCAATCACGTCCCAGTTTCACATCCTCCACCAGCGAGGGTTCAGCCGCATAGCTGCCAGAGGGTGCAGCCACCTAGTACTATATACAGTAATTTTTCGATATAATGATTAGGTTCATATAAGAAGAGAGAGACGGAGAGGCTCACCATTCGCAAGAGCGATTCTCGAACTTGAATAGGCATTATGTAGAGAAAACCAGTTTTGGTATTTTTGCATAGCTCATTCAAACCGGGTATACTCGCATGTATCGACGTTCAGGAATTCTAAAAACAAAAAAAATCCGTGAGAGCTGCGGAAAAGTAGAAAACAGAAAGGAATTTAAGAGACAATCGTCAAATTCGCAAGATATGACGTCACACTTTTCTCGGATGATGGATGTACACAATTAAAGTCCACTCATACAGCCAGAAATGACCAAATTCCCATTTAACCGTAAATATCATAAACATATAAACTAGAGCAAAATGAAGTAAAAATATACATTCGATTTGAAGGATTTTGTTGAACATTTCATTTTTCTAAATTGAGCAAAACTGAGAATATAAAATATTGAAGAAACAGGGGGAAAAAATTAAGTACAGCAAGGAAAATAACCAGGAAATCGAATCTTTAACACTATGAGTTGTACTTTGTTTTGTCTAATTTGTCTTTTTTTTTTCTTTTTCAGAGTTTCAAGACCACCTAATTTGATTTCGTAAACGACGAGAGCATGCAAGTATCTGAAGAAATACAATTTGAAAAAGAATCTGAAAAAGTGAGAAATAAAAAAAAAAAACATTAGGCATCGCCACATTTTGTTTGAAACTCACAGTTGGTGAAATCATGAAGTCTTGCATAGCCAAACCATTTCCGGCATGCTCACCACCATTGACGACATTAAAAGCGGAATTCGTCAATATGTCTGAAAAAAGAAAACAGAAAACAAAATGAGAGCATCTACTCCACTCAATTAACGAGAACCGCATGATTTTTCACCCTTTTTTACGGCAGAATTATTAATTTTACGCGATTTAGTTTTGCAAAAAAAAAAAACGAGGAGACAACAGAGCCCTTTGACAACTCCAAAAAATGTCAAAATAAACTACATTTTTGAGTGTACAAACGAAGGTGATTTAAAAAAAAAAAGACGTTTTTTAGAAGTATAGATGGAACAAACACAACCCTTTTTCGATGAGATTTGATATAATTATCATGAAGATGAAAATCTCATCGAAACTAAACCAATATTTAATTATAAGAACGTTTTCTTACGAAGATATTCAGGAATAGTCAAGACTGAGGAAAGCCTTCGACCGATTTACGGGCCTTTTGTACGTTTTATTACAATAAAAACTTATTATTATTATTGAAAAATTATACTTTCATTTCATCACCTTAGGACAACGTTCGATTTCACGAAGCTTTACCGTATGATACGAGTGACATTGATTAATCAAGTACGAGATGAAAGCAAAAGCGAATTCCAAGTTTTCACTGATTACCAGTTCTACTGATTCGAATTCAATTACAAACAAAATTGTACGAAATGACAATTATTTCGATGATGTGATACATACTTTCTTGGTCAATACAGGACGCAGTACTTCATTGATATTTACACCTTCACCCAATAATCGTTCGCAACTCTATCAAGTAGTTTCAAAGCTTCGTGGACCTCAGTACAAGCGACGAATGGAACATGAGCTCTGGAATACTGATCGCAGCTGAAGTCGGTGCGTAGATCAACCTGAATAAGAATAATAACGAACACTCGATATTATATTACGCATCGTATTAAGAGAGTTCAACTAATGTGAGGTATGTTCGTGCGTTGATAAATTTCACAGATTCTGATAATACCAGCGTAATGTAGGGTGTAATTACACACCACTATGAACAATTATTAACAGAATCTGTGAAATTTATCAACCCGCGAACATACCTATGGTACGGTTGTGACTAGAGACACTTACATCTACGGTAGGGTTGCTTCGAGGAATGAAGATGTAACGTGCTATTACCTGGGTAAAAGACATTCTGACGGTAGAATCAGACCAACAGCTGACACGAGAAATAACGTAAATAAAGACCTGCGAAAAGTAGAAATAACGAAAAATCAAAAACGGATACATGTACGCTGAAAATGGCCTCAAGACAAACAATATTTGAATCGTACAGAAAGATAAGAATATAATGAACCCCGGCGTTAATGTGAGGTGAGAACTTACTAAACTTTTAAAGATGAAAGGCTGAAATTTTACGGTCCAACGCTCAGAATCTTTGAGTTGAAGTTTGAAGATCTTCCAAGCTTCGACTTCCAAGTTCGTGGAAATTCCAGTTGCGCTCTTGGCTCTTATCAATGTTATCAATTCGATTCAGTCAGTGTTGCCAGCGAACTACGCACCCTCTCTGGCCGTAAGAAACTTAGTATAAGTAGGTAAGCCATGGATTCTGAATTGAAAACTGATTTTAAAGAGCAACTACAGAGTTTTGATTGAGAATTTGTCGAGGGAAATTATTACTACTTATTATTTAAATTGAAAACTGATATTAGAGAAGAACTAAAGAGATCTGATTTTCGTTTTGATACTTTTCCATGATCATTGTTCTTGTATTATACGTCAACGGCAGTAGACTCATTTATACATTTTTTCTTTCGATGGGTCTGTTTGTCGGTATACATAATACCTATATTATTTAGAAAGTCATCAAAAATATCAAAAATAAGGACAAAAAGATATTTACGAGGATATGTTACGCCTTACATTTGAGGCATCTACAAATAAGAAGCTATCTCTCCAGGCCCGTAGAGAGGGGGGGGGGGATTTTCCCCTGGGCCCGGACTTCTTTAGGGGGCCCGGATTTCCCAAAACATCACCTCCTCTCCTCTCCCAGTCCAAAACGGTGTTCCTCAAGGAGAAGTTTTCAGCGTTCTACTCTTCATTCCAGCCATTAACAAAATAACTAGACTAGTCAAATTTCCCTTAACCCAACGCCTTTTCGCTGATGACTCCAACATCTCCATCTGTTCCTCTAACCCTCTACGAGCTCACAGAATTCTTCAAGAAACTTTAGACTCAATAACTGCTTGCACCTCGAAAACCGGCTTCGAATTTTCTCCCTCCAAGATTTACTCGTTCGTTTTCAAAAAAAAGAAACCCCATACCATCACTCCAACCCCTATATCTCCAAAATTTCGAAATTCCCTCTGGCAATTCCGGCAAACTTCTCAGTCTCCACTTCGATCAAAAACGTACGTGGACTCCCCATATCAAAATTTTAAAAGCAAAATGCACTCAAGCCTTAAACATGTTGAAATTCCTATCCCACCCTCCTAAAGGCTGCAACAGAAAACTTCTATTACTTATCTACAAAAGATTTTCTACCAGAGCCAAATAAATGAAGATCATGTTTCATGTCCTCAAAGTTTATCTCTGCGGACGCAATTTAGAACTATTTTATTTTATTTTATTTTGTTTTGTACGCTTCCTAATCTAGTACAAGTCTACTGTAGAATCTCCGCTCGTTCGTCCCGCTTCTTTGTCTAGTATAAGTCTACTTTAGTATATTTCAAGCTGATGAGATTAAGGAGCCTCACTCGCTCCGCTCGTTTGTCCCGGTTCTTCATCTAGTTCTAGTATAAGTCTACTTTAGTATATTTCAAGCTGATGAGATTACTGGGCCTCACTTGCTTCGCTCGTTCGTCCCTCTATACCGTTTATTCAGCCTTAACAGCATAATTCTAGTATACTATACCTATATTAGTATACTGTATATTAGTATACAGCACACAATTGTACGTAAGGACGCACTGAAGTACGGACGCAAATTTTGGAACGAGGGAACGAGGTCAGGGGGGGGAGGTCTAGAGCAGAAATTCTTCCAAGTGTCAAGGTCATCCTAGTATAATGAAGGCCTGTATCCCACATAATACGGCCTAGTATACTGTATTTTAGTATACAGCAGAGGCAAGATGGACGTAGGGACGTAGGGACGTACGGACGCAAATTTCGGAATTAGGGTACGAGGTCAGGGGGGGGGAGGTCTAGAGCAGAAATTCCTCCAAGTGTCAAGGTCATGGTTGTACGGACGCACGGACGCAAATTTCGGAATTAGGGGATGGGGTCAGGCCAGAGCAAAGACATGAAACATGTCAAAAAACATGGAAAAAACCTCATGGAGACGAATAATTAAATGCGAGCAAAATTTGGGGGCCCGCAGCTTCATTTCTCCCGGGCCCGAAAATCCTCTCGACGGTCCTGTATTTCTTGGTATAGGTAGGTACATGATACATTGAAACGTTTTGTCTATTGAAAAGTTATCAAAAATACGAATGAAAAGTTATTCACAATATTTACAAGGATATGTTATGCTCCTCAAATGAGACAGCCGTCGACTAGTTCTTCACTCCAATGAATATGAATTGGTTGCAGACACAATCAATGGTAGTGATATCTGATGTGAGATGCAAAGCGCAAGTGGGACAGGGTTCGGCATCAGATTTGCGTTTTTTTCGAGGAACGTGGGTCGCACGGTCTTGTATTGGGACGTTTCGCGGAGACCCTGTCCGCTGCAGATTTATTGAATGAGCACAGCTGACGGATAGTCCGCTTTGTTCTGCCCCTTACTTTCACCTTTTTTCTGAATTGCAGATTGTACTTGCTTTGATGCTGAGATGAAGTTGGAAGAGGCGAGGTTGGAGCTGGTGAAGTTGGAAGGCACCATCAAAGAAGAAGCAGGGACATCATCATACGGTTGAGGTAGGAAGCTTGTGCCAGCCCTGATGGCCTCTTCCACTTTATTTTATTGCCGTCGCATATTGCATAAACTGCTCTGTACCATGGCAGGTATATCTCGGTCGCATCACTTCTTACTCCTCGCAAGATTTTCTGGCGTAGCCAAATAGATAAAGATCATATTTCATGTCTTTTATGGCATGATCCGCTCGCCCACCCCCACCCCCCTCTTCATGGTCTAATATGAGTCCACTTTGGAATATTTTAGGCTAATGGCAAACAAGTGGAAGGAGTGAGCCCCCCTTCCTTGTTCGAGCTCCTCTCCTTAAGCTGCTATACATCTACTTTGGGATCAAACTCCGCTAAACCTGAATGATTGAGTTTGAAAAGATTGAAATAGTGCACGTTGCGATTCATCATGTTAAAAATTGATTGATGATGCAGCGTTACCGCGCGTTGCGAAACCGGTCTACTCGTTTTTCAAATAAAGTAATGCGTTTCTGTAAAATTCTGTTCAATTTTTAAATTGAATTTGAAGCTCTCGAAATTGTGAACAATGCTTCGGATTTTGCAGAAGCCTCTGAAAACTACAATATTTCAAGTCAGTAAAAATAGTCACGTTGCGCGGATAGAGTAATGAATATAATTTACAAGGAAAGTTTAAATTAAAGGCAGATAGAAAATCGTTTGTATTGCGAATTATCAAAATTTGCCGATTGCTTGGAAATAGAAATCAGAGCCTGACCTAACCTAACCAAAGGAGTAGGGGGGTGATACTCGCAGATTTCCGAATCACTATTCATAACATTTTCCAAGTACATAATTCAAGAGTGAGGGGGTGGTACTCGCACAGCGTAGAACGTACGAACACTATTAAGACTGTGAACAGAGCTTGGCTGAAGGCCAGCGGTGACATTCCTCGAATCTAAGAGTGAATTCAAGAAAAATTGAGGAATGTTTTCTTTTGCACGTCGAAAATTAAAAGAGTTGTTAATTTCCCTTCCTAAAATCATCTTCTGAATCCGCTTAATAAGGAGAAGCGAAAACGTGGCAAACCCACTGGAATGAATCATTACATCCGAAATCGGTATAAACTTACATCTCAAGATTCATAACTAGCGAAAAAATGGAGGAGCGATGGTCTATTAGGGCTGGCTGAAAACGAAAAGAAGTACTTCAGAACAGTTTGCCAAGTTGTAGAACATCTTTTATGGTATACTTGTGTTCCTGAATCTTATCGTAATAATGGCAGTGTCCAGTGTGAAGGTAGGTTCCTTCTTGAGAATTAGGATTATCTTCCTAGGACCAATTTCTGGTACCATAAGGCTTAAAAATCAAAATTTCTCAAGTCTCGCTCACAACTTCTTCATATTCTAAGGTCAGACTGTCCAAAATTGAAAAAATAGGCATAGCCACTCAAAGAGAACTTCGGCTCCAATGTCCTCAAACAGGGTAACGTTTGAATTAGGTATAAACTACAGAATTAGATGATACTTAAATCATTGAAATCTGTGAATTCTATCAGGATAATTTTGGAGCTACAGTTTAACAAATGCGAACAGTCGTACGAGGATAGAATGAGCTGAATAAATCCAAAAATTGCAGCCTTGATAAAAGTGTAGAGGAAACAACATTAAAAAAAGAAAATCATTCTCTTTAGTTGTCAAAAATTTTTCAAGTTTCATTCTTCAACATTGATGCATGCGAGATAACATCGACAGTTAGAACAATGAAGATGAAAAGTGTTCGCTAGCATGCTCGACCAAAGATTGTCAGTAAAACTCCCTGATAAAGTTTGCGATTGATCCTTTGAATACTTCGCATTTCATGTAACATTTAGAGTGTCTGTAAAATTTACCTCGTTAATAACTTGCTGCGTTGTTCATGAGCAAACATGAATTAGTTTGCCAGAAGTGCATTATACTACCTAATTCGTACGTTTGTTTGTGAACAAGCAAAAAAAAAAGGTTTGGTGGAGTTCTACAAACACTCTCAATCTTGATTATTTTATCAACTTTTCGAAATGATCTACTCGCATCGCTAGCCGGGCATTTTACAGCCCTGAGTTCAGCGAGTGATCTTGTCTGTGCAGGTTTCTGGTACCGGCGACAAGATGGTATTATTGCCTCTCTCTGCAACAGACCTCGTGCGGCTCGGTGAGCTGGAAGTTATATTCTCGAGCGGGACTAGAACCTGCGATATTTCGTTTCGCAGCCTATTTCTCAAACCGCTCGACCACCGAGACTACACGATCGAAACAACGTCTTCCCGGGAGGAGTAGAACAGGTAGCCACCCTCTAGTTTGTTGTACGAATGAATAAGGATACGACGTCACGGTGGATTTACACGAAAATGAAAACGAAAACAAACACGTATCAAATCGAAGACTAAGGGGAATAGTATAGATATTTGTAAGAAAGTTTTCGTTGTCTGTTAGAAACTAGGTGAAATTACAGGGTTTTTGATGGCACACTTTATTCAAAACACAAGAATTTCAACGTTTTGACCGAGCCGTATCGTCATTTTCAGGGAAAACGTGCTGAATAAAAAGAAAAAAGGATAGACTAGATGCGAAACAATTCATGAATGAATGATGATAGGCTCGTTTTGGTGAGATTAGATGTGTAGTGTTTGATTTATTATTTATTGACGAGCAATTAGCCACTCTGAGGGCTACATGCTCGACGGAATAGTACAATTTGTTATTAATTAAAATTTGGTGAGCATCTTAAAATTAGAAACAGAATTGAGGATACTTACATTGGATTGACCTGGTAAACGGAGTATAAAGAGTTCAGACATGTCGGTAGAAAAGAGTTTGAGAATTCTAATTAGATATAATAGGTAACACATATTCATTTCTAGAAAAATCGTCTACTACTGCCAAAAGTTATCCTTGTCCAGTAGAATACGCCGCACCGGTGGCAAGACCGACCCTAAATCATCGGTATGAAGAGTATCGAGTAGCTTTGTTGCTCGAGTGCGAACTTTTGCACGAAGGAGCTTTTCAGCTTTGGCTATTTTACGAGGGTGGCAATCTAGCATTCAGTCTGGGATGGAGATGCCTTGAAGTTCGAGCAGCGTTTGCGCAGACAAATTGCAGAAGAGGCGAGAAATTTGCAAGACGATTCTAATAGACACAAAATCCCCGTTGAACCATGTCGACCGTCGGTTTAGGGTCGATTTCGAGTCATAGACAATATCGACTCCAAATCGACTGTAATTTGACGTCAAATCGACATCTTTACTGAAGGCCATAACATTACGGTCGATTTTGAAGGTAAATCGACTGCTTGACTACGTCGATTTGGAGTGGAAATATCGTCGACTTAGATAACATTTTGTATATGTCGACTGTATTTCGAGGTCGACTCTTAGGCTACCAAAAATATGAACAATTTGTGCACCCGGTGTCGACGGCAACAATTAGTCGATTTTCAGTCGACTACGATATTTGTATTGTTGACCCGAAATCGACTTAGAATCGAAGTCGATTTTGAGTCAATTTAGTTTGGTCCTAATGTTGACCAAAAATCGACTGACGGAGGCGTCGAAATTGAGTCGACTCCTAGTCGATAAAAAATTTGAAAAGGTCGACTCGAAATCGACGTCGATTTTTGATCGACAAAAAATGTGAACTTTGTGAAATAACGTAGACTTGACAGTTAATAAGGAGTCTATTCTCGGTCGATCACGGAACTGAGGAAGTCTACTCGGAATTGACTTAAAATCGATGTAAATTCTCGGTCTACAAGAAATTTGAGCTCCGTTTAATGATGTCGACTTGATTTCGACTCCATATCGACCTGTTTTTCTCTAGAACTTCACTACTCGCAGATAAGTTATGCATTCATAGTTACTTAAGGAGGAATCAACCTACTACATTTTTGAGTAGCAAGCTACCGATTAAAACAGTCGAGCAAGGAATTCGACTTCATATCGACGTCGATTGCGGGTCGATTTTTAGTCGTAGAAAAAGGCTCACCTCAAATCGACTTGATGACGACGTCGATAGGGGGTCGATTTCGGATCGAAGGCCACCGTCCACCACAAATCGACTCAATAACGACGTCGACTTTGAGCAGTATAACAGACTGTCGACCCAAAATCGACTCGATAACGATGTCGATCTTGAGTCCTAGAAAACCATTTACCTTAAATCGACTTGATAAAGACGTCGACTTCGTGTCATACATTGAAACCAACAAGTCGATTTGACGTCGATTTGCAGTCGATTGTGGTCGATTTACGGTCGACATACCCCGGAACTATTTCGACGTCGAATTTGTGTCGATTACTTATCAAAATAATGGCTCAACTTGACGTCACATGGACGTCGATTTAGAGTCGATATGGTTCAACGGGTCGGATGAACTTCTCGTCACAATGCTGAAGTCGCTCTGATTCAAGAGTCGTCACGATATGTAGGTTACGAAGTACATTTGAAGTGTAGCACAAGGTGTACGAGGTATTCTTCTCCTGTCGGGTAGAGTACAAATATAAGGGAAGCGGGAAGACTTCTCAACAGTCACTGCTTCTATTTTATATAGGTAACCTCGAAAGACTACGAATAATATTTTGTTTCAATGGATAATTAAATTGTTCAAATGAACGTATGTCAGAGTGAAACAAGCGATCTCAAGAGCCTAATGGGTGAAGGTAACAAATGTCATCTCTTCAGCTGTGAATATTTTCAATCGACCTGTGAAATGCAATTAATACGGTTCTCTAAATTATGACCAAAGACACCAGATGGATACATACTCAAACTTGTAACACAAAGGAGTACCTTGAAAGGTAGCCACAGAAACGGCGCCCCCCCTCCTATACGGGTTGCCGAAAGTTCATAAAAGGGACATCCCAATGCGGCCAGTCGTTTCTTTTGTATCTTCCCCTACTTATTTCCTGGCGAAGTTCTTGGATCGCTGGTTTAAATCTAGAGTAGAATTTGAATCTTCCTACTCTGTAAAGAATTCTGTTTCCTTGGCCGATAAGCTTAAGGATGATATTCTACCGCCAGGTTCCATCCTATGCTCCTTTGATGTGGTGGGTTTATTTCCTAGTATTCCAAAAGTTACGGCCATGAAACACATAGGTGACCTCCTCATCCAATCTAATATCTGCCATGAAGAAGTTGCTGAATTTTTTACTTTACTTAATATTTGTTGGTGCCCTAATTTCTGCAAATTTGATGGTAAATATTTTGAGTTTCCTGATGAGGTAGGCATCCCGATTGGTTCTCCTCTGGGCTCCCTCATCTCGGAGGTTTTCATGTCTAAATTTGAGTTCGACCTCTTTTCCTCTGGTCAGGTGTTCTTAGATTACATTTATTACTGGCACAGGTACGTCGACGATGTGTTGTGTACGTGGACCGGTCCTCAGGATCTTCTCTTGGAGTTCCTCAAGTATCTAAATATTCAATATCCTTCCATTAAATTTACATTGGAAGTAGGCGGTTCATCCATTAACTTTTTGGACCTTACTATCTCTAATAGAGATGGTGTCCATGAATTTGCCATACATAGAAAAGATACTTCGACCGATATTATGGTCCACGGCAATTCTTTCTGCCCTGTTGCTCACAAATACGCTGGTTTCAATAGTCACATTCATCGATTGACCAGCATTCCATTGGGTCAGCTCGCCTTCCATAATGAGCTTCTGACTATAAAGCACTTGGCCAGAGTGAACGAGGTCCGTTTAGATATTGATCTTATGGTTCGTAGGAAGCTAGCTAGGAAATGCCTTGACTCTACTACCTCCCTCCACCGTAATCCGACGGCTGTTGTCCGGAAGCGGTGGATCAGGCTCCCGTTTTTGGGTAAGTTTTCTTCCCAATTAAGTCGTATCCTCCACCCCTTCGGTTTCCGCCCAGTGTACTACAATCTTAACACTGTAAGGAGTCTTTTTATCAAGCTGAAGGATCCCATCCCTTTGAACGAAAAATGTGGGGTTTATAAATTGGAGTGTAATGATTGTAATGGAGTTTACATAGGTGAGACTAGCCGCCAGCTCAAAATTCGTGTAGATGAGCATATTAAGAAGTGGGAGTTAAATAAAATAGGTCCGTCTGCATTTGCGGACCACCTTTTGGTTAGTGGCCACGGTTATAAAGCGGGATCTGAAACCCTCCTCCATAGAGAGTCCTTGGAATTCAAACGAAAAGCTCTCGAACATATTGAAATTATTCGCCATTTGAATAACGATAACCTTAACGTGCTCAACAGGTACATACCTGATGAGGGTTTGATTGAGCTAGTTTATGAGAGTGATTCACATCGTGATGACTCGCTAGTTCAATCATGATTTCCTCGGTGGTTCATTGTTTCTAGCCGTTAGATTGTTTAGTTGCTTTCATGTCGTCGTTGACAATGGTTTTTTAATCGAAAGCGCTCCGGCAAAAATTTTTTCGTTTCTGTGGCTACCTTTCAAGGTACTCCTTTGTGTTACAAGTTTGAGTATGTATCCATCTGGGGGACCTGTGAAATAATAAAAATCACGTGTAGGCATTGCCTCCTTAATTAACCTAATCAAATTGACTTTATCATCAAGTATATCACAATAGACGTGTAAGAGAGGAGAGAGGCTTACAAGACTCAGAGGTCACGGCAAGTATCAACATCAAACAAGGCGTGCCTCCGAGGCCATATTGAGCCCCAAAGCTCAGAGGCTATCCCTAGCGACCCACAAATGCCGAGGCCATGGGATACCTCGAAGCTCAAAGGCTAGGTCAACCCACAAATGATGTGTCCTTCTATAGAGATCGAAGACTCAGTGGTCGAAGCAAGTATTCACTGATAAGCATGTCTCTGAGGCCATGAGAAGCCTTAAAGCTCAGAGGCCATTTCGACTCACAATTGACGTGTTTTTCACAGAAATAATATACAGGTTTCAAAGTAGGCTTCGATTGACCATCTTTCATAAGAAATTCGTAATAATTAATCCAAAAGTATTTCATACAATTAAGCTACTTGGAAAACGTAATCTAGAAACTAGGAGGTTATACCCAGTGGGCATTCGAAGACCAGCATCCAATTACTCACTTCAGATGTGGAATAAGTGTAAATTACCTAACAGGTTCGAATGCACGAACAAGACGAATATGAAAAGGCACTCGTACGCATTTCTAGCTCACGAAGACGAAACGTTGATGCGCGAGCGATGCTCAGTGGTTCAGTTTTTTTAGGGCGAAAGAACTCGCGTAAATTGTTGGCTCTATTGTCATCTCTGTAGAAGGTGGAAACAATCCATAATTGTGTCTTCGAGGGTATTTCGAACGTAATCACGTACTTTCGATAAAACGAAAGTTAATGCCATTTGACCTGAATATGCTTAGAAAGGATAGGCAAAGTACGCTAGGATGTGAAAATATCGAGTCAGATATTATACTTTGATAAGAATTACATTTGTTCATCATAAATTTACGTAATCTCGTCGGGTGTGCACAAATATTTCCCTCATTAGTTATGAAGGCATTAAAAAACACGAGTGACAGTCGAGTGCAAGAATTCTTAGAAAAAGAAAAAATATACTTCGATTGTCCGGGTCGAGATTCGAAAAAGCATCTGCAAGGCTATCAAATTTTTAGGTTTTATGAGGCAAGACAAAAGAAACAATCGAACGCTTCGCTGGCTTTCGTTTTCTACGCAGAATTTGACGAGAACTAGCATATGATGTATGCCGCAGATTTGCTGGCAGAGCAGAGATTAAATTCAATGTATATGTAAGTAGTGTGGGTAGTCAGACATTGGTCGCGTCAATACTTAGAGGTATGCGATAAGAAAACATAATAGCTGACAGGAAAATGGCGAAATGCTCGACTTCAGCTGATATGGGCTAACGCATGACGATTATAAGCAAGTTTACGACTTGTACCAACGAAAAAATAACACGCGCATTTACCAAACACGCCGCTGCTGTCAAATGACGTAATGCTAAGAAATTGTGCTAAGCGGGTTGTTCGATTTCGTGAGAAAACCACACCACTCTGTCGTCAATTGTTAACGATCGATGGAAGTGTCCCATCTGTTCATGAATGGATTATACTATAACGAAATAGGAGGAAAAATATTAAGTACCTGTAGACTCTAATAAATTACGTTTTGTGTGCGTTATCGTAGTTAGAAATTAGCTCCTACGTCTTCCTGTGGATTCTCTTCCCGTGACATGAAGCGATTCTCTTACCGCCAAAGATTCCCCTCTATCCCATAAAGTTTCGAACCCGGAAATATAAACATTCAAACAAACTTAAAGCAATCATAATTAAAGCAGCCCCTTCAACTTCTTTCAAGGAAAGTAAGCGTCATAAAGAAATCATTCTCTCCCGCCACGCAATTGGTCACCCGCGTTCCACCCATTCCAGCCTTTACAAAAATTTTACCCAAAGACCATCTCTTTACCTACCCTGCTAATTATCCTCAACCCTCGCTATGTATCCACTTTGATCACCCTTCAACCAACCACCACCAACGACTTGTCCTCGTATTTAAGAATAATTAATATTCGAGGAACTTCATTATCATCCTTCTAGCACTTACTCACCACTTTTTTGTAGACACAACTCTCTTCCCTTCACATTGCAGTTTACAATACCGAAAACTTTCCAAGTCATCATCTGCCACGTCAAATTTTCGACGGTCGCGTTGTCTATGCTCTGAAATCATAATAACGTGCCTCGCTAGAGGCCTGAACTATTTCACCGAACCGAATCTTCTCTGAATCTCTCCCCCACAATTCCGCGATCCATCACTTCAATTTAGATGGATATTGATACTATTCAAATAATTTACTCGTACATGCTCTACAACTCTTGCGCTCTCGCTGCCTGCATTAAGGCACACTGATTACCTCCAGGAGCCCATTCAGCACCTGTAGAACCACTCAACGCTCAAGTTCATACTATTTTGCCAAACCCAACCTTTTCTATATTTCTCACCCTTGATTTTGACTTTACAGACCATGACTTCAATGAATGGAACCACCTAACTCACCTTCACATACTCTGTAACTCTTGCGCTCTTGTTGCCCCTATTACAAAACAAAAATTGACTCCATAGGCCTTCTTATCTCTGTACTCATAGGTACGTTTCTTTTTGCCTCGGTCAAAAAATCGTGAAAATAGCGCCGCACGAAAGGCGTGATATTTTTCCACGGAAATTAGGGAACCATCAACACATTTCACGTGTACCGCTTGAAATCACATGCGGCCATCAATCGGCACTCAATCCGTATTTCCAAATAATTCGTCAATTTTGTAGAAGTAAAGAACGTTAATTTACACCAATAGACTGCATAATGATGAGATATAGTCAATTATATCTAACTTATATACCCCGCCAAGGCTATGAAAGAGGTTGTTTTGTTTTTCAGCTCTTCCCCCCCCCCTTCGATAAATAGAGCACTAAGATGAAGCTGCATTCGAAATCCCATTGAAATCGGGTCAATATTTGCGGAGCCTATTCGCCACAAAAAAACTGAGAAGAGGTAATAATGCGCAATTTTGCACTGACGACTGGTGTACTGAACCAATAGTTCTACAATTGTGAAGCGAGTAGACATATTTCGGCGGTGAAAAAAATTTTGGAGTTAGACTGTTTCTTTCTGAAGAGCAAAACATGTCATCAATGGGCAATAAAGAAGAGGGAAAATAAGAAAAAATAAAAGGTTAAGAAAGAAATGAAGACATTGTAAGATGTTTGAGTCCCTAAAATGCATTAAATAATAATATTAAATATATCATAGTCGGCCAGACTCGCCATTTCATAACAAGATTTTTTGTTCTTTTTTCTGATCGACTAGATCGGTTTGCGTTCGAATTTCTTAGTTTCCTCGTAGTTCATACATCAAGCTACAAAGATGTCATCAAGGAAGCCAATGACTGAGGCAGCGCATAGTCTACAAGAAGTCGGAGGGTGAAGAGAGAAATCACTGGCAAACTTATGAGATTGTCGGAAACAATAAAGGAGGAACGTTAAGATTAAGGATTGTAAAATAGAACAAGCGAGAGAAACGAAAAGGCGCCTGCGATCCATCATAAAAGAAAACTTTACAGTCGTCCACCGAGAAGGCCTTCACTTCCTTCAGGTCTGGGAGAGGGTACATTGATGCGAGAGCACGTCCGAGTTGTAAATTTAAAAAAACTAAAACTTTTGTAGAAGAGAACAGAGGACCAAGAAATAGTCGAAAGAAGAAATCGGACTGGAAAAGAAACGTATCTCGGTCTTCGAATAGAAATGTTTTGAAGGGAAATATAAGAACGTCTATATTTTGCTGTGGACTGAGAAAGAACAGAGCATGAAAGACGTCTTCAGTGGACTATCGCTTCGGCACATTCGTCACACGCGAACCCTCGTCCAGCAAAAAAAGAGGATACATGACGTACGGAGTATTTTTTATAGAAACAGCGTTGCTGCCTATTCATCGAAAAGCCACGCGATACGACCAAGTGACGCCACTACCTGCGCTGCAAATCGAGGTATGAGAGAGAAAGAAAGTAAAAGACAGAGAACAGAAAATCTTCGTAATAACGATCTATGTGTACATAATATGTTCCATAATGAAGACGTAAACCGCCAGCCAAAAGCAGCTCGCAAGATCTACTTCATTGGCTATTTCTTCTTTCTCTCTCGTCGAAATAACTGATACTGGGTCAGCCTATCACATTTCCGGCAAAGACGGACACTCACACGCTCTCAACTTAGAATCCGCGAAGACGAAACTATTAGTTGATTCGAAGGCCGGGGTGTTCGAAAACAGAAATTTAGAGGCCACACATGCATAATATGAGATACTTTATTGTCTAACTCGGTCCTTATCCTAATTGACATTTACGACTTCCCCAAATTGCACAATTATTATGCTCGCATTGGTTCTACACATCCCCCGTAGCGCATTCATACGGTTCTCGGCTTCAGTTTAAAACAGAGAGGACTTCAGGAAATCATAAAAAAAAAACTATCGCCGAACAAATTTAATGAAGGTTTTAAACCTACCCGAGCGAGAACTCGACTAAAGAATAGAATTCAAACTCAAGTGTGCTAGTATTTTACCACATCTGGCTATTGCTACTGCGCTTCAGTTTATTTTATTTTATTGAAAAACTCGGAGAGATCCTCTGTGCTTGGTCTGTTCTCAATGACAGATATGCGGTACTGGTACACGTGTACATTACGCAATGCTAAAGAGGGTTGTGATTTAGATCGAATAAAGTGAATTTTAAAAACATCAAAACGCGTTGATAGAATCCACATGTTGTTTTGTTTTCACTTATACTAGGTTTGGTGCAGTGCAAGTGTCCGCCTGTTGTACCAAACTGTAGGATATACTCGAACGCTACATTCGATACGTATAATTTCTTGGAATACAGTTACACAAAAAATACGTGTCAGAGTAAAACGACAGAGCCGTGGCGCCAAGTCTCCGGGCCGCCAGAAAAGTACCAAAAAATGAGGATTTGGTTTATATTTGACTTGATTGATGGTTTGCAGCACCTACTCGTAAATTTCATGTGATATGCATAAATTAAGGTTCAGTGGGTCCTTTTGAAGGTTTCTGTCTTTGTGGGCGCTCATCTTGAATTTTGCACACGGCGCTAGAATAGCTTGACACGGCCCTGCTTCATTCTCCTCCTCATTTTTAACACGTATTTGTCCTTGAAACTCGAAATTTGTTCAGACGAAGTGTCAGAATGAGTGACCTGCTTTCCCAGATGGACTTGAAAATAACTTCTATTTTCTATTGTAGTTCTTGGAGCAAGTCAAAATTGATACTTTTTCGAATCTGCAAAATTTTTACAGGTCAACTTTCGATTTTTTTTTTTCAGATGAATCACTATCGTTGATACATTTCTATTGTCAACCCCTAAACAGTCTGACACCGTCGTCGTCTTCGGTATATTTTTCAATAATCCTTCCTCCGTAAATAAGGTTTGTGATACCAATTTTCTCTAGGTCATCTCTCGATAGCCATCTTATATCACATAAGATGGATGTTTTTCAATGCAATCTTCCGTGATTTGCTCTTTCGTAAAGAAAGTTTTCCAATAGAGCCAGACAGGTGTATAAATGGATGATAGTGATTGCAGGAATAAATGAATGCGCTGATTTGAGAAATTAGTCGAATAAGTGTCCTGTATAGCCAGGACAGATGAAAAAGAGTCGAAATTTGAGCGGGGGTGAAGATGGAGATGAGAAAGACAAGAGTATACTGCCTTTCCTACAATTTTTCAATCAATGATTGATTATCATTCCTTGAATGAAGTTGAGCGTCGCCTGTTTTGAATCCAAACTTAGATTGTTGGTAAAGTAGGGCTGGTGGGTCGGAAAATTGGGGTAGGGACAATGTTTCTGATGAGTTGTCGGTATTCAGTGTTGTGAGCCTGGGAGAAATTCTCAGCTAGATCGAGTCGGATATCTAGGGGAGGCTATGGAGAAGTGGATGATGAGATAAGGGGAAGATGATTCAATTCGATGTGTTGAAATAATTCAAATTCAAAAGGAGGGAGGAGAAAATTGAGTCAGCAGAGAGCGGGTGCGTAGATTGAAAGCTGAGTATTGAGCTGTGTGTACTACAAGAAAATATACTGTGAGAGTTAGGTAGTGGTATCCATCTCCAACGCAGAGGCTGAGACTGGGTCTAAATTGTTGTGCGTCGAGGGCTTGATTTATTGACTAGCAGAAATAAGTTGTCTACTTTATTATTAAAGAAGAACAGATGATAAAATTTGTCAAACTTTTGCGTTGTATGAATAGTGGATGGGAGAGAAGAGTCGGATGGGTAGAAGAGTATTGAGTGGGTCGTTAATAGATTTTGTTCAATCGATACCTCAAGGACAACCGCATATCCAGATTGTTAGTGGTGATGTCATTGCGAAATTATCGAACCAGCCATTTTCACAATTATTAAAAAATTTGATGACAAATAAATAGGTACGCACATTCTAAATGGAAAACGTGCGTTATTTTCATAGCGCATTTTCATAGCGCATTTTCGTTGGCATCAATATAGAAGTTCATTTGAAGTCTCTCCCCCCTCCCGGAATTGGCCCGTACTGTTTTCACATCCATTATCAGATATGCCATAAATCTGTCACTCTACATCCTATGCTAGGTGGGCCGAGAAAATAGGCAGGCAACTGTATATTTTAGATCCTGAGGAGGCTACCAGGCACCGATTGAAAATAAACGAAAATTCTGCTTACAATGAATCATCATTGGACTCATTGGCAAATTTACGAGTGATGATAATAAATTAACGCAAGTGTACAAAATGCTTTACAAGGTGGAATTAAGAACTGAAGCTAAGGCAAGGAGACAAGGTATTTACATGCCTGAAATAGGTTTGACCATGAAATTTGATCGAATTGTTGATGATCGCCGATACAACAGGCGTGGATTTAGCCGTACATTTTTTGCGGGGGGGAGGGGTTCTATTATCTGAAAATTTTTGCGGAAGACACGCCATCCCTTTAGTTACTGGGGGCTCAATCATGAATTCTGTCCGCGAACGCGAGCATGTAAATCTGGGACTTGGAAAAATTCGTGACCTGAATTTCTTTCATATTTCTTCATATTGGCTCTTAAGACAGTGAAATTTCGAGGCTTTCTATACCCTGTATTGTGATTTGGAAAAATTTCGAGATCCTCAAAATTCCTGTAAAAAGACTGAAAAATTCCTAGCTGTTCTATACTTTAAAATTTCTGGCTCTTCTGTTGCCCTCTTTGGGACTTGAAAAAATTTTTGACCCTTATTTAGTTATTTTCTACATATTTTTTCGTAGGGACTTGTAAAAATTCCCCGCTCTTCTATAGCTGTATATTATGGGACTTGGAAAAAATGGCGATTCTTATTTCCTTCGTATTTCTTCATACTTCCTTCATGTATATTTTTTTCGAAGTCATGGGACTGCTACTCGACAGCTTCATTCAAAACTGGATTAATACAAGTTCAATTCGAAATTTTATATGTACAAAAAGATTGGTTTTAAATAATATCACTTTCAGAAGTGATCGCGTTGGGGACAGCCAAAGGAGCTGAACGCGAAGCTCCCGTATTTACAAGCGAGAAGAGATAAATTGTAACCTACTTCATAAATAAATTAAAATTCTTTTCCTCGCTTCGCTTGGAAGATATGGTCTGCCTGCATTATTTCAGTCTGTTTTTGAAGGTTTGTGTGTGTGTGTGGGGGGGGGGGATATATCCCCTATATTCCCCCGTGACTCCACGCCTTTATATTGCCCAAAATTGCAACGAAGTGGCCATGGTATTTCAAAATGCTGATGGCGAACCACCTTTCGAGCAAGATCTTCTCGTTTACCTCAGACCTGATTCGGGTGGAAGTGTACAGTCTTCTGGTTTCCGTTGAACATTTGATGGCAAAAACTCCCTGAACATTTCTCCAGTGGGGACATTCTGGAGATTTTTGGGATATTTTACTTACATAATAGGCACAAAATGCAGGTGTTTTCGCCAATGGTGAAATCAGATGTTCAAGAAGTTGATGCAAACACGCTCAGTTGAATCCTCTTTTTGACATGTTTCATGTCTTTCCTCTACCCCCTAAATCTTGCCGCGTCCGAGCGTCCGTAGGGATGACCTTGGGACTTGTAAAATTTTTAACGTCAAACCTCAGCTAAGATGATAGTTTCGAAAATCCGTATCCGTCCTAATTTGATTGATCCATTGATAACAATCAGGAGAAAGGTATCTTTTATAAGAGTAACTGAGGTACTTTTTCATTTCCCTTGATCGACTCGACGGAATACTGCAGTTTCAGCGTGTAACAAACAGGAGG
Organism: Aspidiotus destructor; assembly: GCA_035079395.1. Lineage (NCBI taxonomy): Eukaryota > Metazoa > Arthropoda > Insecta > Hemiptera > Diaspididae > Aspidiotus > Aspidiotus destructor. The sequence continues at coordinate 5,470,993 of JAVHKZ010000011.1, read as the reverse complement.
AAGGTATCTCTCGTACAAGTGTCTGAGGTACTTTTCCCTTGATCGCAAGAAATCCGTATTGTACATAAAATCTATATGAAAAGAGAAATATGCATCTTTCTCGAGGACCGAAAATTCGTACATCTGACATCCCAGCCTCAGCCCTACCCCTGATTCAAAAATTTGCGTCCGGGTGTCCGGGCGTCTATACAGTTCTTTAGTATAGGAAATTGTATTATTCCTTCATAAAGATGTACACAATATACTGAAAATGAACTAGGCGAGGACCTTCCCTTGTATTATACTACTTTTATACTAGCTTTATACCAGGATCATACTAATATTAGATTTATACTAGAGGAAGAAGGCGAACAAACTAACTAGGTCTCTCTTTGATCTATACAGTGAACTAACAGACTAGCTTCAAATTAGTTCTAGGGATCCTGTATACTGTGTCATTTTTCAAGCCTCCTGTCAGCTTAGCTACTATAAACCTAGTATACAGTATATCAGGTCCAGTAAAATGAAAGCTCAAGATCAGACCCAAAAGTGGACCCACCCCGGATTGCTATAGTGGGTTTAGCTTTCATCATATAGACCTAATATACAATCTACTGAACCAAGGAGAGGGGGAACGAACGGAGGGAGTACCATGAAGGCCGTAAGTGAGCCCCTAAAAGGTATTGGCTTGAATTCTAATGGGCACCCATACTAGACCAATGAAGGGCGGTGAACCAGCCCAAAGTACGGTGGTATGGGATCTGTTAATTCAGCACATAGAACCGCGAGTGAGCTACCCAAAAGCTATTAGCTTGAAATATTTCAAAGTGAGCTCATACTAATCCACGTAGTGAGTTCCCCAAAAGCTATTAGTTTGGAATATTTTACAGTAGGCTTCTACAAGAGCCACCCAACAGCACTGGACACTTGGTAGAGCAAGGAGGAGAGCAAACGAGCGAAGCAAGTAAGCTCCTCCAAAGCTATTAGCTTGAAATTCCTTAATGTAGGCTTCTACCAACCCAAGGAGGGGGCGAACGAGTGGAGCGAGTGAGCTACCCAAAAGCTATGAGTTAAAAATACTCTAAAAGGAACTAGATACACCAAGGAGAGCTCTCTAAAAGCTATTAGCTTGAAATAGTTCAGAGTGGACTCGTACTAGACTAAGGAGGGAGTAAACGTGCGGAGCCAATGCGCTCCTCAAAAGTCTTAGCTTGAAATATTCCCATTTACACGGTCATACTGACACTCGACCACAATATAATGAGGAAGGAAAGACGTGAAACATGATCTTTATTCATTAGGCTCCGCCAGAAAATTTTTGCTGCACGTCATTTGCAGAAGTGCTCTATATAGCGAGCGCAAAGCGCGAGTCCGTGTGAGTGCCGCAGGCGCGCTGACCGCAAAAGGTGATGAGTTACGCGGTAATTTTTGAATCGAATTTGCTTTGCAATCACATTAATCTTGGTTCGAGGATCAATTTAAATTAAATACAGACTGTGACATACTCGTGAGGTTACTCCAAAAAACATTTTCTGGCAGAGCCAAATGAATAAAGATCATGTTTCGTGTCTTTTTTAGGAGCTGGTGACTTTTGGGGACAAGTAGGCTTTTGGTGGGCTTACTCGCTCCGTCTCCCTCCTTGGTCTAGTATAAATCTAGTTGAAGACCAGTATAATCCTAGTATATGACTTGAGGGTGGCTCACTCGCTCCGCATATTAGGCCAAGCTAGAAACTACTGCGGAAGGGGGGGGGAGGCTCGGACTTGAGAGAAGTTTGCTTTTAATGTTGTAAGCGGACCAGGATTGACGACTTATGACGTCATCAACTTATGACGTCACAAGCTAATAGCTTCATTATGGATCTCGGAGTTTTCTTAGTCTAGTATAAATCTAGCCTACGCCTTTTCATTATATTAGGATAAGCTAGAAACTACAGAGGGGGGAGGGCTCGGACTCGGACTCGCAGATTTGAGAATCACTGCCACAGGGTAAAATTCCCATATGGATGAGTTCAGAACGAAGACATGAAACATGTCAATAGTTCCTTCAAGTACCTAGATATGCAATACTCCATAAACTAATAAACTGTATTGGTCATCAGCCTCCCAGAATGAGCCAAGTAGAGCTAGTATAAACTAATACAAGCCTCCTCTTGGAATAAGCTTGTGGTATAAAGAAGCCTAGTATAGCGTTGGACTGGATACAGTATACAGGATTCCTAGACCTAGTATGAGGCTAGTTTAGGCCTATAGTATATCAGTAGTTTACTACACTGATCAAAGAAAGGTCGAGCACGCACGCACGCAGATTTCTAACAAAATTAAGGTAGGGCTCGGAGAAGAAAAATCAAGTCCCAAGGTCAGCTGCACGCACGCGAATTTTCAAATGAGTGTAGGGTCAGAGCAAAGACATGGAACGTGTCAAAAGAATATTCGGTAGCATTCGGATAATACGTATTTGCTACTTATTTTCCTAGTTGAAATTTTAAGCCGCATAAGCAATATTCTTGTCGAACCGGACTCCGACAAAGAAATGGAATTCAACTTCAAGCGGAAGATCACTCTCAAACTTTCTAAAGAATCGGGATCTTTTTGCTGGTACTTCTACTTGACCCTAACAAATCAAGTGTTGGCAAAGTTGTGGTCATTGGCTAGACCTTCTTTCCTGCCGTACCTTACCGAGCATCAAATCAAGAGTCAGCAAGATCAAGGATATTGACTAAGCTTTTCCGAGATACAAAGCCTGCGAAAAAGCAACAGCCAGCTGACCCAAACATCGAGGGTGTTCAAAAAAGGAATTGGAGGCCACACGTGTACGGGACCAAATTTTTTATAAATACTCGCAGTACAGAATTTCATGACTTCTGTCTGCTCAGCTACTCATCTACGCATCCACCAGACCCTTCACGCGCATGGACTGCTGGGCATAAGCATCGCATACCTCCTGTCGAAATTTGTAGCGTTGGCTGAGAGGAGCTCAGTTTCAACTTCAGGTTATCAAAATTTATAGAGGAATCTAAATTGTAATCCTATAAATTTCCCCTCTGTGAGACCGGGAGTGTCGAAACTTTTTGACTTTGATAAATCAAAATTCATAATGTAGTCGAAATTAATTGGCTGAGAAAGTTCTGTCCAATTTGCTCGGCATTATCGTATTCGATGTCAGGGCGAGAGAAAAGTTAATATTGACTTTCGATCGATTACGACATCCGTGGGAGAGTTTGGGTAATCCGAATTACGACATTCGTGGAAGAGGTTTACGTTAAATCAACTGATTTGAGAGATATTAAAAATACTACACCGAGAAGGTACGTGAAAATCGTATATTAGTATACTTAAGAAAACCTCGGACGAACGGAACTTTTTCAATAGGCGTCTATCTCTTGCGACAGAGCTCAAATTTCCCTTTAGTGCTGTGGCACTCATGTACTATTAATCTTGTTAAATTATCCATTCGAGTAGATCGTGATTTCTTCATACTAAGGGTAAGCGTTGATTTGCCCGCAGGTTTCCAGAACCGATAATGAAATTAACACTCGCTGAAGAAATTTAGAAATTCATAGTGTAATTCGAAAATGTTAGCTTCTAAATGAAGTACCCATTTCCTTCGTTCGAGGATGTGTGTATTTAATTTACGTTAGCTACTAATTCGTAGAAATACCAACAAGTGCCAAAGCCTAGCGATGACGATTGATATTATCGATGTTTCCCTTCAAGTACTTTCGCGAAAAGAGTAACGATAATGACTCAATTTACGTGAATTTTCGACACCTCCCATAGCTTACTCATTGACGCTTATTGCCGAAGTTCAGTCTTCAACAGAGATGATCTTTTCAGGAAAATCGACACTCGACTATAAAACTAAATGCACTAAATGCATAACAGTCTACACTCGGTTCCTTTTCTTTTCTTGGTAATAAGCTGAAAGATCCTCTGTGTTAGATCCAGCTTCAAGGACAATCATGTGGTGTTAGTAAATAACTACATTACTGAAAGCTTTCAAACGAGAGAGATTTAATTTAGAGTTCGATACAGAATTTAAAATGGCCACAGTCAGTTTGAAACAGCGGACTCTTTCAAAGAAAGTATAGAGAAAAAGTCGCCTTGTATGAGAAATACCTAGCGATTAATAAGATGGGTTTGTAATTCGACTACGATCATACGCATTTTTTTTTACGCCACAAAGTATTAGATGATATCAGGTAACAAACGATGAAAGAAAAAAAAAATGTTCTGTTTCATGAGCACCCCTTCACTTCTCGCTCACTTCAAGATTTTCAATGTGGCCAAGAACAATGAAGGGCGAGCCTCCCAAATCGTGTTTACACACGTTACATCATGCAGTAAACTCATCCTAGTTATACAAAAAAACATGTGAAATTTCCGGAAATTTTCTCCATCAAATCGAAAATTTAAATGTTCATATTTCAACGATGAAGATTTCGTGTCTCAATTGATTGATGGAAAGAATTTACGAGAATTTGATCGCCGCCGTCTTCATGTAAAAAAATATTCCTTCTCGATTAATTCCCAGAATTCTGGCGCTGGCGCCGTGTATTGAATGAAACGACAGACGACAACGGCAACGGCAGCGGCTTCTCTCTGTGATTATTGGCTGATGAAATCACCATCGTCGATTGTGTTGTGAGTCTCTAGTTATGAGTGTAGTTGTGAGATTAACGAGCAGCCGGGCTCGGCGAGTCAGGACTTGTATGCAATGATCCACCCCGCCGCCATTCCTCTCTAAACGGATTGTGTGATACTGGAACATTCATGCCGGACTGACTTCTTCCCTAGTCGCTACTCGCTAGTGTTAGTCGTCATTCGTCTTATTTCGTTCGTGTCGTTAGGTGGAAGTCTCTCTGGGTTCTCGCGTTTTCACGGTTGTTCGAGGGTTGCAGTGTAATTTCGCATCGCCGGTTATTTCGTGTATCTAAATTCGATACTTGTACGCCGATTAATCAGATTTCGCTTTCTCTATTTAAAATTACGAGCGACATACGAGTCCGTCGCTTAATTTTCGATCGTTCTGAATTGAGGAACTTCGTTTTTAATATTCGTCGTCGTCGATTTTTCGGTTCCTGTCCTGTCCGGTGAGTAGAAAATCTGTTGATACTATTTTCAGTTCCTCCTCGTAATATTTTTCGAAATTACTTCATGGGTGTGTTCGATGAGAATTAATCTGACGTGCATGAAAAGGATGACGAACGTGCAGACCAGTGATTTGGAGAACAATGTCTCTCCTCCGGTGGAAGAGCACCTACCTTTCTGCAAATCGTTATTCTGCAAGTTCGTCATTCGATTTTTGCACGGCAGTAAAATTTGACGTATCCGCATGCAGCAGCGATCAGCGGAAAAGATGAGATTTTAGCCAACAGTAAGCTACGTTAGGAGCCTTATTTTCCTGTACGTCATTTCGTAGTCACGTCATGTATTCGATTTGCCTTTGATCGGTTCGTCTTTCGATCATTAATTAATTCTCTTTTCAGTCGTTTCGCTGATAAATTTGTGTGTATCACTTGATGAAAAACTTTCCAGCTTGAAAGCTTTCCTCGTAATTTATTATTACTAATTGATTACTTTCGAGTTTTTTATAATTGCGTGAAGCGAAAGATATTACACGACGGAATTAATATAATCTTCGTATTAATTTTTTCACCCTCTTCGCCGCGCCGGTCGCGTCTTTCGTAAACTTATGTCAGCGATGGGAAGAAAGTCATTCACTTGGATCTATTCGTTCAGAATTGTTGATATATTATTCGCGAGTTTTGGTCAATGCTTCTTTCGTCTTTATTAACGATCAGTATTCAGCCGATGTCTTTCGCGAATCATGAAAAATAGAAGGATTCTGCTTATCGGATCCCCTGTTTGTAATATTACGCATTATTTTGAACTAGAATAGGGCACAGAAATGAACGCCGAAACATTCGATTTTGATCATTTTGCCAGAGGATTCTTAGATCATAATTGATCTTTGAAATCATATTTTTCGCGGAATTCAGAATTGTTTTTCGATCGAAATTTGCGATTTCTTTGTTACGATATTCGGTTGCTACGTTTCGTCGCGAGATGTGATGCGTTCGTTCTCCTGCTTCGATCTTCGATAGCATCGTCTCGCGACGGAATCTAAATTGTAGATCATCGATTTGGAAAACGGTTCGGAGTTGACCGGGAAAAATACACTCGGAAATGATTTATCTCATTCGATTGATGTTCTCAAAAATTCTCTGTTTCGTGTTGCCTATGAATTTTTTGTTCAACAATTCACTGTAAATAACCATGGCCGTCTCTAGTTCCAGGCTGGCTCCGAAAAACACGTTGATCGTTTATTTGCGAATAGTATTCAATTTCGTAGGGAAAAAGTTGATGAATATATTGAAAGAGTAGAAAATTCTGTTGTTTGAGCTAGGTCTCGCGTTCTGTTTTTTTTTTTCAAGAACTTTCGTATGTGTATTAGGTAGTGTTTTTTGATATTCTCCCTTACTAATCTCAGTCCCGTCCAATGTTGTTGATAGGGATGTTAAAAATCGATAAGTATCGCTAAAACTGAAGAATTTGTACCATTCGTCATGAAAACCTTAGAAACTGATTACAATCTGTCTCTACCATACCCAATATGTTTGAAATTTAACGCGGGATTCGAGAATTTTGAAAAAATACGTAGATAACAGAATAATTATTGGAATAAGAAATTACATTAAAACTCATTTACTCATTCCAAGCTTATTTAATCCAATTTGTACACTCACTGCTGTTGACTCGGGTCAATCAATAAGATGACTTTCATATCAGAGTGGTGTTCAAGCACTGTGTTGGCGGAATCCCATGAATCCAAGTCCATTATTATTTGTAATCATCACGGTATATAACAGAGATATGGGTCATTCGAAAATCAAATTCTGAAAATCAAATTATTTTTGACACTCCACTAGGCCCTAGTCCTACACTATACAATTTACAATTACACTTCACACTACACTCGAGTCTCGAAGTTCGAATTCTCGACAGTCGACTTGGTTTGGTTCAACAATCAACTTAAGTTTTTGGCTTTCTGCTGGATTTATTTTCGAAGGTTTTCATTTTCAATTTTCGTGAATCATGATTCATGATGTTCATGATACATGACTTGATGACGAATGGTAAAACACCATCAAAACAATCTAGAGAAGACTGTTTCTTTATCAGATGTAGAAGATCCTCTTCTCTAAATTTTTTTGTGACATTTTAGATCCATTATTATTCTCTTTTCACATTTTACTGGAATGTTCGATAATAATCGATACTTTTTCTATATATCGATATTTCGGTGAGCTCAGAGATATCGATTAATTATCGATTTTCAACATCCCTAGTTGTTGAGTTTCGAATATTCCGGCCTGTAACTAGAGACTGTCATCGTCTAGCACTGCCGTACAAAGTTAGATTGACTGTGACGTTACAAGGAGCATGTTTGACCCCATAGTAAGCCACATATAACACGGGGCGACTCTTTAAGGTGGAACTCGGTGTTTGGAGAACACCTCTCCGTATTGTAGTTTCTAACGTTTTGAGGATTGGTCTCCGGAAGGACTGGAACACACATTTTAACCAAAACTTGAGCTACAAATCTAGTCTAAGGCAGAATGAGCTTCAACACTGAAAGACACGGAGGGGAGGGTCACGCTTGACCGTGTCTCAGGAATTTCGATTCTCATCTGAAATGGATAATATAGACTAGGATGAATAGGAGAGAGTAAGGCTCGAATAGACTTATACAGTCGGGAAGGAGAGCAGAGAAAGAGACTTGTAGTTTACCTCAGGGGAATGAGTGTTCGAGTTAGCACTGCAGAGACAGCAAGTGTATCGTGTCGGTACTAAGTATTGTAGGCCTATCTAAAGTAATAAAAATAAGGGGGGAGTTGACAATCGAATACCGGATCACGTAGAATAATTGAGATTATAGAAATCAGTCCGAAGCCGGAACGAGAAGAAAAAAGTTTCGAGCTTTAAGACATACCCTATACGCCACTCACGTCCTCGCCACGGGTGTTCACGCTAACACCATCTTTTCAAGGATTATAGATCCTACAAATGAAACTGCTGTTCGGCGCAACGTACGTTTTCAACCCATAGGTAATATCGCATTCGAATGTAAAATCATAATAATTGCGAGGGGGTATGGTTTAATGCGGCAATAAGAAAAATAATAAAAAGAAGAAATAAAAATTAAAAAAAAATCGAATCAAATGATAAAGAAAAGAAAAGAAAAAAAAATGATAATAATTAAACAAATAAATTGGCAGATAAAGGGAACAAACTAAATGGTTGAATAAATGAATAAATAAAAAATAAAGTAATACGAAATGAAAATAAAACGAAAATAATAAAACCTGAAAGCGCCAGCAGATGCTGATAACTGATAGTGCTTTGTCAAACTCGTCAACTACGAGGATCTTTTTTCGAATTGTAATACCAACGGTGTCTCAAATCCACCAGGGGTTGTAGATCGAGGACTGGATCTTGTCCGGCGTCGCAAACGAAAGAATGACGAATGAAGGAAATTTCAGCGTCAGTCGTAAATGCACAATGACGCGCAACAATGAATTTTATTGATATTACGAGAAAACTTTTCGTTTCAAAAATTAGAGCGATAGTCTATACCGTACTCAACAACGAGGAAAGAAAAAAGTAAACCGGTGGCGCTAACGAGAGAATCGACGCCGGTTACAGAAAGGGACGGGTACAGGAGAAAGGAAGGGAAAGGATAAGAGTATGAGGTATACGTATATAGTGTACAAATACATCACACAATGGGAAAATCCGTAGTAGAAGGGAAGTACAGCGAGACCATCCGTGCGAACGCCGGGCGAACGAAGTACGGCTGCCTTCACACGTCTTCGATGAAACCGAGAGTTTGTAACGCCACATGACGTACATCCAAATCGACGATCAGGCAAACTGTGGTGCGAGTGTGTGAATCGTGATAACATATTACAATTATCTCATTGGTGGAATAACAGAGAAATTCAGATCTAAGAAATTAGATCCTTGTTTCGAGTATGATGAACCTTCTTCCCTGAATCGTGTTGAAATGAACGTTAGATATACCTATCCAAACCACGACCCTCATATGCTGATGTTGGGAGAATGTATGCTTGTATCCAAAAACTAGTGTAATGATTGGATTTCTCATCGAAAAATTGCCTGAGTCACGCATATTTGCATCTCAATTAGCCGTATTAAGCTCATTTCAGGAAAATGAAACTTCTTCCCGATCGTTGATTTGGATAGAAGTGCGTCAATTCAACTTCGTACGGCCAATCGCCTCATTCATAGAATCGCTACAGTTAGCTTTCCCCCTCACTCTTCCGTACATATGCAATAGAGGTCACGCTTAGATTTCTACAGTACTTACAAGCCCTATGTTTCATTTACATAAGCGCACCTCCTACCCATTTTCCTGCATCAATGTTACCTAGTGTATTATTACCATCCTAATTTTCTTACCACGATATGCAGCGGGATAGTGAAGATATCCATATGCATTCATGCCTGAGTATTTGTCTATATCTTCTTTTGTCATTATGATGTTATGGGATTTAATACATTCAATCTTATTTGTATGCTTTAGCATTTTATCCACTTCTTTAGCCCATATTAACCCTTCGTTCTCGTCTTCGTCACTGTCATCAAAGTCATATTGAGTAATATTTGCATTATTAGCTCCACTGCACTTGGGATCGCAATATCTTCCTTTAAACGTTTTACTTTGATTTTTTTTTATCTGATTCCTCCTTTTCTCCTTATATTTTCATTTTCCCCATTCTCTTCTTTCTTCTCTTCTTTTTTATCACTCTCCTTTTCCCTCTTCTCACTATCATCGTCCCCTTTTTCATCAATTGATTCCTGAACTGAACAACCAAGCATGTTTTTAATAATACCATCATCGCAGACTCCTATTACTCTAACATCACGTTCCCTTAATAAAGCCATTTCCTCACGACATCTATATACAGTGGTAATATTAATTAATTTCTTAGTTCCAACCATCTCCGTCTCACCCATTATTTTTACGACATGTCTATGTATCAATTTTACTATTATATGGTTAATTACCCCAACTGCCTGAATGGAAATGCATCCCCTCTTCTTAGATCAAAATTAGTCTTTCCTGTATCGGCGTAGCATACAAAATGCCACTATGAGTTCCCATGGACTTTGAAGTTCCCCCAAGAATGAAATTAGAAACTTGAATTTCTGTTGGCGAGAAAGGCATATTCCTTTCTCTTTTGAATACTACATCATCATCGTATGATAACAGTTGGGCATTGTGAGCAAAAACTGTAACACGAAAAGCTCTAGTGTAAACTGCCTCTATTAATCTTATTACACGAGAATAAATCAACTCTTGCATGTGTCCGCGGTTCAATATCAATTGTTAAAGCCGGCAATATATTCTGTCCATCTGAACTGAGTCCCACTTATCTTTCAAGACCGTACCTGCCATCAGCATACGAGGAACTTACTCCATCTTAACCATATCTCTAAATTTTAATACACTACATCCTTGATCGATTGAGGCCGTTATAGTCCTAATACTACAACGTACTATCTTAACTGAATCTATAAGAAACATCGCCAAAATTGCGTAAGATGCATCACTCGTAGTCATCCCATAATCAGGGCATTCAAACCTAACGCCCATTTGAACTTGTACTTCAAACCCTGCTCTAATTCTCGCTCTTCTGGCAAGATGGTCAAACTCATATGTCACATTAGTAAAAGAAACATCATCCCTAGTTTTCACTATGATTGGTTCACCAAAATAGGTAAGCGTATAAAGAAATAACCCTAGTCCGGCTCCTCTAACCCAATCCATGTTATCGTATTATGAATGGTCTTTCTTTCTCTAATATATCTAGCTACAATATCATAGCTCACGCATAGTGAACAGAAATTTTTAGTACCCTCAGGCAAAAGAATACCTAGGGATTTGGGAGGACATACGTGTTTAGTACGATCATCTGCTTTCATGATATTCATTGAGGCCCTTCTAACAAAAAGATTAACAATATTAGGAATGGTACGACTCATTTGAAGCTTATCCCATTCTCTATGATCTGAATCAATAACATACCCCCGCAAGTGGATTCTCTACACATAAATGTGAACGATACGTTGTAGTTTTAATTCCTCCGACGAGATCCATGGTAATCATGCGAACGGTGCGGTCATTGAACGTGCGAACAGGTTGTCTGACTTTACCCAAGGTCTTTGAACCCAAAAGACGAGCTTAAGTTTTTGTTATGTACGTTCGCGAAGCTCTATTATCTGTCATAAGTCGAGTTTTTATGCGAGTATTTCCATTAGCTACAACAAAAACAGCCGTCTGCATTATGGATTCTTCGTTAAAGGTGAGACATGTTGTTTCTGGTTGTGCTGAGGTGTTGAGATCGGAATTCTGTATCGTTGTAGAATTGGCAGAAGGAGGGTGAGGAACGGAGGAGAATTTTGTCGGGCATGAACTTCGATGGTGCTTATTTGTCTCTTTGCAATAATAACAGGATTTACGTGTTCTACATCGATGAGTAAAGTGATCGATTTTTAAACAAAGTATGCACCCTTTACTGCCAAGTTTTTTGATTCGTTCCTCCAGGGTAGGATATCTTTTGCACTGATCACTATGGTGAGCTTGGGTACAGAAGCCGCACGTAGGCTTCCTGGTATTGAAATCTGCTGAAGTTTCTGAGTGATTCGGAAAAGAGAGAATCGTAAATAAGGATTTTGTTGTCCCGCGAGAATTTCGTTGTTGAGAAAGTCTCCGATGTCTTTGTAGTTAGTTCTTTTTCTAAAGAAAGTTTCTGTGTATCCAGAGTTACTTCTTGAGGAAATTTCTCTAATATGAGCTTGATAAGATAAGACTGCTCTATGTTATCCCCACATAGCTCCATTGCTGAGAGAAGATTTGAAATCTCATCGAAAGTTCGTCGGATGTGAGCAGGGTTTGTGCTTGATACTTCAACTGCGCGTAAGGCTTTGTTGGCGAAACTAACCATCATTTTTTTATTCCCAAATGATTTTTTTAGTGTGGATATTGCAATTTTGTAGCTAGCGTGTCTTCAATAGGTAGTCCAGCAATGGGAGATCTTGCGGGACCAACTGGAAGATTCCTCTGATAATTAGATTTTTCCACATCTTCTAGAGATTGAGAACCGATAGCTGCATTAAAGCTATCAAAAAAGGATGGCCATTCTAAGACGTTACCCGTGAATTTTTTCAAGGTATAATTTGGGTCATTTACAGCGAGATGTCCTTTCGAATGAACCTTCAAGGAGCGATATGAAAAATACGATTGCGAAAGGTAGCGAGATTTTCGAGCGAATGTATTGTAAAGCTGCGAGAGAGTCTGAAATGATGAGAAAGTGGCCAGTGGAAAAATTTTGTTTTATGAAGACGAGAGCTTGGTAAATAGCCATTTGCTCCGCATTAAATGATGGAAGAGTTATGGTAACATCAGTTGTAAGAGAGGGGATCCAGATAGCTGAGCCCACTCCTTCATCATCATTTGAACCATCTGTAAAAATGAAAGTGTAGTGAGGAAAAAGACGCTTTGTGAAATCATTGAAAGTTATTTGGAAACTCGTGTGAGCATCGGAAGGTGTTGGTAGTCGGAAAATCTGAATTTTCTGTATGCTCTGTGAATATGTAAGAGTAGCTGCTCAATACGAGGGAGTATTTCGTCTAATTTTTTGATTTCCTCCCCCATGTTTGTTTTCTCTACACCTACTTGCGTTTTGACGATTTTTTGAGTGTGAGTTGACGATACGGGGACATCGTTATTAGCCTGACTTGAGGTAAGAACTGGAGCAGAGGTTTCTTTATTAGATAATTCAGCCGCGATGACTGCGAACAACGAAAAAGGAATACGCAAAATTTTCTGTTTTTCATTCGAATTTTTTTGAAACCTAGCGATGCTCCATTCGTGTTACTTGAGTCGGATGCCAGTTTATGTACAAACATGCCTCTTTTACCACATCTTCCCGAGAGTATCATCATTACATACTTTTATTTAAATTTAGAGCCTTTTACGATTGCTTAGCTTCAGCTTGGCGAATGCAGTTGCATAATGCAAGTAGTTACACGCGTTGACTCCGGAATATCCATCACTATCCTCTTTTGTCATGATTATCTTGAATCTATCGATTCTCTATTTTATAAAGTAGAAGCGCTTTTTTATGTTACGATTAAACTCTACCAGTTTTTTGGTATTTCAATTTGTCTTTCGAAATATAGATTGGTATTAGAATGGAGACGGACATAGGGTACATTTTTATTCTAAAAGTTCATTAGGAAAGTTCTAAGCAAGTCTCAATTGTTTCACATTGAAAATACTCGTATTACGTTCTGTGAAAGAAAAATAAATGAATAATTCTTCACTAATGATACAACGAACAATATAATTAACTGGAGAATCAGTATTCCTCCGCCACAAAAATTGATAAATAATCAATTTAACGAGTCTGTATGTAGAGTTTCGATGCCTAATTCTTGAGAATAGGAACCTAGATTCGACGTGTGTAAGTTGTGTTGCCTACGCGTCGGAAATAGGTGCACTTCTGTTGTAGCAAATGTGCGGGTACCTATCATCGTAAATAGTTATCTAAATAGTCAAGTATCCGTTTTGACACATCATGTTCGTTCTTGAATGAGGCTGCACTATAGGGCACGTAAGCTACCGTTCATGTATTCAATACTATCCCGCAATACGCAAATACAAGATTCTGAATTGGTTTGTTGAAGACTTCTGATTGGTCTAGAAAAGTTTGGTTCATTTGAAACTTTTTTAAAATGTAAATTAACATTGGAGCTATTTTGATTAGCGAGTAAATTTATAATTGTACATATTTAACGAACAGAAAGTATTGAATGAGAAAGCTAGAACATTGTAGATTATAAATATTACAAATCCATCTCTTAAATATCTTTGGTTTTGATTTACTTAACAATTTTTTCGACCAACTTCTTTTCTTACGGGAATTATGTATTTTTGTTTGTTTACATTTTTTTATGAACCATGATGCTCATTTGTGAGCTCACACTTACGTGCCCTATTATAAGCCTATAGCACATGTAGCAAATGTGCACTTGGAGTATACAGGATTAATTGTTATCCGGTTGACCCAACCCAGCACGTACGCTTTTGAATGCACGTTGACTTCTTACCCTGATCAGTGTGACTGTTTTCTCATCGATGTCATGTTTGGATTTAAAAGTGGTCCATATTTGTTGAATGCGGTTATTCGCTACGATATCGAACTCCTTCATATTCCCTGTTGGACGCTGGTTCAGCGTAACGACGTATGGTTTCGTATTCGAAGAGGTAGTCTTCGTAAAACGGATGACAGACACATAACTTCTCTTGGACCAGCATCTGAAATATTGAAATTATAAGTAGTTATGATTACAGAATATTGTTGAATAATGAGAATACTTACCTTTCATGTATTCGTCGAAAGTCAATCGTTCACTTTTTTTACATTCGATATTATGACACCACACATCTATGTACGCTTTTGAATGCGGCTGCAATAGTTTTAATCGAATCTATTTTTTAAAACTAGGAATTAGAAGTGAAGTGATACATTCTACTTGAATGTTTTAATCGGTGCGGCGGTGTGAAGCAGAAATTGGGAAAACGAAAAGGTACAAATCTTGCTTTCGGCATTTCTTCAGCTAATTCAGCTATACTGAGTTCCACATTACGAACGAACACATCGATGAATTCTGCGTCAAATTGCAAAACGAGAGTCTCTTTCGAAACTTTGGCCGCCTTTTTTCTCCACAGTTTCATATAGAGTTTTATATCTTCACGTGCCACAGCCGCGGGCCGATTATACTGAATTTCTTATTTATTCCATATTGTATTCTGTTACTATCATTCAAATAACATTAAGGTTCGTGACTTCAGTCAGTGTATGAGAGTTGTGCCTGTTTTATAAAAAGGTGAATAATTATTCATTTTTATAAAGAAAAAGTCATCAAATTGAAAAATTTTTCGGACTTTGGAGAGAAGTATTACATTGAACACCATCAGACCACGATCGGAGGAATGAGGAATGGAACATCCACCCCTCCTTGAGGAGAGAGGATCCGAGGGAAGGGAGTTCCTTTTCAGACCTTTTGATTATAATTCCTGAGAAACGTACCCCCTTCCCTTACCTGGGACCATTCTCTTGGTAGTTTCGGGCTGGTGCGAAAAGCATTTGGAATAGACTTCTTCCCATTAGAGTCCGAATTTCCAAATCTGGAACGCAAAATTGAAGGAGAGAGAGGAGGCTGTCGGAAGAAGGGGAAGGGTATCGTGAAGTAATTGAACACGTCGTAATCGCAAACTGAATTTTGACCAATTACGAGTGTAAGATCGTTTTTGATGATTTCAGGAAAGGTAATTTTTATACAAATATCTACGGATTGAAGGATGAATTTTTCTTGGGGACGAATTTCGAGGTCTCCCATCGTCACAGTACCCCCCCCCCCCCCCTCAACAAGAAAAACTTTCATCGTTGAGTCTAGATGATAGGAATTTATGTCTTTTATTGTCTTCATCTACTGCAATTCAATTGAATCCTGGTACATTTCAAAGATTGGACATCCCTGGCCTTCCACGCTGCGTTTCTCGCCGCCATCCCTTTCAAAATCTACTTATCAGGTTTGATATTGAATGCTTTTACTACCGGCCCGGTCGTACTTACTCGGCTTAACTAATATTTCCATCAGTAGATCCGAGAAACCTGAAAGGGGAATTGTCGCTTAAGTTTGGTGTTCCGAAAGTCATGTTTTCAGATTGAGCTCTAGACTTCGAGGTTTGAAATTTATGGTGAATGGCAAATGATTATCTCACTTTTCTAAGAGGTATGATATACAAGATTTGACGTTGTTTGTGACGTCATTTTTCATATTAGGCCAGTAGACTATGTTGGCGAGTTTTAAAAAAGTTCGCAGTTCGCCCATGTGATTTACCTTTCTGTAGATTGTTGTGTGCCTCCCGTATTAATTCAGCTTGTAGGCCTTGAGGAATGATAGAAGCAGGATTTTCTGCCCTCTGTTGAATTTTTTTAATATAAATCACCTGGTATTTGAAACTTTCACAAGTTCTTTGTAAGCATTCTTCTTCTTTAGGATTTTTTTCTACAAAGGAACAAAATTGAAAATACCAAGTTTCGGAAATGATTTTCATGTAAAAAAAGGAAATGCAAATATTGTCCTTACTCAGGGAACTTTGATAATCGTCCAACAAGAAATGTCAATTTTTTTCCCTTTCTGTCTGTATGATGTTGGTCTTCCGCAGAAGTTGATCCATGTTCGCAATCTTCATTACCACCCAAAAGATTTGGATCAATAGCACCCCTTCGTTGGATTTGCTTTTCGTCGATGCCGATCGAGGCTAATTTGATATGCAACGCTGATTAAATACTGTAACATAGTCTACAAAAAATTTTAGCTACAAATATGCTATGCTCGGAGCCGTGGGCGATGCCGAGAACAGTGCCTCCTCTGGTATGGCGGCTTTTCTTGCATCCAATTCACTAATGAACAGAACAATCAATAAGAAATAAAAAATCAAGTTACTCGACCATATAAGATGAAAGAATAATAATGCAATTGGCGGCCTCCCCCCCCCCCTCTCACGCTAGTGTTTGGAAAGCGATACCTTTGTACTCACATCCTTCTTTTTCTGTAACAAATACATGGTATCTTTGTAGGTGCCAACACCATCTTACAAGGGTGTATCCATTATTAGTTTCATTGACTTTTAAGTGTTAGTTGGGTCAATTTCCAAGTTTTTCATTTTCTTCAATCTCGTATCATAATCCTTTTAACTAAATGTTGGATAGTGATCAATTTGAGATCCTAGATGACCACCAGAAAGTGCGCGGTCAAGTGATGTTGGTCCTTTTTGTTCCTCGAAGGAATATCACGTATTTTCATCATGGTTGGTGTGTACAGGCTGAATTGGATTAAGCGTTTTTGGACGGTCGGGTTATTTGAATGTCGATCGGGTTGTTGGCTTGTTGTGTCCTAATGTGGATTGGCTAGGACGACGCCTTGCTTTGTGTGGGCGACGTATTTCATCGCTTATATTGGTTGAGATTTGTGAAAGATCCGTATAGCAAATATTAAGTGTGTATGCATCCCCGTAGGAAATCACGTATGTGGCCATGACATTCCCACATCCCGTCTCTATGCGGAGCGAACAGAGTTAGTTAAGTGAGTCACATTAATGAGCATATATACCGAGAATTTATGCCTAGTGTCTCAAAGGATTGTCCTGACCATGAAGTCTCCCTTTTTCCTTCACCCGCTTGTCACCGTCGTCACTCGACGTCACAGAAGATGTGTCCGAATCTGATTCATCACTACTATTGTTTAATTTCTCACCTTTTTGAAGGCGTCGAGATGCAAATGAGACGCATTTCTTTTCTCCCATACGTACACTGGGTAGGTCTTGATTGACATTGATAGTTGCAGATCGTTCATATATTGCTAATGCTATATCCAAAGGGTTGGAATTAATACAAGTTGAATTACCAAGACCGACTGTAGGCACTATACCTGGCTGAGACCCAACGTCGCAAAGAATTAAGCTGACGTCACTCAACATTATCTGGTCCTTTCCAAAGCGAGACATGATACGGGATTCAGGAAGTGTTGTCTTGAATGTACGGGATATCATTGATTATGGAAACACAATCTTTGTAATGACGTTAGAACATTTGTTACAGTTATAAACTACATATCTCTCAGTTTTGTGTGTGTGTGTATTGCAGACAGGTTGTTGGTATCAAACTTGATGAAATATTCTGTAGATTGTATTAGGCTGTATAATATTCTTTCTCTGCTAGAGTCATTTGCAAAGTGGAGTTCTTGGAATGCGGTGTTCAGTTGCAACAAGTTGTTAGAGTGGTCAGCATGGTGCAACAGCAAATACGCAAGAAAATTCATGAAGTAATCTTTGATTGATTTCTGCGTGAAGTAATGGAATATAATGTCTAGAAAAACGTTTGAATTTTTAAACAAAGGGAAATAGCAATATTGATTGACTGAGTACCTTGAGAAAATTGAGTTTGGAGTGCATAATAAATGAGATTGAAACTCTTAGATCACATTATCTCGCTATCAAGCGGAGCAATAATTTGCTTATGTGTGCAAAAAGAAATTCGAATGTAAACAGTTCGTAATAATATTATTCGAGAGCAACAAGAGAGAACGTGGTCTTCTTTACACCAGTACGTCGTCGAGAATGAATGAAGTGGGTACCTACATTGAAGGAAGGTTCTTCTTTTTCGAACTGGGGAAACAAGATCCGGTGGGAAGTAGAGCGTCTGACAAACACTCTTTTTTATCAGATTATCGTGACCCAAGTAAAGCTCCGTCACAGCTATCGAGTTGTTGCAAGAGTGGGTGACGCTATCAAATCAGAATCTAACTTTCTCAAACTCTCAAAAGACAGCTTCCTGAATGGACTTTGATCAGAACTGGGTCAGGAACTGGGTTTGGAATTGCGACAGGGAATTATGTGTAGAATTGATACCGCGATCCCGGGAAGAGTCATTCACTCGAACCAATCTTTGGAATAACCTCTCCCAATCGATTTGTTCCAGCCTTTAATGAAGCCATTGTAGGTTTGAACCTCACGGAAGTAACGCGGCGTTTTCAAAGTTGGATCGGTTGGCTAGACCAGAAAAATGGAATAAGGCAGCGTCATGGACTAATGAGGAAGTACGCGGTTAAGTGACGTGAGTCCTTTTGCTTCCTGATAGGAATATTGCTTATTTTCATCATGGTTACAATACTAAATGTCGAGCTGAATTGAGGAAGTTATACTTTTAAGGTTCTAGTTGATGAGTTTATCGAATCGTGGAAAGGAGCATATTTGAAAGATCTGACGAAATGAGCTGAACTGGCAAGAAGCTTACTGCTTGACGTTCATAATTGGCCTTATATATATATTTTCTTTTTTTCAGAGGAGTCGTCTCTTTTTCCCACGTAGGGAAGCGATACCGAATTTGTTGAAGGAGGCCTCTCTGTGCCTTGTGTCATAAAAAAGAATTTCGTTTTCACTTACCGTTTTTTAAGGTAGTTTTATCCGTTTTTTAAGGTAGTTTTATACTCCTTGAAAATATTTGCATCGGATACGTCCTCTGGCGTCACCCATTTCTCGGCCGGACGAACGTAACCTGGAAAAAGTTCGGTGCGTAGGACCGAATGTTGTATGCTGGGAGTGGCTGGGATCAATATACACAAGGACATATTATAACCGTTAAGATGAAGTATAAACAGACTATTGTGTATTGTAATAATACTTTTTACCCATTTTCTTTTTCACGACCGACGAATACAACGTGACAATAACAATGGCGACTTCTTTCGTCCGGTCTCATATAAAGCACCGGCCAGGACAAAGTTTTCTGGCCTTTATTATTCGCCTACCAGTATAATTAAAATTTCTCCAACCTAGCGGCTTCCTCTCAGCTGAAGCATTTTCATTGTAGGCTTTGCCACTTCTTGTAGTTTTCATATTTAATCGAGTATTTAAAAGGAAAATGCTAAATAACAGAAGGTAAAGAGGTACCGTAACTCAAATTCTTATCAACAAGTAACCACTATTTTATGAGTATCCCGTCATCAGTCAGGTACCTCTCAATATGTCCCAAAATTAACCAGAAATGAGCTGAACTGGTTTTAAATAAAAGCAGTGATTTGGTCGCGATTCTCATCGAATAGGAAGTAGCGGACTATTTATGATTCCATGATACTTTCATCTTTATCCATCACTACAGAACACAAATACTAAACAAACACATTCTCGATAGAAGTCATTCAATTTTTCTCCAAAATACTAATATTTATTATCAAATCTCATGAAGATTTCTTCCGCTCTTATCGATGGATCTTTTCACTTCAATGCGATAGCGAATGGTGGATCGTTCCTGGATACATGAGCCTTAGTGAGACCCGAATCTCGCTCGAAACTGTCGATGAGCCGATATTCTGTGTAATAATCCCAGTTGGGGAAATTCTCACTGTTAATAGGAGGGTAGTCCTTCGTGAACGATCGTGGAGTCTTTTCAGGCAACTTGTTATTCCAATCGGCAGCGGCTTTCGCCTTGTCCCACTCTTGCTGCTCTTCGATGATGTTATAATCGACAATTTCCTACCAGGCAGCGCCAAAAACGAGCGCGTTTCCTTGGAAAATGGTTCCCTGACGATACACTCACGAGGACAGCCGTTGTCCTCGACGATAATTCTTTCATGTTCATCAACGTTAACGATCGACGGTATTCGGAGTGGTTTACTGTAACTGAGTCCAATTAATATTATGACGATCGTCATGAAAGTAGTTTACATTTACATTCGCTTGACATTCTCCGGACTAAAAAACTTTTAATTAACAACTTTCGAACGAGCGTAATTTTATGAAAGCCAAATTTAATTCTATCACACCTCACTGGAAATGAAGATCAGCAATTTGACTACCTGACTCTGAATGAAAAGGAAAAACACTCATTTTTTCTACAGTGAACCTACTATTAATGAATATTATATTCGCACAAACTTAATTCTGTACCATTGCAAAACAATCTGCATCAATTATAATCACATTAAAAACCTTGATCTCAATTTCCGTGAAACATAATTGAGACAAACTTACATCCGCCACTCCAGCTTTTGATTTTTGTTCGAGTTTTAACTTCTCCTGTAGTCAAAAACCAACAACCAACATAGTATTCTATTATTTCTTGTAAAGAAACTAACATTTGGATAATTAATGTAATACTCCTACCATTGCCTTTTCCGTGCAGTACAATTCATAGTCTTCTTTCGAAGCACATATGGTCTGATCAAAAGGTAGTTGTCGAAAATTAAGATACGCCTTCTTTGAACGAGGGTCTTCGAAATCCCAAGTATAAAAGAATTCCTTGTCGCGCCCATGCCTAACAGTCGCGATAACACAAATGAACTCAAGAGCCACGGATTACTTTTAATTACGTCTGGGTCGTTCTCACCATAGTCATACACGAATGTTTGTAGAATGAGTCTACACAGTGGTATTGGTAGAATTTGGAACAATGTACACAATGAACAAGAAAACAGTTTATTTACACCTGAAAAGGCTAAAATTACCTAGGTATGTTCCCGAATCAAGTCGTGTGCGGAAGTGTTCCGTTTATCGATACTTCGTCACTCTCCAATCCGATATAAGGTAATTTTGTCACGAACTTTGTCCAGTATTCTGAAGTAAATTAACGTGATGATGGTACTCGTGTAGCACAACTTACGTTTTCAATAGTCAGTAGCGTAGCGAATAATTAGCGGGAGGTGTCGTCTTTTCCGGGTGATTTTGAGTTGGCCATGTCCATGAGGACAACGAATTCAGAGAAACTGGGAATGTTGGCCTATGGTATACAAGATGGTACAATGGTGACGTCACCAATCGATGACGTCATCGTATATGAGCTCCCTTCCTTTTATCGATTTGCATTCCACTTTACGTTCAGTCTAAGGTTAAAGGCTGGGATAAACATTTTTCTAAGTACATTCACATTGGGGGTGGGCAACTCGGGAAATTTCGAATCAGGGGCCTAGAGCTAAGACATACTTATAACATGTCGAAATTCCAAAATTCTGGTTCGATAGCGCTTCTGGTCGGACCTTTCTGGAAAACATTCCAACAATTATTCAGAAAGATCCGTTGAGAATTCGAGCAGTGAGATCTATTTATTTTCACAAGTGACGCACACCCTTAAAATTTAGCGCGAGCGGTACTCATGGGATTGGCAGTGAATGTGTAAATACCAATGATGAGATTACCGCCGTCTACTGCGCTGGCCGCGCATACGGCGTGATACAAAAGGATGGTGTGTACGTCATTTTCGTACATCTCCTTCTTCCTTTCCTCTTTCCTGCCGTTTCTGTTTCCCCCATAATTTTCGCTACGTGTCTATGTATTAATTTGACTATTATGTGATTTACTAGTCCTACAGATGCAACTGCAGAGGAAAATGGAAAGGCATCCCCTCTTTGCGGATTAAAATTAGGTTTCCCTGTGTCTCGGAGTGTAGCGTATAAAATTCCACTATGCATTCCCATAACCTTCAGAGTCCCTTCCGAAATAAAATTGCATGTTTCGACTTCAAGCGGCAGAAATGGCATGTTATTCTCTTTCTTATGTACCATGCTATCTTATGACATAATTTGGACGTTTTCCGCAAAAGTATTATCTATGAATGCCCTAGTGTATACTGCTTCCAGTAATCTTATGACCCGTGAATATATTAACTCCTGAAGGTGAGTTGGAGGCTCTACATCGATCGTTAGTGCTGATGAAATGTTATTTAAATTATTTTGCCCATCAGAGCTTGAGTCCCACTTATCCTTTAATACCGTCCCGGCCTTCAGCATTCTGGGAATTTGTTCCATCTTAACTACGTCCTTGAACTTCAATACATAGCAGTTCTGATTCATTGACACGGTTATCGATCTGATGCTACATCTAACTATTTTAGCTGAATCTGCCAAAAACATGGCTAAAATGGCGTATGATGCATCGTTAATATTAATTCCGTAATCCGGACATTTAAATTTCACTCCCATTTGGATTTGTATTTTGAAACCTGCCCTTATTCCGGCTCTACGTGCTAAGTGATCAAATTTGTAAGTTACGTTAGTGAATGACACGTCACTTGGTGTCTTCACTTCTATTGGATCGCAGAAAAATGTTGAAGCGTATAAAAACAGCCCTAATCCAGCGCCTCTGATCCAGTCGACGTCATAATTGACTGAGTTATTTATAGTTTTCTTCTCTTTTATATACTGATAGATAATATCGTAAGTAACGCGGAGAGAGCAGAATTCCTTTAATCCCTCAGGTGTTCGAACTTTCATATGTTTGGATGGACATTTATGGCTAGCACGATCTTCGGCGGACATAATGTTAGTTGACGCTCGTCTTACTAATAAGTTCAATATATTGGGTATTGTACGCCCAACATCTAATGCTGCCCCCCAAAATCAGGGCCAGCAAACCAGATCGTACAACCAAAAAACTTACGCGCGGAAACGCCACGCGTGGCCAAATCGGCAGGATTTAATTTTGTAGAAACATAACTCCAGTGAGAAGCCGGAAAGAATTTATTAATTGTGACTACTCGATTCTTTACGTAGATTTTCCAGTCCTTAGCTGGACGAGACAACCAAGATAACACTACTTGTGAATCGGAATAAAGAACGACTGAATCGCGATCTATAGATAGAGTTTTACGAACTCGTTCGGCAAGAGTTGCCAATAATGTGGCAGCTTGTAGCTCAAGCTCAGGTATTGAGCGGGGCTTGATAGAAGCGACTCTGGTTTTGGAGCAAACTAAAGAAGATGAGATTAGTCCATCATTGATTTTACATAAATACAAAACAGCGCACAAAGAAGACTCAGAGGCGTCTGAAAAACCTACAAGGTTCAGATCTCACCTGAACCGTAAAAACGGTCTATCTGTGAGGAAGCGACTTCGAATAAGTCGGTTAAATAACTTTTAAAATCATCCAAAATTTCAACCGGGACCACAATCATCATCCCATCCTACGCCTAGCTTCCATAGCCGTTGAAGAAGAAGTAGCTTTCCGCGGATAGAAACTGGCGAAAGGAAACCTAAAGGGTCGAAAAGTTTAGAAATCTCCGATAATATCACACGCTTAGTGATTTGCTTATCTTTGAGTTTATCATTAGATTGAAATTTAACACTGAAAGTGTCGGTAGATGGGGACCATGAAAGGCCTAGGACAGCCAACGATTCTGGTCCACCTATCGAAACTGATAAATTAGATTCTATTAAATCAGGGTCGATTGAAGAAAGAAGTTCGGAAATGTTGGGCTGACGAGTTTGAACCTCTTTTTAGCCTACTCTGTCTCCAAATGTATACAGTCTAGGTCTAGTATAAGCTGCTTAACTAGCTTTTGGATCCTACATGAGTAAGTCCAATATAGGCTACTAAAGCTAGGCTAGCTAGAACATTTCAAGCGACTAGCTTTTAGAGGCTCACTCGCGGCTAGTTCGAGACTGTTTGAGGGGAAAAACTTTTTCTTACCAACAAAACAATCATAAGTCCACGAAGGACAACCCCGAGTAACACGATATGTTCGATGGTAACAAAGGCATAAACCTGAAATATTTTTATCGAGAAAAAATTGGAACACTTTGTTGATAACCATAAGTAATCATAACACCGAGAGGATACACATACAATAAAATCAATTGAAATGATCGCTATTAATTGACATATATAAGGAAAATCACAGAAAAAAAGAGTTCTGAGAGAGATAATTAATTTTTCGCATTGTTTATTTAAGGAATGTGTTATGTTTCGGTATTAATGACTAATAAGCAATATATAGGTCGACAGTCTTTTTGTCTGGCGTTGTTTAAATTTGGTATGTGTCTCATCTACAACTGCTCTGGTTTTAACTAACATGGAGGCTACATATCTTGCACGGTTCTCAAATTAGCTGTCGCAGCCTATAGTTCGTACACTGATGGGATGCCTTCATTAACTAAAGAATCGAGGCAAGATTCCAACCTGTTCCTAGTAGACCTAAATCATGATCATAGGTCGTACAAGACTAGGCTAGAAGTCGCGGCCTCTCGAGTGGATTCATTCATACCCAAAAAGAACGAGGCGTGTATTTTTGTACCTCAAAAGAGTGAATACCAACTTTTATCAGGCGAAACTAATAAAAATCACGGAATCGCAAGAATATTTTTATCTATTTTGCGACGACCCGTTTCGGTAGCTATGTACCACCTTCAGGTCGTTATTGAATAAGTACTGGCACGTACAAAGGATAAGAGAAGAAAATGTGATCGAGAAATTTCCCGTACCTTCTGAAGAGTCTCAGAAACTTCGAAGGTGGTTGAATCTCGTAAAATTTGTTTTAACCAAACTAAACAAGAGGGGAGAGAGAGAGGTTTAGGGATGCCACATTATTTAAGGAGAATGATGAACCAATTGAAATATTTCTTTTTCAGAAAGTTCTCTACAGATACGCCTTTGAAGATGTGAACTGGCGCAATTCTATTAAAAGTTCAAGGTTGTCCTATTTCGATCTAGATTTAGCGGGGATATCTGGAATTTGTTGATCATAAATTTCACAGTGCGAAATTTCATGAATCAAATTACAGTTTTATTTAAAATAGTAACTCTAGTTGTGGTAGATTTAACATTCTTCTAATGGTATAATGTTTTAGTTCATGAAAAGAAAATCGTTGCAGTATATTTGTAAAGTTTGCACACAAGCATAGGCTACGCCTATATTTGATCAGTCACCATAATTGCGTTGTAAAATTTGCGCACATTCAAACTCAGAGGTGATGAGTCGACATCGTTGCCTCACTAAGTTTGCACAGTTTCCATTTGGTCTTCATCATTCAACATTATTGTACATTGTGAGGATATGGCTCCTGTTCTTGAAACTGGAAAGGTACAAGCCTCCAAACCTTGTAGGCATCTTGTATTAGGATGTTTGCTCTAATGCAAAGGGAACGAGCGCTGCTTCCCGGTTAGAAGAAAATCACTTCTCAGAAACGTCAGTATTACCAGAAACTTGATAGTAAAGAGAAATATTATGTTGAACTTTGCAAGTTTCCCGCAAAAGAAAGAGAAAAAAGAAAAAAACAAAAAAAATTGAAATATAATTGAAACTGGAATTTGAAAACAGGGTTGACATGTGACATAATGGAAAGGAAGTGCGTGAAATGGAACATTTTTGTTCTCTGTCTCACGTAAGTGGTCGTTTAAGTGATACATTACCTGAAGGAGCCATATTCGGGCTTCTGGGCTTGATTACCAAGGCTTCATACGCGTTTACGAGAGCCTCCTGTGGTCTTTGTGGGAATCTTCTTCTCTTATTAGGAACATACTTTTGCAGCGGTTAGGCCGGACTGCGCAGAGGATCGGTCTTACCCTAATTGCAAAAGAAGATGTTTCAAATAGAGGAGACAGCAACAATCCACTTATCGTCATGGTAACACGCGGGATTTCATATCTCGTACCTGTGTACCGCTTGCGTACAGTTCCATGTGGAGCGATTGTACTGAATGGACCTAAGTTGATATTTTAGTTGAAATATTGTGTATAAATAACGCTTCTTGACGGTGTATAGCTCTTAGCGCATGCATCGGTCTAGAAGATGTCCTTTGGATTGCCTTTTCTGAATGGCCGTCCAATTATTGAGGGAACCGTGTGGTTCTCGAGAATTAAGATAGAACAATTATAATAGAAATCATCTCGAAGCTTGGAAGTATCACATTACACCTTCCTTTTCATTATTTACACATCCACCTTGAAAATGATTCCACAATATTCTCGATGACAATAATGTCCATCAGTCGGAAACGACTGACATATACTACGTAACTGTAATCAAGTGGAGACAATAATTTGAGAATGAGGTCGGTATATATTTTATTATACGCCTACATCTTCAGACGTTATGGAATGTCGTTATAGCTTCGTCTATCATAATATTCAGGACCGTGTCATCTAGAATGATGTCCCACGGTCCTGAACAGTGGTTCTTTCCCCCTGGGAAACTCCTCTGACAAAAAGAGCTCTGATTGGCCAAATGTTGCGGACGTTTAAACGTTAGCATTATTTTTGAACGTCCCTTTTCTCTTTACTCGATACTGTAATACAGACGTTCATCAAAGCCAGAGGTGATAGGTCGATCATGATTGACAGAAAGGAGAAAGGAAAAGGAAAAAAGAAAGTGCGATACTGCACATAGGCTTTTGGTAGCCTGTGGGTGAATTGAAAAAAAAGGAGAAAAAAAGAAGAGAACAACAAAAAACATCGTGAAGAGTCATTGCGCATAGGTTTCTGGTCGCCTATGGCTAAATTAAGAAAATGAAGAAAAGTTACAAGAAAAGGAAAAAAAAAATGAAAAGAGTTACTGCACATGGGCTTTTGGTCGCCTGTGCGTGAATTGAGAAAATCAAAAAGTAAAAAACACATGAAAAAGAGTTACTGCACCGTAGGCTCTTGGTTTTGCCTGCGGCTGCATTGAAGAAGCCATTGGCACTTCTGCTGAGTCAATCAGCTGCTCCAACATATCACCTCTGGTTGAAGCAAGTGAATCAACTGGGAACATAGCTTGATCTGGCAATAGAAAATGTTATTAAAATGAGGAACCGAAAGAAGTAGATAGTTTCTTGTTGAAAATTTTGATGCGTATATTTATTCAATTTCATGTCAGGAAAAAAGAGAGAAAAAACCAATTGAAGTCTGAGAAAAATCACACTTTTCTGATGATCTTGGAAAAGAAAAAATAATGATAATACTGCACACGTTTTGACGCAGTGTGTGCTAGTAACTTAATAGAAAATGAAAAGTGAACAAAAGGGAACTCATATCCTCACAACTGCGATTGAAAATTGATTCACCAACCCTAATTGGCTATGAGGTGCGATGAACTCGACTATTTTGTCTTCAATAAACTGAAGCCAGTCTTTGACACGTTGAAACCGTGTGGTTATCAAGGAAATTGTGCAAACTTTGTAGATGCAACGACTAATTTGACTTTGACCTTGCAGTCTGTTCCAAAATTTGAAAGAAAATTGAGTATCAGTTCATTAATGATACGGTCGGCTGCAACAGCTGAAAATATGATTGTCCAAATTGAATTACTAAAACGGGCTCTTGCTCGAGACGAGCCTTCTAACACCCCATATTGATTTTTTACTTTTTGGAGGAACATGCAATTTGGCAAACTCTACACAGAGTGTCAAATTCTTCGGGCATAAGGACAATATAGATTCTTGAATCGGTAGAATGTTCTCCTGTCTTGGACCAGCCTCGCAATCCCTGAAAAGTCACGGATTCTGCGTTGAGGCCCAAATCGCCCCAAAATTCAGCTGGGTCAACTCGGAAAACATTTTTTGCGAAGTCTAATAAAAAAGATGGTCTACAAAAAATTTGTATGATTTCCATTATTCTCATAAAGTCAGTAAGTCTTGAAAAAGGTCGCAAAAAAATTTTGGTCAAGTCGGTAAAACATCCCAAGAAGTACCGATTTTCTTTTTCTGATTCTAGTGGATACTCAGTTTTTGAACTTCTCTCCAATGTTTGATTTTTCTAATAAGGAGGGGAGGTTTTTATGTCACAATATTCTGGCTTTTTACTTTCCTGATTTTTTGGCGGAAATATCAGTGAAACAAGAACGAATGGGAAGAAATTTTGCATAATAACAGCTTGGTTATCACGGTATTTCCTCTTTTTGACTTAAGTTTGAAATATCTCAATGCTCATTTCCTCGCCAGCGCGTGCCCATCTAACTGTGGAAAGCTGGTACAGTTGTATCGTCGCTCACTCGTAAAATGACTTTTTTCACACCATTAGAGGGCTCAACCTTTTTGAGATCACTAACATGAGCATTGTAAGAATTATTATTTGTTGAAAAGAATAAACATTTCGGATCCTTAACAGTAAGAACGTGAGGGAGTTCGGTGAAGTTCTGTCCAATAAACATGGACGCATCTTGGCGCGATGATCGGCGACCATACTAATTGACTGCCAGCGAAGTTCTCCTTCCATAATTAGAAACCAGAATAATATGTTGCACCTACAACTATATTGGATGCTAGTGATATGCACGTTGGCTGTACTGATGCATCTGTCCACATAGTTTGTACTCCATTGGCTTCTCCCATGGGTGCGGTCTTCGTTATCTGTGCCAATGACCCTTCCATCGCTAGACTCGATATGTTTACTTTTTCCATTCGATACGTCTTTGATGCGGCCAGTGTGGCATTGATCCGTGTTATCAATTCAAGGTTCAACCTAGTATTCGGTATGAATTTGGGGAAAATGTTTGGTGTAATATCACATCCCTGAAGTGTTTGCCTCAGTTCAATGCCCCTTGGTCCCTGTGGTCCATAATATCCTAACAGGTTTCTCTTTGGATCATGTCCTTGTGGTACGACGGGGATTTCAGTTGCAGGATTGTCCTGATTACTTGATTGTGCCATTATACTATCACCTACAACTCCCAAGTGTTGGAATATCTGTAAATTTCCAAATAGCTCGACACTGCGTCGTATAGGTTTTTTTTCTTCAGCTGCTGTTGAACATCCTTGAAATTACGTATTACGTTGTTTGACTCCCACTGTCGTCATTAATGAGCGCAGCATGATACTCAGTTCTTCCTCTCAATTGCGCGACAGGCAATAAAAAATCTGCCAAATCGACTCGCTTTCCTTGAGGATCCTTAACGTATCCTATAGCCCTAACATATTGATAGATTGAGGATGGTACATTGAGTTCAATTCTTGCGAGTTCATCCCGATAATCCCTCTCCGTTGGTGTTGATGCTGAGTGACCTCGTTTCGCTTTGAGATCCACAAAGCGTGCGTGCAGTATTGCAGTTGCATAGTACAGCAACATTTCCTTCGACGACTTGCGATCCTCGACGCTTGTTAACACATAACCATACAACAAAGGTGCTATACTAATCTCCAGACTATTATTTACCACGATGCATTTACCCTCCAGCTACTAGTGATATACGAAATGGGTGGTTGCTAAAATAAACGAGGAGCACGCGTATAGGTGAATTTATTTTTTTCTTGACGTTCGCGTAATGCCATTGTGGAATCAATCGTCAAAGACGTGGTCAATAACTAAAACAGGAAAATACGTCTTCCGAAAAGGAACCTTGGAAAATTCTCAACCAACCAAAGTAAACATAGAGTTTCAATGTTTACCCATCAATTTGTTACCCTCTAGTTTGTGGACCATACATGGTCACAGGATACATTCCATCGAACTTTCTCTCTGCGACGTAAGCTGAAAAGCATTTGAGGATATATTAATGACTTGTACTGATCTCGTGAGCTTCAGCATGAGAGAGTTAGACAGCTGGCAATCTTCTTCTTCGCCAGCTATGATTCCAAGTTCTTTCATCGCCGTCTTGAATAATTTCATCAGAAAAGGCACACGATTCACAACGTTGCAATCTCTGAATCTGCGCTTTAAGTATCATTTTACAGGCTTGCGCCAATTGTTCAAAATATTCGAGGTGTTTCCGAACTTGAATCATTTGGACGCCGGTGATTAGAACCCCCTATCTCGTTTCGATATGAAGCAGTTCTTTCCTCCGAATCATTTGCAGCAGCTCGAAAGTGTGATTTCCCATTCAAATGGCTTAGAAGTATTTTGGTTGTACAATTTAGAGTCGAAATTAACATCATAAATAAACGTAGGATTGATAGGGGGAGAACCATCACTCTATATTATGGCAGGATTTGTATTATCATTTGCCAAACGACCTAGACGACGTTTTTTTTTGGAATTGTGCGATTGAGAACTACAATTACTTTTCTTGTAATGAGAATGTTTGAATGTGATAGTCGAATGCAAGCAAATATGGAGTAGATTTTAATTTTAACATACGTACGAGTAGAAGAATAGCACATGCACCAATATCAAAGAAACAGGTCCTGTGGCAATTGTTATCACCGCCATCCTTGAAATACCTACGTCTAATATTCTTGAAGTTGCCTTGATCTTGATATTTCAAGAGGGTTTTAGGACCATCCGCGTGTGCGGTCGCATAGTGCTCTTTGTGTGCTCGCTGACTCTTCAACCATTCCCCGCAAATTTTTCTGCGGACCTGATGAGGATGGGGCCGCTTCTTCACAAATGCAAGTGCTTGGGACAAATAATAGCGTTTGAGGATAGAACAGAAAGAGAGCGTGCCTATTGGCGGCTCCAGGGCAAACTCAAGTTCAAGATCCTTATTTTTCAAAAAGATTGAGTTTCAATGATAACATGAAATCTCCACCATTGAATAGCATACATACATACCATTGAACCAAAATAGTAGGCAATGGGGTAGGTCCGGAAAAAACATCTTTCTTCCAAGCCCTCTCAATTCCTACCAAGATTACCGATGGAACCATCGAAATTATCAACGATGTTCACATTCTGAAGGAAGGTGACAAGGTGGGAGCTTCTGAAGCCGCCTTCTTGAACATATCTTTGTTTTCGTACGGTCTAGCTGTATAAATAGTCTTTCAAACCGAAAATTCTGGATATTACTCCGGAAGATATTTTCTCTTGGTTCCAGAAAGGAATTGCCAGTATAGTCGCAGTTTGTATGCAAATTGATTACCCATGTGTAGCATCGGTGCCGCACATGTTGATCAATGGTTTCAAGAATGTGTTGGTGGTAGCGGCCGTTGTCGTCAATGAAGCTACGACATTGAAAGAGTATCTGAAAGATCCTTCAGTATTCTTAGCTGCTGCCCCAGCTGCAGCTGCTTCAACGGCTGCCACAGACGAGCCTAAGAAGGAAGAAAAGAAATAAGAATTGGAGGACGAAGACGACAATATGGGCTTCGTGCTCTTTGACTAAGATGAAATTGTTTTTTATGATTTGGAAAAAATGGAATAATGTAGTTTGTTAGGCACCAAAATGAGTATTCAGTTTCGGATTGTGAGAAGGCGTTTGAAAACAAAACTGGACCTTCAAAATCATGTAGGAGTTGTTCACTTTGAAGGCCTGAGTATACAAGACGATTAGGATGCAAAAACTGATTTTTCATGTGTATGAGCGAGGAGTGTGTTCGGGAGGCTTTGGAGTCCATTCTGGGGCTCCTTTCTCTTTATCCCATTCCTGTTGATCCTCGATGATTCAGTCCCATGAAACCAAAATTCGGTTTAAAAAACCGTTTAGTTTCCATGAATGCACAACATTGTTTATAAAGAAAGCAGATCTGAAACAACATACTATTTTGGTATCACACTTGAATCAAAGACAATATATTTGTGAGCATTGTCAGAGAGCGTTTGGACATGGGACTAGTCTTACAAAACATATAAAGTCAGTCCTCCAAAAAGATCCTTTTGTGTGCAAAAACACATCCATACATCTGGTGAAGGATCATATTTAGGAATAATTCTACTACCTATAATTGCTAAGGAATCAATAGCTAACTTGAATTGATTCAGGTTACCTCTATGTGCTTCAACTTGATTGATAAACAAAAAATGTAAGGTAGCCAAAAGTAAATTGGTTACTACTCCATAATACAGAGAAAGTTGAGAATTCTCTCCACCTGTTTGAACTACTGATTCTCCTATCTCTTGAAATGCGATATCACTATTATCACTAAATAACTTGCTGATATAATTTTTAAACTATGTTATATTTGAATTCACTCCAGCAAATACTAAACGAGCCATAGTCTCTGTAGGAACTTTACACCACTTGAATATCTTGACACATCAAAAACAGGTATCATCTTCACATTGTATTTCTTGCATTTTAGGATTTCTAATTGTTACATCAACTGCCTTAAATAATTTTAAGCATGTTTCAAAAATAGTAGTTGGATGTTGCACCAGTTCTGGAAGTTGGAGAAAAAGTATCCATACTATCATCACCGTTTGCAAAAATACCTCCCATATTTAATGTACTACTGGGAGGTTTTAATGGTTCATAATTTATATCTACACCTGCCTTAAGGGATGAAATCATATGAGAAACCTCTCTTGTACCACTCTGAAATTGCCTAATGACTCTTTATAACTGTAGAACAATTTGAACTATCTGAAGGAAACTTTTTGTAACTTTCAATGTCCCAAGCAGCATTAGGATGTCTCTCGACATATTTAACACTATGAGGAATCTGATTAGCGACACTTGAACAATTCCAAAACTTTCCAGTCATTTGAAGGAAACGATTTGTTTCCAGCTTCTCTCAATCTACTTCTCGACAATGAATTCGCTTGGGGATTAGGTCCTCTCACGGTCGCCAGTTGTGGTGTGTAGGGTGGCTCGACCGGGAGCTCGAATACAAAAATGATATTCGTACTGCTATATGTAAGGGAAGACTTGCAGCGTTCTGCAGTGTGGCCACACATCCATACATCTAGTAGAGAATCAAATTTAGGAATAACTACTACCTATAGGTGCTGAAGAAGAATCAATAGCTAATTTAAATTGATTTAAATTACCTTTATGAGCTTCAATTTAATTATTGAACAAAAAATGTAAGGTAGCAACTACTCCATAATACAAAAAAAGTTTGGAATTCTCTATCTTTACATTGTATTTCTTGCATCTTAGGATTCCTAATTATTACATCACCTGCCTTGAATAGTTTTAAGCATGTTTGGAAAATAGCACTCACTAGGAGGCTTTAATGGTCTACTCCTGCCTTATGGGATGGAATAATATAAGAAACCTCTCTTGTACTATTCCTAAATTGCCTCATTGACTCTATAACTGTAGAACAATTTGAACTATCTGAAGAAAACTTTTCGTAACTTTCAACGTCCCAAGTAGCATTTGGATATCTCTCAACATATTTAACAACATGAGGAATCTGATCGGAGGCATTATATCCAGGAGGAGACTTGAACAATTCCAAAACTTTCCTATCATTTAATGGATAGGATTTGTTGACAGCTTCTCTCGATCTACCTCTAAACAATGAATTCTTCACTTCCGGACTAATAGCAGATTTACCGTATTCAAACCAGCATCTTCATCCAAATCCGAACTTCTTTTCATCTTCCTCAAAATCACTATATACTGTATATATGTATGATAAAATCAGAAAATGAAAGTCGAAGTCGAAAATAATCTGACGCTCGGCGTTGTCTGAGTCAGTGCTGATTTTGGTTCAAAAAATTTATCGCAAAAGCCTAACCTATTCGATTCGGGGAATTCTCCTTTGGGCCCTGGAAGAGCACTAATCAATTCGTTCGATCCTTCTCACGTAACTGTCAAATTAACGTCCAACAGACGACTATGGACTCGTAATAATATTCCCTACTTATATTTATTTAATTTTGTTTACATCTATGTTGGCTGTACGCCTCACACTGATGCGCAAGTGAAATCAAAGAGAGACTTACATTTCAAGCCCTTGGTCAACTGTCCTTCTTAAGTGTGTCTGTCCTTCTTGAGAATGTCAAATGAAGAAATCAGGTGGTCGATTGAATCTACAAACAAGCGGATCGAAATTCGTGAAATTCCAAGAATTGAAAATACAAGAATTGGTACAGAAAATGTCTATTGTTGTTGACTCGAGCTACTGCAGTATTGTTTTTCCTTTGCATATGTCGCATGATTCCATGCACATCCATTCGTCTGTTTCTAATATCTTTTCGAAATACTGTCGTATACTTTGCCATTGGCAGACCGGGAGTTTATGAAAAGCTCTACTTTTGTAAAAGCTTGAAGTTTGGCGTCCAATAAACTAGATTCTGAGATGAGTTCATGGTATAAATAACAAATCGATTCGAAGTATTATCTAATGAATTGTTCTTTCTTACCAGTATCACTTTTCCTCATCGCGAAGAGCCGACGCTGCTTACGTAATTCATACTCATTATTGAAAATATATACGTCACAATTCTGGCCGCCTCTCCCACCCCGACCAACCATAGTGCTCATTCAATTTATTCATTCACAATCTTCGTCCTAGAACAATCGAGTCGGCGTTTTCTTACCTCAACTAGAAGCTGGTTTCCGTCAAATAGTTCGGGATTTGGTTAGCGATACTTTCCTCAAAGCTCATGCAGGAGCAATATATTCAGGAAAACAAATTTACTTGATCTAAATCTTCGAAGGTTTTCTTTTTGGTGGTTGTAAAGAGTACATTTGTTAAATAAATCGGATCAAGTAGGTGATTTAACGGAGGAATTGACTGATTACGAAGTCGTGATAGTTTCGGACCCTAATATCTATTCTAGACTAGCTAGTAGCAAAGCTCCCGAAGTATATGGTCACGAAGACATGAAAAAGCCTTGTTATTTATTACTGTTAATTGGTGCAGTTCATAAAAATCTGGAGGATATGAAAATTCGGGGTATTTTCATGTTTCATTTCACTTCTTATTATCCCAACAACACTGACTCCGTTGATATAATATTTTCAACTCCTAGAATGTCTTCTATTTTATTGAGAAAGAACATGGATACTACCTTCAACCATTTTTCTACGAAGTCAGCGTTCTCATCTTCCTGAGTATCGTGCGAGAAATTTCCACTATCTCTTTCTTTCTCTCATTCTCTTCTCCTCTCCTCTCCTCTTTTCTCTTGTCTGCGTATCGTTAATTTTAAACCCTTTCGCTCTATCTTGTCATTCACTCCTTCCGCGGAGATCCCCTTCTCCTCTCAAGAATAGGGTAGATAGTATAATAACGGACCATGAATCTTACAACCGCCCAACGTCTTCAAATTGTATAGTAGGCTAAAATTATCAAAACGACTTCAATGATATGGATTTGAAGATATCCGCGACGTTCTCGTGTTAGTCAGCGTATCATGTCTTTGCAATCTGCGTAAACTCAGCCAGTCCTCAACGTTCAAGAAGATTTGGTCATTTGAGCTTAGAAAAGGAGAACGTGCATATCCGGTTGCTACGGATGTAGGGAGTTATTGCTATCGTTTCTTGCACTAAATCAACAAAAATGATTGATGTTTTTAAAATAGTGCGTTCACTAACAAAATGAAATACTGAAGAGAAGTTAAACCGATAGAAGGATTTCACGCATTTCTATCAGACCGCCAGTCGACCTGTTCTGTATGGTCGAGTGGTGGAATTCCAAGAACATTGAAAGGAAACAACAGATGATGAGTAAATATAACACGACCGTCGTCGCTTCTCTCTTTCTCGTACGACATTCCCTCCCTTACTCATCACTCGATGTTTTTGTGTAGGCGCACTGGGAATAATGAAATACAGGACGAAAATATTTCCTAGATAAACTTCCCACTGTAGCGCACGCCGCTATCGTAGTATCGTATTGCGTCATACTAATGAAATACGACGTAATAAAAAAATACGACGCTCGGGTCCAGTTTCATTCACAACTAGAAAAACACTCAGAAACACTTCTGTCACATTCTTTTTTTTTCGTCAGCTTCTGTGTTGCACTTGATACTTGTGAATTGTCTACATGGTCGTATTTTTTTCCATCTTTGTTTCCTCATCGTTATTGTAATATAATTTGCTCGCGTCTACGAACGGCGTTTCAATTTATTAGATCCGCGCGTCGTCAACTTCCGCTAGGAAAATATACTTCTATATTGTCAAATTTCGTGCGCATCTATCGTGTTTAAAATGAACGTGTTGTTCGTGCTGACCGCTTGCGGTATCGCCGCTCTCCTCGCTCCGGACTGTGGTCGAGTTGCTGCGAATCCCTTTCAGTACTTCTCAATCGTAAGTACTAGGAAATTAAGGTTATCTTGTAGGATTACTGTAGACTTATTTGAATTAGTTGACGAGTAAATGTCCGTCGGTTCTGTTGCGCAAAATTATCGAAGATGACTGTAAAATTGTGAGGAATTCTTTTTTTCCCCCTCTAGTAGCTGCAAATTGAATTTCCATCTTCGACACTGTCATTGGTTAGTGTCCAGATCTAATTTATTATCATCATCTGGTTCCGCTAATTTGTAATTCAATCTGATGGATCGGCTAAAGCAATATGAGTTGCGAAACTAAAATGGTTTCCAAAAATGTAACTCACTGAGCGTAAATTGAACGGCGGCTCGAAATCTGATGTCGCCTTTGTAGTCCTGGACTTCGTCTGACCCGCAGCTCTTGTCTTGTAACAGGGCTTTTTCAACGCTGTGAACCTCTATAGGAAAGTACTCGGTCGTGTACTCATTAATATGGTGGATTGATTCGATGATGGGTCGATAGATGTTTGAAATGAATAATCTACGAAATAATGCGAAAACGTAAGAAAAAAATTGTATTTATCGATAGACCTGAGAAGAGTGTCCTAAATTGGGACACAATCGGAGATGTACTCGCTCGATCTTTCAAAAACATTCGTCGAACCTTATTATACGTCATAAATAAAGTCAACAAGATCTTGGTATTTTTTTCATGGAGGAGTGTATGTAACGGCTGCAACTACAAACACTGAACATATCGAATGTTTCACT
The DNA here is from genome assembly GCA_035079395.1 of Aspidiotus destructor. Classification (NCBI taxonomy): domain Eukaryota; kingdom Metazoa; phylum Arthropoda; class Insecta; order Hemiptera; family Diaspididae; genus Aspidiotus; species Aspidiotus destructor. Next base: position 5,434,022 of record JAVHKZ010000011.1, on the reverse strand, counting down.
TTGTCTCTAACGAGCGATCAATTTATTTTTTGTTATCTTCGGTATTAGATACAGAATCAGCGCGCAAGAAAGGTTTTACATCTCTCCTGATTGTGACAAATTGGACGAATTTATTTTTCTCTTCTTTCATTTTGATTCGAGGTCGAAGAATCCAAATTTGAATAATTTTACATACTCTCGTGGATTTGCATCGCCCAACATAACGATACTGAGTTAGTCGGAATGGATATTTCTCACTTGGAAAGCATTGATAAATACCAGACGTGCTTATCAGATAGCCGTATTGTACCTGCTTTATTTATTTTGAAAAGGGCTTTTCCCGCACATGAATACAATACAAAACATCGCCCTACTTATATCTTGTACATTTTATGAACCGTTTGGTGACGCAGATGTCTACCTGGTTCTAAGTTTGTACAACTTATTAATAATAATACTCAACTGTACCCTCGATCCTACTCGGCGTGGCCGCGGTTGCACGTTCGTATACTATACATAGCTCAACGAGGCGTGATTGTCATGCTGTTGCATAACCACGTCGTTCTTTGTCTTTGACTCTCGATGGCCGCACAAAATTCAGCGTGTGCTATACTCGGTGGCAATACACGATTGTCATTTCGATGAGCTTTCCAACCTGGTGGTGGATTGGTCATTGGTGACCACACCTCAGGTTCGTTGTCAAAGTTCTCCTTCCATAGTTGAAATCCGGTGTAATAGGTCGCTCCTACTACAACGTTGGAGGCTAGAGAAATACATGGAATAGACTCAGGAAACCGTTCGGACGTAATTTCGCAGCTTTGAAGCACTTGCTTCAACTCGAGACGCCCCGGACCCTGTGGTCCATAATATCCAGCTAAGTTCCTTGTTGGCTCATGGTTTGCCGGCATGACTGGTATTTGGGTTGCAGGTTGATCCTGGTTGCTTGCTTGCGCCATTCAGCATTTTCTATTACTGTCTTTCCGTAACTTCTTCTTCGGTGGTGGTTTGAAACTGACTGGTGGTTGTACTACGGCAGCCTGCGGGGTGGTGGCCGCCACACTAGAAGTGGGTACGGCCCCTCCACCACTCGACCCCGCGACTTGCGTTACGAGCTAATCGATGCTTACCTGAAGATGCGTTGATCAGGAAAACGCTTGTGATGATGATGATGATGAACGCAATCGTAATGGCTACACTCGACCCCGCGACTTGCGAGTCCATCGCATTCTCATGTATTGCCCTATTCAATTCCTGTATAGCCTCGTGTGCCACATTGGGCTTCTTCCAAGCGAGGGTACGCAAACACGAATAGAAATACGAATAATTTCTTTTTATTGAACGAGCGTAATGATTGCAAACGAGAATAGTAAAAGGCGGGAGAGTTACAAGGATACAAAACGATTACGATTGAAGGAAAAGAGGATCGATGGCGGCCGTATACAGTATATCTATTTGTCTGTGCAATGAAATAATGAGTTACTAGTTTTTTTTTACAAAGATTTCATCGTATTGAAATACGCACAGAGGAGAAGAATGGAAGGCAGCTAAGATTTTTCAAGTCTGGTGCTAATTTTGATGCTGATGTATTCTGCAGCTCTCTTCTTGCATTAGCCGTCATCATTGAGTTATCAGAAGCTGAGATAAGTTCCAGCAAAATGAATTTTGAATGAATTTTGTTCTTAAGATTTTTTATTAGAAGTTTTGAGAGTGGGCAAGTAAGAATACTTATATACCGCGCGGTGCTGATTTCTTTAGATGATGACGACAAAGTTTAGTACAGGCCCATTGGCAAGAAGAGACTAACCGCTTGGAGCTTGGAATTAGAGTAGTTAACAGAATGTATGATCTTGCGGTTGTTTATTCGAGTGTTTTATATGAATATAGTACATAAATAGAAAGAAGTTGAATGTGACAGGCACAAAGATACCCTTTTCATAATAAGACACGTTTTTTTTTTTTTTTTAGGAGCGGTTAGCTTGGTTCTCTGAAACAGATTGGAAGAAATTATTTTTTAGATTAGTCAGAAGATAATAAAATTACAATACGAGGAAGGGTAGCAGTTGCTTCTACATCCCTTGTATCTAATTTGAAAACTCGGGATCGTCCATCTGGGCCCGGGATCAGGGCTTTGACTCGAGCTAATGGCCACAAGCAAGGAGATTGTAATTTCTCTTTAGGATTACAATATCGCCCTCTTGTATATGTTTAGTTTGAGATTTCCATTTGAATCGTTGCTGGAGGGTGTGAAGATAATCTCGCGACCATCGGGCCCAGAAGGATTGAGTAATTTTAGTTACCCGTTCATAATGACGTAAACGGTTATTAGGAGTATAAGTTGAGTCTTTATTTGGGTGACAACTTTTGTCTCTTCCACTGTATTAAACTTCGTAATAGTTACTTCGTTCTCACTAATTTCGTCTGAAGCATCAAATTTCTTTGCAGCAATCGGTTGTGGTACGACAAGGGTTTCTTGCGGTGCGACACGGGTTTCGGTCAAGGTGTCAAATAGAAACGGGGGGGACAGTGTCACTTTTCTTAGATGAGTATGTTCGAAACGAACGATTTTTACTGTAAACGCCCCGATTGATAACTTCATGAATTGCGGGAAGGAAATGCTTCACGAAAAATACTAAATCGATCCTAGTCTGGAAAATTATATCAGGATACACAATGTGGAAACTTCTCTTCGTTCCACGATGACAATTCAACACCAATGGCCTAGCTTCTACATTGAAAACGTTTTTTAATTGGGACGCCACGTACCTCAGGAAACAACTAGGCAGCTCAGTATCGATATCAAAATATAACTTCACAGGTCCATCCACTATTACTTCGCATATTTCACAGTTCTTATTTTGTAATTTCGCAAAAACGCTCGAAAACGTAGCTTCAATGTACACGTAACCAGACCTTCAAATTTAAAACAACGTTTAGCTATAACGACATATGGAAATTTAATGCGCGCAATTGAGTCATAAGAGACAATTTTGTCGTTCAATTCATTATTACGAGAACAGATATTAAGGATTTCTAACGAATTCATATTCACGATGATTATCCATTTTGAAAAAAGAAGAACAAAGAAACAGGTTGTGGAGAGGTTCAAGAAGGATAACGGAATTTGGAATATATTTTCGGTAGAAATTATTCTTACCGAGGAGTTGTTTACGGGGAGTTGTTTACGGCGTTGGATTGGTGCTTCATTGACGGGGTCGGGGTTCCAATTTCTAGACATTGTCGTCTGCTGAATTTTTTGAGGAAGGTTCTGCACGTAAGGTGAAACGAAGTTTCATTGACATGATAAGAAGCGAAATAAATAAACAGTGAGAAAATAGTGTTGGCGCGCGAAGGCGAAGCGAAACGAAAAGTTTTGAATTTATAAGATACGACGAAAGATCGTGAATCTCAATAAATGAGGAGTCGAAACGAATCGGATGAATGCACTTTTATTAAATGAAGGGAATTCAAAACGAAGACGTTTCGAGATAAAGAGCGATGCATAAAATAACAGTGTATAAGTTACAACGATTACGAGGTGACTGATTTGGATCATGAAAAACGAGAAATAAGAATCGACCGAACGAGACACGAATCGATAAGGAGCGATTAAATGATATGAAAGGGAAAGAGAGAAGAGATTACGTAGCGAAGAGAAGAAATCTTACATATATATACAGATCAGGAGACTGGATGATGGGTTCTGATGCCTATGATTCTTCCTTTCCTTTTCTCTTTTATTGCCTCTATCACGACGCTCATATCTGTTGCGCTCGCGATCTCGTCGTTGAACTTTTTCTCTTCTACGTGTGTCTACGTCATTTATTGAAGCTGTACATGAAGCACTTGATTCTGACTCGCTATCACTATCATTCAAACTCTCCCCCTTGTGGAGTCTGCGCGAAGCGAAAGAAATACATTTTTCCCCCCTGTGCGTGAAACAGGTAAATCTTGCTTGATGTTGATTGTCGCGGAACGCTCATATATAGATAATGCTGTTTCTAACGAATTCGAGTGGATGCACGTCGAATTGCCGAGTCCGACAACAGGTACTATGCCTGGTTGGGACTCGACATCACATAAAATTGAGGTGGCATTGCCCAGCGTTATTCGATCTTTTCCGAAACGAGACATGATACGGAATTCGGAAGTCCTGCCATCGGTATAACCTCACAATGGGCCCCTGAGACAACCCTATTTTGGTGAGTTCTACCACCGCTCCCGCTAGGTACATATGCTAGCCAATGATTAGTGCCATCATGATGCAGATACACATTTCTTTTTGGATCCTCATTATAGTTAGAGAAGTGTGCCGTTACTTTCTCATCTCGTACAGATGTGAACACACCTCTATAACCTGATACTCCAGCTCCTGACCACCAACCCCCTAGATTACCTTCCGGGAGTCCCACTAATGTTTGTAAGTATTCCTTAATTCTAAAATCTCATAGTGATACGGCTAGCGCATGTAATCCACAGTCACCATCACCCCCCTCCCCCCTCTGTGCTTTCGTCGGATACCTACCACAGCTCCAATTGGAAAATAGTTTCTCAGCTCGTGGATCCTTGTGTTTCCAAACATATAGTGGTTCCTTTGGTCGATAAGGATTTTCCTTTCGTACGGGATAAAATTCTGGGGTCACATAGTAGCCGTCTGCGTCTGCTTCGTCCACGAAAACGTGATACCGTTGGAAGTGGGCCAGTTCGTTTTCTCTCGCAAACATGATTCTGCATGGCTCAATTGTGCACTGAACAAAGTGGTGTACTGTTACGAGGTGGCCACGTTTTAATATTGAAACTTTTGAGTGGACTATTTATATGCTCAGCAGGGATAGGTCTTGAATTGGCCATCAGACTATCTCTTGTATACGTATTGGGGGCCATCGTAGCTACCATTTTGGCTGCTTTTTCATCATTCTCCGTATCAATATCACATCTGTCCGTACTTATCGTATCAGGGTTCTCATCAATTATCTCTATAGAATCAACAACTGATGGCTGTTAAGTAGTAGCAATGGTAGTAGGACGCCTAGGAGTATCTGGTACACCTATGGGGGCGTCCATAAATTACGTGAGGCGATTTTCGTGATTCTTCGACCCCCCCTCCCCTCCCTCGTAAGTGAGACATCATGAGATTTAACTTGACACCCTCCCCTCCCTCTTATCTCACGTGAGATGTTCCGCAAAAAGTGTATTTTTGCTTTGAATATGTTTATCTGTGCTTGAATAATCGCGTTTTAGCGATCTTTTAGAATGTATTTGTGTAAGAAGAGAATTACGTGATATTTGTCGGTATCCCCTTTCCCCCTCACGTGAGTTTTGGTGGGACTTGGCTGGACCCCCTCCCCCCCTAAAATACCTCACGTAATTTATGGACGCCCCCTAATGATTCATCCACCCCTAATACTCAAGTTATCATCTCCCATAATTGAGCTATGTGAACTAGCCGTATCTTTATTAGTGAAGGTACCTCTAGAAGCACGCTTGTATTTGAGACAATTTGTTCCCCCATTTTCCACTTCTACTTCCGCATTGTTGTTCAATGCCTCATACTGTCCTTCTGCACTAATATACTGTTCCATCACCTTCAGAATGCCTAGTTGTGATCGGAGTTATATTTTCAACTGTATACGTGGTTTTCTTTAATCTGTAGGTACCCTCGAGATTAGCTAGCTTATCAATATCACCTTTATATTGTCTATAGGTTTTCTTCCCAATGTTAGTCGCTCCATTCAGGGTTTATTATCTAGTCCAACAGCTGTGCACCAACTTGTAAAAGTATCAGCCTCGCCTAGTCTCTCTGTTTTAATACCTATGGTAGTGCCGTAATCCACTTCAACTTCTTGTTTGAGCACACCGGCTATACATGCCCCTTTTATATCTATTGGGTATGTTGATAATATACAGAGAAAATGGTTTCTTGGATCTTTAACCGACATACGAGCTGTGTTAGTCTAAGTAATGTCTGACCTTGAACAATCTTATCATTACCAAATATCTGTCCAGGAAATGGGCTGAGTGCGCTACCACTACAGTATCCAATCTCTCTTCCCAAAGACCCAAATACATCACCCTCTATCAAGTTGTCACCATACATAGTTCTATTCACTTGACCCAAAGCCTCAATTATTGAATGCATCCTCGCCCACATGTGGTTGGATTGCATAACATCAAGTAACAATGATCCTGTACTGACGAATAACTCAGTTGGGTACAGCTTATGACTCTTTGTCCTGTCAGTATCCAGAGTATTAACTCCACGTGCTGGCGGTATATTTGGTACTGGGTTGTGCTTATCGCTATCAGTTTCCTCACCAATGAGCCCATAGTTGATCATAGTGCCAGCGAAGTGACCAATCCCTCTAATCTTTACCCATGGTCGGGCCATATCATCAATAGCATCCAAATACTTAGCTATGTGGCATATGGTCAGCCATAAGGTTGAGGGGTCTAGTCTAAGTGGTGTTGATTTTGATTTAATACTGCGATTCCTCGCCACGAATAATAAATCACACAGTGACGGCCATGCTAGACTAGCACGCACCAATACTTGGATTGCTAACTTACTTAAGCCATCTATCCTTATAACACATTTAGTTTGGGATGCTTTATCCTCAATGTATTTAGGTAATAGTTTTGGAAAGTGGAATTCCTCAGTCACTCCTTCTAATGCTGTTCCATGTACTCGATGTAGTATTATCGACTGCATGAGTAGCCACCATGATTTGGCAAATAATTCCTCATAATTTGGTGGTTCTGAGTTGATGGAGGGTAATACCTTGAACATCATAGTCCTGTATACCTGACGTGACATCAGCCCCTAATAGTTGAGATACTAATTTAATCGGAGCGCCCTCTTCCCTACCAGAAATACTACCTTGTATCAGACCAGGTGTCTTGAATATTGATAAATCATACATAGGGACAGTAATCGTCTTGAAAGAATGATTTTTCGCTTACATATTCGTTAGCCTGGACTTCCATAATTAAGTGAGCTGAGAATTTGTTAATATCACTCTCGTTCGAGAGAATCAATGGCGCGATAATATACATCGACTCCAGCTTAGCGATGCACTTATTGGTATTAGCTAAGCTACAACGTAATTGCAGATTAACATATTAATTTTGTGAGGTCATATCGATGGCAGGACTTGAAGAATGAGTGATCAAGAGAATTGAAGACAAGAGGAAATGTGATAGACTATTGAGTGAGATTTCCGGCGAGTGACTTACAATGCTCGTTTGTACGAATATCTACTTGATCGAAAGATGAATTTTTCTTAGGTTCGCGTTTCGAGAGAAGAGCCTGAATTGATAACATGCTTTCAATCAGATAATGACAAAAAACAAGAACGATTTCATCCTTCATGATTCAAATGCCAGCCATTTTATTGGAACTTTACTGCATTTGAAAACTTCTACCTCAAAATATTAGGCTTACTGGCTAAACCTACCTATCTTCAAGGGCCGAGCGAAACTGATTCCATTGAATTTGTGGCCGCCCAGTTGCTTACGGATGAGCTGGGTGGAGGTGTCCAACTTGGATCATGTTTTTACCCGTTGTCTCGTGACAATTTATTCTCTGAATAGATTTTGTCACAGTTTAATTGATACTAAGTAATGATCCACGGTGTAGTACAGAACCGCTGATGACGTTTCATCGCTGCGCATTTCAAAGAAGTTCTGAAGATTCCCCGCAAGCCTATTCAAGTTATACCCAAGCTTCTGGTGTTTTTTTCTGGATTACCAGGTTTTTCTCTGCGTCAAATCGTACGTACAAACCCTGGGGGGTATCGAGTACCACATGTCAATCAAGAATTATTTGTTTTCGCATTATAGTACCGCAAATCAAATTATTTTCTCGATACGAGTATCATTTTAGGTTGTGAAGCGATTGTTGACGAGCACGAAAAATAGGCGACACGCCCCCAACATTATGACGATATTGTATTCCTCTTTTATTACGTTCTCGAGCATCTGGAATACATTTCGTGCGATAGATATATTGCTTTTCGCTTCATTGTCGATATTACAATAATTCTGAACCGACGTGCTCTTCTAAGGTCTTCGAGTACATACGATGGTGCACTTATAAAATATGAGAGCAAAAGATGAGCTCGAATAGAACATCATTGTGGGATCACATTAGTCCTGGGATTCTTTCGGTCCTGAAACAATTAGAGTGAGTTCCGATTGTTAGTTCGGAAAATTGAATACTAATGAATCCCTAAATTAAACGAAGGCTGCCTCAGGTAAGAGATAGCGACGACAAATTTGAGCAGTAACATTGTGATGATTTAGGTATTACTTGTTGCGCTCGCCTGATATGGAGCATCAGGCGTTATTTTTTTGAGAGGTGACGCGTTGATCCAGAGTAGCTGTTGAAATACGTGTGTCATGCTTCGATTTCGCAAAGTTCTTCCATGATTCTGATGTGGACATGATGCACACTATTGTCACATATGCCACGTCTGGAAAGTTTGATACGTCCATTTCCGGTCTCTGATACCCTAATAATCTTGCATACTGTGCATTGCTCTCCTACTCTTCAACAAGAGCGTTATATTCCGCTTGAATATGGAAGGCCTGATTCAAAAAGTCACTATTTAGTAGTAGTGATGGTCTCATCGGGACGTATAGGTAAGAATAGTAAAACATTTTGCTGTCTGCCCATTGCTACAACATGAGAACTTTTTTCTTGAGCTTTATCAGTGAGTTCTTGATCGATAAAGTTGGTAGTGGTGTGTAGTTGATGAACCGCTTTGCTAGAGCTGCCTTCAATTTTGTTGCCCTGTCCCAATACTGTCTAGCGCAGTTTTGTGTTGCAGACCTTGCAGGTCTCGGAGTCGGAAGAGTGAACAGCATCGCTCCAATTCTTTGATACACATATTTTATTTGTGATTCGTTCTCGGTCATTAGCTTTCCCATAGCACCTAAGAATATAAGCACATCGATTAATAGATGCGTAAGAGAATTAGACGTGAATAAATAAACAGAATCAATATTCGAGTGAGACCAATCAGTGCTATTGCGGTACAAAGACATGATGTTTGAATAATATGCAGGCAGCTGCTGATCAAGCGTTCAATAATACTTTTTGTAATTTGGCCTCGCGATAAATGGGATGTACGCCTGCACATTATGAAAAAATTTCTAAAGCTCTCAAACGTCTCGAAAGTCAACAAAAAAAGAAACTATGCGAATCAAAATATGGAGTCCTGACGGTGAACTCTTTTCTTTTACATTTTCTCGCCACTGATATTATCGTATAGTTGTCAACATTGAAAAAATTTTTCGAATCAACTGGACTCTTTAGGCCAGCGCGATATACTGAAAGTTTTTGAAAAATTTCCGGCGTCAATTTTTTATTGAAATTTACTCAATCCCAAAGTGACTGTCTGTAAATTAATTGGCAGTATAGCTGAATTTCTTCCCCCCCCCCCTCGTCCTCCTCTACGAGAATCGTAGAACGTTTGGTAATTTAGTTCTATCATCGCGGCAAACACAACCCATCAGGTGTTGGAGATGGGCGTTAGAAGTATCGAATACGCTCTTTACACAATCTATAAATTACAAGCTGGCACTGCAAACTGACTCAGAACCACTTCACGAGGGTGTCTACACTTTACCCGGAAATACGTTGAACGGATCTTAAGATCATCAACAGAAGATTACATTACTTGGTCCGGCGTTTCCGGGAGAGTCTCGAACGGGTAAACGGAATTCGTCGGCGGTGCTGGCGACTTTACGACTGCGGTGTCTGCGGCAGCTCGAGCCATCTCAAGAAGCTCTTCGGTTCTCCTTCTTGCAACGAAACCATCCTTTCTAGACCGTGAACGCTTTCCTTTTTCAATTTCTCGCAACTGTCAACATTAGAACAATTTTATGAAATTTTTCGAGTCGCCTGGTCTCTTTAGGCCAGCGCGATATACTGAAATGAACCCCGATATATTATTACCAACCCTTGTGACAATTTCCTCCCACGTCACCGAAGGTCGTCGCGGTTGTGCTTGACGTTTTTTGAACAATTGAACGAATTGCTGAAGGCTTTTTTTGTGAACCTGTAGTGAGATACGAGAATCTACTGTACACATTTTTTCAGCGGTGAGCTTTTGTTGTCGAAAAGTATATCATAAACTTTACATCTGATAATCTTGAATAATCCACCCATTCTGAAGGGCAAATCTTGCTTTGTAAAACCGAGGTATTAGTAAGATTTGCCTCTTCAATTTTGTGCAGGAAGTAGGAGAAGTAGTTCATTGCATACACAGGACAAATGACGTCCTCGACATAACCCCACGGAAACTAAAAACAAAAGCTATGACTGTTATTTAACTGAACGAATACTGTGATATAGTATATTACATACCAAGATCGGAAAGAGAGTGTTAACATGCAAGAGCAAACGTTTCCCAAACGAAGCGTATCGGGAACTATCGATTTTGAAGAAAGAATGAAGAGAATCAAATTTGATTGCCGTGTAATTTTTTTATCAGTTGCATACATTTTCAGAATTTGAAAAAAAAAAATCGAAATCATACTCATCTTATGGAAGATTACAAGGCCTGCATGATAACCGCTACTTTTCGCTCGCAAAACAACAACGTAAACATTGCCTTTCTCATCATGTATTATAAAAAAGTCATACCTGTAGTAACAGAATCGGGTTCCTCATTAATTGAATCAAACACGCCCTATGAGATTTCTTGTAATATGTAGATCTTTCTTTTCCTCAAGTTATACGAAATTTCTTTCTTCCCTACCTGAATGTGAATTCATAATTAGAAGAAATAATCCCCGATGAAGGCTCCATAGTGATGAATTTACCTGAACGGTATTAACACGCCGGGGCGTCACCTCATCAAAATGGATGTCCACGCACCTGCCCCAGGTTTCTCGCAGTTTACGAACAGGATCTAACGTGAAGCCCTGGGGGTGAGCGAAATGGAACTTCTGGATTTTTTTATGAATGCGATAATTTAGCTCCTCAAACACCGTCGTTAGCTTGAGGAAGCTATCTTTTCGAAGCCAAAAACTATATCTATCTAAACATTATTGTAGAGAGCACATATGATCATAGAGCCTCAACAACACAACAAAAGTTTTCTATCTTGAATTCAATTTACCGCGATACAGAAATTTCACTGTGGATATGATATAGTACAACAGTCGATTTGCGTCAGCTTTATGCAATTTGTACTTCTCTTGAATCATGAGCCCAGCCGTGTGGATGCCGACTCTATCGTGCGACACGGCCAGCCACACTACTAGCTGGAACGGATGCAAATCATATGAAAATGCATATAATTTTTGAAATATAGGAATAGGGTTGTTGAAGCGACAACTATCGAAGCTCTGCGCAAAAAAATAGTGTCAACTTTGCATTTTCATAACTTTTGTGACATTTTAAGCAGATTTCAAGTATTTCCCATTAGTACACATTTATTTTCTTCTGTGCTAGTAAATATGTTTTGTACTACTGAGTTCTCATCTTTTATTAATGCAAACAGAGCTTATATGTTTGTCTCGAAACATGTTGCATTGGCTCGTTTATCCTGCATCACTGTTGGGGGAAGCAAGAAGTGTGAGTTATGTCCTTCACAAAGTTTTACTTCTGTTTGACTCAGTTCACAGCGTTGCCAATGCCAGACGGGTATAAGCTGTTGGAAACTCATTTATGAGCTTTATAGCAGTCTGCGACTCGCCTTTCACAATAGTGGCCTGCCATTCCATTAAACATCGGTCAAAGGTATCCCCTTCCAACTGCCTGCTGTATTGAAACTTCTTTGAACTAGTTTTCACATATTTTAACAGGGAACCTGTTTTATCGGGGGGTAAACTGAAGGAAAATGACGGGCGCCGGGCGCCGTCCGCCGTCTGGCAAGAAAAAGGGACTTAGAAAAATTTTGATGAAGTGATAGGAGGGGGACTTATCCTCTCTGCTTCATGCAATATATTATACTAGGTTTATACTACGTATTATACTAGGCGTATACTAGGTCCAATCCTCCTTTATACTAGGTTTAGGCATCCTTCATATTTTGTAATTCTCGCAAATCCAGGCGTCTTTGCCCCAGCAAGCCCGTTTATAGTTGTCACAAAATGGCCCAATATACAGTTTTCCTTCATCCCTTGCCATTCTGGCTTCTTCAATCCCAATTTTATAACTTTCCTCAGTTACCTTACACTGTCGTGTAACCTTGAGGTACGTATATTCCAGTCTGTGGTATTTCTAGCAACCTTACGCTTTCTTCTGTCTTGCTAATCTTTATTTGGGGTGGTTTGCTTTTCATACATCACTGAACAAGTAGAGCCGGGCGATGCATCATTTTTATGATAATAGACCGCACGCACACGCCAATAATGACGCGGGCGGGTTCGAAATGGTAATTTATGGAGTCATTTTATTAAAAAATTACACCTAAACACTATGGGTCCTCGCTTCCAGTTGAAGCTGACGAGGGTGTGCATAGCCTCCCGGCTCTCGATCTGCTTCCTATTGCCGACTTTTCGGAAAGTTTTGTGAACATTTTTCCACTATCAGTGCATCAATTTTCTCGAAATTATTGCATGCTATGTATGGAGAACCATTAAAAATAGAGATTAACTATGTGATACCAATGTTTGTGGCGAGTTCCTACCTTCAGTTGACTCATTTCCTGAATCTTTGCAAACAATATAAGGCGTTTCCCTCTGAAGTGGTTGACTATGGATTGCCGTGATTTTTGTTTAGTTGTACTACTGAAAGAAAGGTAGTGTGTACAGATAAATTTTGCTGATTAAATAATAGGGTCTTAATGTTTTTAGTAAAATTGAACTCACGAACAGTAAATTTGGAAATTGTTTTAATTGTAGCCATTGTGACTGATGGAAATTAAATTATAGAATATAATACTATAATAATATCTGAAGTGACCTTGGGTTTCCGACAAATCACTTCTCTTATTCCAAGACTATGCGTCCTACGATAAAATACGTAAGAAAGTTTTTTGTAGATAATTTTATGCCCCATAATTTTTGTTCGAACGATTTTTTAGTAAACCAAAAATTGAACGAAACACAATCAAATAACTGATTTGAGTCGCAATTTTCAGGTTCTGGGGGGTGGAGCGTACATCGGAGGGGTCCCGACTTTCACTATGTTTTTGACCGAGTCGTCCCCAAGATATTTGCCAAGTTTCATCTCTCTTGGATTTTTGTCCTTTTCATACCATATTTGAGTCTAATTCTCCTGGACTGAATCTTGATGCATTTTCGCGGAAAAATTTTCCGCCGGTTTCCGCTGTTCATCTTTAACGCGATTTCGGAGAGAGAGAGAGAGATTATTCATCGCTCGAACTCCAACCAGGAGGTTCCCAGGTGAAGCTCGGCGATCTTGGTGACTCAAATCAGGACTATGAAATGGTGAGGTACGTGGAGGAGGGTCATCAAATGAGGACCATCCGCTCACGACGAAAGAGCGAAGAGAAGAGCCTCGTGATGAAGCCGACGAGGGGTGACAAGGAGGGCTTTGTGAAGCCGAGGAGCGATGCTCGTGAGAAGAAGAGCTCCGTGAAGCCAAAGAATGAGTAGAAGAGCCCCGTGGAGCCAGAGAGTGAGGAGATCCAGCCGAGGAAGAGAAAGGACTGGTTAGAAGAACAGGGGAAGGGGGAAGGAGATGTCTATCAGAAAACGGTGAAAAGGAGGTCGGTGTTTGTAGAGGGGACGAGTAGATCGGGGTTTGTGGCATGACACTACCAACGCTACTTCTACTACTCCCACCACTAGAAGAACATCTAGAACCTGTACGAGATCCACCACCACTAGGAGGAGAGGGTTATAAGTACACGGGGGGGGGCGGAAGCAAGGCAAGAGGTATCGGTGGAGGGACTGGAATATTATCAGGATCATCTGATCATGATGATGATGATACATTTTAGATGCATCCTAGATTTAAAATTGAGATTCACCTGATCAAATTTTCAGGTGATTTACAATGAAAATTGAAGTTCTAGAATGATTTTTTTAATGCTGGATCTTATTGAAAAAGTTTTTCTACACAAGGTAAAATGTATTGGTTCATTAAAAAAACGTGACTTTGGCAATAATGAGTTCTCATCTCCTGCTTCTTTTGTTGACTGACTCTGGCCAAAGCACAAACATACCTCTGTGGATGGTACCTTTCGCTTTGTACATCCACACAGGCTACGGCTCGATTTCTCTTTACAAGTGCATCACACCAGCTTGATGCAATCTTTGGCAGCCATTGGCAGGTCCATCCAATCAGGACCTTTTTCCAAGCCATTTCAGGATGGACTGGGAATATTTTGTTGGATTTTCAAGATTTGCCCCCACACGTGCACGCCTTGGTACACCGCTCTTGAAATATGTTTCAATAGAGCTGTTCTATGGGCATTCTTCTAATAGCTGTTCCTTCAATCGTGTTGAGTGCGCTTTGGCATCAACACCTACCCTCACCATTATAGACTCTTAACTCATTCAGTCGTGCACCAATGAACTCCATCATTTCGTTGAACGGGTAAGGAGTTGCAGGGTCGTTTAAACTATATCTTTCCTTATCCTCAGGTCTAAACAATGGCATTGTAGTGATTTGATTTTCTAACTCTCCGTTTCCCCAGGGTATATCTATGCTGGTGGGTTGACGTCCACCTCTCGTTTGAATGTTTGGTATTTGATTTTGTAAATAGGCTTTTAAGAAATTTACGACCTCAACTGGTAAGAGGTCAAGATGTTGGATTAAAGTGTATATTTTATCGTCTCCAAATAACCACTCTGAAAAACCTTTGAATTGTAAATCATCAGTTGAAACCCTATCTGAGCAACATTCTCGAACTATATATAGAGCTATATAGTTATTGCGAAACAGTCTACTTCGACCCTCAACTGTGTAAGAGGAGAATAAAGCTTGAGCTACAAAGATACCATACAGTATTTCAATGCGTATTTCTAAAACTGTAGTCATATTTGAAAAAGATATACATGAGATGTTAGGATTGGTGTAAACCGTATTCATTGCTACAGCTACATCCGCTATGCCCGTAGGCGTTAAGTGAGAAAGGGCAGAAGATAGAATGGTTGTCGCAGTGGTAGAAACACTAAACCGGGAAAGAAGAGGATTCAACACAGCGTCTGTATTCAAAGCATGGATACTTATGTTAATGCCTGCTAGTATCATATCTAGAGTTCGTTTCATCCAGGTAGGACTCATACAATATATTTCTCTGTTATACTTTACGTATCTACTTGATTGTACCCTTATACTGGCTAAATCCATACTCGCACTTATATCATTTAAACGCTTTGCCCTTATAGTGACCATATCCCCAATGCTTAAGTGATACGTAATATCTCGAGCGGCAATAACTCCAACGTGTAGGGAAGAAAAAACACCCTGGTTTAACAAATACAGATCAAGTTCGTCACTATCTAGAGGCAAACGACAACGAGTATATTCGACGTCTCTATCATAAACTACAGGGCTTTTTCCTCTACCCTCCTCTATGTAAGATAGTATAGCGTTTCTACATAGCGCAACCCTAACATCATCTTCTGAGATATCATATCCTGGAAAGTAACGTGGGTTTAAAGACGTAGGAGAAGAAATCTTTCTAAAGAATGTGCGATCTATAACAGATTTTAGAGCACTGGGAAAATTTATTGGTTCTCTTTCAAGGTCCGAAATTTCATGTTTTCCTCTAAGCGAAACACCACGGCGGTGTCAGATAGTTTAGGTCTTTCGAGGAGCTATTTGAATAGCTAAAGCATAATCGTGGATATCGGGAATAGTATACATATCCTTCTCTTTTAATGACACTTTGAAGTAACTCGACCTGTTGTGACTCTGTGGGGTGTAGATACGCCATGTGGTACGTATCTACATTACGTGATTCGATATCATATAGTAAAGGAAAACAGCCAACATCGGATTTGTCGGCATGCAAAAAAATGAACAGAAGAAACGGCTTCTCTACCTTGAGACCCTTGCCAATTAAATCTTTTGTAAATACTTCAGTGCTACTTAACAGATTCCTCACCACCAGCTTTACGCTACCGTTGAGCAACTTCTCCGAAGTCTCTTCCTGAACCATTTTTTCACCGATAACAAAATTATAAGAAGTTTAGCTAATGGCGCCATATGAAACAAAGCTCAACCATCACTGGAATATTTATAAACCTCTGTGATATGATCCACGACACCATAGAATACGATGCTTTCCGCTTGCTTCACAAAATCACTATCCCTAGCATTATCATTGCAAACGTTCCTTCTTTTATTTTTATACGGAGTCAGGCATTTATTGTGATCTTGAGCCTCCAAAGCCGTCAGATCATGAGATCTGGAGATTTCTGTTGTATCGTTACTGTTACACTTGTTGTGGATCGTTTGGTATGTTTCGGTTCTTGAATTCCCTTGATGGACTTTGAAATTTCATACACGTCTCGGCGTGGGACGAGGATGGTATTCGCTATCCAGTCTACGGCAATAGAAGCAGTGTTGGTGGTGTCAGCCAGCTCAGTTTGCCCTAGACAGTTGTCGCAATTCTGGCAAGGGGTTTTATCATCTTCATCGAAAGCTTCCTTTGAACAGAATACCTGCAATTTGCAGTTGTGCAGAATTGGATCACATCTTCAACGTCATTTTATTTTCTTCCTTTTTATTTTATCATCTGGAACATCAGATAATATTATTATTATAAAAAGATTGCGTATTTGGTACTCACTTACCTATGCCGACCGCGCATTTGATTTTACGTGTGATCGCGTTCTAATCGCGTCGGTTGAAGTACACGTCGACCACCGCCCTCTCCCCGTTCCTCCCAACCCGTCCTGCTATTTGGACGAACTGAGTTAAGTTGACCTGAATTGAATGGATTAGATCAAGGAGAGACGGTAAAATTCATTGAAAGCTCGACGGAAACCAGGCTTCTTGTAGTTCAGAATAATTCCTCGTCGATTCTCGCTCATCGCTGGGAGCTCGGTTGAGGTTGGAGTAAAAGCCTCTCTGAACCTCTAAAAGAAGGATTTAGTGACGTAGTTGAAGCGGTGCCAACTTTATTTCCTCCGAGTATCCCGGAACTACAAATTATAGATTCTATTTCTGACCAGGTTTCGACCACGTGACCTGATCCTCGAACAGGCCACTCTTCTGCAAGAGAAAAGCGAAATTGTCATTATACAATTTCAAATTTTTGTTCGTAGAGTGGACTAATTAAGTCTTACTTTTTTGTTGACGCCCTGGTCGAAAACGCGTTTCTTGGAAAAAAAGAGCTTTCCGACAAAATCATTTTCTTGTGTTTGATGCAGAGATCAATTTTTCGCTTTCGCGGCCGGACGCCAGGAGTGTCACAAATTCGCATAGGTATCTGCAAAAAATACATCCGTATAGTTTTTACTTACACACTACATCGATCACTTTTCTGATTTTTCTTCTTGGAAGCCGATTTTCTTGAACTGCAATATCCATAAAGTAGATTGCTACAAATAAGATTTTCCATTCTAATGATAACAAATTTCTCACTTACACTTCAGGTGGTGAATCTTCTTCGCTGGGGGAATCGATGCGAACTTCATCCTCACTATATGAAACAATTGGAAGAAAAACAATTATTCCTTCCCTTTCCTTGATTTGACGCCACATTGAAAATGTATCGCACCTTGTTTTAATAATTCTTTCTTTCTCGGACTTTTCTGCGAGTGATATGAGCAGAGTCCAATTGTTCTTTTTCCACTAACCTCGACTACCCACTTCCAAAAGCGTGCGTTGTGTTTCTTGTACTGTGTTCGCGGGAAACAATACAGGAGAT
The DNA here is from genome assembly GCA_035079395.1 of Aspidiotus destructor. Lineage (NCBI taxonomy): Eukaryota > Metazoa > Arthropoda > Insecta > Hemiptera > Diaspididae > Aspidiotus > Aspidiotus destructor. The sequence goes on along the minus strand of JAVHKZ010000011.1, from coordinate 5,416,242 downwards.
TTTCACATGTTCGAAGATCGCGGATTTTTTCTATCCGAAACCTCTTTTTTTTTCGTTGTGTCCTCACTTTGCGATACAGCCGTGGTTTGAGCCTGTTCGCAAAGTCCATCGCGGACTGATGAGTGATGGTCGACGGGGATTTTCTGCTCCGGGTAGATATGCGTCTCTCGATGGGGCGCTATGCGCTCAAGCAGTTCCCAGTCACCCCTCCCGGCAGACATCAACAGCCGAGCTATGTGTACAAACATGCCTACTTCCCTCTCGCGCTGCAGATATCTGGCTGGCGGCCGACACTGAAACATTCCGGATAGATGCGCTTGAATAGTTGAGAACCTTGCCCAGCCGGACTATGCTACCAATTTTTTTTAATGGTATAGCTATTAAAATTACCTTCGTAATGTCCACTTTTAAAGAGAAGTGGAGGTATGAGAGCCTGAGCTTCTTTTTTTCGCTTATCTTATAAGCGAAACCTCGCTTCTTCCGCAATGTCCTGACTTTGCGATACAGCTGGGGCTTCATGCTGTTCGCAAAGTCCATCGCGGACTGATGAGTGGTGGTCGACGGGGATTTTCTACTCCGGGTAGACATGCGTCTCTCGATGGGAGACTGAAAATATTAATTGAACGTGATGAGTATCTAAGAACTGCAAACCTATACGTGTCATAGAGTTCAGATTATGTACTTTGTCGATTCGCCGCTTGGGGATCGTCTGCTCTGAAATCGGAGTTTTGACGACGACGTCCGGGTTCCCTTCAAAACTATCAAGAGGCCCCCGTTGATAGTATTTGGAGAGAAGTGCCTTGATGTCATCAAATTTTTGTTGATCCGTGAGGCAGTACCCTTCACCATCTGGAAAGAAAATGTGTTCTTCAATTTTCTATAGGACGTAAGAGAGAAATGAAGGAAGATGGGTGGGGACGAGACCGGTTTATCGCTCCATTTTACAATGGTGAGAAGTTGCGTTTTCAATAGTGTATTCTCTATAGTATAATAAATAGTATCATACAGTTTGTGACATATACTAGGAATATACTAGTCTTGAACTAGACTCACACTAGACCAAGGAGGGGGCAAAAATACCCTACAGTCGACTTATACTGGACCATGAAGAGGGCGAACGAGCGGAGTGAGTGAGTCCCCCAAAAGCAATTAGCCTAAAACACACTAAAGTAGAAATATACTAGACCAAGAAAAGAATTGACCAAAAGCTATCAGCCTACAGCAGACTTATACAGTGAGTGCCTCCAAAAGCCATTAGCCAAAAATATTCTAAAGTAGGCTTATCTATACTAGACCATGAAGAGGGCGAACGAGCGGAGCATGCTACCTTATGGAGGACATGAAACATGATCTTTATTAATTTGGCTACGCCCGAAAATCTTTTTATTCAAATAGAAGGCAAAGGTTCACTAACCGATGCTCAGGAATGGTAACTTGTTAGCCAGCAAGTAGGCACAAGTGGCTGCATCTTCTACATGCCACTCGTGCCTTTGGACGATTTGCGTGATTATGAATTCGAATGGAACCCAGTCCATACTTTTCCCGGCGGCAATCAACAGGTCGAGTGGCACCCATCTCATCATTTTCCCGATGGACCGCGGTTTTCACCCACGCCAGCCGCCTCCCAGTCCCAGGCCGCGAGACAAGCGCGTGGAACCATATCTGAAAGATGTATGCTCTCCTGATTATAAAATGTTGATGTATAATTAGTATAACAGTTAGTGTATTTACGTCGAATTCAGCCGCCGTTTTTGATAGCTGGACGTGCACATTGAACGCCCTTTTCAGCGGCCGGTCTCTAAACTGGATGACATTTGAACGGAAATCCTTGCAGAGGAATTTCTCGTTCAAGACGAACGTGACCGCCGCAGCATCGGTGTGTCGACTGTGATCAAATGAGAGGTTCTGCCACACGGAGGCCCCATCAATGACCGTCTTAACGGCTCTAATCTGTGAAGAGATGAAGTGATGGTTTATTCCAATAGATTCCAGTTGAAATACTTCAATATATCTTTTTACCGATTGAAAATTTACTGTACAGAGTCAACGTGGGCTCGCCCATTGACTCCACGCGTATGTACGTCAATATCATGTCGGCGCATTGAACCTGACAATTGGTTATTAATACGTACGCATGTTTTGATATGTCCATGGGAGGGGGGTCACGTATCGTGACGCTTAATGACGTCGTCAATGACCTTGACCTACTTCACGGACTTCCCAACCTTGACTAATTGACAAATCAATAATTTATTATTACAGATTCTCCGTGAGTGTCGAAAATTTTCAAACTACGCATTTTTCCTCGAAAATTTATAGTTTCATAGAATGTGTCTTCAATTGTGAAACTGTAGTCCACCATTACCCTCTTGAGAAGAATTGCCTTGCTTTACAAGGCTGGAGGGAAGTGATACGCATTCAATACAACTTCCCTTTCGGATAGATCAAAAGATGGGCCAAAATCCGATGAAACTGCTTCTCTATGCTTTGTCCCCGTAGTAGTCTGCTCTGCTGCGAGAAGTCATTCTTTTAAAACATTTTTGACTGATTGGCATAGGAAAGGGTACATTCTGCCCCTAGTAAAACGATATTGTCAGAGAAATGCCTCAACCTTACCTGACTTATCGTCCCCTTTCGTACTTCACACCGACGCGTCCGCAATCTCTCGGTGTATCCATTGGCTGCTTCTGGTCTAAGAGGTAATGCCTCCCGAGTCGTCGGGGTGCTCGAAGAGGGCGACTTCGACGACCCGCCATGGAATGATTCTTTCGATGAAGTACTGGTAGGATTATGATCTATATTATCAGATGCCCCGCCAGTCGGCGTAATTTGGACGGACACACCGTTCCTTCATCCGCCGCTCTATTGAAAAAATAATCTCTCGTACACTTTTTCTTGGGACGCTTCCTCATAACAGTTGACCCATATTGCGTCGTAAGATGTTGGCACTGGATCGTAGTAGGTGCAATATGGTGCGTTACTCTTGTGTACGCGGTTGGCGAACGGACACATCGCTCCAGTGAGCCGCACACTAAATATTGGTTTCTGCGCCTTCATTAACCTATGAGGAACGCCTAGCGTTACCCCCGGAAGATTCAGTTCGGTTAAAATGGGTGGTAGAGTGTGAGTGACATTAGGAAGTGATAACGCGAAGATAAGAAATTGTGATAGGGTTATATACTAGTGAAAGGAAAAATGTTATTTGAAGGTCTTTTTCGAAAAATGATAATGGTGAACCGAGATGATGGAGAACTAAAGGCGACTGTATATTCTTTATATAATTTTTCTGGTATACAAGCATACAAGGATACAAGATCCTGAGTGTTCACCTTATTAGTGTTGACCTTAGTTCGATTTTTTTCAGTTGTTTACGTCATTTTGGCGCGAAAAGTTCTCCACGAGATCGTCTGTAGTTTTTAATTTAATTAAAATAAAATGAAAAATAATAAACCTCGAATCAGCTGTGAGAGTGTCCAAAAATCTGCGAGTACCACCCTCGGGTAAAAATAAAATTGAATAAAATTAAATTTGATTCAATTATTGTCAACCACAACGAATTTGTGCAGATTCCCATCGAACTCATTCAACGGAAACGTGCAAAACGGATCCGCAATGTAAAGAACGACAGGACTTTCCTGAATTCCTATGATCAAATGTATAAGATCCGTTTTGTTTGACAGTGTGTCACCGTAAAATAAAATATTTCTGATTCGATGGTGAATAAAGTCAGGGACAAACACTTCTTTTCGTAAAACAAATAGCATGTTCTGGCACAGAGTTGTTTAACGTGTTGCAACACTCGATGAAACGAGCTCCAATGGAGGTATTTTCGAATAAGGGAATAAATAATTCTGTTGATGCTAGTTTAGTGATGTTTTTGTAATAAATTTGAAAACTGGAAAATATATTGTAGTTGGATGAACATTACAAGGGTGAACGTATTCCATTTGTGAATCACATACTTGAAGCTTGTCGATCGGTCATTGATCCACACGTGATGCCGAACACCGTATTGAGGTAAGAGGATTCCCACTCTCAGAGTGTTCCTCTTCGAAATATAACTAATTTGCTGAAGTTGAAGCACTGACGGGCCGGTATTTCCGGCAGCTCCGTGTTTGCATCGTACGCCAAGTTACAGAACGAGAGTCCATCCGGCAAGATCCTTCGATATATCTGCTGTTGCGTTTCCTTTGTAGCATTGCGTTTCGCTATACGGATTAAATTTAAAAACGTAGATTCGATGGTGAACGATGTAAACACCAAACTATGAGGTAAATAATTCTATCGGAAAAAAAAGGGGCTTGTTATCGCGAACACTTCGGACTGCTTGAATGACAGAATCTTCTTACTTCTTGCTTCAAACGAGTCATATAATCCGCATAAATCAACATATGTCGTCTTATTTCGATAAGTTGTTCGAAATCCGATGCATAATTAGTGAAGTATTTTGAATAATTTCGATCGGCCCACTCTCTGGAAGAACATACTTTGCACTGTTCGGCTCTGACAAGGTTCGATAGATGGGATCAATGTTGAAATTGTATAATAAATTTATACCACGGAGCTCCATTAGGGTTTCGAAACTAATCTGTGAACAAATTAAAATAGCATGAATTTTCATAGACGCACTCTCATTTGAATTTACACAATATTTAATGAAATCTTACGTAAGGACAGTAGATATCTTGGAAAAACTTTTCTTGTCCAACAAATTCGTTATCCGCCACCACTTCGAAGAGGGACGATAGAAACTTATTAACATCATCATCATTTGAAATGATGAATGGCATAAGTAAGTATAAAGACTCCGCTTTTGCTACACACTGGTAGTAAATTTCATGCCTATATGTAAATACACATACGTGAACCTTCGTTGAGTAGGGATCTTGTGGCTGTTCGCATATACAACCTACATTGTAGCAAAGTAGCGACGTTTTCTCATCTCCTTTGGTGTAACTAAACAGAAAATTTACGATTCAAATGCAATCCCACTCATAGAGTGTATATTATACGTAATCAGACTCACTATACGACGTCGTAGGTATGAAAGGATGTCTGATATTTTTCCGGATATGGAACTTGAACTTTCCTGAAATTGTATCAACCTTTTTATAACATCTTACCTTTTCATATTGATTCAGTAATATTCCACAATCTTCTTTCGCTCGTAATTTTCCTTAACCCATTCTTCGAACACGGTTACGTGTTTGTCCGTTATAACAACAAACGCATCTCGTCCGCGATCAAGTTCTTCATTCAGAAGCCGGCCATAGGTTCTACAAAATTTAATCATCTCTCTTTAATAACTAATTCACCGCACTGAACGAATATCAACGTAAATTACGACTTACTTATTAAACACGTGACGGTCGTTGCCCTTCAGTTTAAGTTTCTTTGTTATCCTCTCACGATTCTCTGCAATTTAGCTGATCCTTTTTGCAAGGAGATTGAAAATCCACCGCGAGGAATCTTATAACCTCAACATCTAACTGGCTATCGACAATTTGCAGTGAGTCATCTTGCTCCTTCTCATCTAAGAGTACTACGTCTTCCTCTTCTTGGCTTGACATTCTTCTATAAGGCGGTTGGAAGATACTGCTATCCCTAATTGGTGCATTTCATCAATCACGGTTCTTCTTTTTTAATCTGTTGGTTTATGCGGTGAACGATTAACTGACTTATAGTAAAAGCTGGTTGGGGACGAAGTTCTCTCTTTTTGACGGAAGTTGGTCCGTATAATATTTCTTCCACAAATGCTAATAAAATGGAAGGAACTGATTTTTCTTGGCAGTTGAGCTTGAAAGATCCGCTGAATGTCGTTCATGAGATCGGACTGATTCCTTCTTGAGTGATTACATGTCCGAGATGATCAATTTCCGTGTGAAGAAAGAAACATTTAGCCATCTTCAATGTTGAATCATGCTGATCAAATCGTTTTAGTACTTCTTTCAGGATTGCTAAATTTTCCTCAATAGTTGGAGTAGCTATTAAGACGTCATCAAGGTACACTAGGACTTTTGTGAAGCGTAGTTGTCCAAGGACTTTATCCATTGCTTTCTGAAAAACAGCTGGGACGTTGCACAGTCCAAACGGCAGGCGGACATATTCAAATTGACCCTCTGGAGTAACAAACGAAGTTTTCTCAATTGAGTCCGCTGACGTTGGTATTTGATGATATCCGCTGGCAAGGTCCAATGAAGTGAAATATTTGTTGCCTGTGACTCGGTTCAAGAGGTCCTCAATGAGAGGCAAAGGATAGTGTTCTTTGACCGTAATTTTGTTCAGCCGCCTGAAATCAACGCACATCCTCTTGTCACCAGTTTTCTTGTCTGCCTGCAGTATTGGACTCGCGTAAGGTGACGAAGATTCACGAATGATTCCTTGTTGGAGTAGATCATTTACTATTCCGCGGACTATAGATTTGTTCAAGTCAGTCATGTGATAAGGTCGCGTTGTTATCGGTGTTTCGTCTGTAAGACGAATTTTCATTTCAACGATATCTGTCTTTCCAATTGTATTGGAGGTGGGAAAGAGGACCAACAGAATACATATCAATATCTTTCTTTTTAAAAGAGACTGCTCCATTCGTGATTACATAAAATACATCGGAGCGCTCGGTAAAATCTTGACCAAGAATCATATCGGCTGTAGAGGTGCAATGGCCTACTACATAACATTTCACTGGGTGACATACAGAGTCAAATTCAACTTCTACAGTACATTCCTCATATACAGTTATTGTTATATCTTCGACTAATGATAATAGTACTGGAAGGTCAAGTTTAATAATCTTAGAAGCGTTTCTCAGCCGGATTGCCAGTTCCTTGGTGAGTAGTGAGCACTGACTGCCAAAATCCACGAATGCAGTAATCAATTCTCCGTTGACCTTGACTTGTTTATGAAACAGATCCGTTGCCGAAGTATTTATTTTGTTGACGTTGAAATTTTTAGGACGGGTTGGTTGCTCAGCGTTTGTTCGATGGGTGGTGTTGGCTAGCGGTTGAAATTTACGGACTTCCATTGGTGCAGTACTTGTTGGTACGCCTGATTTTGGGGTGCGGCAAGCTCCTTCCAGGTGCCCAATTCATCGTACGTTCCCTCCGGCGTGTCTGGTGGCCACGGTACAGAATCTCCGGGAATGTCCTTGGCGGCCACAATAGTGACAAATACCAGCAAATTTTGCGGAAGGATGATGTTGACGATTTTCGATTGGAGAAGTTGTATCCATCCCCTGTAGAAACTGGACTAGTTCAGCCGGAGTTGACGGTTTCCCAGCTTTGGTCAGTTCTTGCACGTGTTTGTCCAAGCCTCCAACAATCAATTGAACGGTTTGTTCATCCGTGAAGGTGACAGACATTTGCTGGAGTAGCGCAAGTTTTTCGTATACATATTTATAGTACGGGGTTCTTTGATTGTAGGTGGTGTTGATGAAATCAACAAGCTGTTTATAAAGATTTCGCTCTCGGTAAAAAGTTCCAATCAGGATTTCCGTCCATTCGAGCCATGTATGGTTGATATCTATTTGGCGCGCGTACCATTTTTGTGACGCCCCATCCAGTCTTGTTAATGCAAAATGGGCAGTCGTTCTGTCTGTCCCGTTGTAGATCGAAGCAAGCGTGTTAACCTTGAAAATCCACTCCTTTACATTGGCAAACTGCGGATCAAACAGTGGAATTTGCTCTCGTAACGTAGGCAGGAGTATTTCCTGTGAGGACCGCAACGAATCGAGTAGTGGTAGGCAGGGGGTCAAAAGCGGTACAGAGCGTTCGGCGGATGTAGGCTGCAATTGATCGGATGTAATTGATTCCTGTGCAGTTTCCGCTGCACTCTCCGTTGTTTGTATTCGCCGCCTTCTGGGCGGTACCGACGCGACGTTTCAGGCAGAGACGTTGTTAATCGACGGCGCGGCATGGTATGAGTTAGATCTCACTTCTGATGTAAAAATGTGATGGCACCTGAGATAACACAGTGCGAACGAGAGGGTCATGTAACACTATTTCGCGCATGCCTACTTTGAGTTCATCGTCAGTCAAAATAGGCTGTAAATATGTTTGGCGGAAAAACTGTTGGTGCTTAATCTTCCAATCTTGAAGATCAGTCTCTAACTTTTTCGCACTCTTAGCACCGACTTCGGCTAATGCTAGTGGTGCAAAGCTGGTTCGTAGCATCATAAATTTCAAGGCCTCAGCGTCAATTTGGTGCTGGTCAGGAGGCAAACGTTTGGAAACAGATTTAATCCAATCATCAGCCATGTGTGAGGGCAAATCAGACAACATGCTTTTAGTTGCAGCAATGTCTGTTGTAGGTAAGGGCGGAATACCTCGCATATCTACGCCCATGTAAATCACAAGATCAGAAGGAAGGCTTCAAGAGATGTTTACTGTTCTGTACCAGACAACATAATGACAATATCGTACCGTACGTACTGAGGTATCTTAGATATAATACAGATTGCTAAGCATATGAATATTCCGGTTACACGGCCATACTGACATTCAACGGCGCCTGATTGACGTCCAAACAATTCGGCAAGCAATGAAAAATAGAATACATCAGGCTCAAGCGAAACAAAGATTCTATTTCGATCAGAAGAGAAAGCTTACTCAGCAGTACGCAGTCGGCGACTTGGTACTCGTGAAAATTTCAAGTATTGTCACCCATGGCGAAAGCAGCAAACTTAAGCCTCAGTTTAAAGGCCCTTTTCGAATCACCGAAATCCTATATCATGATCGATATAAAGTAGTCAGTCTCACAGGCCGTAAATATGAAGGAGAGTATGCTTCCAAACATCTCAAACTGTGGCTGGTTTTCTCCGCTGACAATCCTGATTTGTAAATTTGAAGTGAAATTGTGTAATTTTGTATTTTCAATGTGTAAAATAATGAAGTATGGGAGGCGTGCTTGACAAGTATTGTACACACTGAGTCATTCACGCTGGACAAGTATATGAGACTGAGTCCAAGAGTGTAGTACACGTGTTTTAGAACGGGACAAGTATATGAGACTGAGTCCACGAAAGGCAAAGCTCTGGAATTGGTTTGAGTAATAAGTCTATGTGACTGGGAACTCGATTTACGGAAATAGGAGCGCGTAATATTTTAGTTTTTCAGTAAAACAGTATGGCCGAGTGGTTTTGCCGTCGAGGACGACGTTCCTTGTCAAGATGACCGGATTTGAAAGATGAAGTTGAGGAAGAAAACCAAGTTAATTCGATTCGCTCGTCCAAAGTTTAATTCTACGGAAGTTGGAAGTCGATAGATGTGGAAGTTCGAAAGATAACGTCGGGACGCCGTTAATGTCAGTATGGCCGTGTAACCTAAATCTTCGGCGGATATAAACAATTGCACGTAAAGTGTTTGCCTAGCAATATCAGAGTTACAGTGTACCTCGTCGACAACAGGTGGTAATAAGTTATAGTGTGTTCAACGTTCAATCAATAAACATTATATAAACTGGAAGCACTTTTTACATTTATAAGTCTACCCAAGCGTCCTTTCTCTGCGGTGGCATCGACACTATAGTCGGGGGAAATCCTTAGTACTTGATTCTTATGGAAAAACGTATTCTAAAGAAGGAAGAAATAATATCTTGGGGAAAAAATCGTATGCGTAAATAAAATATAGTCTTTCGAAACTTTCGCAGTGATATTTTTGATTCTTTGAAATGAATTCTTTGGATGAAAACTGTTGAAAAAAGAATTTGTTTTCTGCACTTCATCGAGCCAGTAGCTGTTGGGCACCATGAGACCGCCGAAAGAGAGATGTTGGACCCATGATGAAATAGTGGAGCTGAATTTTTTTTTATTAATCAGCTGATAACGATTGAGCAGCTGATTGTGGTGTTTCAATAGCGCAAATTTGGTCTTCTTCATCGTCAATCTCTTCTGAACATACAGGATCAATGTGAGCAACTTTGAGCAGGTTCGCAGTCACGTAGTCACTTTCTTCCACGTCAGTTGTGCTTTTATTTTGTAAAGAGATCGTTTAAAACCGTTTTATTATTAGAAAGACAATCTAGAAATTCATGAAGAATGAAACATCTAACAACTCGATTATTATTTGCAGTATACGTATGGTCTATTCGCTTTAAAACACCAATAACATTGTTAACTAGTCCATCTTTCAAATCTATATTGTAAGTAATTTTATAACGTACTACAAGACATAACTTGACATTGTAAGGAAGTTGTATTTGTGGCCAAGGTCCATGCTTTATGAAACAATTCTCCTATATTCTTTGCAAACTGATCCGCCTTTGAGAAATCGATTTAGATTCGTCTCCCATGAAAAATGAAACGTCTAACAAATGAAGAACGTAAAATTTGATAATAAAGCATTAACATTAACGCGAAAGAACATTTTTTTATTCTCCGGATTCATATTTTACAAAGAATAAAATATTTGTTCGTCTAAGGCAGGTTGCGAAATGCAATGTTGCCTGAATCTATTATAAGCCTTCACATGTACATAGTTGATGTTAGTTCTAGTAATATCAAAAGCAAAAACGCTATTAAATGTCCATAACAGATTCTTGTAGGAAATAAGTCTATGGTTCCTATCCTTCTTCCTATCAGCTTGACATATACTAAAGTGGACTTGTACTGGACCAAGAAGCGGGACGAACGAGCGGAGCGAGTGAGTCCCAGTAATCTCATCAGCAGAAAATAAGGTACCTACATCTTTATTTATTTGGCTAAGCCAGAACATTCCTTTTTTTTTGGGGGGGGGAATTGAGATTTGGAAAATTTGTTGGCCCCCTTCCTTCGAGAGACCTCCCTCCCTCCCACCCCTTCTTTTTTCTTCTTTTTCATTTTTCCGTTCTTTTTTTTTTTGACTTGGTTGGAAATATCCCCCTTCCCCCTGTCGCTCCGCGCCTGTACTTTTTTCCCGACATCCGGTATGATTTCACAGGGCGCATCACTTTCACACATAAATTTTGCAAAATGACCAAAAATTTTTCAGGTTCCTACGCCGGGTCGTAAAAATTAGCTGGAACCTTGCCCCGAACGTGCACCCTCGCGATATGGTCGCGTAGCGTCTGGGATGCCCGTATAGAATACGGGCAGACCAGGGTGCACTGATCTGCTTCCGTGTTCGGTCCCGTGTACGCTGTGAAAGAATTGAGAAATTGTTATCATGTGTTGTAGTAGAATAATGATACCAACAGAGTTGTTTATTATCGCCGTTTTCTTTACTTACGTTGACTGAAATACGCGTGGTCCGGACTGCCTTCGTGTCCGCGTCCGCCCTTGCACTGTCGGTCACATGGCCGGATTACGACTTTTGTATGACGGGCCCTCCGGTGACCGGCCAGGTGCGTTTCCTTTTTGCGGTTCTGCTGCCACGTATAGCAGTACGGGCAGTAGTATTCGTTTCCGTGATCCCGTACTCTGGCGGGGACCGAACTACTTCTGCCGGTCCGGGTCTGCAAGAAGAAAAGAATAATAGGATAAGTGGAGGACTCATACAGTGTATGACAACCAACCTCCCCCATCATGGTGTGCCATCACTATCTGATGACGTCACAGAGCTAGTAAAACCACTAATACAGTAGTATAAAGGAAGCCTAAGACCTAGTACAGAGCTAGGACAAACTGCTACTATAAGCTATTATAAAGATCTTGTAAGCTTATGGTATGAAGGATGCCTAAACCTAGTATAAAGGAGGATTGGACCTAGTATACGCCTATATAATAGGTAGTATAAACCTGATGACGTCACGATTTGATGACGTCATAATCTGATTTATTTTTACAGCCTGTGTGGTACCCCCGGTAGGCCTATCCTGTTATCAGTTCGGAGATCTGATGACGTCACGATTTGATGACGTCATAATCTGATGACGTCACACGACGTTACGATCTGATGACGTCACACGACGTTACGATCTGGTGACGTCACGATGGGGATCTGTGACGTCACTATCATCGTGCCATCACTATCTGATGACGTCACAGAGCTAGTAAAACCACTAATACAGTAGTATAAAGAAAGCCTAAGACCTAGTACAGACCTAGGACAAACTTGTAAGCTTATGCGGTATGAAGGATGCCTAAACCTAGTATAAAGGAGGATTGGACATAGTATACGCCTAGTATAATACGTAGTATAAACCTAGTATAATATATTGCATGAAGCAGAGAGGATAAGTCCCCCTCCTATCACTTCATCAAAATTTTTCTAAGTCCCTTTTTCTTGCCGGACGGCGGCCGGCGCCCGTCATTTTCCTTCAGTTTACCCCCCGATAAAACAGGTTCCCTGTTGAAAACGCACGAACAGGAACGTCGGATGGTATGAGCTCATAGAAAGACCGCGGGTACAATGTTTCACGAATTTTAATATAATAATTATTCGGATTTGCACGTAAGTATAGGTAACCGCACTTTTCTTTCGCAAAAATTATGCAACGACCCTTCCACTGTTCTACTGTGTTGTATTCAATGCGAACCGCCATGCACTATAAACCACTGTACTAGACGTGCATACGAGAACTGTACACTCTGGTGTCTTCAACCGATGACACCGCATAACGTGGTTTACCGGCGAGGTCGTCTCAGTGCCCCATTGGTCATACACTTATGGCGTGTGAGAAAGGGAGTGGTACCTCGTATGTAGACTGTAGTGAAATTCGAAGTTGTACCAGTGCTATCATCCATGCTATCATCCGTGCTACCATCCGTGTAGCGTCCATGCCAAGACATTGTATCCTCGACGTGAGTCCAACACGGGTCCATCGCGGATCACAGCATGAGCAATAGCACGAGTAACAGCAAACTGTAATACGAACTTTGGAAATGGTACACAAGTGCGTGGTATATAAATTGTTGTAAGATTTGAGAAAGGCACCGTGTTATAACCTGTGTTATACCCGAGCTAGAAGCGTGTTACAAATGCGTCAAGAACTTCGTCGTGAATACAAGACGATGACGCGGGTACAACACGCATTGGCACGGGTAGAAGACAGTGACGCGGGTACAACACGCATCGGCACGGGTTTCAGCGCGGGTTACAGCACGGGCAATAGCACGAGTAACAGCACAATAGCACGAGTAACAGCAAACTGTAATACGAACTTCGGAAATGGTACTTAAGTGCGTGGTATATAAATTGTTGTAAGATTTGAGAAAGGCACCGTGTTATACCCGAGCTAGAAGCGTGTTACATCCGCGCCAAGAACTTCGTCGTGAATACAAGAGGATGACGCGGGTACAACACGCATCGGCACGGGTTACAGCACGGGCGAAGGCACGGGTGCAAATTGACATCTTACAACAATTTATATACAACGTATATTACATTAAAAATATAAAGGCCCAGCACATACCTACATTTCGTAACAGCAAACTGTAATACGAACTTCGGAAATGGTACACAAGTGCGTAGTATATAAATTGTTGCAAGATGTGAGAATGTGCCCGTGCTGTGTCCCGTGTTAAAAGCCGTGTTATAACCCATGTTGTTCCCGAGCTGGCAGCGTGTTACATCCGCGCCAAACAACGCCAAACACTTGTTAAGTGCAATATGGTACCCGTGTTAGTATTGACTCGGGTACGGCACGCATCAGCACGGGTGTCAACGCGGGTCACAGCACGAGTCACCTCATGCCCTACAATCCAACTTCTTTCCTAACTGCAACACCCCCTTCACATCCCATCATGTTTTCCACTGGTGAGAAAAATTAAATACTGACAGTACAAGTTTCCTAACGCTATACTTCTGCATTCGTCTCCTGATTATGAAATGTCAATGCAATTAGAACATCAATGGTTTGTGTATTTACATCAAATTCATCGGCCGCTGTCGGCAACGGGGCGTGCCCATTGCACGCCCTTTTCAGAGCCCGGTCGCTGAACTGAATTACATATGACCGGGAATCCTCAATGAGGAATTTCCCGGTCAAAACAAAGGTTATTGCCGCCGAATCGGGTGCATCGAATGACGGGTTCTGCCATATGGCGACCCCGTCAATCACCGTCTTCACGGCTGTCATCTGTGAAGAGATGATTGATGGTTTATTTGAATCCAGTTGAAATACTTTAATTGATATATTATCACCTGTACATAGACAAAGTGGCTCGCAATAGCCTTTTCGCCCACCGAAAATTTGCTGTAAAGAGTCTGCGTGGGCTTACACGCTGACTCTGCGCCGATGTAACTCAGGATTATGTCGAAGCATTCAATCTGGCTTCCAAATAACTTGAACAATTCAGTCGGTCTTGAAATAAAATTGAAAAAACAGAATTACTTTCATGATTCTTTCTAAAAATGAAGTTTTAATCATCCTCTTATAAATTAGTGGAGCACCTTCCCAGCCACCTTCTCATCTTCCCCCCCCCCCCCTATGAACGAGCCCATCCAAGAGTATAGTCACAACGTTTCCTGGTTATATGAATCAAACAAACCCGAACTTCGAACAATTGCTCTTGCAATACCATCCATAAAGAATAGAAAATTATCTCAGGCCTCCAGTTTTTCCGACTATCGGGTACTTGTCATTGACTCTATTCGAAACAACGTTAATCGCGAGACGAGTACGGTGTTTGTGTGCGGTTTGTAAATTATAATCCAATCTCCGTTTCCTTCCACTCCGCCGCTTTCGAAGTACGAGTCCAAGACGGACTCAAATCCGAGATTAAAACGTTCGCCTCCTGTCCTTATTCTGAATTTATTGTAATATAGAAATCGTAAGGTGTATTCAATTTCATTATGGATCCTATCTTTTTCGCCACCGCCATCTACATTCTCGAACTGGTCACAATTATATTCCTCCTAAAGCACCTCTCGTTTTGTGCTCCGGAATCAATGTTCATTTCCAATCCGACTACAGGACTGTACACCCTTGAGATTTTTCTTGTAATAATGAACCTAATCGCGTATAGATTCGATAATTTCCATGTTACAAATCAATCAGTTGTACTTCTCTTTTTTCAGGGCCCTGGTGTTAAGGAGACCACAACAGCTTTGACGAAATCCACCATCAACCCAAGGGATCTGCCAGCGACTTCTGATATACCTGTACGTCCCAAGGTACCGGAAATCTGCGGACCTCTGACGCCGTGTGGTTGGGCAGTATATACCAAATATACCAGATCCATTCAATACTTTGCGGCCAACGTGTAAGTTGAAGATTTACAATATAATTCGTTGATTTACGAGTTTCTAGCAGCCTGCTAAAGTTGTGTTTAGATGCGTGAGAGAACGTTGAGTATGTCAGGGATGGAGGATAAGTAGTGGTCAAGTCCGGGTATCAGAAGATTTGTTAAACGCATAGGGGGAGTGGGGTGAGATTCGCAATGGGGGCATGAGAGAGGCATAAGATGGAAATGATCGGGATGTGTGTGTGAGTGTGAGTCTGGTATGGCCGATTCTGACACGGATGATTACTATTTCTTCGGAATGATCAAGAATAGATTGAACGGAAGAGGGGAGGGTAGAATGGTGAGGATGTGCTCGATACAGCTGAAGACTGCCTGTGATTCCGATACGTTGTCAATGAGAGATCATGATGTGGCCTATTGAGTATATAAAGCCGGTTTTGTTCTGATGTTTGGAGCCATCGGAGGAAGATGTGGCAGGGCTGTGAAAAGTGTTGAGACTCTCGTTGAACTGTGCCTAATATTCTGCTGAAGAAGTTGACAATGAATGAGGGAGGCAAATGGGGTTGCGAATCATTTTGGGTGGAGTAACAAGCCACAGAGGGATGGTGGGGATGACGTGGTTAAGACAGTGAAACTTGAAGGAGCGTGGTAATTGAAATTCGAGATTGGATCGTAGATTAGCCACGGAGTTTTTGTATTTATGAGGGTAGAATATGCGATGGTGTACGGGGATTTGAGGATGTTTCAGGACAGTTGAGAGGAAGTTGGTTGTTGGTTTGAATCGTCGATAATGGAGTGGGAGGAGGCCAGTGCGTGGACCGAGACTATCAGCGGGACTGGTTTGAAATGCTCCAGTAGCTATTCTGAGTACAGAATTTTGGACAGGGTCGAGTAGTTTTGGGAGGGAGTGCGAGAGTCGAGGATGGATCGGATTAAGCTCTGGTAAAGGAGGAGGAGGAATTTTCGGTTACAACCTTCTTTAGGATGGGGAAAAAAATTTCAGGACATCGAGTGGTTTTCATGTTTTTAGTTTGATGTGAAGGACCAGTGACGTTGGTGGAAATTGAGGTCAAGAAGTTTTGTGCTGTTCTGATCAAGCTCTTGATAAGAGAAGGACCAGTGTGCAAGAAATCATTAATCTAGACTTTTAGTGGTAGGAGTCTTAGCGGAGGCGTCATAGACAATTCTGACCTTGCCTTTCTGCCCAACAGGTCTATGAGGTATGTAGTGGATAGGATAGCGAGAACCATGACTGGCCTTTTCAATGATTCCGCGAGTTTCTTGTTCTGTCATGATTTTATCACACTCTTTTACAATGTCTGGAGAGGTGCGAGCAAGCTCAGAGCGAAGTCGATCAAATGCAAGCCGATAGTGAGTTTGTAGAGAGGGCTTGTCAGTTTTCCTTGGCCATCTCACAATGTAGCGGTCACCTTCTTTACGTGTAGTATTCCAGAAGGCTTCTATTGCTTGAGCCTCAAGGGATTCAGTTTCAGAAGGGCGTATGCCGAGAGTTTCTAGATTCCAGAATGTCTCAAGCTCGGGTATTGGCTGAGAAGGAGAGCTGTCTTTAGAGACAGAGCTTGTACACTGTACAGTGGAAGATGATGGATGAGCATCAATAGATGTGGGAGCCGGCAGGGCGATGCCATGAGGACACCAGCGAAAGTGAGTTTTCAGGAGAGCCTAGCCATCAGTTAATTTCTTGCTTCCCTTTAAATTGACAAGACGGTAATAATGGTCTCCACCAATGAGAAGTTCAATAGGTCTTGGTGGTCTGAGAAAAGATCAGAATCGGCATAGTGATAGTTCAAAGGTAATTGTTGCGCGGCATCTCCAGGCGCAGGAGTGAGTTACGCATGAGCAGGTATGATACCAGGAGATGTATGTATGCGACAGAAATAAGGTATCCCAGAGGGCCCTAGAAGGGCGATCTCTAAGATTTGTGGCAACATAGTTCCGCGATGAGAAGCTCCATAAGAGGATACAGAGAGAGTGGTATTTGGTTGAAAAGTTACAGCCAGTCGTTTGAGGGCCGTCACCTGAAGATAGCTGGTATCGCTACCCCCATCAAACATTCCCCGAACGGTGGTCTGTTGGCTTACGTGTCTCACTACACAGACGAAGGTAGCCAAGTACTTACATTCTTGTTGTTCAGCACGTTGAGTAGTCAGTTGCTTGATACACGTTTCGCACATGAGCAGGACGTGTCCTGGTGCTGCACATACGGCATAATCTTGACTTGTGAGAGCAGGTCTCCAATTGGTGGCCACCAACCGTTCTCTGCGAGCCGTTACTGTAAGGTATTTGGCACATGTGCGAGACATGTGAAGAAGCCCACAGAAACGACATGTTGGTGTGTCTTGTTTCTTCTTCTTTCCAACGGCGGTGGTTTAGGGAGATCCAGTAGAGCCGGTATTTGGACGTTTGCGGGTCCCTTTACCAGCAGTGTGAACAAATGTATTGACCAGAGTTGGTGTTTCCTGGGACGCGTCGCTAGTACGGGCCTCATAGAACTCGTCAATGTACACCAGGATATGGACTTGCTTCAGGAGCTCTTCTACAGAAATGTTTAGGTCAGAATGATTGTTGTGAAGGATAGGGAAGGCTGCCACAATGGTGGGTCTGCGGAATTTCTCCAATTCTCCATAGAAGTACGTAGGAGGACTCGATCATCTACAGGAGCTTGAGTGGCTTGAAGACTTCTAAGAATGCCTTGCGTAGCATTTAGATTTGCTCTGACCTTACTAGCAGGAGGCAATTCATCCTTAAAATTAGGCAACTTATCAAGATCCTTATAGTAAGACTGAACTAATTTGGTCGGAGCTCTCTACGTCAATGTGGGGGGGGGAGCAGTACCTCTCTCAAGTTGCGTAGTTTCGAGAATTTTTCATGTTTTTCACACGTTTTTTGAACATTTCCATCTCTCCACCAAATACATTGTTCAGAACCAGGGCCGTGCCAATCTATTCAGGCTGAATGAAAGACTCCTCTGGTTCTTGGAATCAAAGAACCCCCTCTCTCCTTTCCAATATGGCTTTAGAAAGGGACGCAGCTCTACTCAGGCCCTTTTTTACTTCCAATCCAAAATAAACGAATCTTCACCTACTAAATCATCACTGTACTCAGTATTTTTCGACCTCCAGGAAGCCTTTTCTCGAGTATGGAGGGAATACGTCGCAATAAAAATGTTATGATAACGGTCTTCAAGGTCACCTCCCTTCTATTTTACCTCCCTTCTATTTTACCTTCTTGAAAGCTATCAACGACATCACTAAATTCCGTTCATTTTACTCTCACGCAACGTCTCTTCGCAGATGACTACAACATTTCCATCCGCTCAACTAATCCTCTTTGAGCCCACAGACTCCTCCGAGAAACTCTTGACGCCATTACCACTTGGACAAGCACAAACAGTTTCCGTTTTTCATCGCAAACCAATCCTATTCTTACCCTTACACCTCTTTCTTTACAAAATTTTCAAAGTCTCTCCCGCAACGCCGCCAAAATTCTTGGTTTACATTTTGATCAAAAACTCACCTGAACTCATCACATCAAAATTCTCAAAGCTTAAATGCACTTGAATATATTGAAATTTATCTCACCCTTCCAAAGGCTGCAACAAGAAACTCCTTTTTCAGCTCTACAAAAGTTTTATTCGCTCGCGACTAGATTATAGAGCACCGGTTTATAACTTGGCCAATAAATAGGTCCTCTCCTTGCTAGACACCATTCAAACCTCCTCCCTAAGGATGGTCCTGGGAGCCTTCCAAACAAGTCCTAAACTTTGTTTACTCGCCGAAGCTGCCGAACCTTCTCTTCACTTTCGCCGACTCACAGCATCTTCACCATCCGCGTAAGAAACCTGATTCAAGAATATTCAGATCACACACTTTGTGGTCTCGAGGATGGCTCAAAAACTGGAATCAAACCGGCTGACGCATATTCCACACACGGATACATTGTTTCTCATCGCATTGTGAACTCCCTTCTTGTGGCCAATTTCTCCTCGCAGATTCACTTTCTTCACTTCACTCTCTTGACCCGAATAAAAGAAAATTCTCATAAACTTTTCAAAATTCTATGTAATTTCAGTAAAAATTCCCATTTCTTGGTACGTTTCTGGCGTCCCCCGGAGACTTGGCACCCCGGCAACTTGCTCATGTCGCCATATGGTAGGCACGGCCCTGTTCAGAACTAAGTTTACTGCACGATATTCGAGTAGTGGAGGTCATCCCTGCATTCACCCTTGGACTTCGGAAAGTCAACGTTCTCAGTACTCGTGGTTTCTCTGGACTTACGTTTGAGTGCTATTTCTACCTCGTTCTTATTATATTTGATAACACATTTCTTGTGCCATTTGGCATGGTTACTCACCAAATAATCACCAAAGTTTTCGCCACAACTTTCAACCAGCTTCAAGATAAGAGGGTTCCCCATGGCGCCAATTCCGTGCCGCCACAACTTTCAACCAGCTTCATAATAAGAGGGTTCCCTATGGCGCCAATATCGTGCATTTTCAAAACATTTGAAGCCAAAGTAGAGTAGCCCGCTGCCCGCATTTCTTGCTTCGACTTTCACACGTACATTGTTCAACGGATCAACTAACGAATCACTTGTAGTCTTTTGACAAAAAATACACTTGGCCTAATCCAAAGGGCACACAGCGTCCACAAATTTGAATTTCTTACGTGAAGTTTCCATTTTACGAACGCGTAACTTGATTTACAGAACAACGAAAAAGAGTATTTGAGAGAAAAAGCACATGTCTACAGTCTTGAAACGACAAGAATGACTATCCAACAGCACAATTACTTCTTCACAGTCGACGGATTTGAATTTATCGCAATCGGTCACAATTTGATTAGTAATTGGTTCGGAAACTCACCAAGGAGATCTGGAGGACCAGTCCACGCGCACAGAACATCATCCACGCACCTGTGCAAATAGTGAATGTGACCCAGTAACACCTGGTTCGAGGAAAAGAGACCAAGTTCAAACTTGGATATGAAAATTCCAGAAATGAGGGAGCCTAGAGGAGATCCAATAGGGATCCCTACTTCGTCGGGGAACTCACAAAACTTACAATAGTTAGGGCATCAACAGATAATCAAGAGATCGAAGAATTCCTGGAGTTCATTGTGAGGAATATTGGCCTTGACGGATAGCTCGCCCATACACTGCATGGTAACGGCTTTAGGAGTATTCGGGAACGGGCTAACCACATTGAAAGGACAGATGCTTGTTTCTGGGGGAAGTCTTATGTCCTTTAGAACATCCGCCGAAGAGGCCGAGTTCAAGACTGAATGAGGAGATTCAAAAGTGACGCACGACTTGAACCAACGGTCCAAAAACTTGGCAAGGAAGTAAGTAGGAGAAGAAACAAATGAAACCACAGGTCGCATTGGGGTATATTAGTCTGATGCACTTTCGGAAACCGGTAGAGGAGGGGGGGTGTTGGGTTAGGAACAAGGAGGGCTTTTTCCATCGCTGGAGTTTTGATAATAGCCTCACACTTGTTGATGACGCTCCTAACTTCTTTAACATGCTTAAGGAAACTGAAATCCTCGCTCTCAGTAGCACCATATTGCTGGAGCACTTCACGGACCTTAGACGCGTTAACAGATTTCTCCATCACCACAACTGCATTTCCCTTGTCAGCCTTTGTGACAATTGAATCTTCCTCCTTGATCTTACTCTTTAGACCTTGGATCACTCCTCCTACTTTATTACTCAGACTAGGAAGAAAGTTATTGCGGACAATTTCAGCACAAACTTTTTGACGCTGCATCAGTCTCCCTTTCCAGGGGAAGTTCTCCAACCACCTACCCTCTCTTGGCCTACCTCCGCAGAGGTTCCAAATTTTTCCAACTCTTCCACTCCCTCTATTAAACATCGGATCTCGAATTTTTCCTGAATCAAGACAGAGCAATGTTTGTGATTGTTGAATGCAGACGTTTTTGTTGATATGCCTTGAACAAAACTAATGAAAGAAAAAAATTAAAAAAAAAGAGGACTGGATTATACGTCATTCACATAAACTTTCTCTTATTTTACAGATGCGGTTGCGGCGTTGGAAAAACATGTACAAGAGCTGATGACGATATATCCATCAGCGCTTACATCTACAGATGTGGTCCATTTACAACCTCCACGGAAAAGATTCGTATTCATAACTAAAAATGCTATCAATTTTCTCTTTTATAATATTTTTTTTTTTTTTTTTTCCTTTCTAGTAATTATGAATTCCTGAATCTCGAAAACTACAATACTTTCAACCCTCTCAAACAGAGAGGAATTTTTTTTAACTCCTAGTATCTTCTAATAATGGCTACACCAATGTATCAAACTCCTTTCTAACTATCTGAATGTTTCAAAACTTTGCAACTAGATTATGATATTATCTTCTTCTTGAATTGTTTTTTGGCCGTTATTTCTGCCGAGGAATGCAAAATGTTTCAAATAGAACTAACGTTTTATTGATGGAAATTTATTAATTCTGGATATGGCTAGTTTTTCAAAGTTTTTGTTGCGTGTATTAGAGGTACCTTGAGGCAATTTTAGAAATTTCTTCCTTAGCCTCCTTTGTTTTGTTTCAGAACTTTCAGTGATGCATTTTTGTCATTTAAATTTGAATATCTTCAAACACTGTCTATTGTGTATGAGATTTTAATGATCTAATTGGAAAACAGGTTTTGAATTTTTGAAGATGTTGTTGAATATCATTTTCTAATTGGAGTAAAACCATCTTCATGTACTGTAATTAATGTATCAATACATTTTATTTCAATTATTCTTTCTTGTGGTGTCGACTTTTTCTTTATAGAATTTATTTCAAATGACGATACCTCAATTTGAGATTGATGGAGACAATTAAAATCAAAGTGTTTGAGACACACAAATGATCAAAGTGGAGTTGGAACATACTTGAAAAAAAAAAAAAAAAAAAATCAGATTGTTTTTCAACAAATAATGTTGATAACGTCGAGGGTGGTCTTGGAAAAGTCACGGAATTTTGAAAAATTTCTCGAAAGTAAACTTACGGTAAACCATTATACAGTATTGGAAAATGTAAAACTCGCGCACCCGTACAAATCGCTAGGTTCGCTGTAGTTGCAAAATGAGATTGATCAAATTATCAAAATTTCAGTTCCTCAGTTCTTCATCTTGAAATTAATGATAAAAAGATGGTCGCTCTATTTCCTCAATAAAAAGTTTTAACAACATCAAAATGGAATTGTCACCATCATCATCCACCAGAATATTTTCCAGGCTTCTATTTCGAGCTTCTATTTCGAGCTTCTATTCCTGACAAAGAATTGAATGGTTCCTTCAACTTTTGATGAGCTGCACAACTAAGTTTCACTATGTCTTGGAGGAGAATATCTATCTTCATGTGATCATTGTTGGTTCTCAATCTAAACACCAACATTCTTTTAGTCGCGTTCTCAAAGAACCAACGGCAACATATGTGTGTACCGGCCTTATCATTACAATTGTACCAGATGAGCTTTACTTACCTACTTTTTTCTTTTGCCAGTATTTGATTCAAATTTACGCATCAAAAGAAATAGACTGCATAATAGACCGCATTGTGAACTGTTTTACGTATGTGCATGCGCGAGTTTTGCGTTTCACAGTACTGTATAATGGTTTACTGTAAGTTTACCTCGGTTTTGCGAAAACTCTCTAATATCTCTGAAAGAGATGGAGTCTATATACTTACCGTATAAAAAAGATTCTTCGACCGATATCTTCATCCCTCGTCATTCTGCCCTAGCTGTTGCCCACAAGATCATGCGGTGAAAAATCGTATCTAAGCCCACCTTCTTTCTTGATTGGAAAAAAAAAGAAATAGATTGATTTCCTCATATTGCTCTCCTACGTGATGAAATTCAATTCCTGTAAAATGAACTTGAGATTCTCCGCTTTCTGAAAATAAACTTCATATTCCAAGAAATGGTGTAATTTTTGAAATAACTCGAATTTCTCGAAGATCTCCATATATGCTTCACTCTTACTCTGGAACCTTTATAGTCTGATGAGTGACGTCGCAGTGAAATCTATCTATTCCTGGAGAAACTTGGTCGGTGATAATATTGATTTATAAGTAGGTATCTCAGAAATTTCCGCTCGCTGTAACCACATTGTTCCTGATGCGATTCAGCCAATATTGCGCCATCTCAAAAAATGCGATCATATTTCTTCTTGTTAACAGAACAGTTATTGAAATTAAGTATTGGAGCCGATCGAAAAGAAGTACACGTTATCATTTTTCTGTAACAGCTGATGAAAGAGATGGTGACATCATTTTGCCTCGCCCTATGCGCAGGTGTCAAAACCATTCCGTCACTGAGGTGTATAAACCTAACTGAGCAGGGACAGGAATATGACTTTTTATAACCCTCTCCTCTCTTGTTTTGCTGATTTCAAAATTCTGAAATTTGTTATTATCCATCATTCAATTAAATTTTTTCGAAATAAAGTCTACTTTGAATGCAGGGCGGGGAACGACCCACTTTTTCCACTTTGAGCCACTTTTTTTCATCTTAGCCACTTATTACCACTTTATTTTTAAGAACCCAATTCGGCCACTTTTTTTCAAATTATACCTAAAATCACTGAAAATACTGCAGAATTAGGACCTAACGCTTACGGAAAAACGTAAAATTTATTGAATTTGAACAACTCGACAAACTGCCTCTGGGAAGTGTTGAAAAAGAAGTCTCTTAGCAAATAAAAATTGCATAGTGCGCAAACTAACTAATAAACACTATAGCCGACAGAGCGCTCAGCAATGCACAGCGCAGGCATAGAAATATTGTTGGAGTGTCGATAATGCCGTGTGTTGGGACGGGTAAACTCGGTGCACTTCTTTCGTTCTACCCATTTTGTTACTTCCATTGGCGCCATGTGGCCTTACTTTCCTACGCTTATGTGAACACGGAGTGTGGTGACAAGCGGGGAAGTTTGACAGCTGATTACACTAAATCAGATCATGCTGAATCCATTCCGCAAAAAATTAGGCATATCCCGGGCGCCCGCGTTTTGTTTTTTCCTCTTCTTCTCCTCTACTGGTGTTTGTCGCCTTTCTCTCCTATCCGCACGAATTTGGTCTGCATAAATTTGGTCTCAACGGTCAGTGCCACTGTAACACTGTGACTGATGATTTGTCAGATGCGATTAATTCTAGATGGCGATTGCGCGGTAAATCTTTTTTCATGCGGTAAATCTTAATTCTTTTTTTGTGCGGTTGATGCAATTTTGAGGTGCTGTTAAAACTACTTGCTTTATTGGTGTAGTGACAAGAGTGAAATGCGAGACGAGTGGTTTGAACTAGATGATGGTCAAGGCCGAAAAGTTCGTGAGTGGGCGGAAAAAGTGGCTGGCAGCTCAAATTCCGTCAAGTGCGTTATTTGTAATACAGTTCTCGCTATCAATTCATCAAAAGGCTTCCAGAGTTTTACGCAACATGCAAACTCAAAAGGACACAAAATGAAAGCAGATGTCAGTTTGAATCCAAAGCAGTTGAAATTAACTAGTGGTCTAACACAATCTGGCACAGCTTTTGTTCAAAAAACTATTGCAATGTTTGCTCCAGGTGACCAAGCCACTGTTGCTGAAATAATGTGGACTCTATACTCGATTGCGCACAATTATTCATTTTCTTCCTGTGATGGAATAATTGAAGTGTTTAACGTAATGTTTCCTGGTAAATTACTGCAAGGATTTTCCATTAGTAAAAAAAAGATGCGGTACCTCACTACCGAAGCTCTGGGACCGTATTTTAAAGACGATTTGATTAACGATTTAAGTAATGCAAATTTGTTCAGTGTTCTTTTCGATGAAACAACGAATTCGGCAAATGCCAAAGAATTAGAAATTTCTGTCCGGTTTTTTTCTGAGAAGTTTGAACGAGTTGTCACAAGGCATTTACAGACATATTTCATTGCTAAAGCAGACGGAGCATCCCTGGCTAAATGCATCCTGAAAGCAGTAAGCGACGCGAATCTGCCACTTTCAGATGTTTTGATGGTTGGTTGTGATGGACCTAATGTTAATAAAACAGTACGTACTACTTCATTAAATATTGTAGGTAGTCTCAGTGAATGGAATGCCCTTTTACTTGATTATTGTTTTGCGAGTAATACCTGCTTCTAAATTTCCAATTTTTGGGCTGTCTGAAATATCTACCCATAATGAAAGGGAGTGATGTTAAAGAATGTGGGAGCCTGTCCTTTTTTGCGAGATTTGTTCACCTAAGTACTTACCTATTATCCTTTTCTTCTATTCATTTGTTTACAAGCTTAACTTGCAATGCACTTCTGATCCCAAACTTTGAACTTGTGCTTTCATTTCCTTTCCTTTGTTGTTGCCTCTTTTGTAGGTGCTGAACATTATCAATGAAAAAATTCTTAGTATTCGTGATCAGAAAAAAAGTTTGATCAATATTGGAACGTGTAATATACACATTGTCCATAACGCATTCAAAAAGGGATTGGAAGAATTTGGTGAAGATTGCTCCAATTTGGCCGTTGCCATTCATTATTACTTTAAAGGGTGGCCGGGACGCTGGGATGATTTTCAGAAAGTTCAAGAGGAACTTAAAGTACCTTCGCATAAATTTATAAAACATGTGCCCTCACGCTGGTTGACTCTTGAAAATGCGTGTGAGAGACTTCTAGAACAGTACTCTGCTTTGCTGAACTATTTCCGTGTATTTATACCAAAAAACAAACCAAAAGATGTCACAAAGGGCTCATATGTTCGGATTAAACGTTACTTATGTCAGTCAACTATGAAGAGTGAGTTACATTTTGTACATTCAAGTGCAAAATTATTTTCTTCCTTCACTGCCTATTTTCAAAAAAACGAGCCTCTTGTTCATGAATTGTATGAGAGTTTGAACGCATTATTACAAAAGCTGATGAACCGTTTTCTAAAAAGTAAGAACGTTCCGTCGGTACCTGCCACAGTGGCCGGGGGCAGTCTTGAAAAATTATTTGAAATCGAGAATTTGCTGCCATTAAATGATATGTGCCCAAATCTTCAAAAGGATACCGAGTTTAAAAAGCTGAAGGAAGTGGATCGAGCCAAGTTTTTACTTGGTACAAGAAAACACTACCTTGCTGCATGTAAGCATATTTTCAAGAAATCATGCTTATCTCAGACAATTGTCAAATATTTGCGATGTGTAGGGGTAATAGAAAGAAAAACCACTCGCAGCTGCGATGAAATATTGAAGATAGCAGAATGTTTACCTATGAATTTAGACTTGGATTCATTAAGAGATGAATGGCTCATGTTACAAAATGAGTCAGAACCAGAGTCCTCTTCTAAGAGAATAGATCTTTACTGGTGTCACTTCTTCAAGAAGACAGTCAATAATGTCCCAAAGTATCCGACCGTTACCCGCGTAGTGAAAGCTGTACTTTCATTAGTACATGGCAGTGCGGATGTCGAACGACGTTTTTCTGAATCAAGTAATGTTCTCTCCGAAGCACGTGCGTCTATGCATGAACGCACACTAGATAGTTTGCTTACCATCAAGGATACTATTAACTTATACGACAAAAAAGTTCATACCATCAATGTACCCCAAAAGTTGATAAATTTGGCTCGCCATGCGGCTCAAAGTTACAACAATTATTTAGCGGAGGAAAAGGCTAAGAAGGAAGCCCAAGATGAAGATGAAAATGAGAAGAAGGCCGAAAAGGAAGCCCTTCAGAAGAAGACAGTCACACTCCAGCAAGAAATTGAAAGTAAGAAAAAGAAGGTCTCAGAAAAAAAGAAAGAAGAAACAATGAAGAGAGCTGCCTCTGATAAACTGTTTCAAGATGCCAATAAGAAACTTAAGGAAGCATTAAAAAAGAAAGATTTGACCGAAATTCAAATCGCACAAGCGATGTTAGAATCTTGCAGCAATTTGAGACGAGAAGAAACGAGTTTGAAAAAAGAAATTGAGGAAGCCAGCAAAAAAATTGATTCCAGGAAGGATCAATTGACTAAATATTATAAAAAGAATATGTCAAAGTAGTATTTTATTTTCACTATTCCGATATAATTTTCTTCTTAATAACTGAATTATTACTACATTACAAAGATTTTTCATTCTGGTACTTTTTTGATTTTCTTTTTGAACGCAGAAACAAAGGATTTCACATCACTTGTAAAATTGTAGATGCCAATACTTTTTTTTTTGCATTTGAAGACGATCATTTTTTAGTCGCTTTTCAGCCACTTTTCAGCCACTTATTAAATTTATCAGGCCACTTTTGCCACTAGAAAATAATATTTTTTTGTTCCCCGCCCTGCAGAATGTGATTGAAGTTTTCACTCCCTTCTTCTCAGATGTCTGCAAATGAGGACAGTCATCCAACAATTTATTCTACAGCCGAGTCAACTGGACATCTCGCGCGACACCTAATTCAAGCATTGCTTTACTTTGTAATTTAGCAAGTTCAGGAAGGTGGAAAACAACGGGTTCACTCGAGTTTTCTTTTGCCTCATGAATGTAAGCCAATGAGACTTGCATGCGTGATGCTCCATATTTGCTGAATGGAATGATCGCTCACCTTCCAATTTTCAGCGGCTCGGTAGCACATTCTTTAATTTCGGCATCGCATTTTTTCGTCATGACTCCAGTGAGAGGGTGCATTTTATACTCTGGTAAACCACAAAAAATACAACTTTCAAGGGAATGCGTCCTGGTTCCGACGCTGTTTGCGGCAGTGTATTGCAGCTGAATGATTCAGCTTCAGCTTTTAGCTTAAAACTTTTGACCTTGAAAAATATAGCTTTGGCTTAAGCTTTTAGCTGTTCTAAAAAAATTTGGCTAGCTTCCGGCTTATTTTCAGCTGGATTTTGGCTTTTCAGTCATTGGGAAAATTGGACAGAATCAGGAGAAAAGGATCTTTGTTAAGAGAACAGAATTATAATCGTTGATTTTCAGACCATTAAAAATATTGATTTTCTCGAAACTGTATCGTGTTTCTCTTTCTCAGTTTTTCTCTTTGAATTGTAGAAAAAAGAAAGTTAGAAAGTTGCTTTACTATTTAATTTTTTTCTAAATAAAAAATGAATGGTTGTGCACAAGCTTTTCAAAATTCAGAGGAAGCCAAAGACTAGTCGAAAAAATTCAGCTGAATTGAGCTTTTGACTTCCAGAAGTGCGCTTAAGGCTCGATTTTGGCTCTTGTCTTATCAATAGAAATTCGGCTGAATTTAACTTTCAGCTTTTGGCTGGCTGCAATACACTGGTTTGCGGTCTACCTGACGTATAAGTATTCGACAAAGCTCAGCAGCCCAGCCTTAAGATTAACTACAGATATAATGGAGGGGGCTTCTTCAACCTACGCAGGCTAAAAGTTACAACTAAGATCACAAAGAGGAATATCTTCGACTTCCAGTATGCGGATGATGCAGGAATCATGGCAGACACACGTGGACATCATCAGCGGTCACTCGAGAAACTGAACGGTGTGTATGGTGACCAATGCCCAGAAAACGAAGATATATAGCTCGCTTTAAATATTGAAGAGAGAGGAAGCCTAGATGACAAAATCCAGCACAGAATGTCCTCCGCGGCTGCAGCTACGTAAAAATTAAGAGGGTGCGTATTTTACAACGGAGATATTTTAACATTATCTAGGCTGATTGCATACAGAACGGTGGTCCTCCCCACCCTCTTGTACGGTTAAGAATGCTGAACTCAATACCGCAGGCACATTAAGGTGCTAGAAACCTATCACCACGGAACCCTGAGGAAAATCCTGAAAATCCGCTGGCAGGAATACGTTACAAACGTGGAGGTGCTATCGAGGACAGGCTGCCAGAGTGTTGAAGCGCTCATCCTCGAGGAGCGGCTAAGGTGGCTGGTATACACCCACCGCCCCAAGCAGTTACTGAATGGAGAAATGGCGTCTGTGTACGTAAATGTGGGTTCGAGATTAGGCTCCCGACCACGGCCACCTCTACTATCAGGCCGAACAACTCAACATGACAACGTTGCAAACAGCTGATCCTAGCCGTCCGAGATTTGATTACGTGATACACGTTCAAGTATGCCTATTATGAGGAACTTTTCAGTAATTCGCAGTTTTCTCAAAAACTATTGTGTTAATCAAAAATTAACAAGGGGTGAATTTTTTTGCCCATAAATTTATCTTTCACTCACATACTATAAAATTTACATTTCTGGCGCTTATTGTTCTTGTTGTGACGAATAAAGATGTACAACTTTCGATTTTCACGTATTATACTAGATAGTGGTTCGCGAGCATGACCACCTCATCTGTACATTATTCAAGTTTTGAGTTTCAGGCGAAAAGAGGCAAAAACAGAAATAATAAATCTTTGTCGGCAAAAGAACGAAAACTGCTGCTGTAAACTTGAGATTAAACGAGCTATTATTTTTCATTTTCATTTCAATTTTCTAGTTACGACTCATTTTAAGAAGGTGGAATTTGCGGATGAAAAAATATCTGATAGAAACGATTAAAAAAATTTAATGATTATTTTCGAAGACATAAGTATACATTTTATTTTCGAATGTAGTTCGATAGAAACAATCAAAATGAGTAATTTTCAAAGACATGAGTATAAATTCATTTTTCGAGTGTCTTCATTTTCCTTTCTTTCCCAATCCCTTTGACGTGATCTTCTTTTTTTGAAGTACCGTTACTCTTCGTGCTATCAATACAATCAGTTTTACATTTCCGATAATTATTTAGCAAAATATTTGCGAAAATCTTGAAAACTCTTTTGTATACATTTGTACGGGGAGTTTCACAAACTTCGCACTTTTCGTCGGTATTATCGAAGAAAAGCAGAGCCTCTTCCATCAGAGACATCAATAATTTTCTATGATTCCTACTTTTTACAAAATGACTTTCGTATGTTTCTGAAATCAATTGCTGCATTACATGAATTGCGAGTTTACCTAATGCAAGACAAATATTTGAAGGAACAGATAATCCTCCTCTGTTAATGTCGTCACAATATTTGTCTTCAAACGGCTCATCGGAATGGAAAATCTTGAGGCAGGCTTCACAACTTACTTTTCCTTTCAATTTAAAAGATACATGACCAGATACGAAAATAACACCGGAATCTGGGAATTCATTATTCTCAAATTCAAAATCGTCAAAGAAGTCATTATAAATTTCAAGATCAACATCTACTTCATCAGAATCTTTCATCATCAGATCATCGAGCGTATCGAATGAATAAGAAATACGCCCATACCGTGCCGATTTTAAACCCAGTAAACTACTAACTCGTAGTTTCTTTTCGGCCTCTAGTACCTATAAACATACACATAAGTAATTAGAGTGAGACGAACTTTTTCCGCCCTTTTCACCCAAAAACATGAGCTTCATGCGACTATACCTACACATGAATTCAACGTCTACTTTCTAATGCACATGAATTTAAAATCTACTTTGCATACTCAAAGGTTTAAGACGCAGTCACTATACTTTATGACATACAGTGGTCTGAAATCACTCAGATGAGTCAATTTAGGCTCAACCGGGGCTCAACTGTTGATTCTTCTTCAATGATCGTGGGAACAAAAATTTCCTCATTCTGAAATTTCGTTTTTCGACAGAATACAGTAGGTTTGAGATCAAAAAAAGCACAGGGCTGCTGTAAAGTACAAGGGAAAATTGACAAATGAAAATAAAACGAGTATGGTAAATTTTATACTTTGTGTATTAATACGCTTATAGATATTTTGTTTTCATTTTCTTAATTATTAATTTTCCCTTCCACTTACGTTACCATAGAAAACGTCGTTTTCAAGGTAGAGTATGTAGAACACGGATTCTCCGACATTTTGTTGGTACAGTTTGCCATCATGGGCACGTAATACCCTGAGAAAAATTTTGGTAATACTTTTAACCAAAAATATAGTAAAGTCGGTCCAATTGAAGAATAACTCTAACAAAAAAAAAGTAGTAATTAATACTTAAAACTAAATTACAGTAAATATTACTGAAAATGCTTATTTATGTTGACCTCGCGATTTGGCCGGGTATACTTATGTTCTTAGTCAAATTTACGATAGTTTTTTCTCAGTGGCAAGGGGAGAAATGTGTCGGAAAATGCCAAAAATGGCAAAATTTGTAATCTATAATTTACATATATTTTTTTTTTATAATTTTACCAAAATTTTCAATCTCATCACCGCTGACAAGAATTGCGAGCTTTAGTCACAAAGCACTACACACATGTATGTTAGTCACGAACAAAGCTACAACATAGAAATACATGCAATACCTCCTGGCCGTGAATACCACCACCAATGTTAGTTAATACAGGAACACACCTGAGTTACAGATATATTATAATTATTTCCACATAAACTTCGATATTGCCCGAATCTCTTTTCCAATAAGTCTGTTTGTATTTTTCCTGGTAAAACGTAGGGTATTTTCAATTCAGTGAGTGCGTACTTAATGAACCGAACCATTACCGTCGTTTGTCGTTCAAGAGCTGAAAATGTTTCGTGGGTGAGGAATCCGCCATTCTTCAACACAGGTTTCCACACATTCAACCACTCAAGAAAACGTTCTAAAAAAATTAAACGATTATCCGAAGTAGAATCGAAAGGTTTCTGGTCGTCGTTTCGTTTGATTTTATGCAGAAATCGATTTTTCACGTTCATGATGTTCCACCATTTTGAAATAATTTCTAAAAATAAAGCAGTTTCATCATTTTCATAATTATTGTTGTGCTCTTTCACAGCAGCTATTGTTGATTCGTGCCAAATATTCAGCGCTAGAGACACTTTCTGTCGCTCAATCGTACTTGGGTAAACAGTTTTATAATTCAATCTGGGCGCTGATTTTATCAGCATCCCCGATTCTTTCGAATATATGGCACGTAAAACTGAAAATTTTGCAAAACAAATACGCGAAAAATCGTCGAAATGAGGATAACAAAATGTCTTATCCTCATCTTTTTGGTTGAGCCAGTTGTTACGTATGCATTTAGCAATATGAACGCTATCGTTAGTACAAAGAGTAATGATACCATCACCAAATTCGACATGATAATTATCACCGCAGATATTCTTGAACAATTTTTGGTTCACTTTGTTATTATCTGCAATGATAATTACAATTTTAAACCCGCACTCTCTCACCACTGAACAAGCATCCTTTACAATACTAGTCAGGTGGTCGGCCTTCAATTCAACAACGGGTGTCAATGACACTACGTCTTTGAAGTTCCCAAAAGCTGATGAAATGAGGACAGCCACGATTGTTCGGGCAGCGTCTAATTTACTAATATTCTCTGCAAAACCGTACAATTTGCCATTTTTGTAATCAATTTTCTTTTTAACATAAATTTCATCTAACTGTAAAACAATGAACTTCTCGCGTTCTTCCAACGTACCATTTTTCAATCTCAAAAAATGCTCATTATTTTTATCATCTACTGAAACACCAAATTTCTGTGTAAGTTGGATCAACCTGTTCGGATGGGGTAGCGTTAAAAGCGAATTTTCTCGTAATCCGTCATAACACGCAGGGGAAAGCATATGGATCATAAACGAATTTACCATCATGTTCGGAGTATATCGAATAGCGTTCTTGTTATCACAAAAAGCCAGTTCAAACTGCTCGGCTAGAAATCTCAATTTCTTGAATTTTTCTTCATCTTCCTGTAAACGATCGCAGATTTCAGTCAAACAGGATGCAACAGTTGTCTGTAAAAAGAGAAGCGAAGATTCAGAAGTGGAGGACTTGGAGTCGTAAAACTGTAGCAGTTTTTCAAAATGTGACCATTGCGTTAATAAAGTATTATGCGTGCCGATTGCAGAGTTCAATTCAGTAGATGGAACCTGGAATCCATTCAAGTACACAATGACATGAAGATTACAATCAATTCTTACAGAAACGGTAATTTTTGGAACATCGGTCCAATCCATTTTATACGCGATAAATAAATCATTCGTGATATTGAATTTCCACGAAGTTTCTCCATCATTATTGATACAAACGTGATTACGAAAGGAATTTACAAGCTCATCATAATTTCGAATCAGTTTCTTCAATCGAGCTTCTTCGGCAACTTGTCTGCGAACTTCTTCTTCGCGCATTTCTATAATTTTACGCCGTTTCTCGGGGTCGGTCCGCTCACACGCCGGTCTCTTGGATAGATACGCCGGCACATCATTGAAAATAGTCGGAACCGCTCCTGGCAGCAGCAGAGCGCGTGTCCGCGGGAAAGTTTTTTTATTTCCACTCGAATCTACAAACTCTATAAATTTTGAAACGTACCGTGGCGCAAAATGGAGCTCACAAACTCTTGCCGATGGTCCGGGTAACCAATCTTTTCGAGGAATTTTTCGCAGCCACACTTTCCTTTCTTCTTCATTTTTTGGAAATTGAAATACGGACACATACTTACCCGCATTATCGTAATTACTTTTGCAATTTGTTACAGAACACCTGTCTGGCATTCTGAAATTAAAAATGAACATCTATAATCTTATCAGTGCAGTGAGAGGTAGAGGGTTTAGCGAATGTACGGCAACGAGAAAATATTATCTTAGTACTGATTTTCTCTCATTTACTTCAATAATGAACTATTAAATTCAGAAACTGAAGTCATATTTCACATACCTTGAATGTTTAAGATGATGGTTTGCGAGTGACAAATCCTTCGACCATGCATTCACAAAATAAAAACGAAAATTCAATCACTTTACGAACGTTATCTATGCAGTTAGGTACTGTGAACACCAGATAAATTCATTTTACACGGACGGAACGCCGTGTTGCCAAATATACAGTTGTTCGGCCTGATAGTAGAGGTGGCCGTGTCCCGACCCATCTGAGATCGCACCATGTTCCGCCAACGTTAGTGGTCTGAGGATCCCCGGCCCTTATACCAGCGAGGTAGTGCAACGACGACAAGTATAACATTAGTGAACTGCACTCTTGGTTTACAATAATTGGTCTAAACCAGTGGTTCCCAACCTTTAGGAGATGACGGACCCCTTCAATGCTTCGGCCTTTTTTTGCGGACCCCCAACGAAAAAATGTTACAGGAATGAAGCAGAACTAATCAGTGGCCTATTTACAAGGAGGGGGAGAGGGATTTAAGGATCGACCCCCTCCCGAGTTAAAAAAAATTCAAGGGTGCGTTGCCGGTGAAATGAGCCGGAGCCAACCCAATCCCAGCTCCGCAAACTGCGCAGCGGAGCGAGCTCTTTGCTCCTAAATGACAAAAATTGAGGAGCGGACCGCTCTTTTGGCTCTTATAGCCCCGGCTCTGCACCCTTGCGGTAAAATGAGCCGAAGCCGAACCGATCCTAGCTCCGCAAACTGCGGAGCGGAGCGAGCCCTTAGCTCCTAAATGACAAAAATTGAGGAGCAGAGCCGCTCTTTTGGCTCTTATAGCTCCGGCTCCGCACCCTTGCGGTAAAATGAGCCGAAGCCGAACCGATCCCAGCTCCGCAAACTGCGGAGTGGAGCGAGCCCTTAGCATAGCTCCTAGGAGCTGAGCCGCTCTTTTGGCCCAGCTCCGCAAATTGCGAAGCGGAGCGAGCCCTTGGCTCCTAAATGACAAAAATTGAGGAGCGGAGCCGCTCTTTTGGCTCCTATAGCTCCGGCTCCGCACCCTTGCGGTAGAATGAGCCGAAGCCGAACCGATCCTAGCTCTTAAATGACAAATTAGCGATAGGGGCTCAGTGAAGACATCAAATATGTCAAGAGAAGTAAGCTCGACTTGTAATATTACATTTGCAAGAACTTGCTTTAGGTAGGCTGTAGATACGAGTAGATTGAGAAAATTAACCCAATATCAGGTTGATTAGTGTCTATCACTAATCACTACGAGATTACATACATTATTAGTATATTCGAGTTTGTATGGCGGAGTATGAACTACATTATTTTCATTCAGTAGGAACTCAGTTCATCAAAGTCGTAAACTTACTAGGAATACCTAACTTAGTTTATTGGTCACTCCAATGGAATCAAATCGAATTTTCAAAGCTGCGAAAGGTGGTGACCTCAAACGAGTGAAATTCTTTATTGAGCAAAAAGGAGTTCCTGCTTCTATCATAAACAATAGAAATAGGACGATCGCCCATGTTGCCGTTCGCACTGGTAATGTACAACTGCTCGAATACGTTCTCGACAAGGATCCTTTACTCTTGACAAAGAAGGATGATCACAAATCAACAATTTTCAAGCTCGCCGTTCAGCGAGATGCTCTCGAGATATTCAAGTATTTGGTTGAAAAATACGACGAATACGTGCGCGAACATAATATAGCCAAGATAGCTGTTCATCAAGCAATCAAGTATGACAAGCCCAATATCGTGAGATATTTTATTGAAGAAAAGAAACTCGATGTAAATGTGCCAGTCAATGATCAGGGCGAGACAGTTACTTACTTAGCGTTGAAATACCAGAACACCAAGATTTTTAATTATCTGGTCGAAGAGGCAAAAGCTGATCTAAGCGTTCTAAATTCAGACGGTGAAAATATCCTGTTTTCGGCAGTCAAACAAGGTAATCTCAATATAATCAAAGATTTTTTTGATCGAAAGAGAGTAGCTTTTTCAGTTAACCGGACGAGGTCCGATGGTAAGACTTTAGTACATGTAGCCGTTCTCAATGATCAATTGGATATACTAATATATCTTGTGGAGGAGAAAGACGCCGACGTGAATATTGCTGACGTGGAAAAGAATACGGCTCTTCATTACGCAGCTTCTAAGAAGGGAGATGAAAACAAAATTTATGATTATGTCAGATATTTGATAATGCACGGTGCTGATATCAATAAGAAAGGCAAGAATGAAGAGACACCTCTACTCATATTAGAAAAGAATTATGATTTCTTCTCCAGCAAGTCGTTGCCGTTTGCAACGGTTTGGCGTTGGGACCTCGAATTGTTGAGATACCTATTCGATGAACGGAAAATAATGTTTGATCTAGATACACAGCGGGATGTACTAGGTCGAACTTTACTTGAAGTAGCTTTTTTTTTCTCATATTCAGATATAGTCACGTACTTGATTGAAGAAAAGCAGGCTCTCATCAGCTCGGACATCATTGACAAAGTATTGAAAAACGCTAACTTGTACAAATTCACTCTTTTCAAAAAAATCGTAGAACAAGTACAGTAAAATCCACTTAAAACGCTCCCGTTTAATACGATTTCCCGCTTGATACGCGTTTTTTGCTTGGTCCCTTGATTTTCGAGTCATTTTACACGTAAAACATCACGTCTAATACGCTCTTGCATCTCCGGGTAAAACGCTCTTTTTTAAACAAGGTATCATGTCAGAACATGCCTTCAGAATAAAAATCTTCACTTTCTATCCACAATTTGAAGAAATTGCTATCTTCATTCAATGATTCTGAAGCCCTCCTTCAAAGCCTCAATAGGGTTGAAAAATTTTAGTCAAGAGAGGCTTCAAAAAAACATGTAACTCAAACTATTGATAAATTTATCGTCACCACAGTTGCTTAACTGCATATTAGGCTGTTTATATATGTAGAAATAAAAATTGCAGACTTTTTTTACATTTTTTGTTTCCCGGGTAAGACGCTTTCCCGCCTAAGACGCTTTTTTCTACTAGTCCCTTGAAAAACGTTTTAAGCGGATTCTACTGTAGGTGTAAAACTAACTGATGAAGAAGGAAATACCCTTCTGCATAGAACAGCTTCAAATTGTTTCTCAAAAAAATGGTGCAAATATCTTGTTGAACAGGGTTCCGACTTGAATCAAAAGAATAGAAATGGTGAAACGCCTTTACACCTTGCAATTTTAGCTGCACTCCCTGCACATCCATGGAGTTTTGAATACGGTATTTATACTTATTTGCTAGAGGAAGGCGCTGATTGTAATTTGAGGAATAAAAAAGGTGAAACACCTCTCCATCTTGCAACTTTTCGTGGCCTACTGAAAGCATGCAGATGTCTCATTAAGCATGGTGCAGATACTGCAGCGAAAAATAAAAAAGGTGATACTCCGCTACACGTAGCAGCTTCTCATGGACACTTTGAATTGTGCAAATATTTCGTCGCTCAAGGTGTAAACATTAACCCAAAGAATAAAGATGGAGAAACACCTCTGCAATGCGCTCTTCTCAAAAACCAAGAAAAGATATTCACATATCTCGCTGATTGCAAAGCCAACATTGATGATCTTCATGGAAACCCAATTGTTCATATGGCAGCTCAGAGAAACCAGATGATTATACTCGATTATTTAGTGGTGAAGGAAAAAGTTGACGTGAACGTTGTAAGACAGATTGACCATTGGACACCTTTACATTGTGCGGCCTTTGGACGATCAAATGAAAGTTATCGATATCTCGTTGAGCACGGAGCCAATATCAAAGCCAAAGATAAAGATGGAAAAACACCTGTCGAGGTTGTGAAAGACGGAAAATTCATCGAATCCATGAAAAGCATTCCAAAGAATAGAAGTCGCCGAAATGTTGGAGAATTTTATCATACAGTGAACTCATATCCAATTCCAATCCATTATGACATGCTAAGAGCTAGCGGAAATGTTAACCATGAGGCAAATAGCAGTGTAACATTTGCTTTCGAGAATACCTACGCCAATCAATTACAAAATTTTCTCTCGTTGCTAAGTTTGATCGCGCAGAAATTTAATGGTCCAGTTCGTAGGATATTAAATGAGGAGGCGGTAACATTTACTTCGAGGATCAGTCTTAATTACAATGGAAATCCTATTGTTGAAGCGGCAATCGAGGCTCTTCCCGACTTTGTGGAATAGCGCCCATTTATTTTGATAGAATAAGAATTTGAAGCTTACTTCGTCATAAATTCTGTTGAAATTTGGTACATGATCACCATTAAATTGATATATTTGGGGATAATCAATTATTCAAAAGCATAATAAATTTAGAAACACAACAGCTATAACTTGAGCAAATGTCACTAGGTGCCCCATTCGGTCTGAAGTTTGAGAAAGGGGATGTCGGGGAACAACCCAGTGACGTCGAGGCTTTGTTTCAATGGGAAACAATGAGGAAGACCCCCTGATCCCATATCCAAGGTCAGCCACCTCGTTCCGGGCATTTCATGATTAAAATCCTCTCAAGTCCACTTTAGACGGAGCGTCCCCAGTTTTTCTTCTCGAATACATGCAAACGACTTGAGCGTCGCAATTTCAACAAGGTACCTATTTTATCGGGGAGTCTCCCTGACAAAATGTCTGCCGTCCAGGAGGCAACATGACCTTGGTACTTGGGAAATTCTTCAAGTCCTGTGCTACTATAAATATCCGACGGTGGTCGAAAATTTTCCAAATCCCTCCCTATATCCCCAGCTCGGAGGTCGAAATTTTTGCGAGTCCTCTTCCTATCACTTGTAGCTCAAGGGCTGAAACTTGTCCAAAACCCCTCCTATCATATACATATCCGGCTAAGGTCTGAAATTTTTTCAAGTCCGTATACTAGTATAAAGCTAGGGTAATGCAAGGATGGGTTCTAGCCCAGTTCAAGTCCAGTATATTGCAATTAATGCGGTTCTCTAAATTATGACCAAAGACACCAGATGGATACATACTCAAACTTGTAACACAAAGGAGTACCTTGAACGGTAGCCACAGAAACGAAACATTTTGCCGGAGCGCTTTCGATTAAAAAACCATTGTCAACGACGACATGAAAGCAACTAAACAATCTAACGGCTAGAAACAATGAACCACCGAGGAAATCATGATTGAACTAGCGAGTCATCACGATGTGAATCACTCTCATAAACTAGCTCAATCAAACCCTCATCAGGTATGTACCTGTTGAGCACGTTAAGGTTATCGTTATTCAAATGGCGAATAATTTCAATATGTTCGAGAGCTTTTCGTTTAAATTCTGAGGACTCTCTATGGAGGAGGGTTTCAGATCCCGCTTTATAACCGTGGCCACTAGCCAAAAGGTGGTCCGCAAATGCCGACGGACCTATTTTCTTTAGCGATGAGTTAAATCTTTTGGAGAAGGGGTTAAAATTTGGGTTACCCCCTCTTAATAATGCTGATACACTAGCTAATGTGGTTGCGGACCTGGAAATAAAAATTGGGCCTGGGGTAAATACCCAGATGGTTTGTGCCGATTTTATCCGCAACACCCCCCTCCCCCGTATAAATGATCATGCATCCAAGGTGATCAAAGGGATTAAGAGGAAGGTTAGAGAGGAGGGCTTAACCATTACTAAGGCT
The DNA here is from genome assembly GCA_035079395.1 of Aspidiotus destructor. Classification (NCBI taxonomy): domain Eukaryota; kingdom Metazoa; phylum Arthropoda; class Insecta; order Hemiptera; family Diaspididae; genus Aspidiotus; species Aspidiotus destructor. The sequence continues at coordinate 5,376,927 of JAVHKZ010000011.1, read as the reverse complement.
GACAAAGGTAATGCCATTGTTGTAATGGAGAAGTCCTCCTACGTATCCAAGGTCTACGACGTTCTTAACCAGTGTGGCGCCAAGGAAAATGCCGATTTTAATTTCTCTAGCCATGTTGCTGAGGTCAGAGAGGTAGTCGGTAATTGTGAATTTATTATTAAAACCGACAGGCTTAAAAAGCGGCTTCTTGAGCCTAATCCTGCGCCCCCCCTCCTATACGGGTTGCCGAAAGTTCATAAAAGGGACATCCCAATGCGACCAGTCGTTTCTTTTGTATCTTCCCCTACTTATTTCCTGGCGAAGTTCTTGGATCGCTGGTTTAAATCCAGAGTAGAATTTGAATCTCCCTACTCTGTAAAGAATTCTGTTCCCTTGGCCGATAAGCTTAAGGATGATATTCTACCGCCAGGTTCCATCCTATGCTCCTTTGATGTGGTGGGTTTATTTCCTAGTATTCCAAAAGTTACGGCCATGTTACTTTACTTAATATTTGTTGGTGCCCTAATTTCTGCAAATTTGATGGTAAATATTTTGAGTTTCCTGATGAGGTAGGCATCCCAATTGGTTCTCCTCTGGGCTCCCTTATCTCGGAGGTTTTCATGTCTAAATTTGAGTTCGACCTCTTTTCCTCTGGTCAGGTGTTCTTAGATTACATTTATTACTGGCACAGGTACGTCGACGATGTGTTGTGTACGTGGACCGGTCCTCAGGATCTTCTCTTGGAGTTCCTCAAGTATCTAAATATTCAATATCCTTCCATTAAATTTACATTGGAAGTAGGCGGTTCATCCATTAATTTTTTGGACCTTACTATCTCTAATAGAGACGGTGTCCATGAATTTGCCATACATAGAAAAGATACTTCGACCGATATTATGGTCCACGGCAATTCTTTCTGCCCTGTTGCTCACAAATACGCTGGTTTCAATAGTCACATTCATCGATTGACCAGCATTCCATTGGGTCAGCTCGCCTTCCATAATGAGCTTCTGACTATAAAGCACTTGGCCAGAGTGAACGAGGTCCGCTTAGATATTGATCTTATGGTTCGCAGGAAGCTAGCTAGGAAATGCCTTGACTCTACTACCTCCCTCCCCCGTAATCCGACGGCTGTTGTCCGGAAGCGGTGGATCAGGCTCCCGTTTTTGGGTAAGTTTTCTTCCCAATTAAGTCGTATCCTCCACCCCTTCGGTTTCCGCCCAGTGTACTACAATCTTAACACTGTAAGGAGTCTTTTTATCAAGCTGAAGGATCCCATCCCTTTGAACGAAAAATGTGGGGTTTATAAATTGGAGTGTAATGATTGTAATGGAGTTTACATAGGTGAGACTAGCCGCCAGCTCAAAATTCGTGTAGATGAGCATATTAAGAAGTGGGAGTTAAAGAAAATAGGTCCGTCGGCATTTGCGGACCACCTTTTGGCTAGTGGCCACGGTTATAAAGCGGGATCTGAAACCCTCCTCCATAGAGAGTCCTCAGAATTTAAACGAAAAGCTCTCGAACATATTGAAATTATTCGCCATTTGAATAACGATAACCTTAACGTGCTCAACAGGTACATACCTGATGAGGGTTTGATTGAGCTAGTTTATGAGAGTGATTCACATCGTGATGACTCGCTAGTTCAATCATGATTTCCTCGGTGGTTCATTGTTTCTAGCCGTTAGATTGTTTAGTTGCTTTCATGTCGTCGTTGACAATGGTTTTTTAATCGAAAGCGCTCCGGCAAAATTTTTCGTTTCTGTGGCTACCGTTCAAGGTACTCCTTTGTGTTACAAGTTTGAGTATGTATCCATCTGGGGTCCAGTATATTGTATTCAAGTCCTCTTCCAATCATATGCATAGCTTGGAGGTCGTTGGGTGTAACCTGATCATGACATCTCCTCCAAGTAACTAGATATGCAATACTCCACACACCAATCGTCCTAACCCCTTCAATGAGCCAGATATACAACGTTTCAAACACCATAAGACTTGTTAAACAGGTTCCCGGCCTCCTCTCATTTAACTCTATTGAAGAACCCGTGAGTTTTTATGGGATATTTTGGAAGGGCCTTTTTTGAGTCTCGTGGTTTTTGAGGCGTTGAATATCTGGAACACGGAAGGAGCTAAGGCAACATACAGTATATTTGACTTGAACTAGGCTAGGATTCCTTCTTGTAATATACAAAGTACTAGCTTTATACTAGTATGTATGATAGGAGGGGACTCAGAATAAGTGATAGGAAGAGCAATTGGAAAATTTTGGATCTCCCAGCTATAGGAGGTGATGGAAGGGAGACTTGGAAAATTTTCTATCTCCGAGGTCCGCCGGCCAGCTGGATGGCAGACGTTTTTTCTGGAAAGATCCCCCCCCCCTCCCCTGAAAACCAGTTCCTTGTTAATGTTGCTCGAACTTCATAGATAAGATGACGAACGTATGACTAATATATTTCAAGTAAACACAAGAGTGTTTTGCGAGATGGATGTTCTGTTATTGTTGTTGATAAGCTCAGTACCTTATTCTTCAACTAACTGCATTCACTATTAGTGTTTTGTTCAGTTTTTTACAGTTAATTTTTTACAGCGGTCAAAATGGATTTGTGCAGTGAGCATAATAAGAAGAAATTAGTAAGTGAAGGTATTATGTTTGTTTTCGATAAGTGCAGTTCGGACAATAGTACGCGGTTTTGGCGATGTGCGAGGAAAAATCTTGGGTGCGAAGCACGCCTTCATGAGAAGAATGGAGAGGTACGCACCCAAGAACCGACTCCTGGTCGAGTAGAGGCGACACGCGCGGTGCCTGGTATGAAACGACGAGCGGAGGAGACTTCCCAAAGCACAGGCTCTGTGCTGAGCTCTGAAGTTGAGAATGTCTCGGCTTCATCGCATGCAGATTTGCCCACAACCCACGCCATGAACCAGCGTTTCCGAAAGGTGCGGAAGTGCATGGAGAAAGCTCCGTTCAACCCTACATCTCTGAGCGATCTCGTTCTACCTAACGAATACTCGAAATACAGTCCGTCGCCACCATGAGTCGTTCATCGACGAAGGCTCCGACCGAATACTCATTTTTGGACGACCGCGCGCTATCGACATTCTTCGAAATTGTGAACTTTGGTTTGGCGACGGTACTTTCAGCGTGACTCCTGGATTAATTGCGCAAGTTTTCCTCATATTTGGAGAGAGGTTTGGTGCTGTTCACCCTCTGTTGAATAAAGCGGCTACTTCGTACAAGGAACTGTTCACCGTAATACTTTGAAGCCGGAATTATTTTCCTGTGACTACGAAGTAGGTTTAATTAAATCGTTTTTAGAAGTGTTTCCCTCGACTGCGGTTGGTGGTTGCTTGTTTCATTTCGCGCAGAATGTTCAGAAACACGTAGGACAGGTAGGTTTAAAGGTTCAATACCAGACCGATCCGCGCATCAATCTGGAGGGACGCCTGCGAGAGGAAGGAAGCAGCCCCACTTCCGTCAAGCATGGTGGAACGTCTACAGTCGAACGTTGCAGACTAGGCCGCGGCCTAGACAGGGCACCGGCGACTCCAGTGTGACTTCGGGTACTCCCACCCTACTCTTGGTAAGTTTATTGAGAAAATTTGACGATGCTCGAAAACGCGAGACGTCGATTACGACCAATTGGAAGGAGGTGTGGAACCACCTGCGAAGGAGTTAAGTACGACGAAAGAGAGCCTATAGAGTACCTGAGAGCGGTAGCTCACAATTAACCTGCATAGTCGCCTCTGCATGAATTTGTATGGTGAAAGAATGTGTGTTGTGTGTGAGTGTGAGAATGAATTTTGACAAAGCAAAACTGTATGTTTTGTGGATGGAAGACGTTGTAAGCTGACCTCCACGTGGTGTCTTCTGGGTTACGCTAACAAGCTTACATTTTTCAAGGGTGACACTTTTCCCAGTGGCGCCCAGTTGAGCTTTATGGGGGTTCGCGTCCAATCGGCGGCGCCCAATTGAACGGAACCCTCACTTTGTGACGACTTGCTAGTTCAATTATGATTTCCTCGGTGGTTTATTGTTTCCAGCCGTTAGTTGGTTAAGTTGCTTTCACATCCCCGTTGACAATGGTTTCTTAATGGAAAGCGCTTTTCTGTTTCTGTGGCTACATTTCAAGTTACTCCTTGATTTACTCTTTTGAGTATATGTTCTTTCATTTGGGGGATCAAATTGAAGATTTAGAAAGAACTAGAAAATAAATGTTGAAGAAGATACAGAGGAAAAGAAATTTCTCGGTTCAAGTTTCTGAAAAAGGATGACCCTGTGGTGGGGATTTTTATTGATAATGAGGTAGTCTGAAGCAAGAATGCGTGAATTGTTGGCCATTTTTTTGAAGGACAACATCAAAGTCGCGGAGGTTGGTGTGATTTCGAAATTAAAAAATGAGATGAGAGAACAAAATGGATATCTCATGAGTCATGACTTGTAATATAATTATACCTACTGTGAGTAAGTTGTCGATTCAACTAGATTGAGGGCCGGTTGTATCAACTTTTTAATCTCGAGATTAAATTAACCAAACGCCCGATATCGGATATCATATTGTATCAACCCATTTAACCGGAGTTTAAATCTGGTTTTACTTAATAGTCCAGTAAAATTAGCCATTTTGAAGGTCACAGAAAACAATAAATGGTACAGAAGTGAAACTTGGAAAAGTTGTTGGGAACCTTCTCGTGAATATTTTTCCAAGTTTCCCCAACATTCCGAGTGGAGCTTTTCCCCCAGGGGGTGCAAAGGGGTGATTTTTTAGTTTTTTAGCTCTGGTTCACGAAAAAATGATTTTAGAGAAAAATTGTTCGAATAAAAATTGTTCGCAAACGTAACGCAGGTTTGCAGAGTATGATACTGCTATCCTCAATGCGTTCTGCAACAATGCGCGGCAGTTTGTTGCAAAAATTGGCACGTTGCTGCAACGATTACAGGAAATCTAGACCTGCTAGCGAAAAACGGAAAACGGCATTGAATTTAGCGTGAAAAATACTTCAAGAATCACCTATTCTTGTTCCAGCAATTTTTTGGCTGTTGACTAGTGTAATTGTTGAGGTATCAGAAAGGAGAACATTTGTAGGTTAGGTCCCTTTTGCCAAAGATTGTTCAAAAATTTCAAAAATGCTAAGCAAAAATAAAACTAGTCAGGACTGTACAGATTGATGTAATCCTACCATAATGAAAAACTTCCAAAATTTTCAAATTGCTATGCAAAAATAAAATCAACTGTATACAACTTGAGTGACGTCACAAATAATTTTTCCAGTAAGAACTTTTGGGGCTCTTGCCACCTTCGGCAAGGCGAAAACCCATGTGCATCCGCGAAAAAAAATAAAGAAAAAAAAGATTCTCACCCAAAAAAATGTGTTGTGACGTCACTCAAGTTATACGAGACATTTTATTTTACTTTTGCATAGCAATTTACAAATTTCAGAAGTTTTTCATTGTCATAGACCTACGTCAATCTGTGCAGTCTCTACAAGTTTTATTTTGCCAAGCATTTTTAGTCTTTGGCAAAAGTGTAGCCCAGTACAAAGGTTATTTTTCTTTACCTCAACAATCATAAAATACTGCGTATTTCTTTGACCAGTCTCTATCGGTTTCCAGGTCTGAGTAGGACAAGAAGTTACAAATATCTTTGGGTCTCAGGATTTCTGGATCTCTCTAACTGTTTATCTCATTAGTAGAAAAGAGACTCCAGAAATTTTGAGTCACAATAATTTTCTATGTTCCAATAATTTGAGAGAAAGAAGAGTAACTTACAGTCAGGGAATAGAGTGAAAAAAGAAAAATCCAAGAGACCCGGATACTGAGGCGCTGAGCGACTCAGTCTTGTTTCATTCATTCATTTTTTTTTTACGGTTGCAATAATGTGTTCAACGGATAGAGGAGAGTGAACGTTTTTTGCACACTGACAGTCTCAGTTTCAATCAAAGAGGGTGATAGAGCAATCAGCTGTTATTGAGACACTGAAAAAGAGAATCATTTTTGCGCAAAAGGATTGTATGTCTGCACATGAGGACCTATATGTACAGAGGGCATCTGTGAAGAAAAATTCATCACACAAAAAATCAGTTTGAAGTTTCAGTGCAAAAGATCTCTGCTCAAAAAAATTATGAGAATGAAAATTAAAGAGCGACTCTTCTTTTGTAAAATGCAGCAATTGCATTTTGAATATATTCAATAACGAACAAGGTAGAGATCTCTGAAAATATGACAACGGATGCCCTTTTTCCTTAGATGGAAAAAATCATAGGTTAGAAGAAAAAAAAAAAAGAATCATAAAAGATAGCTTGTGATCTGAAACGCACAAAAATCAAGGTCTCCGCAAAAAGGGCGTCCGACAGACGCACGCCCTCTGTGCAGATGGGTCCTCACATGTACCTGTGCAAACATTTTTGACACCCTGTCAATCCAAAACTTTCAATGTATAGCAATCAGCTGTTGACTACACATATGAGGTGACTTGCGTTGCGTGATATACGGTATACCTGATCTTCATTTTTGCGCGTTTGTCAATGCTAATACTTGTAATCTACTCTATATTATAAAATCATAACTCGACCTATCTCAAACCACTAGAAAACGTGAATAAAAACTTCGATATCTTCATTTCTAATTGACATACAGACATGATGAAATGCGCAGAACACTCAGTAATGAATCATTAATCCGATGAACTTTTCCTCTTCAAATTTCATGCATTAGGGAAGGCGCTACAGGGGCACAACTCAAAAATTTCTTCCATTCCGCGAAAATAAATGAATACAAACTGCAATATCTTCACTTATAATCAAGATTCAGAAATAATCAAACGCGCAGATTATTCAGTGAAGAATTCTCTATCAGGGGTACCTTTACACATCAAATTTCGTCCATTAGGGAAGGTGCAACAGTGCAATTTTTCAATTTCGATCCGACTACAAAAAATGAATAAAAATGGTAATATCTTTAGTTCTAATTAAGATACAGAAATGATATAACGCCCGTGTCACTAAGCAAAGAATTCCTAATTGGATGTACTTTCCCAAATTAAATTCGTTCCATTTGGGAAGGCTCTAAACCGGAACATCGCGAAAATTTTACCATATTTCATCAAAAATTTATACACAACGCGTGAAATAGAGCAATAGAACGTACAGGTACCTACTATTCGACCTCTAACACCCTCTTTCACAATGGCTTTTTGTTCTTTTTTTTTTCACTACATTTCAAGAAAAGAAAGATATAGGAAGAAAAAAATGGATGTTGTATTCTATCGATACAACCAACAAAAAAAGAAGTAGAAGAAGAGATTTTTTGAAGAAGGTATACCACGACACCAGTGCGATGACGCCACTAGGACGAAAGTCATGACTTTGACACGTGCCGCAATAGATGATATCTTGGTCTTTTTTTTTCCGGATCATGAAATTGTCTTCCTCATACATCGAGAGTAAATAATTTACAGACACGTAGGGTTTTTTAAAAAGGTTTTTTATGACCGGTTTCGCGGAACAACAATAAAAACGTTCGCATCATCAGATATTTACAAATAAACGTTCTTTAGACTCCCGCGTGAAAGAGCACGAAAGCTCTTGGAGATCTCGCCGAAAATTTTTGAGAAACGAGTCCAAAACAGATTGTGCTAATGGAAAAAGTGCCTTCGCTGACCATCTCGCTGAGACTGGCCACAACTTCATCCGTGAGAAGAACGTATCTCTACTACATCGGAAGAATAAAGGCAGAACTCTTGATAAGCTCGAGGAGGTGGAAATATGTAAATATTATCGTAACAATGCCGTACGTTTAGTTACCGACCTTTAACTACAGAGTAATTCTACCCTACTTGCACGACTCTGCCTTAGACCATCCACGGATGGTCTAAGGACTCGGCACGCGTAGTTCTGAGTCACCTCTATGATTTGAACTTCGTTATCTCTTTCGCTCGTATTTTCACTGTACCAGTTTATTTGTAAATATCTGATGATGCGAACGTTTTTATTGTTGTTCCGCGAAACCGGTCATAAAAAACCTTTTTAAATAACCCTACGTGTCTGTAAATTATTTACTCTCGATAATATGACTCGTAAAGACATTTCATCCCTCATTTCCTCATACATCGCTTTTTTGTTGGTGTTCTGAATGAGGTTGGATGTGAATGTATAGGAAAGAAAAAGCTATGCACAAAAGATGCGCTCGCCAAAGGTTTTGTCTTGATAAACCTATATCTTCTTTTACTGCCTTCTTTCTAATTTTTTTTATCATCATTATTTTTTTCTGGGAAGGGCAGGTTTGCCTGATTTTCGATCTGATTATTTCTCAAAAATCTACTTCCAATGTCAAGTTGTCGTAGTCAGTCGGAGTTGTGCTTATATCTGGTGTCGAAAAATATTGTATTAAAGAATATTTGTGATATCGCGTCGATAATTCGAATAATTTTGCATAGAGCGAAGTTCAGCATTTTCTTCTACAACTTGATATTGAAAAATTGTCCTCTACGAAGAGTAGTTCAGAAGTGGCTTCAGTTAATGGTATAATCCCCGTTGAAAAATTGCATCATCCAACTCCCGCACAGGGTATAGACAACATAAAGGGGGATGGTAATTGCCTTTTTAGGGCTCTGTCTCATTGTCTTCACCAGAAACAGAGCTACGGAAAGCAATAGTGAAACATATTATCGATCATTGGGATTTATATCCTGAGATTATCCTCAACAGTAAAATTTATAACACAACAATTGACTCTGTAAATGATTACAGTGGTCATATGATGAAACGTGGAACCTATGGTGGGCATGTCGAATTACTTAAATGCTTTGCACAGTATTAATCCTTATGTAAAATCTTATAAGTGTCTACATGATGTACATTAAAAAAATGATGGAGAGGAGTATGCTTTTTTACCGTAACTGATTATGTTTCTTTAAGTCATGAGGGACCTGTGTTATTCATCAGAGATCCACAGGGAAGATGAATGTTTATCACAAATTGGGTGTGAATAGTAGAGTAGCATTCTTTCAAGGCTGTGCCAAAAGTTCATCAATTCACTTTGTAATTATAATGAATAGAAATAGTACAAAACAGACCCATTCCTTTCACATAATTTTCCCGTGTTCTTTCGATTTTTCCTTTTTTGCGTCAGAGACATCGCAACCAGTGTCAAGTTTCATTAAATTGCTGAAAATCCTTCGTTTCTGGGATCATCAAGTGAATGATTTTTGTTTTTTACTCTTCTCATTATGGTTAAACACTTACTCTGCCAATTTCAGTTACAATAAGTCTTACATCCACCCCGGGCAGGGGTTGGGCCGCGTAGCGGCCAGGGGGCGCAGCCCCCTATCATAGAATAAAATAGTAAGAGGTGTTACTTGTCACGCGCTGTGGCGGCGTAACAGTGCGTTTATAGAAAAAATATGTAAAGAGCGTTTTTATAGTAAATTTTACGAGGGACAATTTTTATCCGAACATTTTTTCTCTAAAATCATTTTTTTGTGAACCAGAGCTAAAAAACTAAAAAATCACCCCTTTCCACCCCCCCTGGGAGAAAAAGCTCCTCTCAGAATGTTGGGGAAACTTGGGAAAATATTCACGAGAAGGTTCCCAACAACTTTTCCAAGTTTCACTTCTGTACCATTTATTGTTTATTTCAATGTCTAATTTTACTGGACTATAACTTGATCACCCAATTTTGGCTAGTAAATTTTAAACCACGGTTAATTTTTTGAACTTGATTTAATCTTTTGGTACAAACGGCCCTGAGAATAATACTCTATTATAAAAGAATAGCTAATATACGGTTGATTAGTATCCCTTATCACGACAAGATTTGATAAGTGATTGTTAGATATGAGTTAGATTGGTGGAGTACGAATCATTCAATACGTGCTCAGTTTCATCGAAGTCGTAAACTTACTCATAGGAATACCTAAGGTAGTTTGTTGGCCAATCCAATGGAATCAAATCGAATTTTCAAGGCTGCGAAAGGTGGTGACCTCAAACGAGTGAAATTCTTTATTGAGCAAAAAGGAGTTCCAGCTTCTATCGTGAACAATAGAAATAGGACGATCGCCCATGTTGCCGTTCGCACTGGTAATGTACCACTGCTCCAATACGTTCTCAACAAGGATCCTTTCCTCTTGATGAAGAGAGATGACCACAAATCAACAATTTTTAAGCTAGCCGTTCAGCGAGATGCTGTCGAGATATTCAAGTATTTGGTTGAAAAATACGACGAATACGTGCGCGAACTTAATATAGCCAAGATAGCTGTCCATCAAGCAATCAAGTATGACAAGCCCAATATCGTGAGATATTTGATTGAAGAAAAGAAACTCGATGTAAATGTGCCAGTCAATGATCAGGGCGAGACAGTTATTTATTTAGCGTTGAAATACCAAAACATCCACATTTTAAATTATCTGGTCGAAGAGGCAAAAGCTGATCTAAGCATTCTAAATTCAGACGGTGAAAGTATCCTGTTTTTGGCAGTCAAACAAGGTAATCTCAATATAATCAAAGATTTTTTCGATCGAAAGAGAGTGGCTTTTTCAGTTGACCAGACGAGGTCCGATGGTAAGACTTTAGTACATGTAGCCGTTCTCAATGATCAATTGGATATACTAAAATATCTTGTGGAGGAGAAAGACGCCGACGTGAATATTGCTGACGTGGAAAAGAATACGGCTCTTCATCACGCAGCTTCTAAGAAGGGAGATAAAAACAAAATTTATGATTATGTCAGATATTTGATAATGCACGGTGCTGATATCAATAAGAAAGGTAAGAATGAAGAGACACCTCTACTCATATTAGAAAAGAATTATGATTTCTTCTCCAGCAATTCGTTGCCGTTTGCAACGGTTTGGCGTCACGACCTCGAATTCTTGAGATACCTACTCGATGAACGGAAAATAATATTTGATCTGAATACACCGCGGGAAGTACTAGGTCAACCCTTACTTGGAGTAGCTTTTTTTTTCTCATATTCAGATATAGTCACGTACTTGATTGAAGAAAAGCAGGCTCTCATCAGCTCGGACATCATTGACAAAGTATTGAAAAACGCTAACTTGTATGAATTCACTCTTTTCAAAAAAATTGTAGAACAACTAGGTGTAAAACAAACTGATGAAGAAGGAAATACTCTTCTGCATAGAGTAGCTTCTAATCGTTTCTTGAAGAAATGGTGCAAATATCTTGTTGAACAGGGTTCCGACTTGAATCAAAAGAATAGAAATGGTGAAACGCCTTTACACCTTGCAATTTTAGCTGCAGTCCCTGCACTTTCATGGAGTTTTGAAGACGGTATTTATACTTATTTGCTAGATGAAGGCGCTGATTGTAATTTGAGGAATAAAAAGGGTGAAACACCTTTGCATCTTGCAACTTTTCACGGCCTACAGAAAGCATGCGAACGTCTAATTGGGTATGGTGCAGATACTGAGGCGAAAAATAAAAAAAGTGAAACTCCGCTGCACTTGGCAGCCTCTCAAGGACACTTCGAATTGTGCCAATATCTTGTTGCGCAAGGGGTAAACATTAACCCGAAGAATAAAAACGGAGAAACACCTCTGCAATGCGCGCTTCTCAATAATCAAGAAAAGATACCTATTCACATATCTCGCTGATTGCAATGCCGACATTCATGATCTTCATGGAAGCCCAATTGTTCATATGGCAGCTCAGAGAAACCAGGTGCTTGTACTCGATTATTTAGTGGCGAAGAAAAAGGTCGACGTGAACGTTGTAAGAAAGATTGATCATTGGACCCCTCTACATTGTGCGGCCTTTGGACGATCAAATGAAAGTTATCGTTATCTCGTTGAGCACGGAGCCAATATGGAAGCCGAAGACAAAGATGGAAAAACACCTCTCGAGGTTGTGAAAGACAAAAAATTCATCGAATCCGTGAAAAACATTCCAAAGAATAGAAGTCGCCGAAATGTTGGAGAATTTTATCCCTCAGTCTACCCGTATCCAATTTCAATCCATTATGATCGGCTAAGAGTTAGCGGAAATGTTAATCATGAGGCAAATAGCAGTGTAACATTTGCTTTTGAGTTAAAGTAGGTCAAGGTCTTTGATCATGTCATAAAGCGTCCCACGTCACATCACGTTTTCTGATGATGTATTCCCCTAACAAAGTGAAGAGCGGGTTTCCCGCTCAAAGTGTAAAAAAGGTGCTTCTGAGGTTGAGATAGTTCTTGGAAAAACTGTCACGGTATTGCGACATTTTTCTAAAAGTTTTTTGATTGGGGCTACTCCTACAGAAATTGACACGAGAAAGAGCCACAATTTTAGTACATATTTTAAATGGTTTAAAGGTTGAGACCACCTTTGAAAAAACCGACACAAAGAATTGATGGGTTTCTAAAAGTTTTTTGGTTAGGGCTATTCCTGGAAAAATTGTCCGAAAAAACTGTCATGAAAAAGCGTCATGATAACCACTATGGAAAACTGATGTTACAGAAAACCGCCGCAAAGAACCATCACATTCTGGTGCTGGTTTTCCAGAGTAGTTTGACTGGGTCTAGTCCTACAAAAATATTGTCACAAATAAGCTTCATAGTTTAAGAATTCATAACGCGGGTAAAATTGTAACTGACCTTTAAAATTTCCAAAAGTGTCTCAAAAAAGCGTCATGAAAACTACTTTTTTTTGGGTCTCCCAGTTCGAACTTTCTCGATGGGGTAAGTTTATTTTCGCGTAATAAGATAGAGCTAGAACTAGCCCCCGCAACAAGATCGCTCGTTACAAGGGGTTTTAACATCTTATAAGTTATTTGTACAGGGGTGCTTTCATGTTCAGGGATCGCCCGCAGAGACTTATCAGACGATCTATGCCCTGAACGGGTCCTCCTATCGCACTACGGCTATTAATCATCTTCCCAGCATGCCTGAATCAGTCTAGACAGTGACCTCAGGTGACAACTGGGGAAGAGAAAAAGGAAAGGTCCTTATTCATCTCCTCTTCCATCTTGAGCTGGCCTAGACAATGGCTTCAAGGTGGGGAGGAGAGAAAAACTTATACTAACATGTACATGTTCCACGCATTTGTCCAAGACAGGGAACTTGCGTGGATAATCACTAAATATTATATTATACATAGATATTGGAGATCAACATTTTATTCTACCCTAGAATAGAAGAAAATGGCGATCCGCGCTTTCTGCTAGGTACTCCACTTTTAGCCAATGGTTACAGGAGATAGCTGGTACTTTCGCATCCAGAGCGGTGTGGTGGTGATGATGAACAAATACATTTATGGGTACAAATGACTCATTACATCTTAGCCTAGGCTGAAATAGTTAAAAGTAATGATCCTGCTGCTTTGTTTCCAACTCCTCCACATGCCGCTAGGGTTACAGGAAGTCGCTTACATCCCAGTTGTTGGGCGTGAGCAGCAGGGTGTGGTGATGTGGGTGGTATAATGTAATGAAAGATTGTAAGATATCTAAGATCCAGTTGGTCCTATGTTGATTGGTGTCAGCTACCGCCCGATGACATCTTGAAGTTTGGTGCAAAGTCCTGCATAGATGGTTACAGTTGTTTGCCAACTAGGAGCGGTTGTCTGTAAACTGTCAGCCTACCGACTTACTGTGGTCTTACATCTATGCTGGAGTCGATGATGCGGAAGTGTGGGTTTTTCGTCTTCCACAGCTTCTGCATTACTTCCTGCATGCAAGGTATGTGGTGCGACGGCCGACCATGAATCGCACGCACTCTGTCAGTACGTGTTCAGCAGTCTCCAGGTAGCCGAATCCACATGCTGGTCAGAGTTCATAATTTGAAGCAGCAGTGATCAAATATGGCTTGGGACGACCAGAATATTGGTGGATCAGTGATTCTTAGTCGATTGTACCCGGAAGGGAATAGTTATTGGGGCCACTTCTTTGGCGTTATGCTTTCCCAATCTTTCCTCCCGTAGTGGCTTTCTTGAAGGCTTTGGCTACTTCATCGAGAGAGGCAGGTTCACCTTGCAGCATGAGACCGCCTTCATCGTCAGTCTCAACTTGGGGAAAGTGTCCCCAATGAGTGACAGGTATACCTTTCCATAGAAGCCACTTGACTGATCTCTCGATTACTTGAAGGTGGGGTGGTGGGCTGGCTGCAAGCACGCTGGTGACTTGGCTGCTGACGTCGTTGTAGCTTCTGCTACTTATGATGCCTCAACTGCGTTGGCCTTTGATGAAATACAAAGCTTCAACAAGTCTCAAAGCTACAATATAACATTCGCAAATAAAATTATGGAAACCCTCAAACCAGTCATCATTGTGTTCAAAGAGATGGGTGGAAATATGTCTGGGTCTACAGAATACGACTTCCTAGAGCCTAAAATAATGGAGTTCACTATTTAATTATATTACAAGCAAGTGTGGGTTGCATGATTGAATCAAAATGGGTAAGAATTTGACAGGAACATGATATTTGTACCTGCAGACATGGGTTCCTATACCCTTCTAACTCCAGGTAATTTTATTCCGATTTTTCAAAAAATATGGCTTTTTACTGCCCAGAACGATGAACGTTTGGACCTATACATTCCGGGTTGCGTGAGTGGATCTGGAGTTGATGATGCGGAAGTGTGGGTTCTCTGTCTTCCACAGCTTCAACATTACTTCCTGCATGTAAGGTATGTGTTGCTCTTAGAGTCTGTGCCAGTCCATAATTTTTTTTTTATTTTTTTGTTTCAATTATCATTATCATTATTATTATTTTTATTTATTTATTTATTTATTCATTTATTTATTTATTTATTTATTTATTTATTTATTTACTTATTTATTTATTTATTTATTCATTTATTTATTTATTTATTTATTTATTTATTTATTTATTTATTTATTTATTTATTTGTTTATTTGTTTTCTATCATTATTTTACTCTATTATTTTTATTCTATTTTTTTTATCTTGTTTATTTAACTACCTACGTAATTTTTATAGGGTGTTGCAAATAATTGGGCCACGCGTCTGTTTGCAGCACCCTCCCGATTAAACAAGCAAATAATAATAATAATAAAAATATTAATAATCTATCGATTAGAATTGATATAAGTTTGAAAATTTTATTAATTTTTTTTTTTTTTTGATTATTCATCTTTGTTGTTTTATTTATTGATTGTGTTAATTTTTATTATAATTATTTTTATAAATTATAATATTAATAAAATTATTGATTTTATAATTAATATGTTTTTTTATATTATTTTGTAATAATTTATTTATTTTGTTATAAATAACAATTAAATTAAAATAAAAAAAAATTATGAAATTTCATTATTATATACGTAATGATATTGAAAAATGAAGAAATTCTATTATTAACTTGAGTACATAGAAAAAAATTTATTTATAAAATAATTTTAAATATTTATAAAAATCAATTGATAAAAAAATTAATAAAAAATGATTTAAAATAAATATAAACCTAATTGAAAATCAATATAAAAAAGTTGATGCAAATTAAATTAATAAAAAATAAATAAATTAAAGTTAATTTAAATTTAATATCTAAATGAATATATTTTGGAAAAAAAAAAACCTCGATTAAATTTTATATTGAAAATATGATGCTTTTTTCTTAAACTAGAAGATTTATTTATTAATAAGTTGGAAATTTATTTTATTTAAATCTTAAAATATAATTATATAATTTATTGCAATTAAATTTTTCATCCTTGTTGGTGGATCCTTGATTCTTAGTTGATTGTAGATGGAAGGGAACAGTTATTGGGGCCACTTCTTTGGCTTTCTTGAAGGCCTTGGCTACTTTGGTGAGGGAGGCAGGTTAGCATAAGGCCGCCTTCATCGTCAGTCTCAACTTGGGGAAAGTGTCCCCAATGAGTAACAGGCATACCTTTCAATAGAAGTCGCTTGACTAATCTCTCAATTACTTGAAGGTGGGGTGGTGGGCTAGCTGCAAGCACGCTAGCGATTTGGCTGCCAACGTCATTGTAGCTCCTGCTACTTATGATATCGCAGCGGCGTTGGACGTTGATGAAATGCTATTGGTAAATCTTCAGCCGGAGTCTGTGGTACCATATGGATGAGCAGTACTTAGCAATCGAGAAGTTTAGTCTCTGGAACATGACTTTCCGCGCCTTGAAACTGTAACCTAACCTATCCTATTCCCAAAGTTGGAATTATATCAGGAGAGGGACTTGAGAAAATTTTGACTTTCCAGGCAAGCACCTATTAGGTGGAAAAGATGGAAAACCCTGCTTCATCAATAAGGAGACGTGAAGGAATTTTCACTTTTGAGCTATATGGGTCCCTCTCTGCTCTTCAATCAAAATCAAACAGTAACTTCATATCTTCCTCCATGTCCTTTAAATAAAATTCTGATGAATTATGTTCTCCGCTCTTTGTATCATTGATCTGTTCTCCTTTTATCACATAAGGTCGGGGGATTAAAATCCAAGTTTTCTCTTTGTATACAGCATGAAAATTGAAATCATTTGAAGCCCTCTCAAGATATGAATACAGCTTAACTCAAAATTTTCCTAAATTCCTACAGAAAATTACAAAAATTTCCAGATATTATATATCCCGTGAAACAGGTTCCCCATTGATATTTCAGAGGTACACATTATAACTCATGACAAAGCTTCAAGAAGTCTCAAAGCTACAATGTAACTTTCCAAACCCTCAAAAATGTTTGAAAAACCTCAAACCAGTTATCATGTGTTCCAAAAAATGATTGGAAGTATGTCTGGCTTTACAGAATACAACTTCCTATAGCCTAGAATAATGGAGTCCACTATTAAATGATATTACAAGCAAGTTTGGGTTGCAAAATTGAATCAAAAGGGGTAAGAATTGAATTTGAACATGATACTTATACCTGCAGACTAGTGTTCCTATACCCTTTTAACTCCAGGTAGCTATATATTTCCTTTTTAGCAACAGCAAAACGCTGTTTGCGTGAACTGGTCAAATCTTGCGTGCAAAAAATTTATTTTAAATCTTTTGCACGCAAGATTTGAACAGTTCACGCAAACAGCGTTTTTCTGTTGCCAAAAAGGAAATATATAGCTACCTGGAGTTGAAAGGGTATAGGAACAATTGACTGCAGGTACAAATATCATGTTCATATCAAATTGTTACCCTTTTTGAATCACTTATGCAACCCACACTTGCTTGTGATATATTTAGTAGTAGACTCTATTATTCCAGGCTGTTGAAAGCAATAATTTGTCCAGCCAGATAATAGCGTTCATCTTTTTAAAAAAATGATATTTAATTTGAGGTAATTAGAATATTACAGATTTGTATATTCAACTATTTTGAAATTTTTCAGTATATTCAAATTATTTCAAGTCATGAATGTTACACTATAACTTTGGAACTTTGTGAAACAAAGTACAATAAGCTTGTATTATGTTTAAATTCTAGAGGATGATGATTCTATTTATGCTTTGTCCTCTAGAATTTAATTAAGCAAAATATATTAGGACGTTTTGATTCGACCAGCGTATCATCTTCAGCCGATACTTGAATTAAACTAAGAGTATTTTAGATTGTGAAAACAATACACTGGTTGTATCGAAACGTCCTGATAAATTTTGCTCAATTAGTGGTGCGTTATCGCTTGAATTTTTTTTTATCATACTTTTAGTGCAAAGAATAAATTTTTTGTATTTAGTATCTTTTATACCAAGGAGCGAAAGCGACGGTTTGAATGACTTTGGTGCATTGCAAACCAAGGCAAAGCCAAGCAAAGGAAGCCAAACGAGTCATTTAAGTCACTTGCTCCTTGTCTTGGAAGATATTTTCTTAAACAAACATCGCAAAAGCGAGTTTGCGTGCTGTTTTCTAGGAGTGAAAGCATTCATTTTGCAGATTGCACAAAGACCGCGCGCAAACCATTGATAATTCATGAACAGCTGGAAAATGTTTCTACAGAACAGAACAATGAATTTAGAGGACAGAAAAGTAAATCGTGACGTCACAGTACAGAACCGGTTATGTGATTTGGTGACAGAAAATCATAATTAATTGGTCCAGATAAATCGATAAACTGAAATTATTTTCCTACAGTGAAACTCATAAAATAGGTTCCCTGCATCCCCTCATTTAACTTTGTTAAAGAAACCGTGAATTTTTGACCTCCCCTCTTTTCATCCCCTCTACCTCCCCTACCCCCCAAGACCCCTCCTATTTAATCATATACTAGTATAAAGCTACTGTGCTTCAAGGAAGGGTCCTAGCTTATACTAGAGATAATACAAATTGCTAGGTATATCAATATTTTCCAGTTATACAGCCATAATTACCTATGACCTTGGGACTAGAAAAATTTTTGAGTTCCCCCTCCTATCATCTATAGCTCAAAGATTCCAGTTATACTAGTATATAGCTAGTATAATAAAGGTTATATTAAAGATAATACAGATTGCTAGGCATTTACTCCTATAAAGCTACTATACTACAAGGAGGGGTCCCAGTTATACTGAAGATAATAGAAATTGCTAGGCATATTCCAGTTATCCTAGCATGAAGCTAGTATAATAAAGGAGAACTTCTAGCTTACCTATATCAAAGATAATACAGATTGCTAGGCATATACTTGTATGCACTGTTACCATCAAATACAAAGGAGACTTTGCTCGGCGACGTTGAGTGTGTGTGTGTGTGTGTGTGTGTGCGTAGACCAGCCTCTGTTGATGATTTTACCTATTCCTCTATTTGCATTGTTTGGCGCGCGTTGTGATGTTTTCACCACCTTTCTACTGGTTCATTGGAGGTATTATTTTTACTGTTGCCTTCCTTTTGTAGCTCTTTATTGCATTATCAACAAACACATACCTTTTTGATACGCACTTGGACGACTCATATTCTTGTCTCTCTTTCTCTATTTCTCCATCTTCCTCTTTGTCTTTTTCAAACTAAACTAACGTCGCCACTACGCAATTGACGCCACTATGCAATTGTTGTGTTTTTATTTTTTTTTGTTTCTTCCAGGTTGGAAGAGTTACTTTTCTAATATTCTTCGCAATCTGTGTTTTTATTTTTTTTGTTTCCGGGAACCATCTCCCCAAACCGTGCCCATTCCATCCAAGATGCATTGATCATCTCATGTCATGGAGACCCCAACCTTAGAGGGGCTCCTTACATTCGCCATATCTTGCCCGTAGACCATCATTGCAAAAGTGATTAAAGAGGGGTCCCAGCTATACTTTCAAATTACAAATTACAGACAACACTTCTCCGGAAGAAGTATAGAGGAAGTATAATCAAATGGCACTTAGATTCATTGGACTACAACACAATACAAACCGACCAGTACCCCTTGCACATGATTTTGAGACAGAAAATCATATTTGATTGGTCCAGATGAATTGATATTTCAAATAAATTTCTGATGAAATTCCTTCATTTACCGTGAACTACCCTTTGAGCACGCTGGAGTAGAACAGGTAGAGCAACATTTGTCTGCAGGGGTACAAATATCATGTTTAGCTTCAATTCTTACTTAGTCATTTCTATTTTTCAAATAAATTTCTGATGAAATTCCTTCATTTACCGTGAACTACCCTTTGAGCACGCTGAAGTAGAACAGGTAGAGGAACATTTGTCTGCAGGGGTACAAATATCATGTTTAGCTTCAATTCTTACTTAGTCATTTCTATTTTTCAAATAAATTTCTGATGAAATTCCTTCATTTACCGTGAACTACCCTTTGAGCACGCTGAAGTAGAACAGGTAGAGGAACATTTGTCTGCAGGGGTACAAATATCATGTTTAGCTTCAATTCTTACTTAGTCATTTCTATTTTTCAAATAAATTTCTGATAAAATGCCTTCATTTACCGTGAACTACCCTTTGAGCACGCTGGAGTAGAACAGGTAGAGGAACATTTGTCTGCAGGGGTACAAATATCATGTTTAGCTTCAATTCTTACTTAGTCATTTCTATTTTTCAAATAAATTTCTGATAAAATGCCTTCATTTACCGTGAACTACCCTTTGAGCACGCTGGAGTAGAACAGGTAGAGGAACATTTGTCTGCAGGGGTACAAATATCATGTTTAGCTTCAATTCTTACTTAGTCATTTCTATTTTTCAAATAAATTTCTGATGAAATTCCTTCATTTACCGTGAACTACCCTTTGAGCACGCTGGAGTAGAACAGGTAGAGGAACATTTGTCTGCAGGGGTACAAATATCATGTTTAGCTTCAATTCTTACTTAGTCATTTCTATTTTTCAAATAAATTTCTGATGAAATTCCTTCATTTACCGTGAACTACCCTTTGAGCACGCTGAAGTAGAACAGGTAGAGGAACATTTGTCTGCAGGGGTACAAATATCATGTTTAGCTTCAATTCTTACTTAGTCATTTCTATTTTTCAAATAAATTTCTGATGAAATTCCTTCATTTACCGTGAACTACCCTTTGAGCACGCTGGAGTAGAACAGGTAGAGGAACATTTGTCTGCAGGGGTACAAATATCATGTTTAGCTTCAATTCTTACTTAGTCATTTCTATTTTTCAAATAAATTTCTGATGAAATTCCTTCATTTACCGTGAACTACCCTTTGAGCACGCTGGAGTAGAACAGGTAGAGGAACATTTGTCTGCAGGGGTACAAATATCATGTTTAGCTTCAATTCTTACTTAGTCATTTCTATTTTTCGAATAAATTTCTGATGAAATTCCTTCATTTACCGTGAACTACCCTTTGAGCACGCTGAAGTAGAACAGGTAGAGGAACATTTGTCTGCAGGGGTACAAATATCATGTTTAGCTTCAATTCTTACTTAGTCATTTCTATTTTTCAAATAAATTTCTGATGAAATTCCTTCATTTACCGTGAACTACCCTTTGAGCACGCTGAAGTAGAACAGGTAGAGGAACATTTGTCTGCAGGGGTACAAATATCATGTTTAGCTTCAATTCTTACTTAGTCATTTCTATTTTTCAAATAAATTTCTGATAAAATGCCTTCATTTACCGTGAACTACCCTTTGAGCACGCTGGAGTAGAACAGGTAGAGGAACATTTGTCTGCAGGGGTACAAATATCATGTTTAGCTTCAATTCTTACTTAGTCATTTCTATTTTTCAAATAAATTTCTGATGAAATTCCTTCATTTACCGTGAACTACCCTTTGAGCACGCTGGAGTAGAACAGGTAGAGGAACATTTGTCTGCAGGGGTACAAATATCATGTTTAGCTTCAATTCTTACTTAGTCATTTCTATTTTTCAAATAAATTTCTGATGAAATTCCTTCATTTACCGTTAACTACCCTTTGAGCACGCTGAAGTAGAACAGGTAGAGGAACATTTGTCTGCAGGGGTACAAATATCATGTTTAGCTTCAATTCTTACTTAGTCATTTCTATTTTTCAAATAAATTTCTGATGAAATTCCTTCATTTACCGTGAACTACCCTTTGAGCACGCTGGAGTAGAACAGGTAGAGGAACATTTGTCTGCAGGGGTACAAATATCATGTTTAGCTTCAATTCTTACTTAGTCATTTCTATTTTTCAAATAAATTTCTGATGAAATTCCTTCATTTACCGTGAACTACCCTTTGAGCACGCTGGAGTAGAACAGGTAGAGCAACATTTGTCTGCAGGGGTACAAATATCATGTTTAGCTTCAATTCTTACTTAGTCATTTCTATTTTTCGAATAAATTTCTGATGAAATTCCTTCATTTACCGTGAACTACCCTTTGAGCACGCTGAAGTAGAACAGGTAGAGGAACATTTGTCTGCAGGGGTACAAATATCATGTTTAGCTTCAATTCTTACTTAGTCATTTCTATTTTTCGAATAAATTTCTGATGAAATTCCTTCATTTACCGTGAACTACCCTTTGAGCACGCTGAAGTAGAACAGGTAGAGGAACATTTGTCTGCAGGGGTACAAATATCATGTTTAGCTTCAATTCTTACTTAGTCATTTCTATTTTTCAAATAAATTTCTGATGAAATTCCTTCATTTACCGTGAACTACCCTTTGAGCACGCTGAAGTAGAACAGGTAGAGGAACATTTGTCTGCAGGGGTACAAATATCATGTTTAGCTTCAATTCTTACTTAGTCATTTCTATTTTTCAAATAAATTTCTGATAAAATGCCTTCATTTACCGTGAACTACCCTTTGAGCACGCTGGAGTAGAACAGGTAGAGGAACATTTGTCTGCAGGGGTACAAATATCATGTTTAGCTTCAATTCTTACTTAGTCATTTCTATTTTTCAAATAAATTTCTGATGAAATTCCTTCATTTACCGTGAACTACCCTTTGAGCACGCTGGAGTAGAACAGGTAGAGGAACATTTGTCTGCAGGGGTACAAATATCATGTTTAGCTTCAATTCTTACTTAGTCATTTCTATTTTTCAAATAAATTTCTGATGAAATTCCTTCATTTACCGTTAACTACCCTTTGAGCACGCTGAAGTAGAACAGGTAGAGGAACATTTGTCTGCAGGGGTACAAATATCATGTTTAGCTTCAATTCTTACTTAGTCATTTCTATTTTTCGAATAAATTTCTGATGAAATTCCTTCATTTACCGTGAACTACCCTTTGAGCACGCTGAAGTAGAACAGGTAGAGGAACATTTGTCTGCAGGGGTACAAATATCATGTTTAGCTTCAATTCTTACTTAGTCATTTCTATTTTTCAAATAAATTTCTGATGAAATTCCTTCATTTACCGTGAACTACCCTTTGAGCACGCTGAAGTAGAACAGGTAGAGGAACATTTGTCTGCAGGGGTACAAATATCATGTTTAGCTTCAATTCTTACTTAGTCATTTCTATTTTTCAAATAAATTTCTGATGAAATTCCTTCATTTACCGTGAACTACCCTTTGAGCACGCTGAAGTAGAACAGGTAGAGGAACATTTGTCTGCAGGGGTACAAATATCATGGTTAGCTTCAATTCTTACTTAGTCATTTCTATTTTTCAAATAAATTTCTGATAAAATGCCTTCATTTACCGTGAACTACCCTTTGAGCACGCTGGAGTAGAACAGGTAGAGGAACATTTGTCTGCAGGGGTACAAATATCATGTTTAGCTTCAATTCTTACTTAGTCATTTCTATTTTTCAAATAAATTTCTGATGAAATTCCTTCATTTACCGTGAACTACCCTTTGAGCACGCTGGAGTAGAACAGGTAGAGGAACATTTGTCTGCAGGGGTACAAATATCATGTTTAGCTTCAATTCTTACTTAGTCATTTCTATTTTTCAAATAAATTTCTGATGAAATTCCTTCATTTACCGTGAACTACCCTTTGAGCACGCTGAAGTAGAACAGGTAGAGGAACATTTGTCTGCAGGGGTACAAATATCATGTTTAGCTTCAATTCTTACTTAGTCATTTCTATTTTTCAAATAAATTTCTGATGAAATTCCTTCATTTACCGTGAACTACCCTTTGAGCACGCTGGAGTAGAACAGGTAGAGCAACATTTGTCTGCAGGGGTACAAATATCATGTTTAGCTTCAACTCTTACTTAGTCATTTCTATTTTTCAAATAAATTTCTGATGAAATTCCTTCATTTACCGTGAACTACCCTTTGAGCACGCTGGAGTAGAACAGGTAGAGCAACATTTGTCTGCAGGGGTACAAATATCATGTTTAGCTTCAATTCTTACTTAGTCATTTCTATTTTTCAAATAAATTTCTGATGAAATTCCTTCATTTACCGTGAACTACCCTTTGAGCACGCTGAAGTAGAACAGGTAGAGGAACATTTGTCTGCAGGGGTACAAATATCATGTTTAGCTTCAATTCTTACTTAGTCATTTCTATTTTTCAAATAAATTTCTGATAAAATGCCTTCATTTACCGTGAACTACCCTTTGAGCACGCTGGAGTAGAACAGGTAGAGGAACATTTGTCTGCAGGGGTACAAATATCATGTTTAGCTTCAATTCTTACTTAGTCATTTCTATTTTTCAAATAAATTTCTGATGAAATTCCTTCATTTACCGTGAACTACCCTTTGAGCACGCTGGAGTAGAACAGGTAGAGGAACATTTGTCTGCAGGGGTACAAATATCATGTTTAGCTTCAATTCTTACTTAGTCATTTCTATTTTTCAAATAAATTTCTGATGAAATTCCTTCATTTACCGTTAACTACCCTTTGAGCACGCTGAAGTAGAACAGGTAGAGGAACATTTGTCTGCAGGGGTACAAATATCATGTTTAGCTTCAATTCTTACTTAGTCATTTCTATTTTTCAAATAAATTTCTGATGAAATTCCTTCATTTACCGTGAACTACCCTTTGAGCACGCTGGAGTAGAACAGGTAGAGGAACATTTGTCTGCAGGGGTACAAATATCATGTTTAGCTTCAATTCTTACTTAGTCATTTCTATTTTTCAAATAAATTTCTGATGAAATTCCTTCATTTACCGTGAACTACCCTTTGAGCACGCTGAAGTAGAACAGGTAGAGGAACATTTGTCTGCAGGGGTACAAATATCATGTTTAGCTTCAATTCTTACTTAGTCATTTCTATTTTTCAAATAAATTTCTGATGAAATTCCTTCATTTACCGTGAACTACCCTTTGAGCACGCTGAAGTAGAACAGGTAGAGGAACATTTGTCTGCAGGGGTACAAATATCATGTTTAGCTTCAATTCTTACTTAGTCATTTCTATTTTTCAAATAAATTTCTGATGAAATTCCTTCATTTACCGTGAACTACCCTTTGAGCACGCTGAAGTAGAACAGGTAGAGGAACATTTGTCTGCAGGGGTACAAATATCATGGTTAGCTTCAATTCTTACTTAGTCATTTCTATTTTTCAAATAAATTTCTGATAAAATGCCTTCATTTACCGTGAACTACCCTTTGAGCACGCTGAAGTAGAACAGGTAGAGGAACATTTGTCTGCAGGGGTACAAATATCATGTTTAGCTTCAATTCTTACTTAGTCATTTCTATTTTTCAAATAAATTTCTGATGAAATTCCTTCATTTACCGTGAACTACCCTTTGAGCACGCTGGAGTAGAACAGGTAGAGCAACATTTGTCTGCAGGGGTACAAATATCATGTTTAGCTTCAATTCTTACTTAGTCATTTCTATTTTTCAAATAAATTTCTGATGAAATTCCTTCATTTACCGTGAACTACCCTTTGAGCACGCTGGAGTAGAACAGGTAGAGGAACATTTGTCTGCAGGGGTACAAATATCATGTTTAGCTTCAACTCTTACTTAGTCATTTCTATTTTTCAAATAAATTTCTGATGAAATTCCTTCATTTACCGTTAACTACCCTTTGAGCACGCTGGAGTAGAACAGGTAGAGGAACATTTGTCTGCAGGGGTACAAATATCATGTTTAGCTTCAATTCTTACTTAGTCATTTCTATTTTTCAAATAAATTTCTGATGAAATTCCTTCATTTACCGTGAACTACCCTTTGAGCACGCTGGAGTAGAACAGGTAGAGGAACATTTGTCTGCAGGGGTACAAATATCATGTTTAGCTTCAATTCTTACTTAGTCATTTCTATTTTTCAAATAAATTTCTGATGAAATTCCTTCATTTACCGTGAACTACCCTTTGAGCACGCTGGAGTAGAACAGGTAGAGGAACATTTGTCTGCAGGGGTACAAATATCATGTTTAGCTTCAATTCTTACTTAGTCATTTCTATTTTTCAAATAAATTTCTGATGAAATTCCTTCATTTACCGTGAACTACCCTTTGAGCACGCTGGAGTAGAACAGGTAGAGGAACATTTGTCTGCAGGGGTACAAATATCATGTTTAGCTTCAATTCTTACTTAGTCATTTCTATTTTTCAAATAAATTTCTGATGAAATTCCTTCATTTACCGTGAACTACCCTTTGAGCACGCTGGAGTAGAACAGGTAGAGGAACATTTGTCTGCAGGGGTACAAATATCATGTTTAGCTTCAATTCTTACTTAGTCATTTCTATTTTTCAAATAAATTTCTGATGAAATTCCTTCATTTACCGTGAACTACCCTTTGAGCACGCTGAAGTAGAACAGGTAGAGGAACATTTGTCTGCAGGGGTACAAATATCATGTTTAGCTTCAATTCTTACTTAGTCATTTCTATTTTTCAAATAAATTTCTGATGAAATTCCTTCATTTACCGTGAACTACCCTTTGAGCACGCTGAAGTAGAACAGGTAGAGGAACATTTGTCTGCAGGGGTACAAATATCATGTTTAGCTTCAATTCTTACTTAGTCATTTCTATTTTTCAAATAAATTTCTGATAAAATGCCTTCATTTACCGTGAACTACCCTTTGAGCACGCTGGAGTAGAACAGGTAGAGGAACATTTGTCTGCAGGGGTACAAATATCATGTTTAGCTTCAATTCTTACTTAGTCATTTCTATTTTTCAAATAAATTTCTGATGAAATTCCTTCATTTACCGTGAACTACCCTTTGAGCACGCTGGAGTAGAACAGGTAGAGGAACATTTGTCTGCAGGGGTACAAATATCATGTTTAGCTTCAATTCTTACTTAGTCATTTCTATTTTTCAAATAAATTTCTGATGAAATTCCTTCATTTACCGTGAACTACCCTTTGAGCACGCTGAAGTAGAACAGGTAGAGGAACATTTGTCTGCAGGGGTACAAATATCATGTTTAGCTTCAATTCTTACTTAGTCATTTCTATTTTTCAAATAAATTTCTGATGAAATTCCTTCATTTACCGTGAACTACCCTTTGAGCACGCTGGAGTAGAACAGGTAGAGCAACATTTGTCTGCAGGGGTACAAATATCATGTTTAGCTTCAACTCTTACTTAGTCATTTCTATTTTTCAAATAAATTTCTGATGAAATTCCTTCATTTACCGTGAACTACCCTTTGAGCACGCTGGAGTAGAACAGGTAGAGCAACATTTGTCTGCAGGGGTACAAATATCATGTTTAGCTTCAATTCTTACTTAGTCATTTCTATTTTTCAAATAAATTTCTGATGAAATTCCTTCATTTACCGTGAACTACCCTTTGAGCACGCTGAAGTAGAACAGGTAGAGGAACATTTGTCTGCAGGGGTACAAATATCATGTTTAGCTTCAATTCTTACTTAGTCATTTCTATTTTTCAAATAAATTTCTGATGAAATTCCTTCATTTACCGTGAACTACCCTTTGAGCACGCTGAAGTAGAACAGGTAGAGGAACATTTGTCTGCAGGGGTACAAATATCATGTTTAGCTTCAATTCTTACTTAGTCATTTCTATTTTTCAAATAAATTTCTGATAAAATGCCTTCATTTACCGTGAACTACCCTTTGAGCACGCTGGAGTAGAACAGGTAGAGGAACATTTGTCTGCAGGGGTACAAATATCATGTTTAGCTTCAATTCTTACTTAGTCATTTCTATTTTTCAAATAAATTTCTGATGAAATTCCTTCATTTACCGTGAACTACCCTTTGAGCACGCTGGAGTAGAACAGGTAGAGGAACATTTGTCTGCAGGGGTACAAATATCATGTTTAGCTTCAATTCTTACTTAGTCATTTCTATTTTTCAAATAAATTTCTGATGAAATTCCTTCATTTACCGTGAACTACCCTTTGAGCACGCTGAAGTAGAACAGGTAGAGGAACATTTGTCTGCAGGGGTACAAATATCATGTTTAGCTTCAATTCTTACTTAGTCATTTCTATTTTTCAAATAAATTTCTGATAAAATGCCTTCATTTACCGTGAACTACCCTTTGAGCACGCTGGAGTAGAACAGGTAGAGGAACATTTGTCTGCAGGGGTACAAATATCATGTTCAGCTTCAATATTCATACTTCGTCATTTCTATTTTTCAAAGAAATCTCTTCTAGGCTGATAAGAGCCATATTTTGTGCAATCAGACTTATTTGCATTCATCTCTTAGAACAGATTATGGTCAATCCAAGGTGGTTGAATATTTTGGTTTTGCAAATTAACCACTGTTAATTCTCGGATTCCTCAATACACAAATTTTATGAATTTTGAAATATTGCTTTAAGGCTTCTTGAGGCATTATGATGCATTGTGATGGGCACGGATGAAGTATTAACAAGAAAGCTGTTGACATATGTGTCTTTGGGCTGGGAATCAGTCTGGAATCTGCGTCACTCCTTATGCTGTCATCAATGGCCTTGACCTACTTTGGAGACCTGAACTTTGGCTTTCATAGGCCTAACATCATACATAATGGGCTGCTATGGTGGAAATTATCAGATTTTACAGACCACCTGCAGCTTATTGATAGGTTGCGACCAAAGTATGAAATACATACAAAGCTTGATGTTAATGGACACCAAAACCGCGGTACTACTGCCCGCCGGCAGGCCAAGTGGTTTGTCCTTCTTCTTGATTAATGCCATCCCGGCTTTTCCCAATGTGTGGGGCACACCCCCTCTGCTGAGGCCTCATTGAAAGCACTTAGCAGCAGACATGATTTCCATGTTAAGAAACCTCAAAACTGCTGATATAAAGTATACAGATCCACCTCAAATGTACTACCATCTGTTTTAAGGAATGAGAATACAAATACAGTGGAAACTCTTTATAACGATTCTGAAGGGACCGATTCTGAAGAGACCGCCAAAAAAATTTGTTACACAGAAATTCTTCTTTTTCATTTATTTGACAGTAAATTCAAAGTACACAGGTACATCTAAGTATTGACATGTTTCATGTCTTTTCTCTACCCCCCTATCATCATAAAAAACCCGAAGTGGCTCCTATTCTAGGTAACCTCCTATCTTATATTTTTAGTACAGAGCTAGGAGTCCTAGTCCAGTTCAAGTCCAATGTACTGCATGTTGGCTTTGCCCCTTCAATGAACTAGATATGCGACGCTTCAAACGCCATGAGACTCAGAAAAGACGTTAGCTTGAAGTCATTAGGCTTATACTAGACCAAAAAGGGGGGAGGGCGACCGAGCGAAGCATGCTACTGTACTTCATAAAAGACATGAAACATGATCTTCATTTATTTGGCTATACCAGAAAATTTTTAGTATCAAGAATTATTATTGAAGTTAAAATCGTGAGAAAAAAAAAAAAGAAAAAAATGATTTCTCTGAATAAATTTTCAATCTTTGTGATTCTGGATTCTAGTCCAAAGGCCTTTAATCTATCTATCCCCTTTAGGGATGTCATTTTGACATGTTTCATGGCTTTACACTCACCTCACCAATCGAAAAATTTGCGAGTACCACCCTCTTTCAAATATTAGCAATATACTAGAGTCAAACTGGCATATTATGATGAATAACGAAGGTGATCAAATTTCACTCAGTGACTAGCAGCCTAAAAACTCTGGAATAATCTACTGAAGAAATATTGTAAATTAATGAATCAGAATTTACACTTTTTGCCCAAGTTTACAACGCAATACCATCTGGATGTCATTATTCGTCATTCGCGCTATTACTGTACAAGGAGCCTTGGCCGTCAACAAATTAATTGTTGCCGTTGCCCAGGACGCACCACGTGGAGGTGGCTCCTATGCGTCCCAAGACACTAAAGATCCTAGCCTACACTAAAGACAAAAAAAAAAAAAAGGAATCCCTATACATAGAAGACTGTGCACAACCACAACGGTTCACCGCGTCTTAGAGGTCTGCGAAGCTACCCGAATGTGGTGCACTGTACCTACATCTAATTAAATTATAATAAAAAAGAGAGAAGGCGCAGACACCCACGTCAGTCAACCACGGATTATCAAGACTGTTTACGACCACACGCCTCAGTTACAACCTCCGATGGTTGCCTCTTCATTGGCGGAGTCAGTAAACTAATACTGCGCCCCAACGCGGCATATCCGACGCGGGTGCACTGAAATCGTCAAGCACAATATCATCGCGCGCGCGGCTAATCCGCATTATGCACTCAATGCACTTCCTGAATAAGACCTAACCATCAAGTAAAGTATATAAGAGTAATAGCGCGAACCAAAAATAAACACCTTTAGTCAAACTTTGGAGTTGTCGTGCCACCCATGATTCAGAATGGACCGACCGCTACAAAATGACGATGGTTTCAATTTTAATTTTGATTTAGGCCTAAATTAGAATAGATATGATTGATGGTAGCACAATATCACCGCACGCGAGGTATCCGCTTTATGCGCTCAATGTACTTCCTGCAATCCACCCATTCTCAACACTTTGGAGTTGTCGTGCCACCCATTTTTCAGAATGGACCGACCGCTACAAAATGACAATATTTTTAATTTTAATTTGAAATGAATAAAAATTGTATCAAAATGAAATCTATTCGTTCAAATGGAGAGAAAGGTGAAAAGTCACCAATACCGGTTGTCCAAACAGGAGTCGTCGACTTAAACACACATATTTCAGAGTGCAACAGCTACTCCGGAATGACTGTTGGTACACTTATAAGCCCTAAAAATAATTTAGGCTGAAAGAAAATACACATGTTAATTAGAATAGTTTTGTTAGTATCCCAGCATGATTAGTTCAAGCGGCACCGGTACACATAAGAAACATGCAAAAAATAATTGGTTTCAAAAAAACCTCATCATGCACGCGAGATCAAAACGAAAAACGGAAAAAGAAGCGCGTCAACTTTCCACATCTGCGATAAACATACTGACTGGTTCAGAGGAATGAGGAAAGGACGAAATGCGCGCTTGTTTGTATACGTAAGGTGACGTGTGCAAACTTCACCGGTCCTTTCTTGCTTGTTGGTTGAATGATTCAAAAGAGAAAGTGACTCAACGAATTCGAGGGGTTTCCACAGGTATCTGACGGCACTTCAACAATGCTTGTTTACACGACGTGAATATGTGTATGTGTGCCTTTGTATTATATCATCAGTTGCGCGACGACACTCACACACATGCACCATGGACAGTAACAGCTTGATTGAAACTTTACATTCTGAATTTTTTCCTCTCAACAATTAATAACTCGAGCATTTTAAAGATGTGCTTTACCATTGAGATACTTTGACAGTTCAATGGCCTTTTTCTAAAGTGGGAATTTTGATGAGCGCAGTGTTCTTCAAACTGTCAATCTTCAAGGTATTTCTGATCGATCACCAACCTTTTAGAGAAATTGTCAAAATATAAGGCCATCAACTGAATACACTTGCATCGAGTGGCATCTTACAGGGAAGTTGTCATACGTGGGGTCAATTTGAAAAATTTGCCATGCGCTGGGTTGCATCAGCGTCCGGTGAATACTGAGACCCTGGCCTAATGAAGGCTTCGGACTTGGAAAAAAAGGCAAAAAAAAAAAAATAATCAAATACATTGAGAGTTACCAAAAATGAAATAATTATAGTCAACTGGGAATACATCGAATCATAAGTTGAAATTGACAATTTTTTGCGTGCAAGGAGAAAATATTACTTAATTGAAAAAACGAAGGCTTTTCCCGCACAGAATTTATTTATTCGTACAACGTTTCGTCGAAACTAGGCCTAGTCGACTTCTTCAAGTACCGAAACCTTTTTCAATTAAGTCATAAGTTGAAAGGAATAAAATCATTGTTTCAAAACGTGTTTCAAATATTTTGAACATTGTTTAAAACCGTTTTAAATCGTTTAATTATGATTGAAGACACATCAATGGACTTTCAACTATTGTTTTAAATACGTTTCAAATGTTTTGAGTATTCGTTTTAAACATTGTTTCAAACAACATTCTATTTTTTTTAGTTTTTCAACCCTGGAAAAATTGTTGAATATTCATTCTTTACTTTTTTAGTGGAGCACAATAATAAAAATAAGGGAAAGAACAAAAAAATAAATAAATAAATAAATTTTGAACATACTTCCGTTCAAAACTCAATCTTCACTTTTTCTAATACTTACCTCTTGTTTTGCTTGTGCGGCGCAAAACTGGTCGAAATGATTTTCGCATTTCAAATTCGGTAAATTGTACAAATATGTACCGTATTTAGTGATGTAGCTCGATAATCAAAGAAAGAAGAATTAAAGTTGGTAAAATAACACGTTATCATTTTTTTTAGTGTCAAAAATACCCTGGTTTTCTTCAAAATCTTGATAAAAAATTTGTTATACAGAGTAAGTCGTTCGTTATAAAGAGATTTTTTTACAGGTAAAATTCGTTGAAGGGGAGGGACCAAGGAAAAATTTGTAAAATAGAGGAATTCGTTATACAGGAGTTCGTTACCAAGAGTTTCCACTGTATGACAAAATATGGCTTCCTACAGTACTGGCAGTCTCGAAAAGCTATTAGCTTAAAATTTTCTTAAGTAGACTCCTACTAGATCAAGGAGGGGAGCTACCCAAAAGCTATCATCTTGAAATATTCTGAACTAAACCTACACGAAATCCGCAAGTAAGCTTCCTCAAAAGCCACCAGCTATTGAGAAGGACATGAAATAAGATCTTTATTCATTTGGCTATGTCAGAAACTTTATTTAAAATCATCACCCTATCAAAAAAATTTTCATAAATGTCAGCAGCCGGAAAGCTACTGATTTTGGCACACTTTTCAGTACCTCAAGCAGCTGATGAGCTGCTGAAGAGCTACTGCTCAGCTACTGAAACGCACATCATGTAATTTCCCTCCCCCCTTTAATTAATGATATGCGTTTCAGTAGTTCATCAGCAGTTCTTCGGCGGCTTATCAGCTGCTGAAAAACTGTGACAAATTCGGTACTACTTTTCAGTAGCTGATTTAGTCAATTTTTTTGATAGGGCAGTTGCTTATTGACATGTTTCATGTCTTTGCTCTGACCCCTGATTTTGAGCTGTGCGTCCGTCCGTACAATTGACATTTAGGTCTCTTACGCTTCATTATCCTAGGCTTGAGTCAGTATATGCTGTAGTAGTTATAGCCTTCATTGTATAGGCCTAATATGATCCCTACCCCGATTTTGAAATTTGCGTGCGTGCATCCGTCCGTCCGTCCATACAATTGACCTTGGGTCTCTGAAGCTTTCATTATACTAGGCCTGAATCAGTATGCTGTAGTAGGTATAGCCTTCATTATATAGGCCGAATATACATATTTCGACCTTGGGTCTCTGAAGCTTTTATTTTAACAGGGAACCTGTTTTATCAGGGGGTCTTTCAAGAAAAAGTGTCCGGCATCCGGCCTCCGAGAGGCAACTTCCTTACCTAACTATGACCTTGAGAATGACCTTGGGACTTGGAAAATTTTTGAACTCCCCTCTTTTCATCCCCTCTACCTCCCCCCCCCAAGACCCTCCTATTTAATCATATACTAGTATAAAGCTACTGTGCTTCAAGGAGGGGTCCTAGCTTATACTAGAGATAATACAAATTGCTAGGTATATCAATATTTTCCAGTTATCATAGGCGCCGACTTACGTGGGTGTGTGGGTTAGTAGTAACCCACAGAGAAAAAGTACGTGGGTGAATTAACCCACGGAGAAAAACCACAAAACAAGGGGGGGGTGCGCGCAGAGTGCGAAATATTTTGCGCGTTAGCGCGGAAAAATTTTTTGCCTAGGTACTAACCCACGGACATTTTGAAAAGTCGGCGCCTATGCCAGTTATACAGCCATAATTACCTATGACCTTGGGACTTGGAAAATTTTTGAGTTCCCCCTCCTATCATCTATAGCTCAAATATTCCAGTTATACTAGTATATAGCTAGTATAATAAAGGAGGACTTTTAGCTTATATTAAAGATAATACAGATTGCTAGGCATATACTTGTATAAAGCTACTATACTACAAGGAGGGGTCCCAGTTATACTGAAGATAATAGAAATTGCTAGGCATATTCCAGTTATCCTAGCATGAAGCTAGTATAATAAAGGAGAACTTCTAGCTTACCTATATCAAAGATAATGCAGATTGCTAGGCATATACTTGTACGCACTATTACCATCAAATACAAGCGAGACTTTGCTCGGCAATGTCGAGTGTGTGTGTGTGTTACCTATTCTTCTATTTGCATTGTTTGGCGCGCGTTGTGATGTTTTCACCACCTTTCTACTGGTTCATTGGAGGTATTATTTTTACTGTTGCCTTCCTTTTGTAGCTCTTTATTGCATTATCAACAAACACATACCTTTTTGATACGCACTTGGACGACTCATATTCTTGTCTCTCTTTCTCTATTTCTCCATCTTCCTCTTTGTCTTTTTCAAACTAAACTAACGTCGCCACTACGCAATCGTCGCCACTAGGCAATCGTCGCCAGCAATCGGCGCCACTACGCAATCGGTGTGTTTTTATTTTTTTTGTTTCTTCCAGGTTGGAAGAGTTACTTTTCTAATATTCTTTGTTCAGGTTCATTTTTTGCTGTCCCAGTCCCTCCTAACATTACTTCTTTTTTCTCCAAAGCCTTTTAGTGGACGCTTTCACTCTTTTTGTCTATTTCAGATGTCTGACTTCCCTTTGTTGCTTTTGCATCTCTATCTAAACTATTTTTTATTGCTATCCAATCCTCTTACTTCTCTCTTACTGTCTAGTTGAAACTTTTTAAATCTATGATAACTTGCTAATTGCATTGTACTTTTTTGGGGCTAAGGCCTTTGGCCTAATAATGCCTACCTTTTTCTCTTGTGCGCATGCACTTGATCGCTGTGACTTAGAACTCTGAATTTTCATTTGTCGACGCAATGAATTTCATTCCTTTGCCGTATAATTAATTTTGCAAATGATTCTCTTTTTATTGAAGTTTCAAACTCTATGTGCTGCGTGAAATGTCGCAGTTTTTAATAGTGTCGCCATGATGTGTTAAAAACTCTCGCTGGGAGCCATCTTCCCAAACCGTGCCCATTCCGTCCAAGATGCATTGATCATCTCATGTCATGGAGACCCCAACCATAAAGGGGCTCCTTACATTTGCCATATCCTGCCCGTAGACCATCATTGCAAAAGTGATTAAAGAGGGGTCCCAGCTATACTTTCAAATTACAAATTACAGACAACACTTCTCCGGAAGAAGTATAGAGGAAGTATATCAAATGGCACATGGAATTATTGGACTAAAACACAATACAAACCGACCAGTACCCCTTGCACATGATTTTGAGACAGAAAATCATATTTGATTGGTCCAGATAAATCGATAAAATAAAATTATTTTCCTACAGTGAAACTCATAAAACAGGTTCCCTGCATCCCCTCATTTAACTTCGTTAAAGAACCCGTGAATTTTTTTATGTCATAGGGAAAATGACCTACCTTGACATTGAGAAAAACTTCATGTGTCTTTTCTCTACCCCTACCCCAATCTCCAAAATGCACCCGGGCTTGTGTACGACCGTGACATTGTAAATTGATAAATCTTTAACGTTGAACCTCAGCCCTACCCCTGATTCCAAAATTTGCATCCGGGTGTCCAGGCGTCTGTACAGTTCTCTAGCATGGGAAACTAGCACACAGGAAATAGTATAATAAAAGAGGGGTCCTCTTCTAGTTCAAGTCCAGTAAACTGTATGTTAGGCTTTAAACTGTAGTTTTTGACAGTATTATACCTTTCTAGCTCTCCTCGTATCATACACTATATAGCTTCGAGGTCGATGGATATAGCCTGATTAAAATAACTCCTTCAAGTGACTTGATACAATTGGCTTAGCCCCTTCAATGAACCAGTCATGCAATACTTCGAACACAACTCCCTCAATGCGCTAGACCTGCAACTCTTCAAAGACCATGAGACTCAATAAGAGGCTCTCTTACAATGCCCCCTCTTTCCCCTCATCCCAGTCCATTAAAATACACATCAATTTTTTATTCTAGGATTATACTGGTCTTCAAATATTCTAAACTAGACCTACATTAGATAGAGGAAAGGGACGAACAAGCCTTCCAAAAGTCCCTAGGGGCCTGCAATAGGTATTAGCTTGAAAGTTATGATATTTTTGATTTCTTCGCTCTAACTTCCACCCTGATTTCGAAATTTGTGCCCGTGCGTCCGAGCAAATGACCTTGGAAGTTGTAGAAAATTTTGAAATCCTGATCCCCGCTCTGACGTGCGTCCGCCCGTCCGGCCAAATGACCTCATAATACTAGACCTTTACTAGGTTGAAGCCTTCATTATACTAGGTTTATACTGACTGTACTATGATTATATTAGTCTTGAAGTATTCTAAACTGGACTTATTTTGGATCACAAAAAGGGGCGAATGAGCGGAGCGGGTGAGCCTGAAAAGCCTTTGGTGGCCCCCAAAATCTATTAACTTCAAGTTTTCCATCCTAGGATGCCAGATGTACGGATTTTCGGTCCATGAAAAAGACACGGGTTCTTCCTTTTCTTTAGATTTTACGTACAATACGGATTTCTTGCGATCAAAGAAAAGGCACCTTAGACACTCGTACAAGAGATACTTTTCTCCTGCATTTTGTAGGCTGAAACTGCGATAGTCGGTGATATTGAGTCAATCAAGAGAAAAGTACCTCAGCTACTCTTATGAAAGATACCTTTCTCCTGATTGTTATTAATGAATCAATCAAAGTCTGTAAAAATCTGTTTTTAGAGCGCGGATACGGATTTTAGAAACCATCCCCTGGCAGCACTGATATACACTAGCTTTATACTAGCTTCATAATAGCTTTTTACTACGATGTGTATCCTAGTCTTGAAATATTCTAAATTGAACCTGTACTAGATCATAAAAAATTTTCTGAAGTAGACATAAGACAGAAGCAAACAGGCAGAGCGCGTGAGCTTTCCAAAAGCTATCATCTTGAAATATTCTGAACTGGATCTATGCTAGATCCGCGAGTGTGCTCCCCAAAATCCACTAGCTACTGAGAAAGAAATGAAAAAGTGTCACGGCTTGGTGTCCCATTTAACGAGAGACCGGCTTCCCTATCATTGAGTACCTATCCAGTGGCGCTATGAACAGACTTCCTGCCTCCTACTTCAGGGGGTATGTTTGCGATCAACAGCTCTCGTTACTTACCTGAAAGTGAAGACAAATAAAATTGTAATAACCTGAAGGTACAAAATCATTTAGAAGATGGTGTTTTTTTTTTTTTTTTTAAATACAGGATGGCATGCGTAGTTTTGGGATTTTTTGTAAAAAGAACAGATCTTGGCTAATTGACTTTAAGGGTATTGGATTTCTTGGCGCAGCCAAAAAGATTAAGATCATGTAGTATTTTCAAAATTTTGCCCAATCAGATATGTTGTGGATAATGCGAGACAAAAATATTTGAGAGTTCCCGTTCAAGAGATCATTGAAGTGTCTTTTATGACATAAGACTACTTTAGAATATTCTAGACTAAGGCTTTAGAGCGGCACACTCGCTTGGTCTGGTATAAGTCTACTTTGGAATATTTCAGGCTAATGAGCCTTCTTGGTCAAGTGTATGTCTACTTAAGTATATTTCAGGCTGATGAGATTAGGGGGCCTCACTCGCTTCTTGGCCTAGTGTAAGTCTACTTTACTATATTTCAGATGTTTTCAGCGGATCAGGATTGACGACCAGATGAATACATGTAACCGGAATATTCATTATGCTTAGCAATCTGTATTATATCTAAGGTACCTCAGTACTTACGGTACGATACCGTCATTATGTTGTCTGGTACAGAACAGTAAACGTCTCTTAAAGCCTTCCTTCTGATCTTGTTATTTACATCAGAAGTGGGATTACCTCTAAAACGCGCCATTACTAGAAGCAGAGGACGAGGTGCCGCGAAAAAGAAGAACCTTTTCGAACGCTAATCAAGAAATATCAACCGATGATGAAGAACCACCAACGCGACGTAATCAAATAAGTACGGCAGGAAAACAAGAGACGTCACAGGAGATACCAATTGCGTCAATGCAACCAGAACGCACGATCTGTGATCCTTACTTTGTCTGGCGATCATTGCACCGATTTCATCTACGTTGCAAACCGTCGTTCCTGTAAAACCTACCGAATTTCGTTGGTTTGTGAACCAACTTTGCAGTTTAATCCAGAAAGGTCAAAAGTCAAGGAATGGATTTGGAGGGCCATCATCTGCTCTTAGACGCCGAACAAGCTGTCATTTTACACTGAGTCGGCTTTCAGGCGAGGCGAGAAACTGGTACCATAATCTAACCAATGTACGAGATACCTGGGCCAAATGCTCGAACCTACTCGAGGCAACGTTTGAAAATAAGTCAGTCCTCATTACAATTCAACGTGTACAAGAAAACTTGCAACGCTGAAGGTCCGTTCAATCAATTTCACGGATAGTCCACTCATCGAAATGATCTGTGACGGCTTCCAGGACAACATTTAAGTCCCCATCAAGACCGTACCGGAGCTAACGCAATACTTCCAAATGCTAGCCAAGATATAACAGGTCCGCAGCGCCGCCCATTGTCGCAGAGACTCAAATTCAAGTTGGACTCATTAGTGTTATAAATGATACCCCCGGCGTAATACCTACGCAAACGAAAGATCAGCGCAAATCTATGGCTGAAACGAGAGTATCTATCACCGATGCAACGTCAAACAAGAAACCAAGAAGAATCAGACAACGTCACCTAAAGGTCAACCTATATCTGTCGCAATTTGAAATATGTAATGCAATTCCGGGCATTGCAACTTGTAAACCAATTCAACGTCGATAATTATACGGTGCGGTATCTGAATGGAGATGGTACTCCAATGGTGTTGTCGACCAAGCTTCAGACGCCAAAGTCCCAAGGATGCAACAAATGAACGCGTTTGAATACTCAAGAAGATGGCGCTCAACTTTTCGCCAAGTCACTAGGTACTACACTGGAAATCGCTAACGGGATGAACATGGTGTCTACTGATTGAAACCTGCAATTGTTGAGAGCACCGAAGATACAGCTATGGTATTTGACAAATTCTTACGGGCAGCGCTTGGCGCACTAACGTTCCAAGTTACCGAGTCTGATTACAGTATCCGCAACAATTGGAAGCCTTAACGGTGGCTCAACGACCAATTTTTTTCAAGGAGCATCGATATTGCAGCCTATACAGTTGATTTTTATCCCCGCGTTTCGATGAAAATTGTATTATTTTAAGTCATGTGATGAATTGTGAGAGTGTGTCTGACAAGTTATTGTGGAAAAGTGAAAGAGACGAAGTCGTTAATGGGAAGTGTGTCTGACAAGTAATTGTGTACACTGAGTCATTCACACTGGACAAGTATATGAGACTGAGTCCACGAGTGCAGTACCGGTGTTTAATTTGACAAGTGGCAATGTCAAATGGAGGACAAGTATATGAGACTGAGTCCAAAATGGAATGTATTTCGACAAGTAACGTGAAACTGAGTCAAATACATTGGACAAGTATATGAGACTAGAGTCCACGAAGGGAAATGTTCTGGAATTGATTTGAGTAATAAGTCTGTGTGACTGGGAACTCACTATACGGAATAGAAGCGAGGAATAGGTACTTGAATTTTTCAGTAGGTTACTACGATCAAGTGTTAGTTTCAGGAAACGTCAGAGTCTAGTTATGATACAACGGGGTTCTTCTCCCTTTTCAGCTTGCATGCGGAGAATGTCCACAGCCTAGGCCTGCGGCCAAACGTGATCACAATGTTGGTAAACTCTGGAATCAACGAGCTTAATTCAACTGGAAAAGAATTCAATGGGAAGTTCTATATTGAATCGAGCCCATCTCTACTTCAACGCCGATGAATTGTATAAACATATCCCAGTGTTGCTGAACGTTCTAAGGATTACATCAAGATCCATCCGTGTAGAGCCTCTTCTTCGATTAAGGACAACTCGGAAGACGGCTTCGTTAGATCCAAGACCTACAACTCACCGGACTCAGACATAAAATCTGAGGTGAACGTATTGCGCACAAATGTTGATGGAAACAATAATGAGAAATCAAGATGATTTTTTTACGTCGACTACCACTCATGATTCTGGATTGACATATGCTGGAAATAGTGACAACCCTTCCATAGAAATTGGAAAATTACTAGCAAATATTTCAACAGAATGAGATAAGAAGGTGAATTTGTAGTCAGAATGACCGAATGGTCTTTTTCCACGACGAGGACGTCATTGTGAGTCAAAATGACCGTGTAAAGGATGATAGACAATAATCGACTGAATATACCGCAAAGTTCTACTCGATTTGAATAATCCAATAATGCCGCAAGAATGTTGATCTTCCAAGTTTTCAAGTTAGAAAGAAATTTTGGAGTGCAATGTCGGGACGCCGTTGAATGTCAGTATGGCCGTGTAACCGGAATATTCATTATGCTTAGCAATCTGTATTATATCTAAGGTACCTCAGTACTTACGGTACGATACTGTCATTATGTTGTATGGTACAGAACAGTAAACGTCTCTTAAAGCCTTCCTTCTGATCTTGTTATTTACATACATACTCAAAATGTAAAATGAGGAGTACCTTGAAATGTAGCCACAGAAACAGAAAAATTTGCCAGAGCGCTTTCGATTAAATAACCATTGTCAACGGGGACGTGAAAGCAACTAAACAATCTAACGGCTAGAAACAATAAACCACCGAGGAAATCATGATTGAACTAGCGAGTCAGCACGAAGTGAATCACACTCATAAACTAGTTCAATCAACCCCTCATCAGGTATGTACCTGTTGAGCACGTTTAGGTTGTCGTTATTCAAATGGCGAATAATTTCAATATGTTCGAGAGCTTTACGTTTAAACTCTGAGGTCTCTCTGTGGAGGAGGGTCTCATATCTTTCTATATAGCTGTGGCCACTGGTCAAAAGATGGTCCGCAAGTGCTGATACACCCATTTTCTTCTGCTCCCACTTTTTTGTATGCTCCTCTACACGAATTTTGAGCTGACGGCTGGTCTCGCTTATATAAACTCCATTACAATCATTACACTCCATTTTATAAACCGCGCTTTTTTCATTGAATGGGATAGGATCCTTCAGCTTAATAAAAAGACTTTTTACAGTGTTGAGATTATAATACACTGGGCGGAACTCAAAGGTGTGGAGGATGCGACTTAATTGGGAAGAAAACTTACCCAAAAACGGGAGCCTGATCCACCGCTTCTTGACAACAGCTGTCGGATTACGAGGGAGGGAGGAAGTGGAGTCAAGGCATTTCCTAGCTAGCTTCCTGCGAACCATGCGGACCTCGTTCATTCTGGCCATATGCTTTATAGTCAGAAGCTCATTAAGGAAGGCGAGCTGACTCAACGGAATATTGGTCAAACGATGAATATAACTGTTGAAACCAGCATATTTTTGAGCAAACGGGTACAAAGAACTGCCGTGGACAGTGATATGGGTCGAAGTATCTTTCCTGTAGATGGCAAATTCATGGACACCGTCTCTATTAGAGATAGTAAGGTCAAAAGTTAATGGATAGACCGCCTACTTCCAATGTAAATTTAATGGAAGGATATTGAATATTTAGATACTTGAGGAACTCCAAGAGGAGATCTCGAGGACCGGTCCACGTACACAACGCATCGTCGACGTACCTGTGCCAATAATAAATGTAATCTAAAAACACCTGACCTGAGGAAAAGAGGTCGAACTCAAATTTAGACATGAAAACCTCCGAGATGAGGGAACCCAGAGGAGAGCTAATCGGGATACCTACCTCCTCAGGAAACTCGAAAAATTTACCGTCAAATTTGCAAAAATTGGGGGACCAACAAATATTAAGCAAAGTGAAAAATTCAGCCACATCTTCATGGCAGATATTAGATTGAACAAGAAGGTCACCCGTGTGTTGCATGGCCGTAGCTCTCGGGATACTAGAAAATAAACCAACAACGTCAAAAGAGCATAGGATGGAACCCGGCGAAAGAATATCATCCTTAAGCTTATCGGCCAAGGAGACTGAATTCTTTCTAGAGTAGGGAGATTCAAATTCTACTCTAGATTTAAACCAACAATCAGAAAATAAGTGGGGGAAGGTACGAAGGAAACGACTGGGCGCATTGGGATGTCCCTCTTATGAACTTTTGGCAACCCGTATAAGAGGGGGGGGGGCGCAGGATTGGGCTCAAGAAGCCGCCTTTTTAGCCTATAGGTTATAATAATAAATTCACAATTATTAACTACCTCTCTAACTTCTGCAACATGGCTAGAGAAACTGAAATCGCCATTTTCCTGAGCGCCACACTGGCCGAGAATGTTGTAGACCTTGGAGACGTAGGAGGACTTCTCCATTACAACAATGGCATTACCTTTGTCAGCCTTAGTAATGGTTAAGCCCTCCTCTCTGATCTTCCTCTTAATCCCCTCGATCAACTTGGAGGCATGATCATTTATACGAGGGAGAGGGGTGTTACGGATAAAAGCAGCACAATACTTCTGGGTGTTGACCCCGGGTCCAATTTTTATTTCTAGGTCCGCAACAACATTGAGCCAGCGTATCAGCATTATTAAGAGGGGGTAACCCAAATTTTATTCCCTTCTCCAAGAGATTTAACTCATCACTCTCGAACTCAACATCAGCATAGTTTATGATACGCGGGTGAAACTTTTGGATATCGTTGGCGTCAGTACTCACTTCCTGGACAGCGGAAGCATTCAACTTTTGGAGAGAAGAAATTTTCTTATTTTTCTTCCGTTTCAATTTAGCCTCAAAGGAACGGCATCTAAGATTAACGGATTTAATGAATGAATCCAACTCACCCGGGTGGAGTAGACCAGAGAGCCTAGAGTGGACCAGCAAGTTTAGTCTCGTAGTGACGTTCAGCTTGCCGTGCCATCTCCGCAACTCGGTACGGATTTCATTTTTCCGTTAGAAATTTCTCCAACCTCATGATGGTCTTATTACAGTCGGAGAAAAGCCAAAATTTAATAAACTTGGGTTTTAAACGAAATTTTAAACACTTAGGTATTAAGAAACCAAATGTGAGACAAAAACGACAACCCTTGTTTACAAAACTTCACAAAAGGAAACCGTAGAAACGCCTCATCAGCGTTATTAATACAAGGATTGACGACTTATGATGTCATCGACTCATGACGTCACAGAACTTATGAAGTCCCAAGCTAATAGCTTCTGTCGTGGAAAGTAGGAAGATTGAAGAGGTACTCACTAGCGAGTTATCGCTGTTTTTAATCTTCTACTTCTGCTTCCATTGAGATCAAGTACAGTCAATGAAAATACGATATTTAATACGGTAAATGAAAGGCTACTTTATTGAGAGTTCAAGGTAGTACATGTAAGTTCCGACTGCGCTACTTCTACGCGAGTAGGAACGCTACATAAATGTAACAAGATTTACAATTAAAATATAGGTAAGAAGTTTAGTTTACTAATGCAGGCCGCCGGCATAATACTCGCCTTCCGCGACAGCTTCATAATGGCTCTCAACGTTTTCTTAGCCTAGTATAAATCTAGCCTAAGCCTTTTCATTATATTAGGATGAGGTAGAAACTACAGAAGGGGGAAGGGGGGCCCTCGGACTCGTACTCACAAATTGAAAAGGCGTAGGCTAGATTTATACTAGGCTAAGAAAACGTTGAGAGCCATTATGAAGCTATTATAGCTTGTCACGTCATAAATTTGGTGATGTCATAAGTTCGGTGACGTTATAGGTCGGTGACGTCATAAGTCGTTAATCCTGGTCCCCTTACAACATCTGAAACATACTAAAGCGGGACGAACAAGCGGAGCGAGTGAGGCCAGTAATCTCATCAACCTGAACTATACTAAAGTAGACTTGCACTGGACCAAAAATATTTTTGTCTCGCATTCTCCACAACATATCTGATTGGGCAAAATTTTGAAAAGACATGAAACATGATCTTAATCTTTTTAGCCGCGCTAAGAAATCCAATACCCCTTAATCATTCTCTCTTAAATTTTTTTTTATATATTTTAATATACAGGAAGTTAGAAGCGGGAATGCGAGAGTTATGGTCTGTTTTTCGAAGGACAACGTCGTGTTAACGAAGGTTCGTGTGATTTTGAAATTAAAAATTGAGATTAGAGAACAAAACGGAGATTTCATGAGAAATAATGATGAAAAAGAAGTAGGTACTGTGAAGGTAGAGTACGACTTGTAATATAATTATATCTGCTGTGGGTGAGCTGTACATACGAGTAGATCGAGAAAAAGACTCCATTATGAACCAGAAGCGAACATAAGGTTGATTAGTATCCCTTATCACAACACGATTAGATACGTTCGGTATTGTTAGATACGAGTTTGTGTGGTGGAGTATGAACTGCATTTATTTTCATTCGGTAGGTACTCAGTTCATCGAAGTTGTCAGCTGACACATCGGGATACCTGGTTTGTTGGCCAATCCAATCCAATGGAATCAAAACGAATTTTCAAAGCTGCTAAGGCTGGTGATCTCAAACGAGTGAAATTCTTTATTGAGCAAAAAGGAGTTCCAGCTTCTATCATAAACAA
Organism: Aspidiotus destructor; assembly: GCA_035079395.1. Taxonomy (NCBI): domain Eukaryota; kingdom Metazoa; phylum Arthropoda; class Insecta; order Hemiptera; family Diaspididae; genus Aspidiotus; species Aspidiotus destructor. The sequence goes on along the minus strand of JAVHKZ010000011.1, from coordinate 5,332,726 downwards.
TAGAAATAGGACGATCGCCCATGTTGCCGTTCTCACTGGTAATGTACAAATGCTAGAATACGTTCTCCGCAAGGATCCTTCACTTTTGACGAAGAAGGATGACCACAAATCAACAATTTTCAAGCTAGCCGTTCAGCGAGATGCTCTCGAGATATTCAAGTATTTGGTTGAAAAATACGACAAATACGTGCGCGAACATAATATTCCCAAAGCGGCGGTCAATCAAGCAATCAAGTATGACAAGCTCAATATTGTGAGATATTTGATTGAAGAGAAGAAAATCGACGTAAATGTGCCAGTCAATGATCAGGGCGAGACAGTTATTTATTTAGCGTTGAAATACCAAAACATCCACATTCTTAATTATCTGGTCGAAGAGGCAAAAGCTGATCTAAGCATTCTAAATTCAGACGGTGAAAGTATCCTGTTTTTGGCAGTCAAACAAGGTAATCTCAATATAATCAAAGATTTTTGTGATCGTAAGAGAGTAGCTTTTTCAGTTAACCGGACGAGGTCCGATGGTAAGACTTTAGTACATGTAGCCGTTCTCAATGATCAATTGAATATACTAATGTATCTTGTGGAGGAGAAAGACGCCGACGTGAATATTGCTGACGTGGAAAAGAATACGGCTCTTCATTACGCAGCTTCTAAGAAGGGAGATGAAAACAAAATTTATGATTATGTCAGATATTTGATAATGCACGGTGCTGATATCAATAAGAAAGGTAAGAATGAAGAGACACCTCTACAATTATTAGAACGTAATTCTGATTTCTACTACTCCGGGATGCGGTTGCCGTTTGCGACGATTTGGCGTAACGACCTAGAATTGTTAAAATATCTCTTCGATGAACAGAAAATGATATTTGATCTGGATACACAGCGGGATGTACTAGGTCGAACCTTACTTGAAGACGCGTTTTATAAGAAACGTTCGGATATAGCCTCGTACTTGATAGAAAGAAAAGAAGCTCCTATCAGCTCGTACATCATCGACCAACTATTCAAAGAGGCTAGCAGGTATGAATTCATTGTTCTCAAAAAAATCGTAGAACAACTAGGCGTAAAACAAACTGATAAAGAAGGAAATACTCTTCTGCATAGAGCAGCTTCTAATCGTTTCTTAAAACAATGGTGCAAATATCTTGTCGAACAGGGTTCTGATTTGAATCAAAAGAATAAAAATGGTGAAACGCCTTTACAACTTGCAATTTTAGCTACTTCTTTAAAGGTTCCGGACGCTCTAGGTTACTCTGGTTTTGAAGAGGGTACTTACAATTATTTGATAGAAGAGGGTGCTGGTTGTAATTTGAGGAATAAAAAGGGTGAAACACCTCTCCATCTTGCAACTTCTCATCGCCTACAGAAAGCATGCGAATGTCTAATTAAGCATGGTGCAGATACTGAGGCGAAAAATAAAAAAGGTGAAACTCCTCTTCACATAGCAGCTTTTCAGGGCCAACACGAATTGTGCAAATATCTCGTCGCGCAAGGGGTCAACATTAACTTGAAGAACAAAAACGGAGAAACACCTCTGCAATGCGCTATATACTCAATAATCAAGAAAAGATATTCACATATCTCGCTGATTGCAATGCCGACATTGATGATCTTCATGGAACCCCAATTGTTCATATGGCAGCTCAGAGAAACCAGATGATTGTACTCGAGTATTTAGTGGTGAAGAAAAAGACGGACGTAAACGTTGCACGAAAGATTGATAATTGGACACCTTTACATTGTGCGGCCTTTGGACGAAAAATTGAGAGTTATCAATATCTTGTTGAGCACGGAGCCAATATCAAAGCCAAAGACAAAGATGGAAAAACACCTCTAGAGGTTGTGAAAGACGAGAAATTCATCGAATCAGCGAAAAGCATCCCAAAGAATAGAAGTCGTCGAAACGTAGGTGAATTTTACCCAACAGTCTACCCGTATCCAAATTCAATCCATCATGATCGGCCAAGAATTAGCGAAAATGTTAACCATGAGGCAAATAGCAGTCTAACATTTGCTTTCGAGAATACCCACGTCAATCAATTACAAAATTTTCTCTCCTTGCTAAGTTTGATCACACAGAAGTTTTACGGTCCAGCGCGTGGGATATTGAATGAGGATGCGGTGAAATTTACTTCGAGGACCAGTTCCAATGACAAGGGAAATCCTATTGTTGAAGCGGCAATCGAGGTTCTTCCCAACTTTGTGGAATGATTACATTATAGCGCCCATTTATTTTGATATACTGTAAGAATTTAAAGCGTACCATTGAACCTTTCTGGGATTCATCTGAACTTTGTTAAAATTTAGTACAAAATCACCATTAAATTGATATGTTTGGGGATAATCAATTATTCAGAAGCATCATGAATTTAGAAACACAGCAGCTATAACGTGAGCATATGTCACGAAGTGCCCCATTCGGTCCAAAGTATGAGAAAGGGGGTGTTGGGGAACAACCCAGTACCGTCGAGGGAGGCTCAAGGTCGAATAAAGACTGATCACGATGAGCTCCGTTTCAATGACGTGCAATGAGGTAGATCCCCTGATCACTTATTCAAGGTCAACCACTCGCTTCTGGGAATAGCCCAGTTTTCTGTGACGTCAATCAGCAAATGAACGCTAGCAGGCCTTGAGTTGCTTAAGAGCTTTGCTCCAGCTGGCATGTTGACTCTCATAAGAATAACACAGTGAGCTAAGATCAACGTGTTCCTAATTAAAAATAAGGAATTTCTTAAATATTGCAAGTTGATGAACAGACGCTGAGAACATAATAGATTTTAAATACATATCTCTGATTTCTTATTTATTTCTAATTTTGAATTATTTATGTAATGATCTTTGCTCCCAATGTTATTCATATGGGAGTCAACAAGTCAGTTGGAGCAATATTGGGTAGTTTTGCTACAGTTATTCGATAGAAACCTAATCTGTTTGCGATATTTCGCAATACTATCGCAATACTATCGAATGAGTATCGATATGTGATGTCATAGGAAAACAGTCCTATTTCATAATTGAAATCTTCCCAAGTTCACTTCATACGGAGCATACCCACTTTTTCTTCTCGAAGACGTTCCAACGGCGTGAGAGTCGCAATTTCCCAAGTCTTTTTCTCTTATCAACAGTTTGGAATTCCAAAATTTTTAAATTTCACCTCCAACAGTCGTTCCAAGTCTTCCTCGTCTTACGTATGCATTACTCGAGAAACAATATTATTCTTTCTCCTTACACTGAAAGGCGGCCCACGCTTTCTTGGCATCACGAGCTGACACCTCGATTGTTCTGAGTCAAGAATGTTCACCGTATAGGAGGCACCATGTTTGGAAGCCCTTGTGAAGGGCGCCATTCTATCTTATCCGAGGGAAAACTCAGTAGTTAGGTACCTATGAAGCTTAAAAAGTTGAGTAGGTTACAGGATGAGCGCAAAATTAGGGTAAATTAGGTCTTGAAAATTTTGAGGAAGGCCGTTACATACCAATCCTCCATATTTTAGGTTCATTTAGAGTTCAAAAATTCAAGAATGGTCGCACAAAATTGGAGTACGACTGATTCCGCAAATGCCACCCGGGGAAGGAGGAGATTCGTCCCACCAACCTCTCCTATTTCGTTTTTGGAAAATCATGAAAATACGCAAGAAGGTACAAAATTATTTTGCGATTGATTCTCATAAACTTCACGTAGGCTGCCTCCGTCGCTTAACTCTCCTCTTCCTCCATTTTAGTTTCCGAAGAAGGAACGAACTGGTGCGAACTGGTGCGAACTCCCCCTCTCCAAACGCTATGAAATGTGGATTGCGGTATGCAAATGGTCCATCTGGAATCAGAGGTGAAAATACGAGAAATACGAAAAACTTCGATCCTAGGCTGAGAAGGTAATACTTTTCCTTCATTTCAGGAGTAGAGGACTCGACGAAATTCCGATCTTTGATCACCGCGAATAAAAGGTGACCAGGCTATCATACGGATCAGTTGTAGGGCCTCGATGTTCGAGCCGTATACAAGAAGACTCGAGGATTTTTTAAGTCAGTATCGAAGAATTCCTCAGAATACAGATTTCCTGTTTGAATCAATAATGCTGATGATCAATGAATCGACCACGAATTACAATTTGAAAATCAATCTTCTGCGATCCGTATTTATTATCATTCTTCTATTCGTATAATTTTTGATCAGGTAAAAACTCTCCTTCAAAAAACCAATCGCCAATCGCCAATCACCAAGTCACCCACACAATTTCCCGCTGCTCTAAAAAACCAGCTCCCGGTCTCGACTAAATTACTCTTACTATTCCTCCACATCCTTCCCCAATGACTGGAAAACAGCCCTAGCCCTGATCATCTCAATCCTAAAACCTCTGGAACATCGTTCACACCCACTATCTTACCGATCCATATCACTCTAAGCACTCTCGGGATAGTACTGGAAAAAATTATCAATAATAGACTCTCCTGGTTTCTCGATTCCAACAAAATATCAAGTAACATACCATGTGCTTGCCGCAAAGGTCGATCAGCTCATATGACCCACGCTGACTTCGATTTCCCAATCTATGATACCCATGCACTCGGAGCGAACCCTAACTCAATTCGCATATGCGTCATTCTTCATTAATTCGGACTTCGTGGATCCTCTTCTACTTCTGCTACTTCAAGATTAATCTTGGAAATCAATTATTTAGAGCGCGCGTAAGAGACTAAAATTCCTGAACCCACCCCCCAAAAGAATTGTATCACCCCAGGATCCTCGTTTGGAGGCAACCTCTTCTTTACCGCCGTCAACAACATAACAAACATGAAAAGGTAAGGGAAAAATCTTCTGGCGGAGCCAAATAGAAAAAGATCATGTTTCATGTCAAGCAGCCTAGTTTAGGCCTAAGACCTGCTCATTCGCGGTGGTCAAATTTCACGCAACTCATAGACTCAAAGTATAAACAGAAATTATATATGTCTTCGGGCGTTTGCAAGGAAATTCAAAGCAAAGATCACTTATATCAATCTCGATTATATCGATACATTGATATCGATTAAATCGAATACTTATCTCGATTGTATCGAAATATTGATTCTATAATACTAGTATACTGTATATTTTTATAATGAAGGCTCAAAGCTAGAACATAGCGATAAAGTTAGTATAAACCTATCATATAAACTGGGCCAGGTGAACTCGCGGGATGAACTCGCAAATCTTCAAATCACCCATATAGAGAGATAAGGGTGAAGGGGGGGGGGCACTCGGAAAATTTCAAATTAGGGGTCAGGGCAGAGGAAAGATATGAAACATGTCAAAATCACACCATTTCAAATTCAAACCCTGTCTTTCTCTGATGATTTAAACATCTAATTACATTCCAGTAGCACATCGCGCACCCACCGCCCCGTCTCTTCGAAGACCTCCGAGGATTCCGCATCTCCTATCTCAAAAAAACAAACTCATCGTCTTCCAAAAGCCAGGTCAGAAAGCCATTGCTAACCACCCCACCCCGCAAGTCAACACTACAAAAGTTCTTCGCCTCAATTTCTACGGACATCATCCTTCCCCCCCCCCCCCCCCCCATCAAAATAACAAAATCTAACAAAATCAAAATGTTATTTGTTTGTTTATTTGGGAGGGTGCTGCAAACAGACTCGTGGCCCAGTTACTTATTACATAATTAAATAAACAAAATAAAATAAAATAAAAACAAGCACCTCGGGCGAGGTGTTAGGAGGGTCGGCGGGTTGATTTTCATTTTAAATCTATTCAAAAAAAGAAAGAAATAAAAAAAAAAGACTTTTGGTTTCTTACTAACGGATATTCTTGCGGATATTTTTGCTTTGCGCATCCTCAGTAGTAACAGAAAAGAGAATTAGTGTTTTCATAAGAATGAAATCATTCCTTAACTTAGGTAAATGACTTTGTTCTTGGATATACAATTATTTTTCATACACTCTCGCCCCCTCCCTCCTTCTGAGAAAGAAACACTTCATGAAACACCTTAAAAAAATTCCATAGCGAACATTCCTTTCCTTGCGGGCTAGTAAACCTATTACTATTCAACTCACCGCACAAAAACTATTAATCCGATTTTTAGAAGAAATAGCCTCTACAAGCAATTCACGTTCATGACTTCAATAACTCTAAATTTCATGAAAATCAACTCCATAGCTAAGGAATAATAGTACTGTAATAGTAATAACAATAATCTTACCTCCAGATTCTAACAGGTTGAGAAGAAAAAATTGTTAAAAATCATAAAAATAATAATTCAGTTTAGTGATGACGTTTATATGAAAATTTTATAATTGCACGCTGATACTCTGTTGGCCTTCAGAAAGCTCATTTTGTATGGGATTTTGCAGACTTTAATAAATATTGAAAGAACCTATCAAATGTTGAGCTTTTGCAATATCTTGAACGGAAGTAGAACTAACAATGAATATTTTTATGGTAATACATCTAGGTTAGATGGCAAACTCGGATTCACTCAAATAGAATCTACAGTCACATCTCATATAGACCTTTTTGCTAAACAAAGTTGAAATTATGAGGCCATAATGGACTTGTATATTGCAACCACCAATCTTGTAAATAATAATGAATAATATATAATAATGATACCGGTAATAATAAAAAATAAAAGTATGTGTGATGAAAGCAAAGCAATAGGAGGAATATGTTCCACAAAGAAAGTCAAAAACGCACTGACAAGAATTTTCTCAGATACCGGAATACTGCAGTTTATGATAGGGGAAAAGAAAGAAGGAATAATATAATAAAAATAAACTTGAAATAGAAATAATAAATGCGACCACTGATCTTGTAAACAATAAATGAAAATAATAATATAATAACGACAATAGTAATAAATAGAAATGGATGTGAGGGATATGTTCCACAAAGGAAGTCAAAAACGCACTGACAAGAATTTTCTCCGCTACCTGAATACTGCAGTTTATAATAGGAAAAGGAAATAAAAAGAAGAAAAAAAATGATAATAATAATAATAAAAAGGGTATTCTCCATTGTGTTGTGTATCTAAGGTAAGATAAGAAGATAACGGAGAAAATGTGAAGGAGACAAACGAGGAAACGACGCTGACGACGACGACAAAAAGTGATTGTAATACGGTCGGCTAGCGAAAGCGCGCCGACCCTAATAAAAAACAAAAATAAATAAAATAAAATAAATAAATAAATAAATAAATGAATAAATGAATGAATAAATAAATGAATAAAAATGATAATAATGATAATTAATTGAACCAAAACAAAACGAAAATAAATAATAAAATGAATAATCAATAAAAAAAGAAAGAAAGAAAAAATAAAAATGAAAATAATGATACGGTAATGGTGATTGAACAAAAAAAAAAAAAAATGTCATTGCCACCACCACCCAGGCCCTACCCCAGCATACTATGAAGCCTTCTCTTCAATTCCTCTCGTTCCATATCAAATATATCTAAGTCAGGATCCCTATCAGTCAGAGTGTTCCAAAAATTTACGGCCCTATTAAGCACACTGTATTCTAAGGCGTTTGTTCGCACGTTCATTGGGCGAAATACAGATCTCGAGCGACTATTGGCTCTGGGAACGCTCAGGGATATTTTTGATAAAAGATAGGGCTCATATATTCTACCATGTAGAATATCATGGAGAAATAAAACTGAACCTATCATTCTTCTATTATTTAGAGAGACTACCTGAAATCCTTTCAGCAGTTCATGGTATCCTATATCAGTTGGGTAGTATTCAAAAGTCTTGTAGTAAAGGTATTTCAGTAATCTTTTCTGAATCGACTCTATTTTGTTAATATTATTACTTGAGTGAGGATTCCAAACTAATGCACAATATTCTAGATTTGATCTTACCAAAGCAAAATAAAGTGTTTTTAGGTATTCGAGCACTCAATGTGACTCAACTCAATTCATGACGCTGTACCGCATGACAGGATAAGGCTGTTACTTGTTTACACGACTTGAATGAGTATGAGTGTTTTCAGATCTTATCATAGAGAGACACAATGTGGATCAGAATGATGGACGCGATAATGTAGCAATGAAACCCTGAAAATCTGGCTGAAGGAAAAAACACGTTTTTAATTAGAATACAATTTGTTAGTATCCCAGCACCGCAATACAAAACATGCACCCATCAAAGTATAGGTATACAAAATTTCGCACATTTACACATACACAACAAACAGTATCTACACAAAGGGTACCACTTTTCTAAGCAAAAGTTGTCAACCTACTCACCCATGTAAGTAATTGAAATAACTTACAATTGTTAGTATCCCATCACCATTAGATGAAACCAGCGGGACTCAACCCGTCGGCCGCGAAGGATTTTTAGTCGATTGACAACAAAAAATTACAAACATACCTACTTATTGATCGCGGAACCTTTCGAAATTTTAAAACTCGATCGTTAAGCATTTTCAGTTGATCGACGCACAAAAAAAACATCGAGTACCGCTGGTTTACACAACACTACAACCCGCAACTAACACGCAATAAATTCCCGTGCATTTGCACCAATTTAATTGAAAAAATACAGAACTGAAATTCCGATCGAGAAGCTTTTCTCAGCAGAATATCAAAGGAAATGGCGGAACAGGCGATCCAGTGAGCAGAAGGTTGACGACCAGTGAATCAGGTTTGTGACCAAGGTGTTTGAAAAGAGGTGTGCTCAGTTCAATGTAAACAACAAGACGCTACATTAGGTTTGTTCGAGCGTTATTAGTTTTTACAGATTCTGGCAAAATGAGCCATAACTGGCCCAGGTTTGTGTTCGCGCGTCTGTGCTGTAAAAGCAGGAAGGTGTTCGCGCGTTTTCCTGTACAATCAGAATACTGCTTTCTGGTAACCCAGGCACCAGCGTCTGAGGAGGTCCTGGCGGATTACCAGGATTGATCTGATTGGCTGGAAATTTTTACGAAGTGCATGGATTAGTAGGCCAGTGTTTATCATTGTAATTATCAAGTAAGATGTTCGACCGTTTTACAGTGACAGTCGACAAGGTACACCAGGTGCCAAGAAACAGAAACCTGGTCATATGCAGTGGACTTGTAACGCTCAAACAAACCTAGTATCTAGCTACATCACCTGATCTCCATTTAAAACAATGTAAAACGGAACCGGGTGAGGTCAATTTTGGTTCCGTGTCCCATGTATTTTTATATGTGCATGCAGGTTGCGTTTTGTTTACAGTCGAACTGAGCACACCTCTTTTCAAACACCTTGGTTCGTGACCTTGGTACGTGACTTGGGCAGTGAGTGGGCTTGCAGAGTGAGTTAGGGTGAGCTGCTCTGCTTGCGTGACTGGTGGAGCGCTGCAGTGCGACCACTGGGAAAGAAAATATGGTTGCATTATCAGCACCCATAACAATCAAGAGGATTGCGCTTTCTTTAACCTTCAATAATAAGCAAGATGAAAGCCTTATTCTCCTTACTATTGTAGTTCTTCAGATACAGATATATCCATTCAACCTTCTGCTGTACAATAGACTGATTCAGGCGTGACGTCAAATCTGTGAAAAACAATAGATCACAAATCTGTGAAAAACAATAGATCACGCATGAATATTGTTGCCATTTAGGCATATTGATTCCCATAAGAATTCTATAGGAACGTTTTGATCATTCATCAGTACTTTAAAATGAACCAAAAGTTAAGGATATAAACTCCTTTAAATTCACCATCTTGGAAGTTTCCTGTACATAAAAATGCATTTGGCATTCATAAATTCATTTGTATTTTCAAGTTAGTGTGAACAAATGATCGGAATGTTCCCATGTTAATCATGGATACAATCAAGTAGAATGGGTACTTTCATCTGATAATTATTATGATTGCTGCAAGCTGTGACTTCTGCACTGTGACGTCAGCTTGAATCAGTCTATTTATTTGGAAAAACAGGTGCTCTTCTACCAGAGGAGGAGATATTTTTCTTCAAATTGCTATCCTGCACGTTTGTCATTCTTTTTTTAGCACGGCAGCTTTGTACAGCAGACTAGAAATTGTACTAGGTAAGAACATTGATGGTAAGAACCATAATTATTTTGAACAAACAAACTGAAAATAAATATTCTTGTTAATTCTTACTGCATTAAACTTATAATTGTTGAAATTTTATTGGTTCATTACCAGGCAAACTATAAGGGAAGAATCTTGGAACATTATTTCAATTTATTTGGCACAACTCACTTGAGTATGAATTTTTGGTAACCTTTATCGGTACATTCATTCATTTCTCATTATAAATCTGAGGAGAAATCCTAAATAATCAAATCTCTCAATAGGATACAAATTAAATTACATGCAGAAAAAAGTTTAAATTGATGATGGGCAATCTGGTTATTCCTATCTGATTGATGGCTGAAAGTGTAGGTACCTATGAAATATAATATAGGTAGTAAACACAACACTTCAAATACAGTCATTCTGCATGACCTGATGTTGCAATTGTGAATAGGTGATACTGGATATATGAGAATGAATTTTTTGCACCCTGTAGGTATCACTTGTAATTGTACATTCAATCCTTTCTTATAAGCAATAGAAGAAATTGTGAGTAACTAACGCTTTTCTATAGGATATGTTACTGCTGTACCAAGTCCAAATTGATGATCATACAAATCTGGAGCTTTTTATCAACTGCTGCAAGTGAGTTAATTGTCATTAATAAACTAGGTAGCCTATACTGGTACTTCAACAATGAATTTTTTTTCTGTAGGACCCAATGTTGCGATACACAGTACCCATAAGAAGAAGAGAAATAGATTTATGAGCGCATGCAAACATCAGTTCCTTTCTGCTGACTACATCTTCAAGCAATATGATTTTGTGCCCATCATTAGAATTGATGAGAATTACCGTAACAATAAATGCGCAATGATGATCATTATGAGCACCTTGAATAGCCAACATCAGCATTTTGCAAGTTGACTCAATGAATCCAACCACCGTTTTGATCGAAAAAACAGAAACGCCCGTCTTCTAAGAATATCAAAAAATCTTTATCTTGATCAAATTATTAATTAACTCGAAAATTTAGAAATAAGTAAATACTCGTTTGAAAATTTTCGTGCGGGATAAACCTTTTTCTCTTTATCCATCATCAATTATAACGAATTACTTTGATTCCTTCCTCTTGTGTATTTGCATGAACCACTTACAAGAACTTTATTTGTCATCTACTCTGAACTCATCTAAGTAGATATTTTGTTAGTCTTCATCGATCCTGATCATGGTACGTGATGGTGGGTCCAAAATGTTGCTCGGAATCAGTCCCGAGAAGGCATCACTCATCAACGCGGTTTGAACTTCGATTCTGGCTTGTTAGTCGTTGGCTAATTTAGCGGCTATTCTCTCATTCCATCAGCTTCGAGAAGTTTCCTATTTTTTTGCTGGAGGCTTTAAGCTGCGTTCAAGATCGATCAAGATCAACCTGAAATGTTTCTTTCGAGATTATTTCGGTTATTTTTTCAACTTATATTGTCGTCGCTCATTTGGTTTTTCAACTGCTAGCTATCAGCTGACTTCTATTTTCTTAGAAGCTGATTTTGAGGTATCGCCCGTGAACGTCAAAATACCTTCATTTCAACGTAATTAGAAAATGGTAGGTATATCTTTCGTACGTGAAACAAGGCTTCTTAGTTTTCAGATATTTTCGAGTCATTACTAAGTTATAGGTATTAAAACCTCAAAAGTTGAAGAATTTTTTAGAATTTCAAGAAAATTTCCTAGAAAATGAAAAAAAAAAAGAAATGCGTTTGTCGGTAAAAATTCGACTTTCAAGCAACAGATAATAATCAATATGCCTGTTTCAATGACCTGAAAATTGAAGATTGAAAATAAAATTCACCTAAGAAAAAAGGGATCAAGAAAATTTATAGGTATCACAAATTAGAATCTCCGATTAATCAATTTACTTGCCAATAATGGTCAGTAAAACTAATTTAAGATCGAGTGATTATCTCAGTTTTATACAATCAAAGTTTAATTGATGATTTTGGTAGAGCTGCACTTTCTCTCAGACGCTATTGGCAAATTTCGTCTATTGACCTTGAAGACTCCAACATTTTCAGATTTGAAAAACGATTCGCCATATCGTAACCGTTATTCGCATGAGGGATGAGGACCTACTACGAGTGCCAATATGTTTGCACGTATTTGGGTTCATGTAACACTAGGAAATTCGATCATCATAGAAAAATTTCGTTTTCAATTACATAGTAGAATCTCGATTATCCGGAAACGTTCGACGATACATTTCATAGTAAACATACCTTCCTAAATCGCGTTTTCACCAATTGCACATTTCTTTCTCTAGTTATATCGCTAGCATCTCAATTGGAAGTATATCTACGATAAGAAAGACTTTGTTTCATCTGGTTGTCCACTACATTGCCTCAAAGTAGCGACAAGCGTAAAAAATACCGCGATTATCCGGATTTTTGGTTATCCGCATCGAAAAATCCCCGATCAATCCGGATAATCGAGGTTTCTACCGTATTTTGAACATAATACTTGAATAGAAAAGCTTATTAGGACTGAAAACTAAAGATTTTTTTCAAAGGACGTGGAAAGATTTTCATTCTCATGCTTTCTTATGAATACTCACAATATGTTCTGCAGAAACTAGGTCTATGATCGAAAAAATTAATGTTTGTTATTTATATCAATGGAGAAACGAATATCGATTTTTTCGATCATGAGCTCGGTTTCTTTAGTCCAGGTCTCATTTTATAATTTTAACTATCTCAAGCAGCTTTCAAATTTCGCCACTCGATTTGCGTCAGGCGATGCATTTATGAAAAGGAAACGTCTCTGACTAGGGAATTTTCTATGATCAATCATCAGAATACGATTGAAGAACAATTTTTTTTTTACACTTTATTAAAAGAAATAATATAAAAATTGGTTTAAGGGAAAAGTTTCGCCATAATAAAGACTATTCAATTTTTTAACCATATAGTACAGTTTTTTTTTCATATTTTTTCTTTCTCGTTCCCAAAATAAATAATTCATAATATTAATAAGCGTAGAATGGAAATACAAATTGAAAAAAAAGTATTTACAAATAATAGAAAGAAAAAAAAAAAAAATCGTAACAATAATAAACAATTTACGTAAAAATAGATAAAAAGTTACACATTTTTGTTCTTTTTTTTTTCATTTGTCTAGATATGATTAGAAAGTAGGTAGCACATTAAAAATAAACGGTAAATTTCGTTAATACATACATACATACATAAACGTAAGATTCACATCAAAAGTACATTTAAAATGGGAAAAAAAGAAAGGACGAAACGATAGACGATGATATTATCGTAATTCTAATAAACTTATATAATTAGGTACTTAATTGTCTTTTGTTCTCTAAAATTTATTTTAATAGTACACGTAAGACATATAAATGAAGAAAGCATGAGATCAGGACTAATTTAAATCCACCATTGACGAAAAGTGAAGAAAAAAAATATAATAAAGAAAACAGCACAAACATTCTCGCTTCATTTCCATCAAACATTGAAATCAACTCCTCATCCGCAAGACAAAAGTAAAATAGATTTTTAAAATAATTTATTCGATGATAGAGGGCATTAAAAAAAAAATCAATAGGATATTTTCAATTTTTCTCTTTTCTTCAAACGTATCTCAATCCCGATGTCATACGTACCATATGGGCTACATTTCAATAGAATTACAACACGATCACATTTTGATATCTTTAATTAATCTAAACCATACAAAAAATTGAGTCGAATTAAAATACGATCAAAATTCGGGCACTGATAAATCAACTTTAGGCGAATGTAATTTTGACATTCGAATATTTCGACTACCAGCTGGATAAAATTTCACGTACAATACGATTAAAAACTGACGGGCAAAATAAATAATAAAAAAAATCCCTTAAAACTAAATAACATAATTTCATTATGTAGTTCTGGTGATTACAGCAGACTACTCGCAAGGGTAACATTAAACCCATGAAGCTTTCCCTTAACCTTCATCCGTAACGACTCGTCAAACACAACCTAAACGATACATACACAATCTGAACATCCTAATTGATTGTTCACAAAAAAGAATCTTACAAATTACAATAATTATCTTATAAAATCACAATAAGTAAAATAAAAGAAAAAAAAAAAAGTATCAAAAAGCAAAACGCATCCACTTAAAGACGGTGACTAGTTTTAACATCATCATTTCTATTCCTCTCGTTAACTATCTTAAATTACAAACGCTACAACAATAATAAATTCACGTCATATAAAAAATACAGAAGGGCAAAAAAAAAAAAAATGAACAAATTAGAAAGAAAGAGAGCAAGAGGACAGAGAGAATATTATCGAGAGCGCCGTCAAAAATTGTCAACAAGTTGCTTTTTCGAACCATTCTTATAGTTTTGAACAAAGACAGAGAATGTTACAACAAAAAAAAAAAAAAATGGCTACCTATCGTTTAAAGTTATGAAAATTGAATATTCTATTTACAACGAACGATGATAATATCCTCAGGAGTTATTTATAAATAAGCATGATGTCGATAACTCAGTCAATATAATTTTATCAAAAGCGAGCGAATTTTTCGCGTCTTTGTGTCTCCACTCCATTATTAGGTCGTTTGGTTTTACTACATTTCGACTTCTTCATGCAGCACGGGTCATCGCACGAGTGTTTCGTACACTTTTTACGTTCGCAAGTGATTTTAGAGTCCTGAAATTGAGAAATACGAGTTATATATAGACGATGTAAGAAATTTAGCTGCATCATCAATCTTTGAATGAAGATTATGGCTATCCTGGATAGGTAATTTAGTGACCGATTCTCGATTTGGATGACCAACTTTTCGAATTCTACATTGGAGTCATAACATAAACCCTACCATCGAAAATTTTCCGAGTCCCTATTTCTCCCTGCACTTCCAACCTATCAATGAAATTTTTTCAAGCCCTCTCTTTGGAATCATTTTAAGTCTTACTAACGTATTTTTGCCAAGAGGTTGATGGTTTTTCGAGGAAAGTTCAGTTTGACGATCGTGAGTCAGTTTCGAAACAATCAGGAAAATATATTCCATCCCTAATTTGAGCTACGGTTTCGGCTCGCTCAAGAGCGTTTCAACGAGTAATTTACCTTGCATCTGCACGTAACGCATCTCTCGATACCGTGCGAATATATTCTCGGATGCCATTCTTTACCATTCTCGAACGGCCCTTCGTAAGGGTGCTTGCATCCTCCGGCTGACAGTACATCGCGGTCGTACTTGATCACGTTCACCTGATCACCGACGGTGACGTCGTGGTTGGCTGTGGTCGTTCGATTCGGGCATACTTTGCAGCACGATTTCTTATCCGGTCGGTAGGCCACTTTCTCGTTGCAGTTTAATGGCGGGCAAGCTACGCGACTGCATTTAACTTGTAAAGTATACGGCTAGAATGAGAAAAACAAAATCATCACGATCGATGTTACAATAAGTATCAACTAGGCCTAATCATCAAATACACTCACGTCACAAGAGCAAACGGTGCAAGTAGCGAATCCATTCGGCGGGACATACGGATACCAAGCTGAGCCTGGAGGATAATTCTGCCCTCCTAGAGAGCAACCGATTAGTCTATCAAATGGTAGAGTTGAAACATCTGAAACAAAGAAGATCAACACAACCTTGAGAATAACCTTCCAATATCAATCAATCTTATCGATAAATTACGATAATGAGACCGCGCTCATGACCCACACTATACGTGATTAGTTTCAACAATGTCTATCGTTACAAACAAAGTCCTTTTTGAAGCCGTTCAAAGGAACGATTCAACTGCAGTCAAATACTATGTTGAAAAATTACACATTCCGGTAACGATCAGGAACCCGTCAAAACAAACTGTGGCGCATGTTGCCGCCCAAACCAACAACCTAAGTATACTCAAGTACATTTTAAAAGATGATGATTCCATCCTCGAGTTTACAGACATCGAAGGCTATACCGTACTTCACGTGGCGGTGGAAAATGGCGCGCTCGATATGGTTAAATACCTGGTTGACGAGATGAAGGCGAATATATCCCATGGTAATGAAGTACAATCCGACAATACAGTTCTACATGTGGCAGCCGAACAGGGTCATACACCGATTCTAAAGTATTTAATAGAAGACAAAAAAATGAACGTGGATTTGAAGAACGAGGCGGGAGAGACCCCTCTATTTCTAGCAGCTGGAAAACCGCACATGGACGCTGTCAAATATCTTATCAATGATGCGAAAGCCGACGTGACAATAACCGATGAGAAAAACGAAAATATTTTGTATGTCTCGGCGAGAAAAGGCGATCTCAACGTGCCGAAATACTTGCTCGAAGAGTTGAAAATAAACTTGGATGTCAACTGGAGAGATGCACTGGGGTATACACTTCTCCACGTAGCGTGTAGATTCAACAAACTCGAAATAATGAAGTATCTAATCGAGGAAAAAGGTGCCGACATTGAGATCTTCAATCATTTGGGATGGACTTCGCTACACGAAGCGGCTAACGCAGGTCACCTAGATATTGTTAAATACTTGATACAGAGAGGAGCCAATGTTGAAAGTGAAAGTAAGCACGGGAAGATTCCTTCCCAAGTGGCCGGTGATAAGAAAGTTCAGAAATATTTGCGAGAAGAGTTGAAGAAGACCAGAAATCGCCGTAGCGTTCTTTCTGAATTTCCTTTCCCAAGAGTATCCGAGTTACCGATAACGTTTAATCAAGAATCTATTGACAGGAATTCAATAAGAAACGCAGGTCATATAGAAGATCTTCGGATATCGAATCGTAATATCGAGACAGATACGTTTCACTTAGGTTTACCAACTTTTCTTACACTCGCAAATGCTTTGGTAAATTCATCCAAACAAATTGAATCGAAGTACCGATGCTTTCAAACTTCTTTAGTGAGCGACCGAATAGACCCTCTCGCCATCGAAATTATGAATCATAATTAAACCATCCATTTTGATATAATTTGTGCATTTTAAAGAAGCGTTATACCGGTAACTTATAATCGTTACAAGAATCGAAATTATCATAAACAAACTGAGGGGTGATGAAATCATTTCTAATTGGATAGAAAAGTACAGTTTCAGGGATGCGCAAAAATTCTTTAAAAATGCTTCTTCTATCGAACTGTCAATCAACCTTCATTCATATTCCGAGCTCGATCCCCACTTTAATCCACTTAATTTCGAATCATGTTCTAAATAATCAACAACAGTTCATCGCAAATAATTTTTAGAAGAACCTACGCAGATAAACTTTTACTTGATTTCGAATGATGATAGCCTAGCTACTAAGTAGTTGAACGAAAAAGAAATCGTAATTTTCAAAGGGAAATATCTATCAGAGAACGAGAAATTGATACGAGTGAAATAAACAACAAGATTTGAATGTTTCAACGTAATCAATACTTCAAATTTGTTATTAATACCGGTAACTTTGATTCATCGAATTTCAAGAATGATCTACGACAATTCAACCCTTATCAGATTCCAAGCTCGATCTTCATTTCGAATTCTACCCAGCTAAATACTTGCGAATAATTCGTGAAACATGATCAAAGTAAATTAAACTCGAATTCATGAATTCAAATTAAATGATATTATCGATTCAGTACGTAGATATGAAACGTTGATGGAAACTATCTCAGAAGAACAAGAAGAAAACATACCTACGACAACGAAGAAAGATCAAGAGTTCGAATAATATCGATATTATTTGTTATCAATTTGATTGAAAATCATACGTCAACAAAAATCATTCATAACTGTTAATCCTTTAAAACCTCGTAGCTAGCAGTTGATCATTTTTCCGTGAAACAATTTGTCTACAAGTTTCGGAATAATAATCATTCGGATTCCGAGCTGGTCGATCTTCATTTGAATTCCGCGATGATTTCGATTCATGTTCGGTTCCTAATTCTAATGTACGAATGAACACAAGAATAAATGATGTTAGATAAATGAACTAAAACATTCAACTTGAATGCTCGAATTCAAATCATGATTTATCAGCGTGTGGAAACGTTGAACGAAAAAGAAAACTTCGATTGTGATTGAAAACATAGCCGAAAAACAAGAAATAATAGGTACGATTTGATACCATTGAAAAAATCCATTTTGTTAAGTGTTAATTTGATTGCAGAAATTCACCTGATCAAAGTTCTTCAAAGATCCAAATAACCTTCTCTTAAATCGCACATGCAGATATATCTAAATCATACCTATAATTCGTTCTACAATGTTTGAAACGATCATATCAAATCGCACGATAAGCTGAATTGATTATCGAATTTTATTCCCTCGTAGCTAGCAGGTACCGGTAACTAAATCATTATTCGAAACGATCATAAAAACAATAAACGTTTGATCATTTTTCCGTGAAACAATTTGTCTCGATAGTTTTCGGAATAAATAATAATCATTCGGATTCCGAGCTTGTCGATCTTCATCTGAAATCCGCGATGATTTCGATTCATGTTCCTCATTTTGTACAAATGAACACGAGGATAAATGATGTTCGATAAATGAACTAAAACATTAAACTTGAATGCTCGAATTTGAATCATGATTTATCAGCGTGTGGAAACGTTGAACGAAAAAGAAAACATCGATTGTGATCGAAAACATCTCCGAAAAATAAGAAATAATAAATACGAAAATCCATTTTGTTAGGTGTTAGCTAATTTGATGGCAGAAATTCATCTGATCGAAAATCAAAGATCCTAAACCTTCCCTTAAATCGTACAGACAGATCTAAATCATACCTAGGCCCTACCTATAATTTGTTCGACGATGTTTGAAACGACCATCAAATCGCACGATAAGCTCAATTATGATTATCGAATTTTCGGAAGAAAAAAAAATAATTCTGACATTGAAGATGATCTCACATAAAACACTTTTACACCATAGGTACAATCATCAAATCGTTGATCAGAGGAAGGTACCTATTGTGTTCCAATTAATTGTGTAAGCTATCAAGAAAATCATTTTGAATTTGAGGAAGTATATGTAAATGATACATACAACAAATTTGATTGAAATATACTATAAGCTTTCGGAACCAATATATTTTCGTTCTAATTTGATATGATAATTCAACTCATTTGAAGTATATGTATCATTTACATATACTTCCTCAAATTCAAAATGATTTTCTTGATAGCTTACACAATGTAAATAAGCGCGTATCAAAAGATAATCCAGAATGATGACGAACTATATCGAATAAGAGCATCAATAATTCTTTGTTCCAAATCACGACAGATAAATTCACTTTTCGTAGATGGATTTTTATTCGAAAACGCTCACTAATCTATTAATTAAGAAGCAAATATAATTTACGATTCTTGTAACTTCATGTGTTCGTGAATTATATGGATTCCGAGAACAGTAATTCAAATCAAGAATCTATTCATAGTTCTACCAGGGTATTTGATTGTATTTTCCTAATCGATTCAGAGATCCGAAAGAAGAGTGATTTTTAAACGAGGAATAAATCGTAGTCAGGAAATTTACTAAGATACAAAACGTGTAGCACGAGTATTATTTCCAGGAATTTTTTAGGTGAGAGAAATAATAAGTAATTCGATCAAACTGAAATGACTGAACGTGAACACTCGAATTTTTTGAATCGGAATTATTTTTAGCTTCTACAGTAGGTAACTTCAATTCATAATTCAGAATTACGATTCAATACCGGTGCTGATTACATTTTCGAGGCAGAAGAATGATTGTCAAAACGTCAGCAATAATCAGCACCAAATTCAATTACAATTCGGAAAATCTATTCTTATTTTCCAACGAGACAGAAAAATTTGATAAGCGGTACGAAATATTCGAACGCACTGAACACTCGAATTTTTCGAATTGTTTTTAGCTTCCATTTTCATAATTCGAAATTACAATCGAATACCGATACTGATTACATTTCGAGACAAGAGATGTCAAAACGGCCGTTTAATAATCAATTCCAAATTGGATTACTCGAATAAAAGCTGAAAACAATTCATTTTTCAACAACATGAAAAATTTGATAAGCGGTACCAACTTATTCGAAGACTACTTTTCTGTTATTCGGAAAAATTTATGAAGATCAGCGATCAATACTTCTTCATTCCGTATTTTAAAACAAAAAATATTATTCTGAAAATCGTTTAAAGTAATTCAATTGATGAATGAATTCGCCAGCTATCTACTGAAGGTGATAATGAGAATTGTCATAAATACCGATTAGAGAAGAGAAAGAAACAAGAACAGTAACAAGAAACAATTTAGCCGGTTACGGATACAGTCAATGGACGACGATAGATTTTCATGATACAAGGAGATTTCATCTTCATCACAAAAAAAAAGCGATTCGTGGTTCTTTTCATCCACTCCTATACACAGATTTCATTTTTGGGCGAGAAGTTCGATCAAAAATCATTTCCTTTTCTTACATAGAAAACGCTAAAAAATTCAAACTCAAGAATTTTGAAGGACATTGAGAGATGAAATCAATGTTCCAATATTATCAGAGATGAAATAAAAAAAAAAATTAAATAAATAAACCAAAAAGACCTCGATATATTAACCGCGCAATTTAATCTATCAACTACCTACTCCAGATTCGCTCGTTTGTTCTAGGCAACAAGCCGATTAATCTTATTTCAATATAATATATTAAGTAAAGCCTGAGTCACATTCTTATTTCGAAACGTTCCTCATTCGGCAAAAATACTTTTCAGAGAGTCAATCAAAGTTTCATCGAAATACTTAAAATAAACGAGTATTCCTCAAACCAAAAGAAGAAAAAAAAAAAAAAAAAAAATGATCGAGAATATAGGTGTTAATATTCGTCTCGATGAATTTAAAGGCAAACAGCAGAGCCAAAAAATTGTTCATTTTATCGATGAGTACATAAATTTTAATTGTTATTATCATCACATTCACACAGTTTATTATTTAGAATTGACCGCACGTGTTCTGTACGGTCAATTGTAAATAATAAACTGTATTAATTAATTATACGCCGTAATTTCATCACAAATTGAATTCAATCAATTATTATTATATGTTACTACCATCATCATTACTATTGTCACCAACTCGCGCTAAAACCCAAGATTACAGAGTACGATTATTTGCTTCGCTAGATCTTTTCCTTCACTTCATCATTTTGTTTCAGACTTTTTTATTTTCCATGATTCATTAATTTTTATTTTTGTTAATGTTTTACACATCATCTCATTCTTGTTTACAGATTTCATAATAATTTCCCACCCATCTTGATTAAAGAACAAATTATATGAGTAAGGGGAATGATATATAAGCTGATATTCTAGTTTTTTTTATTTTTGTTCGAAAAATTAAATCAATCACGATTATTATCATCATTATAATTACTTCCTGTTTTTTCCACATACGAATCCCTATTCTGTAATACTGAAAAAATGAAATTCTTTCAGCTTTCCATAAATCCTAATTCAAAGTACCATTCAAAACTACCACACCGAAGCAGATTTTCCTTCCAGAATCGAGACTTGAAATATGAATTGATTCACGTTTCCAAATCCGAATACGTCGAACAAACTAGTACCATTCAAGTTCAGCAGTCACTTCCCAAAGATGAAGAGAGAAAAAAAAAAACGAAAATAAAATTTAACTTACTCATGCAAGACTGACAACAATTGCCACGAACAGTATACTTCTGCGGGCAAGTCAACTCCGGACACAAAATAGGGTCGCATCTAGTCACGCCGTGATTGCAATTACACATGGTGCACTCGTCCATAGTCGACGTCCACTGGGAGCCGTAATCGTAGTACTGAGTACCGTGAAAGCATTTGGTCACCTCGGGTTGATCGCTGTCGTCTGTCAAAAGTCGATACGAAGGTATCGTATTATCGGCCGTACTTTTGTCCGTGATCTGCGGCAGACAATTCTCCGGAACCATCACCTGTCGAAAAAAAGCAATGAGAAAAGCGTTCGAAGAGCTTCGCTCGATCACTCTTTTCTAAATACCTTCTTCCAACGTGCTCTCAGCACCGATTGTCCTTGTTTCATATCTCGAATATCGAAAAACACGACGCCGTACTCCAAACGAGCCAATTCACTAGGCAGCATTCCGAACGAATAGCCTTCGACATCTCCACCGTTGAACTCTTCGAGTAAACGTCGCGTAAATGGAGCTCCTGGAGCTAAAAACGGTGTATCTTCTAAATATAGTTCAAATTGTTGATCTTTTAGGTCCTTGCCAACGATAGTAACCTGGAAAAATAGATTAGACCGTAGTAAGATGAGTTCGTCAATTGGGAACATGTCAGGAGAACACGTGCTCAGCACGCACGTGGTGAACGCGAACGTTCGGTAGACTCCCTACTCGCATATTAAGTACGCAAGGTCGTCTATTTATTACATCTTCGCGTGCGCGTAACGTTTAATCCTTGTCTATGGGAGCTCAACGTTCGAGGAGCGTCTAGCGAGAACGTTGTTGCTAACACCATTTACAAATAACCCGCGCCCCGTGCAAATTTACCTTTGCGCAGAGTGCAATTTTTGAAAGTCTCCTTACTTAACAGGAGGCCATACGCAGGGATACGTACGTCCAAGAATTGTAAAGACGAGTATAGAAACGAGAATACGCTCTTCTCTTCTTAAATCTTGTACATTAATGACAGGCCTGTGCCGCTGAGTACATTATGTCGTATATTATCTTACATCAAAATGCAAGCTGCATTCTCCGTCAATACGAGCCCATATAAGGCCAACCATATCGTCAGTTTTAGAGTTATCCGATCGTTTCAACAAATATGGCGATATAGAATCTCGGCTGTCCGCCACCAGACGCGAAGTCAATCGGCCGCGAATTATAATCGGATTGTTGCCATCCATTCGCACCACATTAATCGCCAAATCGTCACTGTATAGATGCTCCAAGTATTTTGGTCCGAGACGAAGCGTACCGTTCGGCCATTCCAACAATTCATCGATGAAAGTCTGATGCCTATGCGTCACTGCAATAATAGGGATATATGATTAGTTAATCGAGAAACTTATCATTATTTATCAGTCTTAAACGTACCTAATTCGACCGACGCATCAGCCGCCACATTATCGAGCGTTAGGGCATATTGGAGCATGCCGTTACGGTTCATGAACGCCCACGCCACTCCTGATGGTTTCGGAGGACTAAACGAAAACAATAAAAATGATTATTTTAAAGCTTACAAATATTAAATTTCTACAGTTCACATCAGACTAGGAGGAAACACCGAAAAGAGAATTATTATATTGACTATGACTTTGCGCAGTAATTTTTAAATATCGACAAGACTACTACGTCAATTTTATAGAAAAAAGCTTCAGGAATGACTAATGATACCCGCCCCAGATACTATGTCACGACCTCATGCTCGTAATTTTTTCGCGTCCCTCCACTATCTTCTTTCAACCACCTGAGTACATTGATGACGTCATACCCTTTCTTCAACTCGCTCTTTTTGACAATCATATACCCTTACAACTACTGCACAGGGAGAATGGGAATATCGCCTAAAATGCTCCTCTAGGAGCTTCTACGGCTACATGAACCCCATAGTTGCAGCCCAGTCCAGAGGTTCAGAGCTAAACCCAAACGGAGATTTACAGCCGTATAGTTTTCTAACCTCATATGTTTATAAAGAATCGGAACTTGAAATTTTGCATAGTCTCCAAATTAGCTCAAGGCCATTACATCGATGACGTCCCAGTAGTCGGCGCGGACATCATCTGAAAATGTAACCCCATGGATAAGAGGAAACCTAGTTTCAAATGCTTTTTTAGGCGTTGCCCAAGGTGTTCGGAAAGAGGTGTGCCTGATTCGATTGTAAAAAACTTTCAACCAAGGCTTTACGTAGAATGACTACGGAATGTCTTAGGCTGAACATAGGCTTGGTCCGAGGTTTTTGAAAAGAGGCGTCCTCAGTCTAATGTACAACAGAGTTGAATGAAAGGAAGTGGGGAACCTTTTTTATGGGGTATTTTAGAAGGGCTTCTAAACAGTGCCGCCAGATAATATTTTCAAAAATCCGTACCCGATGTAAAAACGAATTTCTACGGACTTTTACTCATTCACCATTAACGATCAGGAAAAAGGTAACTCTCATACCCGCGCCTGAGGTACTTTTCCCTTGATTCACCCAATGTTATAGAAGTATGCAGTTTATAACGATCAGGAGAAAAGTATCTTTCGTGCTTAATACTGAGGTACTTTTCCCTTGATGCACTCAATGTTATGGAAGCCTGCAATGTCAGTTTATAACAATCAGGAGAAAAGTATCTCTCATACTGGTGACTGAGGTACTTTTCATTTAAACACACAAATTCCGTAGGAAAATTCGCCGGACGGCGGTCATCTTTTAATAGACCCCTCCCCCCCCCCCCAGAAAATGTCCGCGTCCGCTCATTTGTGACGTCATCATTTTCAGGAAATTGTCTAAAGCCTAGAATTTTCTCGATCTGTGTCACGGTCTGTGTTCGACCTTGATTGTTACAGTGCTGCCAAATCTACGAATTTTTCATTTTGGTCTTTAAAAATATGAATTTTTTTTATGGATTTCGCGTACAATAAAATACAGATAAGCGTCGTTTACACGCTGCGTTATTTTATCTTTTTCGAGTCTGGGATTGGACCGGTCCAACTTTAACGCCGCGTTATCCGATAAGAACGACGCTTTAGTTACTCTTATGAAAGATCCTTTTCTTTTCGTTGTTATAGGATCAATCGCAATCTTCCGTTATAATGAGTCGATCGAGGAAAGAGTACCTCAGTAACAAGCATTAGAGATACGTTTCTCCTGATCGTAATGGCTAGATCAGTGAAAGTTTGTAGAAATCTCTTCGTAGGTCTTAGTAAGAATGGCGGATACGGATTTTTGACGATGTCAGCGTTCTCATGATACGTTGCATAGAAAAATTTGTCAAGGCTAAATAAAGCAATGGAACCCGTCATACATTTTGTTGGTGGTCAATGGGTCATTCTCAGAAAACGTCTGTGTCTGTGAAACCATCATCTTCGGAAAAATGTCGAGGGATATTTTTGCAATCGAATTGGATGACGTCATGAGTTGTCATCTTAGCTCATGCTATACAGAACGATTTGTCTACGTTATATCAATATATCATAGCAATAAATCTATGTCTGGACCAAGGTGTTTGAAAAGAGGTGTGCTCAGTTCGACTGTAAACAAAACGCAACCCGCATGCACATATAAAAATACATGGGACACGGAACCGGAATTGACGTCACCCGGTTCCGTTTTACATTGTTTTAAATGGAGATCAGCTGATGTAGCGCCTTCTTGTTTACATTGAACTGAGCACACCTCTTTTCAAACACCTTGTGTCTGGACATGGGTACTTGTCTTTCATTGGGAAGATCATCTTCAGTAGATGTCCGTGTCCGCTCATTTGTGACATCAATTCAGTGTTGCCAGAACCAAATGGTAAAAAAGAGCCACTTCTAGAAAAAAGTGGCCTTTTGAACCACAAAATTGTGCCACTTAACGCCCGGAGCCAGCTCCGGAGCCGTTATGGACCGCTATAAATTTTAGGTCCTTGAAAAGAATACAGATTTCTCTATAGATTTTGCGTAAAATACGGATATCTTGTGTTCAATAGAAAAGTATCTTAGTTACTCTTAAGACAGATACTTTTCTCTTTGTCGTTATGGGAATGTCCGTTATATTGAGTCAATCAAGGAAAGGGTACCTCAGTAACGAGCATTACAGGTACGTTTCTCTTGATCGTTATAAACTGACATTGCAGGCTTCTAAAACAAGAGAATCAAGGGAAAAGTACCTCAGTTATGTGCATGAAAGATACTTTTTCCTGATTGTTATATAGCAGACTCCTATAATGAGTGAATCAAGGGAAAAGTACCTCAGTCATGAGTATGAAAGATACTTTTCTCCTGATTGTTATAAGCTGAGTAGTAGACTTCTATAACATTGATTGAATCAAGGGAAAAGTACCTCCGTCACGAGCATGAAAGATACTTTTCTACTGATTGTTATAAGCTAATAACATTGATTGAATCAGGGGAAATGTACCTCAGTCATGTGCATGAAAGATACTTTCTTCCTGATTGTTATATAGCAGACTTCTATAATGAGTGAATCAAGGGAAAAGTAGCTCAGTCGTGAGTATGAAAGATACTTTTTTCCTGATTGTTATAAACTGACATAGCAGACTTCTTTAACAAGTGAATCAAGGGAAAAGTACCTCAGTCATGAGCATGAAAGATACTTTTCTCCTGATTGTTATAAGCTGAGGTAGTAGACTTCTATAACATTGATTCAATCAAGGGAAAAGTACCATGAGTATGGAAGATACTTTTCTCCTGATTGTTATTAGCTGACATAGTAGACTTCTATAACATTGATTAAATCAAGGGAAAAGTACCTGAGTCATGGGCATGAAAGATACTTTTTTCCTGATTGTTATATAGCAGACTTCTATAATGAGTGAATCGAGGGAAAAGCAGCTCAGTCATGAGTATGAAAGATACTTTTTTCCTGATTGTTATAAACTGACTTAGCAGACTTCTATAACAAGTGAATCAAGGAAAAAGTACCTCAGTCATGAGCATGAAAGATACTTTTCTCCTGATTGTTATAAGCTGAGTAGTAGACTTCTATAACATTGAGTGAATCAAGGGAAAAATACCTCAGGCACCGGTATGGAGTTACTTTTTTTCTGATCGTTGTTGATGAATTGGTAAAAGTCTGTCGAAATTTGTTTTACATCTTGGAAACAGTGGCGAGCACGGATTTTTGAAAATATCATCTGGCAGCACTGCTCAGAAGCCCTTCTAGAATACTTCATAAAAATACGACCGCCGTTCGGCGAATTTTTTCACGGACTTTGTGTGTTCAAGGGAAAAGTACCTCCGTCACGAGCATGAGAGATACTTTTCTCCTGATTGTTATAAGCTAACATAGTAGACTTCTATAACATTGAGTGAATCAAGGAAAAAATACCTCAGGCACCGGCATGAGAGTTACTTTTTTTCTGATCGTTGTTGATGAATAGGTAAAAGTCTGTAGAAATTCGCTTTTACATCTAAGAAAAAGTGGCGGGCACGGACTTGTGAACATATCATCTGGCAGCACTGCTTAGAAGCCCTCCTAAAATATCCCATAAAGCAGGTTCCCCACCTCCCTTCATTCAAGACATTTCATAGTCATTCTACGTATAGCCTCGGTTTAAGGTTGTTTACAATTGAATCAAGTACACCTCTTTTCAAGCACATTGGGCAAGGCCTAAAAAAGCATTTGAAACTAGCACTCCTTATATTAGACCAATTTAGAAGACGTCGGCGGCCAACTGCTGTGACGTCATCAATGCAATGACTTTGACCTAACCTCGAGTTCAGATTCCTTATAGAGAGCGGACTTGAATAAATTCGTTCTCAGTCTTGTGAACGGCTGCGGGGGGGGGTCAAAGATAAGTTCAGCTCTGGACTTTCAAGCTGAGCTGTCATAAGCTGAACTTTGGATGTAAGCATAGGCTCTGAGCGACTGTTACTAGGCTCGAGAACCAAACTTTTTCACCTCCACAAAGGTTAAAAGATCAAAATTTTTCCTAGCCCTCTCCCTGTTCAAAAGTTCCTAGCTCAAAATTTGGATAAGTCCTGACTTTTCACGTCTTCTGTCTTCCCTTCTGTGATGAAGGTCGTTTTTTTTAGATTAGTTCAATCAAAAAAGTAGGACGTATTTTTTCCGCTCAAACTGACTAACGCATTCGAGTACAAGAAAACGTCCCTAAACCTTGAAGAAGGCGCAATCCAATGGCTCTCTTGTTCCAATCTTGCATAGTGAGCCTGAGTCTTGACTCAAAGAATCCTCCTCTGGGCCTAGCCCATGTTAGTTGTAGCCCAGTTTTTATGCCAACAGGAAGAATTCAGCTTGAAACTTCATAGTTGCTTCCAGACCAGCGCCATCGTCAGACTTTTTGAGGCCTAACGCAACATTTTTAGACCGAGGCCTTTTTTCAATTTAGACAATTTTAATTTTTTTTTCTCCTCGCCGACGCGAGGCCGGAAGCGGTGATATCTAACGACGGCCCTGTTCAAGACCTAAAGATCAATCTTCCTCTGGGCCCTCACAGCTCGAAATCCAAAAATCAACCCGTAATGAAGTCACAGTCTTCTCTGCCTGTACTTCCTCCGTCTTCAAAGACTCTACCTTAAAATATGACGCACAAGTCTCAATTGTGGCAACTCTAATGCAAGTATGCGTGCATGAGGGAAATATTCAGTATTTCATAGGAGCTTCCCATCACTGTTATTCAACTATCAGTACCTTCATGAACCCCTCGGCTCCCAAAAAGGAGCGCCTCTATGATTTCAGCGCCCCAGAGACCCAAGTTATATCAGTTTACACGCTCTGGCAGAACTCCAGAAAGAATCATATAAATTAACGAAAAAAATCGCTAATTATCGACCCACTAACCAACAGCGGACAACCTCGAAATCACTTCCGTGCTCATTTTTTCAGACTTCACCGTCAATACTTTCCTACAAGGCGTGACTTGTACCACAACAAAGGTCAATGAAATCAGGGTGATCCTAAAGCAGGCGAGGGTACGTAGCGCATAGAAAAATTGGCAGCAACATCACGGACAACAATCATCGCCATCGCGGACTCGAGACCCGTCATATTTTTTCACATCCGCGCCATCGGGCGACACGATTATCAACTTACATACGTAATAATTACACGATGTACGCGTATACTTACTTTGGAGTATTAGAAGAAGATTTGCTACTCGACGGCGGCGACAGAACCGCTTGATGCATCTCGCACTGCACCCTCGACACGACTTTGCCCTCTATTTTGGAATCTCGATAGCGCGCCGATTGCACGCTCACCGTCAGACGCTGCTGCGCCAACGACAACAAATCACTCGCCGACACCGCCGTACTGTACTCGATTACATTCAACTCGGACGATGGCTTCTCAAGCGAGATCGTCTGCCAACACACGACAAGACGAATAATATCAAATTATAACCGATGCGCGCATAACGCTTTACACTCCCCGGACGATACGTGATAACGCCTTTTACGCTTCGTCGTATATTTTATCGGAGCATGATGAGCAGGACTCACCTCTTCAAAAATTGGCGTCGGCCATTCATCCGAAAATAATTTCAACAATAGCAGATTGTCGTTTTTGCGTTTCGAGCTTAAAATGCCCGTAAACACAACCATCACGTGCATGGTCGGCGTCACTGTCGAGATCGAGACGAGAGCTGTACCCGCTGCGTCTGTCAATGAATCGGGATTCGCTGTCATCAACGAGCTGAACATTTCCGTTGTCAAAGGACGATACCTGCGACAATAATTTGATAGAAATATCAGTCAAAGAAAGCTTGTGACATCCTATCCGGGTTTGTAAGGTATGATACAGGGTTGATCTTTAGGAAGGTACCAAATCGTAGGTCAAACACCCTGAGCCAGGACCAATGACCTAGCGGGAAAGTTCGAATCCATAGAGCCTTGATTATGAAAAGAGAACGGGTGCACAGCCTGCCCACGAAGAATAGTTTTGAGCACTAGCCTCCATATACCTCCCGGCTCTTCTGATTGACCTTCACCTAGGTCTACCGCTGAATGCTCCCAAGATCCCGCAACTAGCAAACAAAGTAAGCAGCGTTTTGTCTCTCCACACGTTTGACCTTCCCTCTAACGCATTATCGGCAGTCAGCAGGGCTCCAAGATTAAATTAATACGGGCAGACCAAGGAAAACATTCCTGGCAAACACTGGCATTCGAAAAATTTGAAACATTTGCCGGCGTCGATTGAGGCACAGTCCATGAGTGGAACAAGCGCACTATTGAAGGTCGAGCAAGAAACCACCGAGTTCTTCCTCGGGAAGACTACGAATTCTCAACTTACTTCTTCAAAACACCACGGATTCTAACGTCGTACTCCTCCCAAACTAGGATCACGCTCAATTTCTCTTCTTTCAAAGCATTTCTGTATTCGCTGGGTATACGTTTCCAAATGCCGCAAACTTTTCCTGTCGAATTCTGGTATAAGGTAGGCGATAAAGGTAACTGAAAATGAAATTCACAAACAATTAATCCCATTTCTTCCTTCGAGCTTACGAGCGAGGTTTCGCTGAACTTACTTGTTGTTCTTCGACAATAGTACCGGACACATCGACGAATTGCACACTCTTTGGTCTAGTAGGTAAGGGAAAGTCGGACGTATAAAAAGAATAGTATAAATTACGTTTATGCAACAGAAAACGTCCCGTCGCGGTTTGTCCGATCGAATTCAACGAGCGTAAGTTATCGGAGCCTTTATTGTGCATAGTGTAAAATGAATTCGTCAATAAAGCTGCGTAATCTAGAAAAAAGATATAAATGACCACCATTAGTAATCATGTTTTTTGTACCTGGAGTCTCAAGAATAGTCAGCTGAACCAAGTCGAACACCGATTCGACATAGGTTCTCAAAATTCGAAATTGTATCGATTCATGGGTAAAGACTGACATGGGCGTCAGATCGACCTGAGGTCGAATAATGTCGACCCAAGTTCAACTGTCTCCTCAATTCCAGATCGATCTTGAGTTAACCTCTTCCTAAAATTAACTGCCCTATAGCGTGCCATTGGTAAAGCTTCAGGGATGGCTGCGGATCGACTCTGAAATCTCCAAGTCCCAACTTAATATCAACTGAGCGCCGACTTTGATGACAAGTCGATTCTCAGTCGACTTCTCCAGATGTTCGATAAACTTTAAACCAAACGCAAACGATCGATTTCGAATTGAAGTCGTACAAGCGCCTTTCGAGGAGGAAGGTACATGGGGACAATGAATATGTATTGACTTTTTTTCAACCACGCCCGCCGTCGATATCTAAAAAGTATGAACCAGTCTACTTCGAATCGACCTCAAATTGATACGAAATCCTCAATCCCAACTTCTGAGTAGACACTGATAGACGACTCCGTTTGAACTCATTTATTTAGATCACGTTTATGGCAGCCTTTTTTGGTGTCTGTGCGGTCTCACAGAGTTGTCGCATTGTTAGTGCCTGTCACTACATCTCCTGCCTCCAAGAGATAAGCAGGAATGGATACTATCCTTCGGGTATGACAGTGCATGCTGAGCGCCCAATCCTACTGCAGGGTATAGGAGTCGGGTACCTAATCTGGCTGACGTGCTATTATATGCTGGCAAGCTATACCAGACGGTCTCGTACCTGCCTGCAATGGTCGCCATGGGGTCGGGTCCCTCATTTTCAGGTACGCAATACAGTCCCGTTGGCGCACGGGGTCCGGCTCTATTTTCATTGTTATTAATTTCCAATGTGAATTTTATTGAAAATATTGATTTAATATTTTACTTTTTAAATTAATTTTTCTGTATATATTATCAATTAAATTCTTTCAATATTATAATTTCAAATGTCATTTTTGGAATTTTTTCAATTTCATAATTTCAAATGTCATTTTAAAATCCTTATAAATAATTTATTTAATAATATTGATAATTTTATATCTAAATTTGAAATTCAATTTTTGATTTTGCTGAATTGAAAATTTCAATTTTTCAATTATGAGTTTATTAGATTCTGGCTTCATTTTCATTTTTAATAATTTCCAATATAAAATTTATCAAAAGTATTTATTTGATATTTTACTTTTTAAATACAATAATTTCTTTCGGATATTATTAATAAAATTTTCTTCATTTTCATTATTCAAAATTCAATTTTACAATCCCTATAATTAATTATTAAATAATTTATAATTTTATTGAATAAATTAAAATCAATTCAATTTTATCCATTGATTAAAATAATAATGATTAATTTGTTAGAATATAAATTTTAATTGCTTCATTTTCATTTTTATTAATTTCGAATATAAATTTAATCAAAAATCTTAATTTGATATTCTATCTTTCAAAATAATAAGTTTCTTCCGTATATGTTATTGATGAAATTTTTTCAATTTCAAATATAATTTTAAAATCCTTATGATAAATTATTTAATAATTATTATTGTATTGAATAAATTATTATCAATTTAATTTCATTCATTTATTAAAATGATGATGATTAATTTGTTATTATATAAATTTTAAATTTATAAGATTGGCTTTATCTTCATTTTTATTAATTTTGAATATAAATTTTATTAAAAACATTGATTTAATATTTTACTTCTTGAATAAATTTCTTCTGTATATGTTATTGATGAAATTTTTTCAATTTCAAATATAATTTTAAAATCCTTATAATTAAGTATTTAATAATATTATTAATTTTATTGAATAAATTATGATCAATTTAATTTTATTTATTTATTAAAATAATGAATAATTTGTTATTACATAAATTTTAAATTTATAAAATTGGCTTAATTTTCATTTTTATTAATTTCAAATATAAATTATATTAAAAATATTGATTTAATATTTTTTTTTCAAATAAATTTCTTCCGTATATGTTATTAATGAAATTTCTTCAATTTCATAATATATTTCAAATGTCATTTTAAAATCCTTATAAATTAATTATTTAATAATTGATAATTAATTTTTCATTGATTAACATATTAAAATGATTGATTTGTAATTATATATTCTAAATTTATAAGATGATTATTTCTTATTATTTTTATGAGGGGTCCTAGTCTAGTTTAAGCCTACTATACTGTATGTAAGGCATTAGCCTATCACAAGATCGTAGTTTTCAAAAGTATTATATTTTTTTCCAAGTCCTCCTGCTATCAGATTTGTATGTGAGGCAAAATGGTGTTACAAGTTGAGATACATTCCTTCCGATCATTATTGAAGAATTGGTAAAAAGTGTAGAAACTTGTAATAAATGGCGGATACGGATTTAAGATATCATCTGGCAGCACTGATTTGAATATAGAATTTAATGTTGATGACGAAAAAAATATGCACCTAAATAACCCTATAAGGGTGAAAGTGGGGGATGTTTCAATTTCTTATTTTGACAATCAGATCTTTGCAAATTAATCAATTTTTGGCACATTTTGGTCCATAACTCTGCTTAGAAAAGTCGCAGTAAGTTGAGTAGGGGTGAAAATTTTGTAGATTTGAAGTATTCATCTATCGTTTTGCGCTACAACAGATTTAGCGCGAAGTCCCACCTAATTGGTATCATCATTTTGCCCCACCCGGTATAGCTTGAAGGTCGGTGTATACAGCCTGGTTAAAATAGCTCCTTTAAGTAACTAGATATGCAATACTTTATACACCAATGAATCTGCTCAACTCCTTCAATGAGCCAGATATGCAACGCTTCAAACACCATGCGACTTGAAAGACCTTTTGAACATATTCTAAAGAACAAGTCCCAGCCTCCCGGCCTCCCCTCATTCAACTCCATTAAAGGACCCATAAATTTTTCTCCTCTTATACATAACTTGGAGGTCGAAATTTCTCCCTTTCCCATCATATAGTTTGAATGTCGAAATTTTTCCAAGTCCCACTGCCAGACGGCGCTCTTTTCGAAGTCTCAAGTCCGTTTGATACGACACGACGCACAACGAATCCCCCCCCTCTCCTCCTCAAACAAAAAACCCATAAAACATGTTCCTTGTTTACAAATAGACTGAACTTTATGTCAACTTATTCCCAACAGTCATAGCAGAATAACCCGAAGCCTAGTTAGGTATGAAGGGGAATTCTGACTAGTCACGATAGCCTATAAGTTACACTCCCATTCCTCACTCAGCCCAATCTTTATAACTCAGTGAGGGTTTGTATGAGGAATAAATTTTCCTTGCCAGGTTAAGAAAAAAAGTAGACTCATGTGTAGTAAACTAGGGCCAGAAAAAAAAAACGCGAGGCGTAGTATAACGTTCTTTGTCTCGTCAGGCTCTTCAAGTGAACAAGTGGAGTAAGCCAATTAGTCCAACATAGTACTACTACTAGGCCAAGAATAGGGGCGAAGATACAGTATACTACACTCGTACAAGGCTGAGAATGAGCCTGTCAACACATACAGGATACTAGATTTATACCAAGCCAAAGAACACGAATTGAGGGAGACGTGACTGTGACATCGTCATGACTCATGACCATGATGGACTGACCAAAAATCTATTCAATCGATACATTACATCGAAGGGTAGGAAGCGAGCATATATAAAATGCTACAATAGGTGCTTCTGTGTTGTGTCACTTTTTTTTAGCAGCACACGCGAATCGTATGAGAATTTTTCTTGCTATATTCCGACCTACATTTACGTAAATTTCAACGCCGACTGCACCTTACGTAGTAATTGGGTTACCCACTGAACGTCGTCGCTCGATACCAATCATAGTCTAGTTAGAGAAGCTCGTAAAATGAATGAATGAATGAATGAATGAGATACAAGTTTCAAACCACCGTATCTTTTGCCATCGTAGTAACCTACGCAAAGCGCAAGAAAAAACTTCCCAGCTTTCTGGTCAATGCATTTCAAAACGAGTCAACGCCACCACCGCTACAGTACATAATACTGTATCAAACACATCCATCTCCCACATTCGATAAATTTCGAATTTACAAATCCGACAGCGATGCGAAGTAAGTTCGAGCCCCTTTCCTTCCTCCAGGACCGACAGTCTCACTTACACCTACTCGGCGCTCGCTTGTGGCGCGACAGCCGGCCGAGGCGTACACACCATCCTCGAACTTTGTACTCGCGCCGCAAAACCCAAACTCCAGCACAATCATAGTGGGATATAGTGTGTACGTATGAAACGGCCGTCTAAGGCGTTTTTTTTTTCTTCTTCCTCTTCTCTTTTCACTCGGTTTTGCTTTTTTAATGCCTACATTATACTCGAACCACCTTTTTTGGACAGGCAGAATCGTTCTTATCTCATAACCGGCGTGGCGCGCATCCGACTGCAGTTAATTTAAATCCTACATATCGCGCATCAAGTCCGACGCTACTGACATTCTGTATAATACTGAACACATGCACGTATATGAAGATGGACAGCGGAGAAGAATAAATTTTCGAAAATCTTGTGTACCTGCGCGACATCGATTAATAATTATTAATATACTCGCTTTCGGATTCGCCACCTACTCGCCCGCAACAGATCATTTCCGTCCGACCTTTTACCGCGCACGATAAACAATCCGTCCCGACCTCTTCTATGCCCGAAACTAATTACCGATTTAATTTAAACCTACTTCTTCTTCCAGCTCGTTGTTATCCGATATTCCTCTAACTGGTCCACGGCGAAACGGGAGGTTAAAAAACTCGTTCGATTCGCGAATATAATTCAACTCTTCCTCTCGCCGCGCAATAATACAAAAGAATTTCCTGCTTCATTATAGACTCAAATTTTCCAGCTTGTATTTCGCACTTTTTCGCTATATTCCCGTTTTATTTATTTCGTTCTCCTTTGTTTATCATCGGCAAATCTCACTTCGGCTGCACTTTACGTGCGCGCTTCTTACGATTAATATATTCAGACAGACACCTACACGCTTTAAAAGCGTAACGGAATTTTTTTCCCTGATTTTTTTTTTTTCCCCTCGTACATATATAAAATTACGTTCAGACACCGGCGCCTAACCTATAAGTCATGACCTCTTCACACAGCACTACAGATATACTGTATAATTGAAACTGGGTACTGTACCATCGCGGAAGCCACCTACCAATCGAGCACGTAAGAGGTAGGTATGTTTTTTTTTTTTTTTTTTTCGCTTCTCCTTCGAGTGAAACGATAGTCTTTTTCATTCATAAATCGACGCAGTCCAAACATCGAATTGAGGAGTACCTAAGAGCTTGGCACCGGTAGCCGTTCGAAAGCGATTAAAACTACTTCGAGAATAAGCTACGATCTTCTCCGTCTCCGCCATCTCTTTCTCTCTCATTTGTCTGTAATAATGATAAAGTACGGTATTATTTATGCGCACTTACGTTTATGACTTTTCTCTTCTTCTTCGGATGGATTTGGCGTCACGTCCTGTAATATTTCCGTTACTGCAACACAAAACCGAGAAGAAAATTATCGTTTCATTAATGGAAGAGCAGTATGTATAGAAAGCATAAACAACATTTCAATAATAAGCTGTACTTCGATAGAGAATTTATTTATTCGCTTCTTTTTAAGGTACCCGCTATCGGGGAAGAAATCCAAATTCTGAGACAGCGATGCACGGTTATCTCATGAGAAGAGGGATGGGGCCAAACTTTGATCATATGTTGCAAATCGGCTCTTGCACCTTGGAAATTCGGGATCACTCTTTTCAATAACTTCTCTTCCTTCTTCAAAGTCCTCAGAATCGCCTTCGTTTATCACGCTCAGATTTATGAAATTCTTTTCCATAAGGAGTCAGAACGAAAGATCATCCCCCAACGACGTCGTACTTTTTTCTGCTTGTCAAAATTCCGGAAGATTTCGTTCAAGGCTCAGTGATCCCGATCTATAAGAACAAAAAGGACAGAGCTGAGTGTGGCAACTATAGGGGGATCTCTCAGGGTTATTAACGGCAGCCAAAGTACTACTGAGGCTGCTCTAGCGGGTTGTAGATGGCTGGCTTCCTGAAACGCAGTGTGAATTCTACGCTGCCAGACATGATATTTGGGCTGAGACAGCTGTAAGAGAAATGCAGAGAGCAGTGGCAGAGTCTCCACGTCATGGCATTCATTGACCCGGAAAAGGCCTTCGACTCGGTGAACCGCGATGCCCTGCGGATAGTTCTAAAAAGAGGAGGCTGTCCTGAGTCTTGTGGACTCCATCAAACTCTTGCACTTGACTACAGTGGCCAGTGTCGTCACCGAAGAAACCTGAAGAGAAGAGTTCCCGAAGAGAACGGGAGAGAGACAGGGCTGCGTCCTGGCACCTACGCTGACATATGTATTCGACAGAGCTCAGCAACCCACCCTTGAAATTAACTATAGATATGATGTAGGGGGTCTCTTTAACCTACGCAGGCTAAAAACTACAACTAAGATCACGAAGAGGAATATCTTCGACTTCAAGCATGCGGATGATGCAGCAATCGTGGCAGACACTCGTGGAAATCTTCAGCGGGCACTCGAGGTACAGCACGGTGTGCACTCGGACTTTGGCATGGTGATCAATGCCCAGAAAACGGAGGTAATGCACTGCCAACTGGAGAAGGGCGAGATGTCCTTTACAAGGTGGCACGACACTGGGAAGTGTAGCTCGCTTTGAATAACTCGGAGGCATCATTAAAGAGAGAGGAAGCTCAGATGACGAAATACAGAGCGGTATCCCTCCCCACCTTCTTGTACAGTTCAGAATGCTGGAGGACAGGCGATCCTGATGATGTCAAGCCCTCATACTGGTGATTTTTCAAATACTTTCTTCATCTCCTGTTAACCACTGGAGGACATTAATGACGCCACGCTCTCCTTAAATGAATTCGTTCTATTGGGGAAAGAGGGTCTTCTTTCCACCGACTACTTATAACGGAGTTGGGCTTTAAGAAAGTTTTCATGTCAATACCTACATGGAAGGAGAAGGACTAGAAAATTTTCAAAGCTATTAGGATATGCTCTTCCACAATCAATTAATCAAGTACATGGCTTGAGTCTTAGCCTAGCTTCAGAGAGTCATAGCTCCAAATTCTTCCACATACGCCTCAAACTAGAATATTTCAAGGCCATTGATAACGGTCGTTATTTCTTCTGAGAATGTAACCATCATAGCTCAAAATCGATTTGAACGTTAGGGATTAGAGCTTAGAATGTTCTTCTCAACCTAGCTTATGTTTACTTCGAAATTCTGCGGGTTCAGAACTTGAAATTCTTCCACCTTTACGAAGGTTCTGAACTCAATATTCCCTCCTATTCGAAGCTATATTCGCTTATGTCGCATGTGCAGCGCCGCCCCATCCTCCATGATGGAGAGGGTGCGGGTTGCTTATGCGTTTGCACAGTTAATCACAAGGTGTTCGCGTTGAAAAACACGAGAGCACGTTAACTGCAAAATACACCGTTAATCACTATACAATCGCGTTAAAGAACACGAGAGCAAGTTAACTTTATCGCTTCAGTATACCAACTGAACCATCCTTGCAGGTTACTGCCGGCTATTTACAGTCTTCCTCCTATTTCCAGATTCTTGAAGATATCTTCTAGAACGGCAAATGAGTTATGCAAACTTGATTGCTTGTTCTCTGGACTTTTCAGGAATGTTCGGCAGTTACAGGTGCGCTTTCTAGTAGCGTCCGTCTTCACTAAAAGTTTCGGGGTGCGTGCAAGCTTGCTGCTTGTGGCTTTGCCGCAGAACGTTACATTACTATTCTCTTGTCTTCTGTATGGTATCTTCACGGAGTCGGCCCATACTGGCGCACCATATAGGAGGATTGACAAGGTGGTGCTCATCATGATCCTTTTTCGTGATTCTCTCGGTCCTCCTAGGTTCCTCATCAGGCGGCTTAGGTATCCAACTATCCGGCCTGCCTTTTCCGCTGCCATCAGGAAATGGTGCCTGAAGCTCAGCGTCGAGTCAAACCAGATGCCCAGGTACTCAATCTTCTTCTTGGTCTCAATTTCCACATCTTGCAGGCGAAAGGGGGGTGGACTGAACTTCCGGTTTACGGTCATATAGGCGCGGACGATTGAGCGCGGACGATTAGGAGCAACAATCATTTAGACGCCGCATTCATTTGGACGCCGTGACGTATTTTTTGTAACTTCGTTTGCTTAAATCCTGTTCCCTCTGCAATAAAAAATTTATATTTTATAAAATTATTTAGAATGAATAATAATAAAGAAAATTTATTTATTCAATCATTTTTTTAATTAAATCAATTAAAAATTTTCAATTAAATTGAAATTATAATAATTTATTAATAAGAAAAATAATATACATATAAATATTGAAAAATAAAAAAAATTTATTATTAATAATATAAAAAGATTTTTTTTATTTATGAAATACAATATTGAATATATATTTTTAATAAAAATTAATATTCGAAATTAATTAAAATGAAAAAGAAGCTAAAAGTTTATTACCTCGATGTTGAATTAATAAAATTATATTGATAGAATTTTTATAAAGTTAATCTGTTTGATTAAAATTTTATTACATGATTTGAGTTTAGATCGATGTAAATTAGATTGGATTTAATCCTAAAAAAATTTTAAAAAAAAATTGATAAAATTTTCATAACTATATCTAAACAAAATATGAAAATGAATAATTCTACAAAATATAAATAATAACATTGAATTTTTAATAATTAAAAAGGATATCAAAAATATAATAATTATATTAATTTACTTGAAGCTCAATTTGGAAAACAATAGCACTAATTTGAAAAGGGTGAGGGGTTAACGGGATCTAAGCTGATAAGCAGATATAATAATTAAAATATTCCCTTTATTTCATTTTATTTATTTATTTGTTTTTATTCATTTATTTATTTCTATTTATTTTTTTTTTTCTTCAACCAAGTTGGTTGAAAAGGCCTCGATGAGGGAATAGCTAGGGAGCAGCCTGTGTTGTGGTCTCTGCTTTAGTACCCAGGGGCCTGGATATTATTTCATTTATTTATTTATTTTTACTTATCTACTTTCCATTTTTCTCTGCTTTAGTTTTTCTTTGTTGTTTCTTTTTTTTTTTTTTTTGTTTGTTTGTTTGTTTGTTTGTTTGTTTGTTTATTTGTTTTTATTTCATTCTGTTATTAAATATGTTTTTTTTTATCATTATTTTATTTAAAGAGGTTTTTATTTTATTCTATTTTTTAGTTTTTTTTCTTGTTTTTGTTTTTGTTTTTTTTTTTTTCATCCCCGCCGCTCTCGTTCAACATGTTCCACTACATTGAGCATGTGGTGGGTCATTGCATTTTCAAGATATTGTTTGTTTTGCTTTTATAAAAATATGAAATAAAGATTGATTTGAAGCAGAAAAACCTACTTTAAATTAATAAATTGTTTTTATTAATAATCAATCAATTAATTAGATTTTTTTTGCAAGTAACTTAGATTAAAAGTATCAATTTTTTAAATTAATTTCAAATTATTTTCTTCAAAAATTTTATCAATAAATAATATTATTTGAATTAATTAAATTATTGTTGATAATTCAGTCAATATGTATTAATATTGTTTGAGATTAATATTAATAATCATTAATAATAATGATAGAAATAAAAATCAGAATCTTGAATTATTTATTCGTGGATAAATTGAATCTAATGATAAAATTATTGAAAGAATTAATTAATCAATCTGATATTCTTCCAATAATAGCAAAGATTACATTAATTTTACTAAAATTTTCAGTTTTATTAATTTCTTGATTTATAATTTGTGATAATATAATTCCAAATCCTGGTAAAATTAGAATATAAACTTCAGGATGACCGGAAAATCAGAATAAATGTTGGAATATAATAGGGTTTCCATTACCTCTAAGGGTGAGAAATATTGTTTTAAAATTAATATCAGTTGGAGTTGTTGTGATTCCCCTTGCTAATACAAGTAATGATGAAATAGCTCAATTAATTTTTTTAAATTGTTTCACTTTAAGAAAAACAA
This sequence comes from Aspidiotus destructor, assembly GCA_035079395.1. NCBI lineage: Eukaryota > Metazoa > Arthropoda > Insecta > Hemiptera > Diaspididae > Aspidiotus > Aspidiotus destructor. Next base: position 5,292,160 of record JAVHKZ010000011.1, on the reverse strand, counting down.
TTAATTCGCGCCTAAGCGCCCAATTGTTCTTGCGTCTACTTGAATGGGCGCCCATTTGATTTTTCAGTTCTTCGCGCCTATTTGTCTGCGCCTAAATGATATCAACCCTAACTTCCGACGGGTTGTGAATAAAATGGCCTCCGTCTCACTAGCTGCAAGTTCGTGTCCAGCCGACTCGATCCAACGCGTCACTACCTCTAGGGTCCGGTATACCCTGCTCTCCACCGTTACAATTGTCTCAGCGGTGCATACCACCAGTATATCATCCGCATAGCAGATAAGTTCAACACCCAACGGCTGCTTCACCTTAAATATCGTGTTAAATGCGACGCAGGACCGACCCCTACGGCACCCCACAAGTAACTGGCGTTTAAAAGTACCAGCAGACGTCTCTGCTTGGATTTCTCGGCAGCTAAGATAGCTGCTGATCATCCTGAGCAGATATGCGGGCACTTCTGCGTCCTTGAGATCCTCCAAGATCCTCTCCCATGAGATCGAGTGGAACGCATTTCTTACGTCGAGGCTGACGCGACGGCTGCGCAAAACTGACGCGTAGCAATCGCTGACTCGGCTATCCTCTTCAGCCGGATCCCAGCATCTGACGTGCAGCGTCCAGTTTGAAAACCGTAATGGCGATTAGAGATTATATCTCTTTCCTTCAGATAGCTCGATTGGCTATCACTCTTTCTAGGAGTTTCCCAACATTGTCAAGCAGACAAAGTGACGATAAGAGGATGGTAGGCCAAATGGTTTATCCTTCTTATCGATCAGTGCTGACAGTCTCTCAACAACTGCCGCATTGAATGTATCAGCAAGGAGGGCCGGGTCGACTGAATTTGGAGTCAAAGCTTTATTGCTCAAAATATTTCTAAGATAGGTAGCTCTATACAACCCCGGAGCTCGGAATTTTTCAGCGCCTTAAATGAGGTTGGTGTGAGGACAGCTTGTTCGTCTTATTTTCTCATTTCTCCCTTTATTGATGATTCCGTTGTGTGATACTGGGATGATTAACTACGTGTTGATGTTAGGGTTATTTGGACCGTCTTGTTACTGCTCGAACCCAAACAAACAGATGAAGACGAAAATGCTACGTTGTTACGACTGGTTCGAACATCTTATTTATTCAGTTTCGTCAGACGAGCTCAACGTGTGTGTGAAAAGTGCTCCAGTGTTGAATGAAAGTGGAATAATTAGAACCCTCCGGAGAATCTCGTAAATGGCGAACCATGCTGGCTGGTCGAACGCGGTCGTTCTTCCTTCCAGTTTGTAATCGTAATATTACTCATTCACATGTAACACGTATTATAATACGCACCCGAGCCCGTTTCATTTATAATGAGAATAACGAGGAACGGTAACAGTTGGCGCGCGCCGTTCGCGCGGATGCGGCCGCGGCGAGCGCCGACGTTCGTCCGTACTCGTACGCTAAAATTGTGGGCTGCGTTTATGGTAATAAGAAGGTAGTAGAAGAGAGTTTCATGGGAATACGAGAGTCTCTACGCACGTATACGATATAATTCGAATGTATTTTTCTTAATGATTTCGATGCCCACCTTTTTTTTCTCTTCTTCTTCTTCTCTTGTAGCGTGATTTTTAATCACTTTCATTTCCTCTCCTTCTAGACGACGCGACGCGATCTGACTGTTCGATGCCCGCTTATCATTAATAAGAGTATAAATGCGTTACGTCGCAAAAAAAAAAAAAAAGGCTCAAAGGTGTATGTGTGTGCGTGTATAAGTATATATTAGGCGATTAGGGCCTACACTCACGATTACCTCTGTTGTACGAATCTACGGTGAGTATTAACGTCGGATTCAAATTCGTCGTGAGGTGGGTGGAGGAAACCTGAACTACGTGTACGAAACTCGATATCTCTTCTTTATGAAGTAAATTGCTTGTTTCAAGTGGTGACGGTGGTGTTGATTTGTGGGGACGTACGGCGCCATCTTACTTCGGCGTTTGTCTCTTCTCACTCAAGACGCGTCCGCACGATTATTTTCCGCTCCATCATTCGGGTGTGAATAAACTCGAGCTGGTGGAAGCTGCCGCAAGGCACGTGTCTAATGAGAAATCCGTTTTTGGAACTCACAAGTTGGGGCAAGTGGTAGGAAGTAATCGAAATCGATCCAAAAGAAGTTGGTGCTCGAAAACGACTTGAGAGAGCTCAGTTACGGGGTCTGATGTGGAAAAGAATGCTCGAACTAAACGAAGAAAGTAGCCCTCGATAACGAAGGAGGCGAAGACAAAAGACGTGAAAAGTCAATGACTTTGAAGTTTACTCGTCTAGAGACGTGAAAAACTGTCAAAAGAAGAGACTTGGCTGAATCTTTGTAGACGTCGAAAAACTTTGAACTTTAAAACTAGGCGATAACTATAGAATCTTACGGTTAGATAGAGTCTTCAACTCAACATAGGTCAGGGTCAAGGTGCTCTCAGCTCAATCTAAAGAAAAATGCGCTACATCAGGAGGCTTGTAAGAACGTAACCGGGTGATCCGCGTCTCATATACCTTTCAATATACTCGCGGGTTGCGTTTTGTTAACAATCAAACTGAGCAAACCTCTTCTCCAACACCTTGAGCTAGGCCTAAGGATGCATTTCAGAACAAGACTCCTTATATTAGACCAATTACAAGCCACATTCACAACAGACGTCTGCGTCTGACTACTGTGATGTCATCAGTTTAATGACCTTGCGAACTAATTTAGAGATTTTGCAAAATTTCAAGTTCCTACTCTACACGGAGGGTGGACTTGAAAAGAGTTACAGCTATGAACCTATGAGCACAGAGGAAGGTTATGCTCTGAATCTTGATGCTAGACTATACAGTCCTGTCATCCTCCATGCGGTGAGTTTGTCCCAGCCACCCCAGCCGCGCTTTGAGCATGAGCACTTCAACACTCTGGCAGCCTGCCCTCGACTTCAGGACCTCCACATTCGTAACGTATCCCTGCCAGCCGATGTTCAGTAATTTCCTCAGGGTCTTGTCCTAAATGCTGGCGATCAGGCACAAGAGGTGGAGGGATGAGAAAGATGGCTACACTACGAAGTCTGCCCTTTAACGGGGATCTACAGCTAACCAAAATACAAAATTCAAAGGCAAGGGTTTTCTCATAAATACTCGTTTGGACTTCGAGGAGGAGAAGTGGGTGAAGAATGACTATTCTGATCAGGGAGTTATATTATTCATTTATGACAGTAGGGAACTCTTTGAGAAATTTCAATCTTCGGGCTATTATATAAAGGCAGGAGGAGGTGGACTGTGTTTTTGAGAGGACGGTGGCTTCCACCAACTTTTCAACCTCTAAGCTGTTTACATCGAGATAGGAGTTCAAATTCTTTCAGAACGAGAGGAACTTGCACGAATTTCGACCATCTAGCTTCACACATGAGAGGAGGGAATTAGATGAAATTCAAACTTTTGGACTATAAATGAATCCGATCATTGGTGCTACATAATCCACAGCTCAAATAATTGATCTTGATCGAGTCCTTCCAAAAAAGTTTCATCAAGGAGGTTTTGGTGGATCCGTATGCCCCTCTCGGCGTTCCATCTTACCAGCTTGCTCGTATTTTGAGTCACTATATGGATTCAACAGTGCATTCTACTTTCTGCGGTCCGTAAGCCATCACTTTTCCGCTCTAGAAGTGAGCTTTGGCTCCTGAAATTCCATCACCATCGGCCACACGGGCCGTGGCATCCAGATAACTTGAAACGCCCCTCTGCCGTCGCTGAGCTCTCATCAGATTCACGCCATAGCACGGGATCCAGTCAAAATCAGGTTTGTTCATGCAGCTTTTCAAGCTAGACTCATGAATAAGCTCGAAAAACTAAAGGTATTCGCGGCGTTTTAACGTGAACACTCTTCGATCATGATGTTCATCTATGGACCCAAATTTCCTTCTCTTCTTTCTTCCTTCCGTCTTCTTCTTCACGTTTGTAGTTTCTAGTCATGTCAATTGGCTCCTGCCTGTCGATGGTGCCCGATTCGAAACCGGTCGCAGTTCTTTCCTCGATGTTTTACCATCTTTTCCATTCTCTCGAGATCCCTCTAAAGAAGTTTGGAGCTCGAAACTTATACCAATCCCTGAATAAGATCCAAGGTAATCGATGACCGAAAGTTATCTAAACACGCCCACAACAAAACAGACACCGAGTTTCCTGAGAATTCTTCGTATGACTCGAACCAAATTTTTGTAGAATGACGAACCACATTGAGAAAAAATAAGCTCTAAAACCGTACCTTTCTTCATTCTAAACATTCGAGCTAGATCAGTGCGGCATTCGATATTCAGTATTCGAAGAAGGTGGCGATTATCACCCAATTCAACGTTCTAGGGGGACCACCCTTAACGTAAACTCTCATGATTAAGTGTCAGCTCGATTACTCGTTGACATTATGTATGTAACGCCACCTCGAGCCATCATATTTAGGAAAAATATGCCAGACAAAAGGCGAAGAACTCATTTCCGTTGAGCATTATTGTACTTGATTGTAAGCGCCTGCTTACCAGCAAAAGAATGCCAGAACCTCTGAATTCCTTCATATTAGAGAGCGGCGTGTTACAGCTTGTCGGTCAATTCTCTACTTCCTTTTTTCAAAAGATTCTCATTCACGTCTCGTTCAATTGTGTGCGCGTCGAGTAAAAGTGTGAAAAGTAATGCGAGACCGAGAAAATAATAAAATAAATAAAAATAATAATAAATAAGGAGAAGAAGAAAAAAAAAAATATGGAGAAGAATTTCCTAAACACAAATACTGTTCGGAGGTGCCACTTAATCCGACACCTTCGATAACAAAGGGCGACACATATACTAAATTTAATCTCTTCCGCTCGTGTTCGCGAGTCGAACCCGAGAAAATGATGGAAAAAAAGGTACCGCTTTTCGGCGTGCCGACACAGCGACGTGGTGCTGCACCACGATCAAAAAACGGCCACAAGAAAGGTATTTACCGTTTCGTACGTATGTGTTTGTGTATGAGTGCGTGTGCACACTTTTATTTGTGTCACGTCGAATATTTCAAATATTTTTCGAATTTTATTCTTTTCAGTGATTTTTATCACGCGGCGAGTACGTGCCGCAACAACACGTACTCGCAACCACTGACCTTTACGGGTGGTCTCAAATGTACCTCGGTCTCGATTACCTCAACGAGCAAATTCAGCAAAATCGCGATATCGATAATATACGTAGATTTGGTCGAGAGCGAAACCGAAATAGAAATTGTGGCTGGACCTCGTTAATAGAGGAGAAGAAAGTTGCTCTCTTAAATCGATTCGTAATCTGAAACCTTTTCGCGGATGATATTCTTCGGTTTGTTTTGCAATTTTTTTCTTCTCTTTAATCCGAATAACGCATACGCGGTTAACAACAAAACACTCGTCGAAGCTCTCTGTTTTCACCTTCGAATTGGGCGCGAAGAAAGAACGAGTGCCGAGCGAGTTTCGAAGAGCGGAGCGCAACGTCGCGAGGGGAAAGATTCTGGTCGTCTAAATGTCTACCGCTAGTACGATCGACGAAGAGTTGGGTCACCTTAATTTCGCTGGCAACGGTTTCACGTTTTTTTTTTATAATGTATCTGATACAGTTTTTTTATTCACAGATTGTTTTCCTTTCTCAAATCATATCGATTACAAATTTTTTAGAACGCGACTGAGTCGTGTGTAGAGTAACAAGTGCGATGGAAAAGTGAGTTTCTCTTTCGGAAAACGATAGTTTGATTACGTTACTGCGGACGGGGCTAATCGGCATTTCCGCGCTCCTCAATGTACACTATTCAAATGTTTGTCCCACTACTTCTCAACTCTGGAGGATGAGCATATCGACACTTAAGCTGACCACTCGAGCATCGAGATCGATGGTTCAAAAACCCCTTTGAGCGCAAGTACATAGGAATCTTATCAATGCGTATGACTGGAGCATCTCACAGTATGAACTTCATCCCACAATTCTTGACCAATTGCACTGAGGTCATAAGCTTCGTGGGAAAATTCAAATGCGCGAAAGGTGATTGGTAACTTTGAGGGTGGTAGAAGTCATCGCGGATAGCTGTAGGGAGGGTTAAAGAGACTTGGTGAGTATAGAGAGTAACATGCAAATGTGACTGCCTGGAAAAGGTTAGCCTGGATTTCATGTTTGCACGAAAGAGGATACAACGATGAGAGAAGAGATGGGCGTGAAATACCTCGGTTCAAAGCTATTTGAGGTAAAGTTTCCAGTAAATTTTCTGGCAGAGCCAAATAGATGAGGATTATGTTACATATCTATCATATTGATGAATGTTCGTTTTTGCCGGTTACTTCAATAATCGCTCCGCTCTTACAGTCCCAATCTTGGTCAAGTGCAAGTCTAGTACACTATACCTAGAGCTACTTAGGTCTCAAGGCTCACTCACTCCGCTCGTCGTTTGCACTCAATCTCAAACCAGTGTAAGTCTAGTACAATGTATGTCAAACTACTCAGCTTCAAAGGCTCACTTTTTACCCAGTGGAAGTCTAGCATTCCGTGCAGCAAGCTAGTTAACTCCTGGGGCTCACTCGCTCCATTTGTTCGACCTCATTCTCGGGTGTACGTACAGCTTGCAAATTCCAGGCTCACCTGCAGGGGGTACTAATATGCTCTTCAAGTTAACTGAAGGAGGATGGTGTATAGATGTACTTGCAGAATACTGAATTACCTACAGAGTACATAGAGATGGCGAGTGGGCATTGTGCTCCTCAAGTTGACTGTAGGAGGATGGTGTGTAGGTGTGCTTGCAGATTTCTAAATCACCGACAGGGTATTTAAAGAGGAGGACTGTGGTTTCATTATGCTCAAGGGAAAAGTACCTCAGTTATTCGTATGAGAGATGCTTTCCTCCTGGTTGTTGTGGGTCGAGAGTATCTACTTTGTAACAATAATAACCAAACAACAGCTGAAACTTAAAAGCCAAAGTCTGAAAGCTAAAAGCTGGAAGCTAAAAGCTACAGAATTTTGTATGAAAACATATAAAAAGTTGAAAGCCTTGAGTTTTGTGGTGCAGATTGAGTCAATCAAGGGAAAAGTACCTCAGTTGCTATGGCAGATATTTTTCTCCTGGTCGTCATGAGCTGATACCGTCCACTATGTAATATTAAGTCGATCAAGGGAAACGTACCTCAGTTACTTGTGTGAGAGATACTTTTCTCCTAGTCTTCATGGGCCGATACTGTCTACTTTATAACATTGACTCGATCAAGCAAGGGAAAAGTACCTCAGTACTCAGTTGCTATGGGAGATATTTTTCTCCTGGTCGTTATGAGCTGATACCGTCCATTATGTAATATTATTGAGTCAATCAAGGGAAAAGTACCTCCGTTACTTGTATGAGAGATACTTTTCTCCTAGTCTTCATGGGCCGATACTGTCCACTTTAAAATATTGAGTCGATCAAGGGAAACGTACCTCAGTTACTGGGTTGAAAGATACTTTCTCCCAGTCTTTATGGGCCAATACTGTCTACTTTATACATTGAGTCAATCAAGGGAAAATACCTCAGTCACAAGTATGAGAGATACTTTTCTCCTAGTCTTTATGAACCGATACTGTGTACTTTATAACATTGACTCGATCAAGGGAAAAGTACCTCAGTCACACGTATGAGAGATACTTTTCTCCTAGTCTTTATGGGCCGATACTGTCTACTTTATAACATTGAGTCGATCAAGGGAAAAGTACCTCAGTCACATGTATGAGAGATACCTTTCTCCTGATTGTTGTTGATGAAGTAAAAGTGTGTAAGAAGTTCTCTCAGGTCTTCAAAAAGAATGGCGGATACGGATTCTCAACATCATCTGGCAGCACTGCAGCCGTCAGCCTCGACCCGAGAAATGCGTTCAACTCAATTCCACGCGAGGAGATTTTAGAACCTCTGAAGGGCGCAGAAGTGCCTGCAAACCTGCTCAGAATGATCTGCAGCTATTTCAGCCGCCGAGAAATCCACGGCAGAGGATGTCTAGTTACGTTCGGTTCTTGGGCCATGCGTCGCATTCAACTCGATACTCGAGGTAGAGCTGCAACCAGGCCCAAGCTTATCTACCATATAGATGACACGCTGGTGATATACTGTGGCAGTGGGAAGCAAGATAAAACAGGTTCTAGAGGCAGTGAGTCGACCAGAATAGAACGCGCAGGAGTAAGGACGGAAGACATATTATTTACAACTCATAGCAGTTTGATCCCACTCACCTTTCGTCCGTAAAATATAGAAATGAAGACCAAGGAAATTATGAAGCACCTGGGCATCTTATTTGATTCAAAGCTGAACTTCGGACAGCAGAAAAGGCGGGTAGGGTAGTGACACACCTAACGTCTGATGAGAAGCCTAAAAGGGCCTAAACAAGCTAGGAAGCACTGCCTCGTCAATTCTCCCATGGTGCCTGTGTATGGTCCAACTCCATGAAGGTGACCTATGGAGGAAAAGGGCTGAAAAAATGGTGAGTGCTCATGGTTGCTTCAACGTGCGTCCTGTCAAGAGAAGTTGAGGAAAGTTGAGCAAACGACGAGTTCACATTTTGATAGGCAAGAGTAGGCAGTGGAGCAGGCAAGTGCACAGCCACGCTAAAGCCTACTCAACATCTATGTACCAACCACATAAGGGCGATACTTAGCAGGAAGAAAAAGAAACTCCTCATAACAATTTAGCTCGAGATTGTGTTGAAGTTTACGTACGTTGCCACGATAAAGACATTTCGCTGAGGAATTCCAGGGCACCAAAGTCATACGCAAAAAAGGGATGTTTGTCGACCTGAGGATGACACTCGGGCGTCGAAACGTTGTCAAAAATTTTCTTGTAATTATAAAACGATGCATAGTGCCTCTTTCAATTCGTAACACAAGAAATGCATACTCGGAACCCGCATTTACTCCACTGTGGAAGGCCGGTGGCTGCACATACTACACAAGCGATACAATCACAGAGAATCGCCATCAAACGACTCTCCATCCATCCTCAAGATCTTCAATCCAAGATTCTCTCCCGCGACCGAACTCAACACCACAAACTCGTGACCTTGATGGCACTCGTAATAATCATTTTGGTCTTCGCTCCCATGATCTTCTCATTATAGCCTCATCTTGTACAGTACTTCATGAGGTACCGGCGGCCAAGGATAAAGCAGTGAAGACCTGCTTTCCAACAAGCACAGGTCAAGCTGCAAGAAGTCGCGTACATGCAACCCGGCTCCATCGACAACTTCCCTATGGATAGGAGGTGTTAGTAAGAATAACAGTCTTGAGGAAAGAGCCTATAATATAGGATTCTGAGGAAGCTATTTGAGTGTTTCAGGATGATAGCTCCAGAAGGAAGGTTGTTAAAGAATCCGGGGAAAAAATCACACTCGCATTGACAAGACATGAATAAATTTTGCTACTCACTTTTTCTGGAATGCGTTGCCGGCAATCCATGACAGCTGTCAAGTATCCCACCTGCCGAAGTAGGAAATAGTCAGTAGACGGAAAATGGGCCCATCAATGACAAGACACAAATATAACTCCCGCATTTCCAAAAATATTAAAAGCCATTTTTCGCCCCTGCGTAACTTCTTGCAGCTTAGCTTGGGCTTGTTTTGAAAATTTTCGCAATGTATTCACAAACGTGACAGACTTTAGCGAGCTCTAGCGACGCTAAAATGCGTTATCACGAAAAGAGGTACCGAATTAATTCAACAGGAAAATGAACGTAGAATATTTTTCACATTCAATTCCATTGTAGGTCTAGCTCTTTGATCTTCCTGCGGGCAGAGAACATCACGCGGATCCAAGAGATTTTCAAAGAAAGACGCGGGCAAAGGTTCTCGACAATTACCATAATCTTAGGGACTCGCAGTCTCGAGGATTTGACCAACAAGGCTCAGTTGTGGCAACTCTAAAGGAACTGTATACACATGAAGGGCATTCGATGCCTTCCAGCATTCCAATCCAACAGTCAGCCCCTTCTCGAACCCTCGGCTCTTGGAACCGTGCTTCTTTATACGATTGCTTATGAATCTCCTCGCTTTCCAGGAGTTGATACCAAAAGATAGAAAAGTCTTGTATCACCTCGAGTCTGTATCTTCAACCCCCACGTACATTTGATTTTCTTTTCGGACATGCGCTAAATTTTGATTCTCACCAGGCACAAAAAATCGTGTCACAACATAACCTGCCCAAACCTTACACCTTTTATCTCGTCATAACATTATAATGCAAGCATCGCCTCTTCACTCAGCGAAATACAACACGAAGGCTGTGGTCGGAGGGGAGGGGAGGGGAAAAAGGAAACGAAAAACTACAAACCGACTAACGAGGCAGACGACCGCGTGCCCGCTTCGTCAATTATCCCAAATGGAAATGAAACGCATCCAGTTATCCGGTACTTAGCCTCTCTAGGAAAAAAAAAAAACAGCGTGTATATGGTTTCCTCAATTTTCGACGTCATCTCTTCCAGTCGAACCATGGCGAAAGATGAATTTATACGTGTTTTTTTTTCCTCCTTCTTAATACGTACATATATTCGTACGCGTCCTATACGTTATTACTGAAACGTAAATCTCGGCTCATTTTAACCTATTACCCGATGACAACCGAGTTATATGCCCGGGTTCGCTGATATCTACGATATCTTAATCGCATCGTGGGCCGATAGAATATACCGTTTTTTTTTCTTCTTCTTCTTTCGTCTTCCTTTTCTTTCCTTCCGCCTCTCAACGGATTTCGTTTCGTTTTTACGAAATCCGCTTTGACACGCATTACGCGCGTATACGTTCTATTGAATGGGATCGCTCACCTTCGATATTCATTCATGATTAGCATTACAATATTTTAACGTGAACTTTTCATTCAATATAGGTGGCTGCGAAACGTTTTACGATCAGGGAAAACGTCTACGATACTTACGGTCTGTGTCGTTCCGGCAAACTTTGCAACAACGTCCAACTACCTGAACTGGTTCGGCGCAGGTCAATTCTTGACACTCTTTGGCTATATTCTTGCATTTTACGTGCGCGTACACTCTGCCTTCTCTGAACACCTGTAACGCGCAAAAGATATGACGATAAAATTTAAAACGCATCGAATTTATAAGGAATTCCATATCATTTTTTTGAAAGGTCCTCGCCAATAATACTCAAAGACGGAAGTCACAGCAGCTCGTTGGAACTAGCGTCACATTTTTGATCCAATTCATTTCAAACTTTTGAAGGAGAATGTGACTGTAAACGAAGAGAGGCTCCCAGGGCTTGTGAGTCTAGTACACTATATCATACGCTAAACGGCTCTCTGGGCTTATAGGTCTGGTATACTAGTCTAGCAAAGCGTATGGCTCCTCTAGTTCGCCTGAATTTAGGCCTAGTTGAAGCGTAACACAGGACTAGCTAAAAACTAAGCCACTCGATTTCCGAGCCTGGTATTACTAGCAACAGGGAAGAGGAGTAAGCTAATGTACATGAAAGACTCCTGCTAGTATATGATAAGGTCAAAGGAATCGACAAACCTCGTCTTAGGCAGAAGTGGTCCGACATTTTCCATTTTACAACACTGAGTAGAAATGCGTTTTTTGGGACCTTGGACGACGGTCACTGATCGTGTCACGGAGAGGGAGGAGGTAGAATCAAGAATTTTCCCGGTAGGTTTCCTCCGAACCATCACGTCGACATTGACCCTATTCACTCTAGCCAGGTGTTTTATAGTTAACAATTCTTTCTTAAAGGCAGCCTGACTCAGCGGAATAAGAGTCAGTCCGTGGACTAAGCTACTAGAGGCTGCTATTTTAAGAGCAACAAGACAGAATGAAGCTCCGTGCACTACAACATCGGTCGTAGTATCCTTCCTGTATATTCCGAACTCATGGATACCTGATCTTACAGAGATCGATAAATCCAAGAAGTAAATAGAGGCTTCCCCTATTTCCAAGGTAAATTTTATGGAAAGACCATCCACGCACCTGTGCCAACAGTGAATATGACTCAGTAGCACCTGGTTCGAGGAAAAGAGATCAAGTTCAAACTTCGACATGAAAACCTAGGAGATGAGGGAGCCTAGAGGTAATCCAATGGGGATCCCTACTTCATCAGGGAACTCGAAAAACTTCCCTTCGAACTTACAATAGTTAGGGCACCAACATATACTTGGAAGATCAAAGAATACTTGAAGCTGATTGTGAGGTACATTAGCCATAACGAGTAGATCGCCCATACGCTGCATAGTAACAGCTTTGGGAATCCACAATGTATTGTGTCAATATGTCCCGCAATATTTTCCAACGGTTGATTCAGCTTTGGGAATATTTGGGAACAAACCAAAGACATCAAAAGAGCAGATGATCGTCCCAGGGGCAAGAATTACATCTTTCAAAACATCCGCCAAGGAGGCCGAGTTCAAAACTGGATGAAGGGATTCGAAACCAACGCAAGACTTAAACCAAAGATCTAAAAACTTGGCAAGGAGGTAGGTAGGAGAAGAAATGAATGAGACCATCGGTCGCATCTGGGTATTAATCTTATGCACTTTAGGCAACCTGTAAAGGAGGGGGTGGGGGGGAGTAGGAACAAGGAGAGCTGTCTGCATCGCTGGGGTTTTGATGATAGCCTCAAACTTGTTGATGACTCTTCTAACTTCTTTAACTTGCTTAGAGAAGCTGAAATTCTCGCTCTCTTTAGCACCATATTGCTGGAACACTTCGTGAACTTTAGAAGCATAAGCGGATTTCCCCATAACCACAACAGCATTTCCCTTGTCAGTCTTTGTGACAGTTAGATCTTCCTCCTCAAACCTTGAATCACTCCTCCAAATTCCTTGCTCATTCGAGGCAGGGGAGTATGACGGAGTCCATTGTGCTGGATCAGTCTCCCTCTCCTGGAGAAGTTCTCCCTCCAATTGGGTCAGGCCCTCCGTCCATTTGGTTTCAGATAAGTATTTTACAACCCCCTGAAAGAGTTGTTTGTGAGGTTGAAGGATCCTATACCAGTTGATGAGAGGAGCGGTGTTTATGAGATTGAATGTAAGGATTGTAGTGGTTTTTATATTGGTGAGAACAGCCGCCAAAGGACGCTGAGAGTAGCTGAGCACGTGAAGTCTTGGGAAAAGTGCCACCTGGGGGAATCAGCCTTAGCCGATCATTTGATCATTGATGGCTACAGTTTCCGTGAGAGATCGGAAAGGCTCCTTCACAAGGAGAATTTCTACCGTAAGCTTAAGGCCCTCGAACACATAGAAATAATTCGTCACCTCAATACTGATGGAATTACGGTACTGAACACGTACATTCCGGAAGACGGCCTGATCAAACTTGTATATGATTCACACCGCTACTTCTCTTTCGACCAACCTTAATAATCTCATTTTTCCTCCGTCTTGTCAGTGCCTGAAGATGGTTTATAAACCGAAAGCGCTCGTCGTTCAATTTTTCCACGGTGTTTCGTACCATTTACTCTCCCTTTTGAGTATTCCTTTTCGATAACTTTCAAATGTTCTCGACCCATGGACCCCCTTCAGTAGCTTCAAATACATCTAAGCACTCATCCTAACTTCGGCCCTCATTTCCTATTTTGTATTGAATTCTCCGTAATCAACACCGATGTTCAACGTCCGTCTCGATCTTACTGAAATTCTTAAAACAGCTGGCTTTATACGTAAACCACATATCACAGAAATCATTTCTCCAAAATTTTCTTCTCTCTTTCTTCGCTGCACGGATGGGTCTAAATTGGGACCATGAAGCAGATATGCAGTCTTTATTGAGGGTAAATTCTCATTTTTTCGCACGAGGAACTTGAATACCTTCATCCTACCAATCCTCATCCTTCATACTCGGACACAACGACTCCGAGGAACGTGATGCTATGGACCTTGCTGCGGAGCAGGAATTGTCATCACCTTCCGTAATTCTTCCTTCCCCCTCTCAAGTTCTATTACTGCTGTCTCACGCTCTCTTCTTGGAATGATTTCTGGTCCTCTTTATCCTCCAATACGCTCCGATCCATGAAAATAAATCAGAATGGACAGTAGTACCCATCTCTCCTTGCGCCTCTCGCACCTTCTTTATGTTGATAAGGCAATGCTGACGATCTTTCACTAGTGTCCAGCTCTTCTTGAACTGTAATCCAGGACATCATCTTTACTGTCCCCATTTGCCCACTCCGAGTCTACAACAGCCATAACCGAAAGTTCATGAGATGTATACGAACTCCTCAAGAATACGAGACATAGGCTCCTTTCTCTCGACATGAACACGTTTCAAGTTTGTATCGTTTCGACTCTACGCTCCTAAAAATTCCACAACCCAGTGTGTCCCACAATAGATCACAAAGAAATGGCTCGACACTGAAAGGAGAAAATGGCGTGCGAACCGAGAAGCTTCCGCCTCCTCCAGATTGGCCACATTACTGGAACCAGAAAAGTATGACGACCAATTCCGATTTTGTGCTTAAAAGGAGTCATCCCTATCCATGACGCTTTACGCTGGAAAGTTGAAGAAATTGGAGACACTTTCAAGAACTAAATCTTCACATCTTCCACCACATGATGTATCCGTTCATAGACAACTCAATCTAGCCGACTCCTTTGTCAACTCTTCCGACATTCAGTTTTCTCAAGATGAGGTAGCCCTGCTAAAAATGGGCCGGAAGTTTGCGCTTTCTCCGATTCCGAAAAGTGAGCATCTCGAAGCGATTTTCGTGGCTGACATAGCTGCAGGGATTAGCACCGACAAACGAGTATATTCGAATAGATTAACTTACTTGAATTAGAGTGTACTGTAAAAGCGATAAGCAAAAATCCTCCTCCTCACTTCCAACTTTACAAGTCCATATCTCACAACCTCAAATCCGCTAACTGTGTTCTTGCGAAAGCCGATGAAGGTGAGGCCCTTATCGTTCTGTCTGCTTCCGATTATCATGAGAAAATGAAGACTTTCCTCAATTCTTCAGGCGCTTACAACTCGTATAATCAGAAAACAAGACGTGCTATCCTCTCGTCGCGATTTATCCTTCACGATAGATTCGATCGGGACGCGATCTTAGTGATGAATCCGGCTCCTACTTCTTTCATGGTGATTCATCTGAGCACGTCACAACCTAACTTCCATCTCTTATTCTTCTTCTATTTCCTCTCCTGCTCCAGCTTGTTCCTTTCTATGACGTTCAGTACTTGATGATGCGTAGCCAAGTCTACACGAAACCGGTCGTACATTTGATAAATAAAACTTTTCAAGGTTTTCACCCGATTTCGCTGTTTTGTCGAGTGTTGTACTTTCGATTGTCCATTCGTCATGTGATTGTATCTGCCCTCAATACCCAAAGTTCAGCTGCAAGGCTCGTTAATTTGATGAAGGGGGGGGGGGGGGAGGGAAATGGGAAAATCGCAGGTACGAAACAAGAAAGAGTCAAAAAAGGGCAAAATCATCCGCACGTAATGATGAATTTTTCTCTCATTCATTGGTTGCTTCTAATATCGATAAAAACGTCTACAGATCACGCAGAGGGAGGGAGGGTGTTAAGAAGATGCAACTGAATCTCACGTAATCTCATGTGTGAAGGGCGAGGGGGGGAATGCAGTCAAGATTATTGCAAAACACGGTTAAAACTCGAGCAATAATTACTTCAGTTCAAAAATATCCAGCGATAAGATTATGAGAGAGAAAGAGAGAACATTGGAAAGAGAAATCAAGCCAGGTATCACAACGTGTGATTCCTAGAGGAAAGCAGAATATTCTTTTCCTGAAGAGGGGAGGGGGAGGGTAAATGAAAAACTCAAGCGATAAATTTGATCACCTCGTCGGGATCCGAACCCGAGACGCCACTGCTCTTCCAAGTTTTCACATCGAAGGTAGAAATTTTTCCAACTCTTCAAAGTGGGTGAGAAAGTTGATGTGAGAAAGTTTCTCAAATATTCTTCGATTATTCTGAAATCTATAGCTACTTCTTTGAATCTTCATAGTTGGAAAAAATTCTCGTCAAAAACGCGACTATACATTAACATAATTATTTAATAACATTTTGAGATATACACACATGGAACATGTTAGTGTCGTAATAAAATTTACAGAAAATTTCATACTCACAACTTAATTCTCTTAAATTGATAATAAAAATAAGGAGGATAAAATGAATTCACACGGATGAAAAACATACGACGTTTTCAGAAATTTGATCGAGTCCAAATGAAAGAAACAAACTAGGCAAGGGAATTTTGTTCAGAAGAGTTTTCGGTTTATGAAGATACTCAAATACACAAAAATTAGGCTTCCAACAGTCATTTAAAAAATTTCGAATGTACAACACAATTCGGCTCCCAAATTACACCAACCAGTTCAAGATCCAACCATCTTATCCACAGAATTTTGTAAAGTCAAGGAGATTAACGTCATCTAGATGGTTCAATCAATGCCTCCTTCAATTGGTTTACTTCAACTCTACGCTCTTCTAGGATATTCGAGCGGCTTCTTTACTGGTTTACTTATAGCTGGCTGTTATACCTCCTTCCTTGCCTCTGTATCTCAGGCTCCTTCGAGTTTAGAGGCTTCGATTGACGAGGGTGTTCTCAAAATGGTTTTGCGACTTCTCTTTCCGATAAAACTTGTAAATAATGGTTGCTCGATAATTGCGTTGAATATTGAGGCGTTTGCAACTCACGTGAATCGAATAGTACCGAAAACTTCTCTGTCCGTCTGACTGGTAGATACCGATCGCTCAGCATTCATAAAATTCCATATCATCATACAGACACCACGCCGCAATGACTAATAAAAGAAAGGATACAATTCCAAAAATCCATTTTGAAAGCCAGACGAAACCCTTCAATAGGTAATAACCGCGACCATTATCCAACTTGTTCAACATCTCCACATTATTGTAACTTACTATCAGAAGAAGACAGAAGATGACGAGAATCGGAAAAATGTTCGGTACGTAAGTCCATAATTTAATCTGTAGTTTTTGTGCGGAAGGAAGAATACCATATTCACAGGCGCACTTAGGATGGTCCGACTTACGATCATCGATCGAAATCCAAATAAAATTAAGAACTTCGTACGCGCATAAGATACCGAAAAAATATGTGATAGTAAGAGAGGTGGACGCTGCTTTAGAATTTTCACCTTCTTTCAGAACCGCGATCGAGTGCCATACCAACGATAACAATCCACTAATAGACGACACGACGAAATACAGTAGGCTTAAACAACGGTTTATTGTTTTCTCTGGAGTTGAAAAACATACGAACTCATCATATGCCCACTTAAGAAATAATTTCGAATGGAAAATCAAGGAAAGACTGCCTAAAAGCAACGCAAAAACGCGAGGAAGGACATAATCGCGAGGATCATCTTTTCCAAGCTTCACAATATAAAGAGATAAAAGGGCGTAAAGACTGGTCACGTAAAGTAATGATTGTTTAGAAAACAAGTCCATCTTTCCAAAACGCAGACAACCGTTCACACGCGAAATATAATTATATTATTCGAAATTAGAATTACAAAGGAACAGAGACGGACGCGTTACGATTAAAGATCGACTTGAACTATGATTCACTTCAGCAAGACTAAACGAAATGAAAATGATGAATGCTTCTCATGACTGAGTAGCTTATCGGTGCAATCAGGAATATTCGTGATCTGCTTGGGCTCCGTACGTATTACAAGATGATGAGAATATTTTTTACGAAAACTTACACATGACAGGAAATAACCCGGAAAAGTGAAGTCCTTGCCGTAGGTAATCCCTTCAAGGTTACATACAAGTTTGAATTCTCTAGCTGAGGCGTCTTCGTTCCCCAACTAAATGGCTATGCTACAACTCGTAAGAGTCATCAGCCCGAATAGTCAAGAGGATAGAGTGAAAATGAGGAGAGCGCACAGAGAGTTGGTGATCATATCGCAGTCGTTACGAAGGCTAGATGAGAGACGTGAAGGATATGTCCGAACTAGCATACGAAAAAAGATCATATTGATAGTATTAGCAAGAGGAGAGGAGACATTGATAGAAATGTTCGAGCGGTTTCAAGCTAAATGAGAATGACTTCCTGGCGCATAACGGGTGGTACGATTACAGGAAATTCCGGGGACATTCTTGTTTTTGATTGCTCTACGTTAGTATGAAGTGGATATAGATTTTCAGACAAGAGAACACTCATAGTAATGCCCCAAGAAGAAGATACTCTCTGCGCCTGCAGAACCTAACAATATTTACGATCTAATCCTCCACCACATTCCTTGCATGGTCTGACCCTCGACTCCAAAACCTAATGGATCGAATTAACATGAGATTCTAAATTACGGCAATTTATTCTGAAAAAAGGTTGATACTGAAAGAGTAACTAAATACAAAAACTGCAGAAAACGAGAAAATACAACGAAGAGCTTTCGACTGAAATGGTCATCCTCAGTGAAGGCATAAACACAACTGACCTGGGAAACCGAAACCAACCTTGACATTGACGAGAACGAGGAGGAAACAGACCAGCGAGTTGTGACTCATAAACAGGCTTGATCAGACCTTCGTAAGGAATATGCCGGTTCAGCATAATGAGACCACAAGTGTTCTTAGATCGGAGTTGCGGAGATGGTATGTTAAGCAAGATGTGACCACAAGGTTGAACCTTTTGGTTCATTCTAGGCTTCCTAGTATGCTCCACTCAATTGATTTTGACCGGTTTTTGCGTCAGGTTAACGAGAAGGATCACAAATTTGAGGTCTAATTGAAGCTTAAGTGGTAAGCTCTCCTCCCTGATGAATTTGAAGCACGGATTTGTTGAGGAAGGCGTCAGTGACGATAACATAGTTCAAAGTTTCCAGCCTAGGCTCCTTAATTACACTCAGGCTGAGTTCAGTGATGAAGAATTCTACCTTCTGGAGAAAGGTTTGAAATTCGCTCCACCTCCTGCCAACAATGGTGATACACTCGCGAATGTGGTTGCGGATTTAACGATAAAGATAGGACCCGGTTGCAATATCCGCAAACACCCCCCCCCCCCCCGTATGAATAATATACAGAGTGGCGTGATCAAGGGATTGCAGAAGAAGGTAAGGGATGAGGGGCTAATAATCACTAAGGCCGACGAAGGTGATTCGATAGTTGTGATGGTGAAGTCTTCGAATGATTCTAAGATGTATGATGTACTTAAGAAATGTGAGGCGGAAGAAAATGACAGCTTCAGTTTTCCAAACCATCTCAAAGAGGTTCGAAGTCGTCAATAGGAGTACAGTATCATCAAGAGTGAGCGAGTAAAGAAAGCCATTCTAACTCCAAACCCCACCCCCTCCCTCCTCTAATGTTTACCTAAGGTCCATCAAGAAGATATGCCGCTGAGGCTTTTGTGTCGTTCATCTTCTCCCCCACCTACAGCCGTGCCAAATATTTAGATCGTTGGTTCAAATCCGGCGTCGAGTTTGAGTCTTCCTACTCCGTCACGAATTCTTCTACCTTGGCCAATGGCTTGAAAAATGAGCTCCCAGCAGGCTCGACCGTATGTGTAGTTTTGAACCCACCTAAGCACTCATCCCAACTTATGGCCCTCAATTCCTATTTTTCATCCTTTCCTCCGTGGTTAACCACAAATTTTGACGTTCGTCTCGATCTCACTAAAATCCCTAATACAGCTGGCTCCGTACATCAAGAGCATATCGACAAAATCATTTCGACAAAATTTTCTTCTCACTTACCCTGCTACATGGACGGGTCCAATTTGGGATCAAGAAGCAGATATGCAGTCTCCATTGAGAGTAACATCTCATGTTTTTAACATTAGGAAGTCCGCTCCCATATGTACCGCTGAATGACAATCATATTATCTTTCTGTCTCTCTCTTCTCAACCGCTTCGTTCTCCCCCTCCCGAAATTCTTTACATTATTTGATTCTGTCTCCTTCATCCTACCACCAGTCCTACCGTTCACAAATTCTCTTCTTCGTGAGTTCTTTCTCATCCTCCATGACTTTTCTATGGGTACCCGGATACAACGACCCTGAGGAAGGTGACAAAGCAGAAATTGCGTTCATCTTCCATAACTGTTCCCTCCTCTTCCCCCTCGTATGACCTCAGGTTCTATTACTGCTTCTTCACGCTCCTTTCCTAGAATGATTTCTGGTCTTCTTGATCTTCCAACAAGCTCCGAGCCATCAATATATTTCCAATATCTTGCTCCATAATAAACTGTGGTAACCATCTCGTCCTCTTTTTTCTCTTCTCAAGCCTTTCACCTTCTTCAAGTTTACAAGGCAATGCTGACGATCTATTTCTTCCGCACCCAGCTTTCGAAAACAACCGACTTCTTGATTACGAAACAGGAGCGAGTCAGAAATAAATGGGCAAAATAGTCGCACGTGATGATGGATATCCTCCAAGTCCTTCTCTTTGGTTGCTCCTGATATCTATAAAAGCGTCTACAGATCACGCAGATGACGGGGGGAGGGGTGAGAGAGGGTGTCAGAAAGGTGACAGTGACACCCTTCCAAACTATATCTGACTTGAACTGAGGAAGCCCTCCGCTCAAACTCCGAACTTTAATCCATTTTCTTCGATCTCCGGGGAGCGTTTCCCGGGTCTGGCGTTACTGCATCTTCTCTGAATTACGAGACATGGGCCTTCGAGGCAATTGGTTCGATTTCCACCAATCCTTCCCTCCTCCATAACAGGTACTGAACGAGTAGAACTCAAGACCGATACCCTTCCGACCAAGCGATTCAAAAATGTGTCTTAGGGTCAAGTATGGAGTGTTCCGCTCCTTCAAATTCCTATGAATGACCCAACAGACGCTGTCAGCATTCCCCTCAATCACATGAATTTTTGCTAATGATCTTAGTATCTCCCCACCAATCTTTGAGTCACAACAAGCGACAAGTTTTCTTCAAATGACCCTTGAAAAGTTTCCAAATGGTCATCCAACCGTGAATAAAACAGTCATGGAAGTGTTTCAGAAAACATCCTCACGTCCTACGTCTAATCTTTCTCTGGAACTTTACAATTACTATCCATTCCCCTACCAAGTTCCTTGGTTTCACCTTCGACTACAAACCCTCCTGGACCTCCGTATCAAAATCTTGAGAGCAACAATATCAATAAGAATTCCTCGAACGTTATCAAATACTTTCCAGGCTGTAACCACAAACTCTTCCTCCAACAGCACAGCAGTCTAATCCGTTCCCAACTTGATTACGGTTCTCTAATATACATCCAAAACAACCTTGAAATTGCGCGACTCCATTCTTCATTTTTCCGAGCTTTGGCTAGCTCTTGGCGCACGACGCTCCGCTGAAGCAAGTGTTCCTTCTATTTGTTACCGCGCTCTTTCACTCACTGCTAACTTCTTCTGGCCTTAAACGCCACAATACTCGAATCTTCCCATAGTTTTGAATGTTCTTAGTCCCAGTAATTCACCCCCTCTGTCGTTTCAATCCTATGCATTACTCATCTCAGCTTCGGACCTTACTTCCTATTCTTTCAATCATTCTCTCTTTTTTGGTCAACTCCTATCCCTGACAAATACCTTGATCTCACTCAATTCCCCCCCCCCCCCAAAAAAAAAGAAAAAAAGTTGAGGTAGAGGACAACATTCACAGGCCTGGTATATATAATATTCTAATTAGTGCACTGTATGGTAGGTCTGATACAATCGAGGCTAATTAAACTGGTCCCACAGTAAGGAAGGTCAAAATGGAACCTCTCACGTCGGCTAGCGGACACCAGACAGCCCCTCACCTCCACAGAACAGGTTCCTGTTGATACATGAGACTAGTCAGCCTATAATAGTACTTCAAGGTCTTCGATGAAAAGCGTGAAGGGTGACAGTATGTACAGAGGAGGCAAATAAGCTAGTTAGCCTAGGACACAGTATGAAGCCTCCACTGTTCAGTACGTCAGGCCAGGTACAATAAGTCATTGAAGGCTGATGATGAAGATCCCGAAGAAGCGAAAAGCCTGCGTTGGGCCCAGTATGTTGAAGATAAGAAAACAGATTTTGATGTGGTGAAGGTCAAAATTTAGGCTAGTATACTGTATTCAAGGCCAAGTGTAACGAAGGCCGAAGATGTACGACTCAAAACAGCTGAGGTCGAAGACCAGAGATAGGTCAAGGTCCCTAATGACGTCATCAAGCGAGACAAAAAACTTTTGCGAAGGTTTTCTAAAAGTAATATGACGTGGCGGACCTTTTGCTCTTACCTTCCTTCCTTCTTTCCTTTTCCTTCTCTTGGAATCTCAAGTTCTATTACTGCTCCCTCATACTCTCCTTCTGCCATCATGTCAGGTCCTAGTCATTTTCCAACGAAAAATTCACGAATTCTTCAACGGAGTCGAGTGAGGAAAACAGAGAACCTGTTTTATAAGGTATTTTAAAAGAGCCCTCTGAGTCCTAAGGTGTTTGAAGCGCTGCATACCGACTCGTTGAAGGAGCGGTGTTTCAAGCATTGTATATATGGTTCATTAACGAGGCTAGGCCAATTGGTGTGTGAGGCATTGCATAAGCAGTCATTAGAAGGAACTATTTTAAAGTTTACGAGCTATGCATGATAGAAGGGCACTTGGAAAAATTGGGAACTCTGAGGCTTGCAGGTGGAAGTTCCTTCTGGAAAACTGACCTGATAAAACAGGTCCCCTGTTGAAATCTCATGTTTCTGGCCTTCCTCAAACTCCCCTCCCTGAAGTCAACCTACCTTAGAAGAGGCCATACCCACCTCATCCACTTTTTCTTCTTCTTATACCTGTTACCCTTCCAAACCTAATCGGCAATATAAGCACATGATCCATCAGTTCAACATCATTTTCTTCACTTGCTCAGCCAGAAAATATCCGGCTTCATCATCCTTTCTCTCCCTGCTCAACGCATTTTCTCTACAATCATGAAGAAATCACTGACACAAGAACTACCTCCAATCAACCCACTGCAATTCTACAATACTATCTTTATTGTCCCCATTCGCCTAATCCGAACCTACAGCAGTCAATAATCCCGAGTTCAACGAGAAAAGAAGAGGAAAAAAAAAGCTTACGCAGCCGCGTAAGCAACACACGACTTTTCATCTTTGCCGCTAATTAACTGACCAACACGAACCCATACTACAGGACTCAAAGTTATCGTACAAATCATTCCTTTTTTGAAACTTTTGTACTTTCATCATTTCTCCCTCCCCCTAATTCATTCCAGATCATCATCGATTTGCAAGCATAATTTTATTTCATCCGCAGCGATGATGAACACAGCCTAGGTGTCATCATCAGGAAACAAAAGTGTTCTACTATTCGATTTCTGATGATGACACCTAGGCTGTGTTCGAAACGTGCACCTGCATTTTTTTTTGAGGATTGGATGAGTAGTTCTTGACTCTTAAATACCACTAATTGCCATAATTCTCTTTTTTTTTTTTATTTAAATAAAATTTTGATGTGTCATTGGATACCTAGGCATAATTTGGAAAACAAAATTTCTGGAAATAGCTATAGAATGAAAAAAATGCGAAAAGTATTAAAATTGATTTTTTAATTTTTTTTTTCTTTTCAAACTTCTAATTTGTATTTTCTCGAATATACTTTTTAAACACTCACAACTTCATAATACTCCTGCGCATCGAATTTTCAGCCGATTTACTTTGGATTTGAACTAAACGATTCGAAAATGACTTAAACTACAACTACACTGACAACCTACGTAATATCAAAGGGTACCTTTGGCCCTCCATGACAAAAGCGAATACCTGAAGTGTTATACTACAAAATATTGGTATAGTACAAGTCTACCTAAGTATATTCCAGGCTGATGAGATTAGGGGGCCTCACTCACTCCGCTCGTTCGCCCCGCTTCTTGGTCTAGTATAAGTCTACTTCAGTATTTCAAGCTGATGAGATTAAGGGGCCTCACTCGCTCCGCTCTAAGTGCCTTTCGAGAGAGAGAGAGGGGGGGGGGGGCTCAGACTCGCGAACTCGGACTCGCGAACTCGGACTCGCGGACTCGGACTCGCAGATTTCAGAATCACTCCCCTGAGAAAACCTCGAAATTTTTCTAAGTGCGTTTCGAGAGGGGGGGGGGGAGCCTCGGACTCGCGAACTCGGACTCGCAGATTTCAGGATCACTCCCCTGAGAAAACCTCGAAATTTTTCCAAGTGCCTTTCGAGAGGGAACTCGCGGATTTGAGAATCACTGCCACAATGAAAATTTACGTAAGGACTAGCTATTCAACTATAACAATATTCCAATCCCTTGAGACTCCTTGAATCAACTCACTCGCAGAGGAGAAATAATCATCACTAGCCTCAGAATCAGCCATTCTAGATATTGTGTTTTACAATCAATATGTCCCGCAACGTATTCCAGCAATTGACTCAGATTCAGTCATTCTAGACTCACACTCACCCCTCTCATCACGTATCCTTTCCTGCAACCCTCATCGGACTTCGTTTAAGAAACTGTGAGTTTTTCAAGTATAGACCAGTAAGTGGGGCGCTACTTCGACCCTGCCTTTCCTCCAGCAAATTTCATATGATGAGGGAAATTATGATAGAAAGAATAGAAATTCCATCTGATGACGTCGTTTGGTGAGCAGTTCTAACGTCATCAAAGAGACTTTTGAATGATCGTAGAGTAAACGTTTTCTTGAAACCTTGAAAAAATTTCGAATTCTGACAATGAGCTACACAATAAATATATATCAGGCTGTGTATAACCTCATCGAGGAGGGCAGTCGCTTCTATAAATGTTGCAATTTTTCCTGTACTCGATAATAATAGCCTAAAGTTCGGCACATCATATCCAGGGAGACAGCATTGATAAACAATCATGAGACAGGCCCGTAGTAGTTATTTAAATAAAATAATAAAATTGATAACAATGGAAAATAAATAATAAAACGAAAGATTACAAACACAGGATTGCCACACAAATACTACACTTACACACAAGATTTATTCATAACAAACTCAACAAGAAAGAGCATATCCTTATGTGTGTCAACAGGTAACTCAAAAATGAATGAAACTACAACTACACTGACAACCTACGTAATATCAAAGGTTACCCTTGGCCCTTCATGACAAAAGTGACTACCTGAAGTGTTATACTACAAAATATTGGTAGCTCGAGTATTTGCAAATTTTCTCAAATCAGTTTACGCTTCAATTTGAGATATCTCAAGAACCAGGCATTGTATCAACACCAAGTTTTCACATTTACATTTTTAAAAAAGTAAATTACAATTTATCAACATTTGAAAAAAAACTGTCCAGCCATATCAGAGTTATGGGGGTAGGAATTTTTTTCGAAAATTGAGTATATCTCAAGAACTACTCATCCGATCCTCAAAAAAAATGCAGGTGCACAACTTCAGATATAACCCTATAACTTGGCCGAGTTTCAAAAAAATCCACCGAGTAGTCTCGGAGGAGAAGCCTGGACAAATTTTGATCCATATATACTATATATATATATATATATATATAAGGAAACCTGAAATTTTTTTAATGATGTAGTGATGATCTACAACCTATGAAACGTCGAGAAAGTTCATTTTCCCCTCTTTCTGCCATAGTTGTGACGGGTGTAATACTCGCTTTTCTTACGAAAAGTCGGTAAAAACAGAATTCATCGGAAATTCCTTCTTAAGAAGAAGAGGGAGTCCGAAATTGGCAAATTCCTTTTCTTTCGAGACAAATACTGCCGATCTTTAGAACTGCTCTATGTACTTTACGAAGGGAGAATTTTTTACCCTGTCAATCGTTTCACCACAAGGAAGATTTGAGGAAACTTTGAGCGGCGGAAAGGAAACTGAGAACCTGTAGAAAACAAGTGCTGTAACTTAGGGGAACATTCTATGTCTTTTCTTACTTAGTTCAACTAAATTTCCTCCTTTGCTCTCGAGTAAAGATTTCTTCAAATTCCCATGCTATTTTGAAATTGGTCCACCAACTTTCCCCTTTCTCAGCACAAGAGTTGTCTTTCCTATGTGCCGAGAAGAAAGTGATAGATTTGAAGACATAGAAACGTGGTTACTTTTTCGAAGGAACCTAGGATGATTCAGAATCAGCAAAAAAAAGAAAAGAAAAAAATGACAGCCATAAGATTTTTGAAAATGAGCAAGGAAATGTGTGGTGAGAAGGCATGGATTGATTGGCTTGGCAAAGGATTCCTCATAGGCAGACGGAGCGTGGAGAGATGGTGAAAGAAATTTCAGATCATATCAGCACGGAGACTCGGAAAAATGTCGACCACACTTGATCCTAATCGATCGAGATTGAAAAAACAAGATCCGTGCTCGATTCACACATTCCATAAGTAGTGATCAAGCGAGTCGCGATTTTGTAATAATTTTCAATTTGAAAAATCGGTAAAATTTCTCCCTCAAGAACGATAAACACTGATATTTCTGCACGCATATTCCGTTACGTAATGAATACCATTTTGATCAACTTAGTCATCCTCATAAATCACGACGAATGCAACCCGCATCCACGTCCTCGACGTACGATGACTCACTTCAGGAATTTTCATCCAATTTTTTCTTTTAAAGTCTCTCATTCACGCAGTGTCTTTTCTCTATACAACCTTACCACAGAAAAAGAAAAACACGTCAACAGATTTGAAGGGGAGAACGAAAGAAGAGAAAAATAAAAAGAGAAACAAGTCGCACAGTTGGATACCACAACGCGGTGCTTTTTGCGCTGCAGGAATCCGTGTCCTTATTGTCATCTGCTCACAACTCAGTAATTGCTAATCCACGAATCTAGACAACTGCCGTAAACGAACACAATGTCACGAATGTACGTACATCTGTATACGAGTAAACAAATCGTAAGTTTGTCATGTCCGACCCAACGGTAAATTATGATTGCGACCGTCAATTGATAACTAATTATGAAATATTGTTCCCAGAAGACGAGAGTGCGATTACGCGGCTTAAGTTTTGATAATTGAAATCGTGCGAATAACAAACAGAAAAATGTTAATCGATTCATACGGTCAATGATAACACAAGAAAAGTCAATTTGTTGCCATGGTGAAGATTTCAAGTGAATATGCTCTCGAGGATCATTTTGGAGGTACGAGTAGGTCTGACTTTGGAAAGAATTCTCTCTCTTCCGATAAGGGATACACGGCCAATCTTCCTCAGGGCCATCGACTGATTTATAGCTCC
Organism: Aspidiotus destructor; assembly: GCA_035079395.1. Classification (NCBI taxonomy): domain Eukaryota; kingdom Metazoa; phylum Arthropoda; class Insecta; order Hemiptera; family Diaspididae; genus Aspidiotus; species Aspidiotus destructor. The sequence continues at coordinate 5,265,051 of JAVHKZ010000011.1, read as the reverse complement.
TCGTCTTGCCTACCTCTAAATCAATCTTGAGACAAGTTTCACTATGGATGAGAGGAAATTACAATGACGTAACAAAGCCACTCAGAAATCACAAGTTACTAATTAGCTTGACCAACTCACCAACGATCATCGCACAGCACTTTCGCGGCTCGTTCATTTTCGTCAATCTTGAAACTTTTTGCAGCTTACTCACAATCCTTCACGGAGTTACTCTCAATCACATCTTCTTGCTCTCCTCATCCACAGACCGCCGTTGGCTAGTGGCAGGATAATCTGTCATTACATCCATTCTATTCACTGCCGCATGGTCTCTGACTTCGTTGCTTCTCTTTTTCATTCATTTCATCAACTCTCACCGGCTGTAATCAAATATACAAATTAGTCTCTCTTAGGAATATGTATTACGTATTTTGTTTCATGAAGCGACGTTTTGTTGCGTTCTGGTCTAAAACCGATGCTTTGTACAATGCAGAAAACCATCCTTCCAGACACCTATGAAAAAACTATTCAAGAATTGAACATTCTTCGTATTGTGAGACATTTCTTAGAGTTAGGGGGTATTTTCAACGTTCAGCACATCGCCGCATTAAAAACTTTGCACGTAATTGACGTTCAAATACATGGAGATAAGTATAGAAGAGGGAATCTTGGCTCGAACGATAAGGTCAAGTTAGGTTCAAGGAATTGCGGTTCATTCCCCTAGACTGTGCGGCTCCTAATTGTACCCTCTCTATACCACTTTAACATAAGGCGGAACATCCATCTGAAGCGGAATATGACGACCTCATCTTTTAAAGACTGGTAGCGTAGTGATCATTCACATTCGTCCCGAAAACAAAAAATGGTGGATTTCTGCTCGAGCCAGGAAATTATCACGCCACTAATCCTCCTCTATCATCGGTTGATTTCAAAGTTGATTCCTTATCGACCGGTATACATTCAGGATGTCTAGCAGAAATTTGTGCGATTTTTCACCTCCTTTTTTTATTAGTTGTACTTTCGGATATCATCCCATCATCAGTTGTGTCGCAACTGGAGAACAAGGCGAGATTGCGCCTTAAACATGAGTTTTTAGAGAATAACACTTCCAGATAAAGACGAAGCTTGCTGAATGGACCCAGAGGAAAGGAGAAAGAAAAGAAGAAACCACGACAGTTAAGCACAACTTTGTGCCCAGAACCGAGAACCAATCAAGCGTCACCTTCACAGAAGAAGAAAAAAGACTGCTGGACGAAGGCATTAAGTACGCGCAACCAGCGGAACTGAATCAGTGTCAACTTAAAAATAGGGAGCCCGAACCAAAATAGGGAAAGTACCATTGGATATCAAGGAGAATCTTTGCCGAACCAATAACGGAACGCAAGTAATGCAGGGGAAGGTCACTGATTTCCAGAAGAAGACCCGACAGAACAACTTGATTTTGACAAAGGCAACACGGTAGTTTTGATGGATAAGGAGAAGTACACCCAAAAAGTGGAGTCGTACATCATAGTTGATGGATGCCAAGAGCTGAAGGAGGACTCAACAGAAATACCAAGAAGACCTGAAAACTGTGTTGAAACGGAACAATGTACCTGGCAATGGAGGAACGCTTGAGATGAACCTGGTAGCACCAAACCTCAAGGGGCTTTTAAAATTCCATAAAGCAAACCGTCAGATGAGACCCCTGGTCAACTGCATCCAATCACCATACCACAAGATAGCAAAGATCGTAGCCATATTCTTGAAAGAGAGCTACCAGGTTGCACCAAGAAGAAGCATCAGAAACAACGGTGAGCTGATGGAGTAACTGGACAAGTTGGAAATGAAGAGCGACGACAAGCTGATATCCTTTGATGTGACAAACATGTTCGGCACCATACCGAAGGAGGAATTTCTCACACTGCTTAAAAAGAATAGATATCATGGGAACCCTGATGGGCCAAAGTACGCCAACATAGTGGGAGAGATCTTGAGCCAGAACTACTGCCGCTTCAATAATAAGTTCTACAGCCAGGAAAGGGAACTTGCGGTGGGATCATCGCTTCGCCAATCCTGGCGGAGAGATTCATGAATGATGTGGAAAACAAAATAGGTATTGTAGGGCATCAAGTTCAGAAACTCGATCACACACTGGGCCAGATATGTGGATGATATCCTGATTGTGTGGACAGGCACTGATCGACAGGGAAACCGATTGCTCTGGATACAATACAAAATCTACAGCAAGCCGACGTACGTAGACACCATCATCCCAAATGACTCCTACCACCACCCCAGGTACAAGTTTGCAGCAATCCAGAACTACTGCTATCGAGTTCTGTACTCAAGAACCATGAAGATAAAAGGAAAGAAATCGAGATAGTAAAACAGATCGCAGAAGCCAATGGCTACCATAGAGGTGTGGTGAAAGGAGTCTTAGGGGAAATTTAAAACTAAGGAGGACACTGTGAGAAGGTACTCCGGCTCAATACCATACACAGGAAAGAACACAAACAAAGTGGTGAAGACGTTCAATGACTTTGATGTAAATGTGGGTATCCAGAATAATCCACCCTTAGTGAAAAGAATCAGCAATGACCAGACGGAAGCAATGGCCAAGGAAAGCTTGAGCGGAGTGTACAAGCTCAGTTGTGAGCAGTGTAAAGGTATCTACATTGGTGAGACTGGGAGAAAGTCTGAGATCAGGAAGAAGGAGCACAGAAAGTAAAGAAGAAAGAAGATGGCAAGTCACTGTTGGGTAAACCTTGTAACAAGGAACCCCACAATCGAGATGGAATATTTGAAAGTCATACATGTAGAGAATCGCACAAAAATATGAAAATCTGGGAACAAATTGAGACTGAAAAAGCGAAGAGGAAGAAAGCTATCCTCTTACACAATGTAATCATTTTTGACAGCAAAAAATTATTCGACCTGGTGATTGGATGAGAGTAAAAGAACAGAATTGACCAATAAGGTGGCAGAAAACCAGGTAACCAATAGTAACCAGTGCTGCCAGATTTACAGATTTTTGTTCCTCAGAAAAAAATATGGAATTTGCGTCGAATACAGATTCTCTGTGCTCAAGGGTAAAGTACCTTAGTCACTCATATGAGAGATACTTTTCTCCTAATTGTTGTTGATACCAAAGTCTTCTGTAACATTGAGTCGATCAAGGAAAAAGAACCTCAGTTACTTTTAGGAGAGATACCCTTCTCCTGATCGTTATTGATGAATCGATCGAAGGTAGAAATTTGTTTTTAGTTCTTTGAAAAAATGGCGGGTACGGATTTTGGATAGTATCATCTGGAAGCACTGATAGAAACGCTAATTCAGCCCTAAGAATGAACCAATCACTAATGAAAAATATTGGATTTTCATTGGACCTTCAAGGACATTTTTGACATGTTTCATGTCTTTACGCTGACCTGATCCCCTTGACCACTATTGAAATTTTGCGAGTTTTTTTAACGCGAGTTGCCCCCCCCCACCTCCCCCCCTCTCTCAACCCTTGACCTCGTGGGTGATTTGAAAATTTGCGAGTTTTTTAACGCGAGTTCACCCCGCGAGTTCACCTTGGGCGTCATATATGCATTTTGCTGGGAGAATGCGCGTTGGGGGTCATATATGGAATTCTCTATTGAGGGACTTAGAAAAATTTTGAATCACCCATGACCTTGTGGGTGATTCGAAAATTTGCGAGTTTTTTAATGCGAGTTCACTGCGCTAATCTCATCATCTTGAAATACTGAAGTAGACTTATACTAGACCAAGAAGCGGGGCGAACGAGCGGAGCGAGTGAGGCCCCCCAATCTCATCAGCCTGAAATACTGAAGTAGATTTATACTAGACTAACAAGCGGGGCGAACGAGCGGAGCGAGTGAGGCCCTCTAATCTCATCAGCCTGAGATATTGAAGTGGACTTATACTAGACCAAGAAGATCAGCTTGACATACTGAAGTAGACTTATACTAGACCAAGAAGCGGGGCGAACGGGCGGAGCGAGTGAGGCCCTCTAATCTCATCAGCCTGAAATACTGAAGTACATTTATACTAGACCAAGAAGCAGGACGAACGAGCGGAGCGAGTGAGGCCCTTTAATCTCATCAGCCTGAGATATTGAAGTAGATTTATACCAGACCTAGAAGCAGGACGAACGAGCGGAGCGAGTGAGGCCCCCTAATCCTCTAAGCCTGAAATACTGAAGTAGATTTATATTAGACCAAGAAGCAGAACGAACGAGCGGAGCGAGTGAGGCCCTCTAATCTGATCAGCCTGAAATATTGAAGTTGACTTATACTAGACCCAGAAGCGGGACGAACGAGCGGAGCGAGTGAGGCCCCCTAATCTCATCAGCCTGAAATATTGAAGTAGATTTATACTAGACCAAGAAGCAGGACGAACGAGCGGAGCGAGTGAGGCCCTTTAATCTCATCAGCCTGAGATATTGAAGTAGATTTATACCAGACCTAGAAGCAGGACGAACGAGCGGAGCGAGTGAGGCCCCCTAATCCTCTAAGCCTGAAATACTGAAGTAGATTTATATTAGACCAAGAAGCAGAACGAACGAGCGGAGCGAGTGAGGCCCTCTAATCTCATCAGCCTGAAATATTGAAGTTGACTTATACTAGACCCAGAAGCGGGACGAACGAGCGGAGCGAGTGAGGCCCCCTAATCTCATCAGCCTGAGATATTGAAGTGGACTTATACTAGACCAAGAAGATCAGCTTGACATACTGAAGTAGACTTATACTAGACCAAGAAGCGGGGCGAACGGGCGGAGCGAGTGAGGCCCTCTAATCTCATCAGCCTGAAATACTGAAGTACATTTATACTAGACCAAGAAGCAGGACGAACGAGCGGAGCGAGTGAGGCCCTTTAATCTCATCAGCCTGAGATATTGAAGTAGATTTATACCAGACCTAGAAGCAGGACGAACGAGCGGAGCGAGTGAGGCCCCCTAATCCTCTAAGCCTGAAATACTGAAGTAGATTTATATTAGACCAAGAAGCAGAACGAACGAGCGGAGCGAGTGAGGCCCTCTAATCTCATCAGCCTGAGATATTGAAGTGGACTTATACTAGACCAAGAAGCGGGGCGAACGGGCGGAGCGAGTGAGGCCCTCTAATCTCATCAGCCTGAAATACTGAAGTACATTTATACTAGACCAAGAAGCAGGACGAACGAGCGGAGCGAGTGAGGCCCTTTAATCTCATCAGCCTGAGATATTGAAGTGGACTTATACTAGACCAAGAAGATCAGCTTGACATACTGAAGTAGACTTATACTAGACCAAGAAGCGGGGCGAACGGGCGGAGCGAGTGAGGCCCTTTAATCTCATCAGCCTGAGATATTGAAGTAGATTTATACCAGACCTAGAAGCAGAACGAACGAGCGGAGCGAGTGAGGCCCTCTAATCTGATCAGCCTGAAATATTGAAGTTGACTTATACTAGATCCAGAAGCGGGACGAACGAGCGGAGCGAGTGAGGCCCCCTAATCTCATCAGCCTGAAATATTGAAGTAGATTTACACTAGACCAAGAAGCAGGACGAACGAGCGGAGCGAGTGAGGCCCTTTAATCTCATCAGCCTGAGATATTGAAGTAGATTTATACCAGACCTAGAAGCAGGACGAACGAGCGGAGCGAGTGAGGCCCCCTAATCCTCTAAGCCTGAAATACTGAAGTAGATTTATATTAGACCAAGAAGCAGAACGAACGAGCGGAGCGAGTGAGGCCCTCTAATCTCATCAGCCTGAGATATTGAAGTGGACTTATACTAGACCAAGAAGATCAGCTTGACATACTGAAGTAGACTTATACTAGACCAAGAAGCGGGGCGAACGGGCGGAGCGAGTGAGGCCCTCTAATCTCATCAGCCTGAAATACTGAAGTACATTTATACTAGACCAAGAAGCAGGACGAACGAGCGGAGCGAGTGAGGCCCTTTAATCTCATCAGCCTGAGATATTGAAGTAGATTTATACCAGACCTAGAAGCAGGACGAACGAGCGGAGCGAGTGAGGCCCCCTAATCCTCTAAGCCTGAAATACTGAAGTAGATTTATATTAGACCAAGAAGCAGAACGAACGAGCGGAGCGAGTGAGGCCCTCTAATCTGATCAGCCTGAAATATTGAAGTTGACTTATACTAGACCCAGAAGCGGGACGAACGAGCGGAGCGAGTGAGGCCCCCTAATCTCATCAGCCTGAGATATTGAAGTGGACTTATACTAGACCAAGAAGATCAGCTTGACATACTGAAGTAGACTTATACTAGACCAAGAAGCGGGGCGAACGGGCGGAGCGAGTGAGGCCCTTTAATCTCATCAGCCTGAGATATTGAAGTAGATTTATACCAGACCTAGAAGCAGGACGAACGAGCGGAGCGAGTGAGGCCCCCTAATCCTCTAAGCCTGAAATACTGAAGTAGATTTATATTAGACCAAGAAGCAGAACGAACGAGCGGAGCGAGTGAGGCCCTCTAATCTGATCAGCCTGAAATATTGAAGTTGACTTATACTAGACCCAGAAGCGGGACGAACGAGCGGAGCGAGTGAGGCCCCCTAATCTCATCAGCCTGAGATATTGAAGTGGACTTATACTAGACCAAGAAGATCAGCTTGACATACTGAAGTAGACTTATACTAGACCAAGAAGCGGGGCGAACGGGCGGAGCGAGTGAGGCCCTCTAATCTCATCAGCCTGAAATACTGAAGTACATTTATACTAGACCAAGAAGCAGGACGAACGAGCGGAGCGAGTGAGGCCCTTTAATCTCATCAGCCTGAGATATTGAAGTAGATTTATACCAGACCTAGAAGCAGGACGAACGAGCGGAGCGAGTGAGGCCCCCTAATCCTCTAAGCCTGAAATACTGAAGTAGATTTATAATAGACCAAGAAGCAGAACGAACGAGCGGAGCGAGTGAGGCCCTCTAATCTGATCAGCCTGAAATATTGAAGTTGACTTATACTAGACCCAGAAGCGGGACGAACGAGCGGAGCGAGTGAGGCCCCCTAATCTCATCAGCCTGAAATATTGAAGTAGATTTATACTAGACCAAGAAGCAGGACGAACGAGCGGAGCGAGTGAGGCTCTTTAATCTCATCAGCCTGAGATATTGAAGTAGATTTATACCAGACCTAGAAGCAGGACGAACGAGCGGAGCGAGTGAGGCCCCCTAATCCTCTAAGCCTGAAATACTGAAGTAGATTTATATTAGACCAAGAAGCAGAACGAACGAGCGGAGCGAGTGAGGCCCTCTAATCTGATCAGCCTGAAATATTGAAGTTGACTTATACTAGACCCAGAAGCGGGACGAACGAGCGGAGCGAGTGAGGCCCCCTAATCTCATCAGCCTGAAATATTGAAGTAGATTTATACTAGACCAAGAAGCAGGACGAACGAGCGGAGCGAGTGAGGCCCTTTAATCTCAGCAGCCTGAGATATTGAAGTAGATTTATACCAGACCTAGAAGCAGGACGAACGAGCGGAGCGAGTGAGGCCCCCTAATCCTCTAAGCCTGAAATACTGAAGTAGATTTATATTAGACCAAGAAGCAGAACGAACGAGCGGAGCGAGTGAGGCCCTCTAATCTCATCAGCCTGAAATATTGAAGTTGACTTATACTAGACCCAGAAGCGGGACGAACGAGCGGAGCGAGTGAGGCCCCCTAATCTCATCAGCCTGAAATATTGAAGTAGACTTATTCTAGTCCAACAAGCGGGGCGAACGAGCGGAGCGAGTGAGGCCCCCCAATCTCATCAGCATGAAATACTGAAGGGGACTTATACTAGACCAAGAAGCGGGACAAACGAGCGGAGCGAGTGAGGCCCCCTAATCTCATCATCTTGAAATACTGAAGTAGACTTATACTAGACCAAGATGGGGGCGAACGATCGGAGCATGCTGCCTTGTAGAAGACATGAAACATGATCTTTTTCTATTTGGCTCCGCCAGAAGATTTTTAATAATAACAGTTACCTACACAGGTGAGGTGATTAATAACTTGAGGAGGAGGATCAGGGAGCAGGGGTTAATTATCATCAAAGCTGATAAGGGTAACGTGATCGTAATCTTGGAGAAATCCTGCCACCTATCCAAGGTTCAAGAAGTCCTTACCCAATGTGAAGCCATGGAAAATAGCTCTTTCAACCTTCCTAAGTACGTCAAAGAGGTTAGAAAAGTTGTTAATAGACGTGAATTTATTTTTCTTCTTTTACTCAACTTTTTCCCCTCAGTATAATACGTATTTAGCTCAGCTTTTTTTGTCTCGTCACGTCACTTCAAGACACGACACGACATGGCACGTCACGCCACGTCCCGTAATTCACACGCGGACGCTTTCTGAGGATGTAATCCCCCTAACAAAATGGATAGCGGGTTCCTCGCTGAAAAAGCAAAGTCCAAAATTAATGTAAACTTGGAAGAATTTTCAAATATTATAATCCGGCAGTTTTTTTTTTCGTGATTTTTATTAGACTTGCATCAAAATTAATAAACTTTTATTGACTTATAGGACCATTTTTGAAACAGTAAACATTTATTGGACTTATTGACCTGGTAGACACCCTGTGATTTGAAATTGACCTCACAAAACAGTTGATTTCAAGTCGACAGAAAAACTTGGAGAAAATGACTAGAAAATGACTTCAGTAGGATTTGATTGAAGGCCACTGTAAGGTTGACCACCGTACATTACCACAAAACTACAAATTGACTTGAAATCGACCCAACAGAGCATTAGATTTTAGGTTCATGATAAATGGAGGAGTCGACTCGAAAACGCCGCGACAAAGTCAACACACTGGGTCGACACTTTGTTGAGTCTATATCGACCCGATATCGACTCCGACTTCCAGCGATTCGATTCGTAAACCGACAAGTGTTATAATTTGGAACAAATTTCGTACTTTCAAAAGCTCAATTTAAAAAAAAAAAACTAGAAGACTAACTAGAGAAACAAACAGCAGCTCGGCGTCAGAATTACTCCAAAGATTACTGCGTACGTTTAAGGATCCTTCTAACAATTGAAAGCACACAGAGCACTCCATCCAGTCTTTGCAAAAAGCTCTGTTGAAAGTTTGACGCAATGCGGAATCAAGTTAACGCGTATACACTCAATCGACGTAAATTAATTCATTACCGATTCTCCCGTCTACAGATTCGAGTATCTTTCGTCGAATACGATTTCACTCATTAACACCCTTCTCGCAAGTCTTTAAGCCGGTATCGAATTGTCGACGCTGCACGGTAATCGTTCAATCATTGTTCTCGTTCATTAATACGTTTATAAATTACACTCGAACGAATGCACGAAAACAGATGAGGAAAAAAATTAGAGGTTGTCGCGATATCTAACGTACATGTCTCAGCTGGTGATACGAGAATGTTAGCGCCGAAAGAAGAAGAAAAAAAAAAAGGTTTTATAAGCGCCTGACGACGACAGCTTCTCTTAATGTATCTCGAAAAGATTACGATTAAACGAGTGTTTACGAGCGGCGTTCCGACGAACAGTTCACTTAATTAACAAAACGTTAATAACAGACAGAGTGCTGAAGGGGTAAAAAGCCAGAGGTAAAAATTGTTCTCTCAACTCACTTTTAGGCATTCGCATTTGATGCAATACATCACGTCGAACGGTGGACCAAGATCGGCAAACCAGGTGGATCCTAATTCTTTATGTTGTTTTCCGAAAACACATTCTGCAATGAATACAAGAAAAAAAAATTAAATTAACGTAAAACGAAGATGTGTAAGAGATGATTACAAGTAGAAGTACTACTCTCACGAGAAAATGAGAAGCAGATCGGATGAAAATCGCAACAGTGGGTGTGATGAATAAATTATGGGGCAACGATTCCCTATCTACGGTCGTGTTCGACTCGTTTGGTCAGAAAATTCGATTAAGAACGCGTAATTAAACGGCGCGCTCTATTGTAGCCACCAAATGCGTTCTTTATGAAAATGATATAAAATCATTGAAAATCCCGGAGACGCCGGGTGCCCCGTCGCTGCTCAAGAACTTCGTAATTGGTTTGTTAAGTTGATTGAACTTCCTAATAATAATTGTTGTATAACTATATCGGACAGCTTTCCTTTCAACCTTTTTTTTTTCTTTCGCTCCCTTCTTTACAGCTCGAGTCATATGCAGCGATCGTATAATTAATCGACGGAGATATACTCGTACATGCTGCATTTTGGATGACTAAACTCGTCTACTAGATGTACGTGTCTATGTATACCTTAATGCGCCGCGTCTCTTTTTTTAATTTTCGCAGAATCGCGACAGTGAAGCGAACAGCAGGCATACGAGCGAGTCGAAAGAGGGAAAAAGAAAATGCGAATATTTTCGTCGTTTGAAATACAATAATATTCTACGGGCGCGGAACGCAGGCAGTCACCGAGTTGTGCCTCTCCCCGCGAAGACATCATTAAAATTGCAAAATACCGTGCGTTTCATTGTCGATATCGAAGCTTTGTGTAAATGATGTGACCTATCACATCCAGATTTAAATCTCTCTCTCTTGAGAAGAGAATGAAAGGAAGAAAGAAAAATCACCTATCTTCGAAGAAGACACTAACGAATACTGCGTTTCACGAGTAGAAATAATATAGTCTCTAAATAAGGACTAACTGTATGGGCGAAGACGTAAGCGGGTAGGTGTGACAATAGGACGTTGGATTATAATCTAAATTACGAGGCTTAAGAGTCGATTTTTAAAATATTACATCAAATATTACGTGTAGACCGGAGATGCCACACCATGACTCGACGTATACCTGAAAATTGCGGTTTCCTAATATTCATGCATGCATTTATAAGTTCAAGTATACACTCTCACTTCGTACATTTTGAACAGTCTAATCGATTTAAAAGATTTACTTTTACTAACAAGTACGAACTTTATGTAATCAACTTCCAAAGAGTAGAACGTCCTCGAAACGTATGAGGGTCTATTGAAGGTGCAAGAAAAGAAATTCATTTTTGAACTTAAGGTTTCTTTCGTTAACTACACATCCCGATTATTGCAGCTGAAAAGTTCAGCGCCAGCTTTCGTCTCAAACTTACGACCTTTTAAAAAATTTGGCTATTGGCTTGTTTTGGCTGTCTCAATTCAGGTGATTGTTAAATGTTCAGATGAAACGATCGGCAGAATTGGGTTTCTGTCACCCTTACGGGAGATACCTATTCTCCAGTTTGTGTTCATAAGGGTGTTCACTTCCATTGGACGACGGCACTACAGGCTTCTATGCTGAACGGCTGAACAGTCAACTGAACCGGGAACCAATCTTTCTTATCTTTGTCAATTCTGTGGCAAAACCAATCTGGCCTATGGAGGGTGGAGCAATTGAACTTGAAATTTGAACACTTTGCGAGCAGAGTGGAAAATGTTGAGAACTACCGATAATATCGAAAGAACTATCGGAAAAATCGATAGTTTTGTAAACGACGGCGATAGTATGGTCGATAATTTGAAAATTTTTCCCATCTTATATAAAGCACGAAATTGGTGGGAAATTACTCATAGCGCATTTGAAAGAAAGAGAAAGGATCTTGAATGTCGAATAGCGCCGTTTCGGCTTTCGGAAATCGGAAGTGAAAATTGAAAATGTGCGCCAGTTCAATGAATCAACTTAAGTCAGGCGGTACCAGTCTTGCAATAAGTGCGGCACCACGTTTTTAAGGTATTTCTGCGTCGCGTATATCATCTGGTAACACTAAAATACATTCCTTGACGGGTTTCTCTGGAAAAAATAACGTTCAGGAGAAAGGTATCTGTCCTACGAGTAGTACAGGTACTTTTCTCCTGATCGACGTTTTTCATCCAAACTATCGATGGTCCCGATAGTACTTCGGAAGAAATATCGCAACTATCGACATCGGCTATCGTCCATCATTATTTGCGAGAATCAGCAACCGAAAATTTCAGCTTCGGCTTTTGGCTTGATTGAACTTCCAACTTTGAAAAATATGGCTTGATTCTGCAAAATCCGATAACCGAAATCAGAAAGCCATTGTTTTGTGAAAAATTTAGCTGGCTTTCGGCTTGATTCAACTGGCCTTATTTAGCTAATTTAGGGCTCGAATTCAGCTGATACGTATTTGGCTGATCAATGTCCAGCAAGATTGAATGCACAAAAGAAATGATCAGGAGAATTGAGGCTTTGTTACACCAATAAAGAGTACCTATTCTCCAGGTCGTGTTTATATTGATTGCTAATTATTACGGTATTTCTGTCTGTGAGTTTGATCGATAATTTTCCGATCAACAGGGGGCCTGTTTCTATGGGGAAGGGGGGAGGGGGTGTCCGAAAAAACGTCCGCCGGCCAAACAGTGTTGCCAGATGATAGTTTCAAAAATCCGTATCCGTCATTTTTTGTTAGACCTCAGAACAGGGTGATTGATCAATTAATAACAATCAGGAGAAAGGTATCTCTCGTCTTCGTATCCAATACTTTTCTCTTGATCGCAAGAAATCTGTATTGTACGTAAAATCTATAGAAAAAGAAAAACCCGTATCTTTTTCGAGGACCAAAAATCCGTAGATCTGGCATCCTAGCCGTCAAAGCTCGAAAGTCAACAATTTTCCATTTTCCAAGTCTCCTTACTAGATTCCCGGTCAGTTTCACGAAGCGAATTTCACGACAGCAAATTTCACGAATAAAATTTCCCGACATGCTTTTGTCACGACGACTTTTTCACGACAAGGTAATTTTTGAGAATTTGCCAGGCAGATATATTATGAAAGGAATGATACCCGTACGACGCGATGCACACTGTCCGTCATTGTTCACCATGGCACCGAAAGTAGAAGGTAACAAGTTACTCTCAGATGGATTCATATACTACCGATCCAGAAGGAGGCCGGCCGTCAATATTGGGATTGCATTAAAGTAGAAAGAGTGTACGGCGCGTGCGGCGACTAACGACTCCGGACCGAATGGGACGCTCGTGGCATTGAAAGGTCCAAACGACTCTCCCCATCAGCATTCGCCGAACGTGGAAGGGATACGTGCTTTGGAAATCACCAACAACCTGAAACGAAAGGCAGCGGACAATCCCGCTGAACAGCGGACAATTCCGCTGAACCGCCGAGTCGCATCCTGCGTACTGAGTTGGCCGGGGTACCACCAGAAGTTCTGTCGCAGCTCCCCGAACGAGAGTCTCTTCGGAAGGCCATGCGACGAGAATGACGAAAGGAGTTGCCTCCGAATCCGAAGACTCTTCTTTCAAGACAACCACACTGAGCTGGAGTACCTCAGAGCACTTGCGCACACCATTGTAGTCGAGGTTTTGTAAAATAAAAATAAACTTGTCGTGAAAAACTGTCGTGACTGTCGTGAAAAAATTTTCGTGAAAAAAGTCGTCGTGACAAACAGCGTGTCGTGAAAATTTTGTCGGGAAATTTACCTGTCGTGAAATTCGCTTCGTGAAAGTGGGTGGGAACGCCTTACTATCATATAAGTCGGAGGTTGGTGTAGCCCCTTCAAATAACAAGATGTACAATGTTTCACACCAATTGGCTTGAACCCTTCAATGAGCCAGATTCCAACACCCTAAGACTCGGAATCCTGTTCTGGGGTACCCCAAAAAACAGGGTCCCAGCCTCCCCTCCGTTCACAAAACCGTGCATTTTTTGCAAAAATTTGGAAAGGCTAAAAAAATCCAAATAATTTGGCATATTTCAGCCTTTGGCCTAGAAAGGTTTAAATAAAGCTGGCTTCTGGTTTCGCTCTCATCAGTAAAAATGCATAGCATTCGGCTTTCAGCTAGCTGCGATACTCTGCTTATTTCAGCTTTCGGCTCAGGAAAATATAAAACTGGCTTTTACCTTTGCTTATATCAGTAAAAACTCAGCTGCTTTTGGCCTGCAATACTCGGCCTACATACGTTCATATACGAAATTCGAAAATTTTATCATTATTATTCCCATAACTTTAAACAAGAACACCTTCTTTTGGAAAAATGACCGTCGTCCCTCCAGAAAGTAGCGGTTTTCAAAGAAGTGGGAGCTGTAACCTCCTTTAGAAAGCGAATACGTTCTTCCAAGTTACAGTGATCCATAATAACGAAAAGAATAATACTCAAAAGAGAGAGTGAAAAATGTAGATACCGCTTTCTTTCCGTTATACTACTTCAGAAACTTGGAAAAAGTTTTAACGGCATACGTACACTGAGGCCTTTTTCCGGATCGCTGTCATCACTTGATCCATATTCGTTGCCAAGAGAACAAGAAGACTGCCTCATCCGGGACCTTCCTCCTCGATCTCTAACTGATCCGCTGCCGAGTTCGCGTCCTTCTAGTCCTTCGCCAAAAGAACCTCCATCATCTAGGCCGTTTCCCAGTCTACCAACTTGAGTCGTGGGTTTCAACGACTGAGCAATACTGTCGGACCTACGGATTTTTGTTCCTCAACACAGATAATGACTTTGGCCTTTTCTATGAATTTTACGTAAATTTCGAATTCTTTGTGCTCAAGGAAAAAGTACCGTGGTCATTCATACGAAAGATACTTTTCTCCTGGTCGTTATAGGCTGACACCACAGTCCCTTTGACTATACACGTACCGTGTGTATAGTCAATGACAGTCCTACGAAACAACGAGTCGATCAAGGGAAAAGTACCTCATCGACATGTATGAGAGATACCTTTCTCCTGATCGTTATTAATAATTCGGTGAAAGTCAGTAAAAATTCATTTTTAGTTGCGGGTACGGATTGTTGAAAATATCATCTGGCAGCACTGCAACTGAGGTGGTTTTGTGGCTGTGGAGATCTTGGCTCATCACCTTCTCCAACACCGCCTCCACTGGCCTATTATTTCTTCCTCCTGTACTAGCCGCGCTGCTAACTTTGGCTCCTGCTTTTAAACGGTGAAGATTGACGACAAGTTGCCGCATGAAGATTCATTAAAATAAGGTCTGTTACCAAGATTGTATGACATCTGGCTAGTGTGTTAGGCCAAAGTGATTCCGTTTCCAGGAAACAGACCACCTACAATTTAATCATTTATGTTAACTCGCACGTTTCTTTGGCCAGATGTTTCCTTCAATCCCTAAGTACCGCAGACCTTCAAATATTTTTGAATCTGTACAGCAGATGAACTCGCAGCTGGTTTCGCTTCGCGCTAGGGAAATATTCTAAATGAAGAGAAGGGTGGAATCCAAGTTTTTCGATCCTTTGGTTGCAAACTTGAAAATGTATCATCACGAGGGAAGAGGGAATTGAATGATTTAGTAAGGTATTAAAACGGAATGAGGATCTTCGCGTTCTGATACATAGCACCTTTATGATATCACGCCACAAAGTTGAATCTCTCTTTTTCCTCAGAGTGAAAATTCGGATTCTTTCGAGGCCTTTTATTTCAGAAATTTAGAGCTTGAAATTCGAAAAAATTTCGTCTTTCGATAATAGCGTCCACAAACATGAATACAAAATCAATAAATATTCTTCTCAATCAACTCTTCCTAGTCTTTCCTCCGCAAAAGAGAGGCACAAACTGTTTCCTTCTATAGTTTTCAACTAAGTTTCCTCCGCAGAGCTCAAAATGTTTGTAAGGATTTCGCATGAAAATTTTCTCCTCAAGTTCACCTGATGCGATGTCATAACTCGAAGCGGACGTTCATCTAAGAAAAGTGTCCGACGAGGAGTTCATGATGACGTCACGATCTGGACTGGAACAATTTTTCGAGGCTAGATTCCTTTACGCAATCAGACCCCTGCTCGAGAAAATGATTCGACCGAAAAACTTCTGGACACATTTTTCGTCCAAGTCTCTGAACTAGGTCACGGTCTTTGAAAAATGCTCCAGCTCCGCAAAGCTGGTATCGACCTACCCAGGATGTGACGGCGTCCCTCTTCTGTGACAACACGTTACTGCCATTGTTTTCCTAGTTCGTCATTAACATTTGAAAGTAATGACCAAGTCGTCTAGTAAAAATGCTTCTTTTCGAATCATTTGCTTTAGCGTTCGGCAACAAGTGCGATAAATTTCTGTATGATTACGTCGAAATCGGCGCAAAACGTGTAGACAAACAGAAAAGAAGAAGCAGACAACAGTAATACGTTCCGCATAGTTCGCATTATACGATTTTAAAAAGCTCCCGCCCATGTGTTGACTTAACGTTCTTCGTGTGTGTGCTTAGGTAATTCCGGGTACAGCTGGAGTTTATGATTGTGGTCTGTAGTAGAACGTATAAGATAACTTTGTTACGGTGGTAATTAGTTCGAAGAACTGTACAATATACGAGTACTATATTACGCGTAAACGAAGTTCTAGACTCGTAAATTTTTATACACGGAAACAATAGTGTTGATTGTAAATAAAGTCTTCATTGTTCAGCACTGGAAGTGTTACTAAGAAGGGTACCTCACGTCATGTTCACAGAAAATTGAAGCATCGACTGAGACCAACGCGAAAAGTTTTCCCAATTTATTGTCAAGTTTATTGATCAAAATCTTCTGAAATTTTGCTTTACCGAAAAGAAATTTGTCGTCCTTTTTTACTGTCTTCAGAAAGGCAGAAGGTATCACGACATTTCGATAGCCTCAAATTTTGAGTAGAGAATAGATACTTTTACGGAATTTTGGAAGTAGAGCACTGGAATGATTGGGTCGAATCAAACTCGCAGATTTCCAATAGAAGGGTGGATGACGATAGGGCCAGAGTTTCATGAAGTCATCAGATCGTGACGTCATCAGTAAATTTAGGTCAATGCCATACCCCCCTTCGCTCAACGAAGAAGAAGCCCCTATTAACGTTGTTGCAAACCTAATGATTAGGACCCATAGGAGTAAACCTTTCCATGAAAGAGACTTGAAATATTGCCTCCCCTCGCTCAGCGAAGATAAAGCCCTCACCAGCGTTGTTGCAGAGCCAATAATTAAGACCCATGAGTGTTGCTGTTCAGGAACAATTTGCCGATATCCTTCTCGACCGCAGAATAACCATCACAGACAGTCAAGAGGGATCTATCATCAGCAGCCTGATGAGGAAGGTCACTAACAACGACCTCATCGTATGTAAGGCTGAAAGAGGTAACACTGTGGCCCCATGGACCGTTCCAGTTATGAAGAGAAAACCCACGAGGCACTTCAAAATTGGTGACGCAACTCTGGATACTTAATTCAACATTGACACTCACCCCGCCGAGGTTGATTCCTGTCACATCACTGTCAAGGTTTCTTCAAAGAAGTTCCTCATGATTCCTCGCCTTTAAAAATCGTCCAAGGTCCATAGGCCTGAAACCTCCATGTGTCTTACAACTGGTCCCTCACTTACCTCCCTGCTAAATTCTCGAGTTAATTGTTCAATCTCGTATCAATCTTAACGACCTTCATTCCATCCTCAATTCCACCACACTGGCTCAAGATATAAAAAGTATGGCTCCACCCTTCAATTCAATACTCACGTCGTTCGACGTTGTGGCTTCGTTCTCCTAACATTCCCAAACAAACTCTTTTCCAGCATTTTCGAGGTCTGTTAACCCAACATAATATCCCTTATGAAGAGGCTAGTGAATTCTTGAATCTCCTGAACATCTGCTGATCCCCCAACACAAGCCTCTTCAGAGAGAAATTCTATTCCTTTCCTGGTTCTCCTCTGGGATCTTCCATTGCAAATGTCTTCATGCATGAATTCAAAAAAGTGACTCATCTTTGTCACTCCTCAATTTCCTTCCCGGATGACGTCCTTCGTCTACTCGCGAAATACAGAGCGGTTACGCTACAGGGAGTGATTTACAAAAACTGTACGAAAAGGTGATCGCTTCAATCGCCTTTTTGTCTTAATTCACCGATCAGAGAGACCACTGGCAGATAGGGCATCACTCGATATATATCGCGAATGGTTCGGCTCTCTCCGGGCTTCAAAATATTCTCATCCACCTCTCCACAATGCTGCCAGATGATACTTTCAAAAATCCGTATCCGCCATTTTTTCCGAAACCTAAGAGCAGATTTCTATTGATCTAACAATAACGATCAGGAGAAAGGTATCTCTTGTACCTGTAACTCAAATACTTTCCCTTGATCAGCTCAATGTTACGAAGATCTGCGCTATCAACCTAGAACAATCAGCAGAAAAGTACCTCTCTAATGGATGTCCAAGGTACTTTTTTCTTGAGCACAAGGAATCCGCATTTCACGCAAAATCTACAGAAAAATCTGTATCTTTTTCAAGAAATGAAAATTCGTACGTCTGGCAGCACTACCCCTCCATCACTTCGACGATGGAGGTAGGAGGTCAATATTATTATGGTTCCTGACCATCTCACTACAACCCTACACCTTCAAGCAAACTTTTGGTCAATCTCAAGGACGAGATCCCGAGACATGAGAAGAGTGATGTTTACAGATCGGGGTACCTTATCGGCAAAACAATTAGACGATTGACTACGAAGACTTTGGAGCACAGCGATGCCTGGACCTCCAATGAAATTGGTTCCTCTGCTTACACAGACTACTCAATAGAAACGTTACACACGAGAATCTGAAGACTTGCTGCACGTTAAAGAGGATTATCGGCGTTCGCTTTAATCATCTCACTCAATGACCGCTCTCTGCTGGTCAATCCCAATCCTCCTTCCTAGTCCCATATAGTATACCCTTTGTTTAAGAGCATTCTTGTACCAATTTTATTTTGGTGGCAACGTCAACCGCACCCGGTTTCGGGAAGTTGTACCGCCCGGAATCTAGAGAAAGGAAACCCGCGTTGAGGTGGATGGACAATTTGAAGACGAAAATGAACGCGCTATACTGAGGGAATCAGTCACGTGAGGAGAGATGAGAATGAATCGGTCAACAGAGGGAATTCAAGCTGAGGGATGTGAAAAGTAAGAGTACATGTCGTTTAGTTCGAAGGACGAAATTCACAATCGGTATGATTGGTAATGACGCCATAGATCGAGTATGAAATCCAGCTTTGGGTCTAGATTCAGATCACAGCAAAGTACATCGTGAAATTTTGTTCCAACCGAGAATTTGATCAGACAGAAGAGGGAAGGGGGAACAATTGCTTCACCAAGACACGACTACCGATCAGCCCCGTACATCTTTGAAATGCTTTCTAATTGATTGTAATTTTTGTTGGAGAGCTCCTTAGAATTTTACGCGACAACATTGATCAGATCTGAAGTTGCATCATTCTTCGCTTTTTTTCATCAACGAGCACCATTAGAATGAAATAAATGAGTAACAGTTTTTTCCCTCTTTGCTTAGGTACACGAGACAAAAAAAAATTATAGCCGCGAGAAAGAAGAAAAATCTGCCAAAAAACTTGCATTAGCGTCGATATTAGTATACTTGTACATAAACATAAAAAAAAAGCTCCGAGCATTCATTCGCAGGCCTGGCGAAATCTCGCGTGTCAACGTCAAGAAGTTCAGAAGTTCACTCTACAAAAAGAGAAGTGGAAAGAAAAATAAAAGAAAAAGAAAAACGTGTACCGGTATTATAAAATAAATATCTTTAAAAACAATAATAACAACAAACGGAGAGTTATTCTTTGCGCGCGGTAATTCGAGTGAGGCGCCATTCAGCTTCGCTTATTAACATACAATAGACGGATTAGATTGGTTTACGTCTCAAAGGTAGAAGCCGACGTTGACTTCTCCCAATCGCTACTTACAAGGTTTACACGTTTATTAGCCTCTACATGTCAATGCTTTTCAATACTTTCACGCATACAGCATCACCGTAAGGCGCGCTCAAACAAGAAGAATTACGTAAAGTCTAATTTCCCCGGTACTACACCCTCTGGTCCAGTCTACCATTCGTCAAGAAATAATAGGAAATTCTGCGTAACCCGATTCTGATCGAAGGATATTCGCACTCGATTTACGGTGATACGCTGACTAATTCGAAAATTCAAACTGATGAAATCAAATGATTGAGGAAATTTTGATATCCAGGAGGAGGAAACGACATTGTAAACCCAATGAAAACTAGAGGAAAAGGGTTGTTGGTGAATGAAAAACTCTGATCACCTCGTCAGGATTCGAACATGAAATCTTTGGCTTTTCGGGCAAAAGGTCGACTAGGTGATGAAAATTTTTCGCTCGTGTTTCTCATTTACCAACAACCCTCCTCCTCTAATATTAACCCCGTACGTGAGTATCGTGTCTTTCTCATAAACATTGTTCACACGAACAATGCACATCTGCAAATGACATTCACGTAGTGCGAAACAAAATTTGATGATATACTAGATGAGATAAGAAAGGAAGAATTCCAAAAGCACAGCACATGATGAAGATACCAATGAATTACACAAATATGTTGGCTTATCTAACGATAAATCCATGGGGTTCTACTTCGTGTACGGTTGCTGTTTCAAAGTAAAACACCCGTGAACTTTGGCCACTATACGAACACGAAGTAGTCCAAAGGTCTTCGTGAGATTGTATCATGTGAAAATCAATGTTGCGATACTGTAATCAAAAACATCCTTATTTGAGAAGAGTGAAGCGACTTATGAGGCTATGACGGGTGATTTCAAGTTCCTCTCAAGCAGGGCGATACCGGCAATCATTTCTTAACGTGCAGCAATTCTTCAAATCCTCGTGTGTGGTGCTCGCATAAGCAGCCGAACCCATTTTATTAGAGGCTCAGGCACTGATGTGCTCCGAAGTTTTCGTAGTCAGCTGTCTCATGGTTTTGCCGTTATAGATATAGTCAAGGCACTTTGATCTGTAAACACGACTTCTCCTATGTCTAAGGTTCTCGTCTTAAGAGTTTAAAGAAGTAGGGTAGTAGTACGCAGGTTGAAAACCAAGAGCACGTCTAGCGTCTGAATTCGATGGGAAGAGGACCCGAGAAGAGCAGGCGAATCCATTTGAAACAATCAGTTTGGCGGGAAGGAGGAGAGGGAGTCAAAAGGAAGCAAAGTGGTATTGTCAAGAGAACTCCTAATTTTCTACACCAAACAGTGGCGCAGGTAAGGGAGGAATCCCCCAGGGTGTCTACCAGATCAAACAAAATTGAAATGCGTGCGACTTTTTCGTGGCCTCAAATTAGAATTACGAAATTCCAATCTATGAATCGACTCGCCTTAACTTTTGAATTTCAGAAATGAGAACCCCTTTCCTAGTGCAAATGCGTGACTTTTCGTGACCTACTTTCAAAATTCGTGACTTTGCGGGTTTTGTGTGACCGGTAGACGCCCTGCCCCCCCCCCCCTCCCACCAATTGCAATTTTTAAAAGTCTTTTTTCCGTTCAATGCAGTGATTTTATCTACTTTTTCGTAAATTAGGAAAATTTTTTGAAAATATCCCCCCTCCCTCTAAAAGAAAATCGTATCTACGCCACTGAGATCAAGTGATTAAGATCAATGTCGACATGATTTGAAGAGGCGAGGTACTTCATAGTGACAATCACTGTCTTTCATAACGTGGGGAGGATAACTAGGCGGTGTACCAAAGCGTTAAACGCAGTTAATTTGTAGGTAAGACCCATGGATCTCTTGTTGTAGGTTTTCTATATACATGGAATTTATGGACTCCATTCTCGATGAAGATAGTAAGACCAAAGAAAATAATATATTGCCCTCTTACCTCCGGGTAGAGGCTATTCAGGTGGACGAGAAGATCCTGAAGCACGGAGAGACGGCCGGACCACAGATAGAGGACGCCACTGAGGCAACACGGATGAGGAAATCGAGGGGTGACAAAAACAAGTCACTTTCAAATTTATGGATGAAGACGTCCGCATAAAGAACAAAATCAGATGAAAGGCTCGGTGAGATTCTCACAGTTTCACATCTTCATACGACATAATCATAATTGTATCGCTCGTACTGAGGTATAATACAGATGGAAATGGAATATACAGCATCTTCGAGAGAATATTGATATGCTTAACAATCTGTATTATCTTTAATATACTTCCGTTCGTTTGATACTATTGTAATTATGTTGTACGGTACAGAACAGTAAACTTCTCTTAAGGCCTGTCACAGATGAAAGATCAAGGGCTGGAATGCACAAAAGAGTCACAAAAATTGCGCACATCTACGGCTGGAACGAGGGCATCTATTGAGACATCAAGAAACCAAGAAGTTGAGTGAACTTCTGGAGATACCACGCTTCAAACGCCGAAGTTCTAAGGATGCAACCAATAAACGCGCTTGTACTCATGAAGATAGCACTCAATTGTACGAGAAGCCTTTTCACCAAGTCGAGAAGTCGCTAACGTGATGATTAGAATGTCCGAAAAGTTTTTATACTGATCTACATCTACGACAGTTGTGAACACTAAAAATACAGAAATGGTATTCGACGAATTCTCTACAGATTTTTATCTCCACGTTTCAATGAAAATTCTATTATTGTAAGTTGTGACAGTGGAAACTAAGTTCACCTTATCTGAAACAAGAGATCTATCGTGTAAACATCCTGGATTGAATGTTTTTAGTTCACCTTCAGGATCTAAAAAAAGAGATCTATTGTGTGAACTCCTGGATCGAATGTTTTTAGTTCACCCTCAGGATCTGAAAAAAGAGATCGATCGTGTGAACTCCTGAATGAATGTTTCTAATACACTGGAAAAAGACTAGTTTACGCCCTAATGTAACAAGAAATCGGCAGCACCTGTCGTTGTTTTTTCCTTGTTATGTTTTGCTTTCTTTTTCAGGATACCTAGAAACTAAACTCAACTGCAAGTACATTGAACCGGTAGTCAGGAACCAATAAATCAACGAACTCAACCCAACTGCAGGAAGATGAACTGCAAATAAATTTAATTGAAGTCACCAAATAATATCACAAACGTATCCGTTGTTGAACATTCAAGACATTACATCAGGATCCATCCGGAACCTCTTCTTCAATCACCTTTCGGCATTGCTGCACGTACCATAAGAAAGTTTGCTGAACCCAAGACCTTCAGTTTTCGTCTGTAATCTCATTCAACTCAAACATATCCGAAGTAAACGTGTCGCCGATGAAAAAGAAAATGATTAACGATTGACAATATAATGCTGAAAATTGTGACAACCCTTCCATAGAAATTGGAAAATTACCAGCAAATATTTCAGCAGAATAGAGGGCGACAAGATTAACTTAGGTATAGTCAGAATGCCCGAATAGTCTTTCTTCATGACGAGGACGTCATTCAAGTCGAAATGGCCGTGATATACCAGAAGACTCGGTTCAAAGTCATCAACAATGTTAATCGCTACAGCTGTCGAATTAGAGATTTTTCTTTCGAACTCATCACGTCGGGACGCCGTTGATGTCAGTATAGCCGTGTAAATGGAATCTACAGCATCTTCGAGAGAATATTGATATGCTTAGCAATCTGTAATATCTTTAGTATACTTCCGTACGTTCGATACAATTGTAATTATGTTGTACGGTACAGAACAGTAAACGTCTCTTAAAGCCTCCCTTCTGATCTTGCGATTTACTCAGATGATTCAACTTGCTAAGCATAATAATAATAATAATCTCATACGGTCTCCAGTCGATGGTCCTACGAAAACTGGGTTTTATAGTTTACATCTGCAATTAAAGATATATCAAAGAAGAACCGAAAGGGATACCGATGTCTTTAGTAAAGGAATAAATCTGTCTGAGAAGAAACATGTGTTGGAGGACTAGCAGATGGTCAGGCGGTACAAAAATTCACTGGACTCTTAATTAGGGATATTATATTGAATCAACAAACCTTGTGAGTGCTAAACAGTAGCCTGTTTACGATAATATTTGAAGCAAGGTTAAAGAACAGCGACGCAAGAAGAAAAAGGCGAGCGAAGTCTTGATCTGTACCGCCCCAGGCAAATTACTAGAAGCATATATTTCTGTGCGAGTAAGTCCTTAAGAGGAAGAGAAGAAGGAAATAGCTCTGGAATACGTGTTTACAAACTTTTTTCGACCACGAAAAAAGACCCAAGCGTTTAAGATTCAAGATTGTTAAGGGGAAGAGGGTAGTTTTGGATTGTCTAGAGCATCTGTGAAACATCAAACGAAGAAATGCGAGATTCTTTCCCTTCCCAGCAAATTTCAATCCAAGTAGTAGCTATTGTGGACGATTGAAGAACCTTTTTGATTTTAGGCCGAGTATGGAGCGACTCGACACCTCTTCCGTCGAAAACAATCTACATTCCGCGCCCAAAGAAAATTTTCTAAGAGGTTTACATCTTGGAACATAGACTCTTAAAAGTTTCTTGTTACGAATTATATGAAGAAGGACTTGAAAGGATCAGGAGGAGATAGAGAGAAGTAATTAGACATATTATTCGAGATGATTCGTACTTCTTGGGTGGACTTATCGAAAAAATGAAAGAGAATACATTCGTAAAAAAATGACGTACTTGACCTACTTCTTGAAAAAAGACCAACACACTTCAAAGTGACCAGTCGAACGCCCTGTCTCCTCATACTTCGAAAGTCAGGAGATTTTTCCTTTTCTTCCTCTTTTTATTTTACAGGCTTGGGGATAGCCCGATTGTGGCCCGATCAATTCTTCCCGCAAAATTTTGATATCCCAATTGCGTTCTGAAGAATACCACCACCCGAATTATTAACGTACCGATTGCGTCCCGGATATCTGATGGATAATTTTCGCGAATTATCAAGGTCCCGATTGCGTCCCAGATATTTGATGATTCGATGTCTAGCATATTGCATTCATGAAAGTGAATGAACTCGGCGATATGACTGAGAATAAACTGGTGCGAATCAGAACAGAAGATGCAGCGTCAGGAAGTTCGAAATGCTGTAAAAAGAAAGGCGCTAGACGATATATATGTGAGCGTCCTCAGAAGTCGATGTTAGAATGTATGAAGGAG
Organism: Aspidiotus destructor; assembly: GCA_035079395.1. Taxonomy (NCBI): domain Eukaryota; kingdom Metazoa; phylum Arthropoda; class Insecta; order Hemiptera; family Diaspididae; genus Aspidiotus; species Aspidiotus destructor. The sequence continues at coordinate 5,240,295 of JAVHKZ010000011.1, read as the reverse complement.
CTCTCGGTCGGTACAGAATTGCTCGATAAAACTGATGAAGTTTGTATCCGGAAGGCAATTTATGGTTCACGGCAAAGTGCACTGCCAGCCCAACCACAAAATGTGCGGGAACTGCATCACTTTCTTCAATCAGACGCCGTAGTTTTTCGTTTCGGAGAATGAACGTGTTCCTAATGTCGTCACATTTTCTTCGTCGGCTAATGAAATCACTCTTCCAGAGTAGTGCATGGCTCGTAAACGGTAGATTCAAATGCTGTACAAAACATTTTCTCCAACTCTTTTCAATTCATAGCCATTTAAACGGACACTACGCCCCTCTCGTTTACTGCCTCCTAACAAAGAAGACCGTAGTCACTTATAAGCAAGTATTTCAAGTGCTTAAGCTAGAATTTGCTCTTCAAAATTTGACTTGTGCACCAGCTGCCGTCTATGCTGACTTTGAGAAAGCTATTCATCTCGCTCTACGGGCTGTTTGGCCAGAAGCCTAAGGCCGCGGTTGTGAGAATTCTTTTGCATATAATTTTGTCTAGTAATGAAGAAGAATGAACTGACGAGGGACGCAGTTGGGTCAATTTCATGCGGGGAGAGGGACGCAATCGGGCACTATCTTCAGAGGGGGCTTCGACAGGCTGGACGCAATCGGGGCGCATAAGCTCCTAACTGGACTCTGGTCATCTGCTTTGGATGTGTTGGATACAATTTGCTGCTTTTAGATAAGAGATGATGTTTCGGATAGATGGGAGATCATCGGCGAGAGTTGTTCCGATAGAAGATAAATTTGATGGGTATGGCGGAGAGAAGCTCAAGCTAGGCACACGAACACGAGGGCGAAGTCGAGGCTACAATGTGCGCATGAGAGCGGCAAGTGTGAGAGTCGCGTGTGACCAATTGGGAGACGTGTGAGGGAGATTTAGGGACGGCGGGATTCTTGGCGTGATGAAGCCCACGCGAATGGTGAGGGTTGTAATTGGACTAATTTGTTTGATGAGATTCAATTTCGCCAGAGTGTGATTCACTCGACCTTCTAATTGTGAAGCGGATAGAGCGGGTGAGATCATTTTTACTTGATTCAAAGAAGTTTTGTGGCAGTTTCGACGGCTAAATCGAGTGTTTCATTACCTCGAATACCCTTATGACTGGGGACCCAGATGAAAGTTACGTTGTAATGAATAGATGACAGGGTTATGAGGAGAGGATGGATGTATGAGACAAGTGGGTGCGTAGATTGTACATTGTTAATTGCCGTCAAGGCGGATAAGGAGTCAGTGGCGATTAGAAAAGTGCGGTTCGGTGGGAAAGGGAGGGTTGATCTCTGAATAAAAAGATCCCACCGAGCAGCTGAAACTTCAACAAATTTTCAACCTTTTCTAGACTAGCTGATGAAAAGATAAACAATAACGCAATTAATGAGTTCGACAAAAAAATGGTCAACGGAAATTTCACTTCGTACTGTCTCAAAGCATCGCAACACTCTTCTCAAGCGATTAATCTCGCGGTCGTCGTAGAAACTCAAAACAAATCTGGCGCAGTAATGAAGAGCGGGGTGCGGGGAAGAAGAAAAATTGTCCCGACAATATTCAAATTGGTAACCTCGAGTCGCACTCCCTCGCTCGTACACATCGGCTACTGAACAATGACGAAAGAAATACACAGTGCGACGTCACGTCGCGTGGTTACTTGGATTATTTTCAAAAAGCGTTTGTTTATCATCGTAAACCATAATTACATATATAGTCTCCCAAACCACCGAGGGATGATGGAACGTGCGGAAATTTCAAGCAATATGACCACCCTGCTACCCTCTTCAAAATAATTACTCGTAATATACTATCTTTGTGTCTGGCTCCGCTTCTTGCGACAGTTTCAGCAACTCCGACGTAAAATCTGCCTCATTAACAGAAACATTATCGTCGGTACTTCATTTATAAAAACGGGCATTCAGAACTGAGAAAATTACACGATGTCGGAACTTGGACGAGCGAGGAGGGCGAGTAGCTGGACAGGCGTCAACTTTTCATCCACCGGCACAGTCAAACTTTTCGAGAAGGTACTACATTTTTGACATATTTACTAGCAGAGATCGAGTAGAAAAATGCTCGCCTTTAACGATCTCACGAAGTACAAGAAATAGGTCTAAATAGTTATGACTTCTAGAAAAGAGAGATAGAAGAAAAAACAGCAACGGGTTTCGACCGCTAGACTGTCGTAGAATGATTTGCTATCGATTGTTAGACGATAGGTTATAGCCGCCGTATGAAAATCGAACAAACACGCTTTTCGTTCACCGAGTAGTTGCTCAAAATTTGTTGTATGTCAGAAGAAAAAATGCGTACAGTTAGGTCACGAGCGGGTCACGAACAGAATTAATACACAAATTATCCATGGTGACAAGAGTATCACGCATTGAGAAAGGCTGTTGAGAGGGGTGAAATGCTGCGTGGTTTCCCTGATTACAATGCGATAAGTGGACGCTACGAAGCTGGAGCAAGGCCAAAGTCCGAAAAAGTTTCCTCCTAGTTTTGTTACAAAAATATGATCGCGTCTTTCTGGGAGAGATGACCTTCGAAAAATTTCAACAATCAAGTAGCTTGGAAACATTCCGAATTCCCCAGCATTTCACGAGTTAACATCACTACTATGGCGAACTCTAGCTCACGGACTAACGGGAAAGAGCCGTTCTTATGTGTGAGTGAACAGGGAAGCGGTCCTTAGGCCCAACTTCACACATGAGATAGGAGCACCTCGAAGTCCTCATCGTCCCATCAGTTCGAAACATCACACACATGGCTTTTTTTCTCCCGTCTTGGATGGCGTCACAAAGACGACATTTCAAACAAAACAAATTGGTACAAATGAACCGAGCAGATGAATCTGCACTCAAGCACGACTCTTCTCCATCTAGATGACTGACTTATTCCACGTCATATCGTCGCGTCAGCACATCATGCAATCTCCATTGCGAGCGCAAATCATGTACACAGGTATGCTTCTTATTTACCGTGTAGCCCAGAGGTTATAAATTAACTGCCCTGGTGCTCGTATTATTCACGGGATTATACTATACACGTATAAACAATTTGCGATTCACATCGAAGACGCGAATAAAAATCCGTTCGTCGGGTGGAAACTATAAAAAATTAAACGGCTCAATTAAAAGATTTTTTCTTCATCTCATCTACCGGTTATGAAAACAGCCAGAGATTGCACGCAATTTCATCTCGAGGACGTAACAATACTTCGCGTATAGCGTGATAACGCCGGCGAAAAATTAAATTCCTTAAACTGCTCCTTGATCATGATGCGATCGATGTTAGACGAGATGTTGGTTGACGAGTTGCACGAATCGAACTGTTGCGGATGACGAGTGATCCGGCGTCTAACGACGCGATAGAAAACGATAATAAGATTGAACCACATTATATAGCATCCTATTTCATCAATTCAAAAAACACCTCTTCGCCTGTCAAAAGCTCACATGTCATCTTTAACGGCTTAATCGTACGTACCGCTTGTGAACCCTCGAAAAAGAAAATCTGCATCAACTACAATACAAGTTATTTTTCATCTCGACCCTCAGCACAAAGATTACCTTTCGAGATAAATTTTCTGGTGCGTCAAAGTTCTCCCTAGTATTCACGAATTATTTCAAAATGACGACGATTTCAAGAGGAGGACACGAGTCTTTTGGAGCAAATTTCAAATTTTCAGAAAAGAAAAGCGCAATCTATTCTTTTTTCTCTTTTATAGTTTTCTTTTCAAGATAGAGTACTGTGCTCAATCGTTCTATCAGGGGATGAATAATTTGAATGTGAGGAGGCCTACAATTGGACGGTCGAAATTGTTCATGAGGTTGAAGAAACAAACTTGAAAGAATTCCAAACCTTGAGCCCTAGGGGGAACTTGAAAACCTCCGAATTATGAACTACTACTTATACAAGTGGGATTCAGACAATAATACAAGCTCAAAACCCCAGCAGGTTTGAGAGAAATTTCAACGTCTTAGCCATAAAGGGACTTTGGAAGATTTTGCTGTTTTGCGTCACACAAAGCTTGGTTCAGGAACACGAAAAAGTTTCGCGTTTTCAACACCTATAAATGAGGGACTTGAGGGGAAAGATTTTGTATTATTTTAAGGATAATATTAAAAAAAAAAACAAACAATCTTTTATCCCAGATCAATTGGATTTTTATATTATTCGATATCAATTCATCTAGAATATTAAATGAAGAACATTTATATTTCAATTTGATAAAACTAAAATATTAATTATATTCAATTTTAATTTTAATGATCGACTTTTATTTTTGAAGGTTAATTAATTTTAATTATTGAGTATTAGGACATGATAATTTTTCATTATCATGATATTATTTATAAAATCAAGAAGAACTATAAATTCTATCATTATGATCATCAATTATTATAAACAGTTCATTCTCGAGATTTAAAATTAGATTTAAAATTTAATTTCAATTGTAATAGGTACATATTGCCCTTTGATTCAATTTAATGAAAATAATTCTTTATAAAAAATGAATATTTAAATATTTAATGTTGAATCTTAATCTATCAACTTGATTTAAATGAGTTCAATTTACAAAATAGATATTTAAAATTAATTCAATTTCAATTTTTTCGATTAAATTATTTTATTTGAATAATTTTATAAATGAGTTCATCATTGTTTTTTTATTTATAAATTACAAATTTAAATTCAAATAAAATAATCATAAATTGGAAACTTATAACGAAGATTTTGCTAAATTTTAATGATAATATAAAATTTTAAAAATCCTAAAATTATATCAACTGTGAAGATTTAAAAAAATTATATTATTATTAATTATTATAAAAAAGTTCATTCTCAAGATATAAAATAAGATTTAAAATTGAATTTCAATAATTGTAATAATTATGCACATGTTACCCATAGATTCAATTCATTGAAAATAATTTTTTATAATGAATATTCAACTCGATTTAAATGAGTTCAATTTACAAATATTTATAATTAATTCAATTTTTTCAATTTAATTATCATTTTATTTAAATAATTTTTCATAAATAAGTTTTTCATTTTGTTTTTTCTTTATTATTTACTATGTTAGATTCAAATGAAATAATTATAAATTGCAAACTTATAACAAAAATTTTACTCAATTTTAATAATTATATAAAAATTTAAAAAACCTTAAATATTAATTTTAGAGATTTAAAAAAAATGTAATATTATTAATTATGTATTATAAAAAAGTTCATTCTCAAGATTTAAAATTAGATTTAAAATTAAATTTCAATTGTAATACGTACATGTTGCCCATTGATTGAATTCATTAAAAATAATTTTTTATAATGAATATTCAAAATTTTATATTAAATTTTCATTCAACAACTTGATTTGAATGGGTTCAATTTACAAACATTTATAATTAATTTAATTTTTTCAATTTAATCATCATTTTATTCAAATAATTTTTTATAAATAAGTTTTCCGTTGTTTCTTTTTTCTTTATTATTTACTAAATTAAATTCAAATGAAATAATTATAAAATGTAAACTTATAACAAAAATTTTACTCAATTTTAATAATAATATAAAAATTTAAAAAACCCTAAATATTAATTTTAGAGATTTAAAAAAAATGTAATATTATCAATTATGTATTATAAAAAAGTTCATCCTCAAGATTTCAAATTAGATTTAAAATTAAATTTCAATTGTAATCTGTACATATTGCCCTTTGATTCAATTTCATGAAAATGATTTTTTATAAAAAATGAATATTTAAATATTTAATATCGAATCTTAATCTATCAACTTGATTAAAATGACTTCAATTTACAAATATTTATAATAAATTCAATTTTTTCAATTCAATTATCATTTATTTTTATTTAAATAATTTTTTATAAAATAAGTTTTTCATTGTTTTTTTCTTCATAATTTACTAAATTAAATTCAAATAAAATAATTATAAATTAAAAACGTACTTATAACAAAAATTTTACTCAATTTTAAAAAAAGTATAAAAATGTAAAAATTCTAAATATTAATTTTGGAGAATGAGATTCAAAAAAAATTATATCAAATAAATAAATAATATTTATACTAGATGGATGAAATATATTGAACAAAAATGAATTTAAATGACAATAAATATTCATGTTTCAATAATTTCAATTCAAATAAAATAATCATTTTTTCTATTAATTTTAAGAATGGAAACATCAATTAAGCTTAAAATGAATCAATTTTTTTGGTATTCTCTGTATAAAGTTTCCTGCTTTTCTCGTTCGATGCAATTCACAATGGTTTTTCTTTCTTTTGCTAAATTACGACAGTAAAATTTTCAAATTCTTTCCTCTAGTGATAATCTTTTCTTCAACTGGAGTACCGATCAAATTTGCAAAATACTAACAGTTTTTGTGCACTACGCTCATTGTGATGTCTTAATGGAGAGATTCTCTCGGTACTTCTTGCAATACTAATATGGTTTGAAATCTCTTTTGTTTCTAGATACCTTCTTTACACCAAGACTCGGCGGTCCGTGAAACTTGAGCAACGATGGAGGGCAGTAGAGTGTTTCAATGACTACGTCCTTCACATTTGGGTAGAATATTATATTGATTCTTCCAGGCCCCCTGTATCCAGCTAAAAGGTTTTGACTTTTCTATGCTTCCCTCACCTTTCGCATGAGTGTTCTTCAGAGGTTGAAAGTTTTTCAAGTCCTCAAAGTGTCGTCCTCGCCTTCAAGGAATCACAATTTTCTGAAAGGATGATGGATTTTCATAAACCTCTACGAGGAACTTCCCCCCCCCCCCCACACAAAAAAAAGACTGGGGTAACGACATTAATTGGCTTATGACTTCTGATTACGTTTTGTAGACCTGTTAGGGGAATTTTAATTGGAAACGCATTTTGTAAGCTTAGACGAGGAAGCGGAAAAAATATCTGCAATAAGGAATGACAAGATTTGCACATCTTGCCCCTAATGCGGATTTCAAGGCAACCCGAATGAACTAATGTAATATAAATTATAGATGAAATCGTGCAAAAAGCTGCACTAAAAATGTTCCTCCTGTGAATCTGATTCCCAATTTTTTGTCAATACATGACGATCGAATACTACGTTCTCACATGTTTTGCCGAATAATAACTGTAAAAATTTCTACCCAATAAATCACGCTCGTTTGGAGGATAATGAAATCGAAGATAATAATCGAGACTTCTCAGGATCGAATCAATATTTTACAGACTTCTCAATCAACGAAATGAAAATTTTAAATAAAAATTACCTCATTTCACGAACGCCACTGCCATTCAAAGACCAGATCTACTATTGTGAGATCATTGATTTAAATTTTTTTTGTCGGGGAAAAAAAACTCGCTCTTTCACTTTAATTCGCTCAACTTTTCACTTCATTAAGACGTGTTCTTGAAATTCGATGACGCATCATTAGCTTAATGTCAGGTTTCAGGCGTAAACTGTTCCTTTTTTTTTTCTGCTTCTTTCTTTTAATGTATACAAGGGTCACAGTATTGGTAACCCAATTACCGTGTTTCTCGGAACGAAATTATTGTAAAAATAAAAATTCGAACAGATTAAATCGTGCGAAAATTTGAATATCGCTCAGTAAACGATGAAGCTTTGCCATTTTCACCGAAGGGGACAACATCATCGTTCTATTTCGGGATGAGGGGAGAAAACCAGTTTTTTTCCTTTTTAGCGAGTTAAGGAAGTGAAAAACCTAATCTAATTTACTACGTGTGTAGGCGTGAAAAGAGTGTTCGCAATTAAATACGTGAGAACAGTTTTCAAATTCGAAAATGACGATATTTTTTGCTCGTTATACCTCTTTCATTAAGTCGCGAATTACTGACGATTTTACACGATTCTTTTTTCTGCGCTTTCTCTCCAATGATTTTTTTTTTTTCTCAACTGAAATAAGGTCATTTTCAATTCGTATACTTTTGGATTATATACAAGAACGATGTACAGTGTTAAAATTATGATATCAATAAAATACGAATTCACGCTCGTTAAGATACTGTGGTGAGAGCATTTCATCATCAAAACTGCGACTAACTTCATATGCTTCGAATAACACGCAATTTCAGTCATTCCACTCTCTTTGTACACTCGTTTCAAAGAGGGAAGTTATATCGGACTATCATTGTGTCCATGATTGTTTACACGATCTACAAAAAAAAAGAGCAGAATGACATTTCCTATAGACGATTAGATCCGCGAACAGATGATGGAATATTTTTACAAAAACACTCGGAAAATGAAAGCCAACAAGGAATATCAACAGGATTCCACAACACGCCAATATTTTTTCGCGGCACATCTGTCGCGCTAGTGAGTTCCGGAAATAAAGACCGTACCTCGTGAAAAGCTTGGACAACGCGTAGGAGAGGTTATTCGCTAAACGAGAAAAGAAGGTTCATAATATTCAAAAGATATTCGTCCGCACGTATAATTGCACCGCGGATGTCACTGTCAGGTTTCTGCTGTTACTGCGCAAAAAGTCACAATATGACACCCAACAGACTACCCGTTCACGCGGCGTATGAAAAGATAAAGAGCAAAAAGGTTGAATTTTTATTAGGACGAATTCACGCCTACGGATTTATACGACTTGTCTTGTTTACTTTGCCATTTATACACCCGATCCGATCACAGAAGAACGTACGAGAAGGAAATCGACTACATTACAAGCTTAAAACGGCTGCGTACAGTCATCATTACAAAAGTAGGACCACTGTTCGGAAATCTCAATCATGCTCTACTAATGCAGCAATGGTTGAATCAAGGCAATGTCGACGTCAATTTTCAATCAACATTGAAATCATACACACAGAGCAGATTCATTTTTGACCCCATTCGCTCGTCTTCGGGAGTAGGCTCCTCAATCGGATCTGCGGGGCGAGCAAACGCGAAAGAAAGCGCGAAAATAACGACGTGGAATGTTAGAGGCCTTCAAAAAGTTGGCAAACTACAGATGAATAACTTTCAGATTCCTACAATCTCCCATAAACCCTGTTAAGGTGATCTGTTCTAGCGCCTGAGCAGTGCAGAACTACAGAGCGACTCCCAGAATCATTAAATTGTGTTGGTAAAACACTGTCAGGATCTGTATGAGGAGAGCGTCAGCGCAGAACACCACAAGAAACGACAGTAGAACAAGAAAATGACATCCCAACCACAGTACATCTGTACATGAAACAATGGTTGGCGGTGGTTGGTATAGAGTACTCTACTTTCAATCTACTCGTAAAATGTACAAATGCTGCTGAAACCAATGCATCTCTGAACAGCGTGCCAAAAGTACTACAAGACGCACTAACGCTGCACTGAGATGTATTGAAGAGGCCCCAGTTGAATGAGTGACTACCTTCATTCGTTGAGTAAGAGCACAGATCGAGGCCCTCGGGGCATCAATAGAGCGACCCTGAAGTTCAAACAAGGTTGGAAATCGGTGCCTTCATCCTCAACCCTCAGGTTGAGATGAGAAGACCACGACAACAACCACATTTTCCGAAGTCTCTAAAGTAGGTCAAGGTCAATGACATTGTTGACGTCATAATGCATCCCGGTTGGAAATTTAAATTTTTCCAAGTCCTTAAAGTAGGTCAAGGTCGAGGTCATTGATGACGTCACCGGTCACGCAGTGCACAGAAACTCCCGGACGCGGACGTTTTCTAAGGATGTAATCCCTCCAACAAAATGGATAGCGGGTTCCCCGCTGAAAAAGAAGAGCCCGTATCTTTCTTAAGGACCAAAAATCCGTAGATCTGGCATCCTAGTGTCTTTGGTCTGGTCTAGAAAAAGCTCAGTGTTCAGACCTACAACCTTCTTGGTCTGTAGTTTACTGTACATTTAGGCCTAGATAGAGAAGGTTAAACCTACTGTAAGAGCTAGTTGAGGTCCAGTTCAATAGGAGGGAATTCAAAAAACAAATACAATACATAGAATGCTCAAGCCTGCTACTAGAAACTGACCAGATCCGTTTGTACATTATACTGTATTTTTGATGATTAGCCTACGCCCATAAGCCTCGTTCAAGACTACTAAAATCCTGGGGGGGGGTATGTTCTTCTCCGTTCAATTATAGGTCTAGTGTAGGACTGGTAAAATCCTAGCATAAAGTTAGGATATTAATTGGGCAAGGTGAATTCGCGGAGTGAACTCGCAAAATTTTGAATCAGGGTGGGAGCTACTCGGAAAATTTCAAATTAGGGGTCAGGGCGGAGTAAAGACATGAAACATGTCAAAAACTCACTCCAGTGTTTGAATTCACTAGGAGTTCAACCCTCCCGCTGCATAGTGACAGCTTTGGGGATAATAGGGAAACGAACAAACAGTCGAGCCTGCAGGAAGGAGCTCATTTTTCAGGCTATTGGCCAGGGTAAAAGAATTCTGAACAGAGTAGGGAGACTCAAACTCGACCCGAGATTCATCTCTTTTTGAACACTCGAGCACATTGATGACGTCACGCACTTCTTCAACTTGAATTTTATCAAGCAAACTTATACCTGTAGTTCATAGTCCTGACTTGGCCCACTTCTTTAGAGGTTTATAACTCCAAATTCTCTGAGGAACGTTCTATAAGGCATCGAGACGCGTAATTTTTTGAAGTCTGTAAACTAAATTAAGTCGGTTGCGAACGTTTTCTGAGGTCAACGAAGCAGATAGCGAGATATTCGTGGACCGCTCTTGAATTTGAAAGTTGAAGAAAGAAGGTGCAATTTCTGAGGCAGTTTTCGATTCTAATGAACAGAACCTGTCGTTTCTGCGGTAAGAAGTCAATAGGCAATATGCTAAAAAGCGTGGGTCAAGTCATCATTCGAATCTGCTTAAAGAATATTTTCAGAAAGCCTATTCTCATCCCCGTTGATAATCATTGTTACATTCCATTCGAATAGTCTAATGCAGCATACCTTCGGTTTCTCTGCACAAAACTTCAACTGAAGATGGTAATGTATTCGTCGCATATCCACTTCCTGAAAACTTGTCTTCAACGCCGCCTCCTTCATACAGTACCGTTTGACCATTAGTTGTCCTTATGCGAGACAGGAGCTAGGAAAATGGCTAACGAGAAAGTGGATCCAAATGGAAATTCGAAGATGGTACGGGAGTCTCAATAGCGCAACAAAACTCTCTTATAAAGCACACCTTCGGTTGACCCAAGTAACAACTTCCAATGAGCTTGATGCGTTCCTCAAGACTTTACACGACAAAAAAGTTGAATTACGTACCGAGGAAAACAATAAACTCAGACTTTTGGGAAGAAAGAAGGAAGAGGTGGAGTCGAAGTCACGTTTGAAGGAAGATCCGAGCCTCCCTCGAGAATTCTATGGGAGAATAGTAAATAACTCTTCTTCCCTCATCTCCAAGGATGAAGAAAAATTACTCGAATGCGGTCCAAAACACTCTCCCACCTATGTCGGAGAGAAACGTAAAAGAAAAACTGGTAGCTGATTTCGCAATCTCCTGGCCGCCACTCCCGAGAGACACAATCGACAGAATAGCGGAAATCATCCACGCCACACCCGTCCCACTTGCCGATAAGAGCCTACGGAGGACGTTCCTTTCCATCCAAGAGAAAGTGAAAAAAGATGAACTAGTCGTCACCAAAGCTGATAAAGGGAGTACCGTAGTCCTCATGGATAAGCCGGAGTACGACAGGAAAGTTCACGAATGTCTCAGTTCCATCGGAGCCGTACCTGACCCTGAATTCAACTTCAATACGTACAACAGTGGGGTCCGGTCTAAAATCAACGAGAGTAAGTACATCTTAGATAAGGAACCCCTAAAGAAAGCTGTCCTAATTTCTAACCCACTTCCTCCCCGCCTCTACGGGCTTCCAAAGATATACAAAAATGGGTCCCCCATGCGCCCGGTAGTTTCTTTTATTTCGTCCCCCACTTACAAGTTGGCCAAGTACCTCGATAATTGGTTCAAGTTTGTAAATAGCTTCCAACCCCCTCTTTCAGTAAAAAACTCTATTGAACTATCAGAGTTACTCACAAAAACCCACCCCCTCCGGGAAGCACTCTTGTTTCCTTTGACGTTGTTGGTTTGTTTCCACACGTCCCTCTCGAACCTACCCGTGAGCGCATTGAGGAGTTACTTCTTGAGGCAGCAGTCCCACTTTTCATGATCTCGGAATTTAAAACTCTCCTTCAGTGCTGCCTCAGCCCCAACATATGTCAGTTCAACAACTCCATTTTCAAACTTCCTCCTGACATTGGTATCCCTATTGGATCACCATTGGGGTCTATTATCTCCGAAGTCTTCACGTGTAGGTTGGAAGATGATATCTTCCAATCTGGACTCCCTCTCCTCAACCACATCTTCCTCTGGCGCTGGTATGTCGATGACATACTGTGTGTCTGGACTGGACCCACCCAGAATCTACAGGACCTCCTCACTTTCATGAATGATCTCTACCCTTCCATCCAATTTACGATCGAGATCGGAGGCCCTCAGATAAATTTTCTTGACATCACTATTTCTCTTCTTAGTGGTAGTCCTGAAGACCACTGACATTCTTGTCAATGGGTCGTCCTATAGCCCCTTCCTCCATAAAATGGCAGCTTTCAACTCTTTCATCCACCGCTTAGTGTCGCTCCCCCTCACACCTCAAGCCTATGCTAAAGAGGTCTCCATCCTCAAGTATTTGGCCCACACCAACATGATCAAAATCGATGTTGACGGCCTTAAACGTAAGAAGGAGGTGAAAGCCGCTCTCCAGCGGACCACTACTTTCCCTCCGTCATCCCAGACAACCAAGCCTACCTCCCCAATCTTTTCTCTCAGATTGGAGCTGTACTCCGAACCATTAATAGAGTTTCTTTGTACTATCCTCTCTCTGAGATTGGGAGGATGTTCCCAAATGGGACGGATCCAATTCCCCCTTCATTTAAGAGCGGGGTGTACTTGCTCCGTTGTAGAGACTGCCCTGCTAAATACGTCGGCGAAACCGGGAGGTCGTTCAGCGTGAGGATAACTGACCATGTTGTGGCCTATGAAAATAGCAACCCAATTAAATCAGCCTTCGCAAAACACCTCCTGGAAAAGTCACATCTAGGTGGAGATGAAACCATACTACATCTGGAGACCGACTTCCGCCGCCAGAAAGCATTGGAGAAAATAGAAATTGCTGAGAAGAATCACCACGCCTACCAAATAATAAATCGCGCGATAGTAGGAGATGAAATCATCGAAAAAGATTATTCGCAATCTCCCGACTACATCTCCACCGATGTGTAATCTTCAATTCCTGAGTTTTCCTGCCGTCGTATTTTTCTCGCCAGCGTCTCGTTTATGTTACCTTTGTTTATTTAGTTAAGTTTGTACTTTGTCCGATGATGACGGTTACCGTCGAAAGGCCTCACGTATTTATTTCGATAATTAAAATTTGGTTAATCTAAATTCAATTTTCGTTTTCAAATCTGTGAGTTCAAACATTACGTCGAGCTTTTGCAAATTTGGGCAACTCTTCTACCAATCATTGTTACAGACGTTGGAGGAATTCTTGATAAATGGGAGGATGATTGCAAATCGAGACTAGCTTCGGTTCTTCATACATTCCAGAAACGACCAAGTTTTTCACATGTTTCATGTCTTTGCTCTGGGCTCATCCTTTTGGGAATTTTCACTTTGGCAGTGATTCTCAAATCTGCGAGTCGGAGCGAGCCACCACCTCCCCCCCCCCGTAGTTTCTAGCTTACCCTAATATAATGAAAAGGCGTAGGCTGGATGTATACTAGGCTAAGAACACTCCGACAGCCTTTATGAAGCTATTAGAATTTATTCTAGGCTAAGAAAACTCCGCGAGCTTGTGACGTCATAAGTCGTCAATCCTAGTCCGCTTACAACATCTGAAATAATATACTGAAGTAGACTTACACTAGACCAAGAAGGCTCATTAGCCTGAAATATTCCAAAGTAGACTTATACTTGACCAAGCGAGTGTGTCGATCTAAAGCTTTAGCCTAAAATATACTAAAGTAGGCTTATGTCATAGAAGACACTTTAATATAACGTAGCTGAATTCTGCGCGGAAAACGTTATTCCGCAAATGTACAAAAGAAGTTGGTAAATTTCTCGAGTATATGAATGAAAACAGAATCAATAGTCTTAATGAGGGACGGTACTTCCAGATAATGAAGTAGCGACGACGTCAGCAATAACTTTGAGCAATGTAGATGTAGTTCATCGAGACACGCAGACTGTAAATAATCGAAAATAATTCATTAAGCGTAATGAAGAAGTATCTTGTTGACATGGACCTTTCATTTCATAGAATGCTTAAACGAGAGCGTTGTTTCATTGATAAACCAAACCAGGAGGAAAATTTATTGACCCATCTTCTACACTGTGTATCGTCAAATGCGTTGATGATAACTGTGACATGCTGGAGGATGTTTTTTCTCTCTCTCCTTCTTTCAGAAAATTGTTTCTATACTCCCTAGTGCGTCACGAACTATTTTTATTCACAAATCTAGGTAGTTTGAAAAAGGGACGAAGGAGAAATTCCAACAGCAACGAACTCGTAATGTGTATCAAGGACTTCGCGCGCACCAGAATGTAAGTCTGAAGCGTGAATTCATACCGTCACGTTTTCTGGTGATGCGGCTCGCCTTATCTATACAATATTTTTTCTCTTTTTTTTTTTGTCCAGTTTTTTCTGTCTTCGAGTATTCTCTAGCTATATCAATTCTTCTCATTCTTTCTCTTGTTCTTTTTTTTTTTTCTTCGTCTGTTAGGAAGAGTCCGAACAGATCGACATTGTAAAATATTTGTAAAGCATTTTCCGCATTATCAGTCAGAGGTGATGAAATGTCCGACAATTTTTGCGCGGAACAAACAATGGGTATTGTTTGGTCGTAACGCGAACGGATTTGGAAGCTGCGTGCAGCAAAAACTTGGCCTACCAATTTCTTCTGCCCCTCCGCAGCCGTCCCTGCCTCGTACGGTTTCTTTATCTAAGCGTTTTTCGTTATTCGCGATGGTATTTTCTCGGATACACCGCTATAATAATACGAGAATATATATGTCTTCATTTTCTTCTATATCGAGAGCGAATATATACAAGTTTGTTTACACTTATTGGCTCTGTTCGTGTACATGTGATGTCGTACCGCAATGCGCTTTGACTTTTATTTCTTCGGCATTTCTGTCCGTGAGCTACAACAGCCGATAACCATTAATGAATGTTACAATGCGCGCTGCGATGTTGATAACTATTTACCTTTACGCTTCTGTACCTGTGATAACCAGCCTTGATGGTTGTTGTGCATGCGGAAAGATACGTGTAACGCCAACACCGAGATGAAGTCAGATGGTGCCCATTAGACTGTAAGCGTCGAGACGGGAATACGGAACGATACGAATCTCGCTCGTTTCATTCTGACTAAGTCGTCGTAATTTATCCCAATTGAAACAGGGATATTCGCTATTATTATACGCTATACAGGTCGTATAATGTACGAGTAAACATAATATACCGGTACCCTCCGGCTCGAGGTTCATTCTCGCGTCTTGTGCATTGATTTTGGAAAACGCGTCATCACCGAGCCGCCATTCTATCTAATCTTGTTATATAGTCGAATTATATCCTCGAATTTGTCGCTGACGAAATCTAGAAGTTGACGCTTCTATAAATGATGAGTCTTGTTTCATAAATTGGGTTACTCGAATAGGTGGCTACGTGAAATACGTAGATCGGATTCGGTTTTCAGAACAGGCACGTGTGCTGATACAAAGTGCGATTTTGGTAGAATAGAATGGCTGAAATTATGTATAGACGAGAACAATGACTTCGTTAGGGGATGTATATCGACTGAAACCTTGAAAAAAAGAAGAGGTGGTGAGAATTCGTACCCTCCAACTGAGCAGGCAGTCTTGAGAAGAATGAAAACGTTTATAAGATATCTTAAGCTTTGGTACGAGAGATACTTTTCTCCTGCTCGTTATATGCTGATATTGCAATATTCCGTAATATTGAGCCGATCAATGGAAGAGTACCTCAGCTACATGTATGAGAGATACCTTTCTCCTGATTGTTATTAATGGATCAATCGAAATCCGTAGAAATCTGTTTTTAGGTCTTACAAAAAATGGCGGATACGGATTTTTGATACTATCACCTGGCAGCACTGCAAGGACAGGAGCGAGAGAGCCTCCCAACAGCTATTGTTTGAAAATATTCCAGACTAGACACAGACACATCGTAGAGCAAGGAAGAGAGCAAACGAATGGAGCGAGTGAGTCCAAAGCTACTAGCTTAAAATTGTTTAAAGTAGGCTTCTACCAACCCAGGAGAGGGGGGGGGGCGAGCGGAGTCAGTTAATTTATTAATAAAAATTTTGAATATATTTTATTTAATTATGTTCATAATTTTTTTTTTAGAATTAATAGACCTTTATATTTAAGATTTTTCAGTGAAATTTATTTTTTTCCTTTAATATTTAATTTAAGTTTGTTTATAGATTAAATTTAAATTGATTATTATAATATTATATTCAATTTATTTATTTATAATAAAATTAATTTTTATTAATTTCATTTATATTATTAATTTTTCAATCAAGCTTATATTTATTTTTAATTATTTTTTAATAATTTTTTTATAATATTAAATTTTCCAATTTAATATATAATAACTATGTTCCGATTTATTCAAAAATTTCGAATTGACGGGCAATATGTACATATTGAAATTAAAATTTAATTTAAATATAATTTCAAATTTAATTTTACATCTTTATAATTAATTTTTGAAAATTAATAATTTTATTAAATAAATTATAACTTTTTAAATTTAAAATTTAATTTCAAAAAATAAAATTAATATAAAATAAAAATTTATAAAATTAAAATTAATAAAATGATTTCATTTATTAATCAAAAGTATAAATAAATTTAAATTAAAATATTCAAATCAAAATTTAGAATTATAAAATATAAATAAATTAATATAAATTAAATTCAATACACAATTAGTAATAATATTTATTTTATATTATTTTATTCATGTATAGTTATTAAGAATAATAAAAAATGATTGTTTTTTATTAAAAATTTAATTAATAATAAATCATTATCTAATTTATAAATAAAATTAATTATAAAGATTTAAAATTAAATTTGAAATAATTAAAAAATTATTAAAAAATAATTAAAAATATTAAAAAGTTGAAATAAAAAAAATTAATATAAATAAAATTAATAAAAATTAATTTTGTTATAAATAATTAAATTAAATATAATATTATGATAATCAATTTAAATTTAATATTTAAATAATTATAAACTAATAAATTTAAACACCCAAAAGCTATTGGCCTTAAATACCCTAACTGGAACTATACACCAAGCGCTGGTTAAACTGGCCCTCAGACCTAACATGTGAGCCACTCAACCAATTATAAAGCAAACCAGATTAACAATGAAAACAAACGAGTGAAAACCTCACGAAAGGACAGCAGACATGAAACATGATCTTTCTCTATTTGGCTCCCCCAGAAGATTTTCGATGGTCTTCAAATTTCTGCAACTTCAATGATAAATTCAACGAGTTCCCTGAGGAGGTAGGTATTCCGATAGGTTCGCCTTCAGGTTCCCTCATTTCTGAGGAGTTTCAGTCCGAGTTCTTTTCTCCTACGGCAATCCTATTATTGGCGCAGGTACGTAAATTACGTGCCATGTACGTGGACTGGTCCCCGAAAGCCCTGCTTGGAGTTTCTCATGTATCTTGATAAGCTGTACCCATCCATGAAGTTAACTTGGGAAATTGGAGACTCCTCGATCAACTTCTCGGATCTCACAGTCTCCGAAAAAGACGAGGTCCATGAGTTCGAGATTTATAGAAAACATACGTCGACCGATATTTCAGTCCACGGGTCGGCATTCTGCTCTATCGCCCACAAATATGCTGCTTTCAACAGCTCAGTTTATAGACTTACTGACATTTCTTCGAGTCGAAATGCCTTCAGAAAGGAGTTACTGACCATAAAACATTTGGCCAGAGTAAATAAGATTCACTTGGATACATACGCGTTGGCGCCTAGGAAGATTACTGGGAAATACCTCGACGCTACTACCTCCCTCCTCCGTACTATCAGCCGCGAGAAACTGCGATGAATTAGGCTCCCATTTTTTGGGGAAGGTTTCTCTTCAAACAGGCCGGGCCCTTGGCCCCGTCAGATTTCGAGGTGCTTTCTACAACCCTGTCACTGTTAAAGGGTTGTTTATTAGGTTGGACGATCGAATTCCTAAAAGTAAGAAGAGTGGAGGGTGTAGGTTAGAATGTAAAGGTTGTAAGGATGTTTACATCAGGGAGACCGGTCGCCAGCTGAAGATTAGAGTCGATGAGCACAGGATAGCCTGGCAAAAGGGTAAAGTGAGAGATTCGGCATTCTCTGACCATCTAATTACTAATGGACATAGTTTCCGGAAGGTTCTGAGGTGCTTCTTCACAAAGAGAGTTCATATTTCTAGCGCATCGCCTAGGAGCATATCGAAATCATTCGTCATCAGAATACTGGTGGTCTCATTATGCTGAACTAGCACATACCGGACGAAGGTCCGATCGAGCTTATTTATGCTTCACAACTCGATGATTGGTCTCCTCTTTGTTCCTTCATTCTCAAAGTTTGTGATGTTGTTTCGGTTTTTCGTTGTCTTCGCTGAGGATGACTATTTAGTCAAATGCGCATTGTATCCTTTTCGTAATCAGTTACTCATTCGAGTATCAACCCTTAATTTAGAATCTCGTAAGCATTCAATTAGATAGAAGCATTACAAGTATGGGGAAACAAACTCATCAGGGTCGGCAATCCAATTTACGGCTAGTGTACGTTAGAATACTGCATATTAGGACTGGAAAACTCGAACTCGACTTCGCAAGTTTCTGAATTAGGTCGAGTGTTTAAAGAAAATGCTACAAAGGCGAGCTTGTACTCGTATATCGACTCTAGATCGACGTCAATCAAGAATCAACCGGCGAACATTATCAAAGAAATACACATCTGTGTGAATTCGACCCAACTCAGCGGTCAATTTCAGGTCGCTTTGAAATCTACGTGACATATTAGTCGAAATGGAGTTGACATTTGTGTTGATTTTCGGTCGACGTTAATTGTTGAGCGACATCAAATCCACAGTCGAACCGAAACCCTCCTTTCCTTTCTTGTCTTTTGTTTATACGAATACCACTTCCCGTCTTTCCATCTTTACTTGCTCCTTTCAGCTCATCGACTGCTTCCACTCAGCTCAAGTACGATCCTCCAAATTATTCGTCACGAACTAATCTGCATTATCATCACCTGATTTACCGCATTGTATCAATATTCATTCAATGCCCGTTCTCTCTATTATTGTTCTTGAAGAACTCAGGCATGAAGGGCCCTCGAACCACATTCCACCTAATTTCTTCGAAACTCCATTACAGCATGTTCATTAGCGAATGCGAGCTTACAAAAAATAAGAGGTATTATACTTTTGCCAAATCCGTAGCTGAAGCGGAGGATGGACTTTTTCCATAAACTCATGCGCGTGCCCCTCAATTATAACATTTTTGTCTACAATCTCTCTTCTGGATCTTTAAGAGAGACCTTCTTGTGTGGTCAAGTATCATTCTCTTCTTTTCTATAATATTTCTACCAAAAATACAAGATTCCAGATTTAGCAGTGTCAAAATTGTACCCCATACAACTAGAGGAAGATGTGTTTACGTACCTTCGAAAATTTTACCAAGAAAAAATAATTTCCTATAAGCTTAGGTTTAGTAGCCTCTTACGTTGATGACACCGAGCTGACGTCAGGCGATTCTAAAAATGATATTGCGGCACGAGATAGGTGAGTAGTGAAGTCTGTTGAACGTTCATTCGAAATTATCACAAAATGCAGTCTTTTCACCAGACGAAATGTGACTTCATTTTTTCGCAATTGTCACGGTATTAATACTGCATACATAGAATGCCGTCAGCCGTATACTACACTCGTATTTCCGCTACTTCTATTTTCGTTTGGTCATCTGCCAACTTTTCGTGTTTCATTAACATGTACACGTATATTTCCTCTTCCTTGTTTCGCGTCTTCCTGCCCCGCGGCCATCTGTTTACCTTTCTACGCACGAATTGACGAAAAGGTGACGAAAACCAATTCATATGCGAGAAAATTTCGCGCGTAATTTCTTCGAGTGAGACTGCGAAGCTCCCTATCAAAAACAAAATCCGCAAATGTGGTCTTCTCGACGCAGTAAGAATGCGTTCACGGGGATGGTATTCGAGGGAAGGGGAGAGAGGGGTATGAAAGGACGACGATTGCGTGTATTTTTGCTACTCTCCAATGGGATCTGAACCGAAAGGAATGAACTGAAAGTAATCAGAGAATGCAATTTTGGTGAATTTTGCGGATAACACGAGCAAGAAAGGCAAGAAGTTGAATCATAGTATTTTTCTAGCCTCCAGATCTCAAATATCTGCGACACACTTAACCTTACACTCTCAACATTTCTACCCCAATCAACATCTTACAGCGATACAATCACGTAGGTCTATTTCTACAGCTTCCAATTTGGATTTTAGGATCGGTCTTGATGCCAAAAACTGTAAGTCTTATGCTTCAATCCTTTAACTTTACAGACTCTGTTGAGCATGACAGAACGGCTTTTGAATTGGCTTCTGGGATCTGTCTACATGCCGAAAATTAGTCTCATGCCCAACTTCCGAGTCCTACAATTCATGCTTCATTCCCATACCTTAAGAGGCTGCAGAAATGCTGACTTTACTCCAGAAAACTCCAGAAAAATCTTTCCGAAGTGGATTGGGTATGGAAAATTTGAGCCTAATTTAAAGCTCTTCACGATTCCGGATCACAGAATTTGGGCAAATTCCCTAATTCACCTATCTAGATCATTCTTAGGAGAATTGGAAATCTCATATCACCTTTTATCCAAAGGAAATATATAGTTTCAAGTAGGGCTCCCGATCAAACACTGAAATCGCGAAGGTGGTCTTTTCGACACTTCGCAGCATAGTCAAATTGAGAGAGCTGGCGTTCACAAATAGGATATTCGAAGGAGTTATAAAAGGACAAAAGAACGCGTAAATATTTGCTACTTTCTAACAGGGTCCGAGAAGAGACACCTCTTTCGCAAAAAAGGATTAAAAATAATCAGAGAATGTATTTTTGGTGAATTTTGCGAATAATAGGGGGAAATAGACAAACTTGATCAAAAGCACAAAGTCGATCTCCGAATCTTGAACCACTTCACCTGTTTCCATTTCTTGGGCACACACAAATAGAAGTTACCAGAAATCAACACAAAAGGCCATTGAAAGGAGAAACAAAAGCCCAAAAATTCCTCTTTCTCACCATTTAAACCTAGTCAAAGAGGGGACCGAGCATTCCGGAACTGACATCTTACAGCGATGTAATCACGTAGGTTCATTTCTACAGCTCCTAAATTGTAGGTCTTATGCTTCCATCCTCCAAGTCTTATAATTTCCCAGGCTGCTCCGTTGGGGTGACAGAGGTGCCTCTGGATAAGATTCTAATGTTGAAAATTTGTCCTTAATTTTCGATTCTCACCTAAAATTCATGCTTCATCCGCGGGCCTTTGAAGGCTGCGGAAAGGCTTTCTGAAGTCGATCTGGTCACTGGTGTCAGAAATTCGAACCTTAAGCAGATTCGTGGGCACATTCCTCAACTCGCCTACCGAGATCATTTCCAGGAGATATGGGAATTAGAAATGTCATGACTTCCCTTCCAGAGAAAATACAAAAGTTGATTTTGTTGCCAAAAATGAATAATTGATTTGTACTTCGGGAATCATTCCTCACTTACTAACGAAAGGTTTGAGGCGAGGTTCATCAATAATAGATGAGACATCCTCGGAGAGGATGGTGCCCGCACGATCCTGGCGTGAAAAATTTCAACCTGGACCAGTAAAAAAAATTACACTTACCTACTCTTTTTTGGAAAACAAAAACTTTGAGCTACGACTCGCTAATCTTTCTATAAATTGGATTCTTGGAAAAAACAAATCACTTGATTTCCTCCACGATTTCAAAAATGCATTGTGAATTAGAACTTACCTGCGAACAGAAAATAAAATTCACACGTTAATCAAAGGAACAAAAAATATTACAACTTTCAAAAATATCAATGCCAAAAATCTGAACATCCCCTGGTGATACTTTGCAGCTTGATCATTCCAAGAGATGTCAGTTCCATTAAATACATAGTGGTAAATTCTTGGGTATAGCAAATGAAGCGGTGATGTAACTTCCCGTCTCTAATCTGCAATTGAAGTTCTATGTTCATGAACTATTGACGTGAGGGTACATCGCCCTCCAAAGAATCACCCTTCCCTCTCTCCAGGAAAAAAATTGAATTCCAGAGCTCTCACCCCTAATGCTCAGATCATGATTATATCGAAGTCCCGTTTGATGACGTCACATCCTCCTTCAGTTGCCTCTTTATGGAGTTTGGAGTGTGCCGTTCGGTCTTGCAATTCACAGATGAACAATTTTTTAGCGGGGAACTCGCTATCCATTCTGTTAGGGGGATTACATCCTCAGAAAACGTCCGCGTCTGGGAGTTTCTGTGAACTGCGTCACGTCACATGTGACGCTTTATGACGTCATCAATGACCTTGACCTGCTTTAGAGATTTGAGAAAATTTCAATTTTCAGCCTTCATTATATCAGGTGTAGCATGCAGTAGCCCAGCCAACTCATTTTCTGAGGGGGCATTATCGCGCCAACGTCATCGCGAGCGCGGGAGGTTGCGGCTTCCCCGCTGCCATTGAATTTTTGACATGTTTCATGTCTTTGCTCTTACTCCTGATTTTGAAATTTGCGTGCGTTTGTCCGTCCGTGCAAATGACCTTGGGACTAATAAAAATTTCAAAAAAATCCTGATCCTAACCTGATTTTGAAATTTGCGTGCGTCCGTCCGTACAATTGACATTAGGTCTCTTGGGCTTCATTATACGAGGCTCGAATCAGTATGCTATAATAGTTATAACCTTCATTGTATAGGCCTAATATGATCCTTACCCTGATTTTGAAATTTGCGTGAGTGCATCCGTTCGTCTGTCCGTCCATACAATCGACATTGGGTCTCTGAAGCTTTCATTATAATAGGTCTGAATCAGTATGCTGTAGTAGGTATAGCTTTCATTATATAGGCCTAATATACATAGTTTGACCTTGGGTCTCTGAAGCTTTCATTCCGGTACTAAGCCTCAATCAGTATGTTGTAGTAGGTTGTAATATTCTAAACTAGATTCTTTTACATAGACAAAATTCAGAATGACGTCACATCGCGCCAAACCCGCACAATCCTCGGAGCGTTTGGCAACCGAAATTTCGACTTTATCTGAAGCCTTCATTATTCTTGGTCTGAATTATGTAGGTCACTATATAGGCCTAATGTACTTATACAGCAGACTTACTAGGAATGGGGTGACTATACTAACAAAGCTCAAGGCTAAGCCATCATTATACTAGGATGGAGACAAAGAAGAAGACTTATCCTAGACCAACAAGCAGGTCAAACGAGCGGAGCGAGTGCTGAATGAGCCTTCCTTAAAGTCATTACCCTAAAATACATCAAAGTAGACTTAAACGAGACAAAGAAGCAGGGCTCACTCGCGCTCGTTTGCCCCCCAAATCTCATCAACCTGGAATATACTAAAGTAGACTTATACTAGAACAAGAAGCGGGGTGAACGAAAGGAGCGAGTGAGACCTTCTTTTAGTCATTACCCCTAAAATACTCCAAAGTACACTTATACAAGACCAAAAAGCTGCGAGTAAGCCCCTCAAAGTCATCAACCGAAAATATTCCAAAGTACATAGACTTATTTATTCTAACTTCATACTAGGATTATACTAGTCTTCAAGTGAACTTACACTAGACCAGGGAGGGAGGCGGAGCCAGTGAGCCCCCCAAAAGTCACTAGCTACTAAGAAAGACATGAAACATGATCTTTATTTCTTTATTCATTTGGCTCTGCCAGAAAATTCCTTCTCACTGTAACTGTAACAGCATCAGTAACAGTAACAATAACAGTAAGGGTAACAGTAACAATAACAGTAACGGTAATGGTAACTGTAACAATGAAAGTAACAGTAAATGTAACTGTAACAGCATCAGTAACAGTAATGTAACCGTGACAGTGAGGATAGCGGCAGCAGTGACAGTGACAGTAACAAAGACGGTAATGGTAAAAGGGTAATAAGAACAGTAACAATAATGATAATAGTGACAGTAACAGTAACGGTAACAATAATGAACAGTAACAGTAACTGGAATGGTAACAATGACAGTGACAAAAACACTAAGTGTAACTAACATTCACAATAACAGTGACAGTGATGGTAACAGTAACAATGACAGTAACAGTAAATGTAACTGTAACAGCATCAGTAACAGTAATGGTAACCGTGACAGTGAGGATAGCGGCAGCAGTGACAGTAACAGAGATGGTAATGGTAAAAGGGTAATAGTAACAGTAACAGTAAAGATAATAGTGACAGTAACAGTAACAATAATGAACGGTAGCGATGACAGTAACAGTAGTGGTAACAATGACAATGACAAAAATGGTAACTGTAACTAACAGTAACAATAACAGTGGCAATGATGGTAACAGTAACGGTAACGGTAACAATTAAAGTAACAGTAAATGTAACTGTAACAGCATCAGTAACAGTAATGGTAACCGTGACAGTGAGGATAGCGAGACGGTAATGGTAAAAGGGTAATAGTAACAGTAACAGTAATGATAGTAGTGACAGTAACAGTAACGGTAACAATAATGAACGGTAGCAATGACAGTAACAGTAAAGGTAACAATAACAGTGACAGTAACAGCAATGGTAACAATGACAGTGACCGTAATGGCGACAGGGCGACAGCGAAAGTAACAGTAACAGTAACAATAACAGTGACAGTAACGGTAAGGACAATGGTAATGATAACAGTAATGATGACAATAACAGCATCAGTAATGGTAACAGTAACAGTGACAAAAGGGGTAACGGTAAATTTTTTTCATCAGGTATCAAACAGATTGCATCCCTCAGCTAAGTGGGCACTGATACTGAAATTAAGCCAACTCAGTCAACCCGTTTCGTTCACTCATGTGCGGCAGAAGTCTGCAGA
The DNA here is from genome assembly GCA_035079395.1 of Aspidiotus destructor. Taxonomy (NCBI): domain Eukaryota; kingdom Metazoa; phylum Arthropoda; class Insecta; order Hemiptera; family Diaspididae; genus Aspidiotus; species Aspidiotus destructor. The sequence continues at coordinate 5,215,100 of JAVHKZ010000011.1, read as the reverse complement.
ATCGGCCTTCCTGCCACCTTGGTGTAGCATGTACTAATATTTGCCCAGATCCTAAAATTTTCCCTGGCCTAGTATGTACTGATAGTAAAACTAGGTTAACCAAGTCAAATTATCCTATCTGTTTGTGACCTATCTCCGACCCAATTCCATCAGGTCTTGGAGCTGCCCCAAAGTAGATCAAGATCAAGCTTTTCTGGTAATGTCATTAGAGGGTTCGAAATTTTTCGTTCACAATTTAGGCACACTTGTTCCTATCTCCTTTCCCTCGACAATGGATATTTCAATAATATCAGAACCAATTATACTTGAAGCTGTAGCAAATAGCGACGTACCAAAAGAAAAATAAGGATTGGCCACTAGTCGAGCCCAATGAACCATCTCGACTTCGAATCAACTTGATATTCTGACGAAAAGTCGACTGAGAATCGACCTTTATTTTGAGTCGAAATTCAGTTTCAACCACTGTAGATTGTAAATCCACCCACAATGACTATAAGACGACTCGAAATCGAACACTCTTCACCACTATCGACTCATCCTTGATGTCTGAGTTCAGGTGATTCACGAATTGGCGATTGATGTCGACCCAAAATCGATACATCATTCAATCGACATTGCGTCGATTTCAAGCGCACAAATTGATAGAGCGAAAATGAATCGTCTCTGGTATGCGATGTTGAATTAGACACAAAATCGACGTCGGAATTTGATCGATTCGATCACTGTTGCACTGATCAGTTAAAGATGAGATTCTCTATCAAGGGCACACTACTAGTACGTTCCCCGCCGAAAAGAAGAAAATTGGAGGGAGATCTAGGACATCGGTAACAAAATAACAAAACAATTAACATTCTCCGCTACATCTCGAAGTATGTGGAGGACCTGAATCAAGAGAAGAATTCGAAAATCTTCTTGTTACAAATACTATAGACAGGAGGACTGGTAAAAATCAAAAACAGAGAGAGGGGAGAGGTAATACACCGTATCATTCATGATAATTCATCGAATTCTTCAAATCTTCCAGCAATCTTTTGCAAAGAGATGACATTCTTTTCAAGACCTTCTAAATTCTAATGCAGACTATATGTAGACTTCATTTTCTCATAATATTTACTTCTTTGTCACGAGCACATACATAATGTATAAATATACATACACCCATTAATGTATGATATCAATATGCACGTGTGTCCAGGCAATACTCGGAATGACATCAAACTTTTATTCCTAGGAAAGTTTTTATCTCATTATTGTTGCACTCAGTCGACAGATTATATGTTCGTCGCAAAATTTCTGTCGTTAATCCTATGAGAACTAATAATAGAAAAGAATCTACACTAAAGATTATCACCTAATAGTCTAACACTCATCTCATTGTCAATATACGCTTTAAAAACACATTTGTAGCACGATAGCTCGAGCAAATTATTCATTAATACCTGCAGCACATCAATTAACACTGCATTTTTCTCTTTTGTCTTCGATATTACCGGTATGACTCATACCATGCGTCGGGGCTCTGGATATAGGTAACAATCATTGAGAGTCTATTCAAGGTTATTTTGTATCACATTATCTGTTCCATAGATTTTTAATCTCTTCTTCGACTCATTTTTTCGCTAGACGTACGTATGAATAATAAAATTTGACACATGTTAGAGAGTCTTTTCAGTAAATACGCAAGCCGAATAACCACCCGCAGGTTTCACACGAAAGAATTACATCATTTTCCCCACGTGTTTTTTTCGCCTTCTTTCTTCGGCTACAGTACATTGTGGTATCCTTACCACACAAATTTGACGCAATTTCTTATCGAATGTTCCGGGAATCATCAGGTCGTAGCAACCAACTGCTCCTCGAGAAGTGTGGTTGAAGGAGTCCTTGGAAAAATGGAAACAAAGAGGGGAACCCAAGACAGCACAGTGAGAAAGTACTCAGGATCAGTACCATACATAAAAAAGTATACGTTCAGCGCTTATGATGTGAATGTGGACCATGGGGAAGAGAATGAGCAACGACCAGACGGAAGAAAAGGACAAGGGTTGCAAACATTGCGAAGGCATCTGTATTAATGAGACTGCGGGGAGGAATACGAAAATCCGGGAAAATAAGCAAGAAACATTCAGGGAGGAGATGGAAAGTCATTGTTTGGCCAACACCTTCGCAATGAAAAACAGCGCAATGGTCCCAGCTTCCAACCTCAGATTATTGTACCAAGTCCTAATCTTCACACGTTTCGTCGTGCACGGAACCACACCGGGCGCCGGCCATGATTTCAATTCCAAGTTGAACTATAAAAGCACAGCTCCGACGATACTACTGAGTTCTAGGCTCCTCCTCATTGCTGAACTTCGAGATGAGATACTCACTTTATAAAATGATCATAAAGCCCAGTTTGACTTAGGGTATTGAATTCTGGGGCACCACCCCGAGTCCACAATAAATTTCTTCGAATCAGCCTCCACAGTTTTTGTTCTCCATGGCTGTTTAAGATATCTTGAATTTTGATTACCAAGCGGGAGTCTCGTTTAAAATTCCTACAGCAATGTGAAGAAATCTCGAATAGAGAAAATAACATGAATCGTCTCTCTTACTACATTGTATTCTCCTTGAGAACGTCCTGAATCTGTCTTTGGGATGTATGAATGAACATATTCTCATTGGTAAGGAATTCTCGTAATCGTTTACAAAGGTTAATCGACGTGTCGTATACGTTTCTTTCTCAATAATACCTATTTAATAGAGTAATTTACTTCGCAAACGAGCCATTTAAAGGTGACTAGAATACGAATTACGAGTACATTAACTTTTAATTGAAAATTCATCCGCTCAATAATATAAACATGAAGTAAATTTGTATACTGCGCGAGTATATACAATGATTCATACACACCGTGTCAGTCTATATAATTGTGCGCGCACGAAACTCGTAATTTATTATATTATACATCCCTCCCTATATTTACGCTGAATGCTAATGAATCCTCGCAACCTGTTTTAATTATACGTAGACGTATTTTCGAATTCGGCATTTATTTGTTATTCTTTCGCGCAAAAAAAAAAAAATATACACGATTTTACCTCGCTAACAAAAAATTTATACCTCCGATCGCACCATAACTACCACTACTGTCTAAATATGGAGATTTTTCACGTTTTCGTGTAGGGTACAATCATCGAGAAATACGTGTACGCTATAAATCTTCGTTCGTCCAATTATCATAAGTAACTGATCCTTCATGGGTGGTGTATACTTGCGGTGTTTGTGAAAAATTTTCATATCAAAATTGTCTTGCCCATTCAACAGTGGACCGTAAATTTTTTTTTCGCAACACCTTCTGAACTGGTTTCTTACACTTTATAAACCATCCCAGTGCGCTTCGAGAAGACCCGATGAAATCTGACTAGATTGTATAGGTATTCTTCTATTGGGAATTATGTAGGGCAGAAAGTAGTCACGGGGCGTATTTTTCACACGTTAGCGCTTCTTCTTCATGATTATTATCGTCAATGGGATCATTTAACATCGAGTGGATAGGGAGTGCTAAGGGCATAAAAATGTACTCAAACAGCGTAAATTTAGGAAGTTACAAACTTCGTTATTCGAGAAGAAATCTGTATTGAAGAAGTCACTTCCTCAGATAAATGAGTCTGTCAAAGTCAGATAAATTTTCAATGAAAGAGAACCTTCCTACTCAGCAATGTGCTGTTCAGGTTCAAACAGGGTCCTCAGAAGAAATTGATGAAGATACTAAGAAAATAATCCATAACCCGGAAGAAGCTCATTAAGCAATAAGTAGTTCTAACAAGAGGGAACAAAGGCCAATCTTTGGTCTTCATAGACCGAATGGAATACAACCTTAAATTACATGAATTTCTAGATGATGGTAGTGCTTACACAGATGATCAATTTAAATCTGAAGCTCATGTTAAGGAAGTTCGGGGAAAAATAAACTACAGAAAACACATTTTCAAGACGGTCGATTTAAAGAAGAGGGTGACTTTCCAAAGTTCTGTTCCTCCTCGCTGCGCCGGATATACCAGCGTAGTAGAGGCCGCGAAGGGGCACGGGCGGTTGCACCTGAATAACAGCTGGCTCGCAAAAGGCTGAAGAAGGCCATCAAAGAGAGCAAGAGTGCTGCACGGCAAGAGCTGTGTGAAATGGCCGAGGACGACCCATTTGGTTAGCTTTATAAGATAGTGCTGAAGAAACTAAAAGGCCTCACAGCAATGAGGCGAATGGAGCCGGATGTTGGGGGTCAAATCATTGATGGTTTGCTCCCACAGCAGCCACCACCAATGGTAGCGCTACCAATAGTAGAAGAGGATGGTATATCCCTCCTGGGTACCGAGGAGGTCGATGCAGCAGTCAATAGACTGCGGGGTAAGTATTGGAGAGCTCCGGGTTCGGAAAAGATTCCAAATCCAGTCTGCAGCGCCATACACTCAGTTGACCTGAAAGTGCTTGTTGATACATTCAATGCGGCAGTTGTTGGGGGACTGTTCCCTGTGCGATGGAAAAAGCCAGGCTAGCTCTGATCGATAAGAAGGATAAACCACCTGGCCTGCCATCCTCTTATTGTCCACTTTGACTGCTGGACAATGTTGGGAAACTTCTAGAAAGAGTGATAGCCAATCGACTGGAGAGCTATCTGAAGGAAAGAGATATAATTTCTAGTAGCCAGTACGGTTTCCAAACTGGGCGCTGCACATCAGATGCTGGGATCCGGCTGAAGAGGATAGCCGAGTCAACGATAGCTACGCGTCAGTTTTGCGCGGCCGTCAGCCTCGACATAAGAAATGCGTTCAATTCGATTCCTTGAGACAGAATCTTGGAAGCCTTCAAGGACGCAGAAGTGCTCGCATACCTGCTCAAGATGATCAGCAGCTATCTTAGCAGTCGTGAAATCCAAGCTGAGACGTCTGCTGGTACAGTAAAGCGTCCGGTTACTTGTGAGGTGCCGCAGGGGCCGGTCCTTGGGCCGCTTTTGTGGTGCGTTGCATTTAACGGGATATTAAAGGTGAGGCTGCCACCGGGGGTTAGGCTTATCTGCTATGCGGATGACACCCTGGTGGTATGTACCTCTGATACAACTGCGAGCAGGGTAATCCGGGCTTTAGAGGTAGTGACTCGTTGGATCGAGTCGACTGGACTCGAACTTGCAGCTAATAAGACGGAGGCCATTTTATTCACGACCCGTCGGAAGTTCAGTCCACCCACCTTTCGCCTGCAATGAGTGGAAATCGAGACTAAGAAGAAGATGAAGTACCTGGGCATCTGGTTTGACTCAAGGCTGAGCTTCAGGCACCATTTCCTGATGGCAGCGGAAAAGGCAGGCCGGGTAGTTGGATACCTAAGCCGTCAGGTGAGGAACCTAGGAGGACCGAGGGAAGCAAGAAGAAGGATCATGATGAGCATCGCCTTGTCGACCCTCCTATATGGTGCGCCAGTATGGACCGACTTCATGAAGATACCATACAGAAGAAGAGAGATGGTAAAGATCCAACGAAGAGCTGCGCTAAGGTGTGTCGGTGCTTACCGCACTGTCTCGACGGAGGCTCTTCCTTGCTGAGGAGAGAGCGGTGGTGTTCAGAGCAAAAAAGACGACAACGACCAACCGCGAGGCTCTACGGGTTAAGCAGGAGGCCAGGCGCTCTTTGCTTGAGAAATGGAAAGTAAGAATTGCCCAGAGTGAGCTGGGTAAATGGACAACCCGTGTGTAGATACGCGACCTTGATGAGTGGATGAACCGACACCATGGCCAACTAAATTTTCATCTGACGCAGGTGTTAAATGGCTATGGCTGCTTCAACAAGTACCCTTGTAAGAAGTTAAGGAAAGTTGAACAGGCAAAGTGTTCGCACAGCGACCAAGGGCGGGATGATGGACCAGGGCACACCTTATTTGAGTGCGAGGTGTGGAGGCGTGAGCGGGACAAGCTTAGTCGGTCTCTTCAAGAGATTGGGGTTCATGAAGCTCTCGACCCGAGTAGCCTGGTATCCACCATGCTAAGTTCCGGAAAAGCATGGAACCAGGTGTCTACATTTCCGTCACCGTCATGAAGAGGAAGATGGACCAGGAATGGAATAGGCAAATGCAGAACCACGCTATGGCCTACTCGACACCTGTGTACCATCAACAACCAGATTTGCAGAAAGAAGAGGATGACGATCTTCCCTGAAGATAAAAGAAGATGAAGAAACTATAACAGCAATTTACTATGTCTTAAGGCGATGTTGTTGTTGTGTGTTCTTGTGCTTTCTGCGCGCCAGGAGGGCACTGTAGCTTGACGGTTGCCAAAGTAACTTGGTGGTTGCCAAGCAGAAGAGGCGGGTCGCCAAGGAGATTCTTCCAACACTGAAGTTATACCCGAAAGGGTCGATTCCGGTACTGGAAGAAACAAAATCAAATGCATACGCAACCCGCACCAACTCCAATGTGGAGGACGAGCCGTGTTGCAAAGGCGACACAAATGCGGTTTCTCCTCGCCGGTAAGGACTACCAAAGTTACACAAACCGGAGGTTCTGGAGAAATAGCTGTACAAATTCAGGCATCAATCATCTCGACCTTAAGGACGATGTTTCGTGCCGCTGGAAAGGCCCTCCAAAACTTTTTTGAGTACCTTAACGGTACGTCTCGGTCTATTCAATTCATCCTGGAGATAGGATGCTATGAGATCTTTTCCCTGGACCTATCGATCTCCATTGCTGTGTAGGAAACCTGCAAAGATAACACCATCTACAGTTCATCTCGCTGCCCTTCGTCTCTTAAGAATGCGGCTCCCAAAGTCTGTTGTACCGCCTGACATCAATCCCTATTCAATTCACCAGGGGCATAGGAGGAAAGGAGATCAGTCTGTTGGACCTACAGATCTCCTTCGCTCATGAGGAAACCTGCCCGGATATCACCATCCACAGTTCATCTCACTGTCCCTCATCTCCTAAGAATGCGGCTTTCCTCAGTCTGTTGTACTGCCTGACATCAATCCCCATTCAATTTACAATAGGAGGCAAAGAGATCAGTTTCCTGATCTACAGATTTCCATCGCTTGGTAGGAAACCTACACCATCCACTCCACAGTTCATCTCACTGTCTTTCGTCCTGTAAGAATGCGGCTTCCCACGGTCTCTTGCACTGCCTGACATCAATCCTTCTCACTTCCGCTGAATTTGGCACACCACCTGGATCGAGTGAAAGGGTGTTAGCTCAACATTGACAAGTTAATTAAAGAGAAGCTCGCTGCAAAGATCTTGGATAGAAAACATTCTCCGAAATATGTCGAAGTCGCATCCGAACGGACGTGGATGTGGGATTTTTGGAGGACGTTCCCCCAACAAGAATAATTACAAAAAAAGTCCTAGCCACTCTTGATCCTGGTTTCCGTGAATTAAAAAAAAATATATATTCTCCAAAATCGTCGAGCGATCGATGTAGACTCGCAGCTCTCAGGGGAATGACTTACAGGACTTACGAGCTAGATGCGGCAGAACAGATGTATTCCAGACGAGATTTATTCCGAGTATTCTTTTTTTTTTTCTACGCGAAAACATTTTTCAAATTCTCGCTTTCTGACGCATAAGTTACGGTCGAAATTTTTATGCAGAATTCCGTTTCACGTCAGATTAAGGAACATAATATAAACCATAATTCCCGGCGTTCTTTGCCTCTAAAATATAGTCGCTGTAAAGTAAATTGCCGGTGCAATACGAGTCCCAAATTCGAGTCAAAGTTCAAAGACGGATGACCTTCGCCTCTAACGCAGAGCGTCGAGACGGTTTTGCAAAAAAAAAAATGAAACGAGTATAATCATACGAGGTGCACAGACCTAACGATTACATTTTTATTCTCGGAAACACTTTAGACATCATCCTCGGATCTTTGATAAAAGCTCGACTTGGAAACGTCTGCTATACAATAAAAATCAAGTTTTGAGAGTTTCAACGTTCGTGATTCGATTGATTCGAACTATTTGCACGATTTGAAAAATCCCTTCGAAAACGACCACGTCGAGAAACGGGTGCCGAGTTTATTTTAAATTCTACGTAAAAACCCCGCGCACATCTCGAGAACTTCGAAGAAAACCTCGAATATAAATAGTCATTAATATTTTACGAAATTAGAGGCAAGAGAAGTACACTGCTCTTGCGTGTATAATTTTCTAATTCGCACGCTCGTATCTACTTGGAAAATTACCGTCTACATTTCTCGAACCTCATCTATCACTTTTTCGAAAGATTGGATTACATCGATCGTAATTATAATTTTACAAATACGATGACCTTCACACACTCTCGACTTTTTCTATCTATCGTTTTGAAAAAACTATTATACAGTAATTATTTCGTCTATACAAGCTAGTGTAGAGCTTTGAATTATACGTTTGACGCGCTTCATCCCTCGTGCACGACGCTTTTAATGAAGTGTTTTGCAAAACAGACGGACGCTGGTCGAAATTCTGAACTAAAACAAATAATTTGGCATGAATCTGCCAAAATAGATAGCGAAAACGAAAACATAATTGAGGTTTTTGAACGGTCGGTCTTATTATAGCTTATCATTCGAAACATTTTAGATGAGAAAGAAGAGAGAAGAGGAGGAGGTAGTCGAGTTCCACTAAGTGGAAGTGCTCCGTACAAAACATATAATGCAAGTGACAACAAAAATACTACGATGTAATTTCACAAATACGTGTATTTTTTTCCTCGTCCTCTTTTTGGATAATATATTTTTTGAAGAAGAAGTGACCTAGAGCGTCGTAGGTCATCATGTCCTGACGTCATTCGTCATCGTCTCGTCAATAATGTACTGCGTTTCTTTCGAATTCGAAGAAAATGCAATCTGCAGAAAGCTCGGGAGGAAGGTTGGAGGTGGAAAATGATGACTAAGATGTCAAAACCAAAAGGTAAGGATGTACCATCAGACAGGTATATAGACCCTTTTCCTGACTGCTGCTAAATCGCTGTTTGCTGTTGCGTTGCGATTTTCATTTCCCTTGGTTCCAATTTGTGTGAAAAAGTTGGTGCTCAATTGTGTCATGCGCTGGTCTCCTCGCTCCCTCCTGGATCCGTTTAAAGGGACTTTTTGTTCATTCGAACTTCCTCCCATCTAAATTTTTGGTACAGAAATAGACTGAATCGTTTGTACTGCATCTATTCTGGTCTCTTGACATGTTTCATGTCTATGCTCTATAATCTCATCCTTATGGGAATTTGCACTGTGGCAGTGATCCTCAAATCTCCGAGTCCGAGGGGCCCCTCTCCAAAGAGACTGAGAAAAATTTTGAGAAGATTTTCTCAGGAGTGATTCTGAAATCTGCGAGTCAGAGTCCGATTCCCCCCCTCTGTAGTTTTTAGTTTATCCTAATGTAATGAAAAGGCGTAGGCTAGATTTAAACTAGGCTAAGAAAACGCTAAGAGCCATCATGAAGTTATAAGCTTGTGACGTCATAAGTCGGTGACGTTCTCGGTTCGGTGACGTCATAGGTTCGATGACGCCATAAGTTTGATGATGTCATAAGTTCGATGACGTCATGAGTTCGGTGCTGTCATCAGTCGGTGACGTCCTAGGTTCGGTGACGTCATAAGTTCGGAGACGTCATGAGTTTGATGACGCCATAAGTTTGGTGACGTCATACGTTCGATGACGCCATAAGTTTGGTGCCGTCATCAGTCGGTGACGTCATAAGTCGTTAATACTGGTCCGCTTACAACATCTGAAACTACTAAAGAAGACTTACACTAGGCTAAGAAGCGGGACGAACGAGCGGAGCGAGTGACTGAGTGAGGCCTCCAAATCTCATCAGCCTGAAATATACTAAAGTAGACTTACACTAGATCAAGGAGGCTCATTAGCCTAAAATATTCCAAAGTATACTTATACTAGATCAAGGGAGTGTGCCGCTCTAAAGCCTTAGCCTAGAACTCTCAAATATTTTTGTCTAGCATTATCCTCAACATATCTGATTGGGCAAACATTTGGAAAAGATATGAAACATGATCTTTATCTTTTTGGCTGCGCCAAGAAATCCAATACCCCCTAATGTTTGGAACTTTCTCTTTTTCCTCTCCAACCGTTGGCGGAGCTGGAGACAGAGAGTACCACATTTGGACAATTGACGGATGTTTAGGATAAAAATAGCCTGAATTGTTCGTGCTAATCTCCTTTCCGTCCAGCCTTTGGCCGAGCTGGAGACATGCAGGACTCAATTTGGACAATTGATGGATTTTTGAGATAAAAATGTACTGAATCGTTTGTGCTGATTTCCTTTCCCCCTCAATTGTTGGCGGAGTTGAAGACTAACAGGATTCAAGTTGTGCACACAATTGATGGATTTTAAGGATGAAAAAGGCCTGAATCATCTGTACTGGTCTTCTTTTCGTCCGACTGATGGTGGAGCTGGACACAAGCGGAGCCCAATTTGAACAGTTGATGGATTTTTGCGATAAAAATTCATGAAACTGTTTCTACTGTGTTTGACTTCCAGTCGTTGTTGTAAGCTCACGGCGAGCCTTCTCTGATCAAAACCGAAGAGTCTTGTGAAGCCGTTGGAATTATTTATGGCGATTTTTCGGATAGGGCTGCGCACGGAGTCCCCTTACCGAAGGAGATTAAAAATAAAGATATTTCAGAAGTCGTTCGGTTACTAGAGGTTGATGACGATGAACCGATTGAAAAAACGTTGAACATTCTGGTGAGAAAGCTGAAATTAATGAATAAAGCTTTCACAGAAGAAAGCACCTCAACTGACTCCCTAATCTCTTTTGTAAAATCCGATGCTGAAGATTTTAAAGCTCCTGAAGATGAGTAGTTTGAGTCCATTCGTGTTCCTTATTCATAATATCCTACACGAATTAATCACTAAGTTCAAGCGAAAAAAAAAAAAAAAATGTAAATAATTTCTATTTTCGTCGTTGTTGTAAGCTCACGGCGAGCCTTCTCTGATCAAAGCGGGCACATGTGCGGAAATTCTCGCTGTTTTACGCAATATCGATAGTGATATATCGATATTGTTGATAGTGATATATCGATATAATCGAGAATGATACACCGATATTATCGAGATTGATATAAGTGATCTTTACTTTGAATTTCCTTGCAAACGCTCGAAGACATATGTATAATTTTTGTTTGTACTCTGAGTCTATGAGTTGCGTGAAATTAGACCACCGCGAATGAGCAGGTATTAGGCCTAAACTAGGCTGCTTGATTATATAGGTCTATACAGGGCTTGACATGAAACATGATCTTTTTCAATTTAGCTCCGCCAGAAAATTTTTTCATCTTAGTATACCTTATGCCAAGCTAACTAGCTCTCAAGGGCCCGCTCGCCATTCTTTGTATATTCCAAGTCCAGAGCGGAGCATACTGTTTACTAAGCTAATCAGCCCTCAGAGTATACTTTACGCTAAAATAACTAGCGCAACGGAGCTCACTAACCTCTCTGTAATATCATACCATGCAAAATGAATTTTCACCCCAATGATCAAGTTTCCAAGCCGTGTTTCGACAATAAGAAAGACTCACATAAGTACGTGGGCGGTTCATGAAAAGAGAGACTTGCACCTCTCTATCGACAATGTCTACATGGGGGTGAGGTATACATGGGCTCAGTTTTTCTCTTGATCTCAGCAACATGTACCAACATACCAACATACGCGAGAAGCAAGAAAATCCAACACATCGATATTTGTAGCCTCGTCGCGTCGGTGAGTTTTCAATGCTTGCTCATCAAGTCGATGCTCTCTACAACAGAGAGAACCGGTCAGCAACCCCTGTCAGCCTACTAGTAATGTCGGTGGTTAATTCTATTTAAAAAAAAAAAAATAGTAAACAGCAGCGAACAAAGGGCGGACCCATCGCGATCTCCATTCAATTCATTTCCTCCCTACGAGTCTTCAATGAACGGCTCCGTAGAACACGTAACAAATCACGAGCTCACAACTTACATCGCTTCCCGCGTTCATCGCCTTTCAAGGAGAACCAACGCGTCATGTCAGTCCTACGCGCTCGAGTTCGTACTATTTCGGAATTATATTTCTTTTTTTTTTTTTTTTGTCCAACCGAAATGGAAACTCGCACATCCCAGACGAGATCATACAAATCGAATAAGTCAGCGAGCGCACAACAGTAATATGTACCCGCTCGTTAAGATATGTACGCGCGCAAAAGCACGAAAATTAATGTCAACTCGCGCCACTATCATAATTCGCTCCGGGTACACATTCGACAAAATATCGGTCTCCCGTTTCTTTTCCTTGTCTTCTTTACGTACACGACAAGGCCCCTTTCCATTCAGATTTTCGTTCTCGCCGACCACCAAAATTAATCCCGAGTGTGTATACAACGAACCAAAAGCCGATGATGCGTTGCGAGCCAATTACGCAAACACGACGAACAAGAAGCGAAATCCCCTCGACGAAATATTTAAAACCTTGTAGATTTTAATTTCTTGGCATTGTCACCTTTCGTTGCAAGTCGTTACTCGATAAACAGAATATAAATCTTATTATCAGCGTTCGTCGCCCGATCGTGGAGCGATTTGCAGTAAGCGACGCGTGAGAACGATCACCGTCGTGCATCGTCGACGGACGAGTCTCGTCGTCAGCCACGGGGTCGCCGCCGACCGCGAGAGTAAGTAGGCGCTCTCTCGGTGTTCGATCGCGTGATCCCACGCGGTATCATAAGCGTCTTCGCGGCTAATCGTCAGCAGACACGAAAGTAGACCAGAGTTGGGTGGCGGCAGACTAAACACACGATGACGACGTAAAGTGCGAGAGAGTAATTCGGCTGTTAACGCTTCTATTTTAGCGATTAAACGAAAATAACGATGTACGATAATTTGAATTTGTTCGCCATCATCGGGTACTATAAACAAAACACCCGAGCGAGTTTATATGCACGATGCACTCGGGTGCTCGTACGTTGTTTATGGCGATGTGTTGGTGTTGTGTCTTCGTAAAGTGCAGACGACTGTCAAGCTAAACACGTCTTCCATCATATAAATGGATATCCTACTAAACTAGCGAGTGTATATGAAATATTAATTCGAACGTGCTGCTGGCGTTCGTTATGAAAAATTAGTAAAGAATAAAAAAATAAGCGCCAACGTACTCCGTATTCCAGAAAAGCTGAATGAACATTCGTGTAAACATTACGTTGTATTGCTTACTTCGAACGAAGACCAATACATACAATATTTGGTCACGTATTATAGTGTGGGAAAGAATGTTTACGAAAAATTTACGTTCAATACATAGATATTTCGCCACCGAGGAAAAACTTCTCGAGCTGATTGTCGAGGAAAAAGAGATACTTAGAAAGACTGTAAATGATGGGGAAATCAGCGCTGTAAAATGAACTCGACTGGAAGTCGGGCCACAGACTCCTTCAGGGGAACATTTGCAAAGAAAAAGATCAAAACCCTCAAGTTTTCGGTAGTAAAACGATGGTATCAGAAGATGGGCTAAGCAAATCATTCTGGAACCACGATGTCATTTCAGATGGGAAGTGGGATCCGTATCAAGGGAAAATTATGGAAAAAAGTTGTAGAGAAAGTGAAAATGGGGAAGAACTGCCAGTTGGCAATCATACAAATCAACACACTGGTGATAATGGTCGCGAAATAAGAAACAGCGCGCAATTCTACGAAGATTTATATAAGAAACAATTGAGAGGAGAGAAGGGAGAATTTTGCACAGCTGTGATGGCAACAAAGAAGAAGTGGATTTCGATCATCCCCTTACTACCCACGGTACAGCCGCAAGATTACAATGGTGTGAACGTCGGACGTTGAAGAACAACGACAACGGCAAATTGAACCCAGGAGAGGGCGCGAGCGTACTTTGATAGATCGGAACAGACAGACGAAAAAACTTTCACTTTATGACCACGTATGAATGAAACATGAAACGAAAGTAAATAAATTCCACATAGATAGTCGGCATTTTTTCTCTTTTACCCTGACAGGACTACGAGTAAAACTTGTTCCAAGTCCTGCCTACCTTTGTAGAAGACCTTCATCTATTCGAGTTCCGGAATTCACTCAGATCCCACATCTTTGGAGGTTCAAAGCGCGCTTCTCAAGTCTACATCTATAAGAGTTCCAGACTCAAAATTTCTTCAAGCTCCCAAGTTAGGACAAAGTCAGGGCAAGTTTGTGTGTCTCCAAAAACTCTTCTAGAAAAATGTTCTGGCAAAGCCAAATAAATAAAGATCATGTTTCATGTCTTTCCTCTTCTTAGAAATCTAGTAAAAGTCTATTACAGGATGTCTCAAGCTGATAGCTTTCGGGTAGCTCACTCCTTGCTCTAGTTCAAGTCCAGCTTAGAATATTTCAAGCTAATAGCTTCTTATAAGCAAGTATACAGTCCTTTCATACAGTACACTAGAGTACGAGGGGGAAGGGGGGAGGGGGGGGGGTCTTCAAATACGTAAGATGCCTGAGCCTGCTAGTATAAACCGACTAAATCCACTTAAACAGTATACTGTATTTTGATGATTAGCCTACGCTCTCCGGACACCCTATTTTAAGCCTAGTTCAAGACTTGTGAAATCCTAAGGAGAGGGGGGGGGTGTCTCCGTCTGTTATAATTCTGGTTGAAGACTGCTAAAATCCTGGGTAAAGCTATCAAAAAGTTAGTGAACCTAGAATATAAAGTGGGAACTACGCCCGGACACCTTATTATGAGCCTAGTTTAAGACTAGTGAGATACTAAGAAGGGGGGAGGGGCTTCTCCGTCTATTATAAGTCTGGTTTGAGACTGGTAAAATCCTAGTACAAAAGTAGTTTGAAGCCATCATGAAGTTAGTACAAAGCTAGTATATAAACTGGGCAAGGTGAACTCGCGGGGTCCACTCGCAAATTTTTGAATCACCCACGGAGTAACGAAGGTGAAGGGGGCCAGAGTAAAAACATGAAACAAGTCAAAAATGATCTTTCTCTGGACCCACCTCAACCAAGATCGTCAAGTCTCCTTTCTCTCCTCTATAAAGAATTGAAACTTGAAATTTTGTTCAGGCCTCTAAATTAGTCCAAGGTTATCGATGACGTCACAAATATCGGACGCAGACGTTTTCTGAGGATGTAATTCACAAAGCTAAAAACTGGTCTAAAAGTCATAGCATGAAATTTTCTTCTGAGGCTAGCTCAAGTTTGACCCACAACTCTTTTCTAGCTCAGGACTCCATAGTTCTAGCTTAGCTCATAGATTTGGAACTCAAAATTTTGTCATAATTCATGTTTCCTGAGGCCTAGCCCATAGTTTCGAAAAATTCACGGGTTCTTCGACAAAGTTGAACGAGGGGAGGCAGGGGTACCTCAGAAGAAGGTTCCTAGTCTTACTGTGTTTGAAGCGTGGCATATCTGGCTCATAGAAGGGGCTAAGTCAATTGGTAAATGAAGCATTGCTCGAAGTCTATGATGGTCGGAGAATCCCCTCCCCCTCCCCCGTTAAAATAGATGTCCAGTTGGTTGACGAGTTTACACCACCCCTGTGAGCCCTTATCCCGGAAAAGAAACCTAGGTATGATTCCAAAAATCTGCAAGTTCCACAAGTCTTGAACCCTAGCCCTCAATTCCATCACGTACTAGTTTCACCATCCCATCCACGCTCTTTTCAACGGGGAACCCGTTAGGGAACCTGTTTCATCGGGAGGGTAGAGCAAACGCCCGCCGTCTGTCCGGCCAGTAAAACAGCTTGGAGATTTGTGCAGCCCCTTCGAACAACTAGACGTACAATGCTTCACACACCAATTGGCTTAACTGTCGAGATATACAACTCGATAGCGGGAGCGTTACTATGATGGAGGGGCTTTTTATTCGATGATATACCGCTCGGCATCACGTCGTAGTTAGTTCGATTATGCACTCGTATCGTTGGTATTATCAATGCCTGCGCCGAAGTTTTTCCTGCCATTCCCATCTCGTGCTGTTTCTTCCACCTTTCGCAGTCGGTGTACAGACGAGTGCAAGAAGAGGGATTACAAGTCGCGTACAACGACGAACATGATCGAATTCCACCTTTCGCAGTCGGTGTACAGACGAGTGCAAGAAGAGGGATTACAAGTCGCGTACAACGACGAACATGATCGAATTCCACCTTTCGCAGTCGGTGTACAGACGAGTGCAAGAAGAGGGATTACAAGTCGCGTACAACGACGAACATGATCGAACCATTAAGGATTTTACGCACTCGATTTTGGCGCTAGCATTCGTCCCAACAGCTGACGTGAGGAACTGTTTTAACATGCTGAAGAACGCCTGCCCAAATGCCCTCGTCCCTGTTCTGCAATATTTTGAGCGCACGTACGTTGGTGTACCACAACGAGGCCGCCGAAGAGCCGTCCGGCCGCGGTATCGCCTTGAACTATGAAGCTGCCCGCAATAAGTCGCACAAGACTAACAATTCGTCCGAGGGCTGGCATAATCATTACAACCTCGTAGTGGGTAAACATCACCCAGACCTTTACTCAGCGTTTCAAGAATTGAAGAAGGAACAAGCATTTACTGAGACATGTCTCGCCGAGCTCGCTTTGAGCAAGCGCGTGAAAAATGCTCCCAAACGTAAATGGGTCGAGTTGCAAGAGCGAATTCAAGGACTCGTACACCAGTATGGTACATACGAAGAGGAGGACAGAATTGTGGACTATTTACGCACAGTGGAAATAATGTAAGAGTAACGTAAGAATACAATGTTAAAAATTTTTCGAATTTTATTCAGGCGTAAAGGCGTTCGGGGCATTGGTATTCGGGGAAATGTCACTTCGGTATTCTTGTCATTCGGGGGGAGGGTATTCGGGGAAATGGATTCGGGGGAATGTCCGGGAACCGTTCAAATAAGCCAAAAAAAATTGAACGTTTTCTCAACCTTTTTAATCGGCATGAGGTTCCCGGACATTCCCCCGAATCCATTTTGAACTGATTTGATGAAATCTTGGGCATTATATGATCCACGCCTCAAGATGGCAGCAGAGCTTTTGGTGTAATGTCGTGCTCAGCTGCTGCGTCTTATGTTCATTTCGGCAACTTTGGAGTCATATTTTGTACATGCCGAATTCTCCGTATCATACTCCCTCAAAAAATAACTTGGGGTTACTATCAGTAGAAGAACTAGAAAACGTAAGAAAGCGAATAAGTGAAAGGAAGTCATTGGATTCGTTGAAACAAGAAACTTCGAATGATTCAAAACATTTGCGCCTTTGTGGTTGGATACAGATTTGACAGTCTTCTGGTTGGACGACAATTTATGGTCATCACGTGAAGAAGAGGGTTATGTAACCGCCCGTCAAAGTATCGATATTGGTGAAGAGGAGAGGGAAGAGCTGATTTGTTCTATTTAGAAGCAGGAAATTTTTGGTAAGCTCGATCACGTTGAACAATATCCTGAGTTAACAATGGAAGTTGAAGATATCAAAAGCAATTTCTGGACCAAGTTTTCTCGGAAATTGTACCCAACACCCCCCCCCCTGTCACGTGTGTACGCCACTGAAAAGAGGTTTAGTATGGGCCTCTTTTTGCTTTTAGGTAAGCTAAAGTAAGGCCTGATCTAATAGTGGGCCCAAAGTTTAGTGTACTGCAGCGTTCCTCAAATGGTGGTCCGCGGACTCCAGGGTCCCTGGAAAGGATTGTAACGATATGGGGAGCGACCTTTCAACGTTATTATTGCATACTGAAGTGCGATGGTTATCTCGAGGGAAGATACTAATTCAGTTATTTGAATTGCGAAACGAGGTTCGAGCATTCTTGTTGGGTAGTACATGCTCTTTAAAAGATGAACTCAGCGATGAAAAGTGGCTGCACCGACTTGCCTACTTGAGTGAAATTTTTATCAAAATTAATGACGTCAATCTAGCTCTGCAGGGTAAAGGAATCACAGTTTTTTCGGCCAATGAGAGAATCCAAGCTTTCAGAAGGAAATTAAATCACTGGATCAGTACAGTTCTGGCTGACAACTTCGACTGATTCCCCGCCTTGAAAGGAGTTTTGGAAACTGCAGAAGCCTGCGAAGTGCCCGCTGATATTGTCAATGAAATCGTCGACCATCTTCGCGCATTACAGACTAGTCTTGCACATTATTTTCCTGAGCAATGGGACGTCACGGTGCAGATAAATCTGTGGGTAAAAAATCCGTTTCTCGTCTCTGAAAAACCAGAAGGTCTTTCAGCACAGGAGTATGAAAAATTTATTGACATGACGTGTGATTTCACCTTACGCGAATCATTCAAGAAGCACTCATTAACCGACTTCTGGTGTAGTGTTGAAAATGTTTACCCTGAATTGTACAATAAGGCTATTTTAATTTTACTACTATTCGTAACCACCTACTTGTGTGAATCTGGGTTCTCTTCATACATTGCCATGAAAACGAAAAACAGAAATTGTCTTCACGCAGCACCAGACCTCAGATTGAAATTGTCGAGCATTAAACCTGATGTGACTAGCATTTGTAAAGCGAAAACGCATCATACTTCACACTGATTAAATAAGTTGTCAAAGTTTTGAATTATAAAGTTTTTGGACATTAAAATTTTTCATGGGGTTCCGCGAATTTTTTTCTTACTTCCAGGGGCTCCGCGAGCTGAAATAATTCAGAAGCGCTGGTGTACTGAATAATCCAATATAAAGGAGACCAAGGAGTAGTAGCACAATACTGAAATCTGCAAGTATGACGCCATCAACCGTGACCCGGAGACCAAGTACGAGGGAGACTCGATCAGGATCACCATAAGGCCTAGTACGGTGGAGACTGAGCGGAGTAAATGATCCCGAGATTAGGAGAAAGTAAGGAAAAGGGAGGGCTTAGGCTGATGACAGTCGTCACGGGCAAATTGATGATGACTTCACTAATGTAAATATTCACATGGGGTGAAAGGGCGGAGCGAGTGAGTCTCGTAAGCCAGACAGCTCAAAATGTAGCATACCAAGAATGGGGTAGATAGCATCTTACAGTACACCACGTCTATATCGACGTGAACCTCTGTGAGAAAAATTCACAAGCTGGGCCATGATTTCATTATACAGCAGGCACGACCTTAAAATTTAAACTACAAGACGTAAAACTTGATCTTTATTTATTCGGCGCCAGAGGATCTCATTTTTCCAATGGAGAAACTCACAGGCTCTTTGCCGAGTTAAATGAGGGGAGGCAGGGAAGCTGTTTAATGAGTCTTATGGTGTTCGAAACGTAGTATATCTGGCTCATTGAAGGGGCTAGGCCAAATCGTGTATGGATTATTGCATATCTAGCTCCTTAAAGGAGCTATTTTAATCAGGCTATCACTGCAAGATGATCGACCTCAGTCGGATAAGTATATGATGGGGGGGGGGGGGGGGCTTCAAAAATTTTCAGCCTTCGAGCTATAGGTGACAAGAGTAAAACTTGGAAAAATTTCTACCTCCGTGCTGTAGGTGTTGGGAAAATTTTTCACCTCTAACGGATATATATGATATGAGGAAACTTGGAAAATCATGTTGCTTCCCGGACGGCGGACATTTTATCCGGGAGCCCCTCCGATAAAACAGGTTTTCTGTTGAAACCTACTTCCTAGACGTCCATAGTTCGAGCTTTCATCATCTTGAAATACATTCAACGTTATTGATGACGTCGCAAAGGTTGGACGTAGACATTTCCGGATACCCCCCTCTCACACCATAAAATTTATAATGAGTTCACTGTTTTAAAAAAGGCACATACTACGTCCATTCAATACCAGGAATTTTACACTTCGATTTCTTCACATATCTCTTGAAAAAGATTGTATTGAAGCCGCAAAGCCATTTTTGCACATTCTCTGTTTCATTTCGAATTAACGTCAAGATTGAAGGAAATTAGAAATTGGACCCGAAGTGACGTTTCACTAAACAAGAAAAGAATCACGTTCTTGCTTTGCAGCTTCAATTCTTCATTTTCTTCTCATGCGAGATAAGAAGAATGTAAACAATTTTGGCGTACCACGATTTGACAAAAGGGCGATCATAGGGATGAACTTGCTGTCTGACTGGCTGATTAACATGTTCATCGAAATAGGCCAACTCAACCCCAAAAATCACTCGCTTCATCGTGTCACCAGCCTCCCACATCATTCTACCATGCCTTAATCTCCAAGCCGCCTTCGTCGGTTCAAAAATTGAGTCAACCAACTGAACAATAAGATCAAAGCTCCCTCACTAAGCCTTGAGTGGTCAGAGACCATCATCATTATAAAGAGTTTTCAGTCGACTTCTCTTGAAGTAACGTTGACTATCAATCCTACATCACCCTGCCTCAGAGTGAGCACGAGTCTAATCGTGATATTTCAGCCAAAAAAAAAAAAAACGAAATTCCTCCTTCTAACAGCAGACAAGAATGATGACAATTATTACGGTTAATCTGATGTACACAGACTTACTCGTAAATATAATTTTTTCGAATAAATTCTCTTTAGGAAATTACACCAAGTAGGTAGATATTATTTGTTCTACAGACACTTTTAAATCGTGTGAACGCGTTGAAAAGAGAAGAAAAAAAAAGGATCGGAATCGTCGTAAAAGATTAAGTTCGTTTAGTAAAAACTGGTTATTCACTTTTTCTCTTCTCTCTCTCATCTCGTATACATATATTATTAACGATGATGCTCTGGACATTCGCCTACCGCGTATTTACATTCAAAGTACCTACCCGTAATATTGTGAGTACGACAAGTAAAACGAACTCTAATCAGAATTTTGGTTTCTTCTGTAGGTGTCGGACCTGTACTTCGCCAACGCAACCTGACGGATTTGTAGAGCACAGTCCATATTACAAACCCGAGCACACTTCCAATTGAGCCACCTTATGCGCACCACGAGATGAAGGAGCATCGCTAGTTAGTGATTTCGCTGAAGGTTCGAATACATAAAAAATGAACCGAAGCGAAATTAGAGACTTGGCCGACGAAAGAACATAGTCTCGACTGAATAAAATATGAATATCAGTCTGGTGAGTCGATGACGCGGATAAAATCATAAACCATTCTCTAGAGGCAGAAGGGTGGCCTTGAAATAAGGGTTGGAAAAATTTAAGTTTGGACCAAAGACGCAGTTTAGTTGGTACCTCTCCCTCAATTATACAATCTAAGTACTCTATCGTAGCAATTAACGATGATGAATAGTAATCGTTGACAGCTAATAAATCATGGAAACTTTTCCATAAAAGAATAAATTTTCATTCTCCTCTCAAATTTTCTCCGTACTCCTTATAATTATGTAAATTTAAGAATCGTAGGTTACATATAATAAATTTTCTTAATAGCGAGTTCACAATTCTTCGACAAATATGCTTCTTCATTTCCTGACTCCAAATTCATAATTTTCCGTACAAAACGCTTTTTTTTTGCATATTTCAGCATATTTCCGTAGGTTTAGACGGATATACATCAGCATTTTAGTAAGATACTGGTGGCAATAATGACGGCTGATAAGTCCAATTTTATTCTCGTAAGATAAACGAGCTCATTTGAATTCAGATTTATAATGTTTTAAACAATTTTCACAGTCTCGTGCATCATCACTCCTGTTGTATCTTCAACCTTGATCTAGACGCTGGGTTTCACTAGGCTAGTCGTTATCGTTCAATGAACGTCAGAGTCTCCTGAGAGGTGGATCATGAGACGACAGAATGCACAAACAGCTCTTTTTTAGTTGAGTTTGAACCACCTATGACACCTGAATGACGGATTGGTTTACGCGAAAGGTTCACGGTTTGGCACACCATCGCAAGAGCAAGTGAACTCGCATTCGAATTACCTCCACCTATCTCCTCAACGGAAGTCGTCCTTCATCGAATCCTAGAAAAAAAGGCACGGGGTCTTGAAGGAGTTGAATGAGGGGAGGCAAGGAACCTGTTTTATGAGTCTTATGGTGTTTGAAACGTTGTATATCTGGTTCATTGAAGGGGCTAGGCTAATTGGTGTATAGAGTATTGCATATCCAGTTACTTGAAGGAGCTATTTTAATCAGGCTATATCAGTGCTGCAAGATGATATGTAGGAGACCAGGAATGTATCAAAGGAGTGGTGTTTGAAGCATTGTATATCTAGTTACTTGGAGGCGTAGCCGGGCTGGTCCGGGTGGCTGACTGGCAATCGCCAATAGCCTGGGCAAAAATAGGGACCCGGTAGGGACCCTAAAATGTACCAGATATTGGGAGGGGAGAGAAGAAAAATTCATGCAGTGCCTCGGGCGCTGCTTTTGCCAAGGGCCCTGAAGTGGGCCAGCCTGGCCATGCTTAGAGGAGCTGTTTTGATCAAGCTATACTCACCGACTTCAAAAGCTACACATATGATAGGAAGAGGACTTGAAAAACAGTATACTGGACTTAAACTAGGCTAGAACCCCTTCTTGTATTATCCTAGCTTTATACCAGCATGGAGAGGGACTTGGAAAAAATTTTCGACCTCAGCCGAATATGTACATGATAGGAGGGACTTGGAAAATTTTCCGAGCCTTAAGGTCATATTGCATCCCGGACGGCGGACATTTTTCTGGGAGCCCCCCCCCCCTCATAAAACAGGTTCCCTGTTAAAACTGAGAGAGATTGGTTTATAGCGAACTCAAATTCAACTTTTTTCCGTCATAATGAAACATGAATGTACATTATTGCACATTGTAAATTCATCCTTATGTACATACATTGTAGGTCAGTTAGTCTGTCACAAACTTATCTATTGCAAGGTGTTGGCTACAATGTCTTCAAAAAAAAATTGGCCTTGTTTAGCCCTAAAAGAATGTTTCCTCAAATCTCTTATCAGAAAGAAATGACGACAAATCTAACAGTGAAATAGAGGAGAAAGAAGAAGATGAATTAAGCAGTGAATCTAATTTAATAACGTATAGAGAGGCACTGGAGTTATTGGAACAGCTGAATAATTTTTCTGTGCTTAGAGGAAATAATGAATTACACAGCATTTTGGACATTTGTAAAAACGTAGTCGAAAAAGAAGTTCTCATTGGAATGAATACTGCGGAACAGAAAAAAATTACTGATTTTTTCCCTCCCTCCTCCCAAGTCCAGTAAATATTGGTCTTTTATTTTTCTTTCTTTTTTGTATTACCCGAGTTATACCAAAACCTACTCATAACAGAAAAGGAAAATTTGTTTGGTCTGGTACAATTCTGTTACAGACAGGTTTTACTGTATTGTGTTGAAAAACCAGAAGTTGAATTTCCTATTTTATGGCAAGAGGAGGGGGGCAATATACATGTTTCTTAGGGGGGGTTTCCTCAGAAACTCAAGAGGGTCACCGCACCCCTGAGAATAATATTACGCGCATTTCTTGCAATTTCACTCGCCAATTGATAAATCATGGACATCTAGCCAAAGAGAATTAGAACCATCTTTTTCACTTGGGAGCCAGATGGTACATTGAGCTAAATACAATCATTGTAGCTCGATATCAATTTCATTATGATAAGGATAATCAACAATTGTTCATCCTCACTGCTTGCTACCGTTTCAATACTTAGTATTAATATTGATAAGACAAATTTTACAAAATCATCTCCAATTATTTTTATTCTATTTTTTGATAAAAACAAACATCTACCGGGTGAGGCAAAAAGATATTACCAGTTAAATGGGAGTTAGCGCAAAACGCGAAACGTTAGAGGTATAGTTTGAATGTATAAAATTTGTATTCCAATATTATCTTTAATTTAAGCCAGATCTGAAGTTTCTACGACTTTTGGACCAAAATGTGCCAAAAATTGACTAATTTGCAAAGATTTTTAATATACAACATTGAAAAATCCCCCTTTTCGAGCTTCATAGGGTTATTTGCGTATTTTTTTTTTTGGAATCAGCGTTAAATTTCACTTCAAAATCAGATGAAATATGGAAGTTGGAACAATTTTTAATTTTGGCAAATTGATGAATTTTTGGCACATTTTGGTCCATAACTCGGCTCAGAAAAGTTGTAGAAACTTTGTATGTGGCTCAAATTGAAGATAAAATTGAGATACAAATTTTGTACATTCAAACTATATGTCTAACGTTTTGCGTTTCAGCACTACAGCGGATTTAGCGCAAACTCCCATTTAACTGGTAACATCTTTATGCCTTACCCTCCATAACTCAAGCAACAAATGTTGTATAGAGAGACGTAATACAGAAGTAATACAGTCTCTATACATTACAAACTTCTGTCTTACAAAACCTATAGTTCAATACCCTCGAATAAAACATCTTTTGCTGTAATATCACATCATCAGTATCACATTGTGTATTTGAGTGGCAAAATTGATGATTAAGTATATCACAATTTCCTATTGCACAATATCCCGGTTCATTGACATCCTGGTTTATTTAGTTCATTTGCTTCATTCGTATTTATTAAAATAGAATACTCGTATACCATTTTGAACATTCTATCAGATTTATCAATTGCTACGTTGCAGTAGGACGAAATTCACCTAGACAAAATTCACTGTAGATGGCAAAAAAGTAGATGGCCAAAATTCAAGTTTGTACAAGCTTCTAGTCTGCTAAACCCTCACTAATACTTTTTAACACAAGAAATTCTATAAGATGGCATAAGCAGACTGCAGGAACTATGCCGTTTTACAATTGGCTATTGAAAATCCACAAACATTGCTCGTTACTACAAACCTATTGTTTATATTCAAAAGCAAAAACTACTTTTCTTAGAGCGGCAATCAAGCACATCATATAGGCTATCAAAAATTAAACTTGATAGGTTGGAGAACAACAATCAGAAGCCTACTAGGCTAGGAAAACTCCCGAGAGCCATAATAAAGCTATTAGCATGTGACGTCATAATAAAAGTTGTCAATCCTGATCTACTTACAACATCTGAAATATACCAAAGTAGACTTGTACTAGACCAAATAGCAGAACAAACAAGCGGAGCAAGTGAGGCTCCCTAATCTCATCAGCCTGAAATATACTCAAGTAGACTAAATCTCTGATGTCAGTATATACAATTACTTAGAATGTTGCACACTTCAAATAACTTGGAAATACATTTAAATCCGGAAGTTGAAAATCATTCATCATGGGCAAGTTTGTTGACAAATTGAATTTGACATAAAATGCATTTAAACTTCTTACACAATACATTATACTTTTTGCACTTGTCTAGTTTTGCTTGAAATATTTTTAATTAAATTCAAAAAAAAAAAAAAAAGACCACTATCACAGCAAACGAATGCATTAATAATAGAAGATCAGATGATGGACCAATTTGGAATTATTCTCAACCGCAGCGTAACTTCTATGGGAATTTTTCAATAATATTAATTTGAATAAATTGACCTGAAAAATTTTTCAAATTTTATATTGTATAAAATCATACGTGTCCTTGGATGACATTACGCCAACTTACTCTTTCATCATTTTGATGAAAATTTAGGCAAGTGTAGTAACCTTCTTTGAATCTACGCACAACAATTACATCCTTGCTTTTCTTTTTCCCCGCACCTTAAACTCCTAAAATACCAGTCTCTCATGACGTTATGATCTCTTCCGTTGAACAACTTGTAGGTTAAAGCGAATGTACAGGTGGCCCAAAAGTCACTTGACGCTCTTCAGTTGTTACCAATGCGGAGGTGCTCTGACCCCGCCATTGACACTATACGATTGTTGATCCATTGGTTCAAGATTTTGACAAGTCATGGAAGATCTGGTACAAAAAAATAAGGAATTGAAGTGCGCAAGGCTGTTGAGTAACTTTTGCGACAACTGTCGGTGGACAATAATTCTATGATTGTGAGCAAGCTGAATCTGTCTTTTGGAAGGTGACTTCGCCACTACGTTGAAGCGGTTTCAAATCAGCTTAAGAGGTGGAGGAAGACGTACTGAAATTGTTCGACTTTCTAGGGTGTGTGTTTTTCTTTTTATAGGAATTCTGTTTCACAAGAGTGTCGATCGACTGCCGTCCCCTGTACTTCCTGAAAATAATGGTTCCAGAGAGGTGGGGTCTCTGGCCTTCTTTAAATGACATTTCTATCCTCGAGCTATAAAAATGTAGATAGTAGGACTTTCAAAAATTCATACCATCGATCTATATGTAAACCACAATTCCGACCCTGAGGAGGAAAAGGGGCGTAAGAATATCGATCATTCAGCTCAGGAAGGGTAAATTGTGTCTCTGAACGTTGAGGAGACTGTCGGAACTTGGAGAAATTAAAGCTTCTGAACTGAGAGTAGGGAGGAAAAAGAGTGAACACCCAAAAGAAACGATCTGGATGATTGGATCTTTTGAGACATTAATCTTCCCTCACCCTCATACAACTCAACAGGAAGGAGGAAGGCTTTAAACGACTTTGAAGGCATAGAAAAATTTCTAGGTTCGAGCTATGATCTACAGAGGAGGGAGGGGGGAGAAGTATGGAAAAATTCAGCTTGTTACGTGCGTATGAGGAGATAACATTTGAAGAAACAACCAATTGATCCATCACCGGAATCAAGGAATTCACCGCACAAACAGGATCCTTCCTCGTCCCATTCAATGCAGTTTGGGAAGAGACTACACGAGCCGCAAATTTTTCTGCCGAATGAGAAGAGGAGGGAAATCGCAGTGAATCGAAAACATACAATTAGCTAATTCTTCTCCATTTCTCCTCACCATCTCATTCTCTTCGTATACTGGCGCTCGATACTCCTTTACTTTCAGAACAAACTCTCTTTCGGTCTTCTCGTACATTCTAGCTAAGAATTACAAGTAAACATTATTACTAAGAGGCTTATCTTGGGATCAGATTATTCTGCTCTGCCACACTCATGGTCATATTTCAAGAACGTGCGAATAATATCCTAGTAATAAGTGGCGCCAATCGCAAAATTTCAAACGAAAATGCCTGCATTACCACATGGTGGCGCACGTATACTGCCAAGGTTGAGCATGGAAATGATTTTTACGATAGGCAATCTACAAATTGATGGTGGTGAAATTAAAATTCTCTCGCAAAAAATGACTGCTCCATAGGACTTGAGCCACCCGATCAAGTGCTTCATTTTCTCACCGATGGTATAATATTTTATCAAATGTAATTTTCTTCCATATTCTTGGCGTTCGATCCAAAATTTGTAATTTTACATTCGCGACGACAAAAAATTACTCTGTCCGACAGTCAAATAATGAACGCTTGCATTATGCATGTACATGTGATCGTATTTCCGACGTTATTTCGCGCTATGTTGAACCGGTTTCCTGGATCAATGAAACAATATTTTCTGTAGCACGCTATATTGAAATTACGTTTTCAGATTGATGCAGGTTAGGCGTTTTACGAGTAGTGAATTGCTGAAATCTTGTGAAATTTTTGCAAATTCGTAAAACAAGCTTTTCCTCTCCGTTCGACGTGTGACTAATACGGAACTCCTTCTGATCTCTTTTTGGGCCAGAGTGAATTTAAAAAATTATTATCGGAGATGAAATCTCGCTGTAATTATACTCGTAACCTATCCCATTGACATGCATGGTGAAAAGCCGTCGAAATTCTGTAAGTTCTTGGAATTAACGTTGATATTTTGTAATTACTAAGAACGATGTAATTCACAGAGAGGGACGAGAGTAATAGAGTATACATGTGTAATTTTGTTTTTGCTGTTCGAAATAATAAAATTTATGTACGTCTGTCAAGGGTGTTATAACACAATTAGCGTAATAATTCATTTTAGAATTAGTCGAGAACAAAAATGTGATGAAAAAAAAATCGTTATCGTTATGACCCGAATTATTTTAGGATGCAAGTCTTAATTTAGATGGGAAGCGGAAGTGAAACTTACCGTCCCCAATGGTGATCGTGGTGGACAATATGATATGACATGTAAAACCAGTGCGAGAATATTCTATCTTTTATTTCTTTCCCCTGGAGTTATTCCAATTTTGAAATATCGCTAGGATAGGGAGGATACCAGCTGGTGTAGCTGAAATGATTGCGCTATTTTGAATTTTCAGATAATTCTACTGGAAGAACTCGCATTTCAATTGAAAGATTGGTGGCTCTTCACGCTATTCTTTCTAGAGTCAGATTCTCAAGTTGGATTTAAGATGGGTAGAAGTCTGAGCTATTGGGACGCATCTGCAAAGGGTCGGGTACAGATCGGATTACGGATCACAAAATTGGTAATTCGTGATCCGTATTTGATCATGAGTATGAAATTGATCAAAATACGAACATCGTTACCATAAAACTAATTTCATTATCGAATTAAAACCTTATCATATTTGAATAGATAGATTTTCTCTGACGTCGCAGCACTGATAGAAATTCCTGCAGCTCCACGATCAGCAGAGGAATAACATAGGAACATTCTGATCATTCAAACTCAAAAAAAAAGAATGACATTGAGCATGAAAATGGCTGCATTTTCATGCATAGGGAAACTTTGAAGATTAGGAATGTCAACTTTTCACTCTCAATTTATACTCTTTTTCATAGTACTGATGAACAATCAAGACGTCTCCGTAAAAACCATATTATAGAAGTCGATATGCTGTTGGCTGGAATCCTACCGAAATATGCTTGTCATCGATAGATATGACGTCACAGCAGGCGCGGATCCACGGGGAGGAGGGAATCCTCCCCTCCCAAATTCCAAAATTCAGAGAGTTGGGAAAGGTATCTCGAGGGGAAGAAGAGCAATTTTTCGCGTGGGATCAACGGCGTGAGTCCCCCCCCATGATAACGTTCTGGATCCGTGCCTGCACAGAAAATTTGATCCATTCATTTTGGTAATTGATCCAAATAAAAAAGATGTGACCTGCTCCAAGATAAGGGCAACTAGCAGCAAAACGCAAATCTCCCAGAGGGGCGAAAACGGAGTTTCATTGCTACCCTTCAGTGCTGCCAGATCTATGGATTTTTGGTCATCAAAAGTAGGTATTTTGCGTGAAATACAAATTTCTTGCGCTCAACAGAAAAGTACCTCAGACATTTACATGAGAGATACTTTTCTCCTGGTAGTTATGAGCTGATACTGCAGTCTTCCGTAAAAATCGAGTCGATCAAAGGAAAAGTACCTCAGTTGCCTCCATGAGAGATACCTTTCTCCTGATCGGTATTGATAAATTAGTCGAAATCCGTCGTAATCTGTTTTCAGGCCTTACAAAAAATGATGGATACGGATTTTTGAAAATATCTGGAAGCACTGCTACCCTTTCCCTGGAACCAGTAGTGTCCCGATAGGGTATACGGCGTATACTCTCAAGAAATAATCAAGTTCAATCTTTATTATGGGGGAGGAAGGTTCAGTAAAATTAAAAATTACCGAAAGTATGGGGAGGACATTGGCGTATACTTTCAAAAATTTTCTTCGGGACACCACTGCTTGGGACAGGGGCTTGATGCTAATAGCCCTTATCTTGGAACAGGTCACATATTATACAGTCTATTTCAAATGAGAATAAGAACTGAACGCATGTAATACTTGAACTAATGGCTGTGATTGCCGAAACGTCCATTGACCATTTTTGAAGTTCTTATTCTTTTTGGGAGTGGACTACATCTTTTTGCCCAAAAAGGAGAGTCACGTTACAACCTGAATTGAGGGGGTATCCGGAAAAAGGGCAATTTTTGATGTATCACGTTTTCCCAAAATGCGATTTGAAATTTGAAAACGATAGAAAATAATAGAAAAATGATTTGTGTATGCCAGGAGTGATATAGAATTCGTAGGGTGGTTCTTCAACTACATTTTCGTCAAAGCACATTGCAAAAAAGTGCAATATAACCAGAGATATTACGCGATTTCTAAGACCATGAAAATGCCCTTTTTCCATAGAACAAATAATGACGGCACCAAAAGTATCTTTGGGGAAAGGAAAACGGCTTTAAATGGTGTAGAAACGTGACATTCGTGCGCACTCTTAAGTTTCTGCATTGACTGTACATACTTTGAATATTAAGCTGCTATCTTGGAACAAAGAAGGGAAAACCACGATCGAGCGTCCTATTTGCGTCTCTAGCTCACTCTACCGAGCGAATTTGTCCACAATAGTTTCAGGACCAATAGTATTGAAGTCATAGAATCCAAAAACGCGATCTCCGGAAAAAGGGCAATTTCCGGATACCCCCTCAATTGTACCATTTAATACGTCGCGATGCAGTCGCTCCTGCAAGAACCATAACCTCTAATTCAAGTTGTGACTACATCGCCCTTTTTCAGCAAATGGATTATACTAGGGTGCCACACTGGTCCTAGAATACTTTTTGGCGGGAGATCCGCCATCCCTTTAGTTAGTGGGGGTCCTCAGAGGAATTCTGTGACGCTAGAGGGCGTAAAGCTAGGACTTAGAAAAATTCCTGCCTCTTCTATAGCCGTCTATGGGACTTGAAAAAATTCCTGGCTCTTTTATAGTTCTTTATGGGACTGAGAAAAATTTGTGATCCTCTTGACCCTGTGTGCTGGGACTTGGTGAAATTCCTGGCCGTTCTATAGTCCTCCACGGGTTTTAGAATAATTCTTGATCCTTATTGGCGGAAGACCTGTTATCTCATTAGTTACTAGGGGCCTCTTGACACTGGGACTGGGCTAAATTCTTGGCTCCTCTATAGCCCTCTAAGAAACTTGGAAAAATTTGTGACCCTCTTGACTCTTAATGCTGGTTTTTGAAGAAATTCCGGGCTCTTCTATAGTCCTCTATGGAAGTTAGAAAAATTTGTGACCCTCTTGACCCTTAGCGCTGGAACTTGGAGAAAAGGAAAAGCATAGAAACCAGTATATTTTTCAGTATTTACAACCGAGAAGGGATAAATTGTAACTTTATTTGGAAATAAATTACACGCTTACATTCTATGGTAACTAAAAATCGCGGGTCTTCTGCAACTCTTGCTCTCTGAGCAAGAGCCTGTAAATTTTTCTTTGTAAATGTGCGAGTGCACTTGTGTTCAAGGTCACTGA
Organism: Aspidiotus destructor; assembly: GCA_035079395.1. Taxonomy (NCBI): domain Eukaryota; kingdom Metazoa; phylum Arthropoda; class Insecta; order Hemiptera; family Diaspididae; genus Aspidiotus; species Aspidiotus destructor. The sequence continues at coordinate 5,184,220 of JAVHKZ010000011.1, read as the reverse complement.
TTCCAAATTTGGCCGCCATTCTGTTCGCAAACTGCAACAAACATATTTTTTCACCAAAAAACATGTTCTTTCACCAGAAAAATATATTTAAAACACAATTTTCCACTGTAAAATTACGTTTTTTAGTGAAAATAGGTTTGATAGAAAAATTGTGGTCAAATTTGAAATCAGTAATCTTAAAAACAGCTCGAGACTCGCATTTTGATAAGATGGATATTATTTATTTATCTTATAATTTTTGGAAAAAGGCGGTTATTCCAAATGAATCAGTATTTATTGGAGGAAAGAATGCAAAACAATTGGCAAAAAGTGGCATATGATTCAAGGGTATGCTCTACCTTATCAAAAACACAAAGACACTCACAAAATGGTGTATTGCGGGTTGCAAATTTTGCTCAAAGATAATTAATTGAATCAGAGTAGTGCAGCTGGAAATTTCAGCTTTGACTTTTGGCTTTAACTTATTTATGACCTAGAACAATATGGATGGGTATCATTTAGGCGCGGACAATTAGGCGCGAAGAACTGAAAAGTCAAGTAGGCGTCCTTCCAAGTAGACGCAAGAACAATTGGGCGCTTAGGCGCGAATTAGTTTTTCTTTTCTATTAAAATGAAACAATTTTAAAAAATTAATTGAGCTATTTCATCATTATCAGTATTAGCAAGGGAAATCACAATAACTCTAACTGATATTAATTTTAGAACAATATTTTTCAACCCTAGAGGTAATGGAAACCCTATTATATTCCAACATTTATTCTGATTTTAATACAGGTTGAATAATTGATTAAAATAATATTATTCATTATTGAAATTTCTAAGGAAATTAATTCATAATTAATTTAAAAAATTAATACTTTGAATTTAGGTTATTTGAAAAAAAAAAAAAAAAAATGATAAAAAATAATAATTAATCAATAGATTACTAATATTTATATTAATCATCAAATTAATTAATCAAATGAATCTAAGTTTAATAATAATAAAAAATTAATTCAATCATTTCATTTTTGATATTTTTCTTAATTAATAAAAATTTTATATTAATAATTATATTTTTTAGAATTATTCATTTTTATAATTTGTTTGGATATAGTTTTGAAAATTTTATTAATGTTTTTTTTCAATTTTTTTAAATAAAAAATTATTATAATTCAAAAATATATATAATTACATAAATAAATTTTCTATATTGAATTGATATTTATTTAAATAATTTTATAAATGAATTTTTTATTGAAGAGGGAACAGGATTTAGGCGAATCAAGTTACAAAAAATACGTCACGGCGCCCAAATGAATGCGGCGTCTGAATGATTGTTGCGCCTAATCGTCGGTGCCTAATCGTCCACGCCTATATGACCGTAACCCGAACAATATGGCTTTTGGCTTTCCCAAAAATTGAGCTGGATTTTGGCTTAAATTGGCTGGCTTAATTTAGCTGAAATTCGACTGAATTTAGCTGTTTTTGGCTGATCAATGTCCTGCAGGATTTGGTGTACAGAGTTTCAATCAGGAGAATCGGGGCTTTGCTGCACTTGTGAAAGATACCTATTCTCCAGCTTGTGTTCATATTTTTGGTGATTATTTTTACTCTCTCTGCTAGATTTTTTATTTCATTTTTTTGGAGTTGTGTGTTTGCTAATTACAATTTTACATTGTAGTTGAGTTTTGAGAATTCTCTACATCTACATACAACCATTCTTTACATGTAGAAAAGAGAATTGCAGTTAATGTAATTTCTGTATGGTGCCAATCCTATTGTGTTGTTTTGTATTTTGCAAAAAATTGGAAAAGCCAACAAAAGCTGAAAGAATTTGGCTTAGTTTGGCTTTCGGCTCAGGAAGGTTTCAGTAAAGCTGGCTTTTAGCTTTGCTCTTATCAGTAAAAATTGGGCTGAATTCAGCTTTCGGCTTTTGGCTGGCTGCAATACTCTTAATTGAATAGAGTATCAAATATTATCTCAAAGCTGCGTATTCGAGTAGGTAAAGCTCGAAAATATTCGACTAATTGATATTCGACAATTCAAAAATGGCTAATTAAGAGGTATCTTTGAATGTTTTCTGATAATTTCTCAATCATTTTGCAAACTGTTAAGTAATTAGCCATATTTTTCTCAACTCCAAAAATGATTCCCTGTTGTTTAGAAAAATTCTGAGCATTAATTCGCGGGCGAAAATCGCCACCCGCAACGAACCATTCTGCGCTATAGACGCGTATTTTGTTTGAGTGAGTGACTAGGTAAAGCATATCCTTAAAATAGAGTATTATAGTCTGTTCACGTTAAGAAAGGGCCAAAAGAATGTAAAAAGTTATGTTACTTCTCAAGTAGTTTGTACCATACCCTTTCTCGAGTAGCCCTTTCTTAATGTGAACAGACTATAGTAGTTTGTTGAAAAATCATAATTTCATCAACATAAATCCTAATTTTGTAATCTATTTTTCATAGCAGATAGAATACAACCATATCCTCATTCTTTGTACCGAACATTTGAAGGAGCTTTCTGACTTGAAAATTAGAAATTTTATATCGTCCAAAAGTGCTCATTTCAAGATTCAAATAAGAAAAAACAGTTTGGCTGCAATGTTGTTGTGAAACAAAGAATAAATCACGTACACATCATCTTTTCATCTTATTGACTAGGAAAACTCTTTGAAACACCTCTGAAAATCACTACAAAATACTTTTCTCTGTGATAATCAAGTTGTATTCTATCAGACCTCCGTCAAAAATTGCGCGCAAAAATATTGGCATTTATTAGAACTTCATTTCGAGGGGTTTTCGCCGCAATGATTTAAAACTGGATCAGTGTAATAACGCACTGTATTAAGAAAACGACGATCGACGGATTAGGGCTTCCTCTAACCTTCAATGCGCAAAATTAGAAGCGTGGTTCAACTTCTCACGTTCGAATTCGATGTGATCTTTACAATTCGTATCAATAAAAGAAAGGAACTTCACAGGACCATCAAACCACGCTGTTTCGCGACGATCGAAACAACATCGCATCACTACATCGCTCCTAATATCGACGCCTACTCTTGTGATTCCCTTCAACGTGAATCCAAAAATTCGATTTTTTCTCCACTTTATACATCAGCGGGGAGTATCACGTACATTTTGTCGCTACAGAAAAACTGTCCTCTTTCCATCATTCTCTCGATACGCTTGTTAAAATTCCTTCTACAAAAGATTATTTTCGACAATGACGAAAAAAAAAACTGTTCACAGTTGAGCGACAAACTTATAGACCCTCGTAATCCTTTCAGCGAATCCGAGCCACGCAGCGCTAGTAATACGCACAGGCAAAGCGAAAACGCGACGACCGATTAGCGGTGCGGGTGACCGGCAGGTTCCTCTAACTCGGTCTGTATCATGCTGGACAAATGTCGTTCTCCATCATCACCTTTCGTCTAAATTGTTTCGTTCCCCGAACTAATTCGCGATCACTGGGAAATCGGCCGCCCTCATACCGTTTTCAATTTTGTAGATTGTAACGCTCCTAGCGGCTGGGTGACCATCGAACTACCGTACGAAAAATGTTTGACGTATGTCAGAAAATTACGAAAAATCACGAACTAGAGAAAAGGGTTTGATGTATGTCAAACTGATCTCATTACTGTATAGACCCTTTTCTCAGGATTGTGACGATGATATACATCAAATTCCCGCAAGAACGTACGTCAATCATTTGATGTACGACAGCGCTAACTCGGCAAAAAACAGGAGACCTAATTCGTCATTTTTTGAAAACACTACTTCTGCCTGGGTTGACGACTTCTCAGATTTTCGTATAAGATCGGCAAAATGGCGACGCGGGAAACGTTTCTCTAGCCGCGTTATTCCGCGACGTGACGCCAACAGACTTCGAACTAAAGAGAGACCGAGACGTACAACCACTAGGGTTCCAGGAATGCGCTCGCCTCTCGAAGATCCCACGGCCCAATCAGAATTGCGGAGAAAAAATCAACGTTTTGGATACGATGGAGCTCACTACGATCGATTCATCATTATCGAATTATTCGTTACGTATCTAAAATTGATCTTACGAATTCTGCCACACGAACTTGAATTGACGTATTTGCAAAACGACGATCAGTAGAATGAGACTTCCATTAGCTTTTAGTTGACAATACAAGAGATCTTATTCTCCTAACCGTGGTTTTGCAAATTGGTCGATCGATTCGAATGATCACCACACAGGAAGCCTTCTCGTTTGGGACGCCGATGATCTGAATAAACTTCGTAAATTCTGATCAAAAGGCTATCGATAACGGGTTACGAGAACATCACGTGATAATTGTACTTTATACCCAGGGCCGTGAAGTCTGAATGCGTGATGTTTTTACTTACGGCACGATTATACTGTGCAGAAGATCGTAAAAGCCTTAAGAGTGAACATTTCACTTTCAAACCTATGTACGTTACAGACCACAAACCCCTTGTCTATCGAGCAATCGACACTATCGACTGCCATATGTAGAGAATAGACTATAGAAGTGTAAAATTTTACAGACGCTGGTGCTTCGCTACTGTCGTCAAAATGGCAAAGATCGTTTCGTTACGCGCGATGTCGAGTACCTCGACTTGGCGTACACAAGTACGTATATGAAAATAAACTCACCCGAATTCGAGTGCACCTTCCGGTGACCACGTTCTTCCAAAAGTGGCGGCACTTTTTTACCCGGCGCCGCCTTGGACGACGAACCGCCGTAGCACATCGATAACCACACAATATACAAAAGAACTCTCATGATGATCGAAAAAAAAATTCGCACTATTCCAGCATACGAAACGAACAACAACACGAACGGACGACGAATCTATAGAGGGCGAGAAAAAAAATTACGTACATACGAACACGAAATGTATCATCCACGAAAAAAATAATTAGATACGTTGGACGCGATGGATGAAAGATAAATTCGGCCGTTTACCATCCGTTTAATTATTACGTATATACGAACACGTTTTGCACCTAATTCGGGAGAAAAAAAAATGCACGAAGTACATAAGGCGCGAGAGAGAAAGAGTGACAGGAGAGGAAGAAAAAAAAAAGGTGAATAACAAATTATACGAATCTTTACTTGTTAATCGTTGCAACTACCTCGACAGTACCCGACTATAATGTTAGTAATTCTAACTAAACTTGTAATGCTATTAATACGGCGATGCACGTGACTGAGACTTACGAGAATTGGCTTATTGGAGAAAAATCAGTGTTACCACGCCGCGCGCAAAGTAATTCTCGTGTTCGCACCACACTGCGTTCACTTCCTCATTCGTGACTTTTGCAAATTCGTTTTCGCGACACAAATCTTGTCTCTTGTTGATAATCGCGAACGATAAAAATTGTAATAAGGAAAACGCTTCGTCCGTTCGAACGGCGAGATTACAAATGAATGAGAGAGCTATCGATGGAGAAGTAGAAACTAGAAAGTACGATGAATGGTTGGGTGCGTACTTCAAATGATAGGATGGGAGTACGTCGCCCTATTGCATTGGTCAGTTTCTTCGAAGGGTGGTGCGTGATATCGCGGAGCGTGTTGGTGTATCCTGTGAACTCCGATCTCAGTACGTTTCGTAATTCCTGGAAATCCAGCGCAGTTTTTGCTAAAGAAGACACCACGGTTTCGGTCGTGTTTCCGTGATAACTTGTTCGCTTTTCGCTGAAGGATAAATCGAGGCAGGAAGAAAATTTAAGAAGATTCTGAAAACGTTAACGGGCACATTAAGTTGAAAGAGTTCCAAACAGGGTGACCGGATTCTTCACACGATAGAAGAGTATTCGATCAAAAACGTATTTGATGAGCTAGAAGAAAAAAGAGGTCTGAGGATTTTAGGCTTCAAAAAAAAATAGTATTGAAGAGAACGAAACGCATGAAATCTGATAAAAAAGTGAAAATACTCATTTCAGGAGCTTCGAAAAAAGAGTATAGTCACCCTGTATGAAATGATCTCTATGAAAGTTCTGATTCTAGAACCTGCAGTGCCGTATTCAATTATAAGCGCAATAAGTGCACGTTCAGGGCGACAAATTTTCATTATTTAAATGTGAAAAGCGAAAAGTACAAGAAATTGTCAGAAAACAATGAAATCAACGCGCAACACTTAGTTTGAAACAAAGTACGAGCGTCTTGATGGGGCACGTAGAAATAGGAACTTGAATTTTTGGAATTTTATTCAATGATAAGCAGGAGGCCGTGACGTTGCTTTCCGTACCTCTCAAATTTAAAAAGTTTTTTTTTTTTTTTTTTTTTTTTTTTCATTCTGAACCAACTTTCAATATAAATTTCAATCACAAATTTTGAACAAAAGAAACTAATAAAAAAAAAAGACTAGAAAACTTTAAATAACACTTGAAATAAAAGGAACGACAGGAAGTGAAAAATAATCATAACAACAAAATTTGAATTTCACAAAAAAAATATATAGATATAACACCTCTTCATTAGCCAGCCCTTTACAGTTAGAAGCAACAAATTATACAGTAGAACTATTTTCTGGCCGAGCCAAATGAATAAAGATCAGGCTTCATGTATTTTTTAGTAGCTAGTGACTTTTGGGGACCTTTTCACACTCGCTTGGTCTAGTATAAGTCTACTTTGGAATATTTTAGGCTAATGACTTTAGGGGGGGGGCTCATTCGTGGTTTCTTGGTCTAGTATAAGTCTACTTTAAAATATTTCAGCCTAATGACTTTAAAGGAGCTCACTCGCTCCGCTCGTTCGCCCCGCTTCTTGGTCTAGTATAAGTCTACTCTAGCATATTTCAGGCTAATGAATTCAGACCTTGTATATAATGAAAGCTTCAAAGACCCAAGGTCAATTGTACGAACGGACGGATGGCCCCTTTTCTTGTTCAAGTATAAGTCTAGTTTAGAATATTTTAAGCCAATAGCTTTTGGGAGCTCAGTCGCGAATTTCAAGGATTAAAACTATACCAGGCCTAGTAGAATGAAAGCTTCAAGACCCAAGGTCAATTGTACGGGCCCGCGGACGTACGCACGCAAATTCCAGGGCCCCCCCCTCTCTCTCTCTCTCTCTCGCTAATAACTTCATAGTGGCTCTCGGAGTTTTCTTAGCCTAGTATAAATTCAACCTACGCCTTGTTTATTATTTTATTATATTGGGCGAAGCTAGAAACTACTGTGGAGGGAGGAAGGGGCTCGGACTTTGGAGAAGTTTGCTCTTAATGTTGCAAGCGGGCCAGGATTGACGACTTATGACGTCACAAGCTAATAACTTCATAATGGCTCTCGTTTTCTTAGCCTAGTAGAAATCTAGCCTATGCCTTGTATATTATTTCATTATATTATAGGGTAAGCTAGAAACCACCGAGAGGGGTGGGGGCTGACTCGGACTCGCAGATTTCAGAATCACTGCTACTGGGAAAAATTACCATAAGGATGAGCCCAGAGCAAAGACATGAAACACGTCAACATTTCGAAGACAATTTTCGACCTCCTAGCTATAAATATGGTAAAAGAGGACTTGGAAAATTTTGGATCTTCAAATTCTATGTGATAGGAGGGGGGTGTTAAGACACCATCCAGAAAAGTACGAGATTTTATTGGAATAAATGAATTAGAAACAGAGCTGAACTAAAACTGAACTAAGACTGAACTATGGACTAAACTAGAACTAAGTGCCTTAAGGGCTTTTATAGGTACCTACTACTAAGATGTACTTTGGTCTAAAGTTAAATGGTATAAAGTTAAAGATTAGAATATACATATAAACTATGAATTATGATAAATTAGAATAATTAGGTACGTAGTATAAAGAATATTGCACAGTGATATGTAATCAGGTATGAAGTACAAATGATATCAATAATAAACTTATATATCTTCTTCTTCTATATTATAAAGGAGAACACCCGTTTTGATTTCCGAATAGGCTCCGTTCCTATCCAACAGATTTTCGTGAAATTTGGCTGAACTCTTCCTTTGGGCATAGAGAGTGCTACTGAGGGGTTAAAAAATGAAAATCCCTTTCCTAAAAGTTATTATAAAGCTCGAAAGTTAAACGTATATTGGTTACCGATTTCTTACGTGTATCTGCTACGGCGAAAATAAATTTTCGTTTTATCGCGTTAATGGTCAGAATACGCGTAAAGTGTTGAAAGACAGCCGAATATATGTCGGAGAATCGGCTTTCAGGATTCACTTATTGCCATGAAAAATCATAATAATTATAATGCCTTTCGTACGGTAATGTTATTTCCTCGATTTTATCAAGATTTTATCGATTGTTTTTTTTTTGAAACGATAATTTGAATCTTGAAAATAGATATACGTGGCTCTATTTTTATTTTTTTTACAGTAGAGAGAATTCGTTTGCCTAAGCTGATATTAAATATTATTGTGATCCATAAAAGAGAGATTGATTTTTTCATGACGGTTACTTCGATTGAAAAAAGTCAAGGAGACTGCTTCACTTACAATTGATCTAAATTTCTTTGAATGCTTATTTTTACAAAGGTCATGCCAGGAGTCAAGTATTAGGGATCAGTAACAGTCTTTGATATCAGAAGCAGAGGTAAGAAATTTTGTGGGAGAGAAGAAAATATTTTGCGGTAAGACAATCACTTTATGTTCCGGGAAGTTGATGTGACCCGGAATCCACAGGAAGAAGACAGATGTATGAGTGAATGATAGTGATTGCAGGAATAAATGAATGCGCTGATTTGGGAAATTAGTTGAATGAATACGAGTCGTGTATAGCCAGGAGGGAGAAAGTGAGTTAAAATTTTAGCGGCGGTGAAGAGATGGAGATGAGAAAGACAAGAGTGTGGGGTGTTTCCTTCAATTTTTCAATCAATAACTGATAATGATGCCTTGAATCGAGTAAACGTTCCCTGTTTCAAGTCCAGACTTAGATTCGCCGGTAAAGAAAGGCTGGTGGGTCATAAAATTGGTATAGAGACAATGTTTCTGATGAGTTGTCCGTATACATTGTTGAGAGCCGGGAGATTATTAGCCTTATCGAGTCGAATATCTTGGGGAGGCAATGGAATGGTGGATGATGAGACAAGGCGTAGATGGTTCAATTTGAGGTGTCTGAATAGTACAGATTCAAGAGGAAGGAGGAGAGAATTGAGTTAGCGGAGTGCGGTTGCGTAGATTGGTAATTGAAAGAATCAAGCCATGAATACAAGGAAATAAATTGTGAGAGTTGAGAAGTCGCGTTGAAGAGAGGAAGGTTCCAGCTTCAACGCAGAGGATGAGAGTGGCCCTACATCGTTGTGCGCCGAGGGCTTGATTTACTTCGAAAGCGGATATATATTGACCAGCAGAAGACAGTTGTCTGTTTTATTATTAAAGTTTCAATTTTTGCGTAGCACGAGTAATCGAGTATACTGGAAGTAGATGGGAGAGGGGAGAGACAAGTATCAAGTGGTAGTTACTGCGTAATATCAAGTAAGAATATGATCAATAATGGGAAGTGATCTTCTGCAGGTAGTTTTCTTTTTCAGTGAGTGAGATGTCCTGTGGGAGTGGCGGTATACGTGGGTGAGTGTGGAAGTGTTTGATTTTCGTAGATCCAGAGACTTAAGAAAGTTTCTCATGGCGTGGTATCAATCAGAGAACATGTAAGCAAGTATTGACGTGATGAAGAGAGCATCTCAAGGAGGGACAGAGATCACGGAATAGATAGGGTAATAATTGAGAATAAGTTGTTGGACAAGTAAGAAGACATTGTCAAACTTTTGGAAATTACAGGCACGGGCTAGGCACGTGTAAGGGCCAGATTTGTTATTCACAATGTCGATTGAGATAGAAACACTACTACGTAGGGAAAAAAAATTTAGGAGACAAAATTTGTTCTCAGTGATTAAATGCCATATCTGGTGCCGTTGGAGAGATTTGAAGTTTTCATAGATTATTAGGGTCGATGGATGTTTCAATACGAGTAGTGAGGGCACAAAAGTCATATAGAATAATAAGGAGAGTGAGTTAGGCGAATATTGATCTCTATACAAATTAGAGTGATGGTTTGTGGCGTTAAGAACTGCAGGTGTAAAATTTGGAAAAGAAGTAGTTTGGAGGAGTAGTCTAAGCTTATCGGTCGTGGGGCGTATCATTTTACTGTCGATATCATTTATGTCATGAGTGAGATCGGGAGGTTGAATAATTTTTGTGACAAACATGGGTAGAACAGCGTTAGCAGCCGGTTCAACGACTCTGTTAAATATTATAATAGAAAACTCACATAACTGGTGATCCACAACTATTATAGAAAATGCGACGTAGAAAATGATGAATTCAGTTTTTGGAAAATTGCATACTGGTCAGTGGTCGGATGGGTAGGAAAATGTGAGCCGGGTAATTACAACTTATTATATGAATATAGTCTGTGACAAGATGCAATTTTATGATGTGAAATTTGTTCTTGATGAGTGAGTGCCAAAACTGATGTTGTCGGGAAGATAAAAGGTTCCCGTAAATATTACCTATACTTCAAAGTAAAGAGCAGTCAATTGGATTGTCAACAATGATTAAAGATTAATTGGCCGAGTCCAACGGTAGGTTGAGGATTGGATTTCTGTAAGGTTTAATGGATGCGTAAGAGTATGACAGTGTTCAATTTCTATACGTACGTATTAAGATCATGTTCAGTAAGTTTGTGAATTAGAAAATCCGTTGAAGAAGGAACATGTTTCACTTTCTGTGTCGCGGTCATTAGGGGAAGTCGAGTGGGTAAGAGAGTATTTACTGCTTAAAATCGGGTAAGATAATGACCAGATGACGGGATGTGATTTTATGCAGAAAAATCTGTTGTTGGTGAGTAGTTTTGCAGGGGCAAGTCGGGTATCGGCGATCGTTAATTATAAAATTTGAAAATGAAAATACACTCAATGTTCGAAACAGGCGATTCACTTTCTATGACAGAGTTGAGAGGATTTTGATTTAGAGGGAAAGATCGATTTAATAGAGAAAAAATAGGAGTGATGGAGAGAGATTCTCAAGGCGAGGTATATGTACACCGAAAAATATGCAGAGTACGATTTGAAGATGAGTAGTTTGGAGAGTAGAGGAGAGGTAGTCGATGGACTAAATTTTTGTGCCATCAAACAAGGAGGAATCAAGAGAGAGTCCACAAAGATTATAAATGACTCCGAGGAAGAGTGGAGAGATTTACACGAGAAAATTCAAAGAACAGAAAACCTTTTGAACTATTCGAAAAATTTAGAAAGGAAAAAAGCCAGAATTTTATACTTTTCCTAAAAGAAGAGAAAAATTATCACAAAAAGAAGAATAAGTAAACCGTCTGCAAGACGGGGAGAGCAGCTTGTAATATATAATAGAAGACTATACTTTACATCAATAATATTATCATTATTTGGGGTTTAACAGGGGCTTGAAAAGATTTCCTGACCATTTGAATTATACATCAAACGTTGCGCGTTTTTGAGCTACAAAAAATTCAGTCCAATCTTCATTCAACTGTTAACATTTTTTTGGCGGACTCTATGTAGTTCAAATGTACGAAATTTTCAGCTCATGTGCCAAAAATTGACCACTTTACCAAAATTCTCAAAAATTTAAAATCATGCAAACTTTCATATCTTACTTTATTCTAAAGTGAAAAACTTTGATTCCGAAAAAAATACCTTAATAATTCTATGAAGCTTGAAAGTGGACCAATTTTTAATCTACATTCTGGAAATCTGGGCGAAATGGGCAATTTTTGGCACATTTCATAACACGGCTCAGAAAAAACGTAGAGACTTTGTAATTGACGCAAAATTAAAGATAAAATTGAGATCAAAATTTCGTACTTTTGAACTATGTGTATCATGACGGACGATTGAAAAAAACTGAAAACCTCACTATTCATGTTTACAGGTCGTAGGTCGAAATTTCCTAGAGTTACAAGGTCCAGAAAGTCGATGCACGAATTTGCAGGGTATCTCCAGCGAGAGGAGAGGGAAAGATTCAAATTTCCGATTCTTGGTCGGCAAACCTTATATTTTTTCATATCTGATGCAAAGTAGGATACAGCTTTCATCTCCTTCAAAACCACGCTTTGATGAGAAGAGGCCGCTGAGTACGAGCTTGGCTAGTAACTTTTATGACCACCGCTTTGGAACTAGGGGTTTCAAAATAAACCCCGAGACCCGGCATGTATGAAAACTCCATTAGTCGGCGAATTAGGTCCATAAGAAGCAGAAAGCCTATCCATTTTGCGCTATCCATTTTGTTAGGGGGATTACAACCTCAGAAAACGTCCGCGTCCGTGCCCATGTCCGTGTTCGGGAGTTTCTGTGAACTGCGGGACGTATGGCGCTTTAAGACGTCATCAATGACCTTGACCCACTTTAGGGACTTGTAAAAATTTCAACTTCCAGCCTTCATTATATCAGGCCTAGTAGAAAGCGTCCGCGTCCGGGAGTTTCTGTAAACTGCGTGACGTGACGTGGGGCGCTTTATGACGCCATCAATGACCTTGACCTACTTTTGGGGCTTGAAAAAATTTCAACTTCCAGCCGGGATGCTTTATGACGTCGTCAATAACCTTGACCTTGACCTTTTTCAGGGATGGAAAAATTTCAACTTCCAACCAGGCTTAGTAGACTGAGAAGAGCCCAGCCAACTCATTTTCCGAGGGGGTTTTTTCGCGCCAACGTAATCGCAAGCGCGGGAGGTTGCGGGTTCCCCGCTTCCATTGCAAACCTGCAATGGCCTCTAATTTTACTTGGGAAATTTCGACTCGCGGTTTGTAAAATTTGCTAAGATCAATGGATCAAAAATATCAAAGACTGCCAAGCCCCTTGCTCCCCGCTATCAAGAAGCATTCTCATTCCTTTTGACGTTAAAGGCCTCTCCCCTTACCTCCATCTCGGATCTACTTGGGAGCGCATCGAGGAACTACTTCAAGAAGCAAAAATTTGATCGATGAACATTCCCGTCTTCTTTCAATACTGCCTCATCCCTAATGTCTGCTAGTTTGACCAACTTGGGTATAGCCTTCCTGCTGACATAGGTGTCCTCGTATTGAATCACCTTTGGAGTCCTACATTTCTGAGGTCTTCATAGATAGATTCGAATCTGAGCTCTTCCAATCTGTCCATCCTAGCCCTGCGGGAATCGGCAAATTTTAGTAACCCCTATTTATAATGTACCGCAACTCGAAAACTGATCTCAAAATTTCCACTATGGTAAGAATGACACGACTTTGAGGAAAGGATTCGCATAAAAGTCGTTTTTACAACACGTTGGTTCAGTACTAATAGTTCTAAAGGGACCTAAGCATCTACCAAATTCGGTCATCTATAGGTACGGCTATTGCGCTTTCGCCCAAGCGCTTAACCGACTTCATCGTAAGAGGAACTTTTCATCCTTGATTTCGATCGCAGGTCCATCTTGTCCAGTAAATAATGCTTTCAATTTTACTTAATTAGTTTGGTGTCCCTTTGATAAACTTTAAATTTGCCTCGAGGACACAATCGCACGCTATGCATCGAGTTTTTTTTTCTTGCCACAGCTAGCAAATATTACTCACCAATATCCTAGAAACGTTGAACTAAACGACTGTACAGACAGACGCAAAAAGCCGCCTTTTTACACTCCTTCGTAATTAATCGGCCATTCTTAGATTTACAATCCATTCAAAAACGTCTAGATCTTTATCTGATTCTCAAAATGACGAATTTCTTGAAAGACTACTACCTTTATTTTCCATCATGTACGCGAGGTACTAAACGTACCTACATCACCTACCTATTAGAAAGAGAGAAGCAACATGTTATTCATTGACTTGTAGCTAGGTAGCTGTGTGACAGCTCCACTAGCCACACCTATCCACCCTCTGTATACATATACGTTTACGCTCAGCATGGTTCTACACTTTTTCTCTCTCGGTAACTAATTTAATTCTCTTAATAACCGTCATAAATTTTCGTACCCACGATTTTATGAATTATTTTTACGAGTTGATTCGATTATTTTAAACAACTCCGAATTAAACTATGTATTAAATTATTACATAACGAAATTATTTGGACGTGATGATGAAAAATGTTGACGTCATTTTATTCATTCGCAAAGTTGGTTCGATGAGAATGAAATCGAATTGAAATTTGAATAAACTGCATAAAATTTTTTCCGCTCTGTTTTGGCGCCAGGCGACAAAGTAGATGAAATTATTATACAATATCTGATTAACTCAGTGCAATCTGAGTACCCACGTACGCTAATTGAGAACCGAAATTGGCAAATTTGAACTATTAAGACGAAGAGATGATCCGTGGGGGAAATTCTGTACATCCAGCTATATAAATCGGGAGGGAGGCAGAAAATTCTTTTAATCTTCAAGCTGTGACTCGAGAAAAATTCCGTTGAGGAGGAGAAACTTGGAAAATTCTCGACCCCCAAGCTGTACCAGTATTTTGACTTCGAGTTATAAAAAAGGGAGGAAGGCCTAAAAATGTGGTGCCAAATAGCTTTTGGCAACCACCTTGCAGGAATGGGTCTCAGGTTTGCACCCTATTGAAACGGAGCAGACCTTGATGCGTAGCCTCCAACTCACTTCAAAGATGGAAAAGCTTCCAAGTTATGTAAATCAGAATCTTCTGTCACAAGAAATTCGCCGTCAGCAAGATATTTTCCTCCGTTTATTATGCATTTGAATTGCTGAGAATAACTCCTTCAAAACTTTTATCGTTGTTACCTAATGCGACGCCGACGACCAGTCTACGCGAACGTGTCTTGATCTAAAACACATGGGGTGGGAAGGTCGCGATAATGAGCGGTGGTCTAATCAAGAAAACATTCCCATACGTTTAATATCCAACGTCTGCGTGTATCCTTGTCTAGCATTTGCTCTCGGTTGTAGTCTTTATATGGCACGCTGCCATTAGAGACAATTTCAGTTAGCGACGTCGTCTGTGCGTAAATACGGATCAGCATCCGGCGAGGTATAATTCCTCTTTCGACGCCCGGCAATACGCTAATAGTTGCGGTAGATCGATAATGTGTGCGCTCATTATTTGTCGAGGTGAATTGTAGAATTTACGGTATGCACGCAAAATATATAGCCTGGCGTTAATCGAGCTTTTGAGAAACATTCGAGTTCACATGTGCCATATTCTTCGGAATAATACCAATCTTTGGCAGCCACGAAGAACTGTACGCGGTATGATGCGTCAACTTTCTTGTAACGATACCTATAAAAATTGTACTTCTTCGTGTTACATTTTATTATAGCCTCGGACTCGTGACTTACTCGCACACTATTTGGCCACAAAGCAGAAAATGATTTGCTCGCTCTGTCTTCTCACGGTGCCTGCCACATTTATGCCGAAATTTACTCTGTCTGAAATTGAAAGATCTCATTTTTTCTCAATCTCTCCACCAACACTAAAAAATATCTATAACCAGACGCATTGCTAGTGGTGCCGCCGAGTGCTACTATACTCCGCAAGTGCAGCCACCCGTGGGAGCAGGTTGCGTATATGCATTGACTTTGTACCGGTATCGACCCTTTTGGGTACAACTTCAATGTTGGAAGAATCTCTTTGGCAAAACCCTCTCCTCTGGGAAACCGCAAAGCTGCAATAAAGGCGTGCAATCTTTAGCCCTCACACCATACACAAGCTGCTGTCTGGTTCTCTCTTCGTCTTCTTACTTCCTCTTTTTGTCTGTACGTGGATGGTAGAGAGGAGGCTTTTTTGGAACCTATAGCATGGTGGCTACCAGGGTACTCGGAACAGGCGCTTCATTCGCAGTGCCCGCTCACGCTTCACACTCGAATAAGGTGTACTGTGGTTCATCACCCTGCCTTTGATTGCAGTGTGAATCTTTGATTAGCTCCTCATTAAGATACTTTTTGAAGCAGCCATGTTCACATTTACTTCTGCGTCATGTGAAAATCCAGCTTATTATGGTCTGGGTTGATCCCCTCATCAGGATTGCGTATATCAACACACCGGCTGTTCAGTTCTTGCTTTCCATTTCTCAAGGCCTCCTGCCTGGTGTATAAAGCTTCTTGATCAGTCTTTGTCCTATTCATTGCTTTCAACATCGCTCGTCTCTCCTCAGAAAGGAATTCGATTGGTGCTGAACGTGCTAGCACATAAAGAGCCTTCGTTGAGATAAAGCGATGGAAGCTAACACATTTTTGGGCAACTCTCCGTTGGATCTTTCCCAACTTTTTCCTCCTGTAGGCTATCTTCATTGAGTCCACCTACACTTGAGCATCATATAGGAGAATAGACAACGCAGTGCTGATCATTATGTTCTCCTTGGTTTGTCGTCAGGCAACTCAGGTGGTTCACCACCCCCGACCTCCTTTCCTGCTGCTATCAGGTCAGCTGTGAATCGAACCAGATGCTTATGGAGATACTTCATCAACTTCTTGATCTTGATTATGGTGGGCGGACTAAAATTCCGATTGATCGTGAATAATATACCTTCCGTCTTTCCTATCTAGTCTAGAGGACTCACTACACCTAACCTAAGTTCACGTTAAAAAGTTCTGAATATCCGATTCCGTAATTCAAAAAAGAGACAGGCGTATTTTTTTTGGCAGGGAAAATCGTTAGTAATTTTTTTGACGTTCCATATCTTTACTGAAGTTTCCAGAATCCTATAGCCCTTAATTCCAAAATTTGCGAGTTCACATTATCCCCGCAAATTGGCTCCCTGTGCAAGTTTTCCTCCTTCTAGTTCCATGCAATTTACTTCTTGTATACTAACAGAGTCTCAAACTAGCTCCATTTTAGGTTGCCTAAACTAATCTATACTTGTTACAAAATTTGTAAGTTCACCCCCCTCCCAAATCGCGATAACGTCATCTGCTGGTGACGTTGGCAACCATGCTACCCCCCTCCCCCTTCATTCCAATTTTACTCCTCCCTAATAATCCAGTCCACTGTATCTCTGTTCTGCCTTTATAATGAACTAAGACGTCATCAGCCGTGACCCGGAAGCCCAGTGTAAGGAAGACTCGAGCAATATCTTACTATTAGGCCTAGTATGATAGAGACTGTGGGGAAGATTACGAGTGAAGTGAGTGACCCCGAGAATAGAAGAGGGTAAGAAAGATTGAACCAAGCGAAATGCTGGTGACGTCACAGACAGCCATCATGGGTGGTTATGACGCCACGAGCTAATATCGGCACGTCCCCCATCCCCCCTAGCTGGATATCTCATCTTACAGTATACTACGCATATATTAATTCATGGGGGCGAGACGTATGCCTATATGAGAAAAATTTACTAGCTAGGTCTTGATATTGTTACAAAGCAGGCCTGGCAATTGTGATTTGTTCCAAGAAAAGGGCTATTAGCATCAACTATCTGTTCCAAGAGAAGGATAGTGCTGCCAGATCTACGAATTTTTGGTCTTCGAAAAAGATACTGGATTTTCCACGGATTTTGCGTGAAATACGGATTTCTTTCGCTCGAAGTAAAATACCTTGGACACTAAAATGAGAGATACTTTTCTCCTGGTCGTTATATATTGATACTGCAGTCACCCGTGAATGTAACATTGAGTCGATCAAGGGAAAAGTACCTCAGTAACCCCTACGAGAGACGTCTTTCTCCTGATCGGTATGGATAGACCGGTTCAAGTCCGTCAAAATCTGTTTTCAGGTCTCCCAAAAATGACGGATACGGATTTTTAAAAATATCATCTGGCAGCACTGGAGAAGGGTACTTGACAGCAAGCAACTGAACTTTGTTTCTGCTCTTTTGGGAAATTTGTGTTTTGCTGCGATTGACCCTTTGTATGGAACAGGTCACATATAATTAAGGTCCCCACTCAGTAGTAGACATGGGACATAATCTTTAATTATTCGCCTTTGCCTGAAAATCTCTCTTTTTCAGAGGGGAACCCACCATCTATTGTTTTTTTTTGGGGGGGGGGGGCGTATTCAAGAGTAAGCGCGTCCGACTTTTGTGACGTCATCATTTTCGAGAAAATTTCCTTGATGACGGTGATAAGGGAAAGATTTGGAACATTTTCGACCTTCTTTTGTCTTGGACTATTTTTGTGGATTAGGGATTTTGGCTGGACACCACACGACGCACGGCAAATCTTTTGAAATCCCCCCCCCCCCCCCCGTAGAATAGGTTATCTATTAAAATTTTGGATTCCGAATTGGGGATTCTTCTACGACGTCATCAGGTCGTGACGTCACAAGAACTGATTTATGGCTAGAGTCTTGGAGCCAGCAAACAACCAAACGCCGAAAGCCGAATTTAGCCGAAGTTTTACTGGTGAGAGCAAAGATGAAAAGCAGCTTGATTTGAATATCCTAAGCCAAAGGCCGAAAAAAGCCAAATAGTTTGAGGTTAAACGGGGAACCTGTTCCATGGAGGGCTTTGTTGAGAAATTTTCCGGACGCCGTGAGCCGTGTCCGTTTGGGAAAGGGACATGAACAAATTTCGACCTCCGAGCTAAATTATGATACGAGGCCAATTCGATTCATAGATTAGAACAAGTTCTCTTTGTTCCTCGATTATTCATGGAACAAATTTTCTGCATTCTCACATCGTCAAGAAAACCGTCGTTTTGTTTGGCTTCCAATACCATCTTGAAACTCAAGGGAGAAAGATTGATTTCCGTTCAGTTCAGCTGTTCAGCGTAGAAACCCCTAGTTGAGCACAATCTGGAGAATAGGTATGTTGTACAAGAATGACTGAGCCCCGATTCTCCTGATCGTTTTTTTAGCGGGAAACCCACTATTCATTTTGTTAGGGGGATTATACATCCTCAGAAAATGTCCGCGTCCGGGAGTTTCTGTGAATTGCGTGACGTCATCAATGGCCTTGACCTACTTTAGGGACTTGGAAAAATTTCAATTTCCAGCCGCGATGCTTTATGACGTCATCAATGGCATTGACCTTGACCTACTTTAGGGACTTGGTGAAATTTTGATTTCCAGCCTTCATTATATCAGGTCATGCAGTATACTGAGAAGAGCCCAACCAACTCATTTTCTGAGGGGACATTTTCGCTCCGTCGCGAGCGCAGGAGGCTGTGGGTTCCCCGCTGCCACCCTCTAATTTTTTGCACTCATATCTCTCTAGAATATTGATCAGACAAAACTCAGCTGAATTAGGTCAGCTAAATTAAGTCAAAAGTCAGTTGAATTTTTTCCAAAAGCCAAAAGCTGATAGCCCAATTTTTCAAGATTATAAGTTCAAGCCAAAAGCCAAAGCTGAAATTTTGGCATTTGGGTATTTTTTTGGAATCAGCGTTAAATTTCACTTTCAAATCAAGTGAAATACGGAAGTTTCAAACATTTCGAATGTTTGAAAATTCTGGCAAATTGGTCAATTTTGGACACATTTCGGTCCATAAATCGGCTCAAAAAAGTCGTAGAAAGTTGGTTAGGGGCGCAAATTGAAGATAAAATTGAGATACAAACTTCGTAGACCAGAAGTATACACTAGCGTTTTGCATTTTCACGCTAGAAGAGATTTAGTGCAAACTCCCATTCAATTTGTAACATGATTTTGGGCCACCCGGGTTAGATGATAGGCAGCTATATATAAAAGAAGAGTCTTGGAAAAATTTCTTCTGTTGAGCTACGTGTAATGGTAAGAGGAGGACTTGGAAGAAGCCCGATTGACGATAACGAGCCATATATGATAGGGGAAGGAATTGGGAAATTTCATCAAACCTAATGCGTCTACTCATAAGGTTAGCTGGAACCGCGAAGCTTGCGGGTTCCCCAATGCCATTGCCAAGTTTGCAATAGCATCTAAATTATCGTTGAACTGTCTCTCAGTGCGACTACCAAGAATTGTGAGCACACCATGCAAAAGTTTGAACTTTCATTCACAATCTCATAATTTCTATGAAGATGGAGAAATTTTCATTGTTTTTTCTCAGCATTTTATACTCTTTTCGTCCGAATAATCTCAATACATTTTTGGTTTCACCTATACCAATTTATCGTTTTGAAGTCTTTCAGCTTCTCTCTCTTGCTGGATTATCACTCCCTCAACTCCCTTATCCTATACTTATCGCAATCTCGCTTCTCCCTCTGATGATTTATTTCCTGCATTCATTTTATATCACGAAGTGTTGTAGCGTAAAAAATTTTGGCATCAGAATGAAACGATTTTCTCCCTCATTACAATAACCGCATCTAAAGAATAATAGCTAAAGCTATTAAATGAGAAATAAAAATCACACCCTTTTCTGTGAACTTCATTTCGCTCTGGTTTGTGTCTCGCCGAAAGGGAGACGATTTTCTCTCCGGTACGGAAGAGCTCCATTAATAATTCTTTCCTTCTCAATCCACCTGCCCATGACCCGACCTATCTCAATCATAAAAACGCGTACGTATGTCCTCCACTATTCGTTTTCGTCTCGCCAGCCAAAACAAACGTGTGCACGCTGTAGTTGACTTCTTATCATCATCATCACCCTCTCGGAGCAGTCTACGCCGCGCTTTCTAATCACTTTCCCTCCCTACTCTTCCATCGTAATAGTAACGGTATTAAATAGAAAATTTTATAAATAGTCGCGACAACGGGTGGAAAGAATTGGCAAATTTCATAATACACATATTCTCTCATAAAATCTTTGATAACTGGCACACGACCAATATTTAAAATATCTTACACAACTTTTTTTTTTTATATAAACGTTCGAATTGCATTAGTTATTAAAACCGTATCTTGAAAGCCTCGAACGTTCAGGGTTCATTGAGTCGGTGCGAAAAACATTGTCACTCTGCTGTCTCGATGCTTGCTGTCTGTATTCTCCCGGTGCCCATGAAGACACCCTCCTGTTGCACCAAACATGACCTTTTTTTTCTCTCTTTTCTTTTGCGCGACTCTTTCGAGCTTCAGCTGGCTTATCGCTTTTAGCACTTCTCCGAGTGTACGCGTCGTATTATTCTCTAAGTATGTTATTGTCGACATGTTCGAATTTTTGGATGTAACATGTCGCGTCGAAGACATTT
Source organism: Aspidiotus destructor (assembly GCA_035079395.1). Classification (NCBI taxonomy): domain Eukaryota; kingdom Metazoa; phylum Arthropoda; class Insecta; order Hemiptera; family Diaspididae; genus Aspidiotus; species Aspidiotus destructor. Next base: position 5,163,286 of record JAVHKZ010000011.1, on the reverse strand, counting down.
GTCTGGCTATCTATAATTATAAATAGTGGGTGGTGGATAGACGCATACCGGACCGTTTCTAAGTATTACAGTCAACCCCTTCTCCCCCCTCCCTTGTAAGCCAAGAAAATATAAGAGCGTAATTTACAAGTCGAACACGAAGTTTACGTGTCTTCGGCGGAATTCGCGCGAATTCTGGGTCCGAAATGTGCATCATTTGTGCCAGTTAAAGCACGTTAGCGGAGCTGATAAATAGAAAGGACATAAGTTATTGCCGGGCGCTTCAATCGTCATCACGTCATTCCTTTTTCCTTGTTATTGTAATAACACTTTCTTCGCAAGTGTGCCGCGAGTGGACTCGTGTAGCGTCGCGACGGCTAGATTACAGCAGATAGAGGAAATACGGAGTGCACGAGCGACCAATATGGATTACATTATGCTCCATAATCAGAGGTCTATGAAAGTGATAGGCCTCGCAGCATTTGGCTGCTCTTTTCATCGCTATTCTTTCGCAATAATTAGAAAAATGTAAAGCGGCGGCGGCACGACACATACACTCACATTCAAGTTTACTCGTCGTAATTTATCATTGTCGCTTGATCAGATTTGCTTAGACATGTATAGTACTTAAACTGTTACGTACGTGTTCTATAAATGTTTCCAGGAATCGTGCGAACGTTCGTAGTCTCGCTCGAGCGAAAAAATTAAATTACCATCGAAACGGATTAAACGGATTTTCAACCACAATCCCACGAACGAATTGTTTTTCTCCCTCGAATCATGCGGATTCTCTAGGTATACGAATACCTTCTGTACGATACAGCCTTTAGAAATAGGAGGTCACAGATCCGCAACGAGTGACCAATAATTTGGCTACGTGTATTCCCATCACGATCGCCGAAATAGCCGATAGCCTCCGTCAACCATTAAGAACTTCGAGAACCTGTCACGAGTATGACTTGAGGAAGCGGTGCTGAGTACAGAATAACATCAATGAACCCTCTCTAGTTACATCACGATCATTGAAGTAGCAAATAGCCTCGGTCGCTCAGGCAGCTTCGGGAACCTGTCACGAATATGACTTCGAAACCGTGCCAACTACGCAGTTGTCGCAACCGACCCTTTAGTCTTGTTTTTTTTTTTTCTTCTGGAGTAGTCACAAATTAATTATTATAATGAAACGAACATACGTTGTAATGATACAGTAAAGATCCTCAAGAGGGCCCCTGATATTATAAATTTGGATTAAGAATGATGCATAAGAAGAATTTAAAACATGCGAGTGGAACTGGATTTGAGAATGAGAGACTTATTTTGATCATTTAGCTGTAGATAAGAGAAAATTGGAGAAAAGCGGGAGCTCGCAAGCTTCACAGTTCCGTGGAATAGGGCTAGTCTTTCGAGTAAAGGTATTAGGTTTAATCGAGAGTTACAAATTTTCCAATTCCTTCTTCTATCTTCTATGGTTCCACATCATCATACTCGTATATAGCTCAAGAGTCGACATTTTTCCAAATCCCCCGCCCCCTAAGTATTATATACAGAAATTTTCCCAAGTCCCTCTCCTATCACATATAGGTAACTCCCCAGCATCATAAATCGGGTAGACCAAAATGATGTCACTAGTTGAGTAGAGGTTTGCATAAAACCGATCCAAGAATGTTGACGTCAAAAAAGTCGGATACACTCGCGCCCGTTTGATGGTTCCCACGAAAGTCTGACAAAGGTTGTTGAGAACGCACCTACAGACTATAAACTGAGCACAAATAAGTAGAGGCGGGCTCAGAATCCTCGTATCATTAAAAGTCGAAATCTAAATTGAGAAAAGCACTGCTACCACAGGGAGAAAACTAGGCTTTGAATTTCCAAAATGACGTTACAATTTTGAGGCCTAAAGCAAAATATTTACATGAGGCCTTTTTTCAATTTGGACAATTTTAATTCTTTCCCCCTCGCCGGCGCGAGGCCTGAAGCGGTAATACCTACTCGCCAACCCTTGACGACGGCCCTCCTTGAGCCTGAGACTTGAGTTTGAGACTCGAGACTGAGACTTGTGACTGACACTTGAGATTGAGATTCGAGACTGAAACTTAAGCTTGAGAATAGAGATGGAGATTCGAGCTTGAGACTCCAACTTGAGACTCACTTGAGGTTGAGACTCGAGACTGAGACGCGAGCTTGAGAATCGAGTTGGAGAATCGAGACTGAGACTCGCGACTGAGACTCGAGTTTGAGACTCAAGACTATGGCTCGAGACTAGGAATCGAGCTTGAGGCTCGAGGAGACTGAGACTTGAGACCGAGACTGAGACCAAGACTCAAGATTGAGACTCGAGCTTGAAACTGAGACTCAAGACTGAAATTTGAGCTTGAGACTCGAGTTAGAGAATTGAGGCTGAGACTCGAGACTGACACTCGAGCTTGAGACTAGATACTGAGACTTGAGACTGACACTCTAGACGAACACTCAAGACTGACTCTTGATACTGAGATCAAGACTGCGACTCGAGACTAAGACTCAAACTTGAGGCTTGAGGAGACTGAGATTTGAGACCGAGACTCGAGGAAGAGACTCGAGCTTGAGACTCGAGACGCAAACTCAAGACTGACTCTTGATCCTAAGATCAAGACTGCGACTCGAGACTAAGACTCAAGCTTGAAACTTGAGGAGCCTGAGACTCGAGATCAAGACCAAGACCCAAGATTGAGACTCAAGGCTAAGACTCGAGACTAAGACTAAAGCCTGAGGCTCGAGGAGATTGAAACTCGAGATCGAGATCGAGACCGAGACTTAAAATTGAGACTCGAGGCTAAGACTCAAGACTAAAACCCGAGCTTGAGGCTCAATGAGACTGAGACATGAGACCTAGACTCAAAATTGAGACTCAAGGCTGAAACTCGAGCTTGAGACTCGAGGCTAAGACTCAAGTCTAAGACCCGAGCTTGAGGCTCAATGAGACTGAGACATGTGACCTAGACTCAAGATTGAGACTCAAGGCTGAAACTCGAGCTTGAGACTCGAGCTTACTTGAGATCAAGACCGAGACTCAAGATTGAGATTCCTCAAGACTCAAACTCGAGACTGACACTTGGGACCGAGACTCGAGACTGACACTCAAGCTTGAGACTCAAGACGAACACTCGAGACTGAAACTCAAGCTTGACAATCGAGTTTGAGAATCAAGGCTGAGACTCGAGACTTAGACCCGAGCTTGAGGCTCAATGAGACTGAGACTTGAGGCTGAAACTTGAGCTTGAGACTAGATCGAGACCAAGATTCAAGATTGAGACTTGAGGCTAAGACTCAAGACTGAGACTCAAGCTTGAGAATCGAGTTTGAGATTTGAGGCTGAGACTCGAGACTGACAATCTAGACTGACACTCGAGCCTGAGATCAAGACTGTGACTCAAGAGACTGAGACTCAAGACTGAAAATCGAGGCTGAGACTCGACATTGACACACGGGACAAGACTCGAGACTGACACTAGGACTGAGACTCGAGTTTGAGACTCGTGCTTGAGACTGAGATTCGAGACTGAGACTCGAGCTCAGCGTTTTCGGGATCGCAGAGAGAAGCATGCAACCACCCCTCCGTCCACGACTCAGAATTACCTCAAAGCGTACAATTTCAAACGTCCTATTTTTCGTTTCAAGCCTCTCAAAGTGTTTTTTCTTTTCGAGGAAATATTTTTTAGACACGTTTTCTTACGCTTCTTTTGCTGATTGCTGATTTCCTACTCGTATGACGTAATCAGGACCATCGCGTATTCAATATTGCCTCTTGAAAATTAAAATTTTACTACATTTCACTTTTACTATTAACTGCGCTCGTTCTCTTCAATCTAATGGCACGAATTTCGAACACTTTCTAACTGTAATAGCTTCGAAAAATTACGTTTTTATGGCCTACCTACTTCAATCCTACTCTCCTTCATACGAAGAAACTGTGGATTAATAAAACTTAAAAACGTGTTCAAGATCCCTCGCCTTTGGCCGAATAGGTACATTTTATTTTTTTATGCTTTCCCCGAACCACTTTGTCAAATGTAATGAGTGAACAAAAAATTCAGTTTATTCGGTACTACCTTGTTTTTTTATCTTCATTACTGTATTTATTCCATTCAATTTGGACCAAAATGTTCGAGTCGAAGTACACAGTGCTACAGCTATATTTTCACTTGTCGGTTGGCTGTCAACCAACAAATTTTCAAACCCAACTTCGAGTCGAACAATTTTGGCGAGAATTATTCTAGATAGCGGAATTTCCCTTTGATTTTTCAAATTTATTCATTCCTGAAGTTTCGTTCTATTTATGATTTTATTCGTCAAATTTCTTCCTTAGGAAACTCGAGAGTTTTCTTGCTTCAGATTTTGTGGCATGGTTCCTCTCTGGTAAACCAAATTTCTAAAAATGTATGCTGGTCGATTTTCAATCGACCTTAAATCGATATCAATCTTCTAGACGGTTTTAAAGACTTCGCTACTCGCAGAGTGAATGCGTTGTCACAATTGATATAAGAAGTACTTTTTGGGAATCTTCTAGAATGCTCAAATCGACGCCATTGGAAGAGTGCAAACAACGACTAAATCATTGGTCGTCGTTGGTGATTGATCGGGAATGGGGGACAAATGGGCTCTTACGAATAAGAGGGTGATGAATAGTATCTGCTCTGTAGCACTCCAAATATCGACATAGATTTTCAGTTGAAATTAAATTCTAAGACCAAGTGTCAACTCCTTTTTAATAACGAATCGTGTTTTATCGGGGGGTCTTTCCGGAAAAAACGGCACCTAACTTAACTATGATTATGGGATTTTGAAAAATTTTTGTTTCGACCTATCGCTTAGGTCTCTCTTTCTCTTATCACCTATAGCTCGGACTATCACGTATAGTTCTATGGTCGAAATTCTTCTAAGTCGCGCCCTACTACCTAAGTTCAAAAGTCAAAATTCTTCTCGACTTCCCCCTTCTTTTTCCGAATCCCTCTCCAATAGCTCGGCCTTCTATCATAAAGCTATTATAATACAAGGAGGAGTCCAAGCCTAGTTCAAGTCCAGTATACTGTATGTAAGTGAAAGATTTTTCAATAACGATCATGATCTCTCATACTCTTAACTGAGGTACTTTTCCCATAAACGACTCACTGTTACAGAAGAACAGTATTAGCCTGTAATGACCCGGAAAAACAGAATTTCTCATACAAGCGACTGCGGTAATTTTTCCTCGAGCCCAAGAAGTCCGCATGTTACGCAAAATTCGTAGAAAAATCCCAATTTTTTTCGAGGATTGAAAATCCATAGATCTGGCAGGACTGATAGCCCGATTAAAATAGCTACTTCAAGTAACTAGATATGCAATACTCCTTTCACCAATTGGCCTAGCCCTCAACGTTTCAAATGCCCTAAGACTCATAAAACAGGTTCCCTGCCTCCTCTCATCTAACTCCGTCAAAGAACCTGTGAGTTTTGCGCTGTTCCTGGAATCTACAAACCTGTGACATCAATTAAAAGTTTTTGACTGATGTATGACGTATGATTGATCGTGAATCGATTTCGACTTCCCGAAAGTCGAGATCAATCTATAATATCTGGAGTCGACACAATTTTGACGTGAATAGCAGACTTTGAATCGACTTCCGGTCATTTTAGCTCGCTTTGCTGTCGACACTTGACGGAATATAATCGAATGAAAATCGACGTCGATTTCCGATTTGACTGTCGGTCGACTTGGAATCAAAATGGTTCATCGGGTGGCTTACGCGAATCTTAGAATTATTTCGCAATAAAATATCCTTTTTAATGGCCCTACGATTGTGTAAAACTTTCACTGTTCAATCGAAGCAGACTCCGATTTGGCGCCTACATCCATTCCTGACCTATGACTATGAACTTCAACTTATGCTGGAAACGCAGCAGTTAAACCATAAATTGTGGTTTGACTTTCGTTGAGAGAAATATGATTTCTCGAGAACGCAGCTGGTGAATTTCTCAGTAAACAAGAGCCATTTATTTTTCTCAATTTTTTCCCTGTAAGCCGTCAGAATTTTTCAAGTTCTAAGTAAGTTTTTTCAACTCATTCACGTTTTCCGGCTATCCCAACATGAATAAACTAAAGTCAGGCTTCGAGTTGAATGAGCCCACGTTTGAACTTTAAAATTTAATTCCTGCTAGGCAGAGCGAAGTATCGCGAGCCCTCGAGATCGTTGGCGCCATTCGATCTATAATTTTCTCTTATTCTTCGAGTTTGACATTAGCCGTACGTTGTAGAAGATGAAGTGTGCACTGTGCATCCTCTGTTACATTATACGAGGATAGTTTTCATGTTTAACTAATACGCATAAATTTTGTAATAATATTTATTTCGGTATTACTGTCTTCTCCATACATTATAAAATATGCAGAATTCATTTTTGGTCTACATTACTTACCTTTGAAGAAATGTTTTCCTGGTTGCAGATCTTGTGAGAATCGCTATACAACCTACGTCTTTCCTTGGTGTAGATCGTTTGAAATTTCTATTGATTTTTTTGTTTCGGAAACGCGCGAGTTTTATAATGAAGCTTTATGATTTGAAAAAAATAGATGTCATAAAAAACTTCGAACAGACCCCCGGCCAGTGAATTACGATCCTTCGCCAAGAGTTTTAAATTAATCTACGGCTGAAAAAAATTTACGAATTTGACCCAACCGTTGTGAGGTAGGTAACGTTCCACGAAAAATCGAAAAATTTCCAATTGTGACCGTGAATAATCTTGATATTTTTCCACGGTCTGAGGTACATTAATTTAACTTGAAAGAAAAAGAAGAATTCCAAATTTCTAACAGATATCCATCATAATTAACTCGAATAGTTTAAAATGGAAATACCAACCATTGCTTTGAAGGTTTTTATGACTATTGTGATTGTAGATGGGTACTGAATTTAGGAGAAATTTCAAATGATTATGTTCGATAGTTTCCCGCACTCGTGAATTTGCCTGGTGAGGTGTTCTTGATTCCATAGCGCTAAGGAAGATCAACAAATAAACAAATCATGAGCTCCAAAGTGTTGAAGAGATGAAAACCCACTGCATTGTGAAGATTTTTTTTTGGAGGGAGGAAAGTTCAGTGTCTCAGATAGTCCAGATTTTTCGTCCTGAGTGCAAATCTTTTTCATATTGCTCAAATATTTTTACAGATTTGAGTAACATTTCTGTGTGGGTACCAATAACTCATGGCTTGAGGATCGTATATTTTGAACTGCGGGGCAATTTTTCTTGTATTCATCGATTGCACCTGTTCTGATCTGTTTACGAAGGCCCTCCTCCCTCTCATGACTCAGAATCACCTCAAATAAACTTGACCGTTTGTGCTGGTTTGTCCCGATTTCTTTCCTCCAGAACTGTTTGGATGGCTTTTGAACATTGATGTATCAAAGTTTGAAAAAGGTGAATTCTTCTCCCACCCACTCATAAATTGTATACACACTCTCTCAAACTAGATGAAGGTCATTCACTACGTCATGAAATTCAACTAGTGACGTCATCAGAATTTTGTCACACAAATTCCAGAGTGACAGAAAAGAAAAGAGAAGCTACACCGATCCATCTGCGCCAGAAAATCAAGCATCGCACAACTTTTCATCCGTCCTTTCCGAGGAAGAAGGAAACTTACTCAAGTGAGGCTTAAAGCATTTCCTCCCTCCGCCCCCTGTCGGAGAAGAATGCGAAGAAAAATCGGTAGATGGTTTGGTTATTTCGAAGCCGCCTTTACCCAATGATGTAGTCGACAAAATCGTTAAAACTGATCATATACAAAACCTACCTTTGGTGGCAAAAACGATGCTCTCAGGCCTATCAAAGAGAAGATCAAAGAAGATGACAATGTGATCACCCATAGGCAGATAAAAGGAATACTGTTGCACTCATGAACAAATCGGAGTATGACCTCACTTCCACAGCCGCAGTCCCTGGTCCTGTTCCTCTCCGTCCAAAAATTCATAAAATAGGTTCCCTTATGCTCCAAGTAGTTTCTTTTATTTCATCCCCTGCTCACAAGTTGGCCAAATACCTCGATACTTGGTTTGAATCCTTAATTGACTTCACCTTCCCTTTTCTGTAAAAGTTCTGTCGGACTATCAGAGGAGCTTACCAATACCCTTGTTTCTTTTGACAAGACAGGATTACTCCCCCATATTCCCCTCTGACCTACTTGTAAGCGCACAGACAAATACTTACTACACGAGGCTAAAGTCCAGCTTTCTTTGATTTCCGAATTTCAATCTCTACTTCAGTGTTGCCTCAGCTCCAACATAAGTCCGTTCCATAAATCCATGTAAAACCTTCCCCGGACTGTCGAGGATCCCCTCTTCAATCATGTATTCCTTTGGCCCTGATCTATCGACTATATACTAAGCGTTTGGACTGGACTTATTAAGGAGCTTATTTGTTTGCATCTGTCTTTCTGTTTTTTGTGGTACGTTACTATTGTACAGACAAGACTAATTTTCCCAACAAATCAAATGTGACCATTGTAATACATATATATGAAGGGTATAAGCCTAAAAAAAAAATATTCAAAGTATAATATTCATCAAAGTTCCAAGTTTTCAAATGAATATCTAAATTCATAACAGAATCTTTATTTAAATGTACATCCAAGGAAGATTCTTTGAGCAAATTAATTGGAAAATATTAAAATAAGTAGATAGAATGAAGGTCTGAATTGATTTCCTACATAAGTAAGTATTTTATATACTTGAAATAAACAATAGATACTGAGAGTATAACTGTTATAAAAAGCAGAGTGATAAAGAAATAGAAAATACGTTCATCAAAGTCATTACTACAACAACCAATAATCATGTTATTATGTATTGTATACAAATTTGAAAGCGTGAAAAGGTACCGCCATTGTCTTCTAATGGCAATTCTGACAGGACGGATGACACCTTACCCCATTGACCATGCATTTACAACCACCACTATGATCTCCTTGACCCTATAGAACATATTAACAGAAATGAACAAGAGAGTTTTTCAGTTTTAATTTATCACTTAAGCAAGATAGTTACCAAGGGACCCCAACGAGGACCACGTGTTGCCCAACATATTGCAGTTTTACACACAGTACAAGCCATTCCATCACAGCCGTCTATTTTTGTTATCATAATTTGACAATTTGGGCAGTTCATCGCTTCTCTACTTTCCAGCATTTTCTGCAACCAAGATCAGCGCGGTAAACTAATTTTTTTTATTTTATTTGACAGTGAAACTAACATCAGAGGTACTTACCCCCAATTGAGCTGCACTTGCTCGTTCACTTTCTGTCTGATTGATAGATAGTTGATAGTCCTCACAACTTGTGGCGGTATGTATTGCCTGAACGCAACAAATAAAAAACATTTTTCTCAATTTTGCCATTTTGTTAGGTGGTAATTAGGAATAAAAATGAAGATGCTTACTTTGCATTCGATGCAATTACTCTGCAAGCAAATCGGACAATAAAACGTTTTCAGATTCTCTGAATCATCCAAAATACACCAGCCTCGACAATTCACCGTTGTACAGTGGAAAGAGTTTTTTATTTTTTGTTCCGCTTCAGTGACCGAGCGAGCTAAGAACTTATCGTAAACTTCCGAGCTAACCAACTGTTATCACAATCGATGGAAAAATAAATACCGGTACATTCCAACTATACCTACGATTGAGTCAGGTTCATACTCACAGCTTTTATTTCGCGTTCCTGAAGAATGCTACTGCATAGATAATCGTCATCGCGATACGGACATTGAATTTCCGTCTCGGTACTGTGTTCGATGGCTTGAACTAAACATTCTCTGAAAAATATAGGGAAGCGTTTTACAGCGATATGAGCAAGAATTCCGCTTTTTCTGCTTTTGAAGACCCAATATACCTGCAGAAGTTGTGGAGACAGTCTTTCAATGTAATTCCTTCTCCAGGCAAACATTCTGTTAGACAAATTTGACATTCAAAGTGGTCCAAGCAAGTGATTAAATCAGTATCATCCGATTCGACCAATTCTAAGTAGGTTTGAAAGCAGCTTCTTAGTTTCTGATGTTGACACCATGAACAAAAACAATTCAAAAATTAATTTGTTACGGGAAGCTAACCTATATTTCATGCCATTGAAACGACTTTTATTTCAACTCACTATGATATCTGAATCCTCGTCCAAGTTTGAGGTATTTTTATTCATTTTGATATTCTGAAGAGGAAAGCCTTTACTGGCACAACACATAGAACATACATCTGTCTTGGCACTATTTGCAAGAGTACATCTCCGACACTGCCACTGAACAGGAGCCACAACCTCTGACATTTTGATATTTTGAAGAGGAATGCCTTTACTGGCAAAACACATAGAACATACATCTGTCTCGGCACTATTTGCAAGAGTACATCTCCGACACTGCCATTCAACTGGAGCCACAACCTCTGATATTCCGATATTTTGAAGAGGAAGACCTTTACTGGCAAAGCATACAGAACATACGTTTGTCTCAGCACTATTTGCAAGAGTACATCTCCAACACTGCCATTCAACAGGAGCCACAACCTCTGACATTTTGATATTTTGAAGAGAAAGGCCTTTACTGGCAAAGCACATAGAACATACGTCTGTCTCAGCACTATTTGCAAGAGTACATTTCCAACACTGCCATTCAACAGGAGCCACAACCTCTGACATTTTGATATTTTGAAGAGAAAGGCCTTTACTGGCAAAGCACATAGAACATACGTCTGTCTCAGCACTATTTGCAAGAGTACATTTCCAACACTGCCATTCAACAGGAGCCACAAGCTCTGACATTTTTTGATTGAAGGACAGTAACCTATGGCGACAATGAAATAATAATCATACAAATATCTAAATATTTTCTAAAAGAATCAAATAGGAACCAGTAAAGAAATATTCCTGCCCAGATTAAATATTAATGTAAACACAATCACATAACTGGTCTACCAAAGCATTGAAACATGAAAGATTTAGATAGTGTTATCAACACATCTTTCTGGTTGAAAACGTTTGTTTACACCTATATCGTACTATACCTATATCCTACACCTGTAATTATTTTTTGTATCATTGTAAATAGACTGATTCAGGCTGACGTCACAGTGCAGTAGTCACAGCTTGCAGCACTCATAATATCAGGTGAAAGTACCCATTCTACTTGATCGGATCCATGATTAACATGAGAACATTCCGATCATTTGTTCACACTCGAAAATACAAATGAATTTATGAATGCCAAATGCATTTTTATGTACAGGAAACTTCCAAGATTGTGAATTTAAAGTTTATATCCTTAACTTTTGGTTCATTTTAAAATACTGTTGAATGATCAAAACGTTCCTGTAGAATTCTTATGGGAATCAATATGCCAATGGCAACAATATTCATGTTGTGATCGATTGTTTTTCACAGATTTGACGTCACGCCTGAATCAGTCTATAGGTATTATTTTATCTTCCTATTTAGCCTATATACTGCCACTGCTTTATGTGTAGGCTGGCCGTTTGGCCAAGCGCGGTAAATTGTAAATATGGAAGAATTTTGAGAGAATGCCAGATGAGTTTGCAAATGAAATCAGTCAACTCAAAACTGTAAATTCTTGGTATAAGAAGAAAACTCAAGCTCTCAAAATTGAAAACACGCGACTCGACAAAAACCAGCTGGGCATTTGATCCTATCTGAACAAACCCCCCCTCAGAAAACGCATTCAACACACAGATAAAAATAAAACAGTCCTCTGTTGAGAACAACGCTCCTTGAATGTAGTGAGGGAAAAACCACTCATTGGAATTAAGTTTTGCAAGTACCTAGATCATAAAAACATCACTCTCTGTGAAATGAAAGCTCTTCCCAGCGAAAAACTTGAACCATTGCTTAATTGTTTAGACAACTACAAGAAATTTCACATAGTTTTAACTGCCGCGTTGCAGCTCCCTGAAGATGATAGGAAGGTACTAGGGTACCATTAAATTTCACACATATAGGCTCCAGGAAAAAAAGCTCTTCACTATTTTTATTTGAGAGCTTTATCATTCCACCAACATTGACCACATTATTGCTAAGCTGAAAGCTGTGGGTCACAAAGTAGTGAAGTGTAGAAATGTTCATATTGAAAAACGTGTTCAGGATAAACAGGTCACAATTTGAATACCACTATTTAAAGTCGACCTGAAAGTGAGTGATAACAATCAAGATATTTGCAATATGACCACCCTATAGGTCACTGTAGAATTACTGTCAAGCCTCCAAAAAAAAATAAGAACTCTACCCCAGTGCAAACGGTGTCAGGACTATAAACACTGAATCAACTATTGCACCAAAACTTCAGGATGCGTCAGTTGTAAAGCTTCCCATCTGCACACCAAGGGTAAGGTCCTGCCCTTGATTGTATGCATTTTAATACACTCAGCAGACATTGCAAAAGAAGCCAGATGAGCTTGCAAGTGAAATCAGTTAACTCAAAACTGTAAATTCTTGATATGATTATGAGAAGAAAACTCTAGCCCTCAAGTCAAAAGTGAAAACACGTGACTCAAAAATTAGCTGAGAATTTGATTTTACCGGAACAAACCACCCTTTGTAAACGCATCCAACACACTGATGGAAAAAACCAGTCCTCTGCTGTGAGCAACGCTCCTCAAACGCAGTGAGGAAAAAAGGTCAATGATTTTTCATATGTTGCTACTGCTGCATCATGATGGACCAACACCACCTTTACCTCCAAAAATTAAATTGGTCCAGGGTAAAACTTCTCAAATCCTTGATCTGCTGAAAAGCCTAGCAGCTTCACAAAAAACCATTGAAGAAAAACTCACTAGTCTAAGAAACCAAGTATTACTCATTGTAGCACTTGAGTCTTGCAACCTTTTTTGTTAATGCATCTATATAATATGATTAGGTTGTAACGCCTCTGAGTTCTTTTAAATTGTGCTAACCTACCTCTTTGAATTCATACCATTCTTTTAGTTAATACAATTAGGTAGATATTGTATTAGTATCTAACAATTCCTTAATAAACTTGTGAAAAAAAATGGAAGTATGATATTCTTAATACAACAAAAAGAATATGTCAATTTATAACAAAATTATTTCTTTATTCAAAAGTACTTCTGAAGGAGATACTTTGAGTAAATAACTTTCAAAATAAGTGTGCAGTATATAGAATGAAGGCATCTAAATTGATTTTCTCAATCTAGGCAAATATTTTATAAAATTAAAATAGCCTATAGATACTGAGAGTATAAATGTTATAGAAATCAAAGTGATAAAGAAATAGAAAATACGTCCATTAAGGTCATTGCTATAACAAAAGAGTAATCTACCACCAATACAATGAGTATTTTATTATGTATTATATACATATTTGTAAGCGTGAAAAGGTACCACCATTATCTTCTAATGGCAATTCTGACAGGATGGATGACACCTTACCCCATTGACCATGCATTTACAACCACCACTATGATCTCCTTGACCCTATAGAACATATTAACAGAAATGAACAAGAGAGTTTTTCAGTTTTAATTTATCACTTAAGCAAGATAGTTACCAAGGGACCCCAACGAGGACCACGTGTTGCCCAACATATTGCAGTTTTACACACAGTACAAGCCATTCCATCACAGCCGTCTATTTTTGTTATCATAATTTGACAATTTGGGCAGTTCATCGCTTCTCTACTTTCCAGCATTTTCTGCAACCAAGATCAGCGCGGTAAACTAATTTTTTTTATTTTATTTGACAGTGAAACTAACATCAGAGGTACTTACCCCCAATTGAGCTGCACTTGCTCGTTCACTTTCTGTCTGATTGATAGATAGTTGATAGTCCTCACAACTTGTGGCGGTATGTATTGCCTGAACGCAACAAATAAAAAACATTTTTCTCAATTTTGCCATTTTGTTAGGTGGTAATTAGGAATAAAAATGAAGATGCTTACTTTGCATTCGATGCAATTACTCTGCAAGCAAATCGGACAATAAAACGTTTTCAGATTCTCTGAATCATCCAAAATACACCAGCCTCGACAATTCACCGTTGTACAGTGGAAAGAGTTTTTTATTTTTTGTTCCGCTTCAGTGACCGAGCGAGCTAAGAACTTATCGTAAACTTCCGAGCTAACCAACTGTTATCACAATCGATGGAAAAATAAATACCGGTACATTCCAACTATACCTACGATTGAGTCAGGTTCATACTCACAGCTTTTATTTCGCGTTCCTGAAGAATGCTACTGCATAGATAATCGTCATCGCGATACGGACATTGAATTTCCGTCTCGGTACTGTGTTCGATGGCTTGAACTAAACATTCTCTGAAAAATATAGGGAAGCGTTTTACAGCTATACGAGCGAGAATTTTGCTTTTTCTGCTTTCGAAGCTTTAAGATACCTGCAGAAGACGTGAAGACAGTCTTTCAATGTGACTCCTTCTCCAGGCGAACATATTGTCAGACAAATTTGACACTCGAAGTGGTCCAAGCAAGTGATTAAATCAGTAGCATCCAATTCTGCCAATTCCAAGTAATTTTCAAAAGTACTTCTTAGTTTCTGTTGGCACGTTGAACGAAAATGATCAATATATTCATTCGTTACGATAAGTTACCGTAACTTATATTTTTCGGTATCGACTCACCATGATATCTGAATTCTCGTCTGTGTTTACAGTATTTTCATTCGTTTTGATATTTTGAAGAGTAACGCCTCTGCTGATAGAACACATAGAACATTTATTGGTTTTGGCACTATTCAGGTACGTGCATAATTGACACTGCCATTCAACAGGAGCCACGACCTCTGACATTTTTGGATTGAGGGGCAGTAATCAATGGTGACAATTAAATAATAATCATCCGAGAATTTCTAAATACTTTCTGGAAGATGAGATTACCAATAAAGTAATATTCCAGATGAAATTAATGTAAACACAATAACAAAACCGGTCTAATCATTGAGGCGTGAAAGATTGATAACCATTGCAAAACAATGCAAGGAATGCAAATCAATGCAACCAATACGGTTCACTTCACACTGTGCACAGCTGGACTGTCTGGAGCAGAGGCGCAGCTGGAGCTGCAAAGCTGATGCTTTATCAATGGCTGAAAACTTTGTCCTAACCTAATTCATTTCTTAGGTTTAGTGTTTCATTCTGATCTCTTTGTCGTTTTGAGACATCTTTAAATGAATGATTGGTTTTCGTAGACGCAATTCTAGCAGTTAAAATTAAAACTTTTGTTTAGGTCAATATTTTTCAATAAAGTAACCAAATTTTTTGCTCTAGGTGTAGGTTCAATAAATTCAGTAAAACAAATAGACCTTTCAGGCAAGACTGTCACTTGCCCGCGTCGCGGACGCGGTTAGGTGAAACCTAGAAGGCGCGGGTACAAGCGCTTGCAAAAAATTAGAGGCCATTGCGGGTTTGCAATGGCAGCAGGGAACCCGCAACCTCCCGCCCTCACAATCACGGTGGCGCAAAAATGCCCCCTTAGAAAATGAGTTGGCTGGGTTCTTCTCGGTATACAACATGCTAGGCCTGATATAATGAAGGCTGGAAATTGAAATTTTTCCAAGCCCCTAAAGTAGGTCAAGGTCATTGATGATGTCATAAAGTATCTTGGCTGGATTCTGGAATTTGAAATTTTTCCAAGTCCCTACAGTAGGTCAAGGTCATTGATGATGAGTTGACTGGACTCTTTTCAGTATATTGCATGCTAGACCTGATATAATGAAGGCTGGGAATTGAAATTTTCCCTAGTCCCTAAAGTAGGTAAAGGTCAAGGTCATTGATGACGTCATAAAGCGTCACACGTCACGTGACGTCACGCAGTTCACCGAAACTCCCGGACGCGTACGTTTTCTGAGGATGTAATCCCGTCAATTCACAATGGATAGCGGGTTTCCCGCTAAAGAAATTATTCCGCGGGCGCGAGCCCGGGCGCACCCGAAAATTGCATATTTCTCTCAGACAAAGGCACCCACGATTTTGCGGGCAAGTGACTACCTTTCTTTTAGGGCTGGTTTTATGATATACCGAGTTATTTTATAATCCCGAATTATTCCCACAAATCCCGAAGGATTATTGGTTAACCCAAAAGTTTATTCAGTCACGTGATATTGTAAAACGAGCCCATAGAGGTATTGACACAAAACAGAGATCTCGTCCCTTATTTTGTCCTGGTTTTGTAACAAAATACAGAGCGCGTTGTATGTTTTGTTGTAGATGAGTACATAAACACGTATGGAGAATTTACAACTTTCTCCCTTCTTCTTGTAATTTATCAAAAAATGTTAAACTAAAAGTAAAATTGAAGAGAAGAAAAATGTTGTACTTGGCTCAATTTGTTTTTGGTACAATGAGCAATATACCTATTGTAATGAAGCTCTAGAGCAGTAGTTCCCAACGCGTGGCCCGTGTGAGGTGATATGATTAAAAAAATAAAGAAATGAATAAAGGAAAAAACGATAAAAAACAGAGAAAAGAGGAAAGAACAGGGCCGCAGCTAGAAATTTTTCTAGGGGGGACGAGATGGGGTAAGAATGAAATAATATATAAGGGGGTAAGGAATGATCACAATACAGAAAACAATCACTATGTAATATAAAGAGACATTCAGAGGAATATTTCGCATAAATTATTCAAAATAATTGTAGGTTTCTTTTTTTCTTTGAATCAAAAATTCCTAGGAATGTATCGTCCGGTGACAAAGCAAATCAATTTTCGAGTTTGGCACATTTTTATCATTTTTCATAGGGGGGTCAAAAGAAAATTTCAGGGGGCTCGTTGACCTATTTGCCCTCCCCCCCCTTCCCCGTAGCTACGGTCCTGGGAAAGAACGAGGTACCCGTTGAAACCTGCTCTTGAAGTGTACCTGTCTGGCATGCTTTAATTTCATCATTTCCTAGTGGGCATTTCAAAACATGTACAATGTGCATTATTGAGATAAGATTTACCTAACCTAACCTAACTTGGCCCGCGCAAGGTGTGAGAAATTCTCTTTTGGCCCGCAATACACAAGAGGTTGAAGACCACTGCTCTAGAGGATAAGAAAATGAAAAAGAACGGGAAAAAATTAGGAATTCTCACTCAAGTATTTACAAAGATCCATCACACAATGTGCGTTGCGTTAAATTATTGCACATTTCTGAGATAGATATTTGATGCGTTACTGAATTTATTATCTTTGAACATAATTTGCAACCCGCAATTCACCATTTTGTGAGTGTCTATGTGTTAGTGACTAGGTACACCCTTAACCACAGAGTAAACAGAGTTTGTCTAAGAGAACTCAAGACACAGGCATCATTGAAATTCACAGTTTAGGGTTGGCCTAATGCAGTTAACTGAGCAATAAATCTACAACACTCAACAACAGCTATTTGCAGAGCTTAACGCACATTCAACGCATTAGGCAAACCTGAACTACTATGGATATAGCAAAGACAATTTCTGTTTGAAACTCTGTGGATAGAGTGTTGCTGCCAGCCAGAAGCCAAAAGCCATAAGCCAGCTTCATGTTCATTCTCAGAAGCCAAAAGCTAAAAAAAAATTTTCAGCTGATTGCCCCTAACGTTCATGGTAGCATGGATAGCCGAACGCCGAAAGCCGTATTTACCTGTATGTTTGGACCATTGAGCCCAAACCTAAAGCCGGCCTTTAAAAAAAATTTGAGTAGCCAAAGGCCAAAGCTCTATTTTTCAAGGTCATCTGCCCAAGTTGAAAGCCTAAGCCCTATCATTCAGCTGCAACACTCTGTGCAGTGTATTGCAGCCAGCCAAAAGCCAAAAGTTGAAAGCCAAATTCAGCCAAATTTCTACTGATAAGACTAAAGCCAAAAGCCAGCTTCAAACGCACCTCTGAAAGCCAAAAGCTTTATTTAGGTAAATTTTTTTGGCAGGAGACCCACCATCTGTTTAGTTACTAAGGAGCCTCAGAGAAATTCTGTCCGCGTACGTTTAACGCTGGGGGCATAACGCTGGGACTTATTTTGAGCTTTTCTATACTTTTAACTTTCTATCATCAGCCGCAGGTCTCCCGCAACTCTTGATCCATAAGCAAGAGCCTGTAAGTTTTGACTAGCTTTTGGCTTACTCTGAATTTTGAAAAATTTGTACAAAATCATAATATTTTTTTATTTAAAAAAAAAAAAGTGAAGCTACTTTTTGAATTTTTTTTTTTTTTTTTTTGTAGAGTTCGGAGAGTAGAAAAAACACGATATAGTTTTATGAATAATAATCAATGTTTAATTATACAAAAATCAACGAATATTTTATTTTTTGTTGTAAAAGTTGTATGTTGTAATTGTATTGACCCTTAACAGAGATCCTTTTCTTCTGATTGTGCCCGATTTTCTCAATAATTGAAAAGCCAAAAGCTAGCCAAATTTATTTGGAACAGCTAACGAGAGGTCATCGAACCCGAGATCCATGACCAATCGACAGTAGTAAAATTTTACATAAATTTCTCTCATTTTGTGAACATCTTCCTTATCCTTTCTTTAAAATTCAAAATCTCTTTCTCTTATCACTCGTCTACTATACCACCGTGATAATAATATTTTTGTCCAAACGTAGCGACAAGATGACACGGTCTGGAGATGCTTCGCGCCTCTTCCTTTACAATTTTGTAGAAAATATCTGAAAACAGGCGGTAGAATTGTAAGTTCAATATTTTTGCCAAAAATAGAGTCTAGTGATAATATTTTTGTAGCCGGAATTCAACTTATTGTAAAGGTCAAAATTTCTCCAAATCCTCTACTAAATCCACCTGAACTATCCTAGACGACTGAAATTTTACATCGTTGTCTATGAACTTTCAGTTTCAATTTTTTTGATCAGAGGGGACCACTGCTGTTTTATTTCCATCAGTTAATCGTCGCGACGCGTAAACGAAATTACTACACGATTTTAACCTCGGTCGAGACATTGTACGAATGTTTCTCATTCAAGATTTTAATCTTTGTAATGAAAAAGAAGACTCGTTCCGATGTGACAGATGTCATTAAAGTCGTTAGATATAATTTTAATAAATTAAAAACATCGAGCTTGTCCACAAGCAGACGCACCGTGCAAATTGTGTTTTTGGATCTTATTGATGTAACAGACTGCCTTCGTATCGTACACACGTGACTAATGCACTCCATCCAATTTCATTCTCAGGGTTCAAATGTTTCCTAAGCCGATGAAAATCGATGTTTTTTTTTTTTTTTTTTTTGAGAAGACAAAACCGCGCCAATTGTTTTACGTATATCTTTTTAACACGGCAACGCAGATGAATGACGAAAACTACTAATGAAATTTATCACAGCAGCTTCTGTTCGCAGATGGTTATAGTTGACATTTCATTCGATCAACTTTATTAGTATGAAGTAGCTTATAACATAAACAAATCTAGGAAACAAGGCCAACGGGAGGAAATTAATGCTTCGGGCTTTCAAAATAGAAAAATATATTTGTATTTTGACCGATCTCTTCCATGAAAATCCCCACTGATACTGCATATTGAACATGTCTCAGCAGGTTTATTGTAGGCTTTAGGAGGAATGACCGAATTCTGTCTTTTCTTCGGAAAAATTACATTACCTGTTTGAAATTTTGAGCACATCTCTTTAATATAACAACAGAAAACGTGAAGGAACGAAGATTTAGAGAGGTCCAGATTTTTTGTGACATTATCAATGTGCGCCGAATATCAATTGTAAATTTCGGTCCAAGTTCAATATGATTGTATCACCTGAACATGTAGGCGCGGATCCAGAACGTCATGATGAGGGGGGGGGGGGGGGGAAGTATGACTGTAGTCACCTCGAGTTGAACCATACTTAATTTTTCTTTCTCAAAGTGAAGTTTTTTAGCAAGAAACCCGCTATCCATTTTGTTAGGGGGATTACATCCTCAGAAAACGTCCGCGTCCGGGAGTTCCTGTGAACTGAGTGACGTGACGTGTGGCGCTTTATGACGTCATCTAAGACCTTGACCTACTTTAGGGACTCTGAGAAATTCCAACTTCTAGCCTTCATTATATAAGGCCTAGTATATTGAGAGGAGCCCAGCCAACTCATTTTCCGAGGGGGTATTTTCGCGCCAACATGATCGCAAGCGCGGGAGTTTGCGGGTTCCCCGCTGCCATTGGAAACCTGCAATGGCTTCTAAATTTTTTTACCCCGCTTTGCTCGGAAAATATGGTCTGTCTACGTTATTTCAGCCTGTTTTGGGAGACTTGGGGGGGACGTGTCCTCTATAAGCGATAGGACAAAACAAAAATTAGAGGCCAATGCAGGTTTGCAATGGCAGCGGGGAGCCCGAAACCTCCCGCGCTCGCGATCACGTTGGCGCGGAAATGTCCCCTCAGAAAATGGGTTGGCTGGGCTGTTTTCAGTATACTGCATGCTAGGCCGGATAAAATGAAGCCTGAAAATTGAAATTTTTTCAAGTCCCTAAAGTAGGTCAAGGTCATTGATGACGTCACGCAGTTCACACAGATTCCCGGACACAGACACGGTCGTTTTCTGAAGATATAATCCCGCTAACAAGATAGCGGGGAACATTTTTCCAAGTCCCATGGTCATGGTCAAGTTAGGTTAGGTTGCCTCCCGGACGACAGACGTTTTTTCCGGAAGACCCCCCCTCCCCCCCCGATAAAACAGGTTCCCTGTTAAAATCAGCTTTCCTATTTGAGTTAGCCATCTCTTCCCTGATAGCGATACCACTAATGATGGGGCGACACCCAAAAGTACTCTTGTAAGCTGAGAATTGTACTTTGAGATTTTTTCAATTTTCAGTGCACTACTTAGTCCTCATCACACTCAATATGTGTTCCAATGATTCGTGAAAGAAGTTGAACAAGGACTTCAGGTTATCTGGTCGATATTCAAAATTTAATTTGAGATCCGAGTCTCCTCGAGTTTTCCTGATGCAGTGTTGCCGGAGATGCCATGTTGGTGCCACAAGTCTTACATTCTGTTTTTAGTGGCACCACGTTTCTAGGTCATGGCACAATTTTATAATGGCTTCGGAGCCAAATCAAAATGTAGTGGCACATGTGGCACGACTATTTCTTAAGAAGTGTCTTATTCCATCTGGTAACACTGCCCGGTGAAACTCATTTTTATGATCTACCAAATCTTCTCTCTCATGATGCATATCTCTATGTTGAAATCGTTTCTGGTTCCCTTGCTATCATAGACAGCGTGGAAGTCGGAATTTTTTCCAGTCCTACTTCTAATACTAAGAATGCGGAAATTTTTTGCCACTTTCTGCTAGAAAGTGTGCGACGAACGAGAAATTCTTCAAAAAAAAAAAACCCAGAACAGGTTCTCTCTTAAGATTATATTTTTCAGTTGAATCCCTGCTGCAGAGGGACATCGAAAATATCGATGCTCGCGTTTTATGAAGAAAAGAGAAGAGTCGTTATGCCATCTTGAATTTGTTTCAGGAATGTGACTTTTTTGACATGTTTCATGTCTTTTCTGACACCCTATATACACTATCGAAAATTCGCGAGTACCACCCCCCCCCTCCCTCCTTAATGATGGACTTGGGAAATTTTCGTGAATTACCTGGGAGGTCATTGAGAAATCTGCCTTCAAAAAAAAAAAAAAAAAAAAAAAATAGATAAATATAAAATAAAAAATAAAATAAAATAAAATAAAAATAAAAATAAAAATAAAAATAAAAATAAAATTGAAATAAAATAAAATGAAATACAATGGAATAAAAATAAAATTAAAAAAAAATAGAATAAAAATAAAATAAGAATAAAATGAAAATGAAATAAAATAAAATAAAAATAAAATAAAATAAAAATAAAATAAAAATAAAATAAAATAAAATAAAAATAAAATAAAAATAAAAATAAAAATAAAAATAAAAATAAAATAAAAATAAAAATAAAAATAAAAATAAAAATAAAATAAAATACAATACAATGGAATAAAAATGAAATCAAAAATAAAATAAAATGTCTGGGAGGTCATTGAGAAATTTGCGAGTACCATCCTCTCTCAACAAAAAAAATGATGAAAAAATAAAATTAAAAAATAGAATAAAATAAAATAAAATCAAAAATAATTCTGAAAAAAAATAAATAAATAAAATAAAGAAAGAAAGAAAGAAAGAAAGAAAGAAAAACATAAAATAAAAATAAAAAATACCTGGGAGGTGATTGAAAAATTTGCGAGTACCATCCTTCTTATGCTATCTGCAGTATATTTACAATTACTTGAAAAAATTTTGGCTTAAGTATCCTAATAATAAAATGAAAAGGCGTAGGCTAGATTTATGCTAGGCTAAGAGAACTCCGAGAGCCATTATGAAGCTATTAGCTTGTGACGTCAGAGGTTAGTGACGTCATAGGTTGGTGACGTCATAGGTCAGTGACACTGACATCATAAGTCGGTGACGTCATGAGTCGTTAATCCTGGTCCGCTTACAACATCTGACTGAAATATACTGAAGTAGAATTAATACGGTCCGAAATGTTACGTCTCGACATATTGTAGGATACTCCGACTCTCCGAGTATAAATTGCAAAGACCGCAGATATAAATAGGAAGACGCTCTTTGCGTCTTCCTATTTATATCTGCGATCTTTGCAATTTTTTACTTTCGTTCGCTCTTTGCGTCTTCCCATTTATGTCTGCGATCTTTGCAATTTTTTGATTTCGTTACTCTTTGAGTATCCTACAATACTAAAGTAGACTTGTACTGGACCAAGAAGAGGGACGAACGAGCGGAGCGAGTGAGGCTTAGTAATCTCATCAGCTTGAAATGAACTAAAATTGACTTGAAATTGTTATTGAAATAAAATTTGGCATTACTACCACACTGAAAACTATATATTTGAAAGCTCGACGTTTCGCAGTGCCCAGACTGCATTATCAAGAGCAAGAAAACGTACTGAATGAGATCCAGTATCGTGTACATACGAGAGGAAAAAGATTACAGAGATTAAAATGAATCATGTAAATACAAGAAGTGACTAATTCTGATTACGTATTATAGAGGTGTACACGTTCGATAACCCGTTAGTATCCGATTTGAAATTTACATTATTTGGATGGTCGATTATATGGGTCACTTCTAATATCTTCCTCTTCTTTGAATTTGATTCGTAGCCCAGAATGGAGACATTTTTGAAGTTGAATTTGTGGCCGGATTCTAGAGCATGAACTGAAAGGCCAGAGGATTTCATATTGTTCTTAATACTACTTTTATGCTGGGAGACTCTGTTCTTCAACAGTTGTTTGGTCTCCCCTATATAAACATTATTACAATTTGTACAAGGAATCTTATAAACTAGTCCTGATTGGTTTTCTTTGGGCGTTTTTTGTTTTACTTTTGAGAAAACTTTTTCCCTACTGGTACAATGATTGCTAAAAGAAATGCCCATCTTATTATCTAATTTACACAACAATTTTTTTAAAACCATACTCTTTTCCTCTTTTTCTCCTTAAAATTGACTTGCATTGGACCAAGAAGCTGGACGAACGAGCGGAGCGAGTGAGGCCTAGTAATCTCATCAGCTTGAAATATACTAAAGTAGACTTGTACTGGACCAAGAAGCGGGACGAACGGGCGGAGCGAGTGAGGCCCAGTAATCTCATCACCCTGAAATATACTGAAGTAGACTGGTACTGGACCAAGAAGGCTCATTAGCCTGAAATATTCCACAGTAGACTTATGCTACATCAAGCGAGTGCCGCGAGTGAGTCCCAGAAAGCAGTCAGCCTAAAATACTCAAAAGTAGACTTTTCACTTAAACTAGAACAAGAAGCTGGAAATTTCGGAAATTTTTGAACTATGAAGAGCTTAAGACGACTGGCGAAAAGACATGAAACGTGATCTTTATATTTTTGGCAACGCCAACTTCTTGCAATCTGCTTCACTGAATTCCGAACGAAAGAAAGCAGGTCACCTATCAGACGTCATGGCTTGAAGTCACCGGGATAGCGTGAGATTTCTGACAAAATAACTGTCTTGTTTACATAGAATCAAATTCAGTGACGTAGAACTGAAATACGTGCTCAAAACTATTCCCGCTGAAGCCCCACGTGGTCACCAAAATCTTTCGCAGGGCCGTCCAAAAAATGTGCTGTACCCTAGCTAATCAAACTCATTCGAAGCAGCTGTCAAAGTGTCGTTCATAATCTCCCACAGATTGGTAGGCTTAACGCATTTCTTTCGCTCATTCTTTTCGGCAGACTAAAAGAAACTAATAATTGTGTCGAACGCCGTCTTTCAACAATGAAATTATCTTTAGCTCCGCGCTGCTTCTTGTAGCCTGTAGAGGAGGCGCAAAAACACGATGTGGCGTTATATAACCCTGTAAAGAAGATCAACTATGCGCTTCCCGCCGAACACTGAGGACACACAGGTACAAGCTGTTAAACGTGTGTTAACAATGGACCGATAACAAATAGCATGAAGCATTCCAGTGGCGCTCTGCGTAAATAAGAAAGAAACGTGATAGGCTACAGATTAACATTTTAAAAATTCCGTAGGACTATTCCATACCCATACAGAATTGAACGTTCTCAAATGCGTTCGAAGAAAAAAAAAGAGCAATATTGTTAAATTCCAGTCCATAGACCCCGTAATAAATCACGGGACGTGTAGTGGTAAACGCGGTACGTCTACCTTGTATATATTAGATTTCCTTTAGTTTTCGTTTCTCTTCCCCACCCCCGCTCCCTTCATCGTGAGAGTCTCCTAAAAAAGGAAGTCAAGGTACGCGGTCGATACATCACAGAGATTGAGGGAAAGACAAAAGATGAAACAAACGAGAACGAGTTAAAGGGTTACGCTAACTACCTTTTGCACGCAGACGATAAGAGGATATCGATACCGCCTGTCTGCAATCAGTTATTTTGGCTTTTCGCTATAGCGGCAGAATTGAAATAGGTGACAATGAGGCGCGTACGAAGGTTTTAATTCTTCGCCGAAAACTGAAATTCTCAGCGAGACCTGCACGCACATTTTCTTTGTACCGCACTGGTATGACAAAAAAAAATATCTAACACTAAATTAAAGAATGTGTAACAGATGGCAAAATAAATACAGAAACAATAACATTTCTCGTAGAGGAAAAAATTAACAAAGGCGACTATACGCTGTCTGAATGGAGGAAAGAGAGAAAAAGGAAAAAAAAAAGACAGATTAGGAACGCTGAGTAAGTGTACGAGAAAAAAGAAGAACAGGTAGAGGCCAGACAGATAGGCGGACAGAGATAGAAGAAAATACCAACGCGGTCTGAACGTGATACGGTTCGATCGGCTTGGCTTAAGCTGTAACAATTTAAACATTCATTGTCATGCACAGACACGAAAAGGTGCTCCACATCTATCCCTGTATGAGCGCAAAATGCCTCGTGTCTTTTACCCATATCGCGCCCGTCGTATATATTTCAACAACCCGAGATCGTTCTTCAACGGCGATAAAATTCTTCGGAATCGCGTTCCGCGACACTTCGAACTCATATTTTCTTACGCACGCACGAGAAACATCGTTTGAAATTATGTCCAGACGGGTAACGTTAAGATGTATAAACTGAGGCGCCAACCAATATGACCACGAGAACGATTAAAGGATACGAGTGAGTTTTAAAGAAGTGGTGAAAGTTACGAGCCAGGCAGGAATCGTTACTCTCGAGAAATGTGAATTAGGTGAAATGTCGCTCGCCCAAACTTCTCTAATTACTATTTATACCAGTGAGATTTAATCCTTGAAGAGCTGTTCGACGTTTAGTAGCTCTGTCTCGAATCTTGACTCTTTGCACGACTATAGCTGAGGCTGCTTCATCGGGAAGGAAATGATTCCCACAATTCTTGGTGTGATACCTCTATTTCTGGAATCCTCGGAAGTGGAAGAAGTCGAGATAACGGATGTTCTGAAGTCGCGTCTTTGGAGAGTCGATCAGGAAAAAGACTGTGTTCGCTGCATTTTGTGAGCATTACATTTCCATGGAAGAGAAAGGACAGGACTGGCTAAAGAAAGATCCTTCAAGAAGCAGGACCACAGGCAGAAGGCTTATAAAATTCAAAGATACGCTTTTTATTCAGTGGAAACTAGGATGTCTAAAGCTAGTAAGTCACCTAGTGGAAATATGCCCCCGTTCAGTTCATGGGGGTCTTTAAACTTTGGGAAATTTCGATTTTCGAGCGTGAGCCTCGATGTTCGGCTTCAAAGGAGGCGTAATTGGAAGAATTTCGATTTCCTGCTACAAGGAGGTCCCTAGCCAAGAAAGAAGTTTTTTCCAAAATCTGTGTCTATCAGTAATCAGAAAACTCCTGAGATGCTTTTTTCATCTCGATAGCCGCATAATTTGAAGCTCTCATACCCGTGTGCGAGTGAAATGGGTTCCTTAACCTGCTTGATAAGATCCTTTCTATGATTCGTATCGCTGAGAAGGGTATCCTAGTGCTATTTCAGGCACTTTTCTAAGGGGCTTGGAGGTTGAAATTTTTCCAGGTCTCTCTCTTATCACCTATAGCTCGGACTAAAAAGTATTTCTCATACAAGCGACTGCGGTACTTTTCTCTCGAGCCCAAGGAGTCCGCATTTTACGCAAAATCCGTTGAAAAATCTCAATTTTTTTCAGGGATTGAAAATCTCTAGATCTGGCAGCACTGATAGCCCGATAAAATAGCTCCTTCAAGTAACTAGATATGCAATACTCCATTCACCAATTGGTCTAGCCCCTTCAATGAGCCAGATATGCAACGTTTCAAACACCATAAAACTTATAAAACAGGTTCCCTGAACCTGTTTTCCCTCATTCAACTTCGTTAAAGAACCCGTGAGTTTTTAGCCTGGAGAGCCAGTGATTTTCAGCTCCTGGCTTCTCGAAAATTGAAGAGCGGAGCGGAGCCAGGAGGCTGGACCTTTGGAGCGGAACCGGAACTGAAGCTCTCCATCTTGAGAGCGGAGCCAGAAGAAAAAAAGGGCTGGCTCCAAGCCAGCTCCGGCTTCCAGTTTCTCAAAGAGCGGAGCGGAGCCGAAGAACTGGATTTTTGCAGCGGAGCCGGAGCTAGCTGAAGCTCTTGATCTTTGGAGCGGAGCTTCAAGGAGAAAAAAAAACAAACAGAGCTAATATTATTAATTTTGAGTCTCTAGTCGGGTTGTCTTTACTTCAAGCTTTAAGCCTTAGGGCTTTGGATTTTAAAATTTGTCAAATTTTTCCATTCTTCATTTTCTGTCATTTTGACTGAAGAGCAGCTCCTGAGCTCCTTGAAAAGGAAAGAGCGTTTTTGGCTCTTTTCAAGATAATATTATGGCTCCAGCTCCTAGCTCCGGCTTCTTTTACGTTACGCGTTTGTCGCTCACCAAGAGCACTGTATCCTCATTAAAAAATGTAACACTTCCCCTTGTTGTGGCGCATCACCACTCTCCGCCTACGCAATTTAAATGGAGATTGTGACGCTTCAGGTGAGTGACAAACGCGTAACTGCAATCAAAGTACAATTAGAAGTTGAATATCTATTCTCTCATTGCTATTGAGGAAGAAGACCTTTAATATGAGTTTTTATAAACTAACACTGTCATATGATTGGCTACAACTATACTGCGTTGTGATTGGTTTGTCCACCTATATATTGTCTTTCTATTGGCAACCAGGTTTACTGTCATTCTATTGGTCAATTCTGCTCTTCCTATTACGTCCAATCACCAGGCTGAAAAGGCGCTAGAGGTATTCTCGCTCAATGTATACCAACTTTGCAGGATATAGCCATCTGAAAAATGAAATGGAGTTTTAGCGAGGAACCCGCTATCCATTTTGTTAGGAGGATTACATCCTCAGAAAACGTCCGCGTCCGGGAGTTTCTGTGAACTGCGTGACGTGAAGTGTGGCGCCTTATGACGTTATCAATGACCTTGACCTACTTTACGGACTTGGAAAAATTTCAACTTCCAGCTGAGATGCTTTATGACGTCATCAGTGACCTTGTCCTTGACCCACTTTAGGGACTTGTAAGAATTTCAATTTCCAGCCTTCATTATATCAGGACTGAGAAGAGCCCAGCTAACTCATTGTCAGAGGGGGCATTTTCGCGCCAACGTGATCGCGAGCGCGGGAGGTTGCGGGTTCTCCGCTGCCATTGCATACCTGCAATGGCCTCTAATTTTTTGTTTACATTGAGCGAAAATACCACTAGCGCCTTAAGCTGAATGATCTTTTTCTGTCAAACGTGATTTGACTATGTAATCTCCATCTGTTTCCAGGTTTGCGACTCTCTATATTATGCATGATTTCAAATATTCCTTCAACGCGCGCATTATGCTGTTCTTCAAGCAGTACTGGTAGTCCTGAATCACCGCTAACTTGTGCCTGGGGTTGTTTGAGATGATGGTGTTGGCGTGCATAGGCTTGCTGTAGATCTTGTATTGTATCCTGTTGCTCTCTAGAGAAAGGTCCAAATTGGTGATGGTCTCATTGCCCTTTTTCACTGTGGACTTGATGTTCTTCCAGAAGTCTATTAATGCCACGCCCACACCACATAATTAGGATATCATCTCCGGATCTAGCTCAGTATTTGATCAAGTGTCTGAACTTGCTGTCTTACAATACTTTGTTTTCCTATCTGCCTGTACCGGTGACAGCAATGAACCCATCGCTATATCCTTTCTCCTGGCAGTAGAACTTGTTATTCAATCGGCGGTAGTTCTGCTCCTCATTTCTTCCCCTCCTTTTGCGTACTTCAATCATCTGTTGTTTCACAGCAGGATGAGGAGTTCCTCTTCTAGGTTGTAACACCTGAAAGTACTCTAGTTAGCAAACAAATAAAGCAGAGTAAGTGACAGACTTCAAAGTTCTTCTCAGTACCTAAAGTAGGTTAAGGTTATTAGACGCATTGGAAAATATGTGCGCTCCAACTCTTCCAATGAACCGGGCGCTCCACCATCACGATCAAGTCGTGGCTATACAGACTTGCGATATATATTCATTAACACTAGGGCTGAGAATCGCCTTTGAATTAAGATTTAAGGCGAAGGTTCAAACTCCGAATAGAGATATGAACTTGTAAAAATTGCTTCTTTCGCCGCTCAAGAGTCTTTTCCAGCACCGGTATGAAACTTTTTGATGGAGAGTGCTTAGATCTGTCTGTGGTAGATCTCAAATAAAGTAGGCCAAGCAAGATTAGTAGGCTTACTACTCTTTTCTACAGCATTAGGATCCAAATGTCGCTCCTACATTCAAACGTAGTTCGTAAAATTTGCACATTTTTATTACGATAGACTGTTAACTAAACAGGTGGACGATGAAACCGAAAACACTACGAAAATTATTGTTATTTCAAATTCCGGTGCTCTTAAGGAATCGAAAGAATTAATGAAACTTGCAAGAAATTTCACGAAATCGTCCTTAATTTATGCCAGGCGAATTTTACTCTTTTTTTTTCTTCATTGTTTTGGTTTCATCGAGATGCAATGGAGCTTATTGACGATTACAGTTGACCAACTCAGAAAAAGACAGTAATGCTTTTCAAGAGATTTTCCGGTTTAAAAGTCTGTACAGAGAAAAATAAAATGGAAAATAATCAAGTTGTATGGACTAAATCTTACGTAAATGATTCAAAAAGGATACTCGTATAAAAATAATCCAAGCATCATGTTTTTTTTTCGTTTCGTTGGCCAAGATCTAGGAGTTGCCGAGGATTTAAAACTTCAGGAATTCTCATCGTGTGATGATGATCATTGCTTGTTGAATTATTATACAATTCTCCAATTTTATTTATTCAAGATGAATCGTAACATATTGCACGAGAATAGCCCAACTTGAAGACAATTTAGAGTCTCTGATCCAGTTCCCGTACAAGAATAAAAGGACAAACAACGAGCAGATTACAATAATAACTAACCGATGTTTCGTATTGAATTTCTAAACATTTGTCCGTCTCAGCGGACCGAGGAAGAACAAAACGTCTGTTTCATCTTCTCGGCTCATTCAAATAATGCGTTGAAGACCCCATGTCATCTCTGACAGACGTTTCTTCTACTTATTTATCCTACCAAAGAACGCATCAACTAAGTACATATACTACACATCGAATTTTCCGGAAATCTCAACATATTCTAGACCTGCTATAATGATGAATATAACAGGTAGTCGTATTATCCAGCGTTGATCGAATTCATCTTATACGATCTCTCGACGATTAAAATATTTTCAAACAGATTTCTCTCGAAATCTTGAACTCGTATCAAACAATTGTTGATTTTTCAGATTCAATTGATTACTTGGATACAACTTCAATTTTTTCATAAGGAACCTACACAAAAATTGCGAGCTTTCCTGTAATTCATGATTTTCGAGAAACTACGGAAGAATGTTGAAACAATTTCATATTCGAAAATATTTCGACGAATAATAATTGAAAAAAAAAAAAAAAAAACGGTAACGCAGTTTCTCATGAATGAATACGTCTCACATCCAAAAAAAGATATAAAATAACAAAATAATATCGAAAAAATAGAAAATATTCAGTTTTTATAATTCAACATAGAAAATGATAGTTACAAGACAGTATTTCGGAAAAATCCACGCGTTTCTCAGATTCATCACTACGAATTTTTCTTATTGGACGAATTATATTTTTTCTTTTGTCTAAAACAAAAAGAAACAAGAAAGTTTTACACACAAAATCTTCTTGATCAATTTAAATACGGGTCAACGCCGTCCTAAGGAATCGCATAAGTGATACATCACTCAGCATTTTTAGACATGGCTAAGTCCTCATTCAGCTTTCATTTTGATTCTTGCTCCTTCTCGATAAAATATCAAAACTTTTTTTTTTCCCAATCATACGTAGCAATGCAAATCATACAAAATCCTATCAACTTAGACCAACAATGTTGATTCCAGGGATGGATTTGTCGACTCATTTAGAAAAGGTGAAAAAACTTCTCTTACGTTTCTAGAAGTAGAAGATCGTAAACTACATTCTTTCGATACTGATCTCGTAAATGTCTCGCTGACATTCGATCTACATATTCTTCATAATGTGCTTGACCGTCTCCCGAATGCCGAATCTTTCTGGGAGGAACATGCTTCAGGGCGCGATTCCAATCATTGGTATCTTTTAGATCATTTATGATGGCTAAGCACTGTCACAAAGCAGATACAATATTGGTACATAAAGATAATGACGGTAAATACAATATTGGAAACGTTATTGAAAAGAAAGCGTTTACTTGATTCAGGGTCAGCGATTTAATTCCTAATTTCCAACTGAGGTATTTATCGAGCGGAAATTTTGCCATTCGTAGGCCGTCTTTTTTTGCTTTGGCTAATGACAAGGGTTCACTTTTGTGTCTATCAACATAAGCACCTGAAATCACAAATGTTTACATTTAAAATCATACGTAATGTAATCTCAATTTCAGCAAAAAAAGAAATCCATTTTACCTATAATGTAAACATCATCAGGATTGTAACAATCTAATTTTTCGGAGCAATGTGGAGTCAGATAAACCAATTTCTCCTTAGGATATATGTCTAAATAGCTTTGTGGGGTGTAGTGAAAGGGAAAATCAGGCTCGTCGTACAATTGCAACTTTTCTCCTAGAAAAGGGAGTAGTTCAGAGTCGTTTTGAAGATTACAAAATACCAAATGTACAGGATTAAGATGATCCCGATTTTCAGACCACATCAACAGAATTTGTTTTGCACAAAGGGCTAAATTTCGTCTCGGCATGAACGGTTCGTAACTACAATCAACAACGATATGTGGACTAAACATCGACGCGTAGAGTAGCTTCAAGTTATACCTAGTTTTTATAGTTTGATTCTGTAAACGGAAAAATATAGAATTATACCGCAACGAGCGAATAATAGGACCACTGGTGGTGAATTTTGGTTCTTCAGGTTCTTGAGCTTTATTTTCCAAAAATTTCTGGTGAGCTTTAGCTTGTCTCGCTTTTTCTGTAAGAGTTTTCTGTTCATTTTTCCACAGAAACTTGAAATAATTTTTTCTACTGGGAGCATTCTCTAATTGAAGAGCATGTAACCAGTGTTTCGTCCATATTTCAAATGGTACTTGAACACCTCGTTGACGGAGCATATCAACCTCCAATTGAATAGTTTTCAGTTTACGTATCTTATCCGGATCGTTTCCCGCAATTGCGGCGAAATCGATGTCGGAGTACGGTGATTGACTGTCGAATTCATCGGTATCCACAGTATCTTCTTTTCCTTTCGATGATGAGCATATGAATCGCATACGTTGAAATGTTAACGGTTGGGCAGCAATCCGGTGAACGAGGCAATTTCGATTGCGACTCCGGCTCCCAAGAACCTTCGCTACAGGAAGGATGCGCGAAGATGACCGCAGTAAACTGTCCATTACTGTTCCAGCATTACCGAACATGGTCAATGTCAGAATATTCAACAAAAAACCAGAGAGACGATCATACTTTTTTCCAGGAACTTCCAAAACTTCGTACGCGAGAGACGTATTTACCGATGAATTTTATTGATAAGGGCGCCACGGGTTTGATAACAACTTGTACAAGTTTCCTTCCGCCTTATTCCGCCAGAGCCATGTGGATGTGACACTATTCTTGGAAAACTTTAAGTTGATGAGTGGTCTTGACCAGAGTGGATCAACAGATTATGCAGAATTCAGGACGAGAATACTGTATCTATCTATATCAAGCTTATTCTGAAAACTAGAAGGTCTAGAAAAGCAAACTACGGACATCCATGATGTCTAAAGTGTGATCTGGAAAAAAGGCCTCTATTGAATGCGATTCTGTATGAGATAGACACTTTTTTTCCGATTACGTTTTGCCGAATAGTTGATGTTCGAAATATAAATTTGGAAAAATAGGCTTTTTGGATGGGAGTTTACAGCAGAAAATAACAATTTTCTTCGAATCGTCGTTCCGGCAGCATTGTCCCTAACAGTGTTGCCTGTACAAAATATCAAAAAAGGCAACAGCCACATCTCGACGAGTACGTACAGGATAATGACGACGTTGTAGTTCTATGATTATTCATTAAATCCATGTAAAAATTTCTCTTTTGTCTGAAATTCGACTTCATTTGAATACTTTTATAAATCAGGAGCCCGTAATTTCTACGTTAATCACCTACAAGTTCGAACACATCATAACGAATTTACAACTTTCGCATGTTACAAAGCTGCTGTACTAGAGAATCCTTGGCCTTGAAGATAACAAAAAACGAACCTACGACAGTACGAAAAGAAGAAGGAAGACGAAACATCATTATTTTCAAGATAACTGCAGTTTTCTGACAGATCTTTTCTTTTGTGGTTCACTGTTCTTTATGATTTTATTACCGTTTATCGTCTAATTTTCGTGAGCACTAACCTATGTGATTTGAATTGTACCCAATCGTTCTCCGAACTTACGTATTAGTTTTTGTGATTGACGTAATTTTTCGAAATGGATGAGTACGAACGTATTTTATTGGTCAAACAAGAGATTTTCGTCTTCAAAATCCCTTCCAGAACCACGATCAAGAGTTACAGGTAAATAAATTGTTTATGATTGTGAAAGTATTTCATGTTCTGATATTGATAACCAGAGTAATCATTCTTTGTCCGATAGAGCTGCCGATTGGAATCTCAACGAACCTCAATGGTCTGGTCGTATGAGGCTCGTCTGTAAAGGAACGGATTGTATTTTATTCTTAGAAGATAGACAATCGGGAGAATTGTTCGCGAAATGTCCAATCGAGGTGTATCCCGGAGTTGCTGTCGAGCCCGTATCGGACTCTTCGCGTTATTTCGTGCTTCGAATACAAGATGATAATGGTAAAACATTGTTCATGATAGCTTTTTTGCCAGACCATCGCCATTACTGATGAAGTTTGCATTTTTAGGAAGAACAGCGTATGTGGGATTAGGATTTGTTGATCGCTCAGACAGCTTTGACTTCAACGTTGCTTTACAGGATCATTTCAAATGGGTGAAAAAAAGCGAACAAATGCAGGAAGAAGAACAGGCACCTAGAAAAGATTTAGATCTTCGATTTAAAGAAGGAGAAACGATTAAGATCAATATGAAAATAACGGTAATTATGAGAATCTTGGAGTACGTAAATACTGGTGAGCTCGAATTAATTAGCGCTTTTCTCGACAGAAAAAAGATGGCGCAGAAAGCACTGTGAGAACGAAACCTAAATCGGGTACTTCAACTGGATTATTGCCGCCTCCACCTGGTGCCGTGAAGATTACACCACCTCCTGCACCGTCTCAAACGTCCTCGCCCATGCATCAGCCCTCGCCCAATAAAACTGTACCAGGATGGAGTGATTTTGCCTCAGCTCCTACTAGGTGAGTATCTTGCAACCGTGTACTTCAATATTATGATTGCGATTCTACCTCTATTTGTATCTCACGATAAAGTTCATTCATAATATTATCTTCATGCCTCTTGTGATCATTTGAAGAAGAGTGATAATGTCAATTATAAGAATTCACGAACGCTCTTCTGATATTTCTTTACAGTTCAGTGAGGTATAGATTATTTTGAAATTTGACCATTCGACTGCCTAGTGCAATGACCTTCACTCTATTTCATAGTATCATCACGAAACGCTCGGACTTGATTGATGTATGAACGCGTCACGCTTTCTCCAGCTTTCTTTAATCTTGAGCGTATCGTGCGTCTTGATGAAGTTTGACTTCATATCGTTTCTCTTAATTGTCTCTAAACCTTTTAAACAACTTCTTCATCGATGTATTTTGAAATTAAAACAATGAAAATGGTCTCTGGGGTGAAATTTTGTTGTTGATGAATATTATTACTGTATTTGATGATGATTTTGTTTTATCAAGAGTCTAGTTCTGTTTTTTCATGAAATTATCATAAAACTAAGTAAAAACCAGATGTCGAATTATCGTTTGTATTTTTTGCAGTTCCAATCAGAATACGACAACGACAAGCAGTTCGAATCCTAATTGGGTTCAGTTTTAAATTGAATCTTCAATATTTTAAGTTCTCAAAGTAGAAACCATTATTGTAAACTCTTTTTTTTTTGTTCCTGTTTTACTATATCATTCATTTTCATCAGTGAATTATTTTCATTCGTCGTTCCCCTTTATTTTCATTTTATTTAAAAAAGAAAAAAAAGTGTTTCGGAGTTATTACAGTACTATACCTATTTCCTAATCTGGAGGACGCGTGAATTTCAGTAGTCAGAAAAATGAAAACAAAATAAATGATACTACAGTATTAGGTAAAATCAGTTACCAACGCAGCTATCATTTTCTTCTTCTTTTTTTAATGTATTGACCATTTGGTCCTGAAAACCTTTAAAAACGAAACTGAAAGTTTTATTCCATATGATACGGCTGTAATGAAGTTGTTTTTTGTATGTTTGTAAAATTGTGCGGAAGTGGATATTGCATCAGTTCTTGGATATGTTTGTGTGTGAGTGATGAAAGTTTTAAAAAGCGAAGCATAAAAATGTCGTTTTGACATCTGATAATTCTTAATAATGATTTGGCATTGTCTACGAGTATTGGGAGAGAGAGAAGGAGTTACAATACCTAGTATTATACATCGTTTTATATTGTATTCGTAAATCTTAAATAAGCAATACTTCCTGTTCGTAGTTTTTATAATCAATGACTGATGACTTGTTGGATTTATGGAATGATATCGTTTTTCTCTTCAGAGAGTAAACTGTTCGAAGAAGTTGCGTATTATTAATCACCATGTATGTGTTTAATCTCATGTATTTATAAAAAGTTACAACTTAGAATTATATACATAAATTAAGGCTTGAACATGTATGGTATTACTTTATCCGCTTACATTCGTCATCCTGCCTTATTCTGTACTTAAAAATGAAACGCTAGAGGGACCATAAGTTCGTCGACGATTTCTGTCGTGCTCGAAATTTTTCTCCTAAAATTGGAGAAAAGTTGAGATGTAACCGCGCTACATAATCCTATCAGCAATGAAAATTAGTATGAATTATTTGTTCGTTCGTGAAAGAAATTATGAACGGATTAATTTGTTGGATTTACGCGATGTACCGTAGCAGAAGTCTAGACTTCATCAACTACTTCTACGTATTTATGACTCCCTTAATTATAACGTGAACCTATTTCACTGTACCTGTGTCCTACGGGAAAAACGATTGTATTTTTTTCTCTTTTTTTTTTTTGTTATGAATCTATTCTTATTGTTATTAACATTCCATGGAAGATTATTCGAGTTTTTTTCTTCGAGATTTTTGTGGTTGAGAGAAATCAATGAGTCACTTCATTTTTCAAAATTAGCTAGAGGAGTACTCGTAAATTTTCCTTCGAGTCACGTAAATCACTCACCGCGTGCGTGGCAATATTACGCCGAGCACGCGAATTCGAGAAGTATAGAGATTTCGAACGAAAAAAACAAAATGAATAGCAATCGAGAAGATTCCAAGCTCCTAGATATCTTAGGAAGTACAGAGGAAGTGGTACTGATTCTAGATCTTGAAAAATTCTTTCTTTAGCGCTCATTTTATTGCATCAGTAAAACCTTGGCACCGAATTTGTTGAACGAAAGTAGTGAAGTGCAGTAATGTTGAACGAAACTAATGATTGACTCTAACGGGGTCCATAAGTTTGCCAAATAGCAGCCACCCCATCAAAATTTTTTCAAATATCCTAGAAAGTATGTGATGAGAAATTTCTCGAAGTCTCTCTGCTGTAGGAACTTGAACGACAATGTTTGGAACCTTCAAATTAGATCAATGGTGTTTCATCCATGAATATGTACCTCCAAATTGATGAATTCCTTTGCTGAAAGAAAAATGTTGGAAAAGAAATGAATAAATGAAGAAAATGACCTAAGGAATTTCAATGTGAAAATAAATTTGAGAAGGTACCTATTATTAAACTTATTTTCAACATCATCTTCATAAAACCAACTAGACTCACATAATTGAATGAAACCACAAGAGAAAAAAAGGTAAGAAAGCTGCAACAAAATCCAGATTACGAGTACTATCCGGTGTGGTCAACAAATTTACAATAGTTTTCGCAAGACTTCGACGAAGTTGTACGTGCGGAAATGGAATTGATGTAAGACAGACGATTCTATCATTGACTATGTATCTATCTTCCCAAATTTTAATATTTTCAACGCGTCCCATTTTTTCTTCGAGTAAGTCAGAGAATGAGATCTACAGATCTTCATATATTTCATCAGAAACTCATCACATGCAAAAAATTTGGCTTGGGTGAGACGCCGGAAAACAAGCATCAACATGTTTTTCTTTTTCCCCTTAGATGTTTTTTCCAACACTTTGTTAGATACAACCAAGAGAGTGCGCTGCATGTTGACCAACAGAGTAAAAGAGAGAGAGAGGACATTGATCTTCCTCTGTTACACCCGCGTCCTCTGCTCTCGTGGTTGTCTTGATAATGCGAGTATTTGTCTGGGACCTGTATACTCAATCCTATAGATAAAAAATTAGAGGCCATTGCAGCTTTGCAATGGCAGCAGGACGTCACGTCACGCAGTTCACAGAAACTCCCCGACGCGAACGTTTTCTGAGGATGTAATCCCCCTCACAAAATGGATAAGGGGCTCCTCGCTAAAAAAACAAAAATAAAAGGCTCTCTCCGTGTTAAGTTTGGCTCTCAACGGCCCTGACGAGATAGCCGCAAAGGAGAAAGGGAGCTACTGAGTTATGAATGTATTAATGGTGATGAAGAGCAAGATACAGAGTAAACTTAGTGGTGTAGTCAAGTATTTCTTTATTCTTTTGTCTGGTCAAAGGATGTCTGATAGTGACCGCGGTTTTCATCAGAAGTCTATTTTTACACAGAAGGTTATAGGCTCGGGAAGAAGTATTAAAGTCGAATGGATTTGTAATAGTATCTGGACAGGCCCGTCGAGAGTTCCAGTCGGGTCCGGGGCAAGGAACACAGCGCTCTCCCCACCCCCCCAAAAAAAAAGAAGACAAAATTTTACCCCCTCCTCTAGTAAACTAGGTCCCTAAAAGAGCCGAAATCCCCAGTTACCCCCTCCTCTCTTCACATCTGAATTTGAGGACCAAGTACTACTAGAATCAGCATGACATGAGATGCTCTGTAGTTCAGAATTTGAAATTCCTCGCTGAATCACAAATTGCAGATGTTCAAGAATATTGCTTAAGCATTTTTCTCTCACAAAAAGGTCTTAATCTTCTACTGAGGCTCAGTGTTTGGATTCTCAAGATTCTTCTACTAAGCTGTGAATCCTTGAGAAACTGGAAATAGTTTAATTTCTGAGGCCCAACTTCGAACCACTAGGGTAAAGGCAGTCTGTGTCTGCACTTTTGGGCTTTCTTCAGCGATTTTGTCTGACAAGAAAATTTCTGTAATTTTTTGACCCAATCACCAATTCGTCTTTGAGTCTCGAGCTATGGCTAAGAATTCTTGAGAAACTGGAAATAGTTTAATTTCTGAGTCTCAACTTCAATACACAAGGGTAAAGGCAGTCTGCGTCTGCATATTTTAGCTTCCTTCAGAGATTTTGTCTGACAAGGGCATTTTTGTATTTCTTTGACCCAATCACGAATTCGTCTTTGGGTCTCGAGCTATGGCTAAGAATTCTTGAGAAACTAGAAATAGATTAATTTTCAAGTCTCAACTTCAAACCACGAGGGTAAAGGGAGTCTGCGTCAGCACATTTGAGCTTTCTCTAGAGATTTTGTCTGACAATGGCATTTTTGTATTGTTTTGACCCAATGACGAATTCGTCTTTGGGTCTGGAGCTATGGATCCTTAAGAACCTGAAGATAGAATTATTCCTGAGCCTCAACTTCAAGAACTCAAGGGTATTTCATGCCTGCGTTTAATTTCATTCAGCAGTTTGGTCTGACAAGAAGATTCAGGTCTCTCAGTTATCAAGGAAAAGGTTTGAATACTATAGGCTCTCCGGAGGGGTGTAGACTTTGTGCAGGCCCGTCGAGAGCTCCAGTCAGGTCCGGAGCAAAGAACGCAGGGAGCCCTCCCAAAAAAATTAGAGACCATCGCAGGTTTGCAATGGCAACGGGGAACCCGCAACCTCTTGCGTTCGCGATCACGTTGGTGCGAAAATGTCCCCTCAGAAAATGAGTTTGCTGGGCTCTTCTCATTATGCTGGTCTTGATATAATGAAGGCTGGAAATTGAAATTTTTCCAAGCCTCCAAAGTTGGTCAAGGTCAAAGTCATTGATGACGTCATAAAGCATCCCGGCCGGAAATTGAAATGTTTCCAAGCCCCTAAAGTAGGTCAATGTCAAGGTCATTGATGACGTCATAAAGCGCCATAGGTCACGTCACATCACGGCACGGCACGCAGTTCACAGAAACTCCCGGACGCGGACGTTTTCTGAGGATTTAATTCCTTTAACAAAATGGACTTTTAAACTGGGCCCCTAAAAGAGCCGGGCCCGGGGATAAAATCCCCAGTTGCCCCCTTCTTTCGTCAGGCTTGTATGTGGACTGGAGGAAGTGTACAGGGCAAGGGTCAGGGAATGATTTTCCCATGTTCAAGAGGTATGGGCAGGAGAGAAAAAGGGAGACGGAGTATTGGCCTCAGAGAGGAGCGGAGAGGCCAAGGAGAAGAAAGGGGAAGAAAGAAGTCAGATAGGCATGTGTGCCCAATTCATAGTCGCACGATGACTATTTCTTCATGGTACGAGGAACGAATTTAAAAGAACATGAGAATCGAGCATTTTCTAACTAGACGAAGTCAGTCGTGTGGTTAACGGTGAAAAGATTATGGACCGATAGTGAGATTTCAAATCACAGACCGTAGAGGGGAGGGATCATTGATTGAGGAGGAGAGTATGGCTTGCCAGGCGGCTTCGTCCACTGCGTCATGTCCCAGGAATCCAGGGAAAATCGAGAGAAGATGTTGTGAGTGCGCTGAGAGAGTAGGGGTCGTGCAAGGCTTGTAGAGGCAAAAGGAGGAGGAATTCACGGGAAAGAGGGAGGAGAGAGATGTGAGTAAGACAGGAATAGTTTGCCGAGTTTTTCGTAGGGGAGATAGAGACTTTTCCATCGATAAAGAAGGTGTTACCAGTTTCGAGACCCAATTTGTAAAGCACAGCTTCGATAATAGCTTTAATACATTATTGTTAAACGATTTCGAGATGTTAGCCAGGTCGAGACGAATGCAAGGTGTCGGATATGCCCAAGGAAGAATGGATGAGTAGATGGGGAGAAGGGGTTCAATACTGAGGTGGTGTAGTCTAGATGGGATCCTAATAAAAGACGTCGTGAATTTTGGGAGCGAAGGGAGAGTGCGCATCAAAGAATTGTATAGTTGAAAAAGGAGCTTGCGCCCAGTTCTGCTAGGTGATATTTCCAAAAATCCGTATCCTCCATTTTTTTACACCTACAAACGGACTTCTGATGATCCACCAATAACGATCAGGAGAAAGGTAGCGCTCACACTAGTAACTCAAGTACTTTTCTCTTGATCGACTCGATGTTACAGAAGTCTGCGGTATCAGTCTATAACGACTAGGGGAAAAGTATCTTTTGTAGAAGTGACTAAGGTACTTTTCCCTTGAGCACAGAAAAATTTAAAGAACAATTTCGAGGGACTGAAATCTGTAGATCTGGCAGTACTGCTTGCGACTGCGATCAGTGCGAGGACATTCAGTGAGTTTGTAATCTAATTCAAAGTCATTGAAAAATCTGAAGTTCCGATCCTTTTTTCTAGGGGGGGGGGGGCACTTGGAAGAAAAACATAATGTGCTCAGAGAAAAGGTTGGGCTCTGAAGTTTCAAGCTAGCCTACGACTGGGGATTCTTAGGCTCAAGTCCTCCTGTAGGCATAAAAGCTACGCTATAACTAACATAATATTCAGTTACGTTTCCTCAATATAAACTAGGTTCAAGTTTGGTTTACAGTTGTAAAGAAAAGATATGAGTCAAAAAGAAGCTGTGAGGTCATCAATATGTACTCGAGTGGTGGTTGGAGGGTAATAGAGGGGGGAGGGGAGGACTTGAAAATATAATAAGCACGAGGGTGGGTGTGAGATCACCAAAGCCAGAGACCACTTGAAATACCTAAGGACGAGGAAAGTACAAGTAGAAGTGTGTGACGTCACCAGAGGATCATTTTTGGAGAAAATCCTTGTGGCCTTGTGGAGGAGTACGGTGTGTAGTTGTACAGAGAAAGGGGACTTCCAATATTTTCAATTTCAACAAGTTACAGTGAGGGTTGGAAGAGTTGGGATCTTGCAAGGCTTCGAGAAAGGAAAAAGAGTCGGAAAGGAAGAGTAATTTATAGAAGGGGGAAAAGAGAGGGGTGAGAAGGTAGGCGTAGATTGCAGGTAGTTTAAAAGCATCGGAAAGAGCGAGACTTCTCCATCGATAGAGAAACCGTTGCCACTTTTGGAACCTGATTTGGATTCATTGGTAAAGCACAGGTTGTACAATAATGCCTTCGTGGGATACTGATAGGAGAAGACGGTATTTCAGAGGAAATGGGGCCCAAGGACAATACTCTGTGACAAGACGGGGTTCAGTAACATGAGTATAATTGCTGGAATATGTTATGCGGTAACACTGTTATTGCCGAGGTAAAAGTTGTATGTGCACGTACTCATGTATTCCACGTTGCTTGTGTGTGTGAAGTCTCCATCTTATATAATTTTGTATATTGTCGTTGTTGTTGACTTTTCTTGAATAAAGGCAGTTTATGCCCTCGTGTGTCTTTTATTTAAAAACCTTCAGCCATTAATTGACTGGCAGATATTCCGTTATCTCTGCATGGTAGCCGACAAGTGGTTCGAGTAAGCTATAACTCTGAAAAC
Organism: Aspidiotus destructor; assembly: GCA_035079395.1. Lineage (NCBI taxonomy): Eukaryota > Metazoa > Arthropoda > Insecta > Hemiptera > Diaspididae > Aspidiotus > Aspidiotus destructor. Next base: position 5,121,537 of record JAVHKZ010000011.1, on the reverse strand, counting down.
CTTTTATTTTAAAGAACTTCGAATCGTAAAGTGAAAATCAAACTCCTTTTTCTACGTGTCACGTGGTGAGCAATTGTTAATCATGAATTCAAGATTCACTGTGAGTGATCTGAGTGACCTGACCGATAGTTCCGAAAAATCGACTGAGAAACGTCGCAGCGATCCGGTACGCTACAATTCCGTTCCACCACCGCCACCAATAATGCCACCGTTACCGATACCTTCGTACATGCGGCAAACTGGATCCCAAATGAGCAACTATCTGCTGAAGAATAAAGCCGGATACGAAGTGTGGCAGACGAGAATTATGATCGATTTGAAAGCGAATGGACTTCTCGGACAACTGTCTGAAACCTCAGCACCTTCTCTCTTATCAAAAATGGAGCAAGACATGCTAGACGCTAGAGCAATGTCTCTCATCTTCGCTCATTTAGACCCAAAAATAGCGCGAGATGTCACCAGCGCAAAATCTGCGATTGAACTCCTGAATATGATAAAATCTACCTTCGAAAGAAAAGGAGCCACCGACTGTCTCGATGCGTTGAGGCAGCTGATAAATCTAAAATACAAGCCGGGTAACTCCATCATGACTCACATATCTAAATTTGATCGGTTGGTAAGAGACGTGAGTTCCCATCAAGGTGATCAATTTCCGGAGCGTCTACAAGCCAACCTGCTTCTCGTGACATTACCAGATACACCCATGTTTAATTCGTTGGTGACAACCTTGGGGTCACTCCCCATTGAAACGTTTACGTTATCATTCGTGAAACAAAAACTACTGGATTTTGAAGGCATGCAAAAGGTTCGCCAGAACGATGAAGAAACTGAAAAATCGAACAACGCTGCTTATTCCGTTACTACAAAAAAGAAAAAGTTTAGTGAAAAGGAATTCAAGAAGAAATCACCTGTGACCTGCCTTGTATGTGACCGAGTTGGGCATCGGGCCAAGGAATGTCCCCATCGCACCAGAAAATGCTACATCTGTGGTGATCCAGACCACGAATACAGATCGTGTCCCGAACGATTGGAGAACAAAGAAGACTCTACAAGGGACTCAAGATTCAGACGTGAGGACAACTCAAGATTAAAACACGACCAAAATCCAAGATTCAAGCGTGATAACGCAGCAGCCAAACGTCCAGCTGAGAAAAAGGCCAATAAAGACGCGAAAGTGCTGATGGTTCGACGACGTTTAGATGATGACAGGATGGATGAAGACGAGTGGGAAAATGAAGGTAAGTCAGACCTTCTTACGTTGGATAGTGGAGCTACAGATCACGTGAATAAAAGTCGTGATAATTTCACTGTGTATGAGCGATTTGTTCGCCCACAAAAGCTGAAGTGCGTTAATTCGGATAAGAAATCTGACCTTGATATTGAAGGAAAAGGGGACATTTTTCTATCCGCTCTTGATGGTTTAGAGTTTATTAAGCTGAGCAACGTACTTCATGTACCTAAGGCTTCGCTTAATCTTTTGTCTGTGAGCAAAATTGCCCGTCGTGGGTATAATGTTCTGTTTGATGATGTATGTGCGACTATTCTTGAGAGGAAGTCAGGAAAAATTCTCTGTCGTGCACCGCTCGTTGGTGATTTGTATCAATTAAAATCTCAATCACAGAAGCTTTGTGCGTTTGTTGAGGAGGATGACTTAGCTCGTCCTTCGTGTTCAAAAACTGTATCTAATACAGAAGAACTACACGATTCCTCTAAGTTGAACTCTCTTCAAGATCGAAAAAGAAAATATGATATCGAAACAGAGAGTGTTACGAAATCTGAGTGTAAAAAGTCGAAATCTACAGATATGAGTTGGCTGTGGCATCAACGTTTTGGGCATATTTCTGCTCCGTATCTTAGACGAGCGACTGAAAATACCGTGGGTATGGAGAGTATGAAGTTTAACCTTGATTTTAAAGATTGTGAAATTTGTGCACAATCTAAAATGAAACAGAAATCATTTAAAGAGGTTCGTGAAAGGGCGACAAGGCCGCTGGAGATAATTCATAGCGATGTGATGTGTATTACAAAACCTGTGAAAAAGTACATCTGTTCCTTTATCGATGATTATTCTAGATTCGCAGTTTCGTATGTTTTATCTCATAAAGATGAAGTATTTGATCAGTTCGTAGCTTATAAGGCCTGGGTAACTGCTCAATTTAATAGTGAATATCTTATTCGAAAACTGAGAACTGATAACGGACGTGAGTATGTGAACAAAAAGATGGATAGATATCTTCGTGAGAACGGCATTGAGTATGATCTCAGCGAGCCTTATATATCAGAACATAATGGAACCAGTGAGAAATTCAACCAGTCTTTGCAAGAAAGAACTCGAGCGTTACTGATACAAGGGGGCTTTCCTGTCAGATTCTGGGTTTCTGCGATGCATGCGGCTAATTATCTATACAATCGATCTCCTCATCGTTCAATTGAGTATAAAACTCCTTATGAGAAGTACCTGATGTATCTAATCTTCGTCGATTTGGAAGTGCTGCTTATGTGCTTCTGAAAGATCATGATAAACATGAACCTGTCAGTACAAAGGTGTTTCTTGTTGGGTATACCAAGACAGGCTATAAGTTTTACGATCCATCTACAAAGACTACAAATCGCTGGTGTGCAGGCAGATGGATAGAGAGCCAAAATTATGGCGATTATTTGAAATCTGATGCTAAATTAAATAAAAATGAAGATTTTGAGCTGGAGTGCTTGTTTTCTCCAGGTGGAAACGATGTAGAAAGTGATTGTGAAGATTCAAATATGGATACAGATGTCTCTGATTCATTGTCAAAAGAAGTTGAAAAAGTTTGTTTGTCTGATGATGATGAGATCATAGATTATGAAGTTGAGGAGTATGAAGTTGACAATAATGCTACATCATACTGCGTGTTAGCAATTGAGAAAAGTGATGTGTTTGAACCGCAAACGTATCAGGAAGCACTAACGTGCCCTGACTCGGAACTCTGGAGGCAAGCTATCATTGAAGAGCTTAACTCAATGAAGAAAAATAATGTGTGGAGCTTAGTGCGTAGACCTAATAAGAAGATAATTTCTTGTAAGTGGGTCTTCAAAGTAAAAGTTGGAGCCAATGATATTATACGACGTAAAGCTCGACTCGTTGCAAGAGGGTTCCAAGATCCAAAAGTTTATGACGCTCAAGAAACCTTTGCACCTGTCGCAAAATTGAGCACTGTTCGCTGGTTCTTTGTCATAGCAAATAAATTTGGCTTGGAGATTTATCAGTTAGATGTCTGTACTGCCTTTTTAAATGGTGAGTTGACTGAAGACACCTTCATGACCATACCAGAGGGTGTAGGAGGTAAAAATGTTGATAGAAATAATCAAGTGTGTAAGCTGAATCGTGCGATATACGGACTTAAAAATGCTCCAAAAAGATGGAACGTTAAGTTTGATAAAACAATGAGTAAACTTGGATTAGTTCGTAGCGAGTATGACCCTTGTGTCTACACATTCAGACAAGGTCATTCATTTGCAATTTTAACTTTATATGTCGATGATATCCTACTCACTGGTACCGATAAAGAAAAAGTTGAGGGTATTAAAAACACGTTGCTGAGTGATTTTGAGATTCACGATCTTGGTTTTCCACAAAAATATTTAGGGTTGGAAATCAAGCGCGATTGTATTTCAAGTACAACTACGTTTTTACACCAGTCAGCGTATGCAACATCAATTCTTGAGAAGTTTGGTATGAAAGACTGTAAAAGTCAAAGTACGCCGATGCTAAGTACAAAATTTAAGGTTGATGAAGAGAAAATACCTCCCCTTCTTCCTTATCGTCAAGTGATTGGTTCGTTATTATACTTAGCAAACGGAAGTCGTCCAGATTTAACCTTCTCTACTAATTTCATGAGTCGGTTTCAACAAAACCCAACAAAAGAACATTGGGCAATGTTGAAACGAATTTTGAGGTATCTGAAAGGAACCTTGACAAAGAGTATTTGTTACAAGGGTTTAGGGGATGGAATATCAATTTACGCTGATGCTGACTTCGCATCTGATATTCTAGATCGCAAGTCGACCTCAGGTATTTTAATTTGTTTGTTTGGCGACCCAGTTATCTGGAGTTCCAGAAAACAAGACTGCACAGCTCTTAGCACAACTGAGGCTGAGTACGCCGCAATGACCGAAGCTATTCGAGATGCAAAATTTATTTACAACCTGACTAAAGCGATTCTTGAAAACATCCCCATACCCATACCTCTATATGAGGATAACGTTTCTGCTATCCGAATAGCTAAAACGCGTGAAAATAAGCGAACAAAACATTTCGAAGTGAAGTATCATTTCATTCGCGATGAAGTTGAAAAAGGCTTTGTGCGTCCGATATACATACGATCGCAGGATCAAGTAGCGGACATTCTAACTAAACCTCTAGGCAGAATAGCACTTGAAAGACTCAGGAACTCTTTGCTGAAAGATGTTGTCACTGATAAACAAACTTAAAAATCTTTTTTCTCTGTTCGCAGTGTAAAGAAGAGCAACTTTGTGGAGAATCCCTTGTGGAACCCAAGTGAAAGAACATTTTTTATTTCTACCTATGTACTCGAAATTTTTATGTATGAATAAGTGAAAGAACAAAAAGTATATTTTCGTTCACTTGAAATTTTCTGTTCCTTTACCCAATAAAAAGTTTACTTTGTGTGAAATTTTTTTTTTCTTTTTCTTTCACTCAATGCAATAATGAGAAATGAAGAAAAATGTGCATAGTAAAAAGATCTGTGTGACGCTTTGTGCAAAATAAAAATCAAGAAGAGTAATACACTTCTTGGGGCAGCCTTTCTTTTGAAGTTATCTGAGTGACTTTGATCGTCAGTAATCTTCACTGATCTTCAGTCAGATGGGAGAAATTGTTGACAAAGACGGGAGCAATTAAAAAGACATAACTGAGGCTAACTCTAACTATACTCAGTGCAAAAATTAATGTCAAATGCTTTGTGCGAAATATTCTTTTTAGAAATTTTCTTCTAAATAGCGAATTGGATCTTTGTGACTTTGATCAATTTAACTCCGTTTTGTATAGCTCTTCAGTCAGATGGGAGTGCTGGAATATGTTATGCGGTAACACTGTTATTGCCGAGGTAAAAGTTGTATGTGCACGTACTCATGTATTCCACGTTGCTTGTGTGTGTGAAGTCTCCATCTTATATAATTTTGTATATTGTCGTTGTTGTTGACTTTTCTTGAATAAAGGCAGTTTATGCCCTCGTGTGTCTTTTATTTAAAAACCTTCAGCCATTAATTGACTGGCAGATATTCCGTTATCTCTGCAATAATTAATGTTGTACGTACGATAGCGATGGTTGAAACAAAATCGAAAGGTCATTTATTAGGTTCGTGCTCGTGTTCGAGCCACGAACCCTCTTGCAATCGCTTTTTTTTTTTTTTTTTTTTTCTTCTCAGATCGATATTGTTCTCCGACCTTTCGATTTCGATGTTCGATGTACAATGTTCTCGATTGTCTTACCGCACGGAGAAAAGTACTTTTTGCGTTCGTATGTAATGAGTTCGCGGTTGTGTTCTCGTTTTTGATTTCCAACGCGATATTGATATACCGTTGGGGTGGTGGTATCGACGGGGTTGCGATGTTGTGACGTAAATGTTTCGAACGTGTGTTTTTTAATTTTTAAACATGCGATGTAGTGACGTAAATGTTCCAATCGTGTGTTTGAAACATGGCTAAAACAGCTGCGTATTTCCAACTCACGAATCTTCGCCTGTTTGTTATCACTATCCATGATCCATGAACGTTAACATTATTTTATCAAAATAATTTTCAAATTGATGAGTTCACTCGTTCATATTGCGTATTTTATCCATCTATAGGTATTCGTTTATTTGTAAAGATCGACTTACTTGGACTATATATTAATAAATCGAATGTTTATTCAAAATGTGAATGTATTTAAGTTTCTAATTAAGTATGTAAACTACGATTAACTAATCGGCCAAAATCGGACGATTGATATTTTAAACCCCGATTTTCGTTCAAAAACTAGGATCACGGGAATTGGTAACACAGAATTGTGGTAGCCTAATCTGAGTTTAATTGAGAATAATATGTAAAGTTCGAGTATTTGGTAGAACCGGCTCTTAATCATCAGTTTTGCGACTCGTCGAACATTGAACAAAGGAACACACAATCGGCACATGACATCTTATCCCAGCGAAAGATAGGATGTCTTATTTGGGGTATTGATTTACTTCAGGTTTTGTGGTACAAAGCTTTGTTACTTACAATCATATTGTTGTGTATGGAGACGGTATTACGTCTCTCTATTCGACATTCGTTGCTTGGATTATGGCTGTTCGGTATTACGTCTTTTTATTTGACATTTGTTGTATGGCTGTTCGTCCTTATCAAATAGAATAAAAGTGATCAGAGATGAATTATTTAAATTTGTCCGATTAATATTAATACATTAATACAATTCGCCAAGAGTATTGAAACGATGGAGAACAGTGAAGATGAACGATCGTTGATTATCTTCATCATGAAATCGATATCAAGCTATGAAGATAGTATTCAGCTCAGTGTACCTGTAATGTATCTTGTGTTTCCATTTGGCTCCCAATACGAGTTCTTCTATTCGATAGAATATGATTATGAAAGTATTAGCTTCGAGGAAAAAGATAGTTCTTATGCTATGAGTGTAGATGTTGATGATTTATCAATTGGCGAGCGTAATTGAAAGCAAATGCGACGGTCTTACGATAGGGATAGTTGAAAAGAAGAACAAGTGAGTGTTATAAAAATTAAGAACAAATAATGAGTCACTGAGTGAGATATCAGGCAATAATTGTCAATATTATTAGGTACTGGAACTGAATCTACGTATTCGCAAAGATGGACGTATTTATTGGTAAATTCGATTGAATGTTTAAAATGGTGAATGAAATTGAGAAGAAAGTTCTAAGAATAAAGTTATAGGTATCAGGTATATCATGGTTTCATGGTTATTGGATGTTCTTTTCACTTTATTGATTATCCTAGACCAACTTAGCAGTATAGGCACTAGGCAATGATCAGTAGACGCATCAAGAATGGGAATCTCTTTTTCTCTAGTAAGACTTACTTAGAGTAAACTTTCTGAGGAGGAAGATGAGTACAGGAGTACTATCAGAAGAATGAGAATCTTTTTTTCTCTTGTAAGACTTGGAGTAAACTTTCTCAGGAGGAAGATGAGTACAGGAGTACTATCAGAATAGGTTTGCAAACAAACTTTGGGTAAGGAGACAAGGAGTATTCATTAAGCAGAATTGAAAAGCTATATAGCTGAAAGCTGAATGTCAGAAGCCAAATTCAATAAGTTTGCGAACAAACTTCAGAGAGGAGTGTAAGGAGTATTAAAGCAGATTCGAAAAGCTATATAGCTGAAAGCTGAACGTCAGAAGCCAAAGTCGGATACAAGCTGAAAGTTGAAACTTGTTCATCAACATTCATACAAATAAATTTTATATAACACATAACAGCACGAACCTCTTGCTGCCTGCTACGGGCTGCTTGTTGATTACTTATACGATCAGAAATTCTTATACACGATACTATACGAGTATAATGCGGTAACAAACAGAACGCAAGACTAATACGATAAACAGTCAGTACTGATTCTTTTCCGCTGATCCAGCGATAATTCATAAACAAAGCAGTACATCGTAGAAGAAGAAACAAATATGTTTGAGAAGTGCAACCGGCGCCAAAAACAATGACGGATGCATTTTATTAGCCACGAGAAAATAAGTAGTCTGAGAATGTGACATGTTGGCAAAAATGTGGAGAAAGAAAAATCATGAGCATAATACTCGTATGTGGAATGACTGAAACAGAAAATGACGAGTTCGGAACAGATTGTGATCGCGAGTAGTCGTTAAATAGCTGAAGAAAAAATCAATGAGAAGTCGAATGTTAATTTTCAGATAGAACGCTGAAGCCATTTAACCCGTAAGTCGCTATTGTATAGTTTTTATGATGAAGATAGTAGAATGTCTTTGTTGAGAGAAGTTTGGTGTTTGTAGGGATGCAAAATGATCGAGTAGAAAAGGCAGCGCAATTGATGAAAGCAGAGATCATGATTACGGCTTGTGACGGTGCCATGGACGAGGGGTTCGAATAGATCGCCCGAACTCATCAACTGGGAAAGCACTCTCCTCCTTGGTTACTGGAAGCGGCAGCAGTAGGCGTGACTGGACCCAATGTACCGGAGGTATCGGCAGAATTCGGTCAGAAGAGGTTGAATAGGGAGGACGCTGATCCGATCGTACCAGATCTCGCAGCACGGAAAGGAGGAGGTCGCCGCTGAAGTCGCTAATCCTGCAAGTTTAGAAGTCTAATGCTCAAAACAACGTGTCGAAGAAGAAGCGAACGTGATGACAACACCGGCCGTCGACGCAATGTTTACAGAACAGGATTTGGAGCAGTTTGCTGAAAGAGACGCGGGCAATATACAGCTGTCGACTCGGCTACCGTACTGGTGAGTTTTGTTGGGTTGTTGAAATGGTCCTTAGTGGTGACGAATCCAAGCTCCGAACTAAAAGCTGAATTAAACCATTTTTGTTTTTGGCCATAAAAATTTCAATTTCATTTGGCGTATGTATGTAATTGTAAGCCTATTTTTAAATGAATCAATAGAGTTTTATTAGTATTTGGCGATTTTGAATTTTTTAATCTTTCCATTTAGGTACGATTTTTTCAGATTTTTCTTTTCAAATTAATTCAGTAAATCGTTCCCTCTGCTCGTTCATCTAAATGAACCTGAATCTAGGCCCTTTGGAAAAGTACTCCTTCCCCTATCCACTCAGGAAAGCGGTTCGTGAACAGTTTAGACTTTGACTTAGGCTCACAAGTTATCCAACTAAGTTAGTAGACTTAGCTTTCGGCTCTTTGCTCAGTTTAACAGCTCAATGATATCTACCTTCCGGCTTAGCAGAAAACAACTTCAAAACTGAATAATACGGCTCCGGAACTTGGATATCGGCTTTGGAGTTGAGCTGATGAGGTTTTGCTTGACCAGCTTTTAGGTGAATGAAAATTGGAAATAACTGAGGCTTAAGTCACTTATAAGTAGTTCAAAAAGCAGCTTACGCTGCGGCTCAAGCGATTGAACCTAACATTCCATCACTGGTGACCTCTTGGCGGCCTTGTTTTTTGAAGTAATGAATTAACGAGTTTGTATTCAGTAGCACATCGAAAATTAATTAAGGACTTTCTTCAAAGAATATCTGAGTTCTCTCTTGATCATTGTTCAATAGATAGAATTGATGCGAGATTGCAAATTACGGCTATCCATATTACGAAAAAAGGCGATACTTCTAAAGAAAGAAGTAGCTAAATGCAAAAAACCGCAGAAAATACTAAAAAATCTTCGAAGATCTATCGACTAAGAAATCATCATCAGCGAAAGACAAGAACGCAACTGACTTGAATGACCGAAACCAACCTCGAGAAAAGACGAAAAACCAAAGAAGAGAACTACTCATCGGATTGTGACTCATGAACAAGCTCGATCAGATCTTCGTCCGGTATTTACCTGTTCAACAAAACGAGACCACGAGTGTTCTTATGACGAATAATTTCGATATGCTCCATGGCAATACGCTTGAAATCGGAACTTCCTTTGTGGAGAAGCACCTCGGATCCCTTTCGGAAGCTGTGCCCATAAGCAAGAAGGTGGTCAGCGAAAGCTGACTTCCCCACTTTACTATCCTCCCAGGCTTTCTCATGCTCGCCAACCCTAATCTTAAGCTGGCGACTAGTCTCTCCGATATAAACACTCATAGAATCATTACATTCTAACTTGTACACTCCACTCTTCTCATCTTCAGGAATTCGAACTTTCAACCTAACAAATAACCCTTTAATAGTGACGGGGTTATAAAACGCAGGTCGAAATCCGAAAGGGCGAAGGGCCCGGCCTAATTGAAAAGAGAACTTCCTCAAAAATGGGAGCCTAATCCAGCGAAATTTCTCACGGCTGATAGTACGTGGGAGGGAGGTAGTGGTGTCGAGGCATTTCCAAGTAATTTTCCTACGCACCGAAGCGTCAATATCCAAGTGAATCTCATCAACTCTAGCTAAATGTTTTAAGGTGAGTAACTCCTTCTTGAAAGCAGTTTGGCTTAACGGGAATTCGGTGAGCCTATGGACCAAAGTGTTGAAAGCAGCATGTTTATGGGCAACAGAGCAGAATGACGACCCGTGGACTAAAACATCGGTCGACGTGTCTTTTCTAAACACTCCAAACTCGTGGACCCCGTCTTTGTTGGAGACAGTAAGATCCAAAAAGTTAATGGAGGCGCCTCCCACTTCCACGGTGAACTTCACGGAAGGGTATAGCTTATTAAGATACGTGAGAAACTCCAAGCAGAGCTCTCGGGGACCAGTTCACGTATATAGCACGTCATCTACATACCTGCGCCAATAAAAGATGTTATTTAAAAGAGGATGGCCAGAAGAAAAGAGATCTGATTCGAACTTAGATATGAACACCTCAGAGATTAGGGAACCTAAAGGCAAACCTATGGGAATACCCACCTCCTCTGAAAACTCATACCATTGAACTTGCAAAAATTAGGAGTCCAACACAACCTCAAAAGATCAAAAAATTCACTCAACTCTTTGTGAGGAGTATTGAGATTCACAAGGAGTTCACCCATCCGCTGCATAGTGACAGCTTTCGGAATGTTAGGAAAGAGGCCTACAACGTCGAAAGAACAAAAGATCGTATCTGCAGGGAGGAGCACATTTTTTAGGCTATTGGCCAAAGTGGAAAAATTCCTGACAGAGTAGGGAGACTCGAATTCGACACGGGATTTGAACCAACGCAACGGTCCAGAAATTTAGCTAGAATAGGTAGGAGATGAGATGAACGACACCACCGGCCTCATGGGCATATCAACTTTATGGACCTTAGGTAATCCGTAGAGAAGGGGGGGATAGGGCTAGGATTAAGAATGGCTTTCTTCATTCGCTCACTCTTAATGATGACAGTACACCCATGAACAACATCCCGAACTTCCTGGACATGTTTAGGAAAACTAAAGCTGTCATTCACTTTTGCCCCACACCGCTGAAGTACATCATACATCTTAGAACCATAAAAAGACTTCTCCATCACAACCAAAGAATTACCTTTATCGGCCTTAGTGATAACAAGTCCCTTCTCCCTTACCTTCTTCTGCAATCCCTTGATTACTCCACTCACCTTGCCGTTCATACGGAGGAGGGGGGTGTTGCGGACTATCTCAGCGCACTTCTTATGGATATTGCACCCGGGTCCTATCTTTATAGCCAAGTCCGCAACTACATTAGCGAGGGTCTCACTGTTCCTAGGAGGAGGAAGAGCAAATTTCTGACCTTTCTCAAGGAGGTAAGATTCCTCCTCGCTGAATTCAACCTGGGAGTAATTAAGAACCCTAGGTTGAAAATTCTGAACAATATTCTCACCACTGACCTCTTCCTCAAGGATTCCGTTCTTCAACCTCATTAGAGAAGAGAGCTTACCATTCTTCTTAAGCTTCAAATCTACCTCAAATTTCCGACATTTCCCATTAACCTCATTCATAAACTTATCGAATTCAAGAGGGTGGAGCATACCGGAGAGTTTTGAATGAACCATGAGGTTCAACCTGGTGGTCACATTATGCTTACCGTACCATCTCCGCAACTTAGACCTGATCCACTTAGATGTTATAAAATTCTCGAGCTTTTTCGTAGTCTGTTCACAATCGAAATAAAAACGAACTTTTACAAAATAAGGCTTTAACCGAAACTGCAAACACTTAAGAAGGAACCAAATATGCGAAGAAAACGAAATAAGTTGCTTCCGGAAATTCAAGAACAAAAATCTCAAATACGCGTCGCGCGGCGATTCTGATAAGCCTTTCCCGGCTTATTACCTGCTACATACTATAAGTTGAACCTCAAATTGTGGTCTATTGGGGCGTCTAACGAGAAAAATGGTAGGATACTTTCTTACGTAAAATTTTATTACGTTTATTTTCGAACTAAGGTATTTTTCTGGTATTTCTGAGCGTTTTCAAGGTATGATTGAAAAACTGATTTCGTGGCGCTCTATCATCTTCCTAAAGGAAATTTGGCTTTCCTAAAATGTACTTAGAGGTTAGTACTGTCACCACATGAAGTTTCATTGCATCCACTAATACTAAAAAAAAGTTCTAGAAAATGCACTGCAGCTAACAGGTAAATGTAGAGTACCCATGAAAACCAATAAGCAAGTTGAGTTGCGACTAGTGACACGTTTGAGACAATGAATAGTAGCTAAGACGCCTCAGTTTCACTATCGCTATTGTCTTTTCAGAACAGAAAATCTATTCTCAAGTACGCGGATACACGTCACACATTTCTCTTGACCTTTTTTCCCACCTCTGCACCGTTGACGCGTTCGTCAAATGCATTACTCAACCTCCTTCTCAATCCGTATACAAAAACTAAGAGTATTTAAAATTAAAGTTTTTCTTTTATTCGTTTATACAAATTCTTTTTTTCCATATGTTTTTAGCGATAAAAAATCATCAGTTTCCTTACGCCGATTATTATTTATAACATAAAAATAGAAACGGAAAGAATCAGAGAGAAAAAAAAAAGACAAAATAATAATAATAGTAATAATAATAATAATGATAATAAATAAGGGAGACATACAAATAAATGCGCGTAATCTGTACATGACAACACATACATTAGAACTACTGATAGTTGTACGACGACTAAAGGCTATTAATTGTATCTTGTCCATTCGAACGGAATGTTCAGAATAATATTCGCCTCGTCACCAGTACGTAATAACTGTATACGTTCCTCAAAATCACATCGCATGCCAAACAATATCGAAACCCTTTCTCACCACACTACTCTTACATTAATATACACAATATAGTTCACAATACTCCCGGAGTTACAACACAGGAAAAACCACACGATGGTGAATTGTTGTCAATTTTTTTTGTTTTACAGGCGTCCGTTCCTTTTTCCAATATTATAGTAATCGCACATACAAACAACTTCGTAGTAGTAAAAAAATTGTATTTTTATAACTTAATAAGCTTACAAATTAACTATTCAACGAATACTCGCATTTTAACTGTGACCATACGATTTAATTAAAACAATCCGGAAAAATTAATTTCCGTTTCACGTTTACCTAAAAAAAAAAAAAAAAAAAGAAAAAAAAAAACTCGAACGGAAACCACAGAATAAATAAAATATGCATAGATTCCGCGTTGAAGAAAGTTGTAATGTTAAGAAAATTCAAGGAATACCGAATAAAAAAATAAGTATAAATTTATTAAAGGCGTTTTGCTATACAGATAAATAGGTTCCACACTAAAGTTGCTCAGGAATACTAAGATTTGCGCGCTGTATTCTCGACGATGGTGATGTGATTTCTCCACTCAGTTTCTTATTCAATTAATAGCGTTTACGTGAACACATTCTTTCCTCCTCTCGGGTTCTCTCTTCCCTCAAACGAAGAATCGAGCTTGGAAAGAAGAATCAAAGAGCAGAAAAACATGAGCGAACGATAGTAGTACGAATCGACGAAATCGTACAGTCATCAAGGGAGAAATTACTGCGAAGCAGCAGCGAGCGATGATGCGGGGACCTTCGATCTGGAAAGAAATTTTGGTATCAATTTTACTCGCTATTCCCCGGCCTTTTCGATTATATCACGATCTTTTCCAACAGAAAAATTTACGTATGCTGGTTTATTTTGTGATTTCCGTTTGAATAGACAACAATTCAAGAGAGGAAAACTTTATATAGGGCAGCGGAGGGATGATCGATATCACTAGCGGTTAGCATTTTTCAACTGATTAGAGAGCCAGTCCAATCCTTCGTATAAGCCGTCTCCGCTAGTTGCACACGTCGCTTGTATATACCAGTTTCGATTTCGTAACGAATGAAGACCCAGTTTATCCGTAATTTCAGCTGCATTCATCGCATTTGGTAAATCCTGTAAACGAAAGTAGAATCGAATATTTAATGAGTGTTCACGCATAGAACGCTTGATAAGTGTTATTCGAAATTAGTGTCTCAGATTTGTTTATAGATCGAAGTCTTATGAGGATTCGAGTTATTTCTATATTAGGTTCGTACGGTAGTTGAAACATTATTCGGACAACGCGATGTATGAACGACGAAAAAGAGAATGAATTTCCTGCTTCGGAAGTATACGGGTATCCCGTATCATTTTACATATTTCGCAGCAAGAGCGTCAGATGGTGGAAATACTGCTCAATATGAAACATGAAAGATGTCTATACATATGACTTCTTAAAATATTATAACGCGAGGTTCTAGCAGATGGTTAACGAAAATTAGAAGTTCGATCTTAAAATTGGAGGAAGAAGAGAACATGAATTAAACGAAAATCGAGAAATAGAATCTCTGGTAACATGAAAATCGAAGGGAAAAATACGCCTAGTATTATCTGGTGTTCTTGTTGAGCTATTTCAAAAAGACATACTCGGTATCTATGATGAAATAACTTTTTCTCACTCTTTTAATACAACACCCAATCTCTTGTCAATCGCCAATCAGACTTTGAACATTCTATCCTTACACGATCTTTTTCGATCTCCGACTAGCCTCTCTTTGGGTTCGGAGTTACTCTATCGCAAGTAAGCTACAAAAAATTAGTATTTGAGGCGATTTCCCTAATATTCTCCAGAGATTCCTGCATAAAAGAACATAAATACAACCTCTCACTCCCTCCTTGCCCACAACGGTGTGCTCCAAGAAGATTAGGATTCAATATCTTGCTTTTCCTTTTCGCTGTCAACGATATCACGAATAAACTCTTTCTTCACCCGTCTTTTTGCTAACCAAAAAACTTCTCCATTTGTTCTTCCAACCCTCAAGGAGCCCACAAAGTTCTTTAGATGGCACTCCAGATCCCTTGCGAGGACAGTGCTGCCAGATCCACGGATTTTTGTTCCTCGAAAAAGAGCAATTTCTCTACGGATTTAACTTAAAAATATGGATTTCTTGCGATCAACATAAAGATACCTCAGTCAGGTTCATGAGATATACCTTCCTCCTGGTCGTTGTAGTCTGAGACCGCAGTCTCGCGGAACATCGAGTCGATTAAGGGAAAAGTACCTCAGTTACTCTTCTGAGAGATACCTTTCTCCTGATCGCTATTGATAGATAGAATCAAGTCCGTAGAAATTCGTTTCTAGGTCTTAGAAAAAAAGGGCGGATATGGATTTTCGATAATATCTGGCAGCACAGGCGAGGACAGCAAAAGATGGCTTCAAAATTTCCACTTCTGAAACCTACTTATTTGTTTGAAAAAGAAGGATATTCTAGCCCTTCCTCCTGACCTGTGTTCCCACAGAATTATGAATTTATAAATCGCATTTCTGCCAGAAACTTTGATCAGAAACTTTCTAGGACTCACACATCGAATTCTGAAAAGCAAGGGGCATAATTTGGTGCTTTGGACATTATTAGACTAGGCTCACATCGTTCCAAAGGATACTCCAAATCACGAAAGCTCTGTAAGAATCTTACTTCTAGATTATGGAGCATCAATATACAATTTGGCCCACAAATCCATTCAAACTTCCTTCTTGAGAATGACCTTCCAAGAGCCTATTGCCCACGCCACTAAACCACCACTTTTCTTTTGTAGACTCAATCGATACTTCAATCTTTTTGTCTTCTGTTTTCCAATTCTTTGGGTTTCATACGCAGAAAGGTGCAGTATTGGGGACACGTCATGCGTGGCGTGAAGTACAGACTCATGAGCTCAATTCTCGATGGCAAAGTCGCGGGAAAGCGATCGATAGGCAGAAGGCAGAACTCGTGGCTCAAGGATATGCGGAGGTGGCTGGGTTGTTCGTCGATAGGCATACTCCGTGGGGCCGTTTTGAGGGTCCACTTGGCCATATGGAGGGCGTTTGAAGAAGATCTCCCTTCAAATGACTCAATTTTTCTTCAAAACCAAAGCTGAGATCCGGTTCCAGAAGGCAAAGCCAGGATCCGGTTCCTTTTGGTTCCGGTTCTAGAAGCCAAATCCGGAATCCGGTTTTTTTCGGTTCCGGTTCCAGAACCTGAATCCAGGATCCGGTTCCTCTCAGTTCCAGTTCCAAAAGGCAAAGCCAGGATCAGGTTCCTTTTGGTTTTGGTTCTGGAAACCAAATCCGGAATCCGGTTTTTTTCGGTTCCGGTTCCAGAACCTGAATCCAGGATCCGGTTCCTCCCGGTTCTGGTTCTAGAAGCCAAATCCAGGTACCGGTTCCTTTTGGTTTCGGTTCAAGAAGCCAACTTTGGGATCTGATTCCTTTTGGTTCCGGTTCCAGGACCTGAATCCGGAATCCGGTTCCTTTTGGTTTCGGTTCCAGAACCTGAATCCGGGATCCGGTTTCTCTCGGTTCCGGTTCTAGAAGCCAAATTCTGGATCCGGTTCCTTAACCTGAATCCGGGATCCGGTTCCATTTGGTTCCGGTTCCAGGACCCAAATCTAGGATCCGCTTCCTTTCGGTGCCGGTTTCACAGGCCAAATCCGGGATCCGGTTCATTTCGGTTCCGGTTCCAGAACCTGAATCCGGGATCCGGTTCCATTTGGTTCCGGTTCAAGGACCCAAATCTGGGATCCAGTTCCTTTTGGTTCCGGTTCCAGAGGCTTGGAAATACGGGAGGAGCGCCGCTTCCTGTAGCGGTATTTGGTTCCGGTTCTCAGTCCTGTTCAAAACGCTGAACCCGTCTCCACTTACAAAAATCATATCCTTCTCGAATTCGACCACTCCCAAGCACACCTTTTCAGCCTTCCCCCTCTAGGTTTAGGACGCTCTCCAAACCAAACATACGTCTTGACCTCACACAATTCCCCAAATAAAATATCATCACCATCATCCAAAATATCCAAAAACTTGATACAAGAATACTCCGGTTAGACAACTTGCTTTTTAGACGGATCTGAAACATGGAATAAAGCAGCCTCCGCATTCTCAACTTTCACAACCGAACTGATAGTTTTATTCTCCTGCCTTCCTCATCCCTCCCAACTCTCTACAAATGGCAAATTCCTTCTCTCACTGACTCACATTCCCGTTTACACGCCATTCTGGCCAAGTGAAACACTCGATCCTTCATACAATGCACTCACCTCACATTGCTCATCCTCTCTGGACACATCAATGTATCTGATCATGATACAGTTGACAGAGCCGCGAAAAACGTCTTTTCCATAGCTAAATCAACAGACAACACCCGTTTACCTGTCTCTGATGACAGAAACCTTTATCGTTCACCCATTTTTCAGAAATCGAAATTATTCTGGAAAAACCAAACGATCTACTGTACTCTGGTCCATTTATAAAAGAAGCCCTACGTGAAAAAGTTGTTCTCGCCCGTCTAAGAATTGGTCATACCCAAATCACACATTCTTATCTCACGAACCCTGTACTTCCAACTTCCCTCACATCACATCGCTAAACAGCTCTTCGTTCTCTCATCACCACAGTCTTCCATATACAAAATCCAAATCCTCTCAAGTCCTATGATGTACGAGGTTCGAGTCTTCCTTCTCCAGCTCGAAGGTCAAATTTTCCAAGTCTCCATGCAGAGTCTACCAGAAGGTTTCTGGAAAGATAGAACCACATCAACCCTCTTCATACACAGCTTGCAGATCAAAATTCTCTCTAGAAATCGAAATGTTCGTCAGTTTCCTAAATAGCCTCTGTCCTCTACTCCCCCGCCGATACACAGTTCAAAGATCGACATTTTTCAGAGCCACGTGCCCAGCTTTCAAATCAGGTTACACGGTTTCTGGGCTATTTCCCGAGCCACACTCTCCCAACAACCTCCGTCTTCTTTCAAATATGAAGCTGGAAGATCCACATTTTAATCAGAGTTCGGCCAAATTCCCTTCCCCTCCGCTCACATTTATAAAGCTTGACCTTGAAACATTTTCCAAGTCACACACTCGAAGTCAAGATCTCTTTTAGCCCCTAAAGTTGATCAACGGATTTTCACCCACTTACTCGAAAAGCCTTCGCCTTTTTCGAAACCCCAATCTTATACAAATAACCCCCCCCCCCCTCTAGAAGTCAAATTTTTCAAAAATCTGGAAGCAGGTCAGAGAGAGAGGCTTCATTTTCCAAGTTCCTTGATACACAGCTCAATATTCGGGATTTTGTTCAATTCCTCAATTTTTAAACAAGTCCCGCCCTCCTCGGAACTACATATGTTCCCCAAACAGCATTTGGGCCACGCAAATTCATTCCCGTATCAGAAAAATTCTCAAGAGAAAGGTGCTCATGAAATCCTCCACAGTTTTCAAATTCGTAAACGACCTTATACTTGAGCGAGCGTAGAGAAATTTCAAATCCTGCGTTTTCCAGTTCATGGCAACCCAACAATACAACTTCAGGACCAGCCAGGAAAAATATACGACCTTCGCAAGAAAAAAAGGTTCATAATTCTTAACAAGATTTTCAAAGTTCTCAGCGCTCCGATTCATGAGCAAAAGATATTCAATACTACCATTATTACACAAAGACCTGGTGCTTTCACCAAGTATCGAGTTCACATCGTACACATTCAATAGTTATCAGATTTCACTTTCGAACGAGTTTTGTGATACTCAAGTCAAGACGTGATTTGGAAACAAGTGAAAGAATTCAAATATAAACCGAAACTCAGATTCATGCAAGCACTACTTGGTTCATTCTTGAACAAATTCTCTCCGTTCTCACTTACATTAAAGTTTATCGACGAACGAACGAAACAAAGATGATTTTGCGATTTCTAGCAAATTTCTAATGGACACAAATTCAACAATCTTCAATATGCTAATAAACTCCTTTCCTAAATATCATCAGAATCTCAGCCATTCTAATTCCTGAAGCAAGTAGATTATCTACAATCAAGACGAAGTGAACTATCATCGTTTGACGCTGAAATTCACAACACTGGCGATAGGCCAAACGCGCAATACGGGCAAATTACGACAATACATTTTACGCCTCCAATTGTGACACGATGTCGAAATCAATTCTGAAATATCTTGTCATCGCGGCGTATTATCCACGAAAAAGACGAAATACTGACCTGTTTGTTTGCGAAAATCAGTAAAACTGCATCTCTTAATTCGTCTTCGGCCAACATTCTCATAAGTTCTTCGCGCGCTTCGCCAATTCTTTCTCTATCGTTACTGTCTACAACGAATATTAAACCCTGAAAAATAGAAAATTTTCATTGTAATGTGCACGAGAGCGTCCATTGTAAGAAAAAAATAGTTCTTAGATAACGCAGGTATTTTACGAACTACTAAAAAGAATAAATTTCAATTTGCCATAGAATTTAGGATTTTTATAGTCTTGACTGTTGACCGTTTCATGTCGAACAAAGCGTGCAAATTTTGCGTTAAATTTTCGGTTTTTTCGGACTTCGCACATCCAACGTCAGAAATTTTGAAAATTGAGTGCACTTTGACAGTAGGTCATTCGAATATTGACGGACATTGTATGTGAGCGTATCAAAGTTCTCGCATCAACCGATGTAACAAATTCACTTCATTCAGACACGAAATTCATTTTACTTTAAATCATACCCGATAAGGAAGGTAAGAAACTGTCGACATACTGTTCATTTTTTGCCCTTGACTTTACATACGTTCTTATCAGGAAGGTATTTACAACGTTTCAGTAAACTTGAAACTACAATTAAGTAGAATAAATCTATTCATTTCAGAGGAAAATACTCGAACATAAGAGGAGAATTACGTCCAGATTCGTAAGGAAAATCCATCATCAATTTTTCAAAACTTACCTGCGTATTTTGGAAATAATGTCTCCATAGAGGTCTAATTTTATCTTGACCACCGACGTCCCATACTGTGAAACTAATATTCTTATATTCTACAGTCTCGACATTGAATCCTGAAAGAAAAACGAAAACACCACTCGTTACAATCCGATACGAGTTAATAAGACACGTTCGCAAAAGTAATGTTCAATATGCACACTTACCAATTGTAGGAATTGTCGTAACAATTTCACCCAATTTCAATTTATAAAGGATAGTAGTTTTACCGGCCGCATCTAATCCGACCATAAGTATTCTCATTTCCTTCTTGCCGAAGAGGCCTTTGAATAAATTTGCGAACATATTACCCATGATGATAGGATTTGATTAAACTGTAAAAAGAAACGAAGAAACATTAATACGATGAACACGTTTCAAAACCTACGAATTAAATTTAATAAGACTCGATCGTCAGCAGACCGGTATTACATGAAGCACCAATAGAACGAATACTATAAACAAGGTATTCGTATAATTATTGCTTCGTCGAAAGCAGATGATGTCACATTTAAATTATTGTAATTCCATTCTTCCGACGTAAATAAACATACATTGCACGATAAAACATAACATTGTATGCCATTTTCATATCAGGATACTGGGCATGACAGTAAACGCTATACAACACAACGAAAATGACGTGGAGTATGACGTCACACCCAAGGATAATTGAATACATTTTGATAGATATGAGCGAAGAATGTTATTTCGCTGACTGATCTTTGCGATACGACAAGTGAAATTCTTCCATAGTCAGGATGAATAATGTACGACAGATTGAACAAAATAACGAAAAATCACAAATCGAATATGCTTTAGCGGAGGACTAGAACCATGAATACAATAATCAACTCATACAAAAAACTAAAAAGTGAATGTAGAGAAAGGTTATTTCAAGATGTATGATTAGTATCCTGGATATGTACGTATCTCCAGAACTTTCGACCATGCTTCGAGATGAACTTATCTCCCATTTCAAAGACTTTCCGCACTCATATTACGACATTGCTGCATGATTTGTAAAATGGAAAATAGAAAAACAAACAAACAGGCTTTCATACGCGATGAAACATAACAAATATTTCATTTCCTCGAAGAAAAAGTATACATTCCAAGAACAATGTTAAAGATCCTAAGGTGTTGTTCCCAACTTTCTAAGTGGTATTCACGGACTCATGAACTTTCACTAGTAACCAAAGAATAACGAGAATTAAGATAACATCGATTCAAAGGATATGGACGATTCAGATTCTCGTAATCTGTACTCAGAACTTATAAGAGTAAAACGACCGATCTAGATTTTGTTCAACTGGGAATCATAACCAGTACCGATACAAGAACTTGTCCAGTACTGTGTTACATCGCTATCGACACATTCATTCTACTAGTCATTGAAGACTGATTCGCTGACAGGGCGAATCGAGATACGAGTGCCACAAAATCGAAAAATACGCTAGTTCGATGACAAAAGAAATCCTCCCATTTTTCCAAATCTCCAACAATACACCCTCATCTCGTACGGTACATCGTGAGCCGGCGACCTGGTGATAATCCTTCCGATGATGATGGTGCGCCCAATCGAACAAGTAGATCACGCAACGTACATATAAAAGAATTCATAGGACATTTACCGATTCGAGTGAATTCGACGGATACCTTTGAAAACTGCTATGCAATACACCTGCACTATGTTTTCGAATGTCAATATGTTAACGCAACATACACACACAGTTATGAATTACCTTAAGCGAGAGTTCTATACTTAATTTCTAGAGGGAAAATTCAATCATATATGAAAACAGTTACGATGTATCGAACGCTTTTACGAATAAATGATAATTATTAAACGTTTAAAAAAAACATATCTAACAAGATGGCGGAATTTATTTGCAGGGAACAACTAACTGTTGAGGCCCTTGAGGTTATGTGTGGACGTATTTCAATACACATACAACTTCATGCCACGTAAAAATGGATAAGGAAAATGATCCTATTGGTCGATTCGTTACCACGTGATCGAAATTGATTGATATCGTGGATGGTCGGAAACATTGAACATTCTGTACGTTTTTCACTGTGAACGCTGTCGACCGCATAGTGAAAGTTTTCGTCCTAGGCAACACTGACAGAAACAGTGTTGATGTTTAGAAGAAAAAATTCGGAAAATCATTAAGTCAATTTCCTGTACTGATAAGAATTTTACATTTTTTTAAAATCAAAAATCACATATCGAGAATTCATTTGCGAAAATGTATGAAAGAAATATTTATCAATTAATTTTTTAATCTACTTTGTTCCTAGTAATGTTTACGAAACTTTTGAAGGAACACCATGCGAAACAATCGACTAGAAGGGAGTTGCAAGGTAAGAAACTTGCCCTGAATTTTGATATTGAGATGAATTGTTCTATTTCTTCTTTTTGATGCAGAAACGAAGAGAAAAGAAGCCATCTCCGCTGCAAACGATTTGACGCACGCTCTTGTGGAGCATTTAAATTTAGGGTGAGTTGGTGGAGGGTGGAATCTTTTTTAAACAACCGGTTCAATTTCTGTTATCCACTCGTATAATTCTTTATGCTCACACTACTATTACAATGAACCATGAAAAATTTACGATATGTTTCATTTCAGGGTAGCGCAAGCGTATTTAAACCAGAAGAAAATTGAAGAAGAAGTGAAACAGCTTCATTTCAACATGTCTCAATTCTCCAAACAAACTCATCAATGGGTTACTCTAATTGAAGGATTTAACGGCGCCTTAAAACAAATCGGCGATCTTGAAAATTGGTCAAGAATCATCGAAAGCGATATGAAATTTATTGCCGAAACTTTGGAACACACTTATAATGGTATACTATTTTTTGTTTTTTTCGCCTTTAATCAATATTCAAGAATAAGTTTACATCTCTGATATGCGATGAGAAAAGGATGCTCATTGCCCGCTGGCAGGAACACTATTTCCCTCCGATTGGATACGATATCAGGTCGGGAAATCCAGAGGTCAATGAGCATCTTTTCCTCATCGCAGGTCACATTGATGATACTTTTTTACAACAGATTTCAAACTAAAAAATCTTTTGTAATGAACGTAGTCCACGGAACAATTTGTACCTGTTGTTCAAATATTTGATCTAGAATTGGTTAGAAATTTCACGAATAGATCGTCTTGAGTTGAGAATTTGAACTCGGATTTCAAGAGAGGACTCTTTGTTCGCGTTCCCTTGTAACGAGACGTATCAAAAGACCCAACAAGAATCCAATATTTAGTTTCCTTTTTTCAAGTCCACCGTACACTTTAGAATTGAAATCCTACACTCCTTCGAAAACTAAATACCAGATGGTCTGAATTCTTGTACTTTCTGAGATTTCTGTTTTAAAATGAATTGTTAATAGTTACCGTATTTCTGATAACCACTAAAAATGAGAAGTTTCGGTCTTCGACATTATTCAGCACTTGAAAAAAAAAAATGGAAAAACACGCGTTTTTAGTTCTTTTACAAATTCGCGATCAGAATGATTCAATTTCCGACCAAAATTACGTGATTTTGGGTCAAAATGAACGAATTTTGAAGATCAAACTCTTCAATACAAAATCCTAGCAATCTTTCAATTGATATTTTCAATGTTGAACTAAGAATTATATTTTCACCTGCATTGCTAGATAAAACTCGGCAAATCTCGTCCGTAACGTTACAATTTTGGATGATGTTTAACAAAGTGGTTATTTTCGGCCTTATTCTGCTTAAAACCCCGTTTTGGACTTTCGGAAAAATGAAATTTTCGTTTTACACGCCTCAGTACCCTTAACATGAACTTTGATCTGGTTTTCAAGCTTCCCGCACCCAGCGAAATAATTCGACAAATGCCGAGAAATCCGAGCTCTGCTGATAACATTTCAAAACTGTTGATTCAAGATTTTTTCGGCTATGGGAATAATGATTTTGAATGGGGAAGTTTCCGATGATTAGGAGGTTCATAAATTTTAATTTTATCCTACATTCTGACTTTAAATTATCGACTCTCATGGATCAAGCTGAGAAAAAATTGATAGAAAAGATAGAAGTATGTTTTTTTTTGTGAAAAAAAAAAAAAAAAAAAAAAAAAAAATCATTCAAAAAGTATATTCTTCAGTAAGGCCTAAGTGATGAAAATTAGCTATTTTTTTTACAGATTTTTAAATTTTATTGAAAGACAAATATTTCGTCAGTCACAGTGTTTCAACAATATTTCTTTTGATTTTTGTACTTCATTTCTATTCTTGATAATTATGTGTGCTTTTATGTAAGCAATAACAAATTATGAGAAATCTGGTCTCTAAACTGTCATAAAATTCGTGACGATTTTCGGAAATCTGAAGCCATGTGTTTAGATTCTATATGAGCTTCTAGCCCGGGTCAACAAACAGAACACCAAAAATCTCCATGTGTGCGTGCTCGCAATGTCAATTTCTTCAAATTCAAAAATATTTGAAAATTCCTTGTCCCTCTTTCTTCGCCGAATACATGTTCGTATTTTATCTATTACTTTTCTCTTACTTTTACTTTTGTTATTGAAGAAATAACGAGAATTCGATTACCTTTATCTTTATCTTACATGTAACCAAACAAAAATCAAAAGTAAAAAGAGTATGTAGGAATGAATAAGAGAAGCGACCCCAGAAATGAAAATATGAGAATAGTAGCGGTTATTTGGATAATATAAAATTAGAATAATGATAGCGTCGTAGTTCTTCATATTCATTTTTCAGATTGTTAATTTTATTCTTCCTTTTTTTTTTTTTTTTTTTTCAGAGGAACAAGGAACATGAGGAAAATTTCAATTCGCAATAATGGAAAAATTCACGCTAATTTCATATCTTTCGTGAGACGATAACTGAAGATTTACGAATTCGAAGCATATCATATTCGACGGTGTTATTGTTATTTGATAATTTTAATTTACTTATAAGTACCTATAATGTTGAATATTTCACGCAGTTGTTGAACATATTTTGTTGTTTTGAAGAGTAAATTTTGTTCTGCTTCTTTGATATCGTATCTTCTTATCTGCACTATGAATCGTGCGAACCATTTCTGAAATTAGGTCTTGTTCCAAAGTAAGCCAATATTGAAGTAGGTTACTGTATTCGGTACGAACGTGTGTGATCTGTTGAAAAACAATTGAACTCAAAATACGGTGTATGTACGGATTGTACGCCTCTACGATACCTATAGACGTATGTTTAGACAAACCTCACGAGCGTAATACTTATGGATGCGAGTGAATCAATGAAAATAATGAAAAATTTATAGTATTTTGTAAAACCGGATTTATCTTTGAATTTCATTCATTATATGATGTGAAGCGGGAATGGGTGACTCATTCTATTATCATTTGCATCTTACTGAGTCGCGGCTTCTCGCCTATGACGTCATCGTAAAGTTTTCAACTTCCTGTAGTAGCTTCCATGCATCGAACAATTGGCGTACTTTTCGAAATCGCGAAGGGGAAAACGCTAACGATGATCCGTTCAAACTCATGTACGTACAACGAACGGACGGTAGATTCTTAAATCGATTTATTTTATTTTTACTTCAATCGTCCAACCATTGGGGCAGGTCACATCCCTTTACGAATCATTTTTCTATTATTTTGGAAGAAAAAGTCGCAAACTGCATTCTATAAATTTTATTAAAACGTGTTAATACACATTAATTTTAAGAATTCAATTCATGATTCTTTATCGATCGCTTTAAAACACAATCGACCGATTCAAACTTTTTATAATTTACTAGCGATATGTTTTTAGAATGCTGGAGGTTAAGGATTTTCGCATACGTATTTTACAACGACCTTGCATAGTTCGGTGTAAGTTAGATAAGTTATGACTTTGCTAATGCCATACCGCCATGGAATCGTAAGCTTGAGGCCGATTGACCATGACGAAGCTTCGAGTCATGTATGTGACACGTAAACGTGCGTGCATCGTTTTAATTCTCGTCAGATAGTAGCTAATTGGAAGACAAATAATTAGGTCAGGTAGAGAAATACTGTTGATCCATAAACGTCGTTTCGATGAGTATCTATCCTACATCTCATAACATTTTTTGAATGAGCTTTCTGAAGGCGACAATTAGTACCTCGTTTATTTTTGGTTTTTAATTCTCTCTTAGATGGTTTTTGACCCCCACAGCAGTTATCCAAGGTACTTGATCATAAAAATCGTCACAGAAGCCAGCAAACGACGATTCATTTTTTGAGGAAGAAACTCGACCACACGCTGAGATTCCATTCACGTGTCTCGTTTATGATTGTTTCTAGTCTGAATCATCGAATTTCATTACGTGTGTACACTCTCCAGCACCCCGCGAGTTCCAACAAAAATAATTACGTTCACACACATGACGATCCGTGAGTTATTCGGTTTCTCCATGTGGTGGCACTGCGCACGCGTCAGCACTGCCTGAATTTCTAATATCAACAACACCTCTAACAACGGCGTAGGGAAAAGTTCACTCACTGCCTTCAGTCTTTCTCTATGCAGTGTGACTCTTTGAGTGCAATTTTCTTCTGGAATACTTTTTAATCGTTTCGTAATAATATTCGTAAATGTGTAATTCGTACGTGATGAGAATAATATACGCGCTGAACATCGAACAATACGGATTGAAAACAGTGTAAATGCTCCTACACACTGATCGGAATCAGTATTACGAATTTCATAGGTAGTCGAATTTATTCGGATCGTGGCTATCGTACGAAAATTCTCAAAACTAATGTTATCAGCAGAGGTTCGTATTATACTGCCCATTACTTCGTAACTATTTCCAAGATGTGTACAGTAATTCATTTGCGCTAAAGTAACTTTCATTTTTTGATAGATCTAGCTGCAAGGTAATTAATAAAGATCGTCGATACGTGTGAACTTCTCTAAAAAGTGATAGCATCCTCCCGTCGTTTGACGAGTATACGTTCTAGGTGATCTTCCGTTACTGCGTGTTTCGCTGTCTTGTCATCTCGTTCCGAGTGTTTTTCTCGTTCTTCACTTTGATTTAATACACTTTTCAGACGACGAAAACATCAGCTGGAAGTGTATTACAAATTTTCAGTTTCCTTTATGAGTCACGGAGTTCGTTTATTACGCCAGTGTTATGAATAAGCGGAGATGATGAAGGATGAGAAACACTCGCTATTCTATCAGTGATTTCGTTCTCCTGCATTATTGTTACCTGATCGAAAACACCAAAACAAACGAAATCACACGATGCGAAAGCATCCACTCAATCATTGTCCTAATCAGTCGCACTGATTGCTGTCATCATTTGGTAGTTTTAATGAAAATTGAAAAGAATCACGTTTGATATTTACAAACACTCCCGCTACGATCAATGTCGAATGTTGGTAAATTTATCGTACAATTCATTGTAAAGCGAAATTTCCATTTACTCGTACGTATTTTTTTGAGATGCCCAAATGCGAAGGCAGTTTATGTATCGAGTAAATCACATACGACGATATTGTGTGTGGGAGTGCTAATACGAAGATAGTTACGGAGAATTGAATTTCATTAATTTAAATTGATCTTTAAATTGTCGAATACGTATGAAGTGTTAATTTCGGTGTGATAATGTTTCGTTTCAGGGTTAATATGTCGTGTGCTCCACCGCCTCCGCCGCCACCGGGTCCACCACCTCTTGCGTCGCTTTCGAGCAAGTCGAATTCAGCGGATGGAAGAGGCTTGTTATTGGAGTCCATTCGCAAAGGAACGAAATTGAAGAAAGCCGTCACAAATGATAAAAGTGCTCCGTTGGTAGGAGGTAAGGCTTTACGATTGTGAGGGAAGAAAAGAAGGTCCGAGGAGAACTTTTGAAGTCGTATGAAGGTATCCATTACGAGGCGATATGCTGACGTATCACTCACCAAAACCTCTTGTTGAGATGTTATTATCAATTTTTGTTGTACATGATTGTGAGATGCTTACAAAATGAGAGGAGGAATGTTGGAATGTTTCATTTTAGAGGATGCTTGCTCGCTTGTTTCTCCTGAGTTGAACAGTAAGGAAATGTGATTTTGTTGCTTCACACCATCTATCCTCAGTGAGCTGTGCTTACGAGTGCACCAATCTTTGTGATACATCAGAGCCCTTTTTCAAACTGATCCTATCCTGACCATCATCTAAATCGTATAAATCATCCAAGGTCATCTCATCTCTATCGACCATCTACCATATTTCACGGTGATAAATTTGAAACAAAATACTACGTCATTGATTCAATGCCTTGGAGCTGTTTTTTGTTTTTTCATTCAGTCCAACTGTTTTTACACGATCATGAGTTTTGATACCAATGTTGACCAATAGAGGAAATGAAGGGCACAGTAAACACCAAAAAAAGTTCTAAAAAAGCCTTGATTATAATAATCTATGGCAAGGTATCCAACTTCCTAAGAGAGAAGGAAAAGCCACAAGAACGGTGACAAAGCGAGCAGTCGCCATTGGCAAGATAAAGGATCGTGAGGGAGTCAGTAAGAACAAATTGAGTAATCTCTAGTCGGCTCATCTCATGGAAGAGTTATCCTGATCATCTGACGCCGCTCATTTCATAAGGAGAGAGGTACAGCTCATTTTGATTCAAGGGTCCAGGCACTGATCGAGAAAACTTCGTGTGCTCTCGTCTCAGATCTTCGTTTCCAAGTCATCTATCCTCTTTTCCATCCCACTCTCTTTCTTCCCCTTCAAAATCTATGATATTGAAGAGAGAGTTCGCTCGCACTTTGTCGTAGATCTTTACTTCCAGAAATTCTTCTCGATCATGTTCCCCTCTTTCTCCCTACCAATGCTCGATGACGAATCGATTTCCATGATTATGGAACGAAAGCTGGTATTGAAGGAAAGATTTACTGCGTATAAGAGAGGCCAAAAAAGGAGAGTTTTTTATCTTTGTTTCTCATTTTGCTTTGAGATGACTGTATGAAGAGAGTTGTGGGTCCAGTTCTGAACCAAGAAAACACTAGCTTTCTGCTGGTTTCTCATCACGGATATTTTCCCCATCATTCCCCCTTCCTCCTCTCTTCATCTGCTGGATCTATCTTAGTCAAGTTCCGAACCAAGAGAACAAAATATCTTTAATTCGTGATTTCCCTCTTTTTCGTCGATTCTTCCTTCTGTATCATGCGCGTGTATATGAGAGGGATGGGGGAGGGGAGGTTGAAACCCTCCCCAGAGCCACAAAAAAATTTAGAGGCCATGCAGGTTTGCAATGGCAGCGGGGAATCCGCAACCTTCCTGGTCCTTCTCCTATCATATATAGCCTAGTTTCCAAGTCTTGAAAATGATAACGTAATAAGTTCAACGCGCTCGCGATCACGTTGGCGCGAAAATGCCCCCTTAGCAAATGAGTTGGCGGTGCTCTTCTCAGTGTACCGTGTACTAGGCCTGATATAATGAAGGCTGGAAGTTGAAATTTTTCCGAGTCCCTAAAGTGGGTCAAGGTCATTGATGACGTCATAAAGTATCCCGACTGGAAGTTGAAATTTTTCCAAGTCCTTAAAGTAGGTCAAGGTCATTGATGATCTCATAAAGCGCCACACGTCAGGTCAAGCAGTTAACAGAAACTCCCGGACGCGGACGTTTTCTGAGTATGTAATCCCCCTAACAGTAACAAAATGGGTAGCGGCTTCTCCGCTAAAGAAAAAGTCATCCAATTCCAGATATTTTGTTTTCTTGGTTCGGAACTTGACCAAGATAGATTCAGCATACATATAAAGAGAGGAGGAAGGGGAATGATGGAGAAAAAGATCCGTGATGAGAAACCAGCAGAAAGCTAGTGTTTTCTTGGTTCAGAACTGTACCAACGACGCTCTTCGTAAAGTCATCTCAGAGCAAAATGAGAGACAAAGATAGAAACTCTCCTTTTTTGGCCTCTTATACGCAGTAAATCTTTCCTTCAATACCAAATTTCGTTCCATAATCATGGAATTCGATTCATCATCGAGGAGCAATGGTAGGGAGGAAGAGGGGAAATAGATAATTTAAATAATCGAGGAGAATTTCTGGAAGTAGAGAGCGGGCAACAGATGAAAAATCAAGTATGGTAATCAAAAGATTTCAAACCCCTCCTCAAATCTTGCCGCACCAACGCCAATGCTCTGTATCCTTTTCCCTTCATGGACTTCATCTTGTTGGACTTTCTGGCGTCATTCGTTCTGCCCTACTAAGTCGTTTTATAAGAAGGGTCCTAGGTCTAGTGTCAGACTAAGAAAATTTTATTCCTGTGCTAGTACCTTGTCACACGTTTCCATTGGAAAGTTGAAAGATGATACTTTGGCTTTCGGCTTGTAGCTTTCTTTCTGCGCTGTGAAACTTTTGGCTTTCACTCCGTCTTTTTTGTCTTCAGGCTTCCATTGTTGGGATTCATGGTTCGAGGCTTTGCGCTTCTAGCCTTTCTCTTTCAAAATTTGTTGGCCTTTGGCTTCTAACTTTCTGCTTTTACCCAACTTTCCAACTCTGTACGCCAATATCTAGTTTCAAATCTAGAC
Source organism: Aspidiotus destructor (assembly GCA_035079395.1). Lineage (NCBI taxonomy): Eukaryota > Metazoa > Arthropoda > Insecta > Hemiptera > Diaspididae > Aspidiotus > Aspidiotus destructor. The sequence continues at coordinate 5,091,171 of JAVHKZ010000011.1, read as the reverse complement.
TGCGCTTATGTCAATTTCTTTTCCCTGAATTTTGTATTTCCATTATGCCTACCTTGTCTCATTTCCTATAGATGAGCCAGAATCTATAATAATGAGAGCTGCGAGATTCATTGGTGGGGAGAGGGGGAATTTACCGGTCCATCAAATCATCTGTCATACAAACCATCCGACGTCATTCATTTTGCCTTCAGATCATTCAATCAGAAAGATTGTGGGTTGACTTTCTAATCGACTTTCAAACCTAGACTGCGCTAGTATCGTGTTACACGTCCACATTTCCAAAATTGCTCGCCCATGAAATTTGGGTTCATCTCATCTCCTGTTAAGAAGGCAAAATCTATGAGGATGAGATGGAATATGTGATGTTGAACTCGTTTGTTTGGGAGGAAAAGTCTACCAATAAAGAGAGACCCATAAGGAATGTCTAGCTGGTCATCTATCGTACAAATCATTTGTCGGCATTCATTCCTCCCCAACCCCAAGATCATCCTATAAGAAGGTAGATTGCGCTAGTGTCGCGTTAAGGATGTTTATGCCGAGATTTCCTCGTAAGTGAACCCTCCTCCTTTTCATGTCTCTTTGAGTTGGCAAAATCTATGACATTGACATGAAAGTTATTACGTTTAATTCGTTCGTTTTTCGGTGTAGGGAGGAGGAGGGGCTATTCTATTGATTAAGAAAGCCACAAACGGAGTTCACATCAAGTTATATATGTCATTCAATCATGTGACGTCTTTCATTCTACTTCAAGGTCATCCTGTAAGAAGGGTTGTAGATCTAGTTTCCAAAATGGACTGCGCTAAAGTCGCGTCATAGATTTTGATTTTGGGTTCTCATCACGCCTTTCCCTTCTCATTTCTTATTGAGAAGGTAAAATCTATGATTATGAGATGACTTTGTAGTGTTGAGGATACGTTCCTTGTTCGGGGGGAGGGGGGATTTACCGATTAAGAGTGTCGGAAAAGGAGTATTTTTCGAGTCATATGTCCTAAAAATCATGCGACTAAACTGTCGTAATTCATTGATCATTCTACCTCGGAAAGAAAAAATATGATATCGTCAGATTTCTATCTCAAATTCAATGTCTCCTTTCGAACAAATTCAATGTCAACTTTCTTCTCGCATTAGTGGAGATGTCTATCAGTAAGTGTGAGCGAAGATATTCCGCTAAATCTTGTAAAAATTATGAAAAAGGTCATCCGATCTATTACCCGCCAAGGAGCGAAAGTGATGTTTCAAATTCCGAACGAGTTATTCAAGTCACTCTTCTAATTGTAGATTCTTTTTTAACGGGCGCTGCGAAAAGCATTCTGTGAGAATTCTAGGACAGAAAACAGTACGACGAAACTGTTTACCGTCTTCTTAATAAACACGTGTTCAAATTTATACTTCAGAAAGCTTGAAGCCCTCCTTCTGTCAAATTTTCAAACTTTGCGTGGTTAGGTTAGGTTAATTTTCACTTCCCAGTCCTCGATGTGTAATATCGTTCAACATGCTTAGGAGAGGTGGATTTTTGCAAAACTCGATAGATCTTAAGATTGTGAGGCGAGTGAAGATGGAAATGAATTTTATAATTTCTTTTATCATTCCTATACCTTGACGAGTTCCTTGCGCCCAAAACTCTCCATCTCGATGAGAATACGAATTTGTTAATGTTCTCGACCTTGTACACACGCGTCCGACGAGTATTTTAATTGAGCCTGTTACATTTGAACTTTCGGAACCGTATGCGAGACGACACCTATTAAATTCCAATCTAGTTTTTTTTTCTGGAAAAGAAAGGAAAAAATCTTATCGATCGAAGGAAGTGAGACAAACGGGCACGATAGGAAAGCATTTTTTGATAAATATCCCATTTCCATAATTTACGGAAGTTGAAGACTGACTTGTACGTATGTGTGCACGTGATAGGGTTTGCTGTGGAAGAGTACCAAAATGTTATATTAATTTTCGTTTTTTATTATTTCGTATGAATCTGCGTTCAGAATGTTGGAAGCGCATTAGAATTTAACTCGATAGGAGGTCCGCGTGCGTTCGGAAATAGCGTTTATTCGAAAGTGATTGCTGTTGCCACTGACGCGTTATTATGAGACAACTTCCATTAAGACAAATGTGCGAGTTTGAAGTGAAACGTGTAACCATCGAAGAGAGAAAATATTGTACACGAGTGTAAATTGAAAACAAAAAATTACGCTTAGTCGACGTTTTGAGGACCTCGAAATTTCTGATAGCGTTATCTTCGTATTTTACGTCATGAGCGTTTGACTCAAGTTCAAATATTGTTTTGCAGGTAATGCTGGCGTTAAATCATCGACGGGTGGAACGAGCTCAACATTGCGCACAAATGCTAACAGTATCAACAGCAACAATCACAGATTATCTCACGATCCTCCGCCTTCAGCGGGAGGCTTGGGTGGCTTATTTGTGAATGGTATTCCGAAGTTAAAAGCAACCGGTCTGCCTATTGGTGAGTGCCACCTCGAGTGCAGGAAACTTTCATGTTCAAGAGCAGCGTTATTTACGTTTACTCGTCTGTTCCGCAGGTCAAGCATATCAGCAATATAGAAACGAAAATGACGCACCAAAATCAAATTCTTCTGTAAACAGTAGATTAAGTAATAATCATGTACGTGAAAGCTTTTGTCGCTGTTGACACTTGTGTAACGTTCGCCGTAAATTATCGAAATTTGTTTTTTGTCGCTGGCGCAGGTACATAATACGAATAGAAACAACAGCAGTAATGATAGCAATAGTGGTTATCCGCATCATCACAGTACCAGCTCGTTAACGAAAGTGAGAGGACCGCCACCGCAGCCTCCTGGTCCTCCGCCGAAATTGAATAATGTGAGAGTACGTATCTTTTTTGTACTTTAGATTGGGTGGATGATGAGGGGTATAGAAGAAGAGATTGATGGAAGATCCTGAGAGTGAGAGAGGGGACGAAAGAATTCGCGTTTTGGGAGAGTGAAATGTTGTTCTGAGAAAGCGACTTGTACTAATACCTTTTCGAAGGATCACATTTATCATAGATATGTGCATTATTTGCTCTTTCTCTGTGAGTCACGACCGTGTATTTACCGTCCAAAATCGTATTATGACGGGGCGAGCAGTTTCTCAGAAACCGGGAAAAGTCAGGGATTTCCGGACACTCACTGCATTAACGAATAAAAAAATTTGATACAAACTGAAGTTTTCTGGACAGGGTGGGGATTATTGACTGAAAACACTCGAATGGAACAAGGCATTTTTATCTAGAAAAACTGGTCACGTAGGGAGGGGCTTTTTCTTTTACTTTGACGAACCTTTTGCCTCGTCATAATTCGTCAATTAGTAAAATGTTTTCTTCTTCCATTTCGGATTTGCTGATAACGACAATTTTGGTACTATCTGAAAACTCCAAGATGCTAGAACGACTTGACAAAATTACAAGGAAACTGATGAAAAACAAAATCGTGCAATTTAGCTCTTTTACCACGAAGAGGGTTGTTAGCCCTGGAAGAAGTATTGGAGCTGAATGGATTAGGAAGGAGTTTGAAGTGCTGGTAATGGATTCTGAGTTGCTGGAGAAGGCAGAAGAGACTCGAGAGTGGACGGAAGATGTTCTGTGGTTTGGAACGAGTAAACGGGAGAAAAAATGGGGGACTGATAATTCCTCAGCTTGGCAAAATGTCATTTGTTGATTAGGTTAAGGCCTGTGAGGGTTGAGCCCACTGTAAGTTTGTTTATGTCAAAATAAACAAAATTTATCTTCAAAGCTAGCTTTTTTTCTTCTTCAGAATTTATGGCAAAATTATACGTAAGAAGAGATTGGAGATGATCAGAAAATCTTGTGTATCCTTATTTTGGGAAGGGAGTTTAAGAATAGGCCTATGAATGGCCATCTATTGTGAAGATGGAAAGAAGTTTAGGTAGGAGGTTAGAGTTAAGGGGAAGGAAGGAGTGGGTTAGGCTATTGTGTCCAATTCTTAATCGTCTATGACCATTTCTTCATGGCGTGTGGATAGACGTGAAGAGGATCTGGGAATCGAGGACTTTCTAATTAAATAAAGAAACCGAAGGTTGTACCATTAAGCAGCGCTGTCAGATCTACGGATTTTTGGCCCTCGGAAAATAATACGGATTTCTTGTGCTCAAGGGAAAGGTACCTTAGTCCTTCCTATGAGAGATACTTTTCTCTTGGTCGTTGTAGACTAATATTGCGGTCCTTTGTAATATTGAGTCGATCAAGGGTAAAGTACCTCAGTCACGGGTATGAGAGACACCTTTCTCCTGTTGCTAAAAGTTCGTACAAATCCGTTTTCAGGTCTTAGAAAGAATGGCGGGTACGGATTTTTGAAGATATGACTTGTTTCAAAATAAGGGCTATTAGCATCAAGTACCTGTTCCGGGGATGCTAGATATTTTCAGAATTCCGTATCCGTAATGTTTCGTAAGACCTAAAAACAGATTTCGACGAACTTACTAATTTACCAATACCAATCAGGAGAAAGATATCTATCGTAGCAGTAACTCAGGTACTTTTCCCTTGATCGACTCGATGTTATAGGGACCGCAGTATCAGCCCGTGACGATCAGGAGAAAAGTATCTCGAATATAACTTCCCGGAGGTACTTTTCCCTTGAGCGCAAGAAGTCCGTATGCGTATCTTTTTCGAAGACCAAAAATTCCCAGACCTGGCAGTACTGGTATGAGTTTATGTGAACAAACCAACATCATATCATCAATCAGAATAACTTTTACAGCTTCTCCAATAAAACTTTTGCGGCTCCCTGTAGTCCAAATCAGCCTATAATGACCAGAAGAAGAGTACCTCTCGTCTAGCTGTCTAATGTACTTTTCCCTTGAACGCAAGAAATTCGAATTTTACGCAAAATCCTCACTTTTGAGGACCAAAACGCCATAGATCTGGCAGCACTGAAGGGTAGCAATTGATTTCCGTTTTCGCCCTCCTGGGAGATTTGCGTTTTATTGCTAGTTGCCCTTATCTTGGAGCAGGCCACAAATATCATCTCGCAGCAGTGCCATTAAGTCACAGGCCGGAGAAAGAGGGAGGGGGGAGGTAGGATTTGCTTAGCTGCGAGATCTACTGCGTCTTATTCCGAGATGCCGATACGACCAGGAATCCAAACTAAGGATATTGAAGATGAAGAAAATGCTGAAGTGCAAAAAGGGTTGTTGGACTGGTCGGGATCTTGCTCGGCTAGGAGAGAGAGGAGAATCGAATGGAGAAGGAATTCACGGGGAGGGGGGAAGAGAGGAGTGATTAAGACAGGGATAGAAGGCATGGAGCCCAAGTTTTTCATTCAGTAGATCTGAGACTGCTCCAACTAAAGAAAAGGCGTAGCCAGTCTCAAACCCGATTTAGTTCTATTTGTAAATCGCAGATTGTAGGAAGAAAAATCATTAGTTATAAGGCTGTTTGGATTATGTTGGGCGGTTTCGGTTGAAGAGCCAGGTTGTGGTGAATGCGAGGCGTCAGGAATGCCCAGGGAGGGATGGACGAGTCCCTTCAATTTGAGATGCTAGTTTAAATTGAATTTGTAGTTAGTTTTGGGATCGGAAGAAGGCAAGAATGATGGGAAGGCGAGGAAACTGGGACGTAGACGCCAGAAAGTTGGCGGTAAACGATAGCGAAGGAATACCAACCTCAGCGCATGAGCTGGTGTGCAGGGCACCAAGAGCTGAGTGTAGAGCAGCAGAAGGATTTTGTTAACTTGTTTGTAAATTGGGGACCCGTGGCCTAGTTGAGGGCGGATTAGAGAATTGTATAGCTGAAGAAGAAGCTTGCGACTGCAACCAGTGCAAGTGCAAGATGGTGTATTCGAGTATATTCAATGAGTTCACGCATTGGGATTTTAAAAATTTGATGTTGGGAGTCCAGGAGTATTTGAGATCGAAGAGTAAGCCTAGGAAATTTGTGGAGGATTGAATGCTGATCAATAAGTTGTAAAATAGGGTTTGGGAGAAGAGAGGGGTGAGTGAGGAAGGAATGGCAGTTGGTTTAGGAGAATATATGCATCCCGAGTTCGTTATACGGAAGATGCGAGACTTCTCCAACGATAGAGAAGGTGTTGCCAATCTTGAAACTTGATTTGATTCCATCTGTGAAGCGCAGATTGCCGGAGGAAAAATCATGAGCCATAATACCTTGGGGATTATGTTGGGCGGTTTTGGTAAGTTAGCCGGGTTGAGGTGAATGTGAGGCGTCAGGAATGTCCAGGGGGAAGGGGGGTGGACAAGTAGATCGAGAGAAGACGCATGAATTTGAGATGGTAGTCTGGATGGAATTTTTATGAAGGAGGTGGTGAGTTTTGGGAGCGAAGGGAGGAAAAAGATGGAGAATTAGGGAAACTGGGTCGTAGACGCGAAACAGCTGGGAATTGTAGAGGAGGAATACCAGCCTCAGCGCATAAGCTGGTGCACAAGATACCAAGAGCTGTCCGTAGGACCGCGGATTGCATTGCATCCAGTGATTTTGTAGGGAGGATTTGTCAGCCTGTCTTTAAACTGGAGACCCGTAGTCTTGTTGAGAGCGGATTAGTGATTTTTATAGTTGAAGAAAGAGCTTTTGACTGCAACCAATGCGAGGATATTCCTGGTTGTTGAAATTTTTATGTGGTGTGTCCAGGAGTATTTGGAATCAAAAGTGAGGCCAAGGAATTAAGTGGAGGATTGGAGGCTAATTGTAAATGGAGCAGATGAAGGAAGGACGGAGAGACGTGAAATGAATATGAGTAGTTCGCTTGCTTTTCTAGGGCTAAAACGCAGGGCGGCAGATTGTCTTGTATTCCAGTGATTGTTTGGAAGATTTGTTAGCCTGTGTGTAGATTGGGAACCTGTAGTCCAGTCGAAAGCGGATTAGAGAATCGTATTACTGGAGGAGTGTCTGGCGACAGCAACCAGTGTGAAGATATTTGGTGAGTTTAGGCATCTGGTTCTTGAAACTCCAAGAGCATTTGAAATTGGGTGAGGCCAAGTAATCTAGTGGAGGATTGGAGGCTCATTTCCGGGAGGAGAGACGCGAGTAATTTGTATGGAATATAAGTAGAACGGTCTTGAAGAGAAATCCACGATCCTAGGCTCACGAGGAGACCATGAGTTGGAGTTGAGGTTTTTTAGAAGCGTGGAAAACACTGAAATCGTTTGCAGTAGGAGACACAAGTTATTAGATCGTTTATGGCAACTAGGCAGAGGGAAATTTTCCAAACTCCTTCTTGGAAAACGCCCAATTTTTTGGTGGGATAAAGGAAAGAGTAGTAGTTATGTATTCGAACCTGGAGTCCAGAAGTATTTAGAATGGAAGCTAAGGCCAAGGAATTTAGTAGAGAGCTAATCTGTAAGTTCTGGAGAAGGAGTCGGGAAAAGAAGAATACTTAAATGACCTTTAGAACGGTTTAATCTACGCTTTATAGAAGAATCAACGGAAGTTAGTTGTAGTAGACGTACGACTTATTTGGCCTGTGTAGGAGCGAGGGAGACACCGAGATTTCGAACTTGAGGGTTTCTCTTCATTTCTTACTTGCTGCCTCCCTTTCTTCGATCTGTGCCTAAAGAGCCTTACCAATGTAAATTCCCATAATAATTTTGTGATATTTTTCTTCCGATACGTTCATTGTGTTTTTTCCGCTTCATGAAAGGAAAAGAAATGAAAACAGTATAATTTATGTACAAATATTTTTGATTCGGTCAGAATTCTTAATTTGCAATTCGCAATATCCACGGTTGTGAAGATAAGTCACGAATATCAGATGATTATTCTAAAATAGGTTCCCAAAATCGTCGTGATCGAAGCAAAAACAGCCTCGTGAGTTCGAAATCGTGTTATTTGTGGCTTTTACGTAGATTTTATTGTGAATGAGGGGAAAGGGGGATGAAATATATCGACTGGTAGGCTTTTTTTCGAATACAATTTGCTTGCTGGTAATTTTTCAATATTGTCAAGTAAAGACAAGTTCTGCAAAACTGTTGACCGTTTTGCACGTTCACTTTTTTTTTCATTTTCTTTCTGAATGACGGGGGCGAATTCTACGTTTGTTGCTTTTTTCTTGGATCTCCTAGCTCTTTTCCATTGAGAATCCGTCTTCAAAATTTGTTGAATTCCTTCTGATGCCTTTTACTCTGCAGGACAGTAGAATTTGAGAAAATTATTACCTACTCAAAAGAAGGAAGGAAAAGAAATATCGATGACGATTTTTGCACAAATCGATAACTCCAGAGTTTCCGTCTTGCGTATTTTTCAGTATTTCTATTCTGAAAATGGAAAAATTATTTTTCTTCGGCTACCCAAGTAAATTCATTTGAAAAGAATACGTAGGCGTTTTTCCTTCGTCTTTGATACCGAATAGATGACGAATAGAGACCTGAAGAACAAATAATTGTCGAATCGTAGTTAACGGTATGAATATTACGTAATGGCAAGGTGATAAAATTCAAGCTTCATCATCGTTTTCGAAGAATTGCATAATTCGTTGGCGTTTAATACTAAAGCATATCGGAAGAACGAATAAATTTTATAGCTGTCTTAAGAATATGGAAAAATTCACACATTTTTGTGCATTTAGAGTATTGTAATAATGCATCATCTCGGTGTAGAGACGACGAATTGCCCAAATGAGTAGGAAATTCCTGCGTGCGTATTGCGTGAGAGTACGGAATTATTATGTTTGATAAGTGGCGATTTATGCGCAGTAAGGGAGATTCAAAATAGATTTTTATCAACGGAGCACCGTACATTTTTAATACTCGTAATGGCATTGCTAACGAAAATTAACTCCGCTCTTCCGGACAACTCCGACTTTGAATAAATCTTTCCCTCTTGCGTCCAAAGGTTTTATTTGATTTCTTGTAATTTTGTATAGCTACTATTTAAAAGACGTCAGACGGAAGTGAAACCAAAAAGAAGAGGAGGGAATACAGGTGTGACCTGTCACGAAAAAATCGACCTTATAAGATTTATGCAGTAGAGTTGCATTTCTGCAGTGCTGAATTATTCATACTGCAGAAATGAAGCTGGGCTATGAACCTCATAAAGTCGATTTCTTTGTAACCGGTCATAGGTAGATGATTTAATTTTGAGATTAAGATTCACAAAATAACGGACAGTCGTCAACACTACTTGCAAAATGACTCGAAGATTATGGAAAACATTGCATCGATAAGTTGATATTATTGGCTGTGCATAACGGGCTTAAAATTCACGAATTGCTGCTCTAACCTTATTCTCAGTCTTAGAATTTTAGAATGTTATAATCGAAGTTTATTTGCACCGAGAAGTTATTGTCGGCATCAGATTCTGCTTTCAATATTTCCATCGTTGCATATCCTACTTGCACCTAATTGATCTTATCTTGTACCATTTCGAAAATCATGAAAAAAAACTTGAGCGGAATGGTAAGTTTTTTGATGTTTTCTAATCTATGCGCAAATCGTTTCCAAAAATTCTTAATTAATGGTATTCCGATAGTTCTTTAATTCGGTTTTAATCGTTTCATTCACTAGACTGCCCATTAGTCGGAAACTATTCGAATGCTATTATCGATTTGGAAGTACGAAGTTTTTTAAAGTAGAAATAGACTTGACGGCGTAAGGGCATGTATTTCGATCATCGTGCGAGATTTTGGTGTGTAAGGATGGCAGGGAATTGGAAAAATGAGGAAATGACACACGGTATTTCTAGGTTCATGCTTTTCTCCTTATGGAATTCAGATAGTAGTGTAGAAAGATGCAGAGCAAGTGGGATTTGAGTAGAAGTATTCAACTTGTATGACTCAAGAAGCATGAGTTTGGTAAAGCTCGAATAACAAGAGTCACTCGAGTACAGCTTATAGAAATATCTAAAACAAATCAGAAATCAGGAACTTACTTTTTTTCTTAACTGCACTGGTCATGATGAAGAATCGAAAATGAATGGATTTGTAGTATGTGGACCAGAGGAAGTTCAGAGTGTTGGTAGAAGATTCTGAGATGCTGGAGAGGGCAGAGAAGACTTGAAAGGATAATGAGGATAATTTTTTGAGATTTGAGAAAAAACGAGAGTTGGCGGGCGCGGATAATTCCTCAGCGTAGCAGTATTGGTATAAGAGTGGAGCGGGAAGCCCAATTCTTCATCGTACTATGACCATTTCTTCAAGACGTGAGAAATGAATTGAAGTGGCTCAGAGAATTGGAGATTTTCTAATAAACAAAAATTTATTGTGATGTTGAGAAGACCAAAAGTTGTGAGAACGCTGGTAAGATTTTGAGTCATAAGTCAGAGACAGAGAGGGATTAATGATTGAGGGAGAAAGCTGAGCTTGCTCCGCAGCTAGGGCATTCGCGCCGTGTTCCGGGAGATCGATATGATCAGAAATCCAGAGAAACGCAATTGAGGTAGATGAGATGTTAAGGTGTGCAAGAGGAGGATAATGCATTGAACGATAAGGTCGGAAGAGTAGAGGTCTTGAGGGTGGAGGAATTTAGGGAATATTGTAAGACCGCATCCAGCCCAGGGACCCTACTGGAGCAACTCCGAAGATAATTACCTGTCGAAAAGCCCAAACTTTCTTCTCTTGATGGGTGGGACCAACTTCTGAACACCTTTAGCCAATCATCTAGAACTGTAAAAGACATGGTCGACTCCCTTTCCAACTTAACTCATATCAAAATCAAATATTTCAGTGCACAGTCATCCTCATAGCCAAGATGCAGTTCTTGGTCACTTTGGCCGTGACAGCTGTCTTCACAACGGGCTACAGCGGCATCCCACCATTTTTAGTGTCTCAACAAGGAGGAGCCTAAACGCTCTCACCCGAGCCGAGGTTAGCCAGCCTCAGCTTCGGATCCTCGTTTTCAGCTTTCCAGGTTAGCTGAGAATCTGCCGTCTGATTTGTGCTACAACCCTCACCAGCACGTCAGGTATGAAACAATACTCCCTCAAGGAGTCTTCTCCAGCGTCCCATCAGAGGATAAATCAGAAACCAATACCCGCAACTCTGGCCATCTCCAACCGTATTGAAGACTAACAGATCCACGATCTGCCCCACTTCTTAAACAAGACTCGTCCTACTCTCGAACTCTATCCACAGGTGCGTTTTTGCGCTTCATCAGGTCAACCTTCTTGACCCCTGTAAAAAATCCCAAATGATCCGCTGCGTACTTTACGCTCAAACAGTTTAAACTATTTCTCAACGGTGCTTTGATTCTATAAACTTGTACGTTATAGATTCTTATCAGACCGTTGATTAAATTCTAGTCATTGTTGTGAGGGAAGAACTCAGTGATTACTCACCACAGCCGTACACATATTTACTTACTACCCTCTTGGAACTTCGAAAATCCAGTACTAGAAGGAGAGTCGGAAGAATTTTGGAGTAAATCCTTGTGGAGGAGAAGACTTACAGAAACCGGAGCGAGATGTCAAGAAAAATTATGATGTAGTTGCACAGAGAAAGGGAACTTCCAAGATTTTCAATTTGACTAGGTGACCTTGCAAGGCTTTAAGAGAGTGAAGAGAGTCGGGAAAGTGAAAAGAAAGGGGTGAGAAGGCAGGAGTAGATGGCATCTAGTTCATTAGAATATATGGAAGCCGAGTTTTTCATACGGAAGAGCGAGTTTTCTCCGTCGATAGAGAAGATATAGGCAATGTTAGATCCCGACTCGGTCCCACCTGTAAAGCACAGGTTGTGGAAGAGAAAGTTATCAGCAATAATGCCTTTGGGATGGGCGATTTCGGTAAGTTGACGAGGTCAGGGCGAATGTGAGGCGTTGGGGTGTCTAGGAGGAGTGGATGAGTAGATAGGGAGAACGGGTTCAAATCTGAGATGCATTTTAATGAAAGGAGTGGTTATTTCTGGGAGCGAAAGGAGGGGAAACTCGGCTGTAGGAGTAAGACAGTTGGCAGTGAGGAATAGTGAGTGGAATCGTTGAGGAGGTACGCCAGCCTCAGTTCAAAGGTCGTCCATAGGGCTCGTGAGCAGAGCACCAATAGCTCAAACAGATTGACCCAGTGATTTTATAAAGGATTTGTTATCCTGTGTGTTGATTGGGGGCCTTTTGTCCAGTTGAGTGCGGGATGGCGTCTTCGACTGCAACCAGTGCGCGAACATTCAGTGGTTTTGTGATCTTATTCAATGTTCGCGAATGATTTCAATTTCCGATCCTCTCAGAGAGGGGATTAGCAAGAAACAAATTGAAGTTATGTCCACAGGAAGGTAGGGCTCGGAAGCTTCAAGCTCGACTACGACTCTGGGGTCTTATGTGGGTATGAAAGCTAGAGCAAGTAACATATAAGTCACTCCAGAAAAAAATTTCGGGGTAAGATGTTCAAGTTGGGACTTATATTTCAATATAAACCAGGTTCAAGCTTGGTTTATTGATTGTCAAGGAAGAATATGAGTTGAAGAAAAGTGTTGATGTAGTCAACATGTAAGAAGGAGGAAGGAAAGGGCCCTGAAGCTCCCAGCTAGGCTATGAATTCGGAGTCTCAAACTTGAGTTTTTCTGTCTAATGATGACTTTGAATGATGCATCGTGCGATTTTGTTGATCAGGTTGAGGCAAATGCGATGTGCGTCGAAGATGCCCTGGAAAGATTTGATGATTAAATGGCAGAAAGGAGTTTGTCCAGATGAGATTCTAATGAAAGGAAAGAATTTTGAGAGCAAAGCGAGGATGTGGATTAGACAACTTTATAGTCGAAGGAGGAGCTTGAGCCTGCAAATAGTGCGAGGACGTTCAATGAGTTTGTGATCTGATTTAGGGTCCGTGAGAACTCTCGAGTTCTGATCCTTTCAGAGGGAGGGGGGGGGTTGAAACTATGAAACATTGTAAAATTGTGCTCAGAGGAAAGTTGGGCTCGGAAGCTTTGAGCTAGGCTACGACTGTGGAGTCTTGAGTTCAAGTTCTCCTGTTAATATACAAGGTAGGCTAAATTGATATGAGTCAAGATCAGAAAAGAATTTCAGGATTGAACGTTCAATTTGAGACTTGCTTCCTTAATATGAACTTGATTCACTCTTAGTTCATCGATTATGAAGAAAAAATATGAGTTGAAGAACGTCATCAACATGTACTTGAGTAATTAAACGGTAGTGGGATAGGGACTTGAATTATAAGCGTGAAAACGAGTGTGACATCATGAGGTCCGGAATCTAGACTTTTGGAGTAAATTCTTGTAGAAGAGAAACTTACAGAAATTGAAGCATGAGGTCAAAAATGATTACGGTAGTGACACAGAGAGAAGGTACTTCCACGACTTTCATACGGGGTACATAAAGCGAGAAAAAAATCTGCCACCCCTGGTTAGTTTTCGATCTTTGTTTCCTTTCTTTCAAATACCAATGGAGAGAAGATAAACTCCTTCAAACCGGCAGAGATATTGTAAAAGGTGTAATGGCCGCTGATTTTTCAAAAGTCTGTCATCTCTGATTCGCATTCTATCTGTAGAACTCTCCAATGATGGTTGTCCAAGACGAGTAGACAGACTCTGAAATCTTATTTCGCAATTATGTTGATTAATTGAATCGCTAGTACGTACAGAACTGAGAATTATCTTTTTGTGATAATAGGAAAAAGAAAGATTTAAACTCATTCTACGATACTACGTATTCCCCTTCGAAAAATCCTCTAACTCAATGATAAACCATGATCGGCTTTCATCCGAAACGACCCTCGGCTATATCGACCGCCGAGTGCATGACTAAGACGTATTTCGGTTATAGAAACGATACCGTTCCTCTGACCATCATCTCCCCTTCGTTTTGAGCAGTTAATATTTTTGATGCAGTATAGTTGCGTTTACTCGTTGTAGGAAAGTATATTTATAGCTACGATTTTTATGAATGTGAAACTATAAAGTTGGTGCACACACAATGTCTTGGAGTATTTCCTAAAACAGAGAATATATAATTATCGTATGACAGAATATCGTACTCGAATGGATTGAAAGACAATTACGCGTCTATACGTATTGATTTTCTGCGATCACCTCCGCTATATTTTTGAAAGATAGGTATTAACGTTCGCATCATCTCGTGCGGGCAATAAAATTCTAAGACGAGAGGGACGACGCGCGACAAAGACCGAGTGAAAACATATAAACGGGTTTGAAATATTGTTACTTACAGTTGTTCCTTCGGGCAGTTTTACCAAAAACGGACGATTTATAAAGGGCATTGACAACGTACAAAATTCTGCTGTGAAATCGTACATTGTAATGCGAAATTACCACTTTCTATCGCACTCTTCCATAAAAATATGAATTGTAATTTCTTTTATCGCTGGGAATAGTTTTAGTACTAGTGGTCTGTGAAATGATGGTGCGAAATTTCTTCTTGTAGTGAAACTCGTTGAGGTAGTAATTTCAATTTCCGAGTCAATTTTCAGGAAGGCGTGCTACAAGAAATTTTCTTTGGGGTGCGGAGAGGGTTGAACGTCATTGCTATAAAATCACTCAGAAACCTTTCATGACGCTCATCTTGGAACTAAGTATTTTTTTCGTATTTCTACCAGTTTTCAAGGTGTGATTGAAAAACTGATCTTTTGGTTTGCCTGTTGCGCGAGGTTTTAGGAGGGTCGGCTAATGTATTTATCACTTATTTAAATTTACACATATTCATGAGGGTAAAATGTAGTGATGGGCCACCTCCAGAGGTACAACCGGTACTATCGGTTGTTTCTCATCTCCGGTAGTCAAACTACCGGTAGTTTAACAATTGGAAGAAAAACCGGTATTATTGATAACAATTGAAAAAAAACCAATAGTTTGAAATTACAGAAAAATCTGGAGAATTGGTGCTTATGTCACTTGATAGTTTGTAATGTAGTGCCTTGGCACACCCAAACTGTTGCTTGCAACTTATTGAAGGCTTTTTGTAAGTGCGTTCAACTTTTGTTGTACAAATGTGACAAGTGACTAAATCCGACTATTTACTAATTACTACAGAACAATGGACAGCAATTACTGTTCAACTTCTGCAGTTTAATTGGTCACATCTGGAGGTACAACCGGTACTATCAATAGTTTCTTGAATTCCACGTTGAAATTTCTAAAATTTGGAATACAACCGATACTATTGATACTACCGGTTATTTTTGCTGGTAACTTCTGGTCTACCGGTAGTACAGCTTTGACGACGGTCTATTGGTTGTTTCAAACTACCGGTTTTTACCCATCACTAACATGTTATAGAAAAGGTTGCTTCAGGAAAACAAACAAGTGAATCTTTGTTGGACCAATTACATGTTTCTTCCTGACAGAATGATGACATATTGTTCCCTCTCTGTTACACCTACATCTTGATTTGCAGCGCAATCTTGTGGTAGTATCCGACAAATTGTCTACTTTTTCAACAATGCAAAAGTTTGGTATGTGTGTAGTCAACGAGGCTTTTTCAGTATTTCAAATTGCATACTTCATTTTCCTATCTGTTATCAAGCTTGTAGTGCTTTTAACATTGATCTTATAGGTGTTGCTGGATTGTATACTCATTTTTATTCTGGAGCAGTTTGCCATGAGAGTAATGTTAGAAACAAAGACATTCCGAGAGGAAATTATCGGGAGGGGAGGGGGGGGGGGCAATATTTTGCCGAGTGACAAAGAGCTCTAGTCTGCGCCCAAGAGAATTGGTGAAGTTTGAATGTTAACATTTGCCGATCAACCCAAAAGCCTGGGGATATCACACCCTTCCTACTCCCCTCCCCTATTGGAACGGCCCTGGTTAAAAACACTACCAACTTGATATCCTATGATACAAGTCACTCTACAGTGACTTCAGTATATTAACTGTGACAAATGGGAAGAAAGAGGAAGATAATTTTAATAGTGTTGGATTTTGCTGCACAAGCCAACTCAAAAAGACAGATTTCTACTCTGCCTTTTGGCTTGAACTTACAACCTTGGATAATTTGGCGTTCGACTTCTTTGGCTGATCAATGTAATGAAGAAATGAAGGTCAAGAAAAAACAATCGGGAGAATTGGGGCTCTGTCATAGTTGTGGAAGGTACCTTTTGTCCAGTTTGTGTTCTCTATATGATGAACAGCTGGACTGAATCAGAACCAATGATTTTTATCCAGTCTGGACTGATAAACTTGAAATTCAAACACTCGAGCAGTGCATTTTTGTATTTTGAGGGAACCCAACAAAGTTGAAAAGAACAAAAAAAAATCTGCTTATTTTGGCTTGTGTCTCACAAAGGTTTAGTTGCATTTTCATCAGTAAGAATTCAGCTCAACTTGGCTTTTGACTTTTAGCTACCAGATGGCTGCAATACGCTGGTTTCATTCTTTAGGGCGAGCCTGAGAAGCCAGAGCCGTAATTTGATTTTGAAGAGAGTCAAAAAACTCCTCTTCTAGTCAACTCCATGTATCTTTTAAGAGTTGGTCCGCTCCCTCTTCTTCACCGTGCTCAGGAGCTACTCTTTGGTTAGAAATGGAAAATTTGACTAATGTGAAATTCCAAAGCGCAAAAGCCTAAAACTAAAAGACAAAAGGATAAGGTCTGAAAAGCAGAAAGAGAAAAATCAACAAAATGCTATAAAAAAAAAAATTGGAGGCCATTGCAGGTTTGCATGGCAGCGGGGAACCCGTAACCTCCAGCGCTCGCAACGACGTTGGCGCGAAAATGCCCCCTCAGGAAATGAGTTGGCTGGGCTCTTCTCAGTAAGAAAGGCTGGAAATTGGAATTTTCGTAAGTCCCTAAAGTAGGTCAAGGTCAATGTTCTTAAAGACGTCATAAAGCATCCCGACTGGAAGTCGAAATTGTTCAAAGTCCCTTAAGTAAGTCAAAGTCATTGATGACGTGACGTCATAAAGCATGGCTGGAAGTTGAAATTTTATCGAGTCCCTAAAGTAGGTCAAGGTCAAGATCATTGATGACGTCATAAAGCATCCTGGCTGGAAATTGAAATTTTTCAAAGTCCCTGTAGTAGGTCAAGGTCAAGGTCGTTGATGACGTCATAAAGCATCCCAGCTAGAATTTGAAATTTTTCAAAGCCCCTAAAGTAGGTCAAGGTCAATGTCATTGATGACGTCATAAATCATCTTGGCTGGAAGTCAAAAGTTTTCAAAGACCCTTGAGTAGGTCAAGGTCAATGTCATTGATGACGTCCCAAAGCATCCTGGCTGGAAATTGAAATTTTGTCAAGTTACTGAAGCAGGTAAAGGTTATTGATGACGTCATAAAGCATCCCGGCTGGAAGTTGAAATTTTTCCAAGCCCCTAATGTAGGTCAAGGTCAATGTTCTTAATGACGTCATAAAGCATCCCGACTGGAAGTTAAAATCTTATCAAGTCCCCAAAGTAGGTCAAGGTCAAGATCATTGATGGCGTTGTAAAGCATCCGGGCTGGAAATTGAAATTTTTCCAAGTCCCTGCAGTAGGTCAAGGTCAAGGTCATTGATGACATCATAAAGCATCCAAGCTGGAATTTGAAATTTTTCAAAGCCCCTAAAGTAGGTCTAGGTCAATGTCATTGATGACGTCATAAATCATCCCGGCTGGAAGTTGAAAGTTTTCAAAGACCCTTAAGTAGGTCAAGGTCAATGTCATTGATAACCCATAAAGCATCCTGGATGGAAGTTGAAATTTGTCCAAGACCCTGAAGTAGGTCAAGGTCAATGTTATTGATGACGTCATAAAGCATCCTGGCTGGAATTGAAATTTTTCAAAGTCCCTGTAGTAGGTCAAGGTCAAGGTCGTTGATGACGTCATAAAGCATTTTGACTGGAAATTGAGATTTTTTTGTCCCTAAAGTAGGAAAGTAGGTCAAAGTCATTGATGACGTCATAAAGCGTCGAACGTCACGTCACGTGACGTCACGCAGTTCACAGAAACTTCCGGACGCGGACTTTGTCTGAGGATGTAATCCCCCTAACAAAATGGATAGCGGGTTCCCCACTAAAACTGTTTTGGCATGTGAAAACTTCCACTGGAAAATACAAAAAAAAAATGAGTGTGAAAAGCTAGGGGAATGGTTCTTTAGATACTAAGCTCTTTTCCTTCCCTTTGGCTCCAGTCTCAAGGTCGGCTCCGCTCTTCAATTGTGGTAAGCTGGAGCCGGAAATCACTGACTCTCCAAGCTTACTTCAGGGAAAAAAGAAACGCGTGCACAAAAGTAAGCACACTGTGTTTGTAGGAAATATTGTTATAGGCACAACGCTACTGCAAATTCATGTGAACCATAGCCACCTCGAAGGCCAATCACCATTGGCCCTAATTAGAGCCAAAAGGTTGAAAGATATTCGAATTTTTGATTAGATATTATAGTCTGTTCCAAATAAGATCCATTTAATCGAAATTACGTCACTGGACAATTTGACGGCACAGAGGAGGAAATTGCACTCACCGAGCGACTTGCATGAATGCACGTCAATACTCAATAGCCTATGAGAACAAACGCACCATGCGCGTTTGGTGTGACACGCTCTCTCTGATTACACGCATCAGAATCTTATGTGGGACCGACTAAAAATGACTGTTTTCCCAAACAATCTCGCGCACACGCATAAAGATGAGAAAAAGAGACTCAGAAAATGAACAGGAGTTGAGTATCTATTGAATCTAGAAATCTGAAATCATTGTGAGAGGACCATCTTTATAGATGATCAAAGAATTCTCCATCTTGTTTTGAATTCTCCGAGTGATACTACTTTTGCATACATTCTTATGGAATCTTTACATCAGCAGAGCTGGAAAAGAAAGCTAGCTGATTGCTCAAAGTCAATAGCCAAAGAATCTTTTTTAAGAAGCTAAAGGCGGAGAGCCAATAAGCAAAATTTTGATAAAAAACGCTGAAAGCTAGAAGCCATAAGCTAGAAGCCAAAGCCAAAGAATTTTGGGATGAAAAAGATGAAAAATTGAATGTTGAACAAAATCTAAAAGCCAACAGTGCATGACGAATATTTTTGAATGTCGAACTTATATCACTTGGTGAGAACTATACGTGAATAATTACTCGGTAAACACTTGGGATATCGTCGAAAGTTTCCCAACCTTGCTCTTGACCATCATTTTCCGCGTACGCTCTTTAATGTACCGGTCAAAATATGATCAATAGAGCGTGTTACGTCAAATTATGGCGAATAATTACTATCGACAGGTAGACTGTACGTGTTAATGCTCCTCGAAGTTCTTAATCGTGACGTTTCTGCCGTATACGTACGGTTTCAACAGCTTATTTGATACACTTCTTCGCTATCTACGAAAAAAAAAAAAAAAAAATTTAGTCTACTACAGAGAATGGAATCAATGTAAATACACGGTCGAGTGGTAGCGGAGTGCAGGGAAGAGACGGGAAAATAAATTGAATTATAGTTGCGCTGAAACGAAGGCGTGTAGAATGCATACTCGCGAATCCATGAACCCAAATCGTTATGTAACCGAGGGGAAAATTAGACCCGTATAATAATATTATTGCGGATGGTATCGCAATTCGGAAGATTAATTCGTTTGCGACGTTTGTTCTAATTTTTGTAATTTGTTGTTTCGTGTTGGCAGCGAGACCACGATACGTCGAATGGATTGGTAGTGCATGCGAGATCCACGAGTACGGTCAGTTTAAGCGAAAATAGTTACCAAAATCGGGTTCATGAAGACGGTCACCATCCGGTTCATAGTCACGGAAAACCGTCGTTGGCGCCCAAACCTCCCAGTATTGCTCGAGCTCAGAGTATGAGAGTACCCAAGTCGTCCATATCAGTCAGCGAAAAAAGTAAAAATGGTAAGTAGCGTATCCGTTGGCCTTCTTTTTGAGATCGTCGTGATGGTGATTATTTTTTCTTCTTGTGAACAGAATCACAGTTCGGAGAACCAGAGCAACCTGACGCGTGTAGAATGAGTGCGAAGAATGGTTTCCCTTCGTTCCATCAATCGCAAGAGTCGTTGAGTCGTCGCAACACGAGATCGTCCTCACCGACGCGAGTACCCTCAAATGCTGTTTCGTGGGGTTCGTCGCTCAATACAGGCGCTGCGACACTCAGGCCGTACAATCGAATGCACGGGTCACCGCTGAGACCGCCGCTCACGAAGCCTCCTCCACCGCCGTCAAGTCGTATGGCGATGAGTCCGCCTATGTGTCCGCCGCCACCACCTCCAACGCACGCACCACCCCCGCCTCCGCACAGGCTCACACCGGCTCCACCGCCGCCACCTTCCGTGGTGCAGAATAAGCATAATGTGAGTATGAGCGATTGCTTACCCTTCAAAGAGTTCGTCAGATAGGAGAAGAAACAATTCCTGTTTTATGATCTCTAATGAGAACGGAATCGTGTTGTTTTGATTAGGAGGCGTGTTTCGAGTAGAATTGATACAATAGCAAAGTTATTACTGTCGTAGAATAAACTGAACGTATGCGAACCTATAAAAGTGTAATAATTATAAATAGCGCATTCTTCGAATATAACGATTATTATCGCGTTGTGTACTCGAAGACCAACTGACTGGAAGTCTATACTCCTAGTTGATCATGGATTTTTCTGCTTTACAGACCAACTTTTTGAACACTGGTGCTCCACCGACTCCTCCGATTCGAAATTCATCGATGCGAAGCTCGAATTCTAGTAAAATGTGTAAGTATTAGAACGCAAGCCTCCAATCTGGTGTGCAATACGATCCTAATTCCGGTGTTTGTTCAAATTTAGCATCCTTCGAATTGAGGTTTATATCGTTCTTTCATAATGTGGAGGAATTTCCGTCACCGCAACCTTTCGCGCATGTAGAGAAGATTTATAATAGTAAAGTACAAGGTTAGTAATAATTTTGTCTTAGAAATTGAAGACTTTTAGGACTCTCCTTTGCGGGAGTTCCTGCTACGAGCTAGTGGATTCAATCGAGCCTCTTTTTTTGTTGATTGTAGCGAAACAACAAGCTCCGCAACCACCGGTGAAGACTCTCCATCCACAAAATCGTACGTGGCAATCGACAGAGACCACATCAAAATGCTAGCGACATCGAAAATGATTTGAAAATGACGAATGTGAAGTTTTTTTTTATTATTATACAGTGAGTTTGTTTTAACGGTTGTGTCTTTTTTTTTTTTGTAATTGGCCGTTGCGTTGTGATACTAATATTTTATGGTGAACGTATTTGTACGTATACCTGTTCATTTTATTAATATCTACTACATTACGTATATTATTCTAGATAAATCAAGTTATAAATGTTTTATTGTAATATTTTCTATCTTCAATTTTCTTGTTTTTTTTAGTATTTTTTCCCCTTTTTATCGATACTTCGCTCCCATCTATATTCCATTTCTCTTCTCACTTCATCTTATAATTTTTGGTTTTAAGGTCTGTTGATATTTTTAGTAATTTATATATCTACGGATAATCGAGTTATTGACAGAATCGGAATCCCGATTCGTAATTTTTATTCTTCCTAACACTACCTTATTTTCTTTCTCCTATTGAACGGAGAGAAAGGTTTATAGTTTTCTCGTAATTTCATTTCTAGTACATTGATCGAGTAGAATATAATTATTTGAACCATCTTTTAGAAATAGTAGTAGGATTCGTTTCTTTCGCAAAACCCTACAAATTTTCTCATTACGATACCGAATGTGATGGTTAAGGCATAACTTCTCAAATGTAACGCGGTTAGACTTTAAAGTTTCTATGAACGGATACAGTCTCTCTTCTCTAATCAGTTGTTGTTCAAATAGTGGCGAACACCAAAAGAGATCTAACCTAGTCAACGTGTAAATCTATTTTTTTTTTTCTTCCTTCTCAATTCTGATTATTAATAATGATAAGTTTCTACCCGTGTGTAACATTGTAATGAATTAAAATATTTGTATATTTTATGAATATGTTATTATCGAAGAAATAAAAATTGTAACTTGTTTTTAAAATAAGATGACTTAAAATGTGTGAGCGATTGGTTGCGTTTCTCACGCGTCTCCGAATACTCTTTGACTAGAAATTCGTCTGTCCGTCGAACGGATGGCTAAAGTGCCGAATATTTATTTAGAAGATTTCGTCGGTGGTCGCGTGTTCTCGTGAAAATAAGGATGCGCCATAGCTTCGTCGGCAGAAATTCGACCGGACGGTCTACAGACTATCATTTTCTGCAGCAAGTCACGACCTTTGCAATTCAATCTGGGTACAATCTACGAAGAGATAATATTAAGCAACCATTAGAGCAAATTAAAATTAAAAATTCCTAGAAGATTTTAACTGAGAATAGGCGTCACGAGATCAGCATTTACAAGAAGGTTACGATGACTGAAACGTTAATGCTAGAAATTAGATCATCACCATGAAACGTCTGGCTCTTGCCAAGAACATCGACATTTTTCTGAGACCCTGATTCAAAAAAAGGATTTATCGTCGTTTAGCTTCCGGAGAATTTGGAATGATTTGCGTTATCAATATCAATGACAAACTTGCGGTATCAAAGTTTTGCTACCTTTTTTTTTTTCTACTGAAGCTTCTTGTTACTTTCCTATCCGTGACTATTAGTTTAGCTTCCATGATCAGTGACTAAAAATACTCAGCTACTCATCAATATTGCAGTACTTCGCGGACTTTGCAAACATCACTCACTTGAGGCAGATTTAAATTCGGAACGTAGACAGGGAATGGCTTGAAATCCGGAAGTTGAGTAACACCCGGCCAGGTTTCTTCGTTAGGAGTACCAAGAATTTTAAAAATCTTTTTCAACTGATCATCGACATCGGTGCCAGGAAAAAGGGGACGACCACTGTTCGCGAGTTCTGAAAGAATCACGAGCGCATTTAATTTTCTCGGTCCATTTTCACACGATCATTGAATATACCAAACTAACCAGAGAATATACATCCAGCGGACCACATATCTATAGACGTGGTATACAATTTAGCCCCGAAGAGAACATCGGGCGGACGATACCAAAGTGTTACAACTTCGGCTGAGTAACACTTGACCGGAATACCGAAAGCTCTCGCTAAACCAAAATCAGCTAGTTTTAATTCTCCATTCTGTAGAATCCAATTCAAAATTATTAGTGTTTCGATAGAGCAAGCCACCTGAGTTACGTGATAATAATTACCCTTGTGATCAATAGATTCTGCGGTTTGAGATCGCGATGTAGAACGTTATTATTGTGACAGAAAGATAATCCTCGTAGTAACTGATAACTGAAATAGAATATCGTATATTTTCAAAACGAACAGAACGATTAGTTCCGCGATAGGATTCTCTACTCACAGGAAAGATCGAACGACATTCATGTCGATATCACAATTCAAACTGTCGAAATATTTTTTCAAATCTTGTTCGCAGTATTCGAAGATGAGCACGAGCTTCTTCTCGCTGTGCAACACGTCGTATAATCGAACGATATTTTTGTGTTTCAATTCTTTCAGCAGGCATATTTCTCGCAGAGCAGAGGATGGTACTCCCTAGAAGAAATTCAATCATTAATCCACGGACAGAATACAGAGAAACTTCCCAGAATGAATCTTGCACGCTTACTTCATCATCATCGTCTAATCGGACTCTTTTCATAGCTACTATTTCGAGAGTTTCTCGGTTCTTGGCTTTGAAGACGGTACCGTACGTACCTAGAGTTTTGTTCAATGTTGAATATGATAATGCGTAAGGAATGCTAACGATAGAAATTTGTCTTACCTTCTCCGATTTTTTCAAGCTTTTCATACTTCTGCATTATTTCTGATTCTTATAGCCAGTGAAGAAAATTAGCATCCCAAGATGATTATTGGAATGGGTGGAACGAGGTGCATTCCTGATAATCTTGATTTTTTCTAGGTGTCGCTATTCATTTCGCAAAAAACTTTTCAATCCGAATTTGAATCAGATACAGGTACCCAAACAGTATTATCGACTCATATCACCGAGTTCAATTGATACCACGAACAAAGGTGAGATTGACAAGAAGAATTCGGAGAAAACTATCTTTTTTCCCGTAAATTGTGGTACAAAAAAGCCATTTCTCCAGATTCGTACTCTCAATGCACTCCATGCAGCAGCTGATCTGAGTGACTTACTAGACTTGTAGACTGCGCGAGGACTCGACTGCGCAAGACAAGCATTATTTTTCCAACTTGAATTTAATGAAGAGAATGAATAGATAAATTACAGAAAACTTTTAAATCGTCACTCTTGCAGAAGGATGAAGAAAACATAGTTCTCGGGGGACGATCAATTCTCCTCGCGATATTGATTTCACTTCATCACCCTCAGGAGTTGATTTCATTTCTATGGCAACAAAATCCATAAAATTTCAGAAAATCTTCAAGTTCTAACGTTCGGAAAGAAAAAAGAAAGCAATAAATTCCTTAACATGAATAAAATCGACTTCGATAAACTAGAAGACGAGTTCTCAAAAAGATACATAGAAGAAATTAGAACAAAACAACAAGACGAGATACGTTTTAAAACAATGGCTGATCCAAGAATAACGTACGATCAGTACAGGTAAAATTTCTAACAAATTCTTCATTCGTCATCACCGTCACCAGCTTCCGAACATATCGTAAAAATGAGGCAATTAAAATGGTTCTGATTATTGTATTTTCTATCAAACTGCGCAGAGAATTACTAAAAGGGGCACATCTCAAGTCCATACATAAACAGGGATGCGCGGAGATCAATCGCCGATACAAACAAATCATATCGTACGAGGATTACAACAACGAAATTATAAAATTACCAAAAAGTGACTAAAATAATTAAGTTTATAACACGTAATTAAATTCATCGATGCACAAAAATACAAATCTACTCGATTATCGAGTCATCATACATTCATAGAACTGTATCACCAATTCCGGGCATCTTTTATCAACTAATCTCGCTGGAAGTAAGTCAACTTCGTCGCAATCTTTCCTGTAATACATAAATAAATGAGAATTGAAAATCCAACATTCTATTGCCTTTTCTTGTTGATATATCTACAAAAATGGTCCAGCCTCCTTCTCGTCACAAAGACTCGTGACTATACTCACCAGGAAACAAGAAACATCAAATCTCCATTCTCGCCTTCGTCGGTAACTCCTATTATTTTATTGGGAGCCAGATTACGCTCGAACCCGCGAGCTCTAGCATCCTCCTGTAAGAGAAAAATTGTGAATGGTTGAAGAAAATTTAACGAAACTTCTTCCGTTTTCTAGGTGCGAAATCAAAACAATATAATTATCATGTACCAAAACTTCCATCTCCTTTCTTAATTTCTGCATGGACATTTCGCGATCTTCTGTAGCATTTGATTCTTTCTTAATTTCCGATTCACTCAGAATTGAATCGGCCTTCGAAGATCTTTTTCGTGTTTTCTTCGTCAATTCTTGCTTCTTTCGTGTCTGTTCGAATTCGGCTATTAAGTCTGGACAGTCCAAGTTCTCTTGCGGTTCCCACGAATTTTCGGAACTGCGAAAATAATCATCAATTAGACCAAAGACTGGTTCCCAAGTCGGATTTGGATAGATTTAGAAAACAAATTCGACGCAGGATTCATCGATTCAGTGAACAAGAGGTATGATCAGAGAGTTCGGAAGTTTTGCGAACGCTGCTTACAAGGTAGGCAATTCGCAAGTTAGCTTCTCTGAGACACGTCATCAGAATTTCGGAACACTTACTCGTCAAAACCTTTCCATTTAAGATAGTACTCTGTACGGCCATTTCGAACACGAGAATCGAGTATTTTTTCGACTGTGAATTCTTGTTCAACTTCACCATCGCCATCGCGGAGACTTTCATCGTCGTCCATCGTCGTATCAATTGCGAACGAATTATAAGCTCTGGAATGATCGTTTAGGAAAAGGCAGCTGAAAATAATATTCCGGCTTCGTCGCCGGCTGTTAGGAAAAATGCGAATGCGAGGAGGCAAGAGTCGCTCGCGTAAATAATGGCGCGATAAGAGTCGTATTACTGATAAGAAAAGCGGCAGAGGGCACAACAATTTTAATAAAACTCCTGCAAAAATTTAGGTAGTAACAACTATAAGCTTTCCCAGTTTTATTTTTCAGTAATTTCAGAAATTTTAATTTTTAATAAGCCTATCGCCTCACTTCCCTGATAATTTTTATTAGAAAAATGACCATTATGATTTATTATTGCTTCAATTGCCACCATTATTCGACTCAGTTACCAATACAAGTACTAAGTGTTTGACTTTCAATTTTTCCAGGGAAATTTTCTTCTTTTCAATCATCACGCTCTCTGCAAATTTATTATCGATCGCTTTACGTCCTACCGATACCATGTATCATTTCTTTTTGAACAAGAGTTGTGTCAAGAAACAAAATTATTCTGAAACGCTGTCCTATGATAAGACGTGTTGTGCGAATTTTAAAAATTCAATATGGAATCAAAAAGAGAGATTTTTATGTTTATATTCTATGAATATCAGCTATCTGTAACCACGTATTCCAATTTATCTGATCTTTGAACAATCAAAAATATGCAGTAATAATATTTTCATCTCCACTGAATGTTTTTGGTTCTTCTTGTTCGACAGTTTAAAAAAGTAAAAAATACAATTCTATTCTATTTCTTAAATTTTTGTTAGGGATACAAATTTTTACTTTGGTTTTTACAAATTAAACCGTCGTCGGGTGACGACTCAGTAAGTTACAACAAGAGAAAGAAAAAAAAAAGTTAGAGTTGATAACAAAACTCTTTTTACATGAACCTTAAGACCTACATAGTGATATAAAAATTGGAAAAAAATCTTACTTCAAATAATTATTCTCGGTGGTTTGATTTAAATCTAAATAAAATAACAGTCTCTGGAATAAACACAAATATCATCCGCGGAAAAAAGATTATAAAATAAATAAAATATAATGGTAAAAGTATCACGATTTTCCTTTTAAACTAGAGTGACGGAGTTCGCGAGGGTATGTTCTTAAAACTATCTATGTGAGTTTTACTCTTACAATGTTGGATGAGACAATTCGTTCCGGTTTGCACGATGTCACAAGCTTGACACGAAAAAGAGAAGGTTCGTTCGCACTGCAGAATAATAAGGGGTTTGTTTCCTTTCAACAATAAAACACTTTCGGCCATCAAATTTACGTTCTTAGCATGTTTTACTGACATCAAGTGGTCTTGTATTTCGTCTTTATTTTTTAGAGCACGACAGCAAGGTCCACAATGAAGATCTTTCTTAGTGGGAGATTTAAATAATTTGCCCGGGTCAACAGAAACCCATGACGACGATGATGAACTTTTGAAATTAGTATCCTCTGGATCCCGAACTGGGGAACCTTTTTTCGATGAATTTGACGTTGTTTCTCGAAAAGTTCCAATATCAAGAATAGAATTGAGCTGAGATACTGTCCCATTTAGTATTTTCAGAGATTCAATCACGGTAGGCGACTTAGGTTCATGAGGTTCTCCAGAAACGAGCATCTTAGCGGAAACGTTGGGCCGCGCGTGAATAGTATCAATTTTAGCCTTTTCTACCATTTTTTCGGGTACCGGTGCAGGAAGTTTTCCAGTTGGACATCCTTTCTCAGATCGAAAAAAAGCTGACATTTCCAGAAATATTTCGTGAAATTTACTCTCAGGAACGACCTCGTGGAGATCTTCCGGAAAATCAATCCACAGTTTCCAGAATTTCGAAAACATCTCAACGATAAAAAGCGGTAGTCTTCCGTCGTAAGCTACGTGGTCGTCATTTCTGAAGTGTTCTTCAAACACTTCGTACTGGGTTCGTAAAATATCCACGATATCAAGTTTGAGGAGGAGATTGCTACCGTAAGATAGGCAGTTCAGATTCCAGTTATACTTTGGCAACGTATTACTCATAATAAATTGATAACTAATTTCAGATGTATCGAACCGAAAAATGCTCAATTTCAGAACCTAGAACAAATTTTAAGTGTACATTCGGACGAATTTGAATTTTTCAAGTATGTACGTGTGTAGCTTACCTGACTCGTTAAAGTTATCAGGCGGAATAATCTCAGATTTCCATCTCTACAACATCGTAACTCGAATAATGATTGCCGACTAGTCTTCTTTCCTCGACAAGATGTGAAGGAGAAACGTCGGATGTTTGGGAGAAATATTGTGAAAACAACCTTTCGATGCGATTTATTGAATAATTAACGAAATTCAACGTCAAAACTCGAAAATTAATGTCAAAACTCAAGACCTTTTCCCTGCTTTTCTCACTCCAGCTGATTTCAAAATGATGTGCAGGTGCAGGCGTGCTGCGTGCAGCACACCAACTCTGCACACTCCGGTCGACCGATATTCAAAATCATGATTAGGATGAAGGTATTTCTCTTTCATCGATAATAGATACTTTTTCATGAATCGTTGCTGGTCGTTGTTTTGGTCTCCTGCTTCATCTATCACAATACGATCTTCAGAATAATACCTACGTATGCTATGAGAACGATACCTTTTCAAAGATTAACATGGACGATACAAATCGCGTTTGGTGGCGCGGTTGAAGACGCTACCCGCGCGAATTTTGGCGGTAGCTCAAGCTACGCTGATAAAGCGTTGAATCTTATCTTTTAAAAACTAAAAAGTCGATGTATTCTTAGCATCCCACATTGTGCGCGAGAATTTTTGTCTGTTAAAGAGTTTTCATCGGTCTACCACTTTTCTTGAATAGAAACTGCTAACATGAGAAGTCGTCCATAAATTGAATACCTGCTGGTTTAGTTCGAACTCCATCCCTAGGTATGCATGGTGTCATGAATAGCCCCAAACCGGCGAATATTGCGAACATACTTCACGAAAACAATCAGCATGTTGCTAGAAACAGATCATTCTTCTTGTGGATGCCGGTTAATTTGTTCTTCCTCTCTTTCATTCTACGAGACATGTACGGTCGTAGTTTTCGTATCTTCGTTCCAATTTTTAGCGAAGAAGATTAAATATTACCTTTTCTATTCATTTTAGATGGAAGTATCGTCGCGGAAACAATTTCATCTTGATTACAGAACACGTGATAGCTGTGATACTATCTCTGAATATATTGTACTTATGTTGTCAACAATTTTTGAATCAGTATTTTCCCAAGAAATATAACATATCTTTCCAACAATTTAATCTGTTGAAGAATTTCAACGTCCGTACGTATGCTTCTGGTATTATTGAGAAACCGTTCCCTTTTTCGTTTCTTAATCCTTCTGTTGTTTGTGCAGAAATTAAGGAAGAATCCAATCTGAATGTGATTACTGATCAGAGCCAAAAAAATGACGGAAAGAAAAATAGAATATCATTTGAACAATTTCGGATGTCGATGTCGCCGTTGCTGGCCAATTCCACTACTTCACCTAAATCAGAGTATATGAGTGATAGTTTCAAATCGGATAAATTCCTTGCTACCAATCTTAATAGTACTTCACCTACGTCGTTTTCTGGTACTCCTATAATTTCAGAACTTAGTCATGCATCGGCTGATAGTTATTTAGGTTTGTACATCTTGACTCACGTACGATGAGTACGTTCGGTTTTTTAAGGGCATTAAAGACTCATTATAAAAGCGAGTTCTCTAGATCAGAAGTATCGGAACAATTTTCGATTTCTATGGACTGTGATAAGAATTTCTCTCCACTGATTTAATGTTAGCACTTACTCAATTCGTTTCACAAAATGATCGCGTTTCTGTCGCCAGGTCATTCGATCAATTACAGTAATACATCCCTAAACGTCTCAAATTTATCGAGAAGCTTAACCGGTTACGCCGAAGAGGATTATGTTGACGAGGTGGATCCGGCCAGACAATATGTCGATAGCTCAACTTTCAAGTACGCGCATCAAAGGAGTCGTAAGTTTTACTTTGTTTCAAATCAGCTACATAGCACCGAGTCGCGTGATTTAGTAAACTTTTGGATTTTTCAGCACTTGATGGTAGCGGAGACTGGAAACCGAAAGATAATATATTCTGTCGTCAGCAAACCAGATCAGATCTCGTGTTAAATGATGTTTATCAGTTATCTCCGATCGCGGGTTAGTACTCGAGTGGTTGAAAAAGAGTATGTTGCTGGGAACACTCGAGTAATTAATTCGATATTGTTTTAGCTTTTGAATCCGTGAAACCTGTCAATGAAGTCTCGTCGTTGGGAGCGGATGCGACGATATGTAAAAAGTTTGGAATTTGCCCTT
This sequence comes from Aspidiotus destructor, assembly GCA_035079395.1. Taxonomy (NCBI): domain Eukaryota; kingdom Metazoa; phylum Arthropoda; class Insecta; order Hemiptera; family Diaspididae; genus Aspidiotus; species Aspidiotus destructor. The sequence goes on along the minus strand of JAVHKZ010000011.1, from coordinate 5,061,130 downwards.
CGTATTTGCCGGAATGGATTGCTAATTTGAGAATGGTGAGGAGAGATGTGTTTGTGGCGCTTGAATTTTTGAAAAATTCAATAATTTAAATCAGCCTAAGAATGCTTATATTTTTTGAAAAAAAAAACAAAAAAAAAACAGGAAATATAGAATTATAGATAAAGAGCAAGGTGGAAGAATAGAACGATTATCAACAGTAATAACCTTAGTCGTTTCTCACATTCCTATATTAAATCGTTGTAACAGTTTTATTTTCGATTGTTTTCAGTGGATTTCGCAAACGATATTAACGAGAATAATTGAAGAAATTAAGGAAGTCAACTCTTCGTTAACTTTACACGGGGCTACGAACGTGAGTATTGGTAGCTCCGGTATTGAGAGACTGAAGAAGGCCGCCGCGATGTCTCATATTTCGCAGAACATACCATCACTTTCTAGTCTTATTTCGTTTCTCGAAATCTCCCCAAATCAAGAATACGTCGTTCAGCGAGTTGCAGGTCTATACTTCAGTCCGTTTTTTCATAATCGTAGTCTGGAATATTCATCATCACCAGCGTTCTGTTTTCAGCTCTAGCCACAGGAAGTATGAGTAACTACTGTTGGAATTCGGGTGGAAATTACGAAGGGAAACCGTGGAACGAAAGTTTACCGACAGATGCCGCTGTAAGTGGGTTGATCATCTACGTAATTTTGTTCGTTGCGCTTTGAACGTGAACGAACGGATCTTATGATGTAGTAGGGTTTGCCGTCAGGCAAATATGTGAATTGTGAAGGGGTACACGAGTTACCCGTCCTCAACAAGTGCATTAAGTGTACACGCACAGATTACTTGAATACGGGTCATCTGCTAGGATTGCTGCAATGGTTTTTCAGCTTCATTTTACATCATTTAATTCATATTGCTCTTTTATGCGACAAAATCATTTCCTTCATTGTGAATCTTGAAATATTATGATGTAAGATGAAGCTGAGATTCTCAACTTCGGGGAAATATTTCCTCTAACTCTGGAATCGACCCTTTTGAGTGTGACTATGGTGTTGGAAGATCTTTTTGGTAACCACCAAGCTGCAGTGACCACAGGCACGCAGATTTCTTGGGGCTGGTTTGCTGTTGAAGTCTCTTTTAGAAGTCCTTATGTTCGTGCGCTCGGTCTCCTTCCGGCAGTGTGTCGTCCTTGCGTGGACGGTACAAAGATGTTGAGTAGGCCCTAGCGTTGCCTATTTCATTCTGTGACCGTCTTATTCTGTCTGCGGCGGCAAATACCGACCCCTTTCTTTAGAACTCAGATGTTCAGAGCATCAGGAGGAAGCATTTCCCCTTCGGAACCACAATCACGGAACGCAGCAAGTCCTTGATTTCGAATTTTTTAGTGTGAACGTGTGGAGTAAACAATCTGTACCTACGCTTGCCGCGTCCTAGCATTGCGTATCAACTGCTGGACTTTGTGTGATTTGATTCGCAATACTCTTATTTCTATTGTAACGGCGTTTTGCTCTATCCTTTTCCTTCCTCCATTTGCATATGTCTTGAGTAAGCCAGGAAGTAGTATTTTGAAGTACACTGGATTGAAGGATGCATGCTTATCGTTGATGGACTAAATAAATGAAGTGGAGCATTGATAGAGTCTTCACAAAGGATGATATGATCCCAAGGCAAGAGGAGAAGCGTCAAGAGCAAATTGGATTTTGTCAATTAAATCAATATTCGTCATCTCGGCCTGAATGCTAATCATGTCTCGATACTGCAGGAACCGGCTTCTGTAATGTATTGACCACCAAATAGGGACGAGAGAAAACCATAGAATCGATTTGAGAAGACGAGGTATGAGCAAGATGAGTTTTTCGGGTAGTCGAGACAAAAAGATTAGATACGTTGAAAATGGATTCAAGTTCACATTTGTTGGGTGTGTTGTGAACACAATCCCAATCAACATTCAAACCGCCTGTAATGGAACTGAACCGAATTAGAATATTAGAGAATTGATCAAAGCATTTCCCGTCGGGTGCGCTATAGGGCTGCACTATCAAAACCTGCTATCTGTGACGCATCGATTGTTTCTCGGCCACAGTAAGGATCAATTTCCTTGATCAAGGTGAACCGCTCTGTTTCCTTGGGGGATAGGTCGACGTGGAAGATTTCCCCATTCATGGACCAAACGTAATGCTCCTGAGTAGTTTTCAGCACCTGCGCGTTCCGAGCCGCGAGAGTTTCGCGTATAAGTCCAAAGCCCTTCAGTTTCTTCTTCGTTTTGAAAACTCGGCCTCTGGCGGTAAATGTTGCATATTTTATGATGATTGGTCGGGGACTACTCAGTAAGAGGGTTTCTGGACTCGTACTGTATGCGAACGGTCAGTTTCGCTCGAGGAAATCTCGACGCCCAGTTTTTCCTCGAAGGTATCGCGTGAAACTAGGTCGGTGTCCTCTACATTACTGTCTACCGGCTCCGGAACTCCGTATACTCCAATATGCCGGGTATACTGCTCGAGATCTAATTTGATCAGCTTGACGTTGAAGAGCATTATTTTCGATTGTATGTCAAAATTCTTCCAATATTTCGGAGACTATTGATGCGTTTGAATCTAGTAGATAGTTTTTTATGGGCGTTAACTGATAAAGCGTTAATTTTAAAATTTGAAGACCTTTTTCCACTTTGTTGGCGCCCATATGAGATGTGGTAATGACAGGTGTGTCAACAAGAAACTCATGAAAGTTTCCATTGTTTTTAACGATAAAAATAGCTTCGCGAATGTCTGGAGTATTTTTCTTTTTCTATTTCTTTGAAATGTCAACGACAAAATGCTATTTTTGTGTATGTAAGTGATGGAAGCTTTCATAACTTGTCAACTAAAAATAAACCTATCAGGATATTAGACATCTCAAGCGAGAAGTTGTTCTCCGCGTAAATTATGGACGTTATTCGAAGGTATAGTACCGACAGATGGGGTACAGGGGTCCCTTCTGCTTGCGAAAGGAACTAAAGCGACTTCATACGGTTCCTCAGTTGGTCCTTCATTCGCTGTACTTGTTTCTTGCTTCTTCTCATGGCTTCCTGGTGCACTGACGTTCAGGTCACTACCAACCCTAATGACCCTCTCGACCTGGCGCATGATTTCTAAGTATTGCTGAGAAGTGCCGTGACTGGCGGCAAGAGTGGCTGTACGAATACTGAGCATCACTGGCAGAATGTGGGTACTCAATGCCTACATTTTTTCTTCTGCATTGAACTGTTCTGCAGGGTAATATTTGTCTACAGAATGATGACCTCCAAATTCGCCAATTGTAGTTGGATCAGAAATGATTGAGGAATTAGCGATTAAGCTACTTCGATGGGAGCTAAGAATAGAGGGGCATTGATGCTGTCAGTAAACAGTTCCGTATGTACTTTCTCCATCGCCGAAGAGTTCTCGCACGCAACCCTCCACAATACTCATGGTTTCACGCCGTTGCTGAATAGTCCGTTGATACCCATCTGTGCATAAGTACCTCAGAAGGAAGTACATACACTATCTTTGTCCTATCTGCCGCTATTGTATACCAACATTGACACGTATACGACAATCTTGATGTTCTTCATTACGCGTTGCTGTATACCTTCGAATAACGTTTTATCCGTCGGTATTACACCTTCGAATAATCACTTCGATAAAATAAAGTATTTAATATACAATGGAATCTCAACTGAAAAAAGTGAAACAAGAAATAGTGCGAATACTTGAATGCAATCTGCTATTTACTTGACTGAAAACTAAATGCAGTGCACGACCACCATCTCAGTCTTACAAAATTATAATAAGCTTCATTCTAGGACTTGTGAAAAAAGTCGCCGCATTGATTTCCCGAAATACAGTTTCCAGTCAAGTAAGCGGTTCATCCGCAGCTGCATTATTTAGGTATTTTCTGTCTTGCTTCACACGTTTTAGTTGGGCTATTATTATGCACTTCCAGATTTTTATTAATACAGTATTTTCCAATTGCAGTTGGTGATGCACCTGGTGGCCGCTTATTTTGACTCGCAACTATTCCCATTACCACATACAGCTCCGGACGGACGTCAATTTTCATCCGCTCATTTCTTTAAAGTTCCGACGAGCCCGGTGAAAGAGAAGAAATCCTTGATCATCTACCAGAAGAGCATTAATCCGCCCCACTTTCAGTTGATCATTGGTGAAGAAACCTACGATATTTCCAGAGTGAGTACAGTTTGTAAACGCGTCTGCAAAAGGCACCGCCCTAATTTTCTCATGATACCTCTAGTCCTCTCACCGAATTTTTCCCTTTCTTATTTTTTCCCCCATTTTATCAACTACTGTACCTAATTTAAATTAAGGTTCTATGGGAAACCTGTTTTATGAGGGGAGGGACTTAGAAAATTTGGCATCTCGCCATTTGCTTTGAATGACGGTTGAAGTTTTTACCAATCCTCCTCTTGTGAAATATATTTTCAAAAGTTGAAATTTTTCCATGTTTCTCTTTTATCATGTCGACCCTGTGTGATGCGTAGCTAAGGGTCCAAAATGATGAACGGAAAAGAGACGAAGTTGAAACCAGCCGGCTTGCCGTCCTCCTACCGACCGCTCTGCCTGCTCGACAACGTCAGCAGGCTATCTGAGCGGACAGTAGTAACGCGGTTGGAGAACCACTTAGTGCCCAAGAAGATAATTTCTGGGAGTCAGTACAGTTTCCGAGCTGGACGCTGCACTTCAGACGCCGCAATGAAGCTGAAGAAGATAGCTTCCGCGGCTAGTTTTGCGCAGCTGTCATCCTCGACGTAAAGAATGCGTTTAATTCCATTCCGTGGTAGATATTGAAGATGTTACTAAACGCAAGGGTGCCTGGCTACCTGCTAAGAATCATCTGCACTTACCTGAACTGCAGAGACGTCTGCCGGCACAGTAAAGAGAAGTGTAACATGCAATGTTCCCCAAGGCTCTGTCTTAGGGCCCACATTGTGGAACATCGCATTCAATGGCCTGTTTAAGATCAAGCTACCATCAAGGGTACAGTTTATATGCTATGCCGACGATACCCTGGTGGTTGGCTCTACCGACACTGTTGCCGAGTTGGGGACCAAGGTAAACCAGGTGCTAGAGGCTGTGACCCGTTCGATCGAGTCGGCCGGATTAAGCTTGGCAGCAGCAAAGGCGGAGGCCATTATGTTCTCGATCCGTAGGAAATTTAATCCACCCACCTTTCGCCTGCAAGGTACGGAAATTGAGGCTAAGAAGACCTTGAAATACCTGGAGCTCTGGTTCGACCGCAAGCTCAGCTTCCGCCACCATTTTAGGATGGTGACGTGGTGACGGAGAAAGCTTCTAGGGTGGTGACACGTTTGCCCCACTTCATGTCGAACCAAGGAGGACCAAGAGTAGCTATAAGAAGTCTCTACATGTGCGTAGCGATGTCAGTCCTCCTTTATGGAGCCCCTGTGTGGGCCGACTCCACAAGGATTGAGTACAGAAGAAGAGAAATTGAAAAAATCCGACAAAGAGCTGCGCTTAGGTGTGTTAGTGCCTACCGCACTGTGTCGACGGACGCTCTTTGCGTATTAGCACGGATACTGAAAATTGACTTGCTGACAGAAGAGCAAGCTCGAGTGTTCGAGGCAAAGAAGAAAACAAGGACCATCCAACAAACCTTGCGGGTCAAGCAGGAGGCCAGGCGCTCCTCGCTTGTCAAGTGAAAAGAGCGACTCGCCCAGATTGGAAAGGGCGAGTGAACCCGCGTGCTAATTCGTGATCTTGACCAGTGGATGGACCGAGACCATGGCCGGTTGAATTTTAATCTTACAGAAATGATGAGTGGTCATGAGTACTTTAACAAGTACCTATACAAAATGGGGAAACCGTCGTATTCACACTGTTGGGAGCGTGATGATGGACCACAACACATCATCTTCGAGTGTGAGGCGTGGAGACGTGAGTGGGGTGAACTAAAACGGTCCCTACAGGAGATCGGAGAAGATGAAGAACTCACCCCTAGCAACTTGGTTCCTGCTACGCTTATCGGAGGCACGGAACCACATATCTACATTTGCCGCTAAGGTAATGAAGAAGAAAATGAACGCGGATTGGGAGCGGCAGATGTAGACACGACGTGGCCTCTCACTTTGACGTGTACCATCCTCCATGCTGCTGCTGTCACATCTCTTCAGTACCAGCACCCACGGCAACGGAAGAAGAAAAAAGAGGACAAGATAGCCAACAAAAGAGGCAAAGAAGAGAAAGAGTAAGAAGAACCCCTCACCTGAGAAGCCAGGGTCGTGATGCGGTGTTGGTGAGCCCCTAGTGGGCTCCCAGTGGCGGCTGAACACTCTGGTAGAGGAGTAGTAGATATGAATGTGTCCATGGTACAGGACTGCCTGAATTCCAGGTCGAGTGCCGAGCACTCCCTCGGTTAGTAGTGTAGAACCATGTTGTGGCCTCATTGATGGTCATTGCACAGCGCGCGGAACTCGTGGAGAAAATGGAATCAGGCCACTCTCAATTCGACCTTTCTGGACTACCGACGCAATGCCCTAAAGGGTGGATACCGGTGCTGGAGGTGCGGCTTCTTGGGGACCACCACGCTCTTTCAAAGGCGATGATCCCAAGTAATACCAAGGAAAACCCATGGCCCCAAGCCTCGTTCTCCTTTGTGAGGGAGCTCGAAATGTGGACCCAAAATCAGTTTTTCCCAATGTTCTGAGGGAAATGTCAAGAGACCTAAAATATTTTCAAAAGGTTTCTTGAAAAAATTTTTGTTCCGATCATTTCCACGGAGTTACAGCGCTTCAAAAGTATAGCAAATGTGAATGTGATCAGTTCTGCTGGAGAAAACGACCATAAGAAGTCTTCGAGACAAGAGAGAAGAAAGAGGGAGAAGAGTTTGGCCGAACCTATTTACGCCTCACAGACATACGATTGTATGCCGTGTAACACCTTACCGCACCGCGGAGTAGAGCGTTGAATCAGCAATGCAAGGTGGGAGGAGTTAAATGGCTAGCTACACGATACAACGCGCGATACAATGCGTCACAACGCGCCCTGATGTTTTCTGTGTGTACGTGTGAATACGCAGACAAATTTTGTGTAATTTCTCAACTGAATATTCTTCAGATTTTATTATTGACCAGCCATTGTCACTCTCCGTTCAAAGACAAATTCAAAAATTAAGGCTCTAGGTGGTCTGTGCAGCGAGATACAAAGGTCCCAAATTTCCAGAAAGATCCGCGGTCAAACACTATTTAGTTGCGTGCAACACCGGAAAAATGGTTTACAAATTGCAGTTATATTTTATTTTTTTGAGCGGAAGTGTTCATTGAAATATTTCTGAGAGGCTTGCAGACTATTTCAAACTTTATTTTGACGAATTAAATACTCCAATAGTAATGTGGAATTGAAGTTTAAAGTGACTTGAGTGGTTTTCATTGTTATGTAGGCAACTTACGTGGTTTTTGTGGCTATGTCAGGGAGGGGACTTACATGGTTCTCATTTTTATGATCAAGTGATTTACGTGGTTTTCATTCTTCATCTACCACATGTGTCCGACTTACACGGTATTTCAAAATTAATTGTTAGATACGCGGTTTTTGACATGTTTCACGGGCGTCCTTGCGGATGACCTTGGGACTTGAAATTTTTAACGTCAAACCTCAGCTCTACCCCTTATTCCGTGCAAATGACTTTGGGACTTTTTGAAATCCCGAATTTGCGTCCATCCGTCCGTGCAAAGGAAATCCTAGACCTGTATTCGGCTGAAGCCGCTGCAGTAGTAGGTAGAGTCTTTATTTTATAACCAGACTAGTCTTAGTCAAGAAGGGAAGCTAACTAGGCCTATACTAACATAGCTCAGTTTCCTAATAAACAGCACACTCTATACTAGGCTAAGCCTTCATTATTGTACCGCTCGCCCTCCGACCATGGCCTATACTAACAAAGTTCAAAACAAGGGAAGATAACGAACTATGCATAAGAATGATGGGAGGAGGGCTAAAAAATTCTGGACTCCAATAGTGAATATTCGAAAATTGTCTACTGTATTTTTTCAAGTCTCCCTCCTATTATCACAAAAGTCGAAACTTTTCCAATTCTACCTCTTCTGGTGGTTCCATCCGTTCCATAAAATCCTCTGTCGCCTCGGCCTGACTCGATCTAGGTTATTTAATTTCATTCGACTATTAATTGAAAATCGTTTTCTCGCTTCAGGGACGGAACAATCTTTTCCACGTGATCCTATTTTTTCTGCAGCACATCAAAACGAGAGAAAGCGGAATGTTCGAGCACGTTAATTTGGGTAGCTCCGGTATCAATATGCTGTGGATTATCAATGAATCTTCTCACAAATTGTACAAAAAATTATAACCTAATCATGATTTTCAGTTTGTACAAATATTTTCTAATTTTTTTCTGTGAACGTATGTTTTATTTATTTTTGAAAATTTGTTCTTCATTTTTTTCTTCGTACCTTTGTCAGCGAAGTCATAAATATTAGATGAATATTTTATTCAAGTTATGCAGTAACGAATAATTGACGATAATATTTGATCTCATTGATAGACGAAGTTTTATTGTAATTATTGAGAATATCTTTTAGCTAATAGTTCAGCTAGATGATAAGTTGATCTAAAATTGTGTTTTCTTTTCAATACGCTCGGTGGTGAACACTACCCCTTTTTCGATTGAGTGAATATGGGTATAAATTTAGCGAAAACTTTTCCCCTCGTCCATGATTGTTTGCGCAGTTGTCTCTGGCACTCGTACGGTTCTCTTTCTTCGCCAGACGATCCGCACCGTCCGTCTGTGTTTGTATTATGAGTATTCGTACCTATTGTTTTTAAACGTTTCTTTGTGCGATTTATCATAAATTACAAATGCCGGTATTTGTGTTCTCGATTACTTGATCGGACGCGCTTTCGATTGAATTTCAGTTGAAGAACTTCAAAAATGAATCAAGTTGATAAGAACGCAGGCATCAAAAAGAAGTAAGCGTTGATCTATTTTTGTTGTACTTAATCGATTGCGGGTCGAATTTGTTCTCCTCGAATCTTGATGAGGAACTATTCGAGTTCGATATCTTGATAAGGGTAAAAAGAGAAAAGAATTCGGATTACCCGGTCAATACGAGTACTCATGTAGGATGGTTCATGATTGTGAAAGAACAACATTATTATTATTAATAACTAGATATGATTTCTCGGGAGTAATAATAACGATTAAATTCACGAACTTTAAAAAATTAGCTGCTAAGCTGAAAATTGAATAGCTGTATCTTTCTTGTTGCGATCGTTTCAATTTTTCGGTACATGACTACCGTACAGCAAATCTTACCGAGCGCGATGGGTACATGTCTTCAGAATTGATTAAAATGTGAACAAAGGGCAGTTACGAATGGTAAATCATTGGAAAAACTCCTGGGAAGATGAAATAAGGGCGTAGAATTATTGTTCTGAGCATGTTACATTGTGCTCAAGGTATGCAAAATTTTCAAAAAAATATAGAACAAGAAGGAAAAACACAAAATAAATAGCAAAGCAGAATATATGGCTCATTTTAGTGGTAATGTGTTCCTCCATCAGATGGCGATAGAAGCGATTTTTAGGAAAAAATATGGACGAGGGACCATCAGTGAAGGAACTCCTTGATTGTTTCACTTCCTCTTCATCTTGTTCTCGATTCTCGGAAATTTTTCTTTCTCTACTTGGTTATGGCCGCTGATTACAAGAAAAAATGTTATGATATAAATGCGAATATTTACTCAGTGATCTCGACTTGTCTTTTCATCGACAGATTGAACTCTTTACATTGTATTAATATTTAGTAAATCAAATAAAAATATTCTGGCAGAACCAAATAAACAAAGACTCTTATGTGCCCTACGTATTTGGAATGATTTGATTCTTGATCCAAAGCCACGCCTACCTTATGGCAACATCAGAGGCTCGAAATTTTGAACTAGGGCGTAGGCCTAAAGGAAGCTTCATATTTGCTTTTGTTGCATATGTAGCGCCGCTCGTCTTCCATGGTGATTGTGTATGCATTGATTTTGTTTCCTCTAACACCAGAATCGACCCTTTTGGGTACCTAAAACTTTAGTGTTAGAAGAATCTCCTTGGCGAACCGTCTCATCTTCTTAGCAACCGCCAATCTGTAGTGCCCGTACACGCAACAACACTACCTCAGTGGATTGCTGTTGCAGTATGCTCAATTAGTCTGTCTCTTCTTCCTGCACATTTTATTTGTGTGGAGTGGGCCTGCGTATTTCATTGAGGTCCGTCTTCTTCTTCTTCATGACTGTAGCTACAAATGCAGAAACTTGGTACTAGCTTGCTTCTTTGGAACCCAGCATGGTGGCTACCAGGCTCCTAGGAGGAAGTGCTCGGTTTACCTCAACCTCTCAAAAAGACCGATTAAGCTTCTCCTCCTCACGCCTCCACTTCCCACCCTCAAATAAGGCGTGCTGTGAGCCATCACCGTTTTTGATTGTAATGCAAACCCACGAAGGTACTTGTCGAAGCAGCCATGGCCGCATAACAGCTGCGTCAGGTGTAAGTTTAGCTGACCATGGTACTGGTTCGTCCACTCATCAAGATCGCTTATTAGTACACGGGAATTTTTGCTTTCCATTTCACGAGCAAAGAGAGCTTCCTGCTTAACCCGTAAAGCCTCGTTTTTTTCTTCAAACGCCACCGCTCGAGCAATGGTCAACGTGGTAATATGCGAAGAGCCTCCGTCGAAACAGTGCGGCAGGAACTAATACACCACAGCGCATCTCTTTGTTGGATCTCTACCCTCTCTCTTCTCTACAGGGTATCTTCACTGAATCGGTCCATACAAGAGCACCATATTAGGAGGACTTACAAGGTGATGCTAATCATGATCCTTCTTCTTGCTTCTCTCGGCCCTTTCAAGTTTTTCATCCGGCGGCTTGAATACATTTTCCGTTGTCATCAGGGAATGGTTTCTGAAGCTCAGCTTTTAGTCAAACCAGCAGCCTAGGCATTAAATTCTCTTTTTGGTCATCAATACCTCACCTTGCAGGCGAAAGGTGGGTGAACTGAACGTTCGACGGCAAGTTCTAGTCTGGCCGATTCGATCTAATGAGTCACTATCCCTAGAAGCCCTAGCTTTCACCTTTGCAGAACCTCGAAGATTCCGTTGAATGCGGGACGCACCGACCCCTGTAGCATTCCGTGCCAGTAGACGTCTCTGCTCGGATTTCTCGATGCCTAAGACAGCTACTGATCATTTTGGGCAGGTATGCGAGCCTTCATGTATCCATGACGGCTTATTCTATCCTCTCCCATGGAATCTAGTTAAACGCATTCATTGTGTCAAGGGTGACAGATGCGCAAAACTGACGTGTAGCTATTGCTGACTCGACTCTCTTATTCAGCCTGATGTACAGCGTCCAGTTTGAAAACCAAGCTGACTACTTGGAATTGTATCTCTTTCCTTCCAACGGCTCTCTAGTCGATTGGCTATCTTTCTCTCTAAGAGTTCGCCCCCGTTGTCTAGCAGAGAAAGTAGCCGATAAGAGAATGGCAGGCTAGGTGGTTTATCCTTTTCATCGATTAACGCTAGTCTGGCTAACAGGGAAACTGTTTCGGGGGGTTTCTTGGAAAGAATGTCCGCCGTCTGAGAGGCAACATGACCTTGGGACTTGAGAAATTTCCCAAGTCCCATTCCTATGATAAGTGCAATGCTTCATACACCAATTTGCGCAGCGCCATCAATGAGCCAGATATGCAACGCTTCAAACACCACCCTTTCAATGAATTCCAAGTCCTTTTTGTATCATCCCGCAGCACTAATAGCCTGATTAAAATAGAACACCATAAGACCTATGAAACAGGTTCCCTACCTCCTCTCATTCAATTCCGTTAAAGAACCCGTGAGTTTTTTCAGTCCGTCAGTAACTGCCGCACTGAAAAGAAAGCTTCATATTAAAGCTATACTAGGTTATATTGGCTCAGAACTTGGAAATTCAGAAGGTCAAAATATGTCGGGCTAGCAGTGTAGTATGAGCCTATCATGCTTCATGTTAGGAGGCTGACTGGTGACTAGCTCACGAGCTCGTTCGCCCCTCAGGACCCCATGCTGGACCATCCTGTTGGGCCGAGTTTATCGCTCAAATAGTAATTTATAACTTATTCCAGAGTTTATAATCAGCTATCGCACACAGTGCTGCCAGATCTGCGGATTTTGTTCCTAGAAATTATGGTTTGGTTTTTGCGTGAAATGCGGATTTCTTGTGCTCAAGGGATTGAGTCGCTAGTACGAGAGATACTTTTCTCCTGGTCGTTATAGTCTAGTCTGATATTGCGGTCCTCTGCAACATTGGATCGATCGAGGGAAAAGTACCTGAGTTCTATGTGTGAGAGATACCTTTCTCTTAATCGTTCTTCATAGATCAGGAGAAATCTGTTCTTGATTGTAGAAAAAATAGCGGTTACTGAATTTTCAAAGAATCAAGGGACACTGCTGCCAGATGATATTTCAAAAATCTATATCCACCATTTTTTCTAAGTCTTGAAAACGGATTTCTACAAACATTCACTGATCTGAGAATGACGATCAGGAGAAACGTATCTCTCGTATGTGTACCTGGAGTACTATTCCCTTAATCGACGTAATGTTACATAGTACGGCGATCCCCTCAGAAAATGAGTTGACTGGGCCCTTCTCAATATATTGCATGTTGGACTTGACATAATGAAGGCTGGAAATTGAAATTTTTCCAAGCCTCCAAAGTAGGTCAAGGTCAAGGTCATTGATGACGTCATAAAGCATCCTGGCTGCAAGTTGAAAGTTTTCAAAGTCCCTTAAGTAGGTCAATGTCAATATCATTGATGACGTCATAAAGCATCCTGGCTGAAAATTGAAAGTTTTCCAAGTCCCTAAAGTAGGTCAAGGTCAACGTCATAAAGCATCCCGGCTAAAAGTTGAAAGTTTTCGAAGTCCCTAAAGCAGGTCAAGGTCAAGGTCATTGGAGATGTAATAAAGCATCCTGGCTGAAAATTGAATGTTTTCCAAGTCCCTAAAGTAGGTCAAGGTCGACGTCATAAACCATCCCGGCTGGAAGTTGAAAGTTTTCAAAGTCCCTAAAGTAAGTCAAGGTCAATGTCATTGATGACATCATAAAGCATCCTGGCTGAAAATTGAATGTTTTTCAAGTCCCTAAAGTAGGTCAAGGTCGACGTCATAAAGCATCCTGGCTGGAAGTTGAAAGTATTGTGGTGGATAAATGATACAGGGCGTTTTATTCTCGTCCGATTGGCATGCGATAAGCTTTTAGCGCATCGACGGGTGGCGAATAGAGAGAGAGTCAGTAAAACGGAATGATACGTGCAGGCACGTTGTTGATCGCGATTAAAAAAGTAAAAAAAAAAAGAGAAAAAGCCAGAGCATTACGGCGCTCGATTTCTTTTTGTTTTTTTTTTTTTTTCTTTCTTGCTGACGAACCATCCTTATTGGATGAAAGATGAAAATTCGTGAAATTTTCGATGAAGATGGTCATGCCATTTAAGATGGAATAAGTTTAATGGAACGTCGACGGATGCGAATGTAATGAGAAGAAATCCATGCCAATATGACGAGTAGTCATCCTGAAAATTGTACATCAACCGTTGGGAAAACGCCTGGCCTGGTAATGTACCGCGAACTTTATTATTACGATGATTCGATCAAATTTGGAAAATCGAGGTTTGCGTCTCTCATCTCATTTGCCGCCATAGTATATCACTTGGGAGCAAGTTTATATCGACGGTAATCAAATATATTTCGGTTCGTACTCATGCGCAATGGTGTTCTATTCTTGATTATTTATTGTATGTGTTCAGATTAGCACTCGGGTAACCTAACGATAAAGAGGAATTTTATGCATAGGTTATTTCTCCGACTTTTTCCTGAAAAAAAAGTGAACAGGACTATTATTGTTTCTCAATTCAAACTTCGAAAGTGCGCCCACCCCTCTACAGCAGAGAAACTTATTTACTCGTATGATGAAAAGCATACACCTAGGTTCCGCGGACTTATTAAAACATAATACCGCGTGTACTCAATTTGGCACGACATAGATTGCCAAATTTAAATGGCGCCCATACGTGAGGCTCACTTTTGAAAAAAGAGATTTATAAATTTTTTTGGTAGCAATTTCTTTAAATTGTTTATTCGAATATTGTTCAAGATGCATATTTTCCGGTCTAACGTAAATATAATTATGAAGCTGATTTATAGACGAAGTCAGAACAAAATTTCCCTTGCTTCAAGAGTACGAAAGAATTCGTGCGATAAATAATGTGCCTTCGACTTGTAGCCTCTCCTGAATAGGACGAGACGAGAGGGCGAAATTTCAGAAACCTAGGTCGTGTAAACCTGGGGAAATTACAACACACGAGTTGATGGGTAAGAAATTACCTTCTCGTTTATACTAAACAGCATAGAACGCTGTGAAATTGCAATTCACGTACTTACTGGGAAATACGCATTTTGGTACTTCATTTTTTTATTTTTATTCTCTTTTCTTCTCATCTTACTATAAAAATTTCACAATGTAGCTCAGATAGTCCTGACTCGTTATCAGCATGACCCGAGTGCTAGCGTGTATATTATGCCTATGTAGTACGCACAATAGACCTAACGGTTCATTTTTAAATGCAGCCGATGATTTAATCGATGATTTTTTCGCCATTAAGATTGGGTTTTTTTTTCTCCTTGCATTTGTTATCACTGTCGACGAGCCTATCTGTAATTTCTTTTTTTTCTTTATTCGTATTAGAACCGTATAAACCTAGGTTTTGTATACACCTAGATTTCGCACCGAAAACAAGCAAAACTCTTTCGTTTTTGTTTCGCATTGAACAGATTTCGTTCAACCCTGTTCAATTCTTTTTTATTTTGTCTTCGAATAATTTATTTATTCATATTTTATTGTTTTTGTTGTATTCGTGACCTTTTGTCTTCCTGTCCGTCCAACTGCCTGATCAGTTTCTAAAAAGGAAAAAAAAAAAAAACGACTATTCGGTGAGTACGTAACCTACACGTAGACTTGTTTTAAAATTACGAAATTTAATCTCAGGAATGGAAAAAAGAGATAGGGGAAGGGAAGAGAGGAAAGGAAGGAATTCAAGTCTTGGACGCTTGGTGAATTATTCTGATTATTCGAGCGACGAAAACGGGGATTCATATTATGGTAAATCCATTATGCGAGAAAATAAATTGGGATATTTCCCTGACCAAGAATTTGATTCAACTCCTCTCCTCAAAGTTCGTTGGATACGAACTATGGCGTTCTATTTAGTCCAAATCTTTCAATAGCTAGCGCACCTTCAGTATTAGAGGAAACTCGTTACCATAATAAAAGGTTAAATAAACATAGGAAAAAAGAAGAATTGAATAAACGAACTTGGTATCAGAGAAAGACAGAAGACCAGATTAGGAAACTAGATGGTGTGTCTTTACATGATGTAAGCCTCGAAAAGAGACGACGATCGGGGACATTCAACAACATAGCGATATTGCCGTACGAGATTCCACTCCTTGGTTGCGAGACGTTAAATTACAGTTCCATGCCTACTAGCTTTTCCTCGGATACGAGTTTCATGAATATCGACTCGAAGGAAGTTGAGAGATCTGAAGAGGATGAGTCTGTTTTTAATGTTAGAGAAGCTCCAACAAACCGTCACGACTCTCCTAACCATAATTCAATTCATTACCAGATAGATATGGATAACAGGCCAGAAAGACTGTCGACGATTGAGGAACTGAACGAGTCCATGGCCAGTCAATTGGGAATTTTCGAAAATAGGCCGGACCCGCGGAGGTATTCCTCCGGTTTTCAGAATAATGATAATATACACCAGCAATGGTCGAATTCAACGGCGGTGAGGAATGAAGCCGGTGAGCGGGAATCGGACCAAGGGAATGGTTTACTTGGCCCCTCTGCTTCGGAAGATCTTCAGCAACAACACGCTCTTCCAGCGGCATCTCGACAAGGAGATCAAAGTAATGAGATGGTAGGTATGCTCGAACAATTTCGGAAGATGTCCGACAGAATTTCAAAAATGGAGTCGAACATGGAAAGAATGAGAGAATCTGAGATGAGAGCAGTTCAAAGGGCTGAAAGGGCAGAAGAAGAAGTTCGTCGTCTGCGTGAGCGTGATAGGATGTCGAATAGAACAGCATATGACCAGAGACGTAGGAGTCGTGTAAACACCAGAGACTTCCACGATGAGGATGACTCAGACAGAAATTCGCACGGAATCTTGAGTGATTCGGATGACGACGCATGGAATGAACGCTCCAGAAATAATGATCGTTCAAACAAGATCAGAAAGAAAGAAATTAAGAATATAATCTCAAAATCGCTAATGGAGAACACGACTGAAAATAAACTTGCGAAATTCCTATCGCCACGTAGCTCGATTTCCGGAAAAGACCTTGCAAAGTTCGTGGGTCATGTTAAACCGTTGGTGGAGGAGTTTGAAGGGGAAACGAGGCTACCGATTGAGTTCCTCAACGAACTGGAGAACTTCGTTATGGTGGGAGTGATAGATGATTGCGACAAGCTAATAGTATTCTTATATATTTTAAGTTTAGGTTCCGCCACAAAGTCTTTATATTCCCGATTGACCCACAAACTGAAGGCGAGTAGCAGATACGAAGATGCTAAGAAGGAGTTTATTAGTGAGCTATGGGACGAAAAGAGACAGGAGCGGGTAATAAAAAAATGCATGCGTGAACCAATAGAGGATGATGCTTCAGTTAAGGAAGTAGTCGAATTCATACGTAAGTGGTCACCAAAACTGAGGAATTTATCATCCTTCGTTGCGGGAACGGACTTTTTCGGCGCCTTTATGCTTAAATTCCCGTCAAGATATCAAATGGCATTTCGCCTAAAAGGAGCCAAAAATTGGTCATCTCTCGAAAGGGCGTGCATGGAGCTGTTGGCCGATCCATCTCTGGTGAGAAAACAGCGAAAGAATGAAAATTTTACACCAAAGAGGGAATTGGAGAAAAGAGATGGACAAGAGAAATTTACTAAGCCCTCGACGAAAGCACAGCAGGTATTGGTTCAAATACATACGGATGAATCAGATGAATCGGGTAAGATCATAAGTGATAGTGATTTTGGAAATGAGGAAATCACAGCTGGAGAATCTGCCGGAAATAATAATTCGTCGGAGGGAGGGAATAGAATTGAGCCATCAAAAACAAATCAAATAGAGTTAAATAAACCCATAACCCTGCTCCAAAGAAAGAACAATTTAGGAAATATTGAAAGCAACTATGTAATAGCAGAAGATGAGTTGAATGACCCCTTTTTTATATGTCGTCAGGGTTATCATTATATTGGAGATTGTTTAGCTGTTAACATAATATCAAACATGTCCACGATGAATCCAAAACGTGATGGTTACAAGCGTTTATTGTTTCCGGGATTAGATTATGAGGAATTGCTGAAACATTTAGAACAATCTCACTTGGGTTTCGAAATTCCGGCGGCAGTCATAGCTATTGGCTTAGATATACCCAATGATAGGGCTATTTACTCAAGGAACAAATATGAGAGAATAATAGAAAGTGTGACGATAAAATTAAAGGAGAAATTTAATACTCAACGCATCGTATTAATACAATCGCCTATGAGTAAAAATATGAGTTTAAATAAATTTACGAATACTATTAATATGAATAAAGCGATTAATGATATCTCCAAGCGAAGAAGGAAAGGGGGGGATAGTATCTTCAGCTTTAAAATAAACGATATCTTTGTAAGAAATTTTCTACAGATAGAATTAGGTCAAATTAGGGATCCAAAGTATATCGAGTTTCGGGTAGAGTCTTGGGCCTTATCTCAAAATTTACTAGAACCTGAATGGTCATTTAAGGCGAAAGAATCCGCATGCTATCGCCTGGACAAATACATAAATAAGTTGATGACAAATAAATCGAATCAAAATATTTTAGTGAGCACGAGCACTAGAATAGAGAAAAATACTGAAGGAAACATAGTTCATGTCTATGAGTTAAAATGTGAAGTAGACGGAGTGTGTCGCGACATCTGTTTCAACCTCGCAATTTTTGGAATACGAATTATTGCTGAATACGATACAGGGTGTGGCCTAACTTTGATCTCGTATAGTTTGTATGTAAGAATTTGCAAACAGTTAAAATCTCTAGGTAAGAAAGAAAATATGAAATTGCAAGAGGTTACCAATCTTCGTATCCGTTCAGCATCACAAAATGAGCTGAAAATAATGGGATGTTTCACTCCAGAGATAGAATTTCTTAGCGAGGTCGGAGATAATAAAATTGTTGGACGAACTCGAATCTACGTTATTGAGAACATGCTTACTGATTGCTTATTCGGTTTAGACACGGCTAAATCATGCAAAATCACGTACGTAATACAACATCACCTCATGTATTTCACGGTTCCAAACGCGGCGCCCTACCCGATTGCTATGTGTAAAGCCACTGAAGACCCCAATGTTCTATTGGAGCGTCATTGGGAAGAGAATGGTCTTGTACAAATTGACAGAGTGCGCGATTATTACGATGTAAGTGAGATAAATTGCTTTAATTGCTTTGCAATAGTCAGCGAGGAGCCTAAACCAATCCCAGATGTATGTGAGTGGCAAATGCCAGAAATAGATGATTTAATTAAAAAGTATTCGGATGTATTTGAAGATCGATTAGGAAAAATTAAAGACTTCGAGTACAAATTAAAATTTAAATGCCCAATTAACCAGATTGTGGTTCGGGAAAAACCGCACCGGTATTCAAAGGAACAGGACGAGGTCGCCTGGGAACAGATTAAGAGTTGGTTGAAGGAGGGAGCGATTGAAAAGTGTTCTTCGCCTTACAATAGTAACCTTACTGTTGCACCTAAAAAACCTGACCCCATAACTGGGAAGAGATCGGCACGTATCTGTGGGAATTATGTAACTTTAAATAAATATATTGTTCAACCCGCTAATCAAGTCCCTAATATCGAAACGTATCGTAGCTATCTATCTGATAAGAAGTATTTCGCGAAGATCGATGTGAGGGAGGCATTCATGCAATGTGGACTACACAAAGACAGTCGTGATTTCATGGCGTTCACATTCCGAGGGGTGTCGTATAGACCCACTAGAGTACTTTTTGGTATGGCAGCTTCGATGCAAGCCTTTGTCCAGGCGAGTTCTGAAAAATTTGGAGACATTCTGAACAAAAATTGTGTATGTTATTGTGACGATATCCTTATAGCATCTAAAACGAAAGAAAAGTTTTTACAAGATGTGGAAGCAGTATTGAAGGCTCTGCAGAAAGCTGGTATGACTGTGAAACTTCAAAAGACGAAATTTGGTTTGAAATGTGTCTCTTTCCTGGGGTACATCATAGATGAGAATGGGATATTACCGAATGATGATAAATGTAAGCAACTAGAACAGGTCCAAGAACCAAAGTGCGTCAGGGATGTGAGGAAGTTTCTAGGAGGAGTTCAATTCTATGCACGCAATATACCAAACTTTTCGGAATATAGCAAATGCCTAAGTCTTTTAACAAGGAAAGCAATACTGGAGGGGAAAGAAAAATTTGAGTGGAAGAATGAACATGACGTCGCCTTCACCTCGATCAAGCAGTACCTGTTAAAAACCTGTTACAATTATCATGTAGATTCACAGTATGATCTGGAAGTAGTGTTGTCGGTAAGAAAATCTTCCTTTTCGGCGTGTATCTTCCAAATAAAGCAAGGGGAATTTTATCCCGTAGCCTGGGTGGGGCAAGCCCTGATTGACGCGGAGACGCGATACCCGATTGTCGAAAAAGTCTATTGCTGCATTGCAAAAATTTTAAAGAGATATAATTATCTAATGAAAGCCTGTCAAGTGAATATTCACCTGAATAACGGTTTAGTAAATTATCATAGACTTTGGAACGATATTAGTCCTCGCATGATGAAATTTGTGTACGTCTTACAGGAGTTTAGAGTAAAAACCGTAGTGTTGAAAAAAAGATTTAAAAAGATCCTGGCGTATCTGAATCACTATCCTATAGAGAATGAACCAAAAACCGCAGATAAGCGAGAGGGCGATACCGTGCCGGATGAAGTTGGATTCCCAATTGCAGAGAGCAACGAGCTGGTGTGTAATCATGTTGTTTCATCAAAAACGAATCCAGATACCATAAGCGCCAGCAAATACTTTGGGGTAGAAATGTCGGTTGAACTAGAGAAAATGTTTGAAGACTTGACGAGATTACAGGAGGAAGATCCAGAGATAAAAGATTTAATAAATAGACGGCCTGAAAAGTGTGAGAAAGTAGAAAGTTATTGGTCGATATCTAATAAATTTGGAGAAAAACGTATTTTAATTCCACGTTGTATGCAGCACGCAATGATTGACTATTATCATAAGTTTTATGGACATTATTTAGGAATAAAAAGAATGTGTCAAAAAATCCAGAGGATGTTCTCATGGCCTAAGTTGAGAGAGCAGGTTTCTCATTACATTGGCAATTGTATACCTTGCTGTAGATGTAAGGGAAATGTCAGAAAAATTCAGCCAAAGCCATACCCGATTGAAATAAAGGGCCCTAATGATGTTCTCTTTCTCGACCATATGGGTCCACTACTCACGACAAAAGGGGGATTTAAGGCAATTTTAGTCATATTTGATGGGTGGTCAAGATACTCAAAGTTGGTGAAAGTTAGGAATACCGGAGCAAATTCCATTATACAAGCGATCAAAGAATATGTAAAAGTCTTTGGAAAGCCAAATAGGATTTTTTCGGATAATGGGAATGGTTTCGGATCAAAAGCGTTTCGCAGAGCTATGCGTCAATTGGGGATCCGAACAACCACAACTTCAAGTTATAACCCCCAGTCTAATCTAGCCGAAAGGCAAATGATCAAGATAGGTGATCTATTAAGGATCAATCTACTAGGAAAATCTCACTCGTCTTGGGGAAACTTGATAGGGGATATCGAGCTAACAATAAATGAGGTGCAATATGGGCCGCTCTTGCTGTCACCATGTGAATTGAGGCACGGTAAACCAAACCCAAATCCAATCCGAGATAGGCTTGGACTACCCGAGGAAGAGTTTGACTCCGCAAAGCTCGGAGAGTTAGCGACGGCGCGTCATGCAGAAGAATTCAGAAAAAAGAAGGCTCTGTTTGAACTGAATGAAAAGTTAATGGAAGGAGATTTGGTGTATGAAGAGGAAACTGTTTTGTCAAATAAAGAGCGGAAAATATCCAAAAAGATAGCCCCAAAAAGGGATGGCCCATATCGCGTTGTAGCCATTAGAACGGATAACAGAGCTATAATTGAAAAGGTAAATAATTTAGAGAATGAATCACCTAGAAAAGTAAATATACGCAGATTATCTAGAGTAACGGATGCAGCGCAACCAAATCCTAGGAGAGAAAGATTTAGATCATTACTTGAGAGATTCGAAGATCCTAAATTTAAACTAGAAGGAACATTGGTAGGAAGAGAACGAGAGGTTACAATACCTCAACTAAAAAGAGGGAGGAAGAAAGCTCATGTAATCACAAGGCCAGAACCTAGTGAATATGACACGATGCCGGAATCATTAGAACTAGAGGGCGAGGAGAAAGATGAGCAGGTAGATCCCCCATACAATCTACGATCGCGTAACAACAAAGCAGACAATGTAATAGCCTTGAAACATGACGCCACAATCGCCTTAAAAGTTTTGACAGAAGGATGCAAAGATTGCGCGGAATTAGCGAAATATTGGGAAAAATATAAATATGAAGTGGTAGATAGAAGCAAGGGATCTAAGAACGAGACGATAGTGGGACCAGATTACGATACGGTTGAAAACAATGTCATCGTCTACACAGATGCTGCTTGTTCCAATAACGGTAATCCAGGTTCAAGGGCAGCCATAGCCATAGTTTTCAATAGAAATTCAAACTGGAACCTGGCGAAAATTATAAATAATTTGGACTTTGAGAGTTTTTCCAACGCACCATATATCACGAATAATGCTGGTGAAATTATAGCCATAATAAACGCACTTCTCCTCCTGCTGAATAAAAATATAAGAAAAGTAGAAATACGCACGGATTCAAAGTGGATAGTCGAATATTTTGAAAAATACCGAGAGAAACGTTTGAAAGAATTCCTGGCGAGGATCAGTTGCGAAAAATACAAAATGAATGAACAGTTATTGTTAAATCTGGAGAGAGCATGTTGTAAATTTGAAAATCTACGTATCGCACATGTGAAAGCACACTCTAATGAGTCGTTTGAAGAGAATATATTAGCGGATAAAATGGCAAGAGCAAAATTAGAGGAAGAAGGGAGAAAAGCGTACAACTCTGAAGTCATAAACCTGAGTAGGCAGCAGTTATATATGGAGGAAAGAGTGAGTAATGGAACGATTGTAATACGGAAAGAAAGAATAGAGATGACCATCCCTGCTGATTCCAAACTGATGGGGTTACATCGTCAGTTACGGGAAATATTCGGCTGAGACAACTATCCTGTGGTGGTTGAGTCTCTTAACTTGATAGTAATGCTCGTGTCTTAATAAATTGAGTCAGAAACGAAACCGGATCCATAACGCTTATTCAGCACGCTCCCGGACCTCTATCCCCAGAAATACATCGTATTTGTACGTTGTATATCTGGTTCATAAGGAAATGCCTAGGGAGCGCTGTACAGTTATGGCTGTGCGTTGAGAACAGCAGATCCTGGTTTCGGAGTGGTATATACTATGCAAGGTAAAGAGAGGATACTGGCATTGGGATCGTGTCGTGGGCTGTTCATTATGCTATTGTATCATGTTACATTGTACACTATCTGCGAATAATATTCAAACTGTAAAACAGCTAAAGTTTTTTTTTTTTTTTTTTTTTTTTTTATATCAGATGAGGGAAGATGTTATACCCGAGATCAATGTTCGTCTAACAGATGTCAATTATAAGCTCATAAACAAGAACCTCATTCACGGCGTCACCAATTACAGATGGACTGAGTTCCCAACTGTTTGGAGGCAAAGAGAACACGGAACCGTAGGCAAACGAACGATCTTAAAAAGGTGCCTCATTGTAAAAGTTACCGAGAGTCATAAGAGAGTGGTGCGGCGTATGCCGAGGACTATCCTATATCACATGAGTGTGAGGAAAGAACGGAGAAGTGTCAAAGTCAATGTGATGAAAAGGCGGGGAGCGAGTACTTCTCTTACGACACAATAAGTAATCCGATACTACACTGCTCGTCCTTTGTTTGTGATGGTTTTGGAGCTCAAGTCTTCCTTCTCTTTCTCCCCTTTCTCGTTTATTCATAATTTTTTTCTGTATTATTCTGGCTCAATTTGAAAAAAAAAAAAAAAAAAAAAAAAAAATTATGCTAGGACATTCATTAAAACAGCTGCGTTTCCTCATTTCCACAAAGGCACTTCACATTCTTGTAACGGGTTTACGGAAATACGGTTTTTCTTTTCCTTTTTGGTTAGCAGGTTAACAAATCGGCAAAATTGTGTCATCGCGGTTGGTGGAAGAAGAAATATAAAGTTATTTAATTTCGTTTCATTAAAAAAAAAAAAAAAAAAAAAAAAAAAAAAAAAGTTCTGTAATGGTAGGATTATATTTGTCAATCAAATTGTAAATCGATATGATTGTATGTGCTAGCTGGAAGTACTAGCTTGTATCTTTATTATTTTCATTATTGTAAACTCAATCATTCATCAGATCGTTTTGGGTAGTTTAGTTATCTCGATGCATAATCATCGTGTATACTTAGATTAAGTGAAATTGGAGGAAAACTTTTTGTTACTATGGAATCTTTGTAAAAAACCATTATGTTGTTCATGTGATACGCAAACTTCAACTATGAATATAGTACGTCTCGCCCCCGCATCTGCAAACGGGAACGACCCGAGAGGGCGATGTGGTGGATAAATGATACAGGGCGTTTTATTCTCGTCCGATTGGCATGCGATAAGCTTTTAGCGCATCGACGGGTGGCGAATAGAGAGAGAGTCAGTAAAACGGAATGATACGTGCAGGCACGTTGTTGATCGCGATTAAAAAAGTAAAAAAAAAAAGAGAAAAAGCCAGAGCATTACGGCGCTCGATTTCTTTTTGTTTTTTTTTTTTTTTCTTTCTTGCTGACGAACCATCCTTATTGGATGAAAGATGAAAATTCGTGAAATTTTCGATGAAGATGGTCATGCCATTTAAGATGGAATAAGTTTAATGGAACGTCGACGGATGCGAATGTAATGAGAAGAAATCCATGCCAATATGACGAGTAGTCATCCTGAAAATTGTACATCAACCGTTGGGAAAACGCCTGGCCTGGTAATGTACCGCGAACTTTATTATTACGATGATTCGATCAAATTTGGAAAATCGAGGTTTGCGTCTCTCATCTCATTTGCCGCCATAGTATATCACTTGGGAGCAAGTTTATATCGACGGTAATCAAATATATTTCGGTTCGTACTCATGCGCAATGGTGTTCTATTCTTGATTATTTATTGTATGTGTTCAGATTAGCACTCGGGTAACCTAACGATAAAGAGGAATTTTATGCATAGGTTATTTCTCCGACTTTTTCCTGAAAAAAAAGTGAACAGGACTATTATTGTTTCTCAATTCAAACTTCGAAAGTGCGCCCACCCCTCTACAGCAGAGAAACTTATTTACTCGTATGATGAAAAGCATACACCTAGGTTCCGCGGACTTATTAAAACATAATACCGCGTGTACTCAATTTGGCACGACAGTATTCAAAGTCCCAAAAGCAGGTCAAGGTCAAGGTCATTGATGACGTAATAAAGCATCCCGGCTGGAAATTGAAAGTTTTCCAAGCCCCTAATGTAGGTTAAGGTCAATGTTCTTAAAGACGTCATAAAGCATCCCGGCTGGAAGTTAAAATCTTATCAAGTCCCTAGAGTAGGTCAAGGTCAAGATCATTGATGACGTCATAAAGCATCCCGACTGGAAGTTGAAATTGTTCAAAGTCCCTTAAGTAGGTCGAAGTCATTGATGACGTGACGTCATAAAGCATGGCTGGAAGTTAAAATCTTATCTACCCTAAAGTAGTTCAAGGTCAAATTCAAGGTCATTGATGGCGCCATAAAGTAGGTCAATGTCATTGATCCTTTGATCGACGTAATGTTACATAGGACTGCGATATTAGCTTATAACGACAAAGAAAAAAGTACTGTTATCCGTCTTTTACGCAAAATCGGTATTTTTTTCAAGGACCAAAAATTTGTAGTAGATCTGGCTGCACTACTGAAACGGCAAACTTGCCCTCGCTGTATATTATCTGAATGCTAGTTACCGTATCTTCTCTTATTTTCCTACCTTATCCTCGCCTGGTAGGCAGGGGCAAATTTTCCTAGACTGCCTTTCTCTTAGAACGCCGCATACATGCAGTCATGTCGATTCTCTCTCCTATATTCAGTAGAAATGTTTTTCCTGCTACACTCTGCCTGATGGTCTAGAATGTATAAACAGAAATGCCTGTCCTTTGGACGGAATCCTTATATGTACCGAACTCTAGATTTTTCTACCCACCCGACCACTGACCAGTATGCAACTTACCAAAAAATGAATTCCTCATTTTCTACGTCGCATTTTCTATAATTGTTTTGGACCACAACCATGTAAGTTTTCTATTATAAAATTCGTTAAACAGGCAGCTAACGTTATAGATACTACTATTGGCACAAAAATTATTTGATCTCCCCTTTCACTTATCACTGACCGTGAAGAACTCTCAATATCTAAATGAATGATGGTTCCATGCCTCCGTTGAGCGTAGCATGCATGGAATCAAGTTCCCAGGGGTGAGTTCTTCATCTTCCCCGATTTCCTGTAGGGACTGTTTAGCTCACCCCGCTCACGTCTTCTTGCCTCACACTCGAAGATGGTGTATTGTGGTCCATCATCTCGCTCCTAACAGTGTGAATACGACGCGACGGTTTCCCCATTTTGTATAGGTACTTGTTAAAACACCCATGGCCACTCATCATTTGTGTAAATAGAAAGTTCAACTGGCCATGGTCTCGGTTCATCCACTGGTCAAAATCACGAATCAGCACGCCGTCCACTCGCCCTCTCCAGTCTCGGCGAGTCGCTCTTTCCACTTGGCAAGCGAGGAGCGCCTGGCCTCCTGCTTGACCCGCAAGGCTTTGGTCCTCGTCTTCTTCTTTGCCTCGAACACTCGTGCTTGCTCTTTTGCCAGCAAGTCAAGTGGCAGTGTCCGTGCTAATACGCAAAGAGCGTCCGTCGCCACAGTGCGGTAGGCACTAACACACCTAAGCGCAGCTCTTCGTTGGATTTTTTTAATTTATCTCTTTCTGTACTCAATCTTTGTGGAGTCGGCCCACACAGGGGCCCCATAAAGGAGGATTGACATCGCTACGCTCATGTAAAGTCTTCTTATGCCTTCTATTGGTCCTCCTTGGTTCGACATGAGCGGGGACAAACGTGTCACCAACCTGGAATCTTTCTCCGCCACCATCCTAAAAAGGTGGCGGAAGCTGAACTTGCTGTCGAACCAGAGCTCCAGGTATTTCAAGGTCTTCTTAGCCTCAATTTCCGCATCTTGGAGGCGAAAGTTGGGTGGATTAAACTTTCGATGGGTCGTGAATGTAATGGCCTCCATCTTTTCTACTGCCAAGCCTCATCCGGACGACTCGATCCAACGGGTCACAGCCTCTAGCGCCTGATTCACCTTGGTCTCTACCTCGGCAACAGTGTTGGCAGAGCCAACCACCAGGGTATCGTCGGCATAGCATATAAGCTGTACCCTTAATGGTAGCGTGATCTTAAACAGGCCGTTGAAGGCGATGTACCACAATGTGGGCCCTAAGACAGAGCCCTGAGGAATACCGCATGTTACACTTCTCTTTACTGTGCCGGCAGACGTCCCTGCAATTCAGGTAACTGCAGATGATTCTTAGCTGGTAGCCAGGCACCCCTTCTGTTAGTAACATCTTCGAGATCTTCTGCCACGGAATGGAATTAAACGCATTCTTCATGTCGAGGATGACAGCTGCGCAAAACTAGCCGCGGAAGCGATCTTCTTCAGCTTGATTGCGGCGTCTGAAGTGCAGCGCCCAGCTCGGAAACCGTACTGACTCCCAAAAATTATCTTCTTGAACACTAAGTAGTTCTCCAACCGCGTCACTA
Source organism: Aspidiotus destructor (assembly GCA_035079395.1). Taxonomy (NCBI): domain Eukaryota; kingdom Metazoa; phylum Arthropoda; class Insecta; order Hemiptera; family Diaspididae; genus Aspidiotus; species Aspidiotus destructor. The sequence goes on along the minus strand of JAVHKZ010000011.1, from coordinate 5,033,979 downwards.
CTGCCCGCTCAAATAGCTTGCCGACGTTGTCGAGCAGGTAGAGCGGTCGGTAAGAGAACAGCAAGCCAGGTGGTTTGTCCTTCTTCTTGATTAGCGCCAATCTGGCCTTTTTCCAGCGTGTGGGGTACACCTCCTTTGTCAAGGCTCCATTGAAAGCACATTGCAGCAGAGAGGGATCCACAACGTGGAGAGAGCTCCACACAGCATTGGGAATCTCGACTGGGCCGGTAGCTCTCCATCGTTTGCCGTGCAGCCTTTGGACGTCTGCACCAATCTCCTCGGTATTAAGGAGGGACACGTCCTCCTCCACTTGTGGTAGCGGGCATCGTGGAAAGAGGGTAGCGATCACTCTTCCAACTGATTCTCTCAACATATTCTGACGCTTGTTTCCTGCGGAACTCAGTACAAAATACATATGATCAAATGCCTCCTGCTTCTGTTCAATTCAAGGAGGACACTATTTATGCAATTCTTTGAGTGTCTCCTCGGGGGAAAGTCAAACTATTGCGAAGATAATTCTGAAGCACTTCCAATGCGGGAGCCTATCAGTTTCTTGATTACTTCTACTATTGCGTTGAGCAACATTATTGAACGGTGTGCCCATCTGCTCTTTGGAACCACTCATTCGATTCCCGCGGAAGATATCAAGTTCTCTTTGAACAATTCTCTGAGAAATTCCGAGTTTTTTATCGACGATTCTTAAGACCTTGTTGTTCACTTAGTCTGTGCCTGGTGGCGACTTCTTTTTGTTCAACTCTCTCCTTTGTTGTGACTGGGATCTCTTCTGAGATTGATATTGCCAGACTCCTCCCTCTCTTGCGTTTGGTGTAGTATGGATAGCGAATTCAGTGTACCAGGTTCATAAATACAACATACAGACTATACTGGGAGGAAGCCAAATCGAGAGGGGATTTTTTCAAGATTAGTGGTTCAATAAAGGCAATTAACAAGTCGGAAAACGCTCAAATCGATTTTTAAATTTTCTCCTCTGAAGTCATGATATTTGGTCGACTGAAAAAGATGTACCTCAAGACATCCCTCCTTGATTGAATTCTTTAAATGAGAAGAAAAGAAGAAATACAGTCACTCAACGAAATTATATTATTTTATTAGGACCGGCTTCGTGTTGCCAAGTCAACACATCGGGTAGTGAAGTACAAGACGAATTAAACGAGAGAGAACGATGAAGAAGGAGGTTCGGAATGAATGACGTTAGCGACAGGAGAATCATTATAAAACTTGAAAAGTGAAAACAAAGCGAGTATCAATCACGATACGGGTGAAGAGGCAACAATCTCAATTTTCTCTCAAGCCTTGGTGGCTTTATGGATCATTTCAAACTTGTGGAAAGCGGAGCAGCCAGGAGTGATGCAACTTGCTCTATAGACGCATTGACGATCCTCGGGGGAGGGTTTATCCTTAAGAGAGGATAGATGGCCAAAAGTAAGGATCGAGTAGAAGGCGGTGCGGTGAACGTAAGTTTCAAGCGCTTTGGCTATTTAATAAGATTGCTGGCCTAAGAGAGGAAAGCGAATCCAACGTTCACAACGGGGAGATCAGCTTCTAAGAAAGAATGGTCAGAAGATATGGCTCGTTGACGAGGAATGAGTTTATCGATGTTGCGAGAAAGATATAACTGAGATGAGCGAAATGAGTGATATGCGTTTTTTCAATGGGGAATTTTTGCAGAGGAAGAGGGATAGTGAGGAGCGGTGAATGAAAGCTATAGCAAGGCAGTGGACTTGCGAGAATGATGATGTTGATGAGGACGCCATCAGTGGTGGAAGGTTTTTGAAGAAGGATAGCTCTAAGATGGAGAGAGATGGCGATGAAGAATCCTCTCACTCCTAGAGTGAATCTGACGGTAGAATGAAGAGAGTTGAAGAAGGCGAAAAGAGATTCAATCAGGTACGGAACCATTCCAAGTACAAAGAACGTCACACACGTATCTTAGCCAGATGAGGATGTCGCAGTGAGGAATCAGGCACAAAGGCGAAACCATTGGCCAAGGAAAATCCTTCTAAATCCCTTCTTTAATTAACCTACTCAAAAAATATTTGAAAATCCTTTCCTTTTCGGTATTCCGTAGATTATTCACTCTGGTGACTGGATAAAATTTTGTTGGCTTTTCACAATTCTGATTCCTGGTTGTCGTTATTAAATAAATCTCGAAATGTATTGTGTCTGTAACTTGTTTAAGATTGTTCCTCGAAAATCAAGATACAGAGCATGTGATGAACGAAAATTGAAGATACGCAATTATATTATATTTCAACATGGAACGGATTAATATAATTTACCAGTCTAGTAGGGATGAATCGCAGAAACTAGTCCCTCCGTATCATTTTTTTCTTTTATTATTTACATTTAATATTCTAAATTCTAGGTATTTCAGCGCATTCGAGGTTGACGCAGTATTTGAATCAAGACGGTAGGTAGACTCTATGTTGAAAGAATTTTGTTTGCTCTATTCTTTAAGGGAGGGTCACTTGGAAGATTTTTGACCATCAAAGAAATTAGGTATGTAGGCGATTTGAAAATAGAGGAGAAGAAATGTTCTATGGAACAAATTTGGTTTTGATTTCGAGTAATGAATTCGAAATTGGACGCCAGAAAAAGTACATTTTTTCAAATCTCCTCCCTATCATCTGTGGTATTTTTGGAATTTTTGAAGTTTCATGTCCGCTACAAGAAAAGCGGAAAGTAGTAAGAAAAGGAAAGATCGTTCCACAAATTAGAGTGAGGCTAATTTTCGCCGGACGGCGAACGGCGTGACGCCAAACCCCAACAGGTTTCTTGTTAAATATTAGGCCTGATATAATGAAGGCTGGAGATTAAAATTTTTCCAAGTCTCTGAAGTAGGTCAAGGTCATTGATGATGTCATAAAGCGTCACACGTGACGTCACGTCACAGAAATCCCTGAGGATGTAATCCTCCTAACAATATGGATAGCGGGTTCCCCGCTGAAATCTGAAATTACAAAGAAGAGGAAATTGTTTCTTCAAAACTACAAGACATAATTAGAGTAGAAATAAATAACGATTACGTAACTCTTACTGTCCTGAGTTATGAACTCGGTAAAAGGTGGGGCTTGAGAATTTCCAATATGTACTGTATTGGTATAATGACGGTAGTGCCGAATAAATTAATATATTATGATCTCGAAGTCTTTGATAACGTCACAAAGGTTGGACGTGAACAGCCCTCCTCCAATAAAACATCCCATACTAGCTGAAGACTTCATAGTATGGTCTAGCTTATAGGTTTCTAGCCCGAAACCGTTAACAGAAAACCAGTTTTACGGAAGATTATTTCACGAAAGGTGTCTTGTGTCCGCAGACCAGTAACCTAATTTATCTTGAAACCAGAAAGATTAGGAATAATTTTGACCTTTGAGCTATCCAAGTTCACCTCCCATCATATACCTATAGCTCGATACTCAAAATTTCCCGCCATCATATAAATAATCCGAAGTCCCACTGGTTCCGGTTTCCTACACCCCCCAATTCTGTTAAACAACCTGTCAGTTTCCTAACTCCATCGAGGTTTGAGCTCAAAATTCTTAAAATTCCCTCTTTTTTTTTTTGAGGATTTGTAGCTGAACTTTTCTCTATCCGTGAATTCGATATCCAACGCTTTTGGCAATATCTACAGAAGGTGAAGTCTCTCCTGCCCTAAATATTGTCCTAAACAGGAAAATATCTTTCAGATGAGTACAACCTCAGATTTTTGGCATAATTTTTCTCGCATCTTCACCTTCTTGACCAAATTGAACCACTCAGCGTGCAGTGCAGACTCTTTGCCCGAATTTGCGAGTGGAGATTGAAAATTAAAAATTTAATCGAATCGCTGAATAAGGAAGGTTATTGGTGACATCAAAAAGATAGGACGCGGACATTTCCTTCCAATCAACAAGACAGCGGGCCACTCGCTAAAAACTTCCGATAAAATTGAGGTCACGTTCATAGTTTCAATTGCTAAAGAAATTTACGTTTCTAATTTACAGTAAAACTCGGAACCTTGGCGAGAAAAAACGGAGAGATCATTTCAATCAATTGATTTTCGAACTGGCGGAGATCGTCAGCCCTCACGATGATAAAATTGATAAATCGTCCGTTCTGAAGGCGTCTATCAATAGACTAGAATGTTTTAAGGGTCTGTGCTCAGTTGTATCGTTTTGTTGTTTATTCTTTTTTTTGTGTTTGTTCTCACCGATCAAGATACTCATTCGTTGTACGTTCCAGATGATGTTGCTCATTCCAAAGAATTTGAATTGGATGTAACTTGGAAGCCGTCGTTTATTACGAATGAAGAATTTTCATCATTAATGTTGCAAGTAAGAACAATGTAATTTGAATAACTAAAAAAAAAATAACAGTGCTTTTGTCATTATCATCGGTTGAGCAGATGTGCACAAAAATTTAGCCGTTATGTTGATTCGCAAATATTCAGTGGGTTCTTAGTCACTTATCTCCTCTCCCTCCTTAGAAAAAAAAATGGAATTTAACAATTATTAGTATTGTTTGGACGCATTGACTCCCCGAACAAAACTTCAGCAATTTTTGGACGCTCTAAAAACTTGGAGGTCATTGCAGGTTTGTCATGGCAGCGGGGCACCGGCGCTCGCGATGACGTTGACGCAAAATGCCCCCTCAGAAAATGAGTTGACTGGGCTCCTCTCAGTATACTGCAAGCTAGACCTGACGAAATGAAGGCTGGAAATTGAAATTTTCTCAAGTCCCTGAAGCAGGTCAATGTCAAGGTCATAGATGACGTCATAGAGTTTCCTAGCTTGAAATTGAATTTTTTTTAGGTCCCTGAAGTGTGTCAAGGTCAATGATGACGTCATAAAGCATCCCAGCTGAAAATTGAAATTTTTTTAGGTCCCTAAAGGAGGTCAAGGTCAAATTTATTGATGACGTCATAAAGCATCCCAGGTGGAAATTGAAATTTTTTCTGGTCCCTAAAGGAGGTCAAGGTCAATGTCATTGATAACGTCATAAAGCATCCCGGATGGAAATTGAAATTTTTTCGAGTCCCTGAAGTAGGTCAAGGTCAATGTCATTGATGACGTCATAAAGCATCCCGGCTGGAAATTGAAATTCTTTCTGGTCCCTAAAGTAGGTCAAGGTCAATGTCATTGATGACGTCATAAAGCATCCCAGATGGAAATTGAAATTCTTTCTGGTCCCTGAAGTAGGTCAAGGTGAAGGTTAATGATGACGTCATAAAGCATCCCAGATGAAAATTGAAATTTTTTTAGGTCCCTAAAGGAGGTCAAGGTCAATGTTATTGATGACGTCATAAAGCATCCCAGGTGGAAATTGAAATTTTTTCTGGTCCCTAAAGGAGGTCAAGGTCAATGTCATTGATAACGTCATAAAGCATCCCGGATGGAAATTGAAATTTTTTTAGGTCCCTAAAGGAGGTCAATGTCAATGTCATTGATAACGTCATAAAGCATCCCGGATGGAAATTGAAATTTATTCATGTCCCTGAAGTAGGTCAAGGTCAAGGTCATTGATGACGTCATAGATTTTCCTAGCTTGAAATTGAATTTTTTTTAGGTCCCTGAAGTGTGTCAAGGTTAATGATGACATCATAAAGCATCCCAGCTGAAAATTGAAATTTTTTTAGGTCCCTAAAGGAGTTCAAGGTCAATGTCATTGATAACGTCATAAAGCATCCCAGATGGAAAATGAAATTTTTTCATGTCCCTGAAGTAGGTCAAGGTCATTGATGACGTCATAGAGTTTCCTAGCTTGAAATTGAATTTTGTTTAGGTCCCTGAAGTGTGTCAAGGTCAATGATGACGTCATAAAGCATCCCGGCTGGAAATTGAAATTTTTCTGGTCCCTAAAGTAGGTCAAGGTCAATGTCATTGATAATGTCATAAAGCATCCCGGATGAAAATTGAAATTTTTTTCAGGTCCCTAAAATAGGTCAAGATCATTGATGACGTCGTGAAGCGTCAAACGTCACGTCACGTCACGTCACACAGTTCACAGAAACTCCCGGACGCGGAAGTTTCTTGAGGATGCAATCCCCCTAACAAAATGGATAGCTGGTTCCCCGCTGAAAAATTTTGGAACCCATTAATCCTATAATTGTTGCAATGCCATATCCAGGTTGTAAAATTCATTCTTACAAAGTCTGTGCGTCCAATCCTGGCCGACCCGCGTCATATTCTCCATTCATTTGTATCTGTTTCTCTATTTTCTGTAAAAAAAGGTCCGCCACGCCAGTAAGTCAAAATATTATATGACTTTCATGTTTATCCACATCACCAGCCAAAGTAATCCTCATGCGGTTCTATAATATTGATATTTTAGGTGGATAATCTTATGTAATGCGTTTAATCTTATGAAATTTATTCTGTCAACAGTCCATCAATGGTTTTCTAATTGTGTTTTCTTCGTGCGGCGAATTATTATACGTATCCAGCAATCTCGCTTTCCTCTTAGGATATACTTTGGTAAGCACAATATCCGTAATTTTTATATTTTAGTTGTATGCTTTTAATAATAAACTCAGTGATGCAATTATTCAAGTTTTCACTCTATGACCTGTTATCATTGTTTTATAAAAATTTTCTAGCGGAGTCAAATTCACGTCTTTCCTTTCTCAGTATATTGTTGTTGAGTGTGAGTATGACCGTGTAAGTGGGAATATATGAAGCTGAAAATTTTGCTCCGCACCCTCCTTAGTCTAGTATGAGTCCACTTTAATTCACTTCACGCTAATAGCTTTGGAGGAGCTCAGAATATCTTCAGTTAATAGCTTTTGGGTAATTCGCTCTGCTCGTTCGCCCCCCTCCTTGCTCTAGTATAAGTTTACTTTCAAATATGCCATGCTAATAGCTTTCAGGGAGCGAACGAGCGGATCCTCGGTGTAGTATAATTTCAGTTTAGAATATTTCAAGCTAATAGCTTTCGGGGAGCTTACTCCTTGGAAGACTACAAGTCCAGTTTAGAATAATTTGAGCTAATAGCTTTTGGGTAGCTCACTCCGAGGGTTAGTAAGAGCCTAATTCGGAATATTTCTAGTTAATAGCTTTCAGATAGCTCACTCGCGGTTTAGGCTACTAGCTTCCAAGAGCTCACTTGCTCCGCTCATCTTCCTGTATATTAAGTCTGATGAAAGCTAAACCCTTTATAGCAGCCAAGGATGGGCCCACTTCTTGGTGTGTTCTTGAACTTTCATTTTACTGGACCTGATATACTGTATACTAGGTTTATAGTAGCTAAGCTGCAGCTTATTATAAAGGACCAACTAGCTGGAAGCCGAGAACCAAATTCAGCTGACTAATGAGAGAGAAACTGAAGGCCTCGTCTTTTGTATTATTATGGCTTGTACCTACGAGGAGACGATTTACGAGTGTTAAGCTTACGAGTATTAGGCTGAAAGCAAGCTTTATTTAAATATCTGTAAGCCAAAAGCCAGCTAAATGTTTTCAAAAGCCAAGTTCTTCGTAGTAAGTTTAGGCCGAAAGCAGAAATTTTTGGTTGCAATACTCTGATACACTCTGATACAGACTCCGTCAGGTTAGGGACACTGATAACGTCATCATATCGGACTTGATGACGGAGTGGCTGACATCTAGTGAAGTATTGCTATCGGTTGTTCTTACCAATGTTGGCATGCATCCGAGGCGGCAAAACTAGCGTACAGCGCACGTCCCACTGCTCGATCAAGTCCGATGTCCATAAAGTGCGTGTAAATTTATTGAATCCAAAATGATTCAAGAATTTGAACATTTTTCTACATTCAACTGATTTTCTTGAATTTCCAGGACGAATTTTCAACTGCAAATTTATACAGTATAATCTCGCTGGACGATCAATTACATCTGAAAAATTTATTTTTCACTGGCGGTTCGCAATGTTCAGAAAATGGAGGTAAGCGATGCATTACAAAATTTTTCTGTTACTCATTCCTTTGTTCCAACTGTAAAAAAGTTGAACTTTTGATGGTAACATAGTAGGCCTATTTATAGGCAGTTTCATAATTGCGAGCCAAAGGCTAAAATAGGTAAGCTTTGGAATAAAGCCTGTACTGCTTGATTGTTCAAATTTTACGTTCAACTACTCCACTCTTCTGGCCAGACTGACTTTGCTAAAGAATTAACAAGAATAAGAAAGATTGGTTATTCAGCCGTTCAGCTTAGGGATAGGTATCTTCCACAAGTATGATAAAGCCCTAATTCTATATTTTCCTGATTGTTTCATTTACTCCCATTCCTTCATAACTTTGATCTGCCAAAATTAGCTGAATTCGAATTGAGACAGTCAGACATTTTTCAAAAGCCAAAATTCTTTTCCTGTAAAAAAAAGTTCCATATAGAATTATCTGAAAAGAACACAATATGTGTAATGTCATTCCTGTCGTTCTGTCCTCTGAGTGTACTGAATGCGCAGCAGTGTGAGATTGAGAGTTCAGGTAGCCAATGGTTTTGTACATTTATTGTATAGTGGTTTGGTAAAGTCGCATATACACCGAAGGTTATAACATGTTTAAACATTTTGTTGACAACATTTCCCCACAAAACCAAAGGGAAATGGTTTCGACGCAATACAACAAAACATTTGGTGTATATGCGCCAAGTACAACATCACTGTTTGTGCAAAAGTAAGTTAAGTACAATGGCAAACAGTGGATTTTAAAGAAAAAGTTGCTATTGATGATAAAAGCATGAAAAATGGTGGCTAATGATACCAAGAGAAAATTTTAGAGATGGGGAGCCTCTTGAAATTCGCCATAGGAGGGGTGGGAGACCAACTCGTTGCGCTCGTTCCGCCAACTTCGCACTCGACATTATTCGTCTACTTACCGCCACTGTACAATAATCTACTATTACTTACAAAATATAGGTACCTATTATATTGTTTTAAAAATGTGCTGTAGCTTTCTGGAACTTATTTGTATTATTTCTTCTGTTAACATTTCCATATTTTTTTTCTTTTGAATCTAGAGACGCCACTGTACTTTGATTGTATATTCATTAGGAAGGACTCAGAAAGTGCGAACAAAGTGTTTGAACGAGTTAAAGTCATCGGTTTCATAAGTAAGTGTGAGAACATTCTCCGATGGTTTCCACAGCTCCGTTTTAGTTTTTCAAATCATACAAATATGAATAAACGCTTATAGGAACTCAAGAAGGGCTCGCTGTTCAATATACAAATGGGAGCAGTGCACAAAGATCAAATGAATTGTGAGTAAATACAGCACCTACATTACTTACAAGTATAGCCCGAAAGTTCGAATTTAAGATTTTAATTTTCTTCTATCTTTTTAGACTTATTTTTGTAGGTCTAATCCAATTTACAAATTCAAATTTCTACCCTGAAATTTTGCTTCACGATTCTATTGGAACGAAATTCATTTCCCATCATAACTTTGAATGGAAATTTCTGTATCTTGATGAAAAGTAATGATATCTTTTCTTTTTGAAATAATTATGCGGTATTTCTTCGCATAGTAATCGAAAATTTCTTCTATTCATTTCTGTAGCGCGCCGTCACTTATTGGATATTCACCGTATGAGATCCTTGGCACGTCTGGTTACAATTACTATCACATTGATGATCTGGAAAGTATAGTTGCTTTTCATAAAAGTTGTAAGTATAATTTTTCATCATCGTTATCGGACTGTCCTCTTGAAAAACGTAAAAGATATCCTTAATTATTCCAAGCTTCTCCACCCTCCCCTTTTGGTGAAAATTTTTTCTTCTTAGCTTCTCACTCCTACTTAATTACAGCTCAACCAGTTTAGAATGTTTCAAGTTAATACTCATGGCCCTGTATAAGTCTAACTTGGAATATTTCAAACTAATAGCTTTTGGGTAGCTCACTCGCTCCGCTCGGTTGCTCCCTCCTTGGTCTTGTATAAGCCCAGCTCAGAATATTACAAACTGTACCTTTGAGGGAGCTCACTCACTCCGCTCGTTCGCCTCCCTCCTAGGTCTAGTATAAGTCTACTTTGCTCTCGAAGGTTTCAAATTCAAATTTCTATTTTGTGTTTGCAGTGATGGAGGGAGATGAAGGTGTTTCTGGTTATTATCGTTTTTTAACTAAAGGACAACAGTGGATATGGTTAGAAACTGAGGCGCACGTTGAACGTCGTCAGGCCCACTCTCGAATTGAATTCATCGTTTGCATCCACACTATGGTGAAGTGAGTTATTTGTAATTTAGATACTGCAATATTATCAGTCCCTGCCTTTACAACTTTCCTCGAGAGCTACTCAAAAACAATGAATGGCGTTCCAATTAAAAGCCACAGACCAAGTTATTGTGACATCACAAGCTCCGCATTCATCCACCCCAGCGTATGCTACAGCCGCCTTAAAATTTCCGATTCTACCCCACATTACCAACCCAAAATTAAACAAAAAAAGTACTCTATAATAAATACACAGAAACGTTTCAATCAGAAGCAATGTAAATTACGATTAACAAGAGAGGATAGCCGTAACGTCATCTTACAGAAAAATGCCAAACAAGACTATGTAGTTAACGGCCGAGTGTCAATACCTATATAATGTGCTGTGGTTTAAATCTTACATTCAGATTTGAAAACAACATTTCTAGACTCCTAATTGCTTTTTAGCGGGGAACCCGCTATCCATTTTGTTAGGGGGATTACATTCTCAGAAAACGTCCGCGAGTTTCTGTGAACTGCGTGTGACGTGTGGTGCCTTATGACGTCATCAATGACCTTGACCTTGACCTACTTTAGAGGCTTGGAAAAATTTCAATTATATCAGGCCTAGCATGCAGTATACTGAGAAGAGCCCAGCCAACTCATTTTCTGAGGAGGTATTTTCGCGCCAACGTGATTGCGAGCGCGGGAGGTTGCGGGTTCCCCGCTGTCATTGCAAACCTGCAATGACCTCTAATTTTTTATTTTCAATTTTCTGGGAAATGATACCGTTATAGATCCCAAACAATACAGTTGATCCTATTTAAGGATTTTTGAAATTTGTTCGCGCCTTTGTTGGTGGGGAGTTTGCAATGAGTGACGTCACAATAACTTTGTCTACTTGCCAAACAGAAACAGATTCTTCTAAGGAATGAAAACCAATAAAAATATGATTATGTGAAATGCGATCTTAAAATTTTACAGGCATACCCAAAGCACGTTCAACGACGTCAATGAGTTTACCTGTTCTAACCAAGACACAGGTAGTAGCAATAATACAACATCCTCTACTTGGACTGGTTTGTCAACCTCTTTAGGTAAGTAGAAAATTATTTGCGTGCTGCTACTTCCCTATGCTCAAACATTTTGTAGCCCATTTAAGTGTTTTTCTGAAGAATATTCTGGGTCTCAACGTAAAGGTCAGAAATTGGTCAACAATTACACTTCCTTCCTAGAATGATTTTGAGAAATCAAGCCTACTTTATGAACGGATATACAGGGTGCGCCAAAAAGATGTTAACAGTTGAACTAAGGCACTATAGTACGATAGGTATGCTGGACTGATAACAGGGAGACGACTTTTAGGCTATAAGGTACGAACGCGGCTCGTGTAACGTCACGCGAAAGCGAATGTAGTCGATGGGTACCGACAGCACTCGTCAGTTTCGCGACGCTACGTGAAACGTGTTTGTACCTTATAGCCTAAAAGTCGTCTCCCTGTTATCAGTCCAGCATACCTATCGTACTATAGTGCCTTAGTTGAACGAAAAACTCTGGGAGGACTCCGCGATAATTTTGTGGAGTTCCCCGGTTAACTGTTATAGTATATTTCATGCCAAGGAGCGAAAGCGACGGTTTGAATGACAAGTTTGGTGCGTTGCGAAGCGAGGCGAAGCCGAGCAAAGCAAGCCGAACGAGTCATTCGAGTCGCTCACTCCTTGTCTAGGAAGATGTTTTTTATAACGAACACTGCAAAGCGCTGTCAGCGTGCTGTCGTTTCGCAGCTACAGGACAGAAAAGTAAGTCTAGCGGCGTGAAAAGTAAATCTAGAGGAAAGAAAAGTAAAACAGTACAACGCGTTTTATTTCATAACAAGCATCAAAGAGGATCGATTTCACGCCACATACGTCCGTTTGCGAACAAGCACGTTTGCGGAACAAGCGTAGCGAGTGTCGCGAATACGTACAAGGCGTGAACAATCCACTTTGATTCTTGTTATGAGAGTTATTTTTCTTTTTATGCAATCAAAATTATGCGTTTATCAAGCGCGTTTATTCGGAGTCTTGAAATTACTACAGAAAACAGAAGAATGTAGCCTTATTTGAAATTAAAAGATGATTACGATGTTTTCACGTTTATTTGATAGGTAGGTATTGTGAAAAAAAAATGAAAAAATAATAATAATAGGCCTACTTAATGCAATGGAACGAAATTAATCCGCACAGAAATATTCATTTCCGTATTAAATGAAGAAAAAAGAAAGAAAAAGCGAATGCGAATAGAAAAAAAAAAGAAGAAAAACCCGATGGAGAAAAGAATGCGAGAAAAATTTCACAACCCTGCCGGTGAAACCGCAACTTTTTGTCACTTAAAACGATGGCGAAGCGAAACGAAACTGGGTTTTATCACAAGTAGTCCGTAAAACTGTGGTGAAAAGTGAAAACTGTAGTGAAAAATAAAGAACTGTAGTGAAAAGTACGTGAACCCATGACGAAAACGTTAAACTGTAGTGAAAAGTAAGAGAAGACTGGCGATAACGTAGAGATAAAACTGTAGTGAAAATCAAGGTCAGCGAACTCCATTCTCTCTGAGGTAGGTACGATGCACGGCCACCTTTACTATCAGGCCAAACAACTCAAGCCGGCAACATTGCGTTCCGGCTGACGTTTTCTATGTAAAAAAACATCTCTCACAAAAAATTCATGTTGACCCTTTTAGAGAGAAAATTTAACGGCCAACAATTTTTCTTCCAAACAATTTTTCTTCAAACGTCGTATTTTTTGAGTTACAACTCATTATAGTGGTTCTCTCCATAAGCCCCTGTGTTGATTACGGCCGGCGTGTCACGGTGCCGCATATACAGTTGTTTGGCCTGATAGTAAAGGTGGCCGTGTACAATCATGGCCGTCTCTAGTTTCAGGCCGGAATATTTGAAATTCGACAACATTGCACGGGGCTGACATTTGTACAGTCTCTTATGGGAGAACATTGAAAAACACTCGTTGACACAAATACGGTGAAGTTTTTGAAAAAAATGAAGAGAATATGATTTGAAGAACCAACGATTCTCGATTTTTTGAGCCGCGTTTCGTTAAGATTGATCAACTACAAAGCGAGTTATTCGCGTTTTAAAAAAAAAAAAGTCAGACAGAGGGCGAAGCGCGGTACATGTACTGCACTTTGCCCTCTGTCTGACTTTTTTTCTTAAAACGCGAATAACTCGCTTTGTAGTTGATCAATCTTAACGAAACGCGGCTCAAAAAATTGAGAATCGTTTACTCTTTTGATGTATGTATCAACTTTTTCCCTTTGGAATCGAATACTATTTGCAAATCAACGATTAACGTGTTTTTTGAAAATTTTGCATAAGAGCGTGTATAAAACTCGGCCCCGTATTTTTCGTCACCGCGACGTTGCCAGCTTTAATATTCCGGCCTGAAACTAAAGACGGCCATGGTACGATGGTACAATGAACAGTGTTGCAAGAACTTCCAAAAAAACACAGTGAACTTCCATTTATTCGTCAGTGCAGCCAGGTTCCTATTATTTTATTGGGTTCGCCATCGTTTTTGTCAGGGCATTGCAGCCAGCTGAAAGCCGAAAGCTAAAGCTGAAAGTCAGCCGAATTCATCATCAAAAAGTCAAAAGCTTAAGCCAATACATGGGCAGCCATATTTCTTAAAAAGCCAAAAAAACCCATATATTCTGAGCTGTCTTTTGGCTTTTTGAAATTTTAGTTTAGGGTGTAAAGCATTGTTCACACTAGGCCTGATAACGTCGCGTTATCGGATAACGCGGTACGTTAAAGTTGGACCGGTCCAATCCAAGACCAGAAAAATAAAATAACGCGCCGTTATTGAGAAAATAACACTACTACGCTAGTGTGAACCACGCTTAATTTGGCTAATTTCTGTCATTCCGCAAAGCAATTTTAAGGAAACATGTCAAGTTCTGCAATCTATCTTAAATTTTGAATGAAAATGAAGGGGTAGAGTGACATATTAAAAATTAAAAATATTAAGAAAGCTGAAAGCCAGCCAAAAAAAAGCCAAAAGCCAGCCGTATTTTTACAAAAGTCAAAAGCCAAAAGCTAAAGCTGTATTATTCAAGGTCAAAAGTTTAAGCCAAAAGCTGAAGCTGTACGATACGGCTGCAATGCTCTGGTTTTTGTGACAAAAAGTTGCGGTTTCACCATCAGTGTTGTGAAATAGTAGATTTCTATACAAGTTGGAAAAGTAAGCAATTGCCAAAGAGTTGCGACTGTTGCAACACGAGCCTTGGCGAGTGCTGTAATCGCAACAAGTTGCAAGCGCTTTCTTTTCCAATGTGTGTAGAACGCTATTTTTTCTAATAAGTGCGAGAAAGCGCATTTTCCAAAAAGATTATTGCAAATTAAAACGACTAATATACAAACAGTGAAGAAATGAAATTAGAAGTAGTAAAGAAATGAGATGAAACAGTGAAGAAATGAGCGATTTTCCCCACTGTTCTGTAGCACGCTTAGAAGTAGTGAAGAAATGAGATGAAACAGTGAAGAAATGAGCGATTTTCCCCACTGTTCCGTAGCACGCTTATAGCGTAACGCACGGTAGGGCAATCACCAGTTTTCCCAACGCTTTTCAATTGAGAAAGAGCGCGCTTTTGTTGCACGTATTAGGAAAAGTTTAATACTCAACAAGCGGTGAGAACTTGCTACGCTCGCGTGATACACGGTTGCTCTGAAACTCCTTGTGAAAACGCTCGTTTTCACCGCTTGTCGTGTAACATACTATATCACGCAGATATGTACGACAAAAACAGACAAGTTTAGTTCGAGCAGCAGTGGCCGAGCGGTCAGAGGCGCAGTCAGGAATGAAGATGTACGATGGACGTGGGCTCGAATCTCGGCGCCGGCAGTGTTCTATCAGGTACAACGAGCAACGATGGGGTGGCGATGATGGTAGCATCCAGCAGGCAAGTGAGTGAGGAAGGTGAACGAACCCGACCGTAGGAAGCATATCAGCGGCTTAGTGAGAGGAACAAAAAATTACTTTTGCAAGTCCTAGGATTGAAAAGTACTACCCCACTCCATCATTACGTCAATCCGTTAAACGCGCTTGATAAACGCACTTTTTGATCACATAAAAAGAAAAATTCTTAGGAAATGCATTGTAATTTTATTAGTTCGTCATTCTTCCATAGAGGATAGTTCTTACAGCGGAGGAAACATATCACATCCGACTAACAGTGAATATTGTGACGGCGAAAACATTTCTTGTCCAACAAGCATCGCATATTATCCAAACGACCATAGTTCATCTTCAATGGAATCCAACACCTATGTAAGTACGAGTTTTTTTTTTGGCTTAACGGTCCTTGCGACAAAAGGGCAAGAGAGCTTTAACCTACACCAAATACTTAGAAATAATATTTCCATCTTGAATGCGTTTTGTTGAATACTTTCAAGTTTTATGATTCCTCCTATCCACGCCTGGAGCTGGTTGGATCTTCAGTTTCCAAAAAGCGTCACCAGACTGCTCTTAGGAAAACAACCATCGCAAAAAAAAAAAAAAAACTATCACAAAAAACGGCCTCATAAAGAAAATCAAGGTTTTTTAATTTCAAAAAAATTGGTACCTATAGTGTTTCATTGGCACGCTTAGCGACGTCACCAGAGGATTTTATGCGCTTATGAGACATGGGAGTACTCTTGCTAAAAAAAATCATCACAAAAAAGTCACAATTTGGATTTTCAAAGAGTATTCTCAGTTGAGGAACTTGAGAGCAGGTATCATGGACGTCCATCTTGTTTTTTAGTAGTGAACTTGACGGCTCAAGCGCAGGTACCTACACAATGGACATTGGTGTTGTTATTTAAAAATGCAAACGTTTAGGCAAACAGAGATGAAAAATAAATTAATCAATTTGCTATTCTTCCACTCATAGCAAAGATTATATTAATTTTACTAAAATTTTTAATTTTATTAGTTTCTTGATTTATGATTATTTGTGATATAATTCCAAATCCTGGTAAAATTAAATATAAATATTTTGGAGAAATTCAAACGGCAAAGCCTTGAATTTCTCCAAAATATTGATATTCTGTCTAGTGAAACGTTATTTCTTTCTTAAAATGTAAACTTCAGGATGACCAAAAAATCAGAATAAATGTTGGAATATATAATAGGATTTCCATTACCTCTAGGGTTGAAAAATATTGTTTTAAAATTAATATCAGTTAGAGTTACTGTGATTCCCCTTTGCTAATACTGGTAATGATAAAATAGCTCAATTAATTTTTAAAAATATTGTTTCATTTTAATAAAAAAATTCATTCACGCCTAAGCGCCCAATTGTTCTTGAGTCTACGTGAATGAGCGCAATAATGAGAAATACTTTTAAATCACTTTGAGTTGATGATTATTTTGTGTTTCAAAAAGCTGAAAAAGTTGACCTTATGAGCGCAGTTCAAATTTGCTGACAAAACAAGATTGATTGATTTGTTGAAAAAATACCAGAAAACAAGAGACGTGACGCAAGGAGAGTGTTCATATGCTCGACAAAAACTCATTTCCTTAGCCCCCTTAGTACAGCTGTTCTTATCTCATCATAAACTTTTAAAGTCCTCAGGTGACGCACCAGGCGGAACAAAGAACCGTGACGAGTTTTGGTGACAATTTTTCTAGGAAAACCCAATGAAAAATTTAGCTGTCTGAGTGTCTTATTTTTTCTGCAGATGGTCACCATTTCAAACTCAGTGAATATTAATAATCGTTAATGATGTTGTTGAGCAATCTTCTTTTACAGAAAAGAAATGAAATGCACCCAAGGTTTTACCAAGAATCCGGAGCAGTTAGCAATTCAAGTGGCGCATTTTCGTATCCGTATGAGAATAATGGAACGGGTATGATGCGGTCCATATGCGTGGTACGCAATCTTCTTTGGGTTTGAAGAACACTCCACCCTTGTTCGATTCTGCAGCAATTGTGATGCTTGCTTTGCAATTACAGATTGATTCTTCAACAGTGAGCAGAGTGGGAACATCAAACGATCCGTACCTTGAATATAAGCTTCAAACAAAATGTACCGAGTGGGTAAAGATTGTTGCTGATTGGAAGGAGGAATCGACAATTGTTTCAAAAGGGTTGGGTATTGCGCAGAACTCCAATCAGCAAAACCTTGATGCTCATCATCTTGATGATGTAAGCGTTAGAGTTGACCTGGAATGAAAAGAGAAGCCGTCATTAAACTTGTACAAATTAAAAACTTGTTTTAACCCACACGACTGCGGTTTCAAAGCAGTCGCTTTATTTTCAAAGGTCGTATGGTACCGTAGGTGGGTATAAAATGGAGTTTTTAATACATGCAAATTTGTAACGGCTTCTCTTTTCATGATATGGCTTTCAACGTAACTGAAGTCCTCTTTATTGTTGACCTGAAATCTGTAGTTGGTACCTATACCTAGGTAAATGTATTTTCATGACGTGAATCTTCCTTTATTGTTTCAGGAATCTGTAAAGGATGAAAATCGAACTGTGCGTCATTTTGCTTCCTTCTCTGAATTGAATCTAAGTGAGACAGGAAACCTTCAGAATTGTCAACGTTTGGATGATGGAGGGCTACCTTGAAGGATCTTTTTTTTTGCTCCTGTTTGTGAATTTCCAAAGAATAATCATTCTTAATATGAGTCACTAAGAATAACCGCGGTATGCTTAATGATCATCAAAGTTTTGCTGAAGTTAAGTCAAAACTTACTCGGATAGTTTATGTAGCTCTTGTCTTTCTCAATGAGAAGTTCACCACGGAAGATGATTTCTAATTAAATAGTTGAGAAATTAATTTGTAACCAGTGGCGTAGTTATGGGGGGAGGAGGTTGGCGTTTACCCCCCGAAATTTTAAAAACCTCCCTCCAAATTTTGTTGTAACTACGCCATTGTTTGTAACTTTATAAAATACTAATTTGTAGGAGATGTGATGCTAACTTAGCCGAGTTTTTTTTTTTTTTATATTCCTCAAACTATCTGAATAGGTACATAAGCAATTGCCAAAGATTTACTTTCAAGTTATTCTATAAAGTTTTTGGTACCAAATACCTACTTATACCTGTTATGTTGTTTGAACTTGAATTTTCATGCTGAAGAAGTGAGAGGGTGCCAAAAAAATGACAGCGGGGAACCCGCAACCTCCCACGCTTGCCATCACGTTGGCGTGAAAATGCCCCCGCAGAAAATGAGTTCGCTGGGCTCTTCTCAGTAGACTGCATGCTAGGCCCGATATAATGAAGGCTGGAAATTGAAATTTTTCCAAGCCCCTAAAGTAGGTCATGGTCAAGGTCATTGATGACGTCATGAGGCGCCACACGTCACGTCACGCAGTTCATAGAAACGCCCGGAGGTGGACGCGGACGTTTTCTGAGGATGTAATCCCCCTAACAAAATGGATAGCGGGTTCCCCGCTGAAAAGAAAGAAAAGATTATGACAGGTACAACATGAGTAATTCCTGACCTATTAACAAATGTAGGCCTGTATAAAAGTGCATCTAAGTACTTGATACAAAGTTGTAAAATGTAAACACCACAACTTTTGTTAGAACAATGTGACCCAGCGTAACACAATTAGCCTCCAGGCAATTAGCAACCCGTTGGATGGGAAAGATTGGCAGAAAAACAATACTGCCAAAATGTGTAGATTTTGATACTGTTTTGTCATATTGGAACGTTATTCAACCAAGCAGGGAGAAATGATGCACTTTTGAGTGCACTTTTATGGACAAAAAATTGACGATAATTTGCCAAAAAATAGTTATTTTTCCGGGCAATGGCACTCTTTTTGTCAAAATGTCAATAATTTGCCAGAAAAATGTCATTTTTCTGTCTAGATTACGTCAATCTTTCCCAACGGACATGTATCTAACTGGTACCGTATAGCAGCTATCATGATTTGTAATACTTGAATAATTACAATAAAATTTATATGTATCTAACTGGTTGCAGCTAGGTATCATGATTTGTAATACTTGAATATAGTTACAATAAAATTTGTATTTTTGCTTTGCTCGATGTTTTGAACACGCCACTGTTCATTATCAAGAACATTTGAATAGTTGCTTGTAACTTGTTCTCATTTTCAAAAGCAGAAGCCAGCGCAAATTGCCACTAACGCTGAGTGGTATCAATTAAATCTTACTGAACTTTTGATCAGTGATGAAGGATTGAATTTACTTGCAACCTTGAATCATCATTTATTTTCAACATACGTAGGTGTCCTATAGTACAAATAAATGTTCTTAAATTACAGTACATGAAAATATTTTTATTTAGTACTAGCGATTATAGTGAAAGGATACTGCGACGTTTTCTGATGCAATGAAACTCGGTGTAGTGATAGTTCCAGTTTCCAAGTAACACCAACACTTTTCAATGAGGAACATTTTTCTGTAGGGGAGTATTCAGATGAAGACGCTGATCAATGCCTTGTAGGTATAAGAGATGAAGTTTTAGATATTGTAGAATGTTAATCATTGATTGCGATTTAAAATGAGGGAAGTGGAGGAATTTTGAGTCTGTTGGCAAGGTACTTCCATTTGTAAATTCAAAGCCTTGCAGAGGAAGAGGGAAAACAGTCTTGATACTCATAAGCTGCTCATATCCCACTTCCATACTTTATTTGGACTTGACAGCAAAAAAGTTGTTCCAGGTGGTAATGTATGGAAGCTTGGTCCCAGACAGTGATTGTGATATTGAATCACAATTATGTATACTTTGTTAAGGCAAGAACAAAACTTTCAAAACACATAAGACATGAGAAATTCATGATTGCAAGACAATCCAGCTGAGAATCATCAAGACGCCTTCTTGTAACCTTTAGAGCTACAAGGTTGAAACTTCTCAAGCTCCTCCAGAGCATAACTCATGCTATTTGCAATTTTGTTGATTTCATTTTCCGCGGCTTACTACTACACACTTTAGCGCTCGGCTGCTCTATCAAGCCAATTAGAGACTTTATTAATTTAAATACCTATTGGCAGAGTATTTTTTTTTGAATTTTGTTTTCTCCAACCTGGAATCGACCCTTTTAGGTATAACTTTAATGTTGGAAGAATCTCCTACGCGAACCCCCTCTTCTACTTGGCAACCGCCAAGTTGCTTTGGCAATCGTCAAGCTGCAGTGCCCCCCTGGCACGCAAAATACACTAGGGGCACTCACATAACAACCACAGACACTATTACATCATCAAGCTGAATGGTGTCCTTCTTTGTTGTCTTCCTGCAGATCCGGATGTTGATGGTACACAGGTGTCGAGTAGGCCATAGCGTGGTTCTGCATTTGCCTAGCGGAGCCGGAAGAAAAAAAAGAGCTGGCTCCAGTTTCTCAAAGAGCGGAGCGGAGCCAAAGAGCTCGATTTTTGCAGCGGAGCGGGAGCTAGCTGAAGCTCTTGGATCTTCTGAGTGGAGCCTCAACTAGAAAAAAAAAAAACAAGCAGAGTTAATATTATTAATTTCAAATTTTGAGTCTCTAGTTGGGTTGTCTTTACTTCAAGCTTCAAGCTTTGGGGCTTTGGATTTTGAAATTTGTTGAATTTTTCCTTTTTTTTTTTTTTTTTGTCATTTTGACAGAAGAGCAGCTCCTCAGCTCCTTGCAAAGGAAAGAGCGGAGCAGCTCCCAAAGAGCTGAGGAGCTGACCAAAAGATCGGAGTTTTCGGCTCTTTTCAAGATCAAATTATGGCTCCAGCTCCTAGCTCCGGCTCCCCAGGCTTGGCAATAATGCATGTAACCGTTATTATAACTTTCACGCAATTTAGCGTTACCTTATTTGGTCCATAACTCTAACGTCAAAATTCACGTTACGTTACAATAACTTTATAACCAATTGCAAACATTATGCAATCCCTGATCAAAATGTTGACATTGGAGTCAACGTTTTTTCAGATAGTAAATGTACTGTCAGAAGAAACTTCTCAGTTTTTTTATTTTTTAATGAAAATTTTATATGCCCCAAAATATGCAAAATATGCAACATCAAGTAGGGCTCATTTGTCCGGATTTGACTTGATTTTTGGAGATGTTTGACACTTGTACCATTATCAACACTGCAGAAGAACATGCATTTGCATAAAATTTCCATCCCTACCCTATGAGTTGTTCCCATCAAATTCAAAATGGATGCTTTTTGTTCTTCTCATTCACAATTGCTGTATTCTTTAAAAACAGTTCTCTCGTTAATTCTTCATCCATCAAGCAGTCGTAGTGAGCTTGATTTTTCTAAATTTTGAAATAGATAGGCCTATAGGTTCTAGGTCTAAGTATATCAATTCAATGAAAAACTCT
This sequence comes from Aspidiotus destructor, assembly GCA_035079395.1. Taxonomy (NCBI): domain Eukaryota; kingdom Metazoa; phylum Arthropoda; class Insecta; order Hemiptera; family Diaspididae; genus Aspidiotus; species Aspidiotus destructor. The sequence continues at coordinate 5,012,530 of JAVHKZ010000011.1, read as the reverse complement.
CGATAGGCGTAGGTAACAGCAGAATTTGTTAACCATGTCATAATGATTTCCTGGACACTTTGATTGGTACAAATAATAAAACAATTCAACATTTTCTCGTGTCATTCAATCTTTATTTGCATTACATTTCAATCGCTTCAATTCAATTCTAATAACGTTTTCTTCTTTTTTATTTTTCTCAAAACCTTATTCTAAAAAATGGTAGTAAAATAAAGTTGAAAATAAGAAGAGAGAAAAAAAGCTTACGCAGCAGCGTAATCATAACCAATTCTTCATCAAAATTCAAATTCTTTTTTTAGGGTAAGTCAGTTTTTGCTGGACACTGAATAACGCAAGGAAAAATTTTCAAAACAACAGCATATTCCCCGTTAGAAGAAACAGGTCCGCTGCTAAAAGGTAACATGTCAATCAATGTTGTGAGAGAGTGTTCTAAGAAGAATGTTTAATTTAATGGAAGAGGAGGCCACAACTGGGACTCTATCAAAAGAAAAGGCCATTATAAAATAAAAAAGAACAAAGAATTAGAATTAACGATAGATTCATTAATGGACATTGTCAAAAAAATAGCAGATATAACAAATGTTGACCAATTATCTGAATAATGGATAATAATACAACTAATGATATAGCATCGAGAAATACACTTGATTTAAATACGATGTTAGAACAATTAAAAAGGACTGGTACTTCACCGCCAAAACATTGCGGACAAAATTAGAAAAAAATATGTAAAAATTTACAAAAAAAAAAAAAATTGAGCGACTATAAAAACATCTACACTTGATTCTTTTTTTTTTTTCATTGAAAAAAAAGAAGGAAAAATAATAATAATAAAAATTCTTAATAGGAAGGCCGTCCGTATTTACAAATTTGTTTTTTGGTCAATTTACAAAAAAAAAAAAAAAATGTACACGAAACATCATACAGAACAAGTAAAGAAAGAAGAAATTAAATAGTACGCGGCGTACACAAAGAGAAAAGAAGATAGGGAACGAAGAAAAATACCTACTGTATAAGAAAGGTAATCACTAGAGATCAATAATTTAAATTCCATGTTTTCTATAATGATTGGTGATTGTTACACACATATTTAATGGCTGCGCAGCAATTTTTCTTAAAGTACTCATCGGCGCAGTACTGCAGTCCGTATTTGGTTAAGTAGTCATAGCAGGATACCGCTCCAGGCAATTCAAATGCCTTGTCCACGCATTCAACGTTTCCTAAAGAGCAAATTTCTTCATAAGTTCATTTCTCAGTGTTACAACAAATTAGAAAAAATGATTTTCAAAAAAACAATCAAGATTTTCAGAGAGAGAGTCTTTCTTCAAATATTACCATAATTCTCTAGTGCTATTTGTAGAGAAATTAAAGACAAATTTAAAGGCAAAGCAATTTTCATCGATTTACAATCTTTTAGGCCCTTCAAATTCAAAACAAAAGAAATAAAAAGTGCACAAAAAAAAGTTTGAACGGTTTCAATTTTCTTCCTAAAATACTGATCTGCAGGAACCCATCAGAAACATGTTACTACCGGTAAATGAAAACAAAAAAACAGGACTTAAGTAATTCTTCTGTACGGTACAATTTTGCACCTAAAACTAATGTAATGTCAAAAAAGTGATACTGAATGCAGTAATTATGTAAAAACACTTATTAAGTATAGTTTGGATTAATTTTGATAATATAAAAACCCTTCACCAACCATGTAAATGGATAACACTCTACATATAAACAAATGTTTGAATTTTCAAAGAGCAATCGACAATTGTCGGTTGTGCTAATCCAAGTTATTCAATTGTAAGTAGATACTTGAATGAAAATAAAAAAATAGAACGTTGTTTGAAACAATGTCTTTTTGGATCCCAATCTCCCAGAAAAAACAAATAGAGGATCTTTTTGGATCCGGATCTCACAGGAACAAAAATATATGGGATACTTTCGGAACCGGAAATCAAAATTTGAGGGGAGTTTCTTCACTGAACCAAGTGGATCACAACACCCCCTTAGTCTCCTCAAGCCTCAAGGTCAAGTCTTAGTCTCGAGACTGAAGCTCAAGTCACAGTCTCGATTCTCAAACTCAATTCCCAAGCTCAAGTCTCGAATCTCAAGCTCAAGTCACAGTCTCAAGTCACAAGTCTCAAGCTCGAGTCTCAATCTTGAGTCTCAGTTTTCTCAAGTCTCAGTCTCGAGTCTCAAATCGATTCTCAAACTCAATTCTCAAGCTCGAGTCTCAATCTTGAGTGCCAGTCTTGAGTCTCAGTCTCGAGTCTCAGCCTTGATTCTCAAACTCAATTCCCAAGCTCGGGCCTCGAGCCTCGAGTCTCAAGCTCAAATCACAGTCTCAAGTCTCAAGCTTGAGTCTCAATCTTGAGTCTCAGTTTCCTCAAGGCTCAGTCTCAAGTCTCAAGTCTCAGCCTTGATTCTCAAACTCAATTCTCAAGCTCAAGTCTCAATCTTGAGTGCCAGTCTTGGGTCTCAGTCTCAAGTCTCAGCCTCAATTCTCAAACTCGGTTCCCACGCTCGAGTCCTAATCTCGAGTGTCAGTCTTTTGTCTCAAGCTCAAGTCATAGTCTCTTCAAGCCTCAAGGACAAGTCTTAGTTTCGAGTCTCAATCTCGAGTTTCAGTCTTCTCTAGCCTCAAGGTCAAGTCTTGGTTTTGAGTCTGAATCTCGAGTCTCAGTCTCCTCTATCCTCAAGGTCAAGTCTTAGTCTCGAGTCTCAAGCTCCAGTGTCAGTCTCGAGTCTCAGCCTCGATTCTCAAACTCGATTCCCAAGCTCGGGCCTCGATTCTCAAGCTCAAATCACAGTCTCAAGTCTCAAAGCTTGAGTCTCAATCTTGAGTCTCAGTCTCCTCAAGGCTCAGTCTCGAGTCTCAGCCTCGATTCTCAAACTCAATTCTCAAGCTCGAGTCTCAATATTGAGTGCCAGTCTTGGGTCCCAGTCTCAAGTCTCAGCCTCAATTCTCAAACTTGGTTCCCAAGCTCGAGTCCTAATCTCGAGTGTCAGTCTCTTGTCTCAAGCTCAAGTCACAGTCTTTTCAAGCCTCAAAGTCAAGTCTTAAGTTCGAGTCTCAATCTCGAGTCTCAATCTCCTCTATCCTCAAGGTCAAGTCTTAGTCTCGATTCTCAAACTCGATTGCCAAGCTCGAGCCGCGAGTCTCAAGCTCAAATCACAGTCTCAAGTCTCAAGCTCGAGTCTCAATCTTGAGTGCCAGTCTTGGGTCTCAGTCTCAAGTCTCAGCCTCAATTCTCAAACTTGGTTCCCAAGCTCGAGTCTTAATCTCGCGTGTCAGTCTTTTGTCTCAAGCTCAAGTCACAGTCTCCTCAAGCCTCAAAGTCAAGTCTTAAGCTCGAGTCTCAATCTCGAGTCTCAGTCTCGTCTGGCCTCAAGGTCAAGTCTTAGTCTCGAATTCCGAGTTTCAAGCTCCAGTGTCAATCTCGAGTCTCAGCCTCGATTCTCAAACTCGATTCTCAAACTCGATTCCCAAGCTCGGGCCTCGAGCCTCGAGTCTCATGCTCAAATCACAGTCTCAAGTCTCAAGCTTGAGTCTCAATCTTGAGTCTCAGTCTCCTCAAGGCTCAGTCTCGAGTCTCAGCCTCGATTCTCAAACTCAATTCTCAAGCTCGAGTCTCAATCTTTAGTGCCAGTCTTGGGACTCAGTCTCAAGTCTCAGCCTCAATTCTCAAACTCGGTTCCCAAGCTCGAGTCTCAATCTTGAGTGCCAGTCTTGGGTCTCAGTCTCAAGTCTCAGCCTCAATTCTCAAACTCGGTTCCCAAGCTCGAGTCCTGATCTCGAAAGTCAGTCTTTTGTCTCAAGCTCAAGTCACAGTGTCCTCAAGCCTCAAGATCAAGTCTTAGTCTCGAGTCTCAGCCTCGATTCTCAAACTCAATTCCCAAGCTCGGGCCTCGATTCTCAAGCTCAAATCACAGTCTCAAGTCTCAAAGCTTGAGTCTCAATCTTGAGTCTCAGTCTCCTCAAGGCTCAGTCTCGAGTCTCAGCCTCGATTCTCAAACTCAATTCTCAAGCTCGAGTCTCAATATTGAGTGCCAGTCTTGGGTCCCAGTCTCAAGTCTCAGCCTCAAGTCTCAAACTCGGTTCCCAAGCTCGAGTCCTAATCTCGAGTGTCAGTCTTTTGTCTCAAGCTCAAGTCACAGTCTCCTCAAGCCTCAAGGTCAAGTCTTAAGCTCGAGTTTCAATCTCGAGTCTCAGTCTCCTCCAGCCCCAAGGTCAAGTCTTAGTCTCGAGTCTCGAGTCTCAGCTGCAATTCTCAAACTCGATTCCCAAGCTCAAGTCACAGTCTCAAGTCTCAGTCTCGATTCTTAGCCTGGAAGGGGCTAAAAACAGAATGAAACATTGGCTGTTATACTACTGAGCTGTTCAATAGCTTTAACTAATCACTCCTTCATACAAAAGACGTACAAAAGTAGGCTGTTTTCTGAGAACCTAAATGACTTCGCACTTCAATTGATGGCTTTGGATTCTGAATTAGAAATAAGACTTTACAATTTGAATCACTGCTCAAAGCAAAAACACAATCAAAGTACATACAATGAATATCAATACATTTTAGTGTACGTAGGATTAACACAGCAAAAACACTCCATAAACCCAAATTTTATGCAAGATTGTCCCAGGAAGTCGTGCAAGAATTAATTCATCATCAAGTCCCAACACCATTGTGCACATGCTATAAAACAATGAAAAATATAAATCGTGTGCAAACCAGTATATAGTGTGTTATACAAATACTGTACCAGCTTGTTGCGTTGTACCCAAAAAGAAGTGGTCTACAACAGTAGATAGAATAGAAGGCTATACTAGAGAAAGAGAAAATCCCAAAGATCATTGGCTACACGCCTATAGGTATGAAAATTGAAAACTTCGTGATAAAATGACTTCAGATAGTCATATTAGTACAAAAAATTGAAAATAGAAGTACCACATTATAAAGAACAGAATATGCCAAAGATTGAGTTCATAGTTCAGTGGGGATAGAAGAAAGATGCACGAAGATGCACACTGGTAGAAGATTGGATTAGTCCAAGCTACAAAGGAGGGTATATCCTAATGGACAAACTTACTCACCTAGCTGATACGATTTTGTGTATGCGTATAAATTATTATACTGATATTGGGTTGAGCTGATACCGCCATTATACGGGATAGCGTTTTTGTTCAACTTTTTAACGTTCGACGAATCGATTTTCGATTGAACTTTACTTTTGAATGCGCCCTGATACCACGCGGCTTTGGGCGCGTCAATTAACGAACGTTTAGTCGTGTAGTAAGCCAGCTGATCGACTGGTTGTAAACCAAAAACGCTTTTGGGCTGCTGACCTAAAGATTCGTAAAGATTCTTGTACGGATTGTACAAGGACGTACTCTGTTGTCCGTAAACGCTAGCCAAATACGAACCGAGTGGCGGCGTTGAAACGGTTGCCGTTCTCCAAAACTCTTCCCATTCGGACCTGAAGTTGTACAAAAGCGTGATGCTTTAAGCATTACAAGCGCCTACAAAATATACTCATTCTACATCGTTCCTGGGTACAGGCAATTTTAACATTCTGCTCACTGATGTCGGATAAATTACAGCCTTGTTGAGGCAAAGCGTTAAAAGCACCTAATCCCAGATTCATAATTCTTAGTCTCATTTACGATCTTTGTACATAACTAGAATTGTACAATCTAATACTCATTACTATTGAATTTACAGTTGAAAATTAAAATCAGACTACTAAATCATGCAGGCGTGAATACGAAGCTTGGGCACCCGTGCTATCAGAGGGAGAGCGAGCCGAGCCCTCTCTACCAGCTCCAAAACTTTGACTACAATCCATCCTTTGTTTATATAATACAATATAAGACAGCCTATTTACAAGACGCCACTCAGGGTGACTTAGGTGCCATGATGTCGTTACCTCCTCGTTGAATTTCCGTATAATGCTCTAGCATAAATGTCCTCGTCGTTTCGTCGCAGGTAGGCTGGCGTATTTTGCGAATAATCTGGTATTATATTTTCATGTTCGGCAATACAAATACCATTAGCGCAAGTCTAGAATGGAACGCAAACAGCCATTGATGTATTTACTCGTTGCGCTGGTGTAGAGTTGGAAAATTCTCTCATTCACTTACCTGACCGTCGCCACAAGGTGATCCTTCAGCTGCCGGTCGATATGCTACGCAGTACCCGGACCCGGAATCGAAGCAGAACAGTTGTGAACATACTCGTTCATCTTTCTGCAATCATATTCAAAAGAAATGTATTCAGAATTTCGTATTCAGGCTGGATTCATAATTCAAATCGTTTTCTAAACTAGCCTAGGGAGGAGAGAGCGCGATAAGACCTACATCGGGAATTCTTTATTGACATCACATGGTTTCCAGGAAGGAATGGAAAGCTGAATATCAAAGTGGAAGAAGAGGAAAACCAAATAGTATCCCCTCCCAGTGATTTTTATCATCTCGATCCAACATCACGCTCCTGATTCGGATCGACCCTCAAACATCATGAGGTCATTGTGGTTCAGAGAGAAGCATTTTGTAGGGGGTTGTAGTTACCGCAAAGGAAAGAGGCTGTGACTTAGTTTAAGTGGGGTTTGGAATAATTGGGTCTGACTGCTCTTCCCCTTGCCATTTGCGATTTCTTTAAAAATCTCAATTTCACTATTTTGTTTTTCCGGAGGTATGATTTCGTGTACTTACAAAGCAAGCGCTCGTCCCTCGATCTCTCCGACATTGTGCGTCTAATGAAAGTAACTTTCCTGGTAACACTCGAGGTAACGATTCGTCTTCATGGGGTGAATTGTACAGACAGGTAGCTGTATCACCGCTACATCGAAAATACAACATTATTTAATAATTAATGACAATGATTAACATTACGAGAATGGCATGAAGCAAACTACTACCCCACGAATACTCACTTTAAAAAGTGATGGAAAGAACTAACGCTGCACGGCGACCATTTAAAACCTTTTTCCGAATGCCTTAAGTCGCTCATGATGAAACCATCCTCCCAACGACACTTTTCAGCGCCGGGACCGCCTAGGTAAGTAGGTGGCGGCGATCCGTCGTGCACAGCACCCAATCTAAAAAAGTTATCCGAGCAATTATGAAGAACTGTTTCAAAATAGTAAGTCCTGCAGTGTTCTAATACTCACAAATGGCCGACTTCGTGAGCAGCTACAATGATACCCGAAAATCCTCCAGTATCTTCGATAATGGCAACACTGTTTACTTTTTCTAAACGTTTATTTACTACACACGCTCCACCGACGTATGCAAAACCTGAATTGAATCGAAATACTTTGATTAGAAATAAATTTTGGAGCCATCATGCGAAATGAATTGTTATGAAGCTCTATTAGTGGATGCAGTGTGAAAATTGATATTATACAAACGTGCGAACAGTAGCTGTGAACAGAGAAGTTAGTCCCGAGGCATGAAGCATTATAATATGGTACAGGAGGGTCACATTGTTGGTTTTCATTTGTATTCCCGTTGTGCAAAATGCCGTCACAGTTGGGAACAGAGGAGAATTGTGACGCTTTTGACGGTAATTTGTGACGGCAATCGCCCATCTAAAAAGCACAGTGATCCCTCTTCTCGATCCAACTGTGACGCAAATGTGCGCCGTCACAATCCCGTCACGTGACGGTATTTTGCACAACGGGTTCTGGCAAACTCCGACACAACAACGTGATTCAGTTTTTTTACAAAAAAAAAGCAACAGCGTTCAAAAAGTTCGAGGCATTTGCAATTCACGATCGAAGAAAAAGTGTCAAAATTCCAAAGCAACAGAGACAGTTCCTTAGAATAAGTCGTTAAGTATCGATGATAATTCGATTACAGCAGCAAAGATAGAGTCTAAGGTTTGTAATTGTGTTTTTGGGTGCATATTTAACTCTTTATCATTTTTGTGAGAAGAAAAATTATACTTTTGAATTAAGGATCAAGAGAGAGAGACTTCCCCATTTGCTTGAAGATTGCACTCCCATCCAATACAGAACTTTTCCCACTTGTTTTCCTGATTCTTATAGTAATGATAGGCCTACTTGTTTTACATTGGTCTTATGACAGGCAAATTCAATATGGAATAACAGCTTGTTTATGCCCTTACCGTTAGACCAATGTGAAGAAAGAATCACCACGATAAGGATCAGGTGAACCCCTAAGCCCAGTAATCAGAGTTGGGAAGTCGACAGATGAAACTCCAACTTTTGGCTTTCATTCTGTAATATAAAACTTTACAGCAACATTCTCAGTCTACACTGAAAGGGAAGCGACAGTAACATTTCCCTTAAAATACTTCAATAGGTAACTAAAATGGTTAATGAAGGGTCACGTGACGATTATAAGTGCACTTAAAGTGACAACTGAGAATTGGCCAGAGTATTGTAGCCAGCTGAAAGCCAAATTCAACTGAATTTTTATAGAGAGAAGCTGAAAGCAGAATATTGCAGCCAAAAATTCAGCTTCTGCTGCTAGCTTAAACTTACAACTTCAAGTAATTTGGCTTTTGGGTCAATTCAGCTGATTTTTGGCTGATCAATGTTGGGAATAGCGATGGGAACTATCGATACTGGGGTTTTCTTTTCTTACATATAATGCGGATTTCTTGCGATCAAGGGAAAGGTACCTTAGAAACCCACTACAAGAGATATTTCTCTCCTGATCGTTATAGGCTGATACTACATTGGCCCAGAATATTGAGTCGATCAAGGAAAAAGTACCTCAGTTTCCAATAAGAGAGATACCTTTCTCAAAAATGGAGGATACGGATTTTTGGAACTATCATCTGGCAGCACTGGACAATAGTATCGTCAATAGTTTGAGAAACTATCGATATAGTTTGAAAATTTTTCTTTAATCACAAAATTGGTGGGAATTTACTGATGACACATTTGAAAGGAAGGGAAAGGAACTGGAATGGCAAATATTCGACCGTTCACCGTTCACTTTTGGTCACATTATGTGTTTTTTGGGTGTGAGACCACGTTTTTAAGGTAATTCTTAATCGCGTCCATCATCTGGTAACACTAAAATACATTCCTAGACAAAAAAAAAAAAAAAACGATCAGGAGAAAAGTATCTATCCCCCAAGTAGCGCAGGTACTTTTCTCCTAATCGATGTTCTTCATTTCAGAGAAAAAACTATCGAGACTATTGATAGCATGAGACTATCGACTATTGCCCATCACTATAGTCTGTTCACGTTAAGAAAGGGCTACTCGAGAAAGGGTATAAGGTTATACCCCCTGTTTGTACCGTTTTGTATTCACCATTTTGAATAACATGGTACAAACTGGTACAATTCCTCAAGTAACATAACTTTCTACCTTCTTTTGGCCCTTTCTCAATGTGAACAGACTATAGTTGGGAATGAATGTGAATCTGGAAGAAACAATCAGGGAAATAGGGGCTTTGCCTTCACTATGGAAGATACCAATTCTCCAGATTGGGTCCTCCTCCACTGGATCACTTCACTACATGCTTCTATGCTGAACGGCTGAACTGCTGAACTGAACCGGGAATAATCTTTCTTATTTTTGTTAATTCTTTGGCAAAGTCAGTCTAGAGCAGTTGAACTTGAAATTCAAAGACTCAAGCAGTGCTCTTCTCTATTTTGCAGAAATCAGGAGAGCTAGAGGAAAACTGGAGAAATTTGGCTAGTTTCATTTGGGTTTTTGGCTTACAAAGATTTGAATAAAGCTAGCTTTCAGCTTCTCTTTTATCAGTAAAAACTGTGCCATGATTTTTAGCCTTCAACTGACGGCAATATTCTGATTTTAATTTTTCATCCCAGAATTCTCTGGTTTTCAGCTTCTGACTTCCAGCTTTTTCCATTGAGGCTCTCAGTTTTTTCATTGAAACATTGGCTTTTGTCTTTCAAATTTTCATATTAAAATCCTCTTTCTGACTTTCAATGTAGGAGGCTTTTTGCTTTTAGTTTGTTCCCCGGGAATTCTCTGGCTTTCAGCTTCAAGCTAGCTTTCCAATTTTGCCTGTAATACGCTCTATTCTTTTCTCTTCACCATGCTAGGATTTGTGACAAAGCCTATAACGTGTCTTAATTCACAACAACATCACTGGTAACGTTTTGTTGAGAGTTGAGGAGAGTGAACATGAACTACTCTCCGGTCAAGACTCCTCTTTGCTACTGCTTCTCGACTTAAAGACCCAAAGAAAATCGTTCTATCGGTAAACGGTGTTTCTTATTCTTTTTTTTTCTTTGTAATTTTCAAATTTACCTGCTGTGCCTCTGTTGCATGCATCGTTTGCATAATGCCTTCTGCACATATCTAATCTGGAAATGAAAAATCATAATGATACTATAATACATGCCGACGAGTTTGTCAGATGGAACACTAAAACTTCGCGATCTAAATGAAAAGTTGGTCGAGGAGATGTAAACATTTAATATAGGTACTAGAAAGTTGAATTACACCAAAAACAGTAGGGACAACTTTGGAAAAATTATTGGGCAGGGTATTGTGACTATATAATTCGAATCTAGTAATTCTACTACATTATGGCTCCCTAAAGTTCAGTCCATTAATTAAGAGTGAGTTGGGAGAAAAACTAGGTCGAGTCATGAGAACAGAAGAAGGAAGCTCAAGGTTCTCATGGGAATGAGGAATTGTCGGTTCAATAATCTTCCTGTATTTGAATAGTTTAAATTACACTCATTTAGAATGATCGAGTGCTGAGAATTTTTGAGAATAAATTTAAAACGGAAGCTCATTGACTTCGAAGTACTCCGGTTGATTTTCTGTCTTTTATGCAGAATGATGTTACCTCTGGGAACGCGGTAACATCATTCTAACCCACCCTAATCAGCAAGATACCAAATATTTTACATTATTTTGACAACAATTCTACACATATGAGGATGTAGCTAATTTACAGGTTGAATATCATACAAATGTTAAGTGATGATACTAATACTATGTACACAATTGGGTTAGATTCAAACATCTTTATTGTATAGAGACGCAGTCATGGCTATGCTACAACGCGTTCTTATCTTCAGAAAGCAGCAAGCCAGCGCAATTGACACTAGCGCCGACCAACCACAATTATCAATTTTCATTTCACAACCTTCATATGCGCTTGCTTCCCTTCATCCTCAAGTCCATTTCCAGTCTTTCTAGCCTCAGCTCTACATAAAAAGCTCAACGAAATTTCCGTATGATCAGCGACCTAAACTACTAACACCTCATACGTTTGACACCTCCATAAAGTCTATCACCGCAACGTCACATCAACTGATAACAGATTGAAATGCAGTAAAGCAGCTTTCAGCAGACATTACTTCCTATGAGAACATCATTGGTAACTTTTGCAAGTGTGTTAGTAGCCAAAGAAGAAATCACAACTGGATTTTCACCAATCCCACGTTTCTGGGGATCATCACCTACTCGGCCTAACAGCTGTACACAAATCATATATCACACATCAGTATTCCAAAATGAAGAATAAATAAGTGTAAAAAGGCGGTGAACTTCCAACGGAAAAGGAACCTTAGGGTGAAAAAACTGTAGAACCACTCGGCAGATCGCGTTGTGAAACTAACACAACGCAATCTGCTGAATGGTGCTACAGTGTTTTCACCTTAAGGTCCCTCTTCTGTTGGAAAACCTATAATCCAGATGCTCTCTGGTATTTGAGAATTGCCTTCTTATTTCTTCTTTGTTCTGAAGTATGATCAAATATTACCAATGCAATGCTGTTCTTATGAGAACCAAAATATTCACTGAAAGAATTCAATATTGCGGTGTGACGTCACTGGTGATGAACATTATACAGCATATGCCAAAAACTAGCGTTACTTTGCAGCCCATTTATGTACATGTTTTTTACGTGGCTGTATTTTTCATTTTTTTACTGTACAGAAAATTATACAAACAGTGTAGGCAATTTAGCAAGATAAAAAAAGAAAATTTTTCGGATGGTACACGTTTTGCTCCGGTACATGGTCTTGAACAACATAATTATTGAAAATACCGTACTTTCTCCTCCAGTTTTTTTTTTTTTTTGAATAGGTCCCCAAAAAAGTCTTTTTCAGGATCTTATATGCTGATAAGACTGCAAATAGACTTAGAGGACAGCCACGGTTTTTGACGACTTTCGACATGTTTCATGTCATTACTCTGCCCTGACCCCTAATTTGAAATTTTCCGAGTTCCTCCCCCCTTCACTCTCGTCTCTCCTTGGGTGATTTGAAAATTTTCAAGTTCATCATCCCGCGAGTTCACCTTGCCCAGTTTATATACTAGCTTTATGATCGCTATATTCTAGCTAGGAGCCTTGATATTATACTAGACCTAGACAGTATACTAGTTGATGAAGCCATACATAGAATCGATATTTCGATACAATCGAGAACAGTAATCGATATAATCGATATCAATGTATCGATGTTATCGAGATCGATATATCGATGCTATCGAGATCTATACATCGATACTATCGAGATTGATATGAGAGATCTATACTTTGAATTTCCTTGCAAACGCCCAAAGACATA